>JAEQBH010000668.1:0-1280356 GCA_016808115.1 Tetrastigma voinierianum
ACCCTTGAAACAACTCCTATTTGAGTCAACACAGGTAACATGCAGTTGTGGCCCCTTTTACTGTTTTAAAACCCTAACATTTAATATCATCTCAGAGGCTCGTAAAGACCATCTAAAGAATCTCAGTACCTCTCTCACTGAATATGCACTGATCCTAAAGCATGGAGAGTATTACAAATCAATAACATTAAATGCTATGCAACCCAACTTGAGAAACCTAACATATAAATATCATTTTAGAGGCTCGTAAAGACCATCTAAAGAATCACAGTACCTCTCTCACTGAATATGCACTGGATCCTAAAGCATGGAGAGTATTGGCCAAATTAATGACATTCAATGCTATTCAACTATCAGTTTGAAATCCTAACCTTTAACCCTACCTCAGTGGCTCGTAAAGGGCAACTAATGGATATTAGTGTATCTAAAGCAAGTATACACTAACCCTAAAAGCTGCTATATTATCAAGAAAGTAAATCAAAAGCTAAAAACCTAGGAGTTGAAGATTCGGGAACCAAAATGACAAAACTCCGCGCATGAGCTGGGAACCACCATCAACCTAAAGATCTCACCCCTAAAGTTCCTTTACTTCAAGAAGGAGTGGTTTTAGCCGCTCATCCTCCAAGTTGTCATCCCCGAGGTGTTCGGCAACCAAGAAAGGAGAGAAAGAGGAGAGAGAAGAAAGAAAACTGAAAAGAAAATGAAAGCTGCGCGAGATATTTACTGAAAGATTAAAGTTAGGGTTACAAACTTATAAGGTGGCTTATATAGCCAACCCAAATGTGTGAAAATACAAGAAAACCTAACAATTTGGCTAAGTTAAAGGACAAGAGAGTAATACACCAAAAATCAAGCTCTGGGCTGGGCATTAATTACAAAGACGACAAGGCAAAGGGGATTTCACTAAGGCTCAAAATTCGCTTAGGTAGCTTAAATCACCAAGAGATAGCGAAATCATGAATTTTCGCAAAGTACTGGTATTTAGCTAGTTGAAGAAATTTCGCTAGCTTAGTGAAAATTTCGTGAGTAGCTTAAATGCATAATTTCGCTTAGAATAAGGACATTAGCTAGCTAGCGAAATTACGCAGATAGCCAGCCCGAGAAATTTCGCTATCCACGCTGAATTTTCGCCAGCCCAGCTTAAAAGTCCGTGTTTCTCCTACCGCCACTGCTCCATCGCCACCGTCCCGATGCTTCTCTTCCATTTTCTTCCTGCTTCATTTTTCTTCTATTTTCTTCTCTTCTTTCCTTCCAGTCTCTGATCTATGATATTGAGGTTGACTTTAATTCTTCATATTTGGATCGACTCAACAATGTTGGCGTGATTAGGCCTTCCCGCAAAAATCGCAAAATTTGCCTACAAATGTGATCATTAGAATAATAAGACCTTAATATGTAAATCGGGTTAATTACTAACAATTAGTACACAAAGCGCTCAAACCTATTAAAATAGGTTCAAAATGACTTTTTGGGCACTAATAAAAAATCCCTATACTATTGAATATATTCAAATTAAGCTAAAACAAAAGTAAATGAATAAAAATAAATTGTTTATAAAATAATGGATTGAATCGCTTTCCTAGCGAGAAACGAAACCATAAAATGAAATACAATGAAACAAATAATTCCAAAGACTAAAATCCATTGCTCGTTTATGTATAGATCTGATTTTTGTCCAAGATTTCCAATTATTGGAATTGGATTTTCTCCATATTCAATCGACATATATCCTCGTTTCTCGAAGACAAGATCTAACCAGCCTAATTATTCCAAATTTTCTTGCAAGATCCGGTGTTTTTCTTTCTTAATACTTCTACACCCATTTCCCGTTGACAGTCGTAATCCTTGCTTTACCTTCTAAAGATTTTCGCAACATTTCAACACCTCAATCAGGCTCAACCTTCGACGATGGTTCAACCCTTTCCCTTGATTAGACCGAAGCTAACACTCGGATCGAACTTACCTCAGAGATTAAGGTGAACTCTCTGATGATTTATATTGTTAAATACACCCCTCCAACTTCAATTATGAGCGAATGGGGATTTATCAAAATGAACTCTCAGAGCTCGCAATACAATGGTAGTCTAACATACCTTAAACGAATGCTCAACTCGTGAACTTCGTCAGGTCACGCGAGGGCATCCCGATATCAGTAAGACACATTCTCTAATCGGTACTAGGTACTACTATTGGGAACTTATCCATTAAAAACGATAACTGACAAGTAAAAACCAAACCCAAATTAATTCTCCTCAGGAATTGCGCAGAAAGATCAGAACTAAGTGTAATAAACTGTGCCAGAGTCGCATTTTGGATTACTGCATTGCGAATTAAGAAATGGAGCACCGATCACACACAACCACTATAATTGCAATAAAACTGAGAAGAAATGAGTTCCATAAATTTGTCTAGATTTCATAAATTTTCAGGAAGTAATACTTAAGAAAATAATTAACTAGAATCCAGCACTCTACTGCCTCTCGCACGCCTCGTTGTATCCAAAACCTAAAAATTAAACTAAAAATAAAATTCTACCCTAAAATATACACCGAGTCTTCCCTTTCTTTCCCTTTGCTAGGTAGTGAAGACTAAGTCGCTTACTATTATAAAGCCATCTATTTATACTATAAAAACGACCGGCCGAATCCCCAAAATGCTCCGTGGAAATCCAGCTCACGACCAGCCCCATGTCGCGACCTCAAGTTGATGTCGCGACATGGTCTTGTCTTGATTGCTCATGATCAGTCACGACCTCTTTCTTTTAAGTTGCAACCAGTTTGTCTTGCAACAACTTTGATCAGTGGTCGCGACATCATGTGTGGTCGCGACTTCATTTGCTCCATGTTTCTTCAGTGTTTATGTCACGACCTCAGTTACATGTCGCGACATCATTGTTTTCCTTTTCTCCCAAACTTTGAGTTACGCACATCACCTAGGTCACGACCACTTTTGTCCTGCATGATGACTTCCATGTTGTGACTTTGATTTCTTGGCTCAGAATTGTGTTGGTGGTCTTTGCCTTCATATGTTTTGACTTGATGTCGCGACTTCATGGTGATGTCGCGACCTTTTCCCATTTCTTTCTTTCGTTGCAACCTCAGTTCTACGTTGCAATAGATTTCCTCCTTCCCACCTATTTTCCAGGTCGTGACCTCAAGGTGATGTGGCGACTTCTTTTGCTGTCTGCTTAGCTCTTCTTTATGTCGAATCCCCGCAAGTAGTCATGACATCGCTTATGGTCCGACACGTGGTTGCAAATCTCAGCTCTTCTTGTCAAGACTTCAGTACTATTTCATGTCGCGACCATAGCATGTCGCCACCTCAATTGGAACCTTCATTAAAAACTGAAGGCAACATCTTTATTTGATCGGATCCACGTCGCGACCTCAGAGTGGTGTCGCGACATCATTTATAACTCAAGTCGCGACATCAGCGATGTCGTGGATACGAATTTCTTCCTTGATTATTTCCTTTCTTCTTCAAAGCTGACTTTGTTGATGTCGTGACTTGGAATGGCTGGCAACTGAGCTTCCTGTCGCGACTTAAATTTTCAGTTGTGACCTCAATTCTGCTGCAGGCTGATTTCTTCTGATTTTTGCTAAGATTTGAACTTCTGCTGTATTTTTCTGCAAAAATGAAATTTGAATCAATTATCCACTTTCTCGCAGAAACAAATCTACATGACTTCATAATAAACTTTAAATGATTTAAAGACCTAATGAGTTTTAGACTCAATAAATTCTAAACTTAGAATTTTGCTTCTTCCCAAGCAAAGAAAGAAAGAATTGTTTGTCCTCAAACAAATAATCTTAGAAAATTTTTAAGGACATTTTTCTGATTCGTACCACAGTCTTTCTCATTCCACCTTCTGATCTAGAATTAAGAGATACCAACATCATTTTAAATTTCAGTTTTGATTCAAGAATAAGACATGGTATACTTCTATCACAAAATTCTTGATAAACTAATGTATTTAAACAGTTTATTCAACAAGTCTTGTTCTCGTGTGTGTGTCTTCAATCCTTTTCATTTTCATGTCAGATTTAGTTAATCTTCTGGGAGTTTTCTTAGACTGTTTGTCAAAGTCCCATAGGCTTGTTTTCATATTGATCTCCACTAATGTAGGTAAATCCAACCTTCAAAATCAATGAGGTCTTTCAGGCTTGTAATGTTGGGCTTAGGTAATTAGGTAGATAATGGAAAAAATTTAAGTTGTAAATCACCCAACTTCCACCTTTTCTCTATACTTGTTGTCTTCAACTTTCACCCTTTTTCTTCTGTGTTCTTGCTGATTCTCATCAATTCCGCCTGATTCATCTTTCATGTTGAATTCTTTTGTGAATTTCACTTCATATACTTTATTCAGGCTAGCCTGCTTTCTTGAACTCTTTTCTTTTGTTTTTCTAGAATCGGGAATAGTGCAATGTTTTGTCTTCTTAGGCTTTCTATTACTCTTAGAGAACTCGGCTAGCAACTCCCAGCACCAGTCAGGCTAATAGGCACTAGGTGTTAAAACACCCCTACGAGCTTAATTGTTCAAGGAATAGGCCACAAGACAAAAACTTATTCCTGATCCCATCACTTCGCTTCTTTACTTTCTACCTCCTTCATCAAAAATTTGGAAATATTTTTCCCCTAAACTTGTTTCTTCCTTTATAGTAAACTTAACTAGAAACTGGATAATATGGGCTCTTTGCTGCAGGTTTATTGCAAGGAAGGGAATGTAGGTTTTCAGTTGCTGTGTATTGAAGAAATAAGGCTTATTTGGCTCAAGCAAGGAACTAGAGAATATGCTTAAGCATATATTGAGGGTAGGCTCAGAAAAGCTCAATCTGCCAAGGACGTGCCTCTATCATTCTCGCTAGCTGTTTTCACCTAAGATTTCACTCAATCAATAATCAAACAAGTTCTAGGATCATGGACTCTCAATCCCGAAATTCCTGTAAGATGTTCCTAATTCCTGTCAAAGTTTCATAAGTTTTGTTGACCAAGGTGTATTATTTCTTCAAGACTTGTATTTATTTACTGTCTACTTACATAATTTCATCAAAGTGTTTTGTTCCATCAGCAATAACCAATTTTCCAATTCTTGCAAACTAAACTAAAGTTAAACAATGCAGGCAATACCCCTAATTTCCAAGTTAATAGTTCGCCGATTATTCCCGAATTTCGCTTCGAAAGAACAGACTATTTATTTGATTCTTGTACGTAAAAGAAAATGACACAGAACAAAACTATATCAAGTAAACAATCAAATAACATCTATTTATCCACAATCAAATTTTCATTCAACAAGTGAGAAACTATCTAACAAGCACAAAGAATACTTATAAAATGAGAATTCAATCAAACAAGGGACAAGTAGGATGAACCAAATCAATTTCCATTAAATTTTTTGGGAATGTATATATGTATAACATGCTAAAACCTTCAGTTTCCCTTTCTTCTCTTGTATGCCCTTTTAGGTACTATATTGGGAGGGTCTAAATCAAAACTAGCTTCACTAGCTCAAACTCAGGAATTTTATTTCACTGCTTCTCTAAAGCAAAGGAAATTCCTTCGTCTCTTGCATGTTTCATTATTTAGTCGAGACCGCACCGAATGGTTTACCTTGCCTCTTCCCCACTTGATTGATCAAGCTCCTTCCACCTCGTAGATATTCAAGCAAATTGGATAAATTTCGATTGATTAAGTCCATACTTTCCAACCATGTTTTCCTTTCTATACTCATCATCATTTTCCAAATTTGCCGATCTCTTTCTTTTCATTATCTTCTCAAACTCTTTAACAGTTCCCTATATATATGCTTGAACCATTGATCTTTCTTAGGATGTTATTTTCCATTTCTCTCTCCTTCTCTCCTTCATGATGTTCATAGCAATTCAAAGATCTCTTTTGAACTCGATTATTGTAGAAAGCTGTAATGCATGTTTGTATTCTTCCCATCATCTTCTCTTTCTTCTTTTCTTCAAATTCTCCTTGTGTTCTCTTATTCTCTAATTTTCTTTCCCATATTTGTTCCTTCCTTCCGGGCCGTAGCCTCCATGAATTCTTTCGATCCTTTATCGCTTTCCCATTTAAGCTCTCTTTCCTCCATTTCCTTTTTCATTGTTTTCAGCATTTCCTTCTATGCTTCTGGATGCTTCTGCTTGAACTGGTACCTGTTCTGTACTTCTAGAGATAAAGGATATGTTGGGCTTGTCCTGAGAGGTTCTTCTTCTGGGCTCGGAAGGACACTGGGTCCGTACCTCCATTTCTCTTCATCGGCCGTATCTATCTCTTGCCCTGTTTCTGCATCTAATATCATCACTTCCTTCTGCTTCTTTCCTTTAGGCCCCCTTGTCACTCCCGTAAGGGTTAGAGGGGAGACCCGAGGACATCTTTCTTCTTCCTCCCAATTTCCTTCACCCCGTCCTAAATGTAGTCTAGTAATATTGCAGGCGAGGAATCACCCTTCTTTATTGCTATGACGGTAAATTCTCCTGATTGATTCTTCGATTAGCATTCCCATGTTTATTTTGTATCCTTTCAAAAAGGCATACAACAGGATAGCTTCCTACTCTCTGACTGTGCTAAGGTGTCTGGTAGGTACTATTACAGAACATATGAAATAAAACCAAACCTTTGCCTCTTCTGTGAGAGCTCCCTTGATGGTAAGTACGGTAGGGATTCTCTTCGTCACTTCCCACTTTCCTTCTCCCTCCGCCAACCTGGCTCACTATTTTTTCATAATTTGGGTTTTCCAACAATTTCTTGTATTTCGACCCATGGTTGAAATCTCTCAGTTTAAACACTTCGTTTATGCTTCTATCGTCGAAGGGCACCCAAACACCTCTCACGAAAACAGAATCCTCCTTCATTCCTACCATGTTTGCATAGAATTCCCTTGGTAGAGCTGAAAATCCTGGTGCTTTGTGCTCACAAAAGAATGCCCAACCTCTTTTTTCTATTACTTCAGAAAATGGGGAAATTAATTTTCCAAAACCTCTTTCGCAGATAAATTCTTTGTTCCACATCACCTTGTTCCATAAGTCTTTAGCTTCTTCTGAAATGAAGTCTTTTCTTCCTCACATTTCTCTCTCGTAGCTCATCCTCCTCCCCGTTGGTTTCTGCTTTTTCAACATTTACTTCTTCTTGAGGTTGACCGATCGAGCTTTCATCATCGACATTATCGCGCATGATTTCACATCGCTTGTTAAGATTGTTGACTTCCTCTTGGTTTGCCGCCATGATTGAAGGCTCATGAGGGTATTGCCGAATAGTTCTAGGGTTTCAAGATTACCAAAGATGGATGCGGAAATGGAAAGGTTGGGTTGAATTGCGCTTACTTGAATTGAAGTGAATAGACTGGGTTTACCGTCATGACAAATAGCTATGGGAATCACGACATTAACTATCAGCCTCTAAATTACCGATTTTCAATGAATTATATTTCTCACTGTTGGGATGCTTCCAAATGAGAGGTTTTAAACTACTTTTATTGATTTTGGATAGTCTTGCCGCAACTTCAAAATTTTGGTCGTGGACTGGGAGATGTGGTCACGATAGGAAAATGGTGTTGCAACATAAAAGTGTTATTTCTCTTTATTTCAATGACCTCGCCATTATTTTGACTTTCTTTTCCATTTTTTATTTTCACATCCAGCAATTCTTGGTTGCAACTTTTTGAATTGTGTTGCAATTCAAACATAAACATCAAATTACAGCAATTTTCAATTTATTCAATTCCAACTCAAAACAACTACAACTCAATTCATCTTCATCATGCAATAAAATTCAATGCCTTACTATGCATCACATTCAAAAATTAAGCACCAAAACAAGATAAAAATTCCCCCAAACATTCAATTATGCTACATCAAAGACAAACTTTAAAATCAAATCAAGAAGAATATACTGCCCCTTTTTTTTTTTTTTTCTATGCTGATTGAAGTTTGATTGCAGATGCACTCCTTTTGCACAATCTTCATTGTCCTGTAAAAATAAAAAAATATAAAATATTTACCTACTCTTCAATCAATAATGAATAAAATCAAATTAAGCTATTAGAAATTTAAACACATAAATTTGTAAACTATAACAAGAAAAACAAAAATTTTAAATCAAACTGGTGTGGATTGCCTTCCACAAACCTGCTCAATTTTTAGTCTTTAGCTGGACTTTCTGCTGCCATTGTTCTGTTTCTTCAATTTCCTTTGTTCAGAAAGAAGGGTTACTCTTCTAATTGCTTTCTCCCAAGATAGTGCTTTAATCTCTGACCATTAACTTTGAACTCCTCATGATTGCTGGTTCTAAGTGTCACTGCCCCAAACTGTGTGCTTGATACCACTGTAAATGGTCCACTCCATTTGGACTTCAAATTTTCTTGGAAAGAGTCTTGGGCCTGGAGTTGAATAACAAAACCCGATCTCCTCGCCTTGATTCCTCAAAATTCGTTGATCATGCCATTTTGTTTTATCATTGTAAATTCTCGCACTATCATAGGCTTCATTCTCAACTCTTCCAATTCATTTAACTGAGTAGCTCTGCTCCTTAGCAATTTTAAAATCAAAAATTGCTTCTCACGGCCCACATAGCTTTATATTCTAGCTCAAGAGGTAGGTGACAATGTTTTCCAAATACAAGCCTGTATGGGGACATTCCAATGGGAGTTTTAAAGGCAGTTCTGTATGCCCAGAGTGCATCCTCAAGCTTCAAAGACCAATCTCTTATGCTGGAACTTATAGTATTTTCCAGAATTTTCTTTATTTCCCAGTTGGAAATTTCAGCTTGCCCATTTGTTTGAGAATGATAAGCCAAGCTCATAATGTGTTTGATACCATATCTGCTCATGAGTTTGTCAAACACCTTATTTGCAAATGGCTCCTTCCATCACTAATTATAGTCCCGGGTGTCCCAAATCGAGAATATTTCTTTGTAAAATCCCAATAACTCAGATACATAATTCTTTGACAGTCAGTCGTTTACCCATTTTGATACATAATCCATAGCTAGGAGTATGTATATATTTCCAAATGAAACTGGAAAAGGCCCCATAAAATCCATTCCCCATACATCAAACAATTGCACCACCAAGATACCTTGCAGGGGCATCTCATGCCTTTTGCTGATATTTCCCATTCTTTGGCATTGATCACATAACTTCACCCATTCAAAATGCCCTAAAAATAGTAGGCCAAGAAAATCCTCGACCGAGAATTTGTGGGCTGTTTTATCTCTTGCAAAAATGTCCTCCATATGCAGGATGCATGACATTCTTGTAAAATCTTGCTTGCTCCCTTCTCCGTACACATCTCTTATAATCGTATCAGCTCCTCTTTGGGAACACAGTGGTCATCCCATTTATACCCGTCACCCTAGCTTTTCTGTTGGTAGCTGAATTCTGGTGGCATAATTCCACAAGCTAAAAAGTTCACAATATCAGCATACCAGGGTGATTGGAGTGACAGTTGAAATAATTGCTCACCTGGAAAATTTTCTTCTATTTCTCTTCTTTCTTCTTGTACAGTGGGTTTTTCTACTCTTGAAAAGTGATCAGCTATCACATTGTCACTACCCTTATTGTCTTTTATTTCTAAATCAAATTCCTGTAATAATAGTACCCACCTGATCAATCTTGGCTTTGCTTCTTTCTTTGCCATTAGATATTTAATTGCTGCATGATCAGTGTGTATAACAACATGGGACCCCAAAATGTATGGCCTAAATTTTTCACATGCAAATACTATTGCCAGCATCTCCTTTTCAGTAGTAGAGTAATTTTCTTGTGCTTCATTAAAGTTTTTGCTAGCATAGTATATGGCCTTGAACACTTTTCATCTTTTTATCCCAATACAGCCCCCATTGCAAAAATCATTGCATCACACATGATTTCAAATTCTCTGCTCCAATCTGTTTTGCCATGATGGAGCTTCAACTAGTTTGGATTTGATTTCTTCAAATGCTTTCTCGCGCATTCATCAAAATAGAACTAGTATCTTTTCAAAGAATCGCATAGTGGTATAGCAATTTTGAGAAATCTCCGATAATCTTCTATAAAATCCACATGTCCTAAGAAACTTCGATGCTCCTTGGATCAGAAATGGGTGGCATTAGATTTCTTATAATCGAAACTTTGCTCGGGTCTACCTCAAGTCCCGCCAGAAACGCGCCCCAAGACAATTCCTTCTGTAACCATAAATGGCATTTTTCCCACTCCGCAGCTAGATTCTTGTCTTGCACCTTGAAGTACTGTCCCTGTGTTATGCGCATCTGCTCAAAACCGATCCATACACCGTAAAATCATCCATGAAGATCTCCATAACTTTCCTCGCTAGATCAGAAAATATAGACATCATGCATCTTTGGAATAAGTACTCGTGAGCATTACACACAAACCAAATTTAAGATTCTCCTAAAAGAAAAAGTACCAAATGGCATGTAAAAGTGGTTTTCTCCCGATCTTCGATGCAATACACTGGTTATATCCAGAGTATCCATTAAGAAAACAAAATGAGGTGTCCCCGCCAACCTATCCAAAGATCCGATCAATGAAAGGCAGGGGGAAAATGATCCTTCTTGTTGCAAGATTCAATTTTCGTAGTCAATACACACCTCCATCCCGTCACAATTCTGTAGGAATCAGCCATTCTTTTCATTTCTTATCACAGTGAATCCACCTTTCTTAGGAACCACATGCACTGGGCTCACCCAAGAACTATCCGATATAGCATATATAAAACCTGCATTTAACCATTTCGTAACTTCTTTCTCGACAACTTTTCATCAATCGGTTCACCTCCTTGATGCTCAATAGAAGTTTTTGCATTATCCTCCAAAGAATATTTTCAGGCATGCAAATGGAGGGCCGATATTCATGCAGATCCTCAATCGACCATGCAATTGCTTCTAGGCTTTTCTTAGAATTAATAACAATCCTCGTTTCACTTTCGGGCCAATGCAAATTGATATGATAACTGGTTTTCTTTCTCGGTTCTAAAACTCATATTTTAAAATCGTGATCAAGCAATTCTTTCCAATGTCACCCTTCGCACTAGCTTCGCTTCAGCGAGCTCATTGCTTCTCGGTCGCTTACTTCATCTTGACTATTTTCATTTATTCTAGACTGCTTTTTGTTAAACAAATTTGAAAGACTTCACAACAAGACTCTCAAGATAATTAAAATTCATCTCAATTTCTTATCGATAGAGTGTGAAGGATACAATCAGAATTCAATTCATCATTGAGAAGACTATTGTTTCTTACAACCATACAACTGTCTTCCTCTACATTAGGATGTTCCAGACTCCTTTTAATATTAAAATGCACTGCTTCATTTCCAACCCTGAGTGTCAATTCACCTTTTTGTACGTCTATCAAGCGCAGCCCAGCTGTTAAGAAAGTCTTCCTGTAAACAAGAGAACTCGTATTCCTTCCTCCATCTGCATGATAACAAAATCCACTAGGAAGATGAATTTCCCAACCTTGACAAGTACATCTTCAAGAATGCCTTCTGGTTGTGCCATAGATCTATCAGCCATCTGCAATGTAATTGCTGTTGGGGTAAGTTCCCCCAAATTAAGTCTCTGTACAACTGATAAAGGCATCAAATTTATACTTGCTCCAGAATCACATAAAGCTTTCTTGAATTCTTATTTCCCTATGGAGCAGGGAATGGTGAAACTGCCAGGGTCCTTCATCTTTGCTGGGAGCTTTTGCTGGATAATGGCACTGCACGTAGCAGTCAAGTTAACTATACCCTCCTCAGCTATCTTTCTTCGTCAAGATTTCCGTAAATTTTCATAAAGCAGGCATTCGCTAATCACCTCGCAAATAATATTTATTTCTATTTTCTTTGAAAATATCCAAGAATTTAGAAACTCGTTTCTTCCCCGATCAAGTCTCGTGGAAATGGCACTGGCTGTATAGGCCGGGTACTTCCTTATTTTTCCGTCATTACTTTTCGTCAGTTCAACTGGGCCGTTTCTCTCCTTCCTTTCGCCCTTTCTTTCTCCGCCTACCTCTTCTTTTCTTTATGTTCTTTTGTTGCGCTAAAATCCTTCCCACTTCTCTCTTAATTGAATTGCCATGCGCCTTTGGGTTCTTCCGAGTATCACTAGGAATGTACCTTGCTCGATTTGGCATATTCAGTAATAGCTGTCTTACTTGTTTCTCCAAATTTTTCAGTGAGGCATTAGCATTCTTCTGAAACATTTGAGTATTAGACTTGAAAGCTTCCAAATCTTATAGTTTTTGTTCATGGAATTGTAATAGCTGTTGTCCCCATGAACTCGGCAAAGATTTGTTCTTCAAATGGTCGTCCTCCTCCACCCCGATATTCATTTGCCACCTACTGGGCCGCCGCTATCGGAACTCGTGGCTGTTGATATCCTTGCTAGTGATTCTGTCCATGCCTTGGGCCTTGTAATGCCCTCCACCATATGAGAAATTCCTCATGGTTCCTCGCCGGATTGTAGCGTGTAGGTGTTAGGATTTGGCTTAAATGATAACTTCTTGATCGTCACGACACCTCCTCAAGACCATAAGAATTCCTTCGCTGGCACATCAACACTTTTCTCATAAGTTCTCTTTCCACCGCTCCTATTTCATGAGAGCGTTGTGCATCTTCCTCTCTTGTTTGTCCATCCTATGCATTATGGCATCCAACTTTGCCTCCATGGCTGTCATCTTACTCAGCTCCATGACCCCTTTTCCACTGCTATTTCCTCTTGAAAACTCATATGGAGCTTTCATATTGCATTTTGCCAGGTCTTCTATCAGATCTCTCGCCTCTCTTCGAAGACCTTTTACGTTTCAATGCTCAAGAAGATGAAGCATCGATAATACCCTTAGATGTATCGCTAGCAAGATGATACACTATGTCCTTTTCCTCGGTCTTCTCAACCAGGCCATGCACTCGCATCTCTTCTCAAGAACCTTTGAATCTTTCCTAAGCTACATATAGGCCTCATCTTCCCCCCATTGGAATACTATTATCTCTCTTCCTCAAGTGAGAGATGGGGAGAATCTTCAAGTAGGCTTCACCAACCTCTTCCTAAGTATCAACCGAACCATATGGTAAATACCGATTCATACCATGTGGCTACTATATCTCTCAAAGAAAATGGGAAGAGATGCAATTTTATCACCTCTGGCCTCACCCCATTCAGCTTCACTATATTCGCCATCCTGAGAAATCTTCCCAGGTGCTCGTTTGGGTCTTCGGTGGGATGACTAGTAAACTGATGTTGCTGAACCATTGTAATCAAGGTCAAACAAGCTTAGTCTCAAATTATTCGTGATCCACAAGTAGTCGTCTGACATAATATTCTTCCCAATAATATAGTCTCTTAAATCCTCCATTGTATCATAAATGGGAGGCCTTTTGGCTTCGGGCCCTCTGCTCTTTTCCTGTCTGTCATGTCCCCATCTGCCATAGCCTTTTCGCTCTTTTCGTCTTTCAAGCTCCCCGAGTGTTTTCTAATTCCAATGTCTACTGAATCGCCGAATCCCGTTTCATGCATTAAAATTTTTCCCCGAATCAAAACACACTCAAGTTAATAGGATTAGTCAAACCAAACAAATATTTCTAATATGGCTTCTTGTTAAAGATTAGTGGCTAAAATAGCCACTATTACAAAGCTATTTTTGTTATTTTCTTAAAATGTCCAAATTAGTATTCTCTTCTTTTGGTCGAATAGAAGATCTATTTAATTCAACTCCGCAACGGCGCCTATAAAAACTTGTTTGCCTTTTCTATATAGACTAAAACCCCTCAATCAATATACCATGCAAGAGTCTTACACTTCTCTTGCATACATGTTACTTTGGATAATTTTGTTTGATAAAATAGTTTCCTCTAATTGTTCATGATTTAAAAAATAAGGGTCAAGTCTATGACACCGTTGTGCGCACAGTCATACAAGTAGTAAAATCTGAATGTAAGCCCAGGTATCATTCCCACAGAGATTGATAGTGAATTACAGATCAACTACCCCAACTACTAAAATCTCATTATATTTGGACTCAAAACTCATAATGAAGGTTTTATCTAAACACACAAATTAAAAATCCCTATACTATTGAATATATTCAAATTAAGCTAAAACAAAAGTAAATGAATAAAAATAAATTGTCTATAAAGAATGGATTGAATCGCTTCGTGAGAAACGAAAAACCATCAATGAAATACAACTAAATGTACTAATTCCAGCACTAAACCATTACTCCGTTTTATGTATGGATCTGATTTTTTGTCCAAGATTCCCAACTATTGAATTGATTTCTTCCATATTCAATCGATAGATATCCTTGCTTCTCTCGAAGACAAGATCTAACCAGCTACCTGTATTCCAAATTTTCTTGCAAGATCTGGGTGTTTTTCTTTCTCAATACTTCACACCCATTTCCTGTTGACAGCAGAACTTTTTCTTTACCTTCTAAAGATTTTCGCAACATTTCTACTACTCAATTGGTGGCTCAACCTTCAGATCTATGGGTTCATCCCTTTCCCTTGATTAGATGTGAGCTAACACGGGGATTGGAACTTACCTGTAGATTAAGGTGAACTCTCTGATGATTTATATTGTTAAATACACCCCTCCAACTTCAATTATGAGCGAATGGGGGATTTATCAAAATGAACTCTCAGAGCTCAAGCAGTTCGTTAATGGTAGTCGAACATACCCAGAAAAGAATGCTCTTAACTCTCAGGAATCTCCGTCTTTGTGTCACGCAGAGGGCATCCTGGATATCAGAGTAAGATACATTCCCTCTACTGGTACTAGGTACTACTATTGGGAACTTATCCATTAAAAACGACACCGATTAAGTAAAAACCAAACCCAAATTAATTCTCTGTAAATTGTGCAGGAAAGACTGTAACTAAATGTAAATCAAATCCAGCAGAGCTGCTTCTGATTACTGCATTGCGAATTAAGAAATGGAGCACCGATCACGCACAACCACTATAATTGCAATAAAACTGAGAAGAAATGAGTTCCAGAAATTTGTCTAGATTTCATAAATTTTCAGGAAGTAATAGTTAAGAAAAATAACATAACTAAAAATCCAGCTCTACTCGTCTCTGCACAGTTCGCAGATTCAAAACCGAAAAATTAAACTAAAAATAAAATTCTACCCTAAAATATACACTGAGTCTCTTCTTTCCCTTTCAGGTAGTGAAGACTAAGTCGCTTTACTATTCTAAAGCTATATATTTATACTATAAAAACGAATCTGGGCCGAATCCCCAAAATGCTGCAGGTGGAAATCCAAAGAAAAAGCCCAGCTAACTGTCCTATGTCGCGACCTCAAGTTGATGTCGCGACATGGTCTTGTCTTGATTGCTCATGATCAATCGCGACCTCTTTCTTTTAAGTTGCAACCAGTTTGTCTTGCAACAGCTTTGATCAGTGGTCGCGACATCATGTGTGGTCGCGACTTCATTTGCTCCATTTTTCTTTAGTGTTTATGTCGCGACCTCAGTTACATGTCGCGACATCATTGTCTTCCTTTTTCCCAAATTTTCCGAGTGGCTACATCATCTTCTTTATGTTGCGACCACTTTTCCAAGCTCGCATGATGACTTCATGTTGTGACTTTGATTTCTTGGTCGCACTGTGTTGGTGGTCTTCTTTGCCTTCATGTTTCAATCTTTATGTCGACTTCATGGTGATGTCGCGACCTCTTTTGCTTCCCATTTCTTTTCTTCTGGTTGCAACCTCAGTTCTACGTTGCAACAGATTTCCTCCTTCCCACCTATTTTCCAGGTCGCGACCTCAAGGTGATGTCGCGACTTCTTTTGCTGTCTGCTTAGCTCTTCTTCATGTCGCAACCTCAGTAAGTAGTCTACATCGTTTATGTGTCCGACATTAAATGGTTGCAACTTCGCTTCTTTGTCAAGACTTCGCATTTATTTTCATGTTGCGACCTACATAGCATGTCGCACCTCAATCGAACCTCTCATTAAAAACTAGTTACAAATATCTTTTATTTGCGAAGACCTCTTGTGGTTTCTTATTGACGGATCCACGCCGCGATCTCGAGTGGTGTCAATGACATCATTTATAACTCTTTGAAGTCGCGACATCAAAGTGATGTCGCGGATACGAATTTCTTCCTTGATTATTTCCTTTTTCAAAGCTGACTTTGTTGATGTCGTGACTTGAAATGGTTAAGTAAATCGAGCTTCCTCTGTCGCGACTTAAATTTTCGCTCAGACCTCACCGCAGCCGATTTCTTCTCGTTTTTCTAAGATTTGAACTTCTGTTGTATTTTTCTACAAAAAATGAAATTTGAATCAATTATCCACTTTTCGCAAAACAAATCTACATTTATCTCATAATAAACTCAGAAAATGGATTAAAAACTCCAATGAGTTTTAGACTCATCATGGCTCGCAGACTAGGTGTGGTCATCGTAGCATCCTCATCGGTCTCTCATTTGAATTGTACCTGGGCCCCAAACTTCACCCCGGGCAGCGTGTATGGGTAGGCGCCACGCCTCCCGCTCCTCGCAGTCAAACATCGACATCGCCCACAGCCACCGTAATGAGCGGAGCGGGTATCAGAGCCCTGCATCTCCCTTGGGTAGACTTAATAGACCCCCGCTCGATGACGGACCCGATGTTAAACTAGAACCCCTTGATCATGGCGTTAAGGAGGATCGTCTCATTCCTTAGTAATCAGATTATGGCAGGCTTGATTTTAACACATCAAAAATTATACCAGACCTTAGCCACGGGCGTGAGGGAGTGCATTTGAAAAGTGGTGAAATCACTAGTCGATGGTTGGCATTTCCACACACCCTAGCCTTGAGTGAGCTCTTGCATCAAGTGCTCATAGTCTGTGCTAGCAAATAACGCCCTATACTCCTCACTGTCGTCATCCATCAGGCGGTAGATCCGGTTGATGGCTTGGGCACCAAACTCGACCCACCTTCTCTGGACGAAGACGGTAGTGCCGACCTTGAAAGGGAAGATCGAGGGAACTCTCGTGACTCAGCCTGGGGGCCACTCCGGAATGTGGAGGCGCACATAGGTGTTTGCCATCCGTGTCCGATGGTGAAGCTGAAGAATGCTTGTCAAACCGGTTCCGGGAAGAACGAGAGATTGAATAGCTACTCTGCCTCCCAGGAAACTAACCGATGTGGATCTTCTAGAGAGGGTGGTGTTGCCCGTGAGGTGGAGCCGGATCTCTGTCGTTTGGCTGGGGTGGACTTATTGGGAGCCATGGAGGTCGATCTATGGGGAAGATCTGCAAAAATAGCAAGAAAAACTAGAGAGGAAGTATAAAGGGCAGCAAAATGGTGTGTGGAGGGAAAAATGATTGGCCACGCGGGTATTTATAGGGCCCAAAATATTTGCCCCTTCGCCGTTGCGAAGTGCTCTTCGCAGCGGTGAAGAGTGTCTACGCAATGGCGTAGATACCTTCGTTGCTGCGTACCCGAAAGTGGGCAAGGGGCTACGCAGTGGCGTAGGGTGCAACGCCACTGCAGACCAGAAAGATATACCATAAAAAATTTCAGCTTGCTACGTAGCGGTGTAGAGTTCTATGCTGTTGCGTACCAGAAAGTATGGACAAGGGTTTTTTTTGTTTTTAAAACATGAATTTTGACCCTCTCACACTCCAATGACATGGAGATCCCTTAGTGATTGTGCTTGCATCCTTTGGTATCCTTGAAAAAACTCAGAAACACATTAAAAACAAACGAAAGTAGTTAGTCCCAAAACGAAAATTATATCGAAAAGCTATTGAAAAGATCGAAAATAATGCAAGGTCGAAGGAGAAGGGGATCTCACAATACTTGGGTTGCCTCCCAAGAAGCGCTATGTTTAACGTCGTTAGCTCAACATTCCTACAACTCAAAGTTGGAAATTAGCAGACATTGTGAATGCTACCACATCTCCATAGTGCTCAAAAACACTGCTCAAGGTGGATGAAATATGTTGGCTTCCACGCCCTTGACCCTCTTGGTGTCTTTCTGTGCAACAATAGGCTTATCATGGAAGTTTATTGAGTCGCCTTGCAAGATCTCCTTGTGGTGAGATTCCGAGATATCTTCATTGGGATCATCACCTGGGTGCTTCATGGGCTGGAATACATGGAAAGTGACTTCATCTCCCTGGACTCTCAATTTAAGCTCACTTTCTTGCACATTGATTTGAGCCTTTCCCGTGGCTAAGAAGGGTCTACCAAAGTATGATGGGAACTGTGTCATCTTCTTCTATGTCCAAGATGACGAAGTCTACTGAAAAGATTAATTTACCCACTTTTACGAGGACATTTTCAAGTATACCCCGAGGATGTTGGTAGGACCTGTCAGCCAGTTGCAAACTGATCGTAGTCGATTTTGGTTTCCCCAACCTTAGCCTTTTAAACATCGACAAGTTGATGCTTGCTCCCAAGTCACAAAGAGCTTTTCCCGACACTCGGTTTCCTATAGAGAATAGTATCGCAAAGCTTCCGATCTTGAAGTTTTTTTTTGGGGGCTTCTTGCAGGATTGTGCTATATTCCTCAATTAATGCGATGGTCCCATATTCTTGCAACTTCTTCTTACTTGCCAAGATTTTTTTCATGAACTTCACGTAACTTGGCATGTTCTCCAGTGCATCCATAAAGGGTATATTAATATGTAGTTTCTTGAAGATATCAAAAAACTTTGTGAACTGCTTCTCTAACTTACCCTTTTTCAAATGCTGAGGATATGGAATTGGTATAGTGGGTTCATCTGTGCTTGCCTGTTTCTCGATCTCTTTCCTTACTTTATTGTCAATGATTGCTCTTGTATCTCGGGGCCGCTCCCCTTGCATATGATCTTTCTCTTTAATTTTGGCTTCTCTTACCACTGGTTGTTGCCCCGATGTTGCTAATTCTCTACCACTTCTCAATGTGACAGCTTTTACATGTTCACTACCTTCTTATCTCGGGTTCACCTCGAAGTTACTAGGTAATGCTCCGTGTTGCCTCTCAGTCAATAAAGTGGCCATTTTGCCTATTTGCACCTCCAAATTCGAGTTGGGCCCTTGATTCCTCAGAAATGGGTGGATTGTGGTTTTAAATGCGAAGCTTGGTTTTGGAATGTAGCCTTCGTCTCATTTATAAATGTGCTATGGGAAGTCATCAGATGAGCTAAGGCTTTTTCCAAATCCACTTTCTTCTCAGGCGGCGGCTTGCTCACTTGAAGTGGTGCCATACTATTCTAGTTGTTCCTCAAGCCATAGTTCTGATTGCTCTTATTATTCTGGTTACCTCTCTAACCCCCGTCCCGATTCATTCCGATTCGGTACTGCTTTGATATGTGTTACTCCATTACTATCCCCGTCGGCTTCTTTATTCTACTGATTCACATACTGTGTTTTCTCTATTGTCATCTGTCCTGACTGACAATCCATAATACTATGTTGCCCTCCACAAGACTCACAAATCTCCTAAGGATTATTCTGAATCACATTCATTGTACCTGGCTGCTTCTATAGTCGTAAATGCTTAGTCTCATCGTGCAACATGGTTTACCACCATCGAGAACTTCTATGGTTCCGCTTCCTCGCTAAGGGCTTCCTAGGTGCTGATCTATCTCGAGGCCACTGATTAGAATTAGTGGTTATATCCTCCAATATCTCATAAGCATGGTCTGTAGTTTTTTTCATCAGGGCACCTCTTTCTGAGGCATCAACGATTATCCTAGCTGAATCGCTTAAACCGTTATAAAACTTGTGCACCTGCATCCACCTAGTCAACCAGTGGTATGGGCATCTCCTCAATAACTCATGAAATCTCTTCTAGGCCTCGGCCAAGTTCTCCCTCTCGAATTGTCTGAATGTGTTAATTTCTTGCACTAGCTGTGCGATCTTTACGGGTGGGAAATTTTTGGTTAGAAATTTCTACACTAAGTCATTCCATGAGGTAATGGAATACGGTATTACACAACCAATGCTTCGCTCTGGCCGCTGCTTACAAGTGGGGAACGAAATTTGAGATTTCTTCCTGCTACCCCAATATACTTGAATGTCATAGACTTCCACAAATCGCCGATGTGCATTCCGATTCTCACTAGGCAACCCATGAAACTGTATATTGTGGAGCATTTGTAGAGTTACTCCTTTCAGTTTGAAGTTGTTCGCTTGAATGGGTGGTCTTTGTATAGCTGACTGAACAACTGTAGGTGGTAAGGCGAACTCCTAAAGTAGCATATGCGGATTATCATGTTGTACAAATGACCGAGTGGCCTTATCTCTATCATTTTGCCCATTATGATCCACCTGTGGTTCATTCATTTTTTGGAACCGTCCTTCATCCTCTTGACAGCATGATTTCAAATTTGGTCATATGGTGTCACAATCGATGTAATGTTCATTCTAGTTCAGGATCGAATGGAAGTAATTCCCTGCGATCTTGTCTTTGCATGCACACTAAATGCTCTCCTGAAATCACAAGTATGAAGTCGAGACCAAGTCACAACACAGATGAAATAAGGCACAATACCTAAGACGAAGGATAATAAAATAAAAAATAATTAATAAGTAAAAATAACTAAATAAAATAAGATTAATCCAAAGTAAAATCTATGGCACGGTTGTCAATATCAACACTAAACTTCTCCCCGGTAACGGCGGCAAAACATGACGGCTGAAAGTGAGACAAAGTTGGTAAAATGCGCACCAAGGCGCTGCAAGTATACCAGAGAGTTCATGCAAAGGTAGTGGCGATTCAAGTGTCGTTCCCACGTAAGAGAGAAGGCATAAGTAATCGATTTAGTGACCTAGAGAATATTTGGATCCAGTCTTGTAGCGAATAATTAATATATTATCTAAATTAAAGAAAGCCTGATATTAGAACCTAATATTAAAGTTTTCCCTAAGTAAAGGTAATGAAAAACCTAGGGTTTTCCTTCACCTAGTTCACACCCGATGGATTTTAACCTAGATATTTATTTATTTATAGCATATGATTTCGTTAGCTGGTTAATCGTGGTTCACAAGATATTCTCTCTCTAGATATAACCGCTCATCTCGGCTAATGGGGTGTATTGCATCTCTACTGGACCCTCGACCGAGAGCGGAACAAACCCCAGCGCCGCACTCCAGAACGCGGATCTCTATTCCTCGATTGACCATGTGTCGCTTATCATCGTCCCTACGAGTCATCATCTCTCGATATCACTCTAGCATTAGTGATGCCACACCTGGCCAAAGAATGACACTTATTTAAATTCGTGAATAAAACAATCCATAGAAATTCATATTGATATTAAATAAAACACTATTAAAGTATTAATCCATAATGGTGCGGTTAGGGTTGACAAAACCCTAGAGAGAAAAGTTAGTTCATAGTGATTTTCATTACAATCTGAAAGATTTCCAGCATCACACGAATTAGAGAAATAAATACAAAAGAAGTCGTCTTCACGATCTCCCCTGGAATCCTTCTTCACCAATCCCCTCTATCCGTCTCTCCTTTTCTTCTGTCCATCTCCAATCCCCCCCTCTTTGCCTCGAAATCGTTCCCTTTTTATACCTCGGAAATCGGGCCCATCAATGGCCCAGAAAATCAGAACTTTTAGAGCTCGTTTTGGAATGGGAGACTTCGCTACACCGCAGCGAAGGGAGCTTCGTTGTGGCCTTCTCGAGGCAACCAAACTCTGGCATTCAGGTTTGCTGCGGCATAAACTCCCTTCGCTGCTGCTACATACCCGAGACCATGTGCTGCACCTCTTTGCTCCATTCTCTGCTTTAGTCCTTTCTTCTATTGTTAGCTTCCTTTTTTATTCCAATATCGCCATGTTCTATGAAACATTATAATGTAGGGGATTAGCACAATATCCATGAATATGAATGTGAATCATGCAAGTTGAGCTATGAAAACACAGAAATTTTACTGTAATGTATGCATGATTCACTCCGATCACACTTATAATCCCAGTCAAACTTTACTCATTTCCGGAGTAATCTTGTAAGTGAGGATGCTATAACTGAAAATCCTTGTACAAATCTTCGATAATAACCTACTAAGCCCAAGAAACTTCTCACCTCGGTTACATTTCGAGGAGGTTTCCAATTCATGAATGCTTCAATTTTCACTGGGTCCACTCTAATACGTTCAACATATACAATATGACCTAGGAATGACACTTCCTTAAGCTAAAAAATCACATTTACTTAACTTTCCAAACAACTGATTCTCTCTTAGAATTTGCAAAATTATCCTCAAATGGTGTTCATGTTCCTGTGCATCTTTAGAATACACCAGGATGTCATCAATAAATAACACAACAAATTGATCCAAATAGGGGTGAAAAAACCCTATTCATCAAGTCCATAAATGCAGCCAGAGCATTGGTCAACCCAAATGGAATTACTAAAAACTCATAATGGCCATAACGGGTTCTGAAAGCTATTTTCGGGACATCAACTTCTTTTACCCGTAGTTGATAATATCCCGATCGCAAGTCTATCTTCGAAAGACACTTGCTCCTCTCAACTGATCAAATAAATCCTCTATTATTGGCAACAAATACTTATTCTTAACTGTCACTTTGTTTATTTTCCGGTAGTCAATGCACATCGGAAGAGTGCCATCTTTCTTTTTAACAAATAAAATCGGCACACCCCAAGGTGAGACACTAGATCGGATGAAACCCTTATCCAATAGCTCATGTAGTTGAGTTTTAACTCTTTCAGTTTAGTTGGAGCCATACGGTAGGGTGCCCTAGAAATAGGAGTCGTTCCCTGTACAACTTTAATAGAGAGATCCACTTATCTTTCAGGTGGTACTCCTGGTAATTCCTCGGGAAACACATCAGGGAACTCCCTAATCACATGAATATTTTCTAAATTCACTTGCTCTTTTTTAGAGTCAAGAATCAAAGCAAAAAAGGCTTCATAACCTTTTCTAAAAAAAGGTCGGGCTTCCATAGCTGAAATAACTTTCGGTAATGATTTAGATCTGATACCCTGTATTGTTACTTTTGATCGGTCTGAACATTTAAGTAGGACTATTTTCTTTTCATAATCAACTATGTCCTGATGTTTGGAAACCAACCCATTCCTAATATCAAATCAAACTCATGATAAGGCAAAGCAATTAGATCAACAGAGAATTCCCTATCATGTACCAATAGGGGATAATTCTTATACACGCGCTTGACTTTAACACTATGCCCTAGAGGACTAGAACAAGGTGTCATAAGCTAACACTTCATCAAGGCAATTTATCATTCATTTGTTCCATGCATATATATGAATGCGTAGAGCCCGAATCAATTAAAGCATACAAGTCAATATCAAAGAGAGTGAAAAGAATAACCCCCTAAGATGTCCGATCTTCACGAAGCCTTTCATAAAGATAAGCTCTGCTGGTATCAGAGAAGCAGGATGATTCACTGTCTCTGAAGCACTACCTCTTCCTTGTGAACCACTTCGTCCTCTACCCCTACTCTGAGTCTGTGGAGGTACATTTGACCCTCCTCTACCACTTCCTTGAGGATTTATAGAACTTCCCGATCCTCGCGGACAATTGGCTATCACATGATTTGTGTTCCCGCACCAGAAACACCCCTTAGTTACTCGTTTACACAAACCATAATGATTTCTATGGCAATGCGGGCATGCATGTCTTTCCTTTTTTCTGGTTGAGGTGACTCGACCGGAACCTTGTGTCATGGTAGGTCCTTATCTCCTACCCCTTATAGCTGAATCCCGTACTGAATCAACCTGTGACTCTCTAGGTTTTTTTCCCCGAAGAGGAACCCCTTCTTGAGAACTTTTTCTTTTTATTTCTTTCTTGACTCTTCATTTCAGACTTCTTAATTTTTATAGCCGCTTGTACCAGCTGATAAAAATTGACAACTTGTAGCGAAGTAATAGTCTTGAGGTACCTTTTGATGGACTTATGTAAGCCCTCCTCAAAATGTCTACATCCAAATTTTTCCGTAAGAACGGGTTCTGGTGCATATTTACTAAGACGATTGAATTCTTTCATATTCAAATAATTCGTCACTTTCCTTGTCTTAGAGTCAAGAATTGCTTCCATTTTGACTCCTTCTTTGTAATCATCGACATACTGGGGATAACTCGTGACTAAGTAGTCCCATAATCGATCTCGAAGCAAAGGATTTCTCAAACCAACTTCCACCAATCATAAGTCGCACTCGCAGCACAAAGCAAACCGCACATGTGGTCTTTTGGTCCACATGTCATCTCACTTCATCTAGAGCCCTTTCCAGTTTTTCAATCCAAAACTCGACTCTTCCATACTTGTACCATGGAATTCTTCCACTCCATGCTTTCTTACTAAATCACTTAGAGCTCGAGGGACTATGAGTTGATTTAAGACCCTTGCCATATCCTGAGAGATTTTTACCACTGCTTCAGTTGAAGCATATTCATTTTTCGTTGAATTAGACGGACCAGAAGCAGATTAATCTAAAGGATTGTTGCTTTCAGCTTTTTCATCAACAGCTTCCTGAGGTGGATCCATTATAGACAATACACAAAACAAGGACATCCGGATTAGGCCAACACATTACTTTGTAGGTACATCCTTAATCTAAGACTCTTCCAGAAATGCCTAAACCTAGGCTATGATACCAACTTTTTGTCACACCCCTGTCCCCTGCCTAAGCAGACAAAACTATACTAGAACTCTTTACCGCTTTTCGCATATCAGGCCCAAGTCTTATAATCAATAAAATATCAGATAAAGATACAAAAATAAAACTACCACCGTACGATGTTGTCAATACATACAAATTTCGAGTCCAATTTACATATACATATATAAAAACTTTACATTTACATTTACATAATCAGAGCGCAAAACCTACAAGTGATGAACCCCTACTAGTGTGCTGGCCCAGCAATATGTGGAAGATCACGAACATCCTCCTCTGTACCTACACGGATTAAAACCCGTCCTAAGCTTAACGCATAGTGGGAGATATATGACTTATATGTATATACATGCATCAATACTCTTTTATAGTAAGCATATAATAATAACAGATATACAGTAATAGATATCGGATTTTTTCATGAATTCATATAACAAACTTGTACATATAGAAGACTTATACTTATTCAGATCTCCCGTAGGAGTTGCAGAGCTTATACTTGTATGGAGGTACCTGTAGGTACTATAAATCTTATACTTGTATAGAGGTGCCCATAGGTACATTCAGAGCAAAACGATGTATACTACTTTACTCTTATTAGTTATTCAGACCCTTATCATATAAATGTTTGACTACCTAGACCAAAGGATAAGAAATGAGCTCACACAACACAATAACTACCCGGCTGTACCAGATAAGATCGAGGTGCCGTGAGTTACAGCAGAGTGTCGGGCACCGATGCAGAGTGCCGTCGCACTAATCGTGAGTACCGAGTACTAAATGTGCCGGGCTACGCGAGAGTGCCGCCACACTAATCAGAGCAATCGAAGTACGTGCCTCGCCCATGCACAGGTGTCGTGGTCATTCAAGATTCCGGTCTTGTGCAATCTACAATTATATGTGTTTTGGAACTTATGATATTATCACATGGGCAAGACATTAAGTTTGCCAACGACAAACTCGCTTCGCCAAGGTGGCGAGGTACGGTCTAATTTTTCTTTCCTTTACCTTACAAACATGTATGGACCCTTTCATTCACTTATAGGGTTCTCATTAGTCTAATAGACAAGACCTCGGAATAACGAAATAGCAAAACGAAACAAAAACACAAAATTTTCTCCATGTCAGGAACAAGGGCTACGCCACGGCGCACTCCAAGGTTGGCCAAATCCTTCTTCCCTTCTCACCACGCCACATGGACATGCCACACTCCGCATGGGCCTACTCACAAGGTGGGATATCTATGCCGGGCAAGATAGACCCCGAAATTGCCTGTATTTTGATGATTTCTTCACTTTTTCTAGAAAACCTTCCAAAAAAAAAAAAAAAAAAACTCATATACTTTCCAAAAAAACATCTCCCAAGTGTGTTCTAACCCAACCAAAACCAAACATAGAGATTAATTAGGGTTTTTCCAATCCCTAACTCAAATACTTGTAAGTTAGGTTAACTTCCTAACACCCAAACATGTATCCATACATCATAACCCAAGAATCCATACTAAAAGGAAGGATTCCACACTCATCTTATACAAACTAGGGTTTTACCAACCCAACTCTCAACAAATTTAGGGTTAGGATGAATTCCTAACTAAACCCTAGAAAATGGAACCAACTAATATCCATACAAACCCATAGCCATTCTTCCTAAACCATAGCATTCCATACACAAATAGTTTCCACACCTTTCCTTTTCTTCTTTTTCTTCTTCCTCTACTTCTTCTCTTCTCCTCTATTCTTCTTCACATTTTTTCTCTCCCAAAAATGAGAGATCAACTTGGTCTTATCCCCTTTTGATTTTTAATTTTCCTTTTTTTGCACTTTGGTCCTCAAATTCCCTTCTATTTGCACCACAACTTCCCATTATTTACACTTTGGCATATAATCATATTATCTTATGACTTTTATATCCTATTTTGACA
This sequence comes from Tetrastigma voinierianum, assembly GCA_016808115.1. Lineage (NCBI taxonomy): Eukaryota > Viridiplantae > Streptophyta > Magnoliopsida > Vitales > Vitaceae > Tetrastigma > Tetrastigma voinierianum. The sequence goes on from JAEQBH010000668.1 coordinate 26,511, forward strand.
AATTCCACTTTTACCCTTTATCTTGTACAAATTTCGGGTTTCAAAATTTTCTCACTTAGCAAAATAAGAATTGCTAAAAGTTCAAATTATACCTACAAAATACCCTAAACACATTGAAAACGACTAGGGTATATTTCGGGGTGTTACAAGGATAGGGGCTGAAGTAAGCCTCATTTTCAATTCCTAGAATGCCCTCTCACACAAGTTATTCCACTCAAACCTGACCTTATTCCGGGTCAATTTCTTCATAGGCGTAGCTAGTCTTGAGAAGTCCTCCATGAACCTCTTGTAGTACCCTTCCAATCCTAAGAAACTGTGTATCTCGAAGACTGACTTCGACCTCTCCCAACTCATAACCACCTCTACCTTCTCTAGGTCAACTGATATGTGTTAACCTTTTTTTCTGGATATATAGACCAAATTTTCCAAGTAATTAGCACTGCTGCCGAAGACTAAATAAAGTCTCGACAAGTACCAAAACTCAAGGTTCGATTTTGATGAAAATATGTGTTTGTCTTTCTTGGTAAACTTGATTCATTAAAATTTTTGATTGGTCTAAATCACTGCAAGTGCACATATCGTACAAGTAATAAAAGTGGATTTTTATTAAGTCCAGATATCGTTCCCACGAGGATTTATGAGGAATCATAAAACCAACTACCCTAACTACTCAAGATCGTTACTATTTGAACTCCAATATTAAGATGATTAGAGAACGAATAAAATAATACTAAAGTAATTTCACTAGTATACATTAAAAATATTAATAAGAATGGAATTGAGAGTTCATTGAGTGAGGCAACACTGGGAAATAGACCAATGAATAATTGTCAATTTCTACACCATTTTGAATCATAACTAAGCCATAAGTTGGAAAGCTGAATTTGTCAAATATGCATTGTGGTATGGTTTGGATTGCTCCCTTAACCATACATTTCACTAGTTAGACATTCATGTTTCTTTCGAAATCATGGGTCTAATTAGTTACTTGTAATATATAAATCCTCTTCTAAAGATGCGGGTATTTTTCCTTCGCATTTCTCACAACCAAATCTTAGGACTAAAGAATTCTTGCCCCTATAGACAGGATATTGCAAGCCTTCTCCAACTTGGTTGGCACGTCATCCTTAAATGCTGATGAAACTATTCATCACCTTGATTAGATCTATGCTAACACGGGATAAGAATCCTTTCATCAGAAAGAGGAGAAACCTCTGAGCGATTAAACTGATACTTCATCAAACTATCCTTAAACCACGAGTAAGTTAGTGATTTATTTGAGTAAACTTTCAGAGTTCATTAGTTCCAAAGTATTAGTCTACCATACCACAAAAAGAATCCAGCTTACACTCCTCGTGATTCTCCATCTTTGTGCTTCAATGCCAGAGGGCCTCCTCGAAATCAGAGCAAGATACAATACTTTGTTTGGGGACACGGTACTAGTACTTGGAACAATTAAGTTCAAAAATAATATCAATCAAATAAATTAAAGAATTATAAATACGGCGTTCTTCCACTTTGTGCAGAAAAATAACAATCATCATCGACCCATTCCCAGAGGGAGCTCAAGCTTTCAAAAATGGTTTAATCATATCAATGACTAACTGATCAAGATAATTCATTGAAAGTGTAACCACCAAAATAATGTGACTCATAAATTTTCCAACTCCATTTTATTTAAACACAAATAGAGAGATAATTTTACAGAAATTCACTGAAGTCGCAGACATCGCTCATTACCCACCCAGTAAAAATCAAAAGAAAAACTAACTAAAAACTACGCTCAAACTAAATCTACTAAAAGGAAATAAAAGAAAAATAAAAGAGAAAAAAAATATCATACAAAGAGTCTTCAACTATCCAATAGTCCTAGAATTGCCGAAGCTACGCACAAGGTTCTCAGATGTGTCTATATTTACGTATTCTCTCCAACATTTCCAAGCCACACTTCAAAAAAATTTGTTATGGATCCCTAAATTTGGTTGCTCAAATTATCGCTTGTCACGACATAGACGTTTATCATGTATTAAAGTCTTTAGTTCTTTGTCGCTGGCTTCGTCGAGCATGCAATTTTCTCAAGACGGCTTCTCTTAGCTTTTTCTTGGATTCTCACAATTACGTATTTTGATAATGTCGTGATGTAGTTTTGATGCGCCAGCCTTGTTCTTGTCGCGACAGAATGTCTTATGCTCTATTAATAAAATTTGTTGCACCTAGCTTTTATACACTTCGCCTATGGAAATCAAGCTGCGACATAATTTTTATCGCGATAAAGTGCATTTTTCTTTAGTTTGTCTACTTTGTCGCGACAGAGTTTTCTATGTCGCGACAAGATTTCTTTGGTTCCTTAACAACTTTGTCACTAATACGCTTCTTCATTCCGATTACTTTTCTTCCGGGTCCTTATCGCCGCTAAGCCGCTTGAGCCACATAGAAATCTTTGTTGCGACAAACATTGACTTGGCTAATCTCATTTCTCTTTCAATTTATGTCGAGACCAAATTTTCTTCTATCACGACATAATTCAATCACTCTGTAGCTTTTATTGTCGCAACTGAAAACTTCTTTGTCACGATAGAGATTCTTCCTTCACTTATTCATTATGGTGCAACATGAATTTCTTTGTCGCCATTCCTCTTGTATTGCTCTTCAACTTCTTGTCGCGACATAGAATTCCTTGTCAATACAGAGTTCACCTCAATCTCATGTTGCTCTTTGTTATGAACTCTGAATGTTATGTCGCGACAATTTTTCTTTGTCGCGACGTCGCGACAAAAATGCTTCCTTGGGCTGGTCCCATGTTGAAAACATTATTACAAAAAAACAACACTTGTCATGGCTGACTTGTGTTATATCCTTGCCATTTTTTGTCGCGACAGAGCTGTCTTTTGTCGTGACAGAGTTCATATGCTAATCTTCATACTTTTATGTTGCGATAGAGTTAGGATTGTCGCGACAAAGTTCCTTTGCCATTTGCCTTGATCATTGTCGCAACAAAGTTAAGAGTGTCGTGACAATCTTCTTTACATTCTTCTTTGGCAATGTCATGATAGAAAACTCTTTTATTCTTATAGAGACTTTATTTCGCCTTGAGTTCGAAATTCTGACTTTGTCATGACATACATCCGTCGGGTCAGATAGTTCTTTTGGTTCATTTTGAAATTCTATCATGACACACAAATACTATGTCGCGCGTAGAATGCCGTGATTTGCTACTTTTTCTTTCTCTTTCTTCCGAATTAGTGTCCTTTTTCAATTAAAACTCGCAAACACAATGTTGGTGAATATAATTGTTAATTTGGCATTAAAATAGGGATCCAAACAACTAAAATATGCCATAAAAATTGATTAAAAATAGATGAGTTTAGGACTCATCAAATTCTAAACTTAAAGTTTTTTTTTGTCCCCAAGCAAAGAAAAGAAAATTTTGTTTGTCCTCAAACAATTTAGCTTTTATTTTTAATTACATTTTTCTATTGATTCCACAATTGGGAAGGAAAAATAAGTCAGTTGTACAATTATTTCTAAAAGTGTTTCCAGTCTAGAATCAATAGGATTTTCAATTAAGTTCACTGACTAGACAAATAATTCATATAGTGTAAACAATTGAATCATTCAACCTTGATTTGTATGTGTGTTGGTCTTCTCTCTTACTGCATTAGTTAATCTTCTAGGATAATACTCAGTTAGCATGCTTCTCTTTCATTCTTAAAGTCCTATATGCTTGTTTGTCATATTAATCTCCACTAGTGTAAGCATATCATTACCTTAAGGATTAAATAGGTCTTTTAGCCTTTTAATGTGTGGCCTGGGTAATTGGGTAGATAATTTGACAATTTAGGCTCAATTTTACCCAGACTTTATTGACAACTTAACACTCTTTCCTTTATTATGCATCCTTTATTTCTCTTGATTTCAAATTTCTAACATTCACATAAAGTTTTGTGCATCTTTCTCATATATTATTCATAGTGGTATCCTTTTTTTTCTCATTGACCACACTCGACTATAACTTCTCTTCCCTATTCCTTGAGTTTTCTTTAACTTTTCATCTCTCCAAGGTTTATGGAATGGTGCAATGTTTTGTCTTTTAAGCTTTCACCACCCTTATTGAACTTTGCCAGTAACTCCAGCATACTGCTGGCATTAGGGTACTAGGTGTTGAACACCCCTAAGAACTTAATTGTTCAAGAGAGGAAGGCTACAAGACCAAACTCATTCTTCCTTGTTGTTTTTCTTTTAACATCTTCTTTCTTAATTCTCTTCATCTCTTCTCATCTCAATTAATTTTTCTTTCTCAACCTTTTTTATCCTTCTCTACAACTTAAAATAGTATTCCCCTAAACTTGTCCTTTTTTGTCATTGATGTATTTTGTCTTGTAACTGAAAATATGGCTCTCATCAGGATTATGTTTAAGCATCATTTCATTTTCTGGTTGATAATGAGATTGGCTATAGGCTCAAATAAGAAACTAGTGTGTATGCTTTCATGCTCATCATAAGGGTAGGCTTTGAAAAGGCCCAACTTCTAATGATGGCCTATATCATTTCCTAGTTGCGGTATTACCTTAGCATTTCGCTCAATTAATAATCCAACAAGTTTTAGGACATCGAGAGATTACCTGATAGATCCCAGAATATGTCCCTAATCTTGGCACAATTTGTTTTAGAGCTACTATTGACCATGTGCAAAGTTTTACCAAAGATTTTCATAACCAAACTGCTTACAAAAATATAATTATAGGTCTTATATGTTCCATCAATTTATTAAAACCTTCCTTATTCTTGAAGTTCAACCACATTAATTAATATCCTTACAACTTTCCCTTTCAATTCATCTCATCCTATCGCATTGAATCTATCAAATTGTTTGTTTGGTTTTGTGGATATGTTGTGTTATTTAACAATTAGTGTAACGCCCCAAAAATACCCTAGAATTTTGATAATAATTTTATTATATATTCCGGGTATGAATTGAGCCAAACTTGGGTTTTTCCGGGAAAACTGATAAATTGTAGCGTGAAAGGAATATGTGAGCATATGATTAAATATTATATGCTAAATGAGAAATTGATTGAACCCGGAATAAACTCAAGTGAAAAGGCAAATTTGAAATTTAGAAATAAGGACCTAAGGGTCAAATGATGTTTAAAATGCTAATATGAAATAAATGATATGAATGTGCAAATAAGTACTTAGTAAGCTTTTTAAGTGAGAAAATGGAAAATGGGATTTAATGAGGAAGCCAAACATGGCCTTATAATGAATACACTTTCAAGACCACATTTGGTCTGGTGCCAACATTGTGCCAAAAACGTTTTGAGAAGAGAGTGAGAGGGAAAGCTAGGGTTTTACAAGAAGAAGTGATTTTGGCGAGAGATCATCTCCATTTCTGGTTTCTATGTGATCAACCATCTTGGGTGAAGAAGATTCAAAGGGATTTAAGGTAAGAACCAAACCCTAGATTTCTTTAAATGATGTTGCGTTAGAAAAACCCTAATCCATCCATGGGTTTTGCTCATGGTTGGTTTAGATGTTATCGAGTGATTCTATGATTTGTTTTAGGATTTTAGGGATTTTTGGAGAAAAATCGCAAAAGAGCAAGAAAAAATCTAGGCACATCGGGCTCCTACGCCACAGCGTAGGGAACCCACGTCGCTACAGACCTACGCAAAGATGGATGCCCCATCGCGGGCGCAGGCCGGTGTACTCACGCCGTAGCATACAGAGCCATGCCACGGTGTAGCCACCGTTCACTGAACAAATTTCGATTTTGCTCGAACACCTCATATTCGTATTAATCAGAAGAAGAACCCTAATAAAGGATTAATGGGGTTCAAATAAGGATAAAACTAAATGAAAACATCGCACTTATCACTTCTCGCCGGCTTCGTCGCCGACGAGTTCGTTCGCGCACTTAGTGTCTTAACTCAAGACCGTTAACAAAGATTAATCGTCATTCACTAAAAATGTATAATAATTGCTTATCCACTAAGAGCCATGCTGGGACAGTATGGGATTGCGGATCGTGAGGATCACCTAACCTAGGACCGAGATCAAGAGAAGGAAATGTGATCCGACAAATTCAGGCTTGTTCATCGAATTTATCCTTATTTCAAGTGTTTTGGTAGTTTACCAAATAAATCTGAAATGATTATATGGGATGAGTGTATCTTTTGAAATGATATTTCAAAAGTGCATATGGATTTGAAAATGTGATATTTGAAATGTTTGACGATTAATTGCATGTTAGTGATTAATCGAAATGTAAACGAAGTGGTCAATTCTTGACATCTTGAATTGAATCGATATACCAAACGACCAACATGGTGGGATGCACCAATCAGCATCCATCATGACGGTGTATGGCATTGTTAAAATGTCCCACTTAGCGGGATGCACCAATCGATATCCGTCATGATGGCGTATGATACTAGCCACCACTTATACGATCAATTCCAAGATTCACATGCATTTTAGCATCGAATTATTAAATGCAGAAGACATTACCGAATGACAAAAGGACGGATTCATCAATGGAATCCATCACTTATCAGAATTGTATAGACAAAGTGAAATAACAAACTTTTGATGAGTGTAAATGGGATTTGTAAACTAAATACATCCTTGGGAGTATATGTTTGAATCTCATGATTTGATTTAAGTAAATTGAAAGCATGTGAAAATGTATATTTTGATATGATCAATGATTTGTAAAGTGAAAGCATGTGAAAGTGAATAAGCATGAGTATAGTTTGATATAAAAGGCATGGTTTTATGATAAATGCATGTCATGTTAAATTGAAAATTTGAATATAAATGTATAGAACCACTAAGCATGAAAATGCTTAACGTGTAGTTTTTATCTATGGGCAGGTTTCGAGTAAACAGGAAAGAAGGCAAGATCAAGAAGCATAGAGTCATAGAGAAAGTTGCGGCGTATAAGTATATACCCCATCATATGCATATCATTTCTTTTTGAACATGTGACATTTTGTGAACAAAAGAGTTAAACTCTGAACTATTGTTTTGTATATATTTTTGTAAAGGCATGATACTCCATTTTGTAAACGAATTGTATAAGAGTAAATGTTTTTAGGCCTATCATTTGAAATGCTTCTGTGTAATTGAAAACCCTAAAACAAAATGACATAAATAAAATGTTTTGATAAGATAAATGAAAACAATCTGAGTAAACCGGGCTCCGGTTAAGATCTGCCCTTCGGGTCGTGACACTTTTACAAAAAAAAAAAAAAAAAAACAACCAAATGAAAAGTAATTAAAAAGAATTAAACGAGCATCCCAGAACCGGTTCGGATCTGCCAATCTGGTTGGACCGGAAAGGGGTGCTATAGTTAGAATGTTCATTTAGATCAACAATTCAGTTCAGAGAAATGTAACATAGCAATAACTCAATTCCATCAACAATTCAACTCCACCAAACAATTCACAACTTACTTAGCAATTCCAACCAGGAAATTTGGTTTCTCATTTATTCAACTAAGTTATTTACCACAAGTCAAAAATTTCAAATTCTTAAACTCAAAGGAAAGAAAATTTAAACAAATCAAACAAGAAATGCAAAAATAAGAGTGAACACCAAGCTCTGCAAAGAATTTTTCTATTTTATTGAATTTTTCAAGGATGGGATATTAGGTAATGTAGAGGAAAAGGGGATGGAAAGAAAGGTGGTTCATTGTTTTTCAAGTCTTTTCCTTGGCTACTTCCATTCTTAAATATTCTTCAACTTCCTCTACTGGGGTTAGTTCTTTTTTTCCTGTTGCACTAGGGGTTTTATTTTGAACTAGTGCTTTACAAGGTTCAAAAGATCTTTCTTCCTCTGTAGTACGGTTAGAGAAGGGTATTGGTGGGTTTGTTACACCCTAAGGGACTATTATGTAAGGGACACTATCTGAAATTCTGATTTGTGGTAGTGGTTGCTCGAGATTGTCTTCATAGCCCAATCTAAAATCTTCGCATTGCTTTCTATCAGTTCTCGCTTCCTTTTAGCTAATGATTCCAGGAGTGTCCCATTGTTGACTTGCTCATAAGTCATTAGGCAAAAACTTTCTTTGCAATGTGCCAGACTATTCAACTAATTCTTGTCCCTTGATTCCAGGCATGCCTTCAAGGCATTGTCTCTATCCTCTAACATTTTCATGTTTTCTTGTTTCAGTCCAGAAAGCCACTTCTCTATCCCTTATCACTGTTCTCCATTATGTATCCCATTTTTCTAATTCTTCATCTCTTTGTTTGAATGCCTCCTCCAGATTCTGATCCCTTCTTCTAAGCTCTACATCCATATATTCATCCCTGAGCTGAAGTTGGATTTGTAGCTGATTATCCCTCTCTTGCATCTCCTGTTTCAGAGATTCTAACATCTCCATCAGTTATGAGTCATTACCCTGGTGCTCTGAACTTTCAGCCTGCTCCTCGATGGATTTCTTAGTCCGAGATACGTCTAGATGGGGCGGCTTCCCTCGAAATTTTTGCCGCTGGGTGGACTTTCCCACTCGTATTGGCTCATTGCATCTTTCATCTCCCTTTCTTCCTCGCCATCTCATTTCTTTCTCCTTTCCCTCTCGCTTTTAGGACCTTCGGCTCCACTAAGGTCAAAGGATGCCCCTGGGTATATGTTTCTTCTTTTCCCCATTCTTCCTCTACTCCCCTAAGAAGGTAAAGGCTGGTGATTGTAGCTAGGTGTGGAATCAGCCTCGCATTTGCTTCCGAGTAATCAGATAGAATTCGACACCCTCCCCACACACTGCACCTCAACAATGCATAAAAGTGGATCGCTTCATTCCTTCTTAATGTGCTGAGGTGCTTTGATGGAAAAAGGACCGAGCTAATAAAATAGAACCATACCTTAGTCTCTTCTGTTAAATCACGATTTGAAATGGATCTATAAAGGGGTTTTTGTCAGCTCCCACCTTCCTTTCTGGCTATTGTGAGGGTCCACCATCTTCTAAGATCGCCTTTAGTTACTACGCCAATTCACTTTCAAGGCGATTGTATAAGCGAACCCGTATTGGGACTCTTTACTTGCTTTTTCAAACATTGGTGGGACCAAATCTTATAACTGAATCAAAATATCATATTCAAAGATATAAAATAAAACTACCACCATAGTGGTGTTTACAATGTCAATACATACAGCCCTGAGTCCCATTTACAAATACATAAACAAAAAACTGTACATTTACATTTACATGATCAGAGCGCAAAACCTATTGGTGATGAACCCCTACTAGTGTGCTGGCCCAGCAGTATTCAAAAGATCGCGGACGTCCTCCTCTATACCTACACGGATTAAAACCAGTGCTAAGTTTTACGCTTAATGGGAAACATATAACTTATACGTTTACACATGCATCAATACTCTTTTATAGTAAGCATGTAACATTAACAGATATACAGTAGCAGATATAATAATTTATCATGAATTCATATAACAAACTTATACACATACTTGTACTTATAGCAGACTTATACTTGTTCGGATATCCTGTAGGAGTTACAGAGCTTATACTTGTACGGAGGTACCCGTGGGTACTATAGAACTTATACTTGACAGAGGTACCCGTAGGCACTACATAACTTATACTTGTTCAAAGGTACCCGTAGGTACATTCAAAGCAGAATGATGTATTTTACTTTACTCTTATTCGTCATTCAGATTCTTATCATACAACTGTTTGACTACCTAGACCAGTAATAAGAAATGAGTAGGACATAACACAATAAGCACTCCAAAAATATACAAAGACTGAGGTTCGTGAGCATACAAGTATGCCAAAGCATTGACAGAGATTTTCGTCACACTAATCAAAGATTACCAAAGTGCTAAATGTTCCGAAGCACTAATCGAGAGTAATCATACTACAAATGCCGGCACTACGTAGAATGTCGCCCTCACTAATCGAGTACCGGTACCATACGTGCCCCACGAATGTGAGGTGCCATGTCATTCAATATCCGGGTCTTAAGGCCCTACAATTATATGTGTTCAGAACTTACTATCTTATCATGTAGGCATTAAGTTTGCCAGATCGAACTCTCGCCGCTGGCGGCGCAGGCGTGGTCTAATTTTTCTTTTACTTTTTCTCATAGAACATGAACGGACCCTTATACACTTATAGGTCCTTGTATCGATCTAATGTACAAGTTCCTGAGCAACAGAAAAACAAAACAAAACAACTGACCAAAATTTGTCATGTCATGAACGCTACACGCCGCGGCCAGAAGGCCGCTATTAATAAAATGGCCACCTGGGAGGTTGGTCCCAACTTCCTCTCGTCACACTAGGCCGGCATCACTTTAGCGGGCACACGCTACGTAGATCCCTACTTCAAGATAAGACCCCGAGATCGCATTTTTCTCATTTTGCTCCATTTTTCCGTAACCAACCAAAAACCCCAAAATAACCCAAAAGCATCACCAAAACAACTCCCCAAATGTGTTCTAACCCAACCAAAAACCAAAATGAGATTTTCACTAGTGGTTTTTCAAACAAAAACTCAAATACTTGTAAGTTAGGTTACCTTCCTAACACCCAAATAGGTATCCCTACATCATAAACCAAGAATCCATACTGCAAGGGAGGATTCCATGCTCACCTTATACAAAATAAGGTTTTACCAACCAACTCTTAACAAATCTAAGGTTAGGATGAATTCCTAACTACACCCTAGAAAATGGGACAAACTAGTATCCATACAAAACCCATAGTGATCCATACACAAATAGTTTCCATACCTTTCCTCTTCTTCTTCTTTTTCTTCTCTTCATTTCTCTTTTCTTTTCTCTCCTTCACGTGCTTGTCTGAAGACTCTCCCCAAATGAGAGACCAACTCTCGGTCTTAAGTCACTTTATTCTTCCTTAAGGCCTTTGGGGCCAAATGCATTCTTTAATTTTAAGTTTCTCCTAAAAATGCTCTATAGCCCACATACTTCCTCTATTTGAACTACAACTCTTATATTTATACTTTGGCATATAATCTTATTATCTTACGAATTTTCTTTATATCCTCGTTTGACAATTCCAATTTTGGTCTCAGATTCTCAGACAAATTCGGTTTTGAATTTTCTCTACTTGAAGAAATAATAATTGCGAAAAAAATTCAATTTATACTCTACAAATATCTTTAATAAGTTGAAACGACAGTGTGATATTTCTCGGGTGTTACATTAGCGCTCTCTTGAATTTTGAGCCATCTTTACACCTTCAGACAACAATCCATTTATCATTCGCATATCATCCATTTTCCTTCGACATACAATTCCTTTCCTTCCTCTTCCACCATGTTAGCAAAAAATTCTTTCACCCATGCAGCATAGCCAGGTGCCTTGTGCTTGCCCAATGATTGCCATCCTCTCTTCTCAAGCATTTAAGAGAAAGGGGAGATGAGTTTTTTGAATCCTCTTTCAACTATAAAACCCCTATCCTTCGTCTGCTCTATTTCGGTTTCTTCAACTCCTCTCTTCCTTTTTCTTGATTCTTCCTCTAGCTACACAAGCTCTACTCTAGCTTCAGCTCTTTCTTCCTCTTGCATTTCCCTAGATTGGTTTTCTTGAATGCACCTCTTCCCCATCACAGATGCTTCCATCATTTCGTTCGTTCTAATGAGTGTGCGATGGCTAAGACATGGTTTAATGGGTGGTTTTGGAACTTCGTGGTTTAAGGTAAGATGAGAGATATTTGATGAAGCAAGATGAGTGGGTTGATGGTTTATGAGGACGGTGGCCTTTCAGGTTTCAAAAATTCTTTATTTATAAGGTAACTGTTTTGTTGTGCCTTCATTAAATGTCACGATAACAACTGACCTAAGGTTTGTTCCATTTTTAATACTATGTCGCAACATACAAAGATAATTGTCACGATAGAGTTTTGCAATCAATTTGAAGTTAGGTCAGTCTTATATCGCTACATTGTGAGGAATGTTGCATATCTTTCCATGTTCTTTGAACCCTATGTCGCGATAATGAAAATTTCACATAGAAAACTTTCTTTCCACCCAGCCCAAAGTTGATTATAGCACAAAGAGAAAGTATGTCGCAACACAATAAATTTGATGCTCAAGTAAACCTATGTTGAGACATACAAAAATATTGTCGCGACAATGTTTTTCTCTTCTAGAAGCAGAGGTCATTTACAATTCTTTAGCGACATAGATAAATTCAGTTGCACAAACCCAATTACATCGAGACGAGGTTTGATTCAAACTCTGTCACAACAGAAAGAAACAATGTTACAACATAATTTGGCAATAATTTTGCGATAGAGAGAAAGCATGTCGCGACATTAAACTAAATTTTCACCACTCATTCCGCCAATAAAAGATATTATCTAAAGCAAGTCAGATATTCACTCATACCCATCAGAACATACATGTGAAAACTCATTTATTCATAAAATAACCTTAATTCAAGTACGAACAACAATAATTCATTTCTTCATTCAATATAATTCTCCAATATGATATTCAGAATATCTAAAAAAAATGAAACCAACAAGGCTACTATTCATTTTCTGCTTTTAAATAAAATCACATTCCCTCAAACTTCAATTATACATTATCATTAAAGACAAATGGAGGGAAATATAAATACTCCCCCTTGTAGCTATTTTCTCTCAAGATATTTCAGCTTGAGAAAGTGTGCTTCCTAACATCTATCTTTAATATAGCTTCATTGTTCCTAAACATCAACAAATTACATAAAAATAAAATTTATAAATAAAATTAAAACTGTAACATCAAACACACACAAAATCTCTGAACAAAATTAATCTAACTATAAAATTTTAATTTTTATGTTGCACGTTCTACATCGTAAGAAAACTCTTTTCCCTTTTCAAAATATGGATCTCAACTCATTTAAATTCCCCTCCACTTTCATTCTCATACCTTCCAACGATCTATTTAATCCTTCTCATTCTTCCCCTGTCACTCACATCCTTGGGGATGATTCTACGGATAGGGCTAGTCGCCTCTACCTAAGTTCCTGTACCCTTCGAAGAGGTCAGTATCAAGCAAACACGCTATGTTTGCCTGAACGCCGCTAGCTCAACAAACTCATGCTGCTTAGCAGCCTGGCTTTCTCCCATGAAAGAGCATCCGGGTCCTCAAAGGAACGTATCTCCCTCTCGCCCTTGATTTTCTACTCTCTGGGTCCCGCCACCGATGCCGCCTAAGCAGCCATAATGGAACCAGTGAGGCAATAGCCATGGCTGTCGCAATTCTATCCATGTCTTGACTTTACCGTGCTCCTCCCCCATATGAGAAGTTCCCATGGTTCCCCGAGATGGCGTGTAGTGAGGTGCAAGCCTGAGGTCAGGGCGAAAAGTATAGCTCTTGCTAGCATCGAGGCACTGCAGGCCTCCCGGTCCCGGGAGCGGGACCCCTCGCGGGCCGATCCATCTTCGCATTGTTTTTCCTTTCTTCTCCTTCCTCCAATCTTTCCCCACCCTACAATACACCTTTCCCGCATTTCCAAGCTTCGCTTACACTTATCCAACTTTGCTTCAATGGGTGTCATTCGATTGGCCCAATTACACAACTCCCTTCCAGTCCGTCATGTCATTCGTTTCCATGTATATGTATGACTAAAACTCCTTCTATTTTTATGCCTCATGTTTTTACAATTTCCACACAAAGGGTACCAAAATTTGAACTAGTTGTTTAAAAATTAGAAAATGGCCTTATGTTGTGGAAATGGTACAATTAGTCTAGTCTAAGACACTACAAGTGCACAGGTCATACAAGTAGTAAAATTGGATGCAAGTACAGATATCATTCCCTCAGAGATTGACAAGAATTTTAAAATCAACTTCCCTAACTACTCAAGATCCACACGATTTGCACCTCCTTGTAATGGTTTCAAAACTGGAATTTGAAAGACAAGATAATCCTATATTATATTTCTCTAATTAAAATAATATTTGAATTAAAACAAATAAAATAAACCGACCAATCGCCCTCTCGCTAGAAATGAACACGACAAAGGAACCGCTCTCGTGGAAACAGCTAATTTATGCATTATAATCCATTTATTTTCTCAATCCTGATTTTGGATCTGGATTTGTCAAAGATTCCTAAAAATGCAGCTTGGATTTCTCCATAATTCACTCATTAGAGGTCCCTGCTCTTTAAAGACATGGATCTAATTAGTTACTTATATTCATAACACTCTTTATAAGATCTAGGTATTTTTCTTTTTCAATAATTCATACCCATCTCAAGACTGCAAATTTCTTGCACCCCAAGTCTAGGCATTGCAAAACCTCTACAAATTGGCTGATGACTCCTACTTTAGATCTGATGGATTTTTCCCTTTCCTTGATTAGATCTCAGCTAACACGGGATCAAGATCTTTCATCGATATTATGTGAAATCTCTCGATATTTAATTTGATAAATAATCCCCTTCAACTTCAACTATGAGTGAATTGGAAATTTATCAAGGAACTATCGTAGCTTTTAGTTATTCACAGTAGTCTAACATACCCACAAATTGAATGTTCCAGATCTCAGAATTTCCATCTCCAAAGTCACTCTGTAGGGCCTCTTGAAATCGAGCAAGAAACAGCCTCAAGGGTATCTTGGACACATTGGTTGGGAACAAATCAATTCAAGAACAACATCAATCAAATAAATCCCAAATCAAGGAAATTCCTTCTAATTTATGCAGAAAATACTATAACTAACAACATATCCATTCCAGTGGAAGCAACGCTTCTCAAAACTGAATTCACAACTATTAATGAGGTTGATCAAGAATCGCCCACTGTAATTGCATTAATCAAATAATCTAATTTAAATTGCCTAAAACTTCATTAATTCCAGGTAGTAATCGGTAAAGAAATGAACTATTTAATCCAGCTTCACAATTCAAAATAGATTGCTAGTTCATATCCAAAAACAAAAAAAATCAAAACGATTCTAACTAATCTATTCTAAGAATATACAAGGAAATCCTCTTCAATCCCCAAGGACTGTCTGCAAGAGCCGCTTCTTCCCGATGCAAAGATACCTGGTTTATACATTTCCAGCTATTGGGCCTGATTCAAAGTCTTCAAGTGGATTTTCCCAAATTAAATGGCCCAGCTCACTGCTCAGGTCGCGACCTAAAAGAGCTTGTCGCGACTGATTTTGCAGTCATGAGCTTGCAATGTCTATCAGGACTTCACTACTTCAGGTGTCGTGAACTTCAAATCCTTGCTGCTCCTTTTACTAAGCATTTTTCTTCAGAATCATCATTTTTTAGTCACGACTTGAATTGTTGTGTCGTGACCAAGTTCAAATAATAAGAGTTATGATTCTTGTTACAAGAATCCTTTTCTCGTCTCCAAGTATTTCGTGTCGGACTCCACCTACAACGCGACTGTTGTCCTTCCCTTTTATCGAGTTATGTGCTTTACCTAGTTTTTCATGTAGTATGACACAATTTCGTTTCCACCCACTCGATTCCCCGGGTCACAGCCTTCCCTTTGCGACATCATTTGTTTGTCTTTAGCCTTCATTCAGGTTGCGACTCAAAACTGCTGATCTATTTAGTTCCTTATAGTTAAAGGTAGCTCTGCACTAAACTCATATGTTGTTACTCCCACCCTGTCATAACTCTCATTTCGCTTACAATTGTTTTTACCAATTCAAATTTTATTCCTCGTCACACCCTTATAAGTACGTCTGAATTGCATTGCCCTTCTCACATTGGCTCTTTTCGTAGTTGCTCAAACATAGTTGCAACATGCTTTTATAGTTTAGCCTAATTTAAGGTCACGACATGAAATCAGTGTCGCGACCTCAACTGGTGTCTTCAGCTTGTATTTTGTCACAATAGAAAATTCCCTTGTGGAGACCTTGTCCGTTCATTTAGCAACCATTCCTCGTCGTGACATCAATTATCTGTTGCGACTAGAGTTGTCTTCTTTCCATGTCACGACATACTGAATGGTGTCACGACAAGATCTTTCCTTGAAACTCTTTCTTTGTCTCAGCAACTTTTCTATTGTCACAACAGCTTTCGTATGGCCTAGAATCCTTTCTTGTCATGACCTGAAGCCTTTGTCTCGACCTCGAATGATATCTCCATCTTGTCATCATGTAGTAACTTGAAAATCTTTTGTCGAGACTTGGTCAGTTTATGAAGCTATCATTCCTTGTCGTGACATCATTTTTCTATCGCGACAAGAGTTGTCTTCTTTCAGTGTCGTGACATACAAAACGATGTCGTGATAAGATCCTTCTTTGAAGCTTTTTCTCTTTCTCTACATCCAGTCTCTTGTCACAACATCCTTCCCTTGGCCCCAGTATCACTTCTTGTTGCGACCTTGATTTTTTGTCTCAACCAAGTTTTGTTAAATCTTCATCGCTTTCCTCACGACATGCACAAACGTGTTGCACGTATTTTAGTTTTTATTTTTCCGACCTTGCAACAACATCCTCACCGTAGTGACTAAAACCCACGGGTTTGTTGATGTGACTGTCGCGACCTCAAATATCGCGACCAATCGGCCTGGTCATATTTCTCGGTTCTTCGCCGGTATTTGCCACTCATTGTAAAACCTCAAAGCATAATCAGTAAGGTTTCCATTTTTTTGCATAAAATTCAGAAATTACCTTAGAACAACAGGTCAAAAAAATGGATTAAAATAGATGTTTTCGACTCATCAAATTCCCCCAAACTTAAAATTTTGCTTGTCCTCAAGAAAAGAAAAGAAAGATTTGTTTGTCCTCAAACAATTGAACTTCATTTCTAAGTACATTTTCTCGTCTATACTATAATCTTTTTCTCGATTCCCCCAAAATTCAATATTTCAAATTAAGTAAGTTGAAGTATTATTTCAAACTTCGCTTTCAACGCCAAGAAAATGAATAGTTTCAACCTCTATTACAAATAACTCCATTAATTTATGTAATCGTAAATAGTTCACTAATCGATCCTGCTCTACGGGTGTGTGTCAGGTCTTCTTCCTTTATCCTTGTTAGATTAGTTGATCTTCTAGGAATCTCCTTGGAAAATTAGTCAAAGTCCCATATGCTTGTTTTTCATATTTATCTCCACTAATGTAGGCAAATCCAACCTTCAAGATTAATGAGGTCTTTTACCTTGTAATGTTAGGCTTGGGTAATAGGGTATATAATTAGAAAATTTAGGCTATAAATTACCCAGATTCTACTATTCACTTATGTATAATTGCCTTCCTCTTTCATCATTTTCCTCTGGCGTCGATGTAAACTTTAATACCCTTCAAACTTGGCTTTGCATCATCTGAATATCGCGGGCCTCTTTGATTACCTTCACACCTTCAACCTTATCATTCAGCTCCTTTACTGAACTCTTTTTGTTTCTTTATTGTCAAAGATTTAGAATAGTGTAAATGTTTTGTCTTTTAGGCTTTCATCACTCTTAGAGAACTTTGGGCTAGCAACCCATACTTCGCTTGGCATTAGTACTGGTGTTGAAACACCCCTACGAACTTAATTGTTCATGAGAGATAGACCACAAGACAAAACTTATTCCCTTTTTGACTTCTTTTTCTCCCTCTCTAGTCTTTCAATTGATTTTTTTTTATCCTTCCATGCAATCTAAAAGAAGTATATTCCCCAAATCTTGTTCCCTTCTGCACATTAAACTTCTTATTTTGATCACTGGGTAATTTATGGTTCTTTATTGCAGGATAGGTTGAAGGGAGGGAGTTCAGGTTTTGAATTGTTGTTATTTGAATAATCTAGGCATTTTTGGCTCAAAGCATGGAACTAGAGTGTATGCCTCTACATATAATGAGCGTAGGTTTGAAAAAGGTTCAAACTTCCAAAGATGGCCTCTATCATTTCTTGTTAGTTGTTTTTGCCAAGGATTTCGCCTCTACCAATAATCTAAAAGTTCTAGGACCTAGTGCCATTGACTGTGAATCACCCCAAAAGATATCCCTAATCTTTCTCAAATTGTTAAGGACTTTCTTGACCATGTGTATTGTTTTTCCAAGATTTGTACTGACTTAACTGTTTGTACACATAGATTCAACCATCTTATTTGTTCTTTCAATTGTGTACTTCTTCCCACCCGCACTTTCAACTTAATTTAAAACTAAAACTCCGCAGCTTCTTATTCCTGGGCTTTTAATGAAACCTACTCCCCATTTATGACAATATTCTTTGATTTAATCAAAGGGTCAAGTAGCCATTCATCATTAAAAACTTTAATACATAAATCATTTCTTTCAAACAACAAAGAATGACACAAGCAACCTAATTCACTCAATCAGATCAATGCATCCAAAAACAATTCACATTTTCTCAAACTCATTCAACCACCAAATCCCAATTAAGCAGTTCAACAACATACATGTTCTAATTGCAACATTATTGAGAGCAACAAAACCAAATTATCAGATTAGAAGAACAAATCACAAGACACTTTCAATGAACTATACTAGGCTTTTATTAATAGTGAAGAAAGAATACACGAGAAGGAAAATAAGAATTCAGGAGAATTCACTTTCTTCTTATGATTCGTAGGTATGATGTTGGGAGGATCCATGTCAAATCTTGCCAAACAGGGAGGAAATTTTGGGAATGTGATGTCAGGTCTTTTTTTGTCAATGGGCTCTTCCTTTCTAGTGGCGCATATATCATTTGTGAACTCCACAAGAGTGATCAAACGATCTTGATTCTAGCCCACTTTATTCACTGTGCTCTCTAAATAAGAACTACAACTTAGCATAATTGACAAATTAGTATTGATCATATCCAAGCTCTCATGCCAAAATTTTCTCCTGGAGACATCATTGTCCTCCAACTCCTTATCTCTTTCTTTCATGAGCCTACCAAACTCTTTGAATTGCTCTTTATAGAGATACTTGAAGGCTTCTATATTTTTCAACATATTGCCTCTTCATTCTCAACTTCTCTCTCGTCACTGTTAATAATTCTGCATCTCTGTTGAATTGATTATTGTAGAAGGCTTCCAAGTTGGCCTTCATTTTTTCTTGTAGTTCTTTCTCCCTTTTCCACTATTCTTCCTTCTGTTTCAAATTCTGCTCCCATTGTTTTTCTTTTCTTTTAAAATCAACCGCTAAGAATTCTTCTCTGATCAGCTGCTGTCTCTCCCACTTCTTTTCTCTATCTTCAATCTCTTTCTTCATTGATATTAACATCTCCATTATTTCGCTAGCCCCTTCATTTCTTCGTGAGCCTCGCAGCTCGTAGAAAATTTTCTCTCATATCGGGTACTAATGATCAATGCCTTATTCTATACTACATTTCCTCCTCTTCTTCTCGCTGTGAGAGCTTTTTTTAGGAAATTTTCCATGTTATCATTCCCTCCTCAGAGGCTCATTCCACCTCTATTATTCCCTTATGCTTTTATTTCTCAAGGCCTTTTATTAACCTGCATTGTGTTCGAGGAGAGACTTTGTGGGCATACCCTTCTTCTTCTTCCCATGAACCCTCTCAATCCGTGCCCAAGATTCATAATCCGGTGACGGGGTTATCAGCGAGGAATCGCCCCGTTTGTTGCTCGATGTGATACCCTAATGGAGCCTTCGATCCAACTTCCCATATTAATTTTATATCCCTTCAAAAGTGCATATAAAATTATGGCTTCCTGTTCCCTTACTAAGCACAAATGTTTAGTTGGGATTACAACTGATGTGATGAAATAAAACCAAACCTTTGCCTCCTCTATGAGAGATCCTCTATTTATGGCTTGGTGTGGGTTCTTCTTCGTTGCCTCCCACTTTCCCTGTCCAGTTGTTAACAAGTTTATAATTTTCTCATGGCCAGGATTTTCAACTAACTTCTTGAATTTCGAGCCATGTTTGAGTTCCTTCAGTTGAAATACTTCATTAATTATCTTGTGCCCAAGAGGAACCTATACCCCTCTTACATATACAGAGTCCTCCTTCATCTCCACCATATTTGAGTAAATTCTCTTGCCAGAGCACCGAAGCCAGGCGCCTTGTGCTTACAGGAGAAATCCCAACCTTTATTTTTTATTATTTCCGAAAAAAGAGGAAATAAGCTTTCCAAACCCCCTCTTGCTGATGAATCCCTTATCATCACATTGTTTGTTCCATAAAGCTTGAGCCTTAGCAGAGACAAAGTCCTTATCACCTTTTGATTATGCTTCTTCATTATGCCTCACTAATCTCCTCGTCTGCTCCTTCCTTCCTCACTGTTCTCCGCCTCAGCCGGGCTTCGGGCTCTGCTGCGACCGGTCCCAGGTCGAGGGTTCTAGTGAACTCCTCTTCCTCCCCATGAGCATATTCATTCATCATCTCACTCGCATCGAAGAAGGCCGTTTTCACATCATTTCCAGGTTTTTGAAGCCGGGTTTTTAGGACTCCTGAATCTGTGGTTCGATATTCTATCAGAGAATGTAATGTAAGATCGCGAGGATGCAATCGATTAAAGTCTGGAAAAAAGTGCCTATTCACCAACCTTTCTTATTGATGAGCTAAATGATATTATTGTTTTATAGAATGTCGCAACATTAATGTCTAAGTCACAACACTAACTGTTAACAATAAGTACCTCTTTTAATGTTGCGACGCCAGATGTAATCGCCGGAACTCCACAATGATAAGATTTAAACAATCCTGGTCGCAACCTACTTAGGTTTGTCGCGACTACAAATGTGGTCTTAACAAATAAAATTGATGTCACGACATACCCTTCTCTTTCTTCAGTCATTCCTGGTTGCAACATAATTTCTACTGTCGTGACACTATGTCTTACACCAGTCTCTTAGGTTCACACATGCTAATGCGACCCAGGAATTAATGTTGTGACCTTAGTTTGTTCTTGACAATAAGGCTTGTGTTGCAACACGAAATTTTCTCAGTTCTCATGTTATCAATTTAGAACCTTGTCGCGACCTAGAAAATTTCCAGGTCTCTATAAACAATGTTTTATCCCTATTTTCCCGTTAACTCTACTTTTCGACGGGACCAATTCACCTAATGCATACTTGTAAAACATTTATAACATTCAAGAAACCTTAATTAAATAAGAACACCATCATTCAAATTTTCAATAAATCACCATCAAAAGCATAAGATTCAATATTGAATTGAAAATCCACCTCTGCTTCAATCATGCATTCTCTAAAAAGTTAATGTTAATCGAGAGCATAATACTTCCCTTGTGTTTCGTGTTCATACCGAGTTAGAATAAGGAAGACTCCTATTTCAGATCCGCGACCCGCAAAACACCAAAATTTTAAACAAAGAGCACAACACACAAATCTAACTAAAAAAAACTTAAAATTTTAAACACATTAATTTACTATAAAACATAAAATAAAATATTGTATGGGTTACCTCCCATGAAGTTGCTTAGCTTGGTCCTTAGCCGACTCGATATCAAGTGATTCTTGTTTCAAAGAAATTCTCCTTAACTCGTAGCACTGAATCACTTCAATTATCTTCCCTCTAAGGTAATGCTTTAATCTTTGACCATTCACTTTGAATTCTTCTCTAGTATTAGTTTTCAATTTCACTGCTCCGAAGGTTGTACTTGCCACTACTGTACAGGGACCACTCCATTTTAATCTTAGTTTTCCTGGAAACAGTTTCAGTCTAGAGTTAAATAATAGGACTTGATCTCCTGTCTTAAATTCCCCCCTCAAAATTTTCGGATCATGCCATTTCTTTGTCTTTTCCTTGTAAATCCTGGCATTATCATAAGCTTCATTTCTCAAGTCTTCTAATTCATTCAGTTTGAGTAATCTTTCCTCAGCTGAAATCAATCTGATTTTTGATGGCTACAGAACTGTGGGGACTCACTGCATGTTGAGGATGTAAGGGTTTTAACAAGATACTGTAGTTAGAACATTATTCTTAATCTGAGTTTTATATAACGTAATGTGATCAATAACATCATTTGGAAGAGGTATTCACTCAGCTTAAACTAGTCTCTTGTATTTCTGATCCGACAGTTTCTAGCTCATTAATTTTATGGAGGTGCAAATCATTATGTATTTGATTCCATACCCGCCTCATGAGTTTCTCAAACACCTTGTTTGCAAATGGTTCCCTCCTCCATCACTTATGATAGTTCCTGCGCCCCAAATCCTCACAATATTTCTCTGTAAGAATCGCACAACTGTATTAGCATCATTTTTGAGACAAGCTGTTGCTTCCACCCATTTGGATACATAGTCCATATCTAGGAGTATGTACAGATTCCCAAATGAAGATGGAAAAGGTCCAATGAAATCTATTCCCCACACATCAAAAAGCTGCACCACCAAGATACCTTTCAGGGGCATTTCATGTCTTCGCTGATTCCCCATTCTCCGCATCGATCACAAAGTTTTACTCCACTCAAAACAATCTTTGAATATGGTAGGCCAATAAAACCTGATCGAGAATTTTACGGGTTGTTTTGTTTGGTTTAAAATGTCCTCCATATGGTGATGCATGACACTCATATAAAATTCGCTCTCGTGATTTTCCGCACACACCTCCCGACATCATATCGCCCTCTTGAATAACAGCCATCCCATATATAAAATCTACTGTTAGTCCCAATTTCTTCCTGCTCGTAGCCGACTCGTGCATAACTCCACAAACTAGAAAATTTACAATGTCAACATACCAGGGTGATTGGAATGACAACTCATATGGAAAGTTTTCTCCTACTTCTGTTCCCTCTTCTTTTATAAGTAGTTCCTTTCACTCCTCGGCCGATCAACTATCACATTATCACAACCCTTCGTCTTTGATCTCTATATCAAATTCCTTACAAAGAATAATACCCATCCGATCGGCCTCGCTTAGCTTCATTTTCCATCAAATATTTAATTGCAAAGATGATCGTGATGTGGATCCCAATATATATGGCCTAAAATTTTCACATGCAAATACCATGGCTAACATCTCTTTTTCAGTAGTTGAGTAGTTCTCTTGAGATTCATTGAAGGTTTTGCTGGCATAGTATATGACCCTAAACATTTTGTCAATTTTCTGTCCCAGTACAGCTCCCATTCATAATCATTGGCATCACACATTATCTCAAATTCCTATTCCAAACGCTCGGGGCCATTTATTAGAGCTTCAACTAACTGATCCGATCTCTTCAAATGAGGATTGGCAGATTCATCAAAAATTAAACTTGGTATCCTTTTCCAATAGTCTACACAATGGTTCTGCAATTTTTTGTGGTCTCTGATAAATCTTCTATAAAAACCAAGCAAAGATGTCCTAAAAAACTTCTTATTCCTTGATCAAGCCAGAAGGAAAAAGAGTGTTTATGATTGAAACCTTGCTTCGGGTCCACTAAATTCTCATCAGAAATTCTATGCCCAAGGACAATGCCTTATGTTACCATAAAATGGCATTTTTTCCAATTCAAGGCTAAATTCTTATCTTAGCATCTGTGAAGTATTGTCCCCAAATTCTGCAGGCAATGTTCAAAACTGGATCCATAAACTGTGAAGTCATCCATGAATATCTCCATAACCTCCTTTGCCAAATTTGAGAACATAGACATCATGCATCTTTGAAATGTAGCAAAGTAGCATTGCATAACCCAACTGACATTCTTCTAAAAGCAAAAGTACCATAAGGGCATGTGAAAGTAGATTTCTCCTGGTCCTCAGGTGCAATAGCAATTTGGTTATATCTAGAATATCCATCAAGAAAGCAGAAGTGAGGGTGTCCTGCCAATCTATCCAACACCTGATCAATGAAGGGTAGGGAAAAATGATCATTTCGCTGCGTGATTCAATTTTTTCAGAGGTCTATGGCCACCCTCCATCCCGTCACGCTTCGTAGGAATTAGTTCATTCCTTTCATTTCCGACACAAATCCACCCTTTGGGAACCATGAACCGGGCTCACCTAAGGACTGGTCTGGAGCATTACATAAATAAAACCTCGTGGCGAACCATTTCCAACACTTCCTTCCTTACAACATCCTTTATTACTGGATTTAGTCTCCGTTGGTGTTCAATTGAAATCTTTGCATTATCTTCTATCAAAATTTTGTGCATGCAATAGAAGGACTGATACTCTTGAGATCTTCAATTGACCAAGCAATTGCTTCCCTTTATTTCCTTAGCGAATAAACTCGTCTTCATTCTCACCAATGCAAATTATATAATCACCGGTTTTGCCTTTTCGGTTCTAAGAAAGCATATTCGTATGACTGTGAAATTCTTTCTTCAATATTAACTTTTTGTATTGGTTTCTGCTCGGCTTGCTTTCTTCACACAAGATGAATTCTCTTTTACTATTTTCATTCAAACTCAAGATCATTCAGATATTGCAACCGAATGCGTAAATTCACTTATCACATTCCTAAGATACTGGAAATATATCTCATTTTTATTGATAGAATGTTGAATGTTACAATCAAAGTTTAGTTCAGGACTGATGGGACTAATGTTATCTACAGCCATACAATTTTCCTCATCATCATCAGACTGTGCTAGGATTTTGTTGAGGTTTAAGTGCACTTGCTTCATTTCACACTCTCATGGTAAGCTCACCCTTCTGTACATCGATAAGAGCAACTCCAGTTGCTAAGAAGGGTCTTCCTAACAACAGAGGAACCTGTGTGTCCTCTTCCATTTTCATGACAATAAAATCCACAAGGAACATGAATTTCTCTACCTTGACCAGTGCATCCTCAAGGACTCCTTCTGGTTTTGCCATTGACCTATCATCACCCATTTGCGTGTAATCATTCGTCAGTAAGTTCCCAAAAAATTAACCTTGTACAACCGATAAGGGTATCAAATTAATTCGCACTGGTCAATGCTTGTGTCTGTTTGAATTCATATTTCCCCATGGAATGCAGTCGCTTATTCATCTTAGTTGGTAAATTTTCTCGAATAATCGCACAAAGATGTTGCAAAGTAGGGGGCTCACTCACTCCTTCCTCAGCAATTTTCTTCTTTTTTCTCAATATATCCTTCAAAAATTTGGCATAGTTTGGCATTTGAGTGATAACATTTGCAAAATGAATGTTAATTTCTATCTTCTTGAAAATCTCCAAGAATTTAGAAATTTGTTCCTTCCTTGCCTTCAAGTCTTTGGCCGGGAAGGAACTAGGCGTAGGCTCAACCCTTTTTTCTGCTATTGTTCACACCTCCCTCCCATGTTGCCTCAAGATGCATTTTATTCTCGCTTTGGCACCACTCTTAATTCTTTCTATCATCTTCCTCTAGCTCTTTCACTTCGGCTTGCTCAAACATTCTCCTCTTTCGCTCCACCGCCTGCTCACTTCCTTACCACTTCCCTCGCCACCGCCATACAATCCCTAGATTCTTCCTCGGGTGTCACTAGGAAAGCATCCCCTGGGCCTTGTTCTCGCAAGGTCGAGCTCTGGCTCCCAACCTCGTGTTTCCAAGTTCTCGAAAGTGAAGCATTGTTTGCTTGAAAATTGCGGTGTCGATTTAAGTTTCCAACTCACTTCATTGCTCATGGAGGTTTAGCAACCTTTTGTTATCCCCCATGAACTACAACATTTGCTCCTCAAAGGATTGAGTTCTCTTTTGACCTTGATATTCATTTATGTTTTCTCCTTGCTGTTGCTGTTGCTGAAACCTTGATGGATTATATCCTTACTGAAAACCTTGCCCATGTCTTGGGCCCTATGATGCTCCTCCACCATATGAGAAGTTCTCATAGCCCTGCTAATGTGTGTAGTGTGTAAAGCAAGTTGGGGTCGTTTGAAATGGTAGCTCGCTCATTCAAATAATCGGGTTTAACTTGATAAAGGATCCTAATCAATCGTCCTCGCCACTTATTCGATTCCATCTCTTTCCACTCGCTCCAATCTCCCCATTATAGAATGCATTCTTTCTCGATTCCCCCAACTCGTGCATGATCGCATCAAGTTTTTGCTTCCATAATAGCTTCATTTTATCAGCTAATGAGCCTTACTCCCTTTGTTATGCTTGTAGCTCCTCGAAGATTCGTATGGAGCTTTTATGTCGCATTTGCCAGGCTCCTATCACCAAGCTTTACTTCCTTTGCACTTTTCGCTTTAAATGCCCCACAACAAGTCGCTGTCTATTATGCCCCTTAGAGGCATCATTCAGTGAGTGGTGATAATGTCCATTCAGTCTTCGCCTATGCCATGCATGGGACATCTCTTCAACAACCTCAGACTCCTCCCAAGCAAAGATGCTTTCATCCTCCCCCTATTGGAACACAATGATCTATCTTCTTCTTTAGACGCCAAGAATTGGGAAAAAAAAAAATCGCCATGCAGCTTCCACCGCCTCTTCCCATGTATTAACCGAGCCATATGGAAATGATTCATACCATGTGGCTGCACATTCTAAAGGAAAAGGGAAAGAGATTTAGCCGATCACCTCGTCTCACACTGCTTAGTTTATGCTGTTGGCCATCCCGAGGAATCCGCTCTCGTGCTCATTAGATCTTCGCAGATGGCCTATAAATTGATTCTCGTCAGACCATGCAGGACTCGCGCCGGTTTCACTCAAAATTGTTAGCCTCATCGTTGTGTCATTTAACTACTAAATATTCTTCCTGGGGATCACCGGTCTCCGTAAATCCTTCATATCAGATTCAGCATCTGAGGCCTTTCTCACGTTGTTTATCGGTCCAACCGTTCGACTCCATTCTTTCATCTTCCATAATTGTTGTTTCTGCACTTTTGACCTTCCTTAAGTTCCTCAATGTTCTTTCCAGTTCAGTATCTAAGGGAAACAAATCTGATTATGGCTTCCTGTGCATGAAACAACTTCCTAATATGGAAATATATTGAGATTAATTGGAAACAATGGTATTAAAAATCATATATCCTTTAAGCTCTTAAAAGATCAATAGCTTATTCAGCCACTGTTGTCAAAACAGTTTTTTGAATTTTTTTTTTATGAAATAAAGAAAAATGTCCAAATTTTAATTTCTCACTTTTGTCAGAATATTGATTTAGTCAAATCCTTTAATCCACTTAACGCCATAAAACTTGCCTGGTCTCTGTCTATGCATGCATTCAAACCCTTCAATTTTTATGCCTCTCGCTGGTGCCTTTACACTTCAAGAAGGGTACCAAAAATTTGAGCTAGTTGTTTAAAAATTAGAAAATGGTCTTATGTTCTGGAAATTGTAAAATGAGTTTTGTCTAAGACACTGCAAGTGCACAGGTCATACAAGTAGTAAAAATGGATGCAAGTCCAGATATCATTCCCTCATATATTGATAAGCATTTTGAAATCAACTACCCTAACTACTAAAGATCCACACTATTTGCACCTCCTTGTAATGATTTGAAAACTGGAATTTGAAAGACAAGATAATCCTATATTATATTTCTCTAATTAAAATAAAATTTGAATTAAAACAAATAAAATAAACTCTGACTCGAATCGGCTTCTCGCTAGAAATGAACACTGATAAGGAACTGCAGTGAAATAACCAATTTCTGCATTATAACCCATTTATTTTCTCAATCCTGATTTTGGATCTAGATTTGTCAAAGATGCCTAAAAATGCATCTTGGATTTCTCCATAATTCACTAATTAGAGGTCCCTGCTTCTTTCAAAGACATGGATCTAATTAGCTACTTATATTCAAAACACTCTTTATAAGATCTGAGTATTTTTATTTTTCAATACTTCATACCCATTTCTTAAGACTGCAGATTTCTTGCACCCCAAATCTGGGCCATTGCAAAACCTCTACAAATTAGTTGATGGCTCCTCCCTTAGATCTGATGGATTTTTCCCTTTCCTTAATTAGATCTCAGATAACACGGGATCAAGATTTTTCCATCAAATTAAGGTGAAATCTCTGATTATTTAAATTGATAAATAATCCCCTTTAACTTCAACTATGAGTGAATTGGAAATTTATCGAAGTGAACTCTCAGAGCTTTTTAGTTCTTCAATAGTAGTCTAACATACCCACAAATCGAATGTTGTGTTCTCAGAATTTCCATCTCTCAAGCAAGGTCACTGGAGGCTCTCAAAATCGTAGTGAGGAAACAAATCCCAAAGGTATTCGATACTTTATTGGGAACAAAACAATTCAAGAACAACATAAATCAAATAAATCCCAAATCAAGGAAATTCCTTCTAATTTATGCAGAAAAGACTATAACTAACAACATATCCATTCCAATGGAAGTTGCGCTTCTCAAAAACTGAATCACAATCGACAAGGGAGTATTTATAATGAACGTCCACTGTAACTATAATAAACTGATAGAATTGAATTCCAGAAATTGTCTAGACTTCATTAATTCCAGGCAGTAATTGATAAAGAAATGAACTATTTAATCCAGCTTCACAATTCAAAACAGATTACTGGTTCAGATCCAGAAACAAAAAATCAAAACGATTCTAACTAATATATTCTTAATATATGGAGTCTTCAATCCCAAGGATCCGTGTTTCTAAGACCAAGCTGCTTTCTCTTGACGAAAGACAATTCCATTTATACATTTCTAGTAATCGACCTCGATTCGGCGGCTCTGGAAGGGGGCGGATTTCACAAATTAAACGGCCCAAATTTCAATGCTAAGGTCACAACCTAAAGGAGCTTGTCACGACTGAGTTTGCAGTCATGAGCTTGCGAAGTCTGTCGTGACTTCAATTACTTGTGTGTCGCAACTTGGAAATCCTAGTTGTCTTCTTTTATCAAAGATTTTTCTTCAATCACTTCATTTTTTAGTCGCTGCACTTGAATTGTCAGGTCGTGACCAAGTTTGGGCTTCAATAGTATGATTCTTTGCCAGGACAACTTTTCTTGTCTCCAAGTATTTGTGTCGCGACTTCAATTCCATGTCACGACCTGGCTGTCCTTCCCTTTATTGGAGTCTCCAGACATGACCTAGTTTCCTCATGTCGAGACACAATTTTTGTTACATCAACTTTGTTGCCGCCCACCTCGATTCCCGGGTCACAACTTCCCTTTATGTCGCGACATCATCTGCTTCGGTCTTCCCGTCCCTTTATTTCAGTTAGCGACCAAAATTGTCGATCTATTTAATTCCTCGTCGCGACATTGTTATTTAGGTCACGACTGTGTCGCTTTCTTAGTTGCACTTCTATCAAGAATCCAAAAATGTAGTCGCGACCGCACTCATACGCTTTACTTCCCACCTTTCGCAACCCTTACTTCTCGCCATAACCGCTTTTACCTCAATCTCACCTATATCCCGGTCGCGACCTAGAAAATATGTCGGATCGCGGGCTGCCCTTCTCACTCGCTCTTAGTCGAGTTGCTCAAACATAGCTGCAACATGCTTTTTACCGGTTCGCCTATTTTCATGTCGTGACATGAAATCGTTGTCGCCACCTCAACTCGGTGTGTCTTTAGCTTCTCAGATTGTCGCAACAACAAATTTCCTTGTGGAGACCTTGTCAGTTCATTTAGCAACCATTCCTCATCATGACATCAATTATCTATTGCGACTAGAGTTGTCTTCTTTTAGTGTTGCGACATACAGAATGGTGTCACGAAAATATCTTTCCTTGAAACTCTTCCTTTGTCTCACCAACTTGTCTCTTGTCGCAACAACTTTCGTTCGACCTAGAATCCTTTCTTGTCATGACCCGAATCCTTTGTCGCGACCTCGAATGATATCTCCATCTTGTCATCATGTCACAACTTGAAAATCCTTTGTCGAGAATTGGTCAGTTTATGAAGTTATTATTCCTTATCGCTACATCGTTTTTCTGTTGTGACAAGAGTTATCTTCTTTCTGTGTCGAAGATACAAAACGATGTCGCGACAAGATCCTTCTTTTAAGATTTTTCTCTCTCTCTGCATCCTGTCTCTTATCATAACATCCTTCCCTTATCCCCAGTATCACTTCTTGTCGCAACCTTGATTTTATGTCGCAACCAAGTTTTGTTAAATCTTCATTGTTTTCTCTCACGACATATGAAAAAATGTGTGTCGCATATATTTTGGCTTTATTTCACGCGACCTCGCAGCAACATCCTCACCGTAGTGACTTAAAACTCGTTATTTCATAAGTCCTTTGTCAGACTCAAAGTTTGCTGCGCAACTGGCCGCTCTGGTCATATTTTTCTCGTTTTCGTCAGATTATTACCCCTCACGAAACCCCAAAACACATAAATCAGGGTAAGGGTCATATTTTTGCATAAAATTCAGCAATTACCTTAGAACAATAG
This sequence comes from Tetrastigma voinierianum, assembly GCA_016808115.1. NCBI lineage: Eukaryota > Viridiplantae > Streptophyta > Magnoliopsida > Vitales > Vitaceae > Tetrastigma > Tetrastigma voinierianum. The sequence continues at coordinate 56,633 of JAEQBH010000668.1, forward strand.
GTCAGAAAAATGGATTAAAAATAGATGAGTTTTCGACTCATCATCTACTACTGCTCCCTAAAGCTTCAAATGGAGCTTTGTAGTTGCTGCTCCCTTAATCAATGGCAGTCATTCGATTAAGCTCAATTACACCACTCCCCTTCAGTCTGTTGCTGCTCCCTAAAGCATAGGATGGAGCTTTGTAGTTGCATTTGGCAAGGTCTTCAATCAGCTGTCTTGCCTCCTCTGCACTTCTTCTTTTGAAAGGCCTATAACAGGCTGCATCAATTATACCATTTGAGGCATAATTCATGGAGTGGTAGAATATATCCATCTGAGTTGTTAGATCTATTCCATGCATGTGGCATCTGAGTGAAGTCTCTTTATTTCATATGTGTTATAGAGACTTTCATCCTCCCCTTCTGAAGACTTACACTTCCCTCTTTCCTTCGTGTCAGTGGCCTAAAATTCTTGCCCATATAGCTCCAATTAATTCTTCCCACTTCCGATCCAACAAAGTGCTGACTCAAACTAAGTTTCTGCCACATCTCTCAGTGAAAAGGAAAGAGCTATAACCTGATCACTTCTGGTCTCACCCCATTTAACTTGACTTTATTGGCCATCCTCATGAATCTTCCCATATGCTTATTGGGGTCTTCAAAAGGATGACTAGTAAACTGGTGTTACTGTACCATAGTTATCAAGGCTGGCTTCAGTTCAAAATTGTTGGCTTCTATGGCAGGCTGTCTCACAACAGAATATTGATCTTGAATATAAGGCCTCCAAAAGACTTCCATAGTCATTTGCCTTTGAGGTCTTTCTGTTTCTACTTCTTCTGGAATAGGTTGTAGTCTTTCTCTTTGATTTTCCATACTTTTAGATTCTTCACTTGTAATCTTCTCATTCCCTTGTTCCCATTTCTATATCTAAGGGCAAACAGATATGTTTCCTCGGTTCGTGGCATTTACCGTCTCTCCCGAAATAGAAACACACTGAGATCAAATGAAATCTATGGGAAATAGCTATGAAATTTTGGCTCATAAATTTTTTTTCAGTAGGTTATTAAGCTACTGCAGTTAAAAACTATTTTTTTTGTGTTTTTCATTTATATATGATAAAATAAAGAAAAATGTCCAAATTATAAATTTTCTATTTGGTTAGAATATTAATCTTTAAATTCATCAATCTATCCCTAACAATGACGCCAAAAACTTGTTGACCATTTTTCTTGATATATAGACCAAATTTTCAAAGTAATTAGCATTGCTACCGAAAACTAAATAAAGTCCCCGACAAGGGCACCAAAAACTTGCTGCTTGATTTTGATGTGTGTTTGTCCTTTTTGGTAAACTTGATTCATTAAAAATTTTGATTGGTCTAAATCACTGCAAGTGCACAGATAGTACAAGTAACAAAAGTGGATTTTTATTAAGTCCAGATATTGTTCCCACGAGGATTGATGAGGAATCACAAAACCAACAACTCCTAACTACTCAAGATCCTTACTATTTAAACTCCAATATTAAGATGATTAGAGAACGAATAAAATAATACTGCGCAATTTCATTAAGATACATAAAAATATTAAATAAGAATCAATCGAGAGTTCAATGAGCGAGACAACATCGGGAAATGTATCAATGAATAATTGTCAATTCGCACCATTTTGAATCATAGCTAATCCATAAGTTGAAAAGTTAGAATTTGTCAAAGAGGCATCAGGAGATGGCTTGGATTTCTCCTGAACCATATATTTCGCCAGTTGTAAATTCATGTTTCTTTCGAAATCATTGATTTAATTAGTTACTTGTAATATATAATCCTCTTTCTAAGATGTGGGTATTTTTCCTTTTCGATACTTGACAACAAAATCTTAGGACTGAAGAATTCTTGCCCCTATAGACAGGATATTGCAAGCCTTCTCCAACTTCGTTGGCACCTCATCCTTCAATGCTGATGAAAATCTCCATCACCTTGATTAGATCTATGCTAACACGGGATAAGAATCCTTTCGTCAGAAAGAGGAGAAACCTCTGAGCGATTAAACTGGTATTTCTTCAAACTATCCTCAAACCATGAGTAAGTTAGTGATTTATCTGAGTAATCTTTCAGAGTTCATTAGTTCCAATGTATTAGTCTACCATACCCACAAAGAACTGCTCTATACCCTAAGGATTCTCCATCTCTATGTCACGTAGAGGGCCTCCTGCAAATCAGAGCAAGATACAATACTTTGTTTGGGTACACGGTACTAGTACTTGGAACAATTAAGTTCTGTAATAATAACAATCAAATAAATTCAAGAATTATAACTACGACGTTCTTCCACTTTGTGCAGAAAAATAACAATCATCATCAACCCATTCACAGAGGGAGCTCAACCTTTCAAAAGGTTCACTCATATCAATGACTAACTGATGAGCAAAATCCACTGAAAGTGTAAACAAACTGAAATAAATTGACTCTAGAAATTTTCCAAACTCCATTTTATTCAGAACAGTAATGAAAGAGAAAATTTTACAAGAAATTCCAACTCGAAGCTGCACATTAGTTCATTACTGAACTCTAGAAAATCAATAGAAAAACTAACTAAAAACTACGCTCAAACTAAATCTACTAAAAGGAAATAAAAGAAAATAAAAAAGAAAAAAAATAGTATACAAAGAGTCTTCAACTACCTAGTAGTCCTAAAATTGACGGCCAGGCACACGCCTCTGGGACGTCATTTATACTTTCCAATGTCAGCCGTGCACTTCAAAATCGTGTTGTGGATCCCCAAATTTCGCCCACCACAAGCCTGTCGCTACATAGAAAGCTCTGGTCCCACCAGTCTTTAGTCTTTGTCGCTAACTCGTCAGAAGTACGCAATTTTCTCTCACACAACCTGGGCTCTCTTAAGCTTTTTCTGGGACTCGCTGCCACGCACTTTGATAATGTCAATGATAGAGTTTCGATGTAGCTTTTGTTCTCGTCAGGATAAGAATAAACTTGTTTAATGACACAAAATTTGTTGCACCTATTTCCCCTTATACACTTCGTTTTCGGAAACTCAAGCAAACATAATTTTCTTTTATCGCGACTAGCATTTTTTCTCTTCAAACTTGTCTGGCTCTATCATACATATTCTAAGCTCCCACAAACTGTCTACACATATTTTCTTCATAGTCGCCACAAACGATCTTCCTCTTGTCCTGTCATCAACAGTTGCAGCTGCACATATAGAAAATTGAAAAACACACAAATATTTGATCTGGTTAATCCACTTCCATCTTTATCAGATTCTAAATTTCATTTCCAGACTCAATTTTTATCACTCCCAGAGTTTATTGTGCCTATTAGAAAACTTCTTTCACGATGTAGATTCTCGCCTTCAATTCTTCATTATGTTGCAACATGATTTTCTTTGTCGCCGTTCCTCTTGTATTGCTCTTCAACTTCTTGTCGCGACATAGAACTCCTTGTCTCGACAGAGTTCACCTCATCCTCCTGTTTTGTTTGTCGCGATAAAAATAATCTTTATCGTGACAAAGTTCTGTTGCTATTTGTTGTGAACTCTAAATGTTGTGTTGCAACAAAAAAGCTTCCTTGGGTTGGTCCCATGTTGAAAAATTTGTCGCAACAAAACAACACTTGTCCCAACTGACTTGTTTTATATCCTTGCCATTTTCTGTCACGACGGAGTCAAGCCTTTGTCAGCGACAGTTCATATGCTAATCTTTCATACTTTTATGTCATGAATGTGAGTTGGGATTGTCGCGACAACGTTCCTTTGCCATTTGCCTTGATCATCGTCACGACATAGTTAAGAGTGTCGCTGATAGTCTTCTTTTTACATTCTTCTTTAGCAATGTCGCGTGATTGCACTTCTCTTGCCAGACAAAGATTTTATCGCCTCAGTTCAACCCGACATCAGTTGCGGACATACACATCGCGCCAAAGAGATAGTTATGAACTTGGCATAGAACTGATGTTCTCTTAGGGCCTAGAGAACAATCCTTCAATGATCCTCATGCTCCTCCTCAGACTTGGATTATATCCGGATTTCATCAATAAAGACTATTACAAACTGATATAAATAGGGTTGGAATACCCTATGCATGAGATCCATGAATGCTGTTAGAGCATTCGTCAATCCGAAAGGCATCACTGTGAACTCGAAATGCCCATACCGCTTCAGGAATGTTGTCTTAGGGATATCTACCTCTTTAACCCTCAACTGATGATAACTGGTGCTGAGATCTATCTTGAAATACACCCTCGCCCCTTTCATTTGATCAAACAAATCATCAATCCTCGGCAAAGGATATATATTCTTGATAGTAAGCCCATTCAACCGTAGATAATCTACGCAGTTTAAAGGGCCTTTATCCTTCTTGGTAAACAACATCTAGTGCCCCATGGTGAAGTGCTCATTTAATAAAAACCTCTCGTCCAACAATTCCCCTCGTAATCGGACCTCAGCTCCCGTAACTCAACAGGCGCCATTCTATGCGAAGTCATAGAAATAGGAGACCTACCAGGGTGTAACTCAATAGTAAAGTCCACATCCCTATACGGGGGTAATCCTGGTAGTTCGCCCAAAAAAACATCCTCATACTCACAAACCACCCGAGGTAGACTCAATCCTGTCTCGCCTCATCCTCTAAGTTAAGTCTTGCCAGCCAACCCGTCAATTGCCCGTGCCATGTAGAGTCGTACATGTCCTGGGGTAAAACATCGTGCTTATCCTTCTGAAACATAACATGGATATCGTCCAATGTATAGGCAGTAACCCTTCTACGGTCACAATCAACGACGACTCGATGGGCTGTCAATTAGTCCATCTCAAGGATAACATCAAACTCCGACATGTCCATGACCTTAAGGTCCACCATGAGCAGAGTCCCTGAGATTTCTAACTCATAATCCTGACATATCTTATCAATCCTCGCACTGGTTCCTAGGGGAGAACTCACATATACGGATTTTTCCAAGGTTTCAAGCTCTAAGCCCAAAGCTTTCACACAAGATGCAGCAACAAAGGAATGAGATGAACTAGAATAAAATAGTACTCTTGTCCATAGACGAGAGAGTAGAAATGTGATTCGCTTTCAAACCCAGTGGGTGTTCTTAAATCAAACAAAATTTATAACCGAACACCCCATACTGGCGTAGCATAGCTACTATAGTATAGTGGTTATAGGATAGTCCACAAAGATGGGTTTTCTTCGTGTAAATGACTGACAGTGAAGTTTAAGCTGGTGATTTCATTTTGGATTTTGGGTTGCTATAAAAAGAGTAGATTCGTGTGGTGAAAACTAAAAGTAAAATGAGTTAAAATGTAAAATAGAAATCTCATGTTAGGTCACTGGCTAGTTCCTGTAGGAGTATTTTCTCTTATCGTATACAGTAACATATAGTTACTTCCCCGACCTCCATCTCGTCTAACCTCAATAACTATCCTTTGAAAATGGTATTCATCGAAAATAATGATTTCAGACAAGAAAAACATATTCGTCTCTCGACTACCTTCCAATAAATCATAAATGATAACTAATGAACATCACTGGATCTAGCAATAAGCATCCAATGAGCCCTGAAAGCTTACCAAGTACTGACCATTCAAGGTGACTCAAAGGGATCTAAACCTAGAGTTTAAGGAGAACACATAAATTTCAGTGAATACTAATGAGTGTAAAACTCATTTATGTTTTGAGTTCATTTCACATGCTATTTTGAGCATTTTATATCCATATTCATGTAAACTCTAAAGATTTCTCTAAACTTGGTTTGTAGGATTTGATGGAAAGCAAGTGATTTAGGTAAGAAAAAGATGCAAATGTTTCAAAAGAAGAGAGTTGACCTGGATGTCTCACAAAGGCCATTGAGAGAAGATAAATTTTTCTGTATCATCTGGAGCATCAAATGGTTTAACTCTACTCATGGTTACATTCTAAATTCAAAGAAATTTCCAACGACACGTTGCACACCTAAATCCGAGTTAAAACGAAGAAGTTATGGCCCCGACAAGTTGTACAAAGAAAACTATCGCAACAGAGAAAACTTTGTCGCAACAAAGTTTTCTATAGCAACAGAGAAACTCTGTCGCAACAGAGAAACTCTGTCACAACAGAGAAAACTCTGTCGCGACAAATATTTTTTTTGGCACAAAGCAAACTCTGTCATAACAGAGAAATACCTATCGCAACAAGGTTTTCTGTTGCAATAGAGAAACTCTATCGCGACAAAGTTTTTTGTTGCAACAGAGAAACTCTGTCGCGACAGAGAAAAATCTATCACGACCAAGTTTTCTATTGCGATAGAGCAAACTCTGTCACAACAGAGAAAACTCTGTCACGACAAAGTTTTTTGTTGCAATAGAGAAACTCTATCGCAATAGGGAAAATGTGTCGAGACAAAAACGCTGGAAAAAAATCCAGAAAAACCAAAAATTGCTGTGTTGGGATGTTTTCAAGCCCATTTCATCATAGGACTATAAATATTCGTTTTTTTAGGTATTTAGGGCAACGGGGAGGTGGGAGAACACCTCTCATGGGGTTTCTCTCTCTAAACTGCCCATTTTTCTTAGTTTTGCTGTAGATTATAATTTTTAATAGATCTTAGAGTAGTTTTAGAGCAGATTTTTATTTTTATGGAAGAGATTTCGGTGTTGTATAACAAATATTCAGATTTCATTATTTTTCAGAGAAAGATTGAAGCTAAAATCTGGATTTTTTCTCTCACTCCTTGTCTCTTGATTTCTTTCTTCATTTTCTTAATTTTTGTTTGATTGGTGATGATTAGAATCCAGTAATGGAACATTAAACACCCTCTAGGGGATGGGGATTATTTGTTGAACATTCAGATTTGCAAATTCTCATTTATTTTTGGCTGTTTGAATAATCAACTTTATATAATTGCACGGGTCATAATTAAATGCTCTAATATTATGAGTGATAATTAAAAGAGTTCTATGTTGCTCTGATTTCTAGGAGGCCCTCTGAGTGACATAGAGATGGAGATTCCTGAGATTAAAGAGCAGTAACTTGGGGGTATGTTAGACTAATATTATGGAACTAATGAACTCTAAAAAATTACTTTGATAGATCACTAATTTACTCATGGTGTGAGGATTAATTAGATGATGTATCAATTTAATATTTAGAGGTCTCGCCTTAATCTGAGAGAATAACCTTGATCCTGTGTTATCATAGATCTAATCAAGGAGAGAGAGAACTTTATTAGATTTAATGACTGAGATACCTATTACATTGGAGAAGGCTTGCATTGTCCTGTCTATGGGGGCAAGAATTCTTCAGTCATAAGAAATGATTGTGAAGTATTGGAAAAGAAAAACAATAAAGTCTTAAAGAGGGTTATGTTCTACAAGTAACTGATTAGACTCATGAATCTCTAATTAGTAAAATGTATGGTGTATGGAGAAATCCAAGCTATACTACATCGGGCTTCTCGACAAATCCAAAGATTCAACTCACAAATGTCGCGCTTTCATGAAATGCAAATTGTTTTGTGTAAATAATTATCCCCATCCTAGTGCCTCTTCATACCTTTTAGAATTAAGTACTATTTGCAGATTTTAGGATTAGTTTTAAATCAGTTTTTTTGTTTCCACTAAATTGATTTTATTTCACATCCTATTTGGTCACCTAATAGCGTAAGAGCCCTTGTAATCTGGGGCGATCAAATTCCAATTGTGAGAACTCAATCCGGGCACGAGCATCCAGACTTTTAGAGTCCACTTTATTACTCAGATGACCCGTGCACTTGTGGAAAGGGGCTGAGTGTTGGTATTACTTTTCATTTCATTGAGTACACTTACTTGCTTCAAATCGCTGAGTATTTACCACATTCAATTTCGCCATATTTTCATATATACATCATTTGGTCTCAAATAAAAGTTTTTTCGGGCATTGCTGGAGGTGGACTTTAGTTAGTCTTTGGTAGGCGTGTTGGAAAATTGGTCAGCAAATACCTTCGTTGAAAACATAAGAACTTCTTCTTATCACCTGTGTTCCTTGCCTCGTGCCCTTACTTGCTGAAATGAGGGGTTTAGTCACTCATCCTCTGAGTTTCTATCCTTAGAGGGTGTTTGGCTAGTGAGAAAATGACAGAAAAATGAAAAGAAAATGGGAGCTTGTTTGACAAGCTTCCCTTAAACTTCAATAATGAAAAGTTCGATGTTTACAAAGTGTTGTTTGGGCAATATATACCACCCACTACGATGCAAATTATCAAAATGACAACAACAATAAACTATTATAGGGGTAATTTCGAAAGAAAACACAAAAAATGAGGTAAAAAAGTCAAAATAGAACAGGTACGAGCACAAAATTTCGCACTGTAAAATTTTGCAAGGGTTGCAAATTTGTGAAATTGTTCTATTTTCTCACAAATTTCTTCTAGTTCTCTACACTGAAGTTCCACTGATCTCTTCATGCCTCGAAATAAGATCCCTTTATCTTCAATACTAATATCCTGTGAAAACTACAAAAACTGCTATAAAATTGATAAGAAGAATTGTTAGGTGCTTAACGTGGCAACTGGGTCAATTTGGCTTATTAATACGCAAAAAGCGCTCAGAACCCGGAGTGTTAAGAGTATGAAACTGCACTATGTGGGTAGTAATCAAAATGTACCCTAGATAACCAACTGATCTACAATCTCAGCCTACGATGTAATGGTGAAGACACACCCTTGGGTCCCCGAAGTCCTGGCCTGTGACCCTTGTCCTCAACCTCAACCCATGCCCTGACCTCTCCGACCCACTTGTGAGGTAGTAGGTGCTTATGCAACACCTTGGGATTGATACTGGTTACCCTGGCCCATGCCGGAATAAGGAGGAATAAACAGTGTCTATGTACGTCCCACTGATGATTGGGATTGTGGTGTCCCATAACTTTGGGATTCTTGCCTTTAAGGGCAATTCCGTTTAGAAACATGTCATCTGCCCTAGCTGGTTGATTACTACGCAAATAGTGCTCAAAACCCAGAGTGTTAAGAGTATGAAACTGCACTATTTGGGTAGTAATCACTCATCCCAACCGACACATTACTAGTCCCTTAGCAATGAAAGAAGAATAAAGCAAACAAAAGCAAGATGAAATATATATTCATAAAAAATTGTTTTTCAAAAATGAGGGGGATAATGTGCAACTTTAAACAAGAGTTACCAAAATCCTACCAAAAGACTAACTCAAGAAGAGTGTGTTCTATGAAAATCCAAGTATCAAGACAGTGTCACTCCTAGAGAACCAACCTGAAACTTTCCACAAAACCTAAGTGTTAACTTGATTAGTTTTCAATAATAGTCATCCAAAATGTTCTCTCCCCCCAACCTAGCTCTTTTCTATACCTAGAAGACTAACTAACTTCAATAGATCAGGATCTGCTTTAATTTCACAACTCTTTTTGTGTTGTAGGGGTGCAATGCTAAGACAATCAAATTCATAATTGTCAATGTAATGGGGGTCCACCGATGACTCCCAACCAATTAAGGTTTAGGGCATCAAGTCATAAGGATTTCTCAACCACTAACTCTTCAGGTTTTACCTCAGACTTAATAATGAGCTTGAAACTCCAACACCTACAAATTGCTAAACTCCACCTATCGAATTGCGGTAATGAGCACAAAGCCTGACTCTCAACCGCTGGTTTGTATAATCTGGTCAGATCACTGACATAACTCCCTGGATCGTCGTTTCAAGGTAAGTGTCACAATTTTTTTTATTTTCTTTTTCTTTTTCTTTCTCTTTTTTTTTTATTTTATTTTAAAGACGTATTGGTCTTCTATTCAGGGGTCCTGACCTATTAAAGGAGGTCAAAGGTACTAGGCCAGACTTTTTTACGGTTTAGGAGGCAAGACATTTTTTCAGCTTATAATTGAAACTTAGTGTGCACGGTGTGTGGTTAGTTCAAAGTGGAAGAAATATGGTTAAAGACAAGAAGAATTTCAACAGTTCATCAACTCAACTAAGGATAACACCATTCTAACATCAATAGTAGTGGGACAATACTTCAATTTCTCCTAAATTAAGTTGAGCATTTACAAAAAAAAATTCTATAAATGAGAAATTATAGACAATAACTAAAGCATGCGTTGAAAACTAAAAACATATACTTGTATTGTTAAAAAAAAAACTAACTATCAAGAATGGAATCAAACAAAACAGACTTGCTCAAATAATGACACTCCTTCAATAGCCTCTAAACCGTATTCGACATTGTCCTCGATGTGCGGAGCAAAACTAATGAAGGAAGTGATACCTCCCAAAGTAATCGTGGAGGGGAAGGAACCCCAATCCTCATCACGTGGACTTAGTGTAGGAGCCAAGAGAGCAAAGCCAGGAGCTGTTGAAATCGCTGTGTCACGCTGAATAAGAGAGATAGGTGGTAAGCCCAAAAAGGCCGAACCCGAAAGCAAGGATGGCGTATTTTGAGCAAGGGCGCTCAAGCATAGCCATCCACTTCGGGCCATGGTAGCTTGTGTAGTAGAAAAGGAATGGGATGCAAATCCGCAAATCATGGATACGTCATGATTAGGTGCGAAAATCCCGAAAGCAAGGATGGATAGATGCCACTAGTGGTGAAGATGAGCTGGGGCCAACTAGAGCACTGGGAGTTGGAGGTAAAGAGTGTGTTGTGTGGTACAGCAGAGGCACTGTAGTCGATAAAGTGGCTAATAATATTGGATGTGGGGCTCCTATAGGGTCAAGCTGAGGCATTCGACATGTGGGGATCTATAGTGATGCATCTACCTCAACAGGAGGATATGTAGGAAGATGAGGGGCCCTAGGCACAAACTGCCACTTCTCAACGGTAAATGTGGCCTCGCAAACCCGACAACACTCGTGATAGGGCTCAACCGAAAAACCTAGGTGCTCCAATACATGAGAGCAACCTCGGAAACAATAGTGGAATGGTCTCGGCTCTTTTGAGGTGCTTTCTGTGTATTTTCTCATCGAAGTTAAAGAGGGATGTCATAATAAGCTCTAGGGGGATAAACCAAAAGCCCTTAGAAATATGGTATAGGGCCTCTAGGATGGCGCCCCGCCTTTGGACAACCTGATAAAGAGGAAACAAATCAAGATCACCGGCAAAGACGTGGTCCATAAAAAGTGATCCATACGCTTGCCTCTATAACAAAATAGGTAAATCGATGTGTCTCAAGAGAGATCCGACCATCTCCCGTGGTGAAGGATGTGGCCACGTCATATAACTTTGAATGGACAGGCAACTGGAAGGTGAAAAGCGCGCCTATATTTGGCCGAAATAAGGATGCCCCATGGCCATCAACGCGGCGAATAAGAAGTGGGGTGGCGCCACTCGTAGTCAGGTAGTATGAAAAAGGTCAATCACTACTATCTGGAGCAGAAAAATTCCATGCGGGAGTCATAAATGGACGGAGAGTAGTGTCAACGAGCCCTATCGAATTCCGGCTGGTGCATATTTGGAAAATTTGATTTCTATAGAAGTGTTCATTTTGAAATCTCATATTGTGAAGCCGCGCCTCTACTGAGCACAGGGGAAAAGGGCCCCACTGGGCAAAAGAGAGAGAGAGAGCCAAGTGGAGATTGCTGAATGCCGCCCGAGGCCCCTAAGGTGGAGGAGATCAGGAGCCACCGTGGTCGTGACCGTGAAGATTCTCCGGGAGCCAGGTCTCACTCTCTGGGTGGAGGTGGCTCCGCGCACCGGTATTAGGTGAGGAGGATCTCTGAAGACGGCCCAGCCCCTTGTGGTCATACCCGCACAGCGGGAGAGGTAGGGCGCAGAGGTTGCAAAGAGCTCTATAGGATCAAGCAGGACCGACGATGACCGATGGCAACCGTGTGCCTCTGCCAAGGAGGAGAGTCAGAAGTGAGTTCAGACTTATGGTTACGGCCTCCTCGTCTTTGCCATGATTCCCCAAATTGACAGATGAAATAGATTTCGTAGGGGATTTGGTATTTCGCATGGAGTGGGCCTGTGTTTTCTATTTTAATGAGGATATGATGTGAAAGGTTGAAGAGATGATGGAATGTGAAGGGTCTGGGAAATGAAGGATAAAAACTAGTGGGGGAAGAATGTGAAGGCTGGAAATGGGGATGCGTTAAAATCAAGCAGGAGTCATGGATTTTCGCAACTCCTTGCGAAATCCTACTGACCGTGACTTCGCGAAATCGCACTGCGAAATTTAATTGTTAGCTATGACTTCACACAGAAAATTACACAAACTTTTAAAACAAACATGTAAAAATTCAAATAAAAGCAAATGGTGAAAATGAAATATGGGCTATAAATAAAGATTAGCGTAAAATTATAGAAAATCTAAAGAAAGAAAGAAAAAATAATAAAGCAAATACAAAATAAAATAAAATAAAACCAAAAATAGTGGATTCCAGAGTTCATGAGACCCAGTCCATCAACCCTTTTTCGCTTCCTATTCAGTGGGTGCTGTGAAAGTGATCAAGTAATGACTTTCACAAATTCCTCTATACTCTCCATCACCCTCATAGCTTCGTATATGCTTGTTCTCCTTACTTGTGCCAATCAGGCAAACTTCCTTATGTTCTTATTCCTCTGATGGTTCGTGCTTGTCGCTTCAAGTGAAAATGTTGAGTCGCAATGTCAAGGTCACAAACGTAGTCGATGACTATTCCAACAATCAATAGACGGCCTTTGAGGTAGCCAAGAATGGCCTCCTAAGTATGAGGGGTACATAATTGGCTCATGTAGCCATTGGCTCAATATCAAGGACAACAAAGTCCACATAATAATAGAACTTATCCACCTTTACCAAAACATATTCGACTATCCCTTTTGGAATTTTTACTGATATGTCCGCCAAAGAAAAGGTGATGGTAGTGGGCTTTAACTCTCCCAGCCCTAACTGCTTGTAGATTGAGTAAGGCAACAAATTGACACTTTCTAATAATGCCCTTTCTACACAAGTTCCCCCAATGTTCATTGAAATGGTAGGATATCCTGGATCTTTATATTTCACTAGGGTCTTGCATTGGATGATGTAGCTCACCTGTTCTGTCAAGAAAGTTGTTTTATTCACATTCGGGCCATTTCTTTGCTAAATACACTGTGTCTTTGAGAAATTTGGCATATGTCAAACCCGCTTGATCATGTCTAGAAGAGGATATTAACTCTTCACCTCGCCTACACTTCAAAATCTAAGTTGTGTTGTTCACCCTTTCGCTCTAAGTGCTCGGGAGAAAAGGTGGGAGGCATGCTCTTTCATCATATCTTCTTTGAACGCATTATATCATGATCCTCATCTTGTCCTTCTTTAACTTCATCAAGTGGTTTAGGCATTGATTGGATCAACCTTACCATCACTTCTCGAGTGATAAATTGGTCATACCTCATCCATCTTAGGAGACAGCCTTTCACTCGTACTAGCTACCCGGTGGATTCCCTGGGATTCCGCTTCTGCCTAGAAGGAATTTTCCTTTTTCCGAACTTGCTGATTGGTGAGCCTTGAGATGGAATACTGCAATTGCCAAATTTTTGGGCAATTTCATTATGGAACCCATATATTCTCTTGTTCATAGTATTTCCAAGATTTAATTCTCGATTTAACTATCTATTGCGCCGTTTCACAAAGTTACCTAATCACTTATAAGATTCAGATGGCTTGCCTAACCTGAGAAGTTGGCTATGGCTGTGGATGGTCGAGAAGTTGAAGCATATTGTGAGGCAGGAGGTGCATACTTATGGAGGCTCGGCTTCCGTGAGAGATTCGCGATTTCTCCAGCTAGGGCTGTAAGTGTTTCCATATGGTGCATTAGTTGATGGTTTGAATTGACCAACAACATTCGCTTGTTCCAATAACATCTCCCTCATCACTGGAACAGTTGGAAATTGTTCTCCCAGATGCTCAGTGGATTGACCAATGAAAATTGGCCTGTTTGGTACAGGAATCTCAATCACTGCCTGCACCTCATGCGAGTTTATCATTTCCAGTTCTTCCAACCTTCTAGTTAAGGTCGAACTTGGCTTATGTCCATAACTTCTAAGAGAGTACATGCCACCCCTTATACTGGATTGAGGTCTCATTCTTTCCATCTCCCTTGGGTTAGGCTCATGCCAACCTTTTGAAGCCTCAGCCACATAGTTCAGGAAATCCAAAGCTTCCTCTGGATTTTTGCTCAATAAATATCCTACGCACATAGTCTCCAACAATTACTTCATAGTAAGAGAAATTCCATCATAAAAGTAGCTGACCAGCAGCCATGTGTCAAACCCATGGTGAGGACAAGCATTCAGTGCTTCCATATACCTCTCCCAGCATGCATAGAATTTTTCATTTTCAATAGTTGAGAAAGTGGAAACCTACCTCTTCAGACTGTTTGTTCTTTAAGTGGAGAAGAATTTCTTTAAAAACTTAGCCTGCATCTCTGTCTAATTTTGTATAGTCCTTGGCCTTAGGGAGTTGAGCCAAATTTTGGCTTTATCCTTCAATGTGAAAGGAAAAAGCTTGAGCCTCATTAGATCCATTGCACGCCTCCCCTTGAAGGTGTCGTGCACCTCCTCAAATTCCCTCATGCATGGCAGCTCTTACCATGCCATGAAAAGTGGGAAGAAGTGGCACCAGGTAAGGCTTAACAATCATTTGCTCAGTTGGAGACACAATGCAAGAGGGCGCACTCATTCGAGGAGGGTGTATGTGGTCCCTCATGGATCTATAAGCATTGGTATTCATTTCCACTGTCTGCTAACTTTGCTGTTCTTTAGGTGGAGGTTCCATTGTGTTAAAATTAAGGCTCAATTCAGATTTTATTCCTGTGAAATTCTGATTTTTACTAATTTGCATTATGAATTCCTAAACCATTGGAACATAAACTCCTATATGAAAAACACATGACAAGACCAAAAAAGAAACAAAAAACAAGTCTACCAAAAGGGGTTGATGCTATAGGGTAAGAAAAGGCGAAAAACAGATATCAAATTAAGTAATCCTACTAGGTAAATCGCTAGAAAGAACTTAAAGATAAAAAGAAATTCAATTGAGACTTACATGAGGATCAAGTGTTGTACATTGTCATTTTCATTTAAGGCACCATTTTGATTCGCTCAAACCCAAATAAAATTTTAAATCAAACAAAATTTATAACCTAACACTATATCAAGGTGAGTATAGCTAATATAGTAAATATTCTAGATCTCATGTGAGATGTGGTTTTCTTTGTGTAAAATGACTGATATAGGCTTAAGCCGTGATTTCATTTTTGGATTTG
Source organism: Tetrastigma voinierianum (assembly GCA_016808115.1). Classification (NCBI taxonomy): domain Eukaryota; kingdom Viridiplantae; phylum Streptophyta; class Magnoliopsida; order Vitales; family Vitaceae; genus Tetrastigma; species Tetrastigma voinierianum. The sequence continues at coordinate 71,836 of JAEQBH010000668.1, forward strand.
GGTTGCTATAAAAATATTAGATTCGTGGTGGTGAAAAACTAAAAGTAAAATGAGTTAAAATGTAAAAAGAAATCCTCATGTTAGGTTAATGAGCTTAGGTTCTAGGGTAAATGAGGTTTCGGTGTCTTTCCTCAAATTGTGGATAGTAACATATAGTTACTTCCCGAATCGGATCTTGGTTTAGCTATAAAACTTAACCTTCAATAACCATCCATTGAAAATGGAATCTAATGAGCATTACTTATCGTATAAGAAAAACATCTCTCCTCGACTACCTTCCAATGTGTCATAAACGACAATCCAACGAACATCATCGATCTAGCAATAAGCATCAAATGAGCCCCAGTAAGCTACTAAGTACCGAATTATCCAAGGCGACTAAGGATCTAAACCTAGAGTTTAAGGAAAACACATAAATTTCAGTGAATACCTTCATTGAAAACATGAGAACCCTTCATTTGACTCAAGTTCCTTTGCCCCGTGCCCTTTACTTAAAGGAAGGAGGGGGTTTAGCCACTCATCCTCTGAGTTGTCATCCTTAGAGGGTGTTTGGCTAGTGAGAAAATGAGAGAAAAAAGGAAAAGAAAACGGGAGCTTGTTTGAAAAGCTTCCCTCAAACTTCAATAATGAAATGTTCGATGTTTACAAAGTGTTGTTTGGGCAATATATACCACCTAATACAATGCAAATTACCAAAATGACAACAACAGTAAACTATTACAGGGATAATTTGGGAAGAAAACGCAAAAAATGAGGTCAAAAGTCAGAAAGAGAAAGGCATGGAGCAATGTACTCGTAGGGTTGTGAAATTCAGAACCTCGCGAAATCTGTTATGTTTTCACCCGCTTCGCTCGCTCCCTGGCTCAACCTCGAATTCCAACAGATCTTCTTCAGCTTCCAAAGCATCCCATCTTGAATACCATAGCCCGTGGAAACTACAAAACCCATATAGAACTGATCAAGCATTGCTAGGTCCTTAACGTGCCAACTGGGTCAATTTAGCTTATTACTATGCAAAAAGTGCTCAAAACTTGGAGTGTGAAGAGTATGAAATTTCACTATTTGTGTAGTAATCAAAATGTACCCTAGATAACAAACTGATCTGCAATCTCAGCCTACGGTGTAATGGTGTATACACACCCTTGGGTCCCAAAAGTCCCGGCCTGTGAGCTCTGTCCTCGACCTCGACCCATGCCCTGACTTCTCCGACCTACCTATGAGGTAGTAGGTGCTCGTGACAAAGACTCAGATTAATACCGGGTTCCCCAGCCCGTGGACGGAATCATTGGGGAGTAATAAACAAGCAGCCTAGCACGTCCCAATGATGATTTGGATTCAGGTGTCCCATAACTCGGGATCCCACTTCCGAGGGCAATTATGCTCATGCTCTGTGCTTGATTTGGGCAATAGAAACATGCATCCGCCTAATGGGCTAAGAGCCTTGGACATGGCTTCAGTCCCGATACGTGGCCTTGTCCTTGAAATCCTCATAGAGTAGAAGTCCTCTGCTTCTTTCCCAACGTAGAAGAAGAAGGTTGGTTCTCCTTCCTCTTATCTTTAATACATGTATCCCAGATATTCCTTACATCATCCACTTTCCTCTCAATAGCCATAGTTGTCCCGACCATCTAGTCCAAGTCTTGTACGAGAAGTCCCACAATTTTACCACGAATGGACTATTTTAGACCATCCTCAAACTTTCTCACTTTAGCCATGCCTATGGCTATAAAATCATCTGTGAAAGGTGCTAATGATGTGAACTTAGCCACGTATTAGAGTACTGTCATTATCCCTTGTTTCAACTATAGGAACTCCTGAGCTTTTGAATGTCAAGTAGATGCCGGAAAATACTTGCCCATGAAGAGCTCACGGAACCCTTCCCATGTCATTTCCTCCAAATCCCTTGAGGCTCTGACCCAATCCCACCACACTTAGGATTCACCCTCTTGCTGGAATGTTGCTAGTCTTATTCTTGTGGCATCGGAGGTGATCTCCAGCCTCCAAAATCTTGATAACTTACCGAAACCAATGATCAGATACCATCGGATCCCCTCATCCCATAAATGTTAGAGGATGGTGTGCCTTAATCCTCTAGAGGTTACTTGACCCCCCTTGGCCCGTTGTTGCATTAGCCTGTGCAATGGTAGTAGCGGCAGCACCCATAGCCTCCATGAAGGTTTGTTGGTCAAAGCCCGATGGTGATTAGTTGTTGCCTCGTCCATCACCTCGACGTCCTCTTCCTCGATTTTCCATCTACACAAGTCAAATAGAAAATTGAGATTCCTTTTTCTTTTCTAACTAGTAGTGCACATGCCAACCACTAATGGACAACATGTCTTGAACCGACCCATTCATTCACCTGAACTCTCGAGGTTGGGTTCTCTAACCTTAGTGTCCATCTTTTCCTATATACATTCTACTATGTATATATGTAACACATTATCACGCAGCACAACACATGAATGGACAATGAATGCAATGGTATAACCCATGCCCATCCAGTCCATTGTAATTTACATACCTACGTTCTGATACCAAGCTATGGCGCGGTATCAGTTATCTTCGATCCCTAGATAATCGTATACCTACGCTCTGATACCATTCTGTGACGCCTTAAACCCCGAGGGTCCCGCTGGACCAACCGCGCCAACCCGTGAAAATACTGTGGATCGCGACCTCGATACTACATGTTGTCAGGTTCCCATTCCACCAAACCCACAACCATACGAGATCAAACAAAACCTCCTTTTTCAGAGTTTCCACGTTCCAGGTCCTCCTTGGCGAAAGATAACTTGCTAGGTGGATAAACCTAAGAGGAACAGTTGTCTGGAAGTGGTCATATAATGTCGCATCGCCGCCATGTCGCGGACATCACTAACCGAACTGCGAAAATAGTCAGACATCAATCGAGGGCGCCTAACACTATATGAGCAATGTCGCTACACTACCTAGGGCTTTTCACAACATCAGACTAATGTCGCGACATTAGGCTAGTGTTGCTACATCAAACCAATGTCGCGAAGACAGGGCCAGTGGTCATGACATTAGGTCGTTGTCGCGATATCGAACTCCGTCGCGACATCGCACGTCGTTGAGCAACACTAATGTCGGCGACGGGAAAACAATGTCACGACATTAGGCCAGGGTCACGTCATCAAGCTAATGTCGAGACATTAGGCCAATGTTGCTACAATGTTACATCGAGGCACAATGTCGCGACAGCCGTTGTCGCTTATTAATAAAGTACGTCGCGATATCGAACTCAATGTCACATCGTGCCAATGTTGCTACAATAGGACAATGTTGCTACATTGGAACTCAATGTAAAGACATCGCGCCAGAACTAACGTATATCGAGGTTTTAAAGTGACGCTGACATCAGAAAACGCACCGCCGCTAGCCTTCCATGTAATCTTTCGACACTCTAACATGCCTTGGCCTAAACCCTCATTGAAACCTGAACCTCACCAGATACATTGACCATACTAGGTCCAAATGCTCATGTTTACAAAAAACACATTCCAAATTTCATTAAAACCATCCATAAGAGTTTAATTACAACTCATGTACATAAATAGGACAGATTGTCCCAAACTTTATAACAATGATGTTAAAGCCACAATCCGATTTTCTTCACAATTGCACCCTCGAATAAGCGTCGTCCACCGGTGTGCTCCCTACACCTGAAATGTTATCCCATATAGGGTGAGCCATGCCCAATAGAGATAACTCCTACAGAGGATACCCTGCAGCTAAGTGCACATGCAATGATCATGTCCTATACTTCACACTCATATTCCAAGTAAAAATATGTTTCTACCATGAACTCTAATGCTAATAAATGAGATGCGACTCATCCATACCATACCATGGGTCTTCACCTGACTCCCACCAAATGTATATGCCAAGTGATGATAAATTCATCATTGATTTATTCATCTAATGACCATTTCCCGAAACAAAATTTTTTTGTTTTATAAATCAAACCCATTGGATATATCACCTCTAATGATCCATTTATAATCAAAATCTCATGGTTTCTGGGGGGTATGATTTGGGGTCTCACTACAGACTCAAGCCTTCCAACACTTTTCGACTTCTTCATCAATCTGACAAAGCTCAATCCAATCGGTCATTCACCCGAGGAGAATCTAGCCCTTCTTGCTATTACCTACGACACATTTTTTCGTGTTATGCAACCGTGCTACTCTAGATGTCCAACACGGTACCGAGCCACCCATCAATTCACCAAGTATGGTAGATCGATCATAAATCCATACAACGATGTCCTTCTAGCATACTCCAATGCAATACACGTGATGTTAATCTCATGTCACATGTATAATGAATGCTACATGGACAAACAAATCATACTTCATACCAAGTATCTAGGACAACTATATCAATAGCATACAATTTTATTTGTTATTTCAATTGTGTACTTCTGCCCAATTCTGCAATTTCAACTTAATTCAAACTAAAACTTTAACTTTTATTCTTACCAATGAACTAATTCCATTATCACAATATTCTTCGTTGGATTTAACTGGTGGTCAGGTCATTCAACACAAGCTTTAATACAATAATCATTCCTTTTAAAACAGCGAATCTACACAAGCAACCTAGTTCATCAATCACTTCAATGCATCTAAAACAATTCACATTTTCTTCTCAAACTCATTCAACCACCAAATCCCACTAAGAAGTTCACAAACATACGTCTAATCGTTAAATATTATCGAGAGTACAAAACTAAATTATCATATCGTAAGAACAAATCACAAGAAAATTTCTATCAGCTATAACGGGCTTCTATTAATGGTGGAAGAAAGAATACAATTAGAGAAGGAAAATAGAAGAAATTTATATCTACTTTCTCTCTCTTATAGGATTGGGTAGGTGTATGATACCGGAGGATCCATGTCAAAACTCTAAACAGTGTATAAAACTCGTGAAGGATAGCCAGACTTTTCTTGTTAGTGGGCTCTTCCTTTATAGGTGAGTAGCAGATCATCAGAACCTGAAGAGTGATCAAATGATCTTTGCCTTACCCTACTTTATCACTCACAAAGCTCTAACTTAGAAATACAACTAGTTAAGCAATCGACAAATTAGTATTGATCAGATCCAAGCTCTCATGCCAAAATTTTCTCCTGTAGACATCATTGTCCTCCAACTCCTTATCTCTTTCTTTCATGAGCCTACTAAACTCTTTGAATCGCTTCCTCGGTGAGATACTTTAAAGCTTCATCTTTTTCAACATATTTCCTTCCCATTTCAAATTTTTCTTCTCGCACTGTTAGCACTCCGCATCTTTTGAATTGATTTGGCTGCTGAAGGCTTCCCAAGTTACCTCATTTTTAGCAGCCCTTTCCTCCTTATTTCACTTTCTTCCTTCTACTCCCATTGTTGTCTTTTTTTTAATCACTTTCCAAGAATTCCTCTCCGATCCAACATTCCTCTCCCACTTATTTTCTCTATCTTCCATCTCTTTCTTCATTAATATTAACATCTCCATGATGTCAGCAGTCTCTTCATTTATTCCTCAGCTTCCCCAGCTCATGAAAATTCTTTCTCATAGAGGGCATGAATGACTTCAGTGGGCTCATCTGACACCATACTTCCCCTCATTTTTTCCGCTGAGAGTTATGAGGGAAATTTTCACTCCATGTTATCATTCCTCTCGTAGGATTCATTCCACTCTATTATTCTGATTTATTTCTCGCCCTTTATGCTCCCAAATTAAGGTTAGAGAAGAGATCCAGGCATACTTCTTCTTCTTCCCATGATCCCTTCACCCAGCCCAAGATGCATAATCACATGGTTGTCAAAGGGCCAATTAAATTCTTTTTGCTGTTTCCGATGATAGGCCCCACTGGTTCTTCCAACTTACTTCCCATATTAATTTTTATATCCTTTCAAAAGTCCATCATATAAAATTAGTGTCTCTTATTCCTAACCGAGAACAAGTGTTTATGGGCCGGGATTATAACCGATGATGAAATAGAACCAACCTTTCGCTTCCTCTATGAGAGTCTCGTTTATACGGTGTGGGGTTCTTCTTCGTTGCCTCCCACTTTCCCTATCCACTAAGTAACAAACAGGTAATTTTCTCTGCGAACAGGCTTACAACCAACCCTTTGAATTTCGAAACATGTCTGAGTTCCTACAAATGAACACTCATTAATTCTCTTATGCCCAAAAGAACCCATACCCTCGCATATACAAGAGTCCTCCTTCATCTCCACCTTATTTGAGTGAACTCTCTAACCTTTAGCAATGGGCTGTGCGCCGTGCCAAGAAATCCTAACCTTTCTTTTTCGCGATTTCAAAAGGGAAATAAGCTTCCAACCCCTTCGCTCGAACATGTGAAACCCTTATCGCCAAATCGTTTGTTCCATAAAGCACGAGCTCCAACAGTGTATCGATCTCTACTCTTTTGCTTTCCTTCCTTCTCAACAGGTTTCTCCATTCTGTCAGTTTCAGTTCTTTCTAATTATGATCGGCCCTAGGTTGAGGTTCCGAGTGAACCTCTTCCTCCCCATGAGCATATTCATTCATCATCTCACTTAGATTGGGAACAAGGTTCTGGTTTTCTGCCATAGAAGAGGTTTTTGAAGTTGGGTTTTTAGGACTCTGGAATCTAGTGTTTTGATATTCGAAGAGAGAAATATAATGGAAGATTGGGTGACGATGCAACTGGATTGAAGTCTTGGAAAAAAATCGCTCATTCCGGTTTCAACCTTTCTTATCGATGGCCTAATGATATATAATTGTCATAGAATGTCACAATATTAATGTCTAGTGACAAATAATTAAATCAAGTTAACAATAATTCCCACTTTTAATGCTACGACGCCAAACAGCATTATTTGAAACCCATAATTGGTATGGATTAAACAATCCCGTCTCACCTACTTAGGTCATTTGACTACAAACGCGGGTCTCGATAATAAAATCATGTCACGACATACTTTCTTTATTTAATATTCCCGTCGCTACACGATTTTTATCGCCACTATGTCTACAACGCCCGCCATTTAGGTTCATTAATTTTCCGCTAAGCACCTAGGAATTAATATGTCGCAACCTTAGTTTGTTCTGATAAATACTTAAATTTTCTTAGTTCTTTATGTTATCAGCTCGTAACCTTGTCGACTCAAAGTATAAGTATTATGACTTGGTGAAAATTTTCAGTCTTTATAAACAATGTTTTATCCCCTATTTTCCGAGAATCTCTAAATTTCCTTGAGCCAACTCCATTTACTCAATGTGCATACTTGCAAAAACATGTATAACATTCAAGAAACCAAATTCAAACAAGAACAATTCATCATTCAACTGTGCAACAAATCAACTCATCAAAGCATAAGATTCAATATTGAATTGAAAATCCAATTCCCCCAAACTTCAATATAATATTAATCAGAGAGCATACTTCCTTAGGCTTGGTGTATATCGAAGCAATAAGTGAAGATCATTTATCAGACCACCGACTGCAAACATCAAAATTTTAAAACAAATAGAATAATACAAGTCTAAATTAAAACATAAATTTTTAAACAATAATTTGGACTAGTAAAAAACATAAATAAGATGAATATTGAAGGGTTGCCACCACGGTCGCTTTAGTTTTGAGTCCTTAGCTGAATTGTCGCTTAAGATTATCTGTTTCAAAGAAATTCTTCTAACAACTCTAACTCGTGTCACTTTAATTACATCCCTCCATAATGCTTAATCACTACTACTTACTAAATTCTTTTCAAAAGATTAGCTTTCAAAGGGAATGTCACCTGCCCACATGTACTGATACCATTGGATAGGGGACCAATCTTACTTTGATCTGCGCTTCGAAATAGTCACCGAGTTAAAATAATGTGACTGACTCATCAAATTCCCTCCCAAATCTTTTGACTGCGTCAGCTCCGTCTTATCCTAAACTCGGCATTGGTCATGCTTCATTTCAACTCTTCCAATTCATTCAGCTGGAGTAACCTTTCTTCTTTAGCAGCCTTGAAATCAAAATTTAGTCATTACATGCCCACGAGTCTTGTATCTCAGAATTCAAGAGTGGAGGCACAAGGTTTACCAAAGATAATTTTTGCACATTCAATGGGAGTTTTATATGCGCCTATGCTCATAATGCATCATCAAGTTTTAGAGATCAACTTATGTCAGAACTCATAGCTTTTTCAAGAATTTTCGATCTCCCTATCGAAATTTCAATCGCCATTTGTTCGAGGATGGTCAGCCAACCATTATGTAAGGTGATCAAAGACTGCCATGAGTCCAAACACCTGTCAGTAAATGGCCTCCATCACTTATGATGGTTCGGGTGCCTCAAATCACTGGGCAACATTTTCTATAAGAAGTCCACAAATCAGATATTAGCGCTCATTTTGGGATGTTGTTATCTCACCATTTGGATGTTGAATAGTCCAAGAAGGAGGTGGCTTGTATTCCCACTGAAGGATGAAAAGGTCCATGAACATTCCCAAGATATCAAAAGTTGCACCAACAAGACAATTAGAGGTAGTAATTTACAATCTTCTACGATACTTCCTGATTTCAAAGATTGATCACAAAAGCACCATTGGAAACACCTTGAATGGTAGGTTAATAAAGCCCCCATCGAGAATTGAGGGGCTGTTTTGTCTCTAAATGTCCTCCATATAGATGCATGGCAAATTATAAAAATTTCGCTTGCTCATTTTCTCGCACACACTTCCCGGTTATCATATCGGGCCCTCTATTTAATAACAAGAATAATCCATATATAAAATTTCAAGTGTTAGTCCTCAACTTTTTCTCCGGTAGTTGAATCTCAGTGGGTATAACTCCATGCTTTAGAAAATTACAATGTTAGCACATCAAGGTAATCTGAATGACCACTGAACAACCGCTTCATCCGGAAAGTTTTCTACAATTTTTTTCCTCTTATTTGATATGTTAGTTTTTTCTTAATTCTTGAAGGTGTGATCGCTATCATATTTATCAACCTTATGTCCTTGATCTCTAGATCAAATTCCTCAGTAGGCAAATACACCTATAGATATATTCGCTTTTCTTCTTTTCTACACAAATATTTAATTTCAAAAGATGATCAAGATGGATGATGAGACACGGGATCCCCAATATGTATGGCCAAAGATTAAGCATGCAAATACTATGTCTAACATCTCTTTTCAAGAGTTTATAGTTGTCTCAGTCGGCGGTTTTATTAGTATAATATATGGCCCAAACATTTTTACAATTTTCTGTCTAATATAACTCCTATCGTATAATCACTGGCATCACACATAATCTCAAATTCCTTATTCCAGTCTGGTTTGGCCATGATGGGAGCTTGAACTAATATGGATTTGATCTCTTCAAATGAAGATTGGCAGAATTCATCAAAATTAAACTTGGTATCCTTTTCAATAGTCTATGTCAACGGTCTGCAATTTTGCAGTCTCCATAAATCTCTATAAAAACTAAGATGTCCCAAGAAACTTCTTAGTTCCTCATCATTATGTGGAAAAAGAGTCTTTATGATGAAAACTGGCTTATCCATGTGCTTCCAAACACCAGGTTCTGTGCCAAGAACAATGCTCATGTTACCATAAATACTTTCTTAGCTAATTCAATGCTAAATTGTCTAAGACTCAGAAACATTGTTCCAAATTTTGGTGCCATACAACAAACTGATCCATATACTATGAAGTCATCCATGAATATCTCCATGTCCTCCTCTCAAGCAACTGAGTAGACACTATGTATCTTGAAATGTCAGCAGGAGCATTGCAAAACCCAAATGACATTCCTTCTGGGGTGCCAAAGTACTTACAAGGGCATGGAAAGTAGTTTTCTCTCCTAGTCCTCAAAAAAATAGCATAATTGTTATTATAATCCTAAAGATCCATCGTTAAGGCATGGGAAGGTGTCCCACTAATCTATCCAGCCATCCGATTAATAAGGTCAGAAATGATCCTCCCAGTTGTAGTATTCACCTTATGTAATCTATGCACACCTCTGATCCCGCAAGAATTTTGTAGAATTAGTTCATCTATCATCTTATGATCATACAGAATCCAAATTCCTTCTCGAACCACATGAACTGGCCTACCTAAGGTTGTCCGATATCGCATAAAATAAAACCTTCATTTAACCATTTTATATACTCTTCCTTACAACATCCTTCACATCGATTCAAATCTTTCTTTTTTTGTTTAATCAAGTCTTTACATTATCTTCTGTTAATTTTGGTGCATGCAAATAAAAGGACCGATATTCTTTCTAGATCTTCAATCACTCAAGCAATTGATTCCTCAGATTTCTTAGAATCTTTAATGTTTTATGTCTATTCTGCCACAAACAAATAATCAAGTTCTTTTTCCTTTTCCTAAGTTCAAGTGAAAGTATATTTCGAAGATCAGCAATTTTTCATAATGATAACTTCAGATCAGTTTTTGCCACAATGTTTCTTTCCTTTGCCGATGAATTCTCTTACTATTTTCATTCAAATCAAGACTATTTCTATATTGCAAACCTAAATAATAAATAATTCATAATTCAATAATTAAGATAATGAAATTCATCTCATTTTTATTAATAGAATGTCAATGTTACACCGAGTCTGTTCTTGTAGATCATTTTTAGATCATACGTTTTTCATGTTATCATACAATCTTGGTACATCAATATTAGACTGTACTGTGTATTTTATTTGAGTTCGCGCATCGTCGTTTCTACTCTGTATAATCTTACCTTTCTATATACCGATCAGAGCTAATTCAATTTATGAAGGTCATCCTGTCAATGAGGAACCTGTGTTTCCTTCCATTTTCATGAAAAAATCCACAAATAAGATGAATTTCTACTCATCTCGTACATCCTCAAGGACTCCTTCTGGTTATGCCATTGACTTATCACCATTTGTGCAAGTAGAATCACAGTTGTAAGTTCCCCTAAAAACTCCAACTCTTGTACAACCGATAAGTAAGAGATCAAATTAATGCTGGGCACCGAGTCAGCACGCTGGTTTGAATTCATATTTCCCCAATAGTGCAGAATATTCGCTTCGCGTGGTCATATCAGTTGGTGACTCTTCTAATAAATCGCATCATATGTCAAATCGTGCTAATACCTTCCTCATAAATTTTCTTCTTTTTGTTCTGTATATCCTTCAGGAATTTGGCATAGTTTGGCATTTGATGATAGAACTGCAGCGAATGCAGACTTATCTTCTTCGTAAATCTCCAAGAATTTAGAAAATTTTTCCTCCTTCTGCCTCTCCTCAAGTCTTTGTGGGAAGGGAACTCTAGGTGCAGTCATGAACCCTTCTTCATATTGTTCATAATTTTCCATGTCGTCAAAAGATGCATTTTATTCTCAAGCCGCAGCCCACTCTGAATTGTCTTTCTATCTTCTTCTCCTATTTTCTACTCTTCTCGCTTGCACTCTTCCTTTTTTCGCTTCATCACTTCAATTCCTTGCCACTCCTCACCGGATCGCCATAATAAACCTTGATTCTTCTCGGGGTGTCACTAGGAAAGTATCCCAGATTGACTCATAAGGTTGAGGCTACCGCTTCAACCCGTGTTTCGTTCTTATTTAAGCATTAAAGGTTTACTGGAAACCCAGGTGTTGGATTTAAAGTCAACTGCCAAGAATTTTAGTCTGCATGGAAGAGCCTTTTGTCCCCCATGAACTACAACATTTGCTCCTCAAAGGACTCGATCCCTTGACTCGCATTCATTTGCTTCCTCCCTGCTATCATTGGCCATTAACTCGTGGATTATATCCGGTTGAAAACCTCGTCTACGTCTGGGCCTGGTGGATGCTCCTCAACCATATGAGAAGTTTCTCATGGCCCCTCAAAGGTTGGTGTGTAGTGTGTGTAAGTTAGTGCTTAGGGCCTTGAAATGGTAGCTTCTCCGTTTATTCAAATACTCATCACCTCAACTTATTAGGGATCCTTATCAATTGGTCCTAACACTCTTCCGATCCCATCTCTTTCCACCGCTTCTTATTTCATGAGAAGAGTGCGCATTCATTTCGTGATTCCCCAACTCAGGCAGCAAGATGCCAGAACAAATAGTCTCCATAGAAGCCATATTTTATTGAGCCTCAAGGAGCCCACCCCCTTTGTTCCATCAAGGTTCTCAAGATTCGGGGACGGAGTCATGTTGCATTCGCTGTGTCTATCAACCCGTCTTATTTCCTCCTATAATTTTTGCTTAAATTCTACAACAAGCCGCGCCTATTATGCCCCTTAGAGCACTATTCAGTGAGTGGTAGACAATGTCCATTTGAGTCTTCACTGTGAGTGTCACATAGGATATCTCCTTCCACCAGAATTCCTCTCCTAAGCAAAGATAAGCTTTCATCCTCCCCTATCGATCACAACGATCTCCCTTCTTCTTCGTGTGTGAGGGATGGGGGAAAATTTTCCAAGGTAGGATTTCCAATTAACTCTTCCCATGTATTAACCTGAGCTATATGGCAATGATCCATACCATGTGGCCATAATATTTCACAAAGGGAAAGAGAGCAGCTTAACTACCTCCGTCTCACACCTAGTTTAATTGCGGTTGGCTATCCCCGAGGAATCGCCCATGTGCTCCATTACGACCTTCTCGTGAGGGATGACCTGAGAATTGATTCTTACGTGACCATGGTGATCGCGCCGGTTTACCAAAATTGCTAGCCTCTATAGCAGGTTGTCTAACCGATGAATATTCTTCTCTGGATAACCGCCTCCGCAAATCCTCTATCAGATTCTCAGACGGAGGCCTTCGCTGGTTGCCTAACCGTTCGACCCATTCTTCATTCCTTCAATTGTTGTTTCTGCACTTTTGACCTTCCTTAAGTTCCTCAATGTTCTTTCCAATTCATTATCTAAGGGAAACAGATATGATTATGGCTTCCTATGCATGAAATAACTTCCTAAAATGGAAACATGTTGAGATTAATTAGAAATAGTAGTATTAAAAATCAAATATCCTTTAAGCTCTAAAAGATCGCGAATTTATGGCGCCACCGCTTATCAAAACGGCTATATCTCTTATATAAAATAAATAAAAATGTCCAAATTAGATTATCTCTTTTGTTAGAATATTGATTTATTCAAATCCTTTCAATCCCCGGCAACGAAGCCATAAAACTTGTTTGTCTTGGAATATATAGACTAAAACCTTCAATTTTTATTCCTCTACTGGAGCCTTACAATTTCCCTACAATGGTACCAAAATTTTGAGCTAGTTGTTTAAAAATTAGAAAATGGTATGATATTCTTGAAATTATAAAATGAGTTTAGTCTAAGACACTGCAAGTGCACATGTCATACAAGTAGTAAAATTGGATGTAAGTCCAAATATCATTCCCTCAGAGATTGACAAGAATTTTGAAATGAATCAATTTAATTACTCAAGATCCACAATTATTTGCAACCCTCCTTGTAACTATTTCTCGAAAAACTAGAGGAAAGACAAAATCATCCTATATTATATTTCTGTCATAAAAACAAATTTGAAATAAATATGATAAAATAAATCGGATCGACAAGTTTCTTGCTAGAAATGAACACTGACAAAGAACTGTTGTGAAATTGTCAATTTCTACATCATAATCTATTATGACTCTCTCCTGATTCTGATCTGGATTTGTCAAAGATGGCTAATAAAGCAGCTTGGATTTCTCCATTAATTCACTAGTTAGAGGTCCCTACTTCTTTCAAACACATGGATCCAATCAGTTACTTGTATTCAGAACACTCTTTATAAGATCTGAGTATTTTTCTTTTTTCATATCATACTCATTTTCTTAAGATCAGAGATTTCTTGCTCAAGATAGGTCATTGCAAAACCTCTACAAAATGGTTGACGACTCTTCCTTTAGATCTGATGGATTTTTCCCTTTCCTTTATTAGATCTCAGCTAACACAAGATCAAGACCTTTCCATCATATTAAGGTGAAATCTCTGAATATTTAAATTGATAAATAATCCCCTTCAACTTCAACTATGAGTGAATTATAAATTTATCGACGTGAACTCTCAAAGCTCTTTAGTTATTCAATAGTAGTCCAACCATACCCACAAATTGAATGTTCCAAGTTCTCAGGAATCTCCATCTCTGTGTCACTATGAGGGCCTCCTGGAAATCAGAGTAGGATACAGTCTTTGAAAGGGTATTCGATACTAATATTAGGAACAATTCAATTCGTAAACAACATGATTAGTACCCAAAAAGTGCTATTTTAAGCCCTATTCGAGATAGGTTTTGAGTGCTTTTTGCGCACTAATCATACCACCAGTTTCAATTGAGGTGTTTAGGGTCTACTTAGTATCACTTATGCCATTTTTATAGTTATTTTTGGTTATTTTGCGTTTTGTATGCAATGGCTATTTGATATCTAGATATGTGCCGAACCATGAAGATTGAAACCATTTTTCAGCCATCAAACATATCAAAATTCAAAGAAGAAATGGAAGGCAAAGCGATGAAGGAAGGATGCAAAGAGGAGATGCAAAGTGGAAGAACAAAAGCAACCCAGAAATTTCGCTTATGATCATGAAAATTTTACTGGGTCATGTAAATTTCGCATCCTGCGAATCGGGAAATTTTTCGCCTAGGGCTAGCCAAATTCCTCATTATACAGTTTAAAATCATCGTGCCTAGCCAAATTCTTCAGCCGCGATCTCAAAATATTTCTCTACCTACCGAAATCGTCCCTCGTATAGCGAAATTTCGCCTGTCATTTTCTCTCAGAATTAATGCCAAACGAATTCCGGGGCTTTTGGTGTATTACACTTCCCTATTCTGTATGAGCCAACATTTTAGGCTTCTCTTGTATTTTCACATCTGGGGGTTGGAATACAGGCTTTCACCTTATAAGTTTGTAACCCTAACTTTTTAATCTTTCAATACATACGCGCACCTTTTCATTTTGTTTCCTTCTCCAATTTCTCTTTATTTTCAGAACCAAACATACTGGTGATGACAAACCAAGGTATGCTTACAAAGCCCCCTTTCCTGGAAGAGGAGGGTCACCGTGGGGCTCGAGGGCAAGTTTTGCGCCCTTCCTACGATCACATCGCATGGCGAGCATTTAAGCTCCTCGCATCTCACTCTAGGTCAAACTCCTGTGATCCACTTAGTCAATGTGTATTCAAGCTTTGTGGTTACAAAGTGATGCTTAATCTTAGACCTGTTCGTCATCCACTTAGCATCTTTTATTAGTTGTCAGTTCCCTTTTGAGGCCATATGCACACCGTGTTAGGACTCAATGCTACATCTTATGAGGGATTTGTCCTCATGTTTTCACGCAAGCATTTATTCCTTTACTCATGCTTCGTATCTCACTTTTTAGGGTTTGAATCACTGATGTGCACTCGAGTGGCCATAGTACTTGGTAAGTCAAGGTTCATTGATGCTTACTATTAGATCCACTCGGGTCTCATTTACTTGTCATTTACGAGCTCCCTTCGTGTGCTGTGATCCACAGTCGAGGGTTTTAACTGCTTTGAAACAGATTAAGGTACAAATGCTATACATTAGAAGAAACAATTTTAGGTTTAGGTTTTAATGCCAGGAAGAGCCTGCCTGAATGACTATACGTCATCCTCCTAACGCGAGGAAAAGACCCGAGGACATTGCCAATGCCTTCGAACCCTAAACCAAAGTGGGCCCGAGATCGCAGGCCCTATTTTACATTTTATTTCATTTAAATTTTGTACTTTACAAACCACTAAACCACCTGCTTTTATCACCACCTTAAACCAAATTTAATCTACCATTTTTACCACTCAAATCATTCAGATTAAGAAAACCATCCCGTGTTCGACCAGATCGCTATAATGGCAGTGAGTTTGATCACGCAAAGAGGAGGAACTAGGAACATAAATTTTGTTGATTCCGCATCACCCTACCGTGGCACGATCAAATGGCGCCGTTGTCGGATGGTGCCCTAGTGCAAGTGAGAAGTTGTCAAACACTTGTGATCCTCATCACAAGTACCGTGGAATTGCTTTTTATTTTTATCGTCATTTTCTTTTAATTTCATAAAAAAAAAAAAGTTGCTGCAGACTATTTTCGGGGTTGCCCCCGCTTCCGTGCAGGAACACATTTTCAAAGTGGATCAAAAAATTCTAAGGCAAGGTCAAAGTCTCTGTGGGGGAAAATTGACTGAGAGAAAATGGAACCCCCACATGAAGAGCAACACAGTCAGGAGAGTAACCCTAGTTCATATATGTCCATGAGGGACTACATAAACCAGTCATGGCAAGGTCAAGAATTCTGTGAAAGTGAATCCAAGTGAATATAGTCCGAGGGACTATAGAAACCAATGGATGAGTTCACCATATGGCAGTGCTTACAATCCATAGTCAGGGAATCACACCACCCTCATGGGAACCAATACCCCACAATATGCCCTTCGACCGATTTGCCTCGAATTTCAGTCACCTCAGTCACCTCAGCCACCACAGCCAATCTCTCCATTTGAACAAGCCATTTTTGGACCTTACCCTGATAGTGGATGACTTTCAGGAAGAGAATAAGGAGATTAATGCCCATTAATCATAAATTGTCACTGTGGAAGACAATTTGAACAAGAAAATAGATGGGCTGAAAAATGACTATGAGCATAAATGGGACAACCTACAAGATTCCATTGAAGTCCTAATTGATCAGCAGCAATGTCCACCAGAGGAGGAGTGTCAAAGTGGCACCATGGTAGAGGAGTCGTGGCCTACAAAGAAACCCACAAGAAAGCCCGTGGAAAATTTTGAATCCTCAGCCAGGCCGCTATCGCTATGGAGAAGAAGGAAGCAAATATTCCGACTGGATCGAGAAGAGCAGCCGACATGAAACAGGAAGAGCCCCAAGAACTCATCCTTAAACCAATCCCCATGAAGCTTGAACCCTGAAGGCCACCGCCAACCCCAAATGTTCATCGCAGCGGTACATATCGCTCTCTGGCAAAGAAAATCCGCTTCATAAACACCCGCTCCCAAACTCATGTCGCTTCATCACCGCCGTGCAATACTCGCAAGTTAGTGGCCTTGGTATGACTTCTTCATTACCTCAAAACAATGGCAACCGCCACGTCAGACATGGCACAAATTGTTGAGCCTGTGCCGGCTCGGATTGGAGTATCCAACTCCTCGACATTTCTAAGCCCTCCAATCTGGCCCAAGAAATTGGGATATGTCGGGCAAAGAACTCCGCAAGAGCTTCAGATCCATCGACGAACACATCACTAATGGAGTGAGGTGGCCACACTCACTTCCCTAGCTTTCAATCCTCACCCAAAGGAGACACAATATACTCCTTTGGTCGGGGAAAAGTTAGAGTCGGAGTGGCATCTATCATATTTGTTTTGTTTTGTACTTTATTAATCGCCTACTTATTTTATAGGATGCATGGCTTGAATGATGCAAGAGGCATACTTTTTGTATGTTCAGCTATGTATATTAATCATGTACTAGCCATTTTGGTTATATCAAAACGCTTTACAAAGGTTATATTTGAAGCAGCTAATACACTTTGCAAATCACTTTTGTGCCTCCATTTTGTGTATCTACTTTTTTCTTTCTACTGACAATTGAATTGTTTAGAATTGAACAATTAATTGCCTTTAATATTGAAAATTTGAAACCTTGCATGTTACCTTCAAAGTTAGATCCAAAGGAGGGTTTTAATCGTTTTGAAACATTAAGGTAATAAATGCTATACATTAAGAAACAATTTTAGGTTTAGGCTTTAATGCCAAAATGAAGAGCTTCTGTCAGGGAAATGACTATATGTCATCCTCCCCTACGCGAGGAAAAAGACCTGAGGACATGTTGAATGCCTTCGAACCCTAAACTAGTGGCCCGAAACTTCAAGGGGTTCTATTTTACATTTTATTTCATTTAAATTTCAGTTTGCAAACCACCAACCCACTGTTTTTATCACCACCTTAAAATCCAAATTTAATTCACCATTTTCACTTTACTCCAATACTGTAATAAGAAAACCTATCCCCACTTCTTAATCTTTAGATCACTATACTGCAGAGTTTATCACTTCGCAGTGAGGAGGAACTTAGGAATATAAATTTTGTTGATTCCGCATCACCCTACCGTGGCACGAATCACAACATCAACCAAATAAATCCAAATCCAGGAAATTTCCTCTAATTTATGTAGAAAAGACTATAACTACAAACAGATTCCAACGGAAGCCGCGCTCTCAAAACTAATCACAATCGACACGAGTATTGATCAATATCGTCCATCATAACCGTGAATAAATCAAAGAACCGAATTCCGTAAATTATTCAGACTTCATGACCCCAGAAAATTGCAAAGAGATGAACTATTTGATCCAGCTTCATAATTCAAAACAGATTTCTGGTTCAGATCCATAAAAAAATAAAAATAATTCTAACTAATATATTCTAAAAAATATACAAGTGAGTCTTCTGAACCTTCGGCGATATGGGCGTTTCACAAAGCGCCGCTTTCCTGGATGCGTAAGGGCCTAATGACGACACTCTGCGTAAATCAAGCCCGATTCGAAAGTCAAGTAATCTTCCTAACGAACGGCCCGTACCTACCGTTCGTGCCAGCACCAGCGATTTGTCGCGACCGAGTTTGCGCTATGAGTTTGTTAAGCCCGCCGTACTTCAATTACTTGTCACAACCTTCTTGTTTTTGTTTCTATGAAGAAGGAGTCATATTTGACTTACGTCTTCTCGTCACAACATCATTCTTTGCGCCTTCTTCATTCGTCAATACTATTAATTTCCCGTCACACAAACTTTGACTTCAACTCTTGTGTGTCGCAACTTGGAAATCCTTGTTGTCTTCTTTTACTTAGCATTTTTCCTTAGAATCATCATTTTTTAGTCGCGACTTGAATTGTTGTGTCGTGACTGTCTGTTGCCCGTGAGTTATGATTCTTTGCCAGGAGAAACCTTTTTTTCGTCTCCAAGTATTTCCAGGTCGCGACCTCAATTGCATGTCGCGACTGGGTGTCCTTCCCTTTACTAAGTTATGTGTCGCGATCGCTTTCATATGTCACACAATAATTTCATGGTTAGCTACTTTGATTCTGGTCACACTTCCTTATGCTATGAAATACATCACTTCGTTTGCCTTCTTTCCTTCATTCAGCCGCGACTAAACCGCTGATTCGTTTATTTCCTTTGTCGCGATATGTAATTTAGCCATGACCAGCCGCTTTTCTGAATGCGACTTTCACATCGAGAACCTAAAGGTAGGTCGCGACTAGACTATACGCTTACTTCCCACCTCGTCGCAACCTCATTTCGCCATAACCGTTTTACCTCAATTCAGCCTTCTATTTCCTCTGGTCGCGACCTAGAAAGCATGTCACGATCGGGGTGGTTCCTCTCACCTGCGGACTCAGGTGTCGCAGCTTACTCAAACTTAAATGCAACAATGCCTTAACTGTTCATCTCTTTTTCATGTCGCAACATGAAATCCTTGGCCGCGACCCTCACATCAGTGTCTTCATTTTATACCTGGCCGTGAACATCAAATTTCGGGTAGAGACTTTGCCAAGTCATTAAATGTCATTCCTCGTCAGACATCAATTATCTGCCAGATCAGAGTTGTCTTCTTTCAGACATACAAATGTGAATCTGTCGCTACAAGATCTTTGAAAAGTCTTTCTCTGTCTTAACAACTTTTCTTTCCTCGCAACAACTTTCGTTGGGCCTAGTATTACTTCTTGTCTCAACCTTGATTCTCTGTCGCGACTTCATTTTGTGCAGTCTTCATTTTTTTTCTCTCGCGTGACTAATCACAAGGGTGTCGTGACATACTTGAGGCCCTTGTCTAATAGATTTGTAGCAACATTATCACTCAGGTCGTGACTTAAAACTCCGTTGAACTTCAATCCTTGTCACCTAGCCAGCTTGACCATATAACTTTTTCTCCTCTCGAGTCCTTGGCCGAATTTCCATTTTTCCTATAAAATCAGTTAAAATACAAATTTGGCATACTCCTCCAAGTATTTTTGCATAAAAATAAGCAATTATATTGTAACACAAATCATAAAAATGGATTAAAAATCAATGAGCTTTTTTTACTCATCAATCACCTCCAATGATCCACGAGCAATCAAATATCGCAGGCTCTTGTGGGCATGTGATTTTTCTGTGGGTCTCACTACAGACTCGAAGCTCAAATTAGCTCTTTTTGACTTTCATCGCTTGACAGTGTTTGATTAGTTCCCAAATAGTAAGTGATATTTCGAACCCCCGTTTATCATAGGTTTGAGCACTGTACTAATCAGCTTAATTAACCTAATTGGCATGCTAAGGACCTAGCAAGGCTACTAATCGCATTTTGTGGAAAAAAATTTAGTTTATCCAAGCTAATCATGCCAAAGTTTTCGAGTTAGCCTGGTCTTAGGTGGTAAATCCAAGCAACCGAGTTGAACTCAGAGCTACGTGTTAAAAACCTAAGAAAAGAGACAGAAAAGCAGTGGGGCCGCGAAATTTTCGTAGAATTAAGAATTTTCGCAGTTGCGAATTTTCTATAACCTACGGGTCTGGCTCCAGCCACTATTCACCTTCCACTGCTCACATCCTGTTCGAATTTTTGTGACTCTTTTGTCACTTTTTGGTTTGCTTCCCATTTTACCCTCTATGTAATAGTGGTAGTTCATGCATTTTTGTAATTTTGCCTTGTCTGGGCATTATATGTCATTTGCATGCATCGTAATGACCTTTCTTTTGTCTATTAATAAAATTAGGCGGGAACCTTTCAGCAGTTCCCGCTTCTTTTCATTTTCCTTAATTTTACCTCACTTTCTCTCCCTTTCTCACTAGCCAAACACCCTCCGAGGATGAGTGGCTAGAACCTCTTTCTCCTTGAAGTGGTTGGCCAATAGGGACGAAGGCAACCGAGGGAAGCTCATGTTTTAACCGAGGTATTTTCTAATATTTATGGTTTCATTCAAACATCGGCTCTAATCCCTTCGGTCGCTTGAATGATCGGTATTTGATAAGCTAGTTCATTGATGCTTATCATAGATCATTGACACCCGCAGGTTATCATCTATGCGGGTTATTGAAAGTATGCAAGGATGTTTTTATTTTCTCCAAATTTTAGGCCTGACCCCTTCGATTCACTTTAAATGAGGTCGTAGCACTGGTGTTTAGTTCATTGTATGCCTATTGTTAGATACAATGATATTCTATGTTATCATTTATTAACCGTTGAAAGTGAGTCATGTGATGTTATTCCACTGGCCCGAGACTCATCAATGGGAAGCAAATACCAATTTTTCAAAGATATTTATTTAGGTTCAGCTTTTTTACGCTTAAATGAAGAATCGGTCGAGACGACTATGTGTCATCCTCCTTAATGCGATGAAAGGAAATCTTAGAGAACCTCACTGGTTCTAGACTCCAACCCAAATGGACTTAAACACTGCAAGGAATTCTATTTTACATTTTTACTTATTTTATTTTTAGTTTCCACCATCTAAACCCGCTGTTTTTATGAAAACCCAAAATCCAAATTGAATTCACCATTTTGGCCTTAATTGCAAATCATTTGTACAAAGAAAACCCATCCATATGTTCGACCCTAGAGCCACTATACTGTAGTAGGAGGAATTTAGGTTATAAATTTTATTGATTCCGGCATACCCTACCGCATTACCGAATCAGCCGGCACCTTTCTCCGGATGGTGCCTAAAAGTGTATGATGTCGGCTGAGAGCTTCTGATCCTCATCACAAGAGAGCTGGTATCTTTTCTATCCTTTGATTTTTTTTTTCCGAAGCAAACACTGTTAGGTTGATTCAATCTTTCATACTATCTATTATTCCACTGCTTCTGCCTCACTCTAGCTAACCTACAACTCCTTTTCGTAGCTCTTCTCATTGTTTCACATGTCTCTATTTTCTATAGACTTTATGCACCACCGGGATAGAAACACCTGTAAGAAGATTAGAGAACTGTCCTACAGGAATAGGTTATAGAGGTGGAAAGCAATAATACGATGGAGCCCACCGAGGAACAGAGCAGAGCAAACAAGGGGTTCAAAGGAACCCAAATGCATACAGAATCTATGGCGGACATATACACCTCTTGAGTTGGAGTGCACCTCTCGCATTGTGTCATAGTGGACACCACATCTGCCCTATATAGTGCCCCTCCCGCTTCATGGAAATGGAGAGGAAAACCATATACTCACACATCGTGGAGTTTGAGGATGTGCAATACATTCCAAGGAGGACATCACTCACAATGTGGATATGATGAGGTCAGGTTCTCCCTCTCACTCTCAAAGAAAAGGCCAAGATTTCGTCTAATTCATTGAGCCAAGACAACATAATCGGGTAAACATGCAAGCTCGACTTTTTAAGAAATTCCTTCAACACCTATAGAACTAAATAATTCAGGCGTATTTACACCTTGCAAACCCCATGAAATGAGAAATTCTAATAAAGGCTGAAAAGGCACCTCGAAACCATCACGCCCGTCCTTTCACCATGGTTTTGATACTTCGATGTCAAGACTACTTATGATGGAATGTCCCCGCTATGAAGAAGTTGTTGGAAACTATGTGGAGGGACTTCATGAGTAAAAACTAAGAAGCCATGGACTCGAATTATGTGGTCGAACATCCAAAGCACGGGACGATCCCAACCCTGCAGATAGAGAGGACGACCTCATGAACATCGCAAGGAGGTGCATGTACTGTCACCCGCAGGACACCTGAGATGAAAGCAAAGATCCACCTCGGGCTAGAAGGTCGGAGGAGCTTGAAAATGCGAATCAACATATGAGGTACGCAAAGGCCATGAACCAGGCCCAATCAACTCGCTTCATTTGTCACCATCGAGCACCAAGGAGAGCATCGTCGAACTGCTTCCTTCAAGATGATATGGCTGGAACAAGCCAATGTCAGGCCCATAAGGCTTACTCACTACTTCCTTACAAAGAACACACCCTAGTTGAAGGAACCACCCTAACCTCTCTTGGAAACCAAAGCCTCTACCATATGTGCCCCCTGCTACATAGCAGTAGTATGGTTCCTCTTCCCAGCCACAACCACCACCATCCTCATCCCCAATTGAGCAAGCTATCATGAACTTGAGCAAAGTGGTAGGCGATTTTGTGGAAGAATAGAAGGTAGTGAATGCCTAGGCCAACCATAGGATTGATACAGTATAAGGCACGTTGAAAAAGAAAATAGAGAACCTGTAGGTCCGAAATTTCAGAAAATCTGACAACCGCAATACTTACTCCCAAGGCTGACCAACCAAAGAAAGAGGTCCAGGAAAAGGAAACTCTCCTCAACACACAAATTTCAAACTGAGGGTAGTACATGAATTAAGCTCTTCCAATGAGCCAAATCCCATAATAGTTGAAGTTAAAGCAGTTATCACTTTGAGAAGTGCTAAGGGGGTTAAACAGCCATTCCCCAAACCAGCAAAAGAAGACCAAGAGGCAAAAGAAAATGCAATTAAAAAGAGCACACCCCCACCTTTTCCGCAAGCACTAAAAGCCAAGAAAAAGGCCATCAACCAGGCTGAAATGTTAGAGATGCTAAGGCAGGTGAAAGTCAACATCCCCCTACTTGACATGATTGGAATTGAGGTCCACACATGCCAAGTTTTTAAAGGACTCGTGCATAGTAAAGATGACTATATGCCTACAAGCATTTTCTCGATGTAACAAGTCAATGCTGATTATCTGAAGGTAAGACCATTAAAATACAAAGATCTCAAGGTCTTTAAACATCCAGTGAATATCTGAGGCACTTGCGTAGAAAAAGGCATTCCCCGCTAGACTCTCAGCTAGTAAACCCACACCTTATTCGATGCACAACACTTGGTACATAAATTAAAAAACCACCTGCCAGAACAAGGTAAGTTAATATGGTAATATATACAATAATACAAAGTTAACAATCACAATGTTGGGCTAATGGTATACACCCACAAATAATCATTTCCTTGCAACAGATCCATAAAAATACTAAAGGGCACTGTGGAGGTTGTTTTAATATAAGTGGACAAATTCTACTATCCTGTAGACTTTGTAGTGCTTGATACAAACGGTTGGGTAAAAGGGGGATCAATTATGTGCCTATCATCCCCAAGACCATTCTCGCCACTAATGCGATTATCAATTACTCGAAATGGAAAGTTATGCAACTTACATTTGGGAACACAGACTCATAAGAACCCAACATCTTCCACTTGAGTAAAAAGCACATGCAAACTGGAAGAGGGTCTAGAGGAAGTTTTCATAATTGATACACCAGAGGAACAAATCGATCAAAGAACAATGCAGTGGATGCTAATCGAGAGCCGGGCCGACTATTACGAAGAGCCGCAGGAACCCAAGACTCGTGCACCGTACATGACCCATGGAGAAAAAATAAAGAGATCTACCTCACTGACAAAGAAGCCAATGAGCCTCAAAATGATCCAAACCCCCCGCCCGCAAAGTTCAAAATATGTATATCTAGAAGAACATGAGCAATGCCCAGTTGTCATATCCTCCCGCCAAGATTACAGAAAACAAACGCTTAGGCATCCTTAGGAGAAGAATGTGCCATTGGGTGGAAACGAC
Source organism: Tetrastigma voinierianum (assembly GCA_016808115.1). NCBI lineage: Eukaryota > Viridiplantae > Streptophyta > Magnoliopsida > Vitales > Vitaceae > Tetrastigma > Tetrastigma voinierianum. Next base: position 96,429 of record JAEQBH010000668.1, read on the forward strand.
TCACACCCAAAGGGAATTAGCCTAGTAGTTTTCACCCATCACATCTACTTGGAGGAGGAGGCAAAACCACAAGAAGGTACTACAGAGAGACTCCAAGTAGTAATGCATGAAGTCCGAAGTCGCTAAGGTTAAATATTATTTAATTCCCATATCCGATAAAGATTTGGTGAGTCCAACCTAGCAAATAAGAAATCAAACAACTGAGGTATAAATGAAAAGGAGGAGTGCCCACCCTCCTTACTACAAAAGTTGGAGGGTATATCGATTACAAAGACTAAATGAGGTGACAAGGAAGGATCACTTCCTCACCTCACGACTACCTTCTCGGGAAGGATTTCCCGCCACCCCTTCATCGCTTCGGATGGCTATTCAAGCACCAAATTGAAATCTTGGTTAAGACTAGAGAAGACCACCTTCACCCGCCCATTCATTGCCATATGCTTATAAGGATGCCCATTTGGCCTATGTATCGCCCCCGCTACATTCCAAATATGATGTCAAAGATCTTCAGTGAATTTGGTGGAGCGCATTATAGAGGAATTATGGATGATATTACACTTATGGAGGGAGCTTTGAAGAATAAGCCATCAACTCGAGACTGGTCCTTGCATAGGTTTATAAAGAAGAACTTGGTGCTGAACTGGGAAAAATGTCATTTTATGGTCAATCAAGGAATTGTGCTTGGACACATTATTTCCAACAAAGGAATTGATGTTGATAAGGCGAAAATTGAACTTATTTCCAAACTGCCTTCTCCCACGAATGTGAATACTGTGAGGCAATTCTTAAGAATGTAAAATTTGCCAAGTCTCTATATAAGCTATTGGAGAAAGATGCCAAATTCAATTAGGATGAAGATCGCGAAGAGCTTGAGGACAGGCCCACTTTGACCATCAAGATCACATTGAGCTCCCTAACTCGAAGTTACCTTTCGAGGTTACAGCGATGCAAGCAACCTCACCATTGGAGTAGTTATCAAGGTAGAGAAGAAGGAAACCTTATGGTCTACTATGCAAGAAGTATCAAAGAACGCAGGCACAGAGGAATTATTACACCACCACAGGAAGGAGCCGGCTGTAGTAGCTCTATCTGACAAGTTTTGTGCTTTACTTGCTGGGTTTGACAGAATCATCTTCACGGATCATTCGCTTTGAAGTACCTCGTCACAAAGAAAATGCCAAGGCTAGGGCTTATCGATGGGCTATCCTACTCCAAGAGTTCAACCTCGCAAATCAAGGATGTGCTGTGTCGAGTCTGTCATTACAGATCATCCTTCGAGACTAACAACATCACACAACACTCACAATCCTTCAATGAACGATGAGTTTCTTGAGGAATCCCTGCTCCTAGTAGAGATACCCCATGGTATGGCCACATTGCCAAATTTTTGGCAACAGGAGAAGTTACCAGAAGATGGGAAAGCACAAGACAGGAAGTTCTTCTATCCAAAAATTCACTCCTACTATTGGGAAGAGCCCTTCTTGTACAAATATTATGATGATCAGATAATCAAAAGATGTGTGCCTGAAGGAGAACAACAAGGGATACTCAGTCACTGCCATGAGAATGAATGTGGGAGTCATTTCTGTTCCTGCATGACTACCATGAAGGTGTCCCACTTTGTTCTATCGGGCCTCACTTTCAAGATGCCCATACACCAGGCCGTGAATGCGACAAATGTCAAAGGTTAGGAAGATCTCATCATCACATGATGCCTCTGAACTCGATATTGGTAGTTAATTTGTTCGATGTTCAAACATCGACTCATGGGACCATTCCTCTTCCTTCTGATATGTTTGAGATTGTATGGGGTCACTATATGTCGAAATGGGTTGAAGTAGTGCCCTGCAGAACAGCAGACCATAGGGTGGTGTTGAAATGGAGGTATCTTCTCGATTTAGGGTCCCTAAGGCCATAATTAGTGATGGAGGTTCACATACGCAGCAAGCCTTATGAGAACCTCTGGCTAAAGTACGGTGTAAAACACAGTAGCGCCTTACTATCCCTCGAGCAGTGGTTAAATTGAGCTGTGTGAAGAATTCAAGACAATATTGATGAAAGTGGTGACTCGACAAGAGGCGGTCTCTCAGTACATTAAATTCCTTGTGGGCATCTGAGCGACATACAAAACCATCCTTAGCATGTCATATCACCTAGTTTATAGGAAGGCATGTCACATGGAAATTGAGTACAAGAATGGTGGAAGCGGAGTCAAATGAACACCGGACATGGGAATAATGACATAAAATGGTCCTTGATATTAATGAGCTAGATGAGCCGAGGAATGATGCCTACTTAAACTACGAAGATTTAAAGGCAGTTAAAGTAAGCATGATCCAGCTGATAGCTGAGCGATTAGTGCCAAAGTGTAATGCAGATCCTATTCAAGATAGGTTTTAGTCTTTTGCACTAATCATATGAATTGAGCGAATTGACATGTGCAGGTCACTTAGTACCACTAATTCCATTTCGAGTTTGTTTTTGGTAATTTTGTAGGTTTTTTCATGCCTCAGCCAATAATTTCGAGTTTGATATCAAGTTGGTAAGGAATGCTGAGGATTTACAGTGATTTCATCAACCAAAAATGAAGAAATGTGAAGTGGAGTTGATGAAGGTTGATGCGGTGGCAAAGCAAGCATAGCGAGGAGAGCTCAAACTTTCGTTATGCATTGCGAAAATTTATTTGGGATTGCGAAATTTATGATCATATGAGGCTAATCCCCAGCTAAAATTTCGCAATCATCGAGATTTTAAATATCGAAAAATTCGCTAAGCTAGAGAAGAAGAGGAAATTTACAGCTAGCCTAGCGAAATTCTTGTTCATAAGCGAAATTTTTTATTTTCATTTATCTCTTGAAGATTTAAGCTACAACAGCAAAATTTCGGCTAGCATGTGAGAAATTTAAGCTATGCTAGCTAATTTCCTGTATAGCGAAAATGGCTGCCCTGTGTTTTTGATATTTTTGACTCCAAAGGACCACGTTTTGATTAATTACCATTTTGTCCCTATTGTAATTTCATATTTTAGGCATTTTTGCCATTTCACACATTTGGGTTGGCTATATAAGCCACCTTATAACTTCTTCTTCCATTTTATGCAAGCTTTCCCATGACTTTTCGTGCAGGCTTTATTTTGCTCTCTTCTCTTTCCTCTTTCTCTCTCATTTCTAAGTTTGCAGGCACACCCCTTGAGGATGTGACTCAAGGGATGTATCTAAGCCTCAAAGCCTTGTGAGGGTTGCTAGTTTAGTTTTGAATCTGCAGCGGTTGTCCTCATGCTTTAAATGATACAGGTACTGCATTTAAGGTTCCAAACTTTCCAAACTAGGGTTTAATGCCATTTAATGTCTTTCTTTTGGTCAATACTTGTCATGCTTTAGGGTTCAGTGCATTCTTAATAGTAGATGCACTGATATTCTTTAGATGTCATTTACGAGCCATTGAAATGACGTTAAATGCTAGGTTTCAAGCGGTAGGACATTGAATGCTTAGTATTTGATTTGACTCAAATAGGAGTGGTTCGAGGTTAGGTTTTATAGCTAAACAAAAGATCTGGTTTGGCTTGGAGCTATATGTCATTAGCCACAATCACGAGGAAATAACGGGGACACTTTAATACCCCATGTTATCAAGCTAGTGACCCAAGCCTTCAAAGTTTACCATTTCACACTTTCGGTTTAAGCTATTTCAAGTTATCCGGTGAGCCATTGACTCCTGTTTAGCAATCCAAAATATCAAACAAAAGTCTCACCATTTTCAAACATTATCACGAATCATTAGGTAGGATGAAAAACCATCCCGTGTTCGACCTATACCATATCTTCTTGTTGTTAGCTTGACTCGGCTGGTAGGAGGAACTTAGGATATAAATTTTGTTGATTCCGGATCACCCTACTGTGGCACGAATCAAATGGCGCCGTTGCCGAGGATGGTGCCAAACTACGAGTGATGAGTTAAGATGTACTTGTAATCCACATTACAAGTGTTGGTGACCTTTCAATCCTTTTTGAATTTAGTGTGCAGGAACTGCAAGTTTTCTTTACTTAGCGATTCTTTTCAGCCCACCTATTAAATTCGGTTTTTGTTTAGCTAACATGACCCTTTTAGCAGTTTTGTTAGTGCTCTTTGCTTTGTGTCATTTATTATAACGAGTGTTGCTCGATGCAGAGACGAGGATATCGGAGTAGTGCAAAAGAATTGAGTGCACGAGTTGAGCAAAGTACGCCTGAAATCGGTGTGCCTGGTGACCGATGGATCACTACGAGGAGCGTAGAAAGTCGACAAGCACCCCCATGAATCAGCCTGGCATACGGTCGATGAGGATCACATACACCCTCAGAGTTAGTGCTTCCATCTCGCATCCATACCTCTGTTGAGGATGTAAGCGATGAGACCCTACCTAGTGCCTGCGCGCCCACATTTCATGGTATGGAGAATGAAAATCCATATTCACACATACGAGATTTTTGAGGAAGTATGCATAACTTTTAAGGAGAATTTTACTTGGAGTAATGGGTGTTGAAGTTGAAGGCATTCCGTTAACCACCCTCAGAGGACAAAGCCAAAAATATGGCTCAATTCAACGAGGCAAGAATGATTAGAAATTGAGCGAACTAGATGAGTTTTGAAGAAAATTCTTGGTCTGACCAAGACCAACGGTTTGAGAGAGATAGTCTACACTTACTCGACATGACAATGAGAAATTCTATCAGTGTTGGGAGAGGTTCATGGAGACCATCAATGCATGTCCACACCATGGTTTTGATACATGGATGCTAGTGAATCATTTCTATAATGGTATGTCCCCTGCCATGAAGCAACTGCTAGAAACCATGTGTGGAGGTGATTTGAGCAAAATCCGGATGAAGCCATGGATTTCTTGAATTATGTGGCTGAAATTTCCAAGGCTTGGATGAACCGAATCCAAAGAGGCGAAGAATGAAGCCTTGACCACCAAAGGGGAGGCATTTATGCACTTTACGAAGATATGGAAATGAAAGCAAGAATATCAGCCCTAGCTAGATGGAAGAATGGAAGGAAAAGGCTCCATGGATTGCGGGCGGTGGCGAAAATCTTTATACAGACGACCCATGCATCAATTGTCAGCCCACTGTCCACCCAGGAGAACACTATCCGAATACTCCCTCAGTGAAGGATTTGATGTCAGAGCATGCTAATGTCGTGGGCCAATACAAGCCACAGCCTAATGCCCCATACGGTAATACGTACAATTCCAATTGGAAGAATCACCCTAACCTCTCATGGAAACCTAATCCCCCTGCCTATGTGCCCCCTGGTGCCAAACAACAGTTTGGTTCCTCATTTCAACCACAGCCATCATCATCCTCTTCTCTTGTTGAACAAGCTATATTGAATTTGAGCAAAGTTGGTAGGCAATTTTGTGGAAAAGCAAGGGATCAGCGTCTGATTAGCATGAGGAGGTAAATCTTGTAGAAAGTACATTGAACAAAATAATAGATGGCTTGAAACCTTCAATCATAAAATTGATAACCTCACAGTATTCAATCACAAGAATCAACAACCTTACGGAGGTGCAGGAGAGAGGAAGGTTCCTTCCCAGACATTGCGAATCGAAAGGAGTCCGTGAGATTAGGTTCGTCAACGGCTCGGGGATGGATGAAGTAAAAGCTATCATCACCTTGAGTGGAAAGAGATAGAGCAGCAGTGCCCATAAGCATTTGAAGAAACATGCAAAGAAAAGGAAATTTGAGCTGAAAGGGTAATGTCGGTGAAGATCCGATTGAGAAGAAAAGCATGCCTCCATTTCCCCCGAAGCACTACGAGGCAAAGAAAAAATCCCAAACCAAGCTGAAATTTGGGAGGTGCTAGGCAAGTGAAGATGGTATTCCTTTGTGACATGATTAAAGCGGAGTCCCAACTTATGCTAAGTTCTTAAAGGACACATTTTTGATCGAAAGTTAGGCGCGTGAAGAAAGCCTTCACGTAGAGCGAGAGTCGATTACCGTAATCGAGGCAGAAGACCCAGGTCCAATCTGAATCCGGGATCCCCTGATATCGGTCAACATTGGTGGGACTTGCATAGACAAGCCTTTGTTAGATTTGGGAGCGATGTAAACCTCTTTGCCGTACTCGGTGTATAGCGGTTAGGTTTGGGGAGCTCAAACCTACCAACATCACTTTGTCATTGGCTGATCGATCAGTGAAAATTCCTAAGGGAATAGTTGAGGATGTCTTGGTAAAGGTAGACAAATTCTACTACCCAGTGAACTTTGTAGTGTTTGATACCGAACCAATAGCAAGTGGGCCCAATCATGTGCCAATTATCCTGGGAAGACCATTTTTGGCCACTTCCAATGCGGTAATCAATTGCGAGAAATGGTCATGCGGCTCACATTTGGCGACATGATGGAGCTCAATATTTTCCACTTGAGTAACAAGCACAAGCTGGCGGATTGGCATGCAGGATGCGGGAAGTCTGTTTCGGTTAGTCGAGTGAAGGGGGACCCAGCGCACTCCTTTGCGAGTGAATTTGGTGCAGAAAAATGAAACAATTGGTGGAGGATTGAATGCTTTAGTCATTCTGCGGAACAATCAGCTGAAATCGCAGGTGAAGAAAATTAACAGAATGGACTAAGTATGGAGGAATTTGCGGCCACGGGCCCCTTTGCTGGGGATTGGGAGCTCCTCCTCCTTGACCCTCATGAGTAAATTAGTGAAATTATTTGGTTTGGTGTCCATGGAACCAAATTCTTGACTCTAAATTTTTGGTTTTTTGCTTAAAATTGGTCAATTTTCTTAATATCTTTATTTTAGTAACTTTCCTTTTTGTGGCTTGTTCTTATTTTATTTTATTTTTCTTTTTAGGTTTTATGTTAAAATAATTATTTTGATTTTTATCTGTCTAACTAAAATTTTATTTTTATTATTATTATTTTTATTTTATTTGCGAGATGGAATCCGGTCGCGAGAACCGCTATAGCGACATTGGGTTCAGTGACCCTTCGGTACCTCACGGCCTTATAAAGGGAAGGGGAGGGAGGGGCTCATTTTCGAGTCCACATTTCCACCGGCCAGCCTGAGCCACCATTGCGGGTGAGAGCCCGCCGTGATTGAGCCTCCACGTTCGTGCCTGCGTTAGCGCGAGACCTGGTTGCACCCAGCCAGTTCGATCTACTTCTCCGGTCCTTGGCCCGCGCCTTCCGTGCCGCACCACGCCTCCCATTGCCGCTCGAGCCTGAGAACATACCGCCTTGCCCTTAGCCGAGCAATGATCGAACCGGCCGCCTCGACTCCTGGTAGGTTCACGGGTTGCTGTCTGTGGTTGAGCCTACCTAGCCTGGTCGGTCTGTTCGGTGTGCCTTGATGCTCGCCCTCTAGCGTTGCCACCTGCGAGCTGTTCTACCCTGTAGCACTCTAGGCTACAAGCATGGTCCGTACCAGGGAGGTGGTTCCTTCTGAAACCAGTCGGTCGGCATTAGGGATGGAGGACTGGGCACACTTAGGAATTTGCAGTGCCCATTCTCGGCGCACAGTTGAGCGACTATGATAGCCCCTGCCGTCACGAGGCCTCGGATTAGAAGGTGTCGGGCGAGGATGGGACCGGGCCTCGAGTGCCTGGGCGATGGCAGGGGCACGGCCTCAATGACCGAGCCGGACATCAGGCCCGGGGGAGTCCTCGACATCTCGGCCTCAGCCATCACCTTCCCCAGCAGAGGAGAGCACATCGCCATCTATCTCATTACCGAGGATCGGGCGTCCATTGTGCAGGACCCGATTAAAGAATGTAGATCGCACGGCCGAGAGACTTCCATGGGAGGCGATATTGATGTGCGACATTGGCCGTGACCGCGGTTGAGAGACTTCGATGGTGATCCACAGCGATACTCCTGCTTTGCCATTTTAGCGAAACCACCATGACAGGTTTATTATCCCCCGTACTTAAGTTTTACCACTCCATGACTTCCGAAGTGCAGAGTCATTGAGCTCGGGTTACCATTGGCGATCTTCGGAGTACTCAGGAGCTGCGGACATTTGGTACATTAGGCACGCCCGTGGTGAATAGTCCCCAGGAGGATCTGAGAGAGTGGCCCCGACCATCGCGAGAGGAGAGATGGTCCACTGTCTCGCTAGAATCTCTGGCGGGACCCGTACTCTTCGGGAGGCGACCCGCCTCGGATGCTTCTTGTGGACCACATGGGACACCCCTTGTTTCCGTTATAGCCTGCACGTGCGGTGCGGGGTATACTCGAGGCCACATGCCCAGGATCTCGGAGGATTCGGTTCCCGGTCCCTGCAGGCTAGTCATGACCGCCTCTTTGCACTTTGAGGATGGGTCCATCGCAGGGCCTGGTTCGAGGCGAGGTTTACCATTGTTGATCTGGTAGCCCTGGCGGGCGGTCTGGAGCATCACGGGATTCCGGAGGAGCCCGCGTGAGGGAGGATTCGTACGCACTTTCGGGTCCTGTCTGGGCGATCCATTGACCGATCTCTTTGTTCTCGGCAAGATCGAGAAGGAGGTGCAGGATGAGATAGCAGAGGACCCCCCGAGGGGTGAGGATCCTGTCCCTGAGGTGGAGGTAGAGGTGGAGAGGAGCCCAGTTCATGATCTATCTCCTCCGTCTCCACCTCCACCTCCTTCCCGACCTCTGCGACCTTTGCCCGGCCCCCTTCATCTACAAGTGTGGCCTCTCGGATCATGTTCGGAGTCAGTTCGAGGGCTAACAACATGTGGATGTTCATGCGGCTTACTACCACCTGGCGTCGTTGGACCAGGCGTTGCGGCGAGCGAGCCACTGTAGAGCGACCATGCCGTAGCATGCATTATCATGAGCACCTCGGTTTCCAGCAGGCCTACGCCGAGATCGATCCACGTGGCTGACCTCATTGGACATGCTGGCGGCGGCCGCCATGACTTCGGATCCGGCACATCCGCCTGCGGCGAGAGTGGTGGTCACACTCCCTTTCTCTAGATTTTCTATCGGTAGAGGCATTTTTATGCTGGTTGGGAGAAAAGCTAGAGTTAAGTGTCTTCTATCATGATTTGTCTTGTTTTTAGCTTTGTGTCATTTGCCCTACTCATTTTTGTATAGGATTGTGTAGAGTTCATGTAATAGCCCGATGGTAGCGGTGATACTTTTGTTATGTTTAGCTATACTAATCATGTATTATCCATTTTGGTTATATCAAAAGCTTTATAGCATTATTTATAGTTTACTACACTTTTGCAAATCACTTTTGTTCCTACATTTTGTGTTTCTACTCTTGCCTTTAGTTGAAGAATTGAAGCCCTGTATGTTACCTTAATGATAGAGCAACTCCATGCATGATTTAGTTTTTGGTCAAATTGAAGTTCCAGTATATTCAACTTTGAACATTCCCCCTTTAGCTAATTCACACACTGCACACCAGATTGTACCAATAGGTTGAGAAGCTATTTACCTCTTTCCGCTTTGCAAAGTCATTGTAGATCTGTTGATGACCCATAATAGGTTTGCGTTACCGCTGTATGAAGACGATGTAGTCTTCCCGAATGAAAAAAGAAAAGAAAAAGCAAAAGAAAAAGAAAGAAGAAAAAGAATAAAAGTCGTGACGCTTTGCCTTGAAACCGAACACGGTCCGTGGGGTATATGGCGAAAGCCTTTAAAGCCCGATGCCTAAGCTAACAATTGGTTAAGTCATCGACTTAGTGTTAAGCTAAGCGGGTGGATAGGTAGAGTTTAGCGTGTTGTAGGTGCTTAATTCTCGAAGTCATTCGAAGTCCGGGGTGAAGCCTGTAGAGTTTATGGTCAAGTGATCCTTTTGACTTGATGCCTAAGCCTTAATTGGTTGCAGGAGTCATCGGTGGACCCGGATTACGGACTTTGGTGAAGTCGAGGTTTTAGCATTGCACCTACTGATGTAGTCGAATAAAGAAATAAGAGTGTAGCTAGTCCTATTTAGGTTGGTCAGTTTAAGGCCATGGCCATTACTAGGTTGGGAGGGATTAGCTTTGCAATTTATTGACTCAAGCTAGTTACTTTAGGAACAATTAGATTTTGGTGCAAGTTCAGGTTGACTTCCTTGGAACCGATGTTGCCCTAAAACTTATTCTTACATGGTCTTTGTTCTTTCATGTCGGTATTCGTTCAGTGTGTAAATTGTTCATTTTAAACGTAAAGCATATCCATACATACACTTTTTGAACCATATACACTTTTTGTAAAAGCACAACATGCATACCCTTATTGTTTTAGCATTGCTAAGGGACTAGCAACGTGTCGGTTGGGGGGTGTGATTAGTGCCCAAAAAAGTGCTATTTTGAATCCTATTTCAGATAGGTTTTGAGTGCTTTGCGCATTAATCATATGAATTGAGCCAATTGACATGTGAGTCACTTAGTACACTAATTCGATTTGAGTTTGTTTTGGTAATTTGCGAGGTTCTTGCATGCCTCGGTAATAATTTCGAGTTTGATATCAGTTGGTGCGGGAATGAGGATTTACATTGGTTCATCAGCAGGCGAAGAAATGTAAGAAGTGGAGTTTATGAAAGGTTGATGCGGTGGAAAAACAAGCAGCGAAGAGAGCAAACTTTCGCTTTCTGCATTAGAAAATTTTCTTGGTGCGAAATTTTTAGCTGTAAGTACATGCTAGTAGCGAAATTTGTTAGCCTTCGCGAAATGCTTTGTTCATATGAAATTTTGATTTTACCATCTCTTGAATTTCGCTATGCTAGCGAATTTCACATAGAAAATGGCTGCCCTATGTTTTTGATATTTTTGACTCCAAGCGACCACGTTTTGATTAATTACCATTTTGTCCCTATTGTAATTTCATATTTTAGGCATTTTGCCATTTCACACATTGGGTTGGCTATATAAGCCAGTATAACTGTAACCCCTAACTTCCATTTATGCAAGCTTTCATGACTTTTCATTTTAGAGCTTTATTTTGCTCTCTTCTCTTCCTCTTTCTCTCATTTTCTGGAGCTGCCAAACACACCCCTTGAGGATGCTGCTCAAGGGATGCTTAGCTAAACCTCGAAAGCCTTGAAGATGAGGGTTGCTAGTTTAGTTTGGGGCTCTTTGCGGGTTGTCCTCATGCTTTAAATGTCTGATCTTGCATTTAAGGTTCCAAAGCTTTCCAAACTAGGGTTTAATGCCATTTAATGTCTTTCTTTTGGTCAATACTTGTCCATGCTTTGGGTTCGATTACCATTCTTAATAGTAGATGCACTGATATTCTTCTAGATGTCATTGAGCCATTGAAATGAGGTTAAATGATAGGGTTTCAAAGCTTGGTAGGACATTGAATGCTTAGTATTTGATTTGACTCAAATAGGAGTGGTTCGAGGTTAGGTTTTATAGCTAAACAAAGATCCGGTTTTGGCTTGGAACTATATGTCATTAGCCACAATGCGAGAAGAAATAACCCGGACACTTTAATACCCACAGTGTTATCATTTAGTGACCTAAGCCTTCCAAGGTTACCATTTCACACTTCGGTTCGCTATTTAGGTTATCCAATGAACAACCAACTCCCCTGTTTTTAACCAAATCCAAAAAAATCCAAACAAAAGTCTCACCATTTTCAAACATTAATGGGAATCATTCGTGGGATGAAAACCCATCCGTCATTTGACCACTAAGATACTATCGCAGTAGCTTGACTCCAGCAGTAGGAGGAACTTAGGATATAAATTTTGTTGATTCCGGATCACCCTACTGTGGCACGAATCAATAGCTCGCAAAAAATTCAAACAAGGAGACGAAGTGCTGCTTTATGACTCCAAGCACCACCTATTTATGGGCAAACTCAAGTCAAGATGGACTGGGCCATTCATCATTCACCAAGTCTATCTCAATGGATCAGTGGACCTGCTTAATTCTAAGGACAGCAGGGTGTTCAAGATCAATGGGCAAGCGAAGCCCTATGCGAGTACGAGGATAAAGCGGACAAGGAGGAGATTCCCTCCTTAGGCCCCATAGATCAAAAGGCTACCCATTATTGGGAGTGGTCTTTGTAGAGACTTATAGGCCACCCCAAAATTTTGTTGAGAATTTGTTTATTAATTTCGGTTTCATTTGTGGTTTTGCATAATTCCTTTATTTTTAGTTTAGTTTTCGTAATGATTTTCTCTGTCTTTCATTTGCATATTCTCATGAATTTTGTTATCTGTTTTGTAGGTGTAGATGAAGGTAGGGCTATTGCTGTAGAGTAGAAATTAGCAGGTTTGCGAATTTTCGTAGGTTGCGAAATTTTGCATGGTTGCAAAATTTCTTCTGCGAGCACTGTTCACCTTCCTCCCTCTACGTCTTCTACAACCTTTCGTTTCCTGCACAATACATTAATTTTTCCATATTTTTGAGCCCTAGCTTTAACACCCATTTATGAACGATGGTAGGCTAAACAACTCACCTACCACAACACATCTATTTAAAGCCCCCCTCGCTCACATTTCATTCGATCCTTTCTCCTCCTTAGCAAAGAAATCCTCCTCCTCCCATTCTCTCCATCTCCTTCCCTTCTCCGGCCCAGGCATGGTTAAGACAAGCGAAGGGCACGACCGAACCGGGTGCTGGCTCCTCCTTCCTATTTGTTGGATTGACCAGGCCTAATCCTGCCACATTTGTTCTTTGCACCTCCACCCACTGTCGCGTTGCCATTTGCACCACTATCATGACTCAGTTGCGAGTGCTCCCTACCATGCTGTTCTTCGCTGCCGGTCGTTGTTTCTTCTAGAGTTCCTGCTGCCCTTGCTCCTGCCTCACGCAGATATGCTACTAGAGTTGGCCCCACTCCCCCATCTCCTCCACATCCAAGGCCAACCCGGAGGGCCTCACCTTCCAAAAGGGCCCGGACCTATGTCCTAGGGGAGTCTTCCAGTTCAAGGCCCCAGGAGCCCCAGTCACCACCCAATGAGGGCTCTGTTGGAGCTCTCTCTCTGGATCTGTCCCCGGCTTCAGTCATCAGGCGACCCATCTTCCACTATAGCCCTATTTTAAGAAATGCTGATTGCAGTACTAGAGATTTGCACAATGAGGTTTATTATGATCTTCTGGCCTTTATTGAAGATCCCGAGCTCAGAGACTCTATGCGGCTAGTGCAGCGGTACTCTCTGGAGCCATTTATAACCCCACGTCGATTTTTCTACCCTCGGGTTGTCACCGAGTTCTACCACACTATGACGTCCAGGAGAGAGCCCGTCTGAAATGACTATTCATTTTGCTATCGATGTAGGCGAGGATACTTAGGGCCTTGGTATAATCAGTTATATTCAATGCAGATGGTCTCGCTACGTGATTACAGACAATGGCCCCATTCCTCTACCAGGGAGATGGTTCGTTTGTTATCCCGAGACACGACAGCCGGGTCCATCTTATTCAGGAGGCAGCTTCCCCCGAGTATGCTCCTTATTTATCATATCTTGCGGTCCAATCTATTCTCGCTCCAACATCTTTTACAGAGGCGAGGGGCCATCCTGGAGGCTCTATACCATATATTAGAGGGCTTTTGGTTCAGCCTTGTAGAGCTAGTCATGACATCCTTGTTCCACTTTGAGGACAAGGTTCATCGCAGGAACCTGACCCAAGCTGAGTCCACTCCCCTCCTGTTCCCGAGACTATTATGCCAGGTATTAGAGCATATTGGTTTCAGTGAGCCGAGGCCCAGGCGCCGTAGGGGCTGAAGCCATTCTCACTATTGACGGTGGCGGATTATGCCGTTCTTATCACTACGTATCTAGGCGAGGACCGGCGTGATTGACCTTCACGAGGAGGCTTGACCACCTGGCAATGCATACGGAGAGCCTCGATTCCGGCATCCCCTCGGTTCGGCTCGGCTACCTTGTTTCATTACCCACGACTCTTGCATCCTGCGTACCTCGAGGCCCTCGGCTCGAGTACCCGCGGCTCGATACGGACTCCGTGGACCCAGTTCATCAACGCCACCTCCGCAGCATATCACCATTTCTACTCGGTATTTCCTAGCCATTATGCACCTTCTCCGTCACCATCGCTGCATTGCCCGCCGCAACCCTAGGCGAGAAGATGGCCTCCGCAAAGGTTGCCCGGCCTTTCAATCGGTATCTCGTGCAGTTAAGTCACACAGGCTACCCTTGATTTCCCCGCCGATTTGCCCGAGCCTCTTCAATTCATTCTCATTCAGTTCTAGCACCCTCTGCCAAGCCAGCCCCTGCAACTCCTCTTGACACATGTGCGATAGCAGCCACTCCTCTAACTACCAGCTGACACCTCGGCTGCCCGGGATGAGATAATAACCCTTCCACCGGCTACACATTGACGAGGTAGCACTTCCTTCTCTAACTGTTAAATCCGAACCCCATTGCGGGCAATGCAACATTTGGTTAGGGGGTGTGAGAGTTAGCGAAGGAAGTGGCTTTTATATTCATGTTTTTGTTGCTATTTTGAGCAAAGCCCATTTTATGATGTCTGAAACTGCTTTGTTTACCCTTTGTTGAAAGGCTATTAGACTTTGTTTGTAAAGATGAAAATCTAGTCGCATTTCTTTTTATAAATACCGAGATAGCTCACATTTATGAAACATAAATCACACCAATTATATATATATATATATATATATATATATATATATATATATATATATATATATATATATATATATATATATATTTTTATTTATTTATTTATTTATTTGCGTTTACTTTTTGCCTGAGTTGGCTTGAACATTGTCCAATTCAGTTAATATTAGATCAGTTCCATGCATGATTGAGTGAATGACCAGTTTAAGTCTCATTGTTTTCAACATTTTTCTTCCGCCTTTAGCTAACCACACACAGTGCACATTAGGGTTTCGTTGGCCACCTTGAATAGGTTAAGGATCTCCATGAAAAGAAGACCAATGAAGTCTTCCAAAATAAAAAGAAGTGAAAAAAAAAAAAGAAGCGCCGCGACGCTTTGCTTTTGAAACCCGAGCATGGTCTGAGGGGTATACGGCGAAAGTCTTGAAAGCCTGGTGCCCTAGGCCAACTGGTTGGGAGTCACCAACTTTGTGCTCATGGGTGGATGGGTGAGGTTTAACAAGTTGTAGGTGCTGGAGTCTCGAAATCATTCGAAGTCCGGGGTGAAATAGGGACCCTAACATGTCAATTAGGTTAATTATAACAATTAGTATACAAAAAGCACTCAAAACCTATTAAAAATAGGGTTCAAAATAGCACTTATGGGGCACTAATCACTCTATCATACCAAATCCAAGAAAATCCGAGTTGAACTCAGAGTTGCAGGTTAGAAACTAGAAGAAAAGCGAAACCGAGAAGAAGAGAAACCTTGCCAAGTGGGCTGCGAATTTTTACTTAATCTGTAAAAATTTTCGCAACCTACAAATTTATCGTTGGGTGCACTCTGATTTTGTGGGTTGTGAAATTGTCCCTCCCTTATTCACCTTTCCTACGCTTTTGACCTTTTTTACTCTTTTGTTACTTTTTGGTTTTGCTTCCCATTTTACCCTCTATGTAATAGTGGTAGTTCATATATTTTGGTAATTTTTCTTGTCATGGGCATTATATAAGCCATTTGTACAAACTGTAAGAAGACCTCTCTTTTTGCTCATTAATAAAATTAAGCAGGAACCTTTCAGCAGTTCCCGTTTTTTTTCATTTTCCTTAATTTTCCCTCACTTTCTCTCATTTTCTCACTAGCCAAACACCCTCCAAGGATCACAACTCGGAGGATGAGTGGCTAGAATCTTTTTCTCCTTGAAGTAGAAGGTTAATGGTAGGGGATCTAAGGAAAACTGAGGGTTTTCCATGTTTTAACGGAGGTATTTTCTACCATTTATGGTTTCATTCAAAAGTCGGCTTTAATCTCTACGGGTTGCTTTGAATGATTAGCCTTCAATGGGTGGTTCATTGGATGCTTATTGTAGATCCATTGACATCCGTTAGTTATCATCTATGGGTTATTGAAAGGCGATGCAAGGATGTTTTTATTTTCTCCAAATTTTAGGTTTGATCCCTTCGGTTCACTTTAAATGGTCAATACTTGGTAAGCTTATAGGGTTCATTGTATGCTTATTGTTAGACTCTGGCCTTGATATTCATTAGTTATCACTTATTACCCTCTTTGAAAGTGAGTCAAGGTGATGTTATTCATTTGTCGAGAGTTCATCAATGGGAAGCAAATACCAAATTTTCAAGATATTTATTTAGGGTCGATTTTACGGGTTAAATGAAGAGCAGCTCGGGAGATGACTATGGGTCATCCTCCCCAATGCGAGAAAAGGACCTGGAGGGCCTCGGTTGCCCTAGGACTCCTTGATAACCTAACCTGTAGGAATTCTATTTTACATTTTTACTTATTTTATTTTCAGTTTCCACCATCTAAACCTTTGTTTTATGACAAAATCAGGTAGATTCACCATTTTGGCCTTAACGGCAAATCATTTGTACTAAGATAACCCATCCCTGTGTTTGACCCTAGAGCCACTATATTGCAGTAGCTATGCTACGGTAGTAGGAGGAATTTAGGTTATAATTTTTGTTGATTATGGCTATGCTACTCTGCAAGCCTTCCAACACTTTTTGGACTTTCATCGTCGGATGTGTTTGAACCAGTCCAGGTCATTCAACAGAGGGAGAATCTAGCCTTTCTTGCTATTACCTATGACACGTTTTTTCGTGTTCTACAACCATGCGACTCTGGATGTCTAACACAGTACCGAGCCACCCATCAATTCACCAAGTATGGTGACTAATCATAACCATACAATGCAATGTCCCCGAGCATATGCAATGCAATATGCCACTGCATGTTAATCTCATGCCACATGTATAATGAATGCTACATGGACAAACAAATCATCCTTCATACCAAGTATCTTGGACAACTATATCAATAACATACAATTTCCATAGATCACACATTCCATGGAAATATATCTAAACACGCATATATCAACATAAGTCAAGCAACAACCACAAAGATCATCATTCAATTCAAGTAATGACACTCTTGGTCCTCAAGACCTCATGTGGCATAAGTTATGCCCACAACATAGTCCACAGAACTGGTTACGCCAAGGCTAAGAAACCAACCATAAATCAGTCCTAAAATGGGCCATAAACAGCCCCATATATCTGGACTCCCAAACTGCCCCAGATTAGCAGTTTCGAAGACAAACAGACCATAGAATCGGTCGTAGACTGCCCAGAAACAATCCCAAACATTCCCTTGTATCAGCCCTAATATTATAGCTGAAACTCACATGGCCCTTGAACGACCTTTAAGCGGAAAACCAACCAGAGTAGGAGGAACCCTACCTTTTGGAGCTTTAGTGAAACCTCTTGCTTTTGGTACCTACGCGTAGCTTTTGTTAGGTATATGAACTTTGACTCTTGGTCCGACGAATTATGTCCGTCATAGCGCAGTAGATCGGAGGAAGAACCGTCGGTCTTCTTCATTTCCTTCCTCCCTTTCATTTATTTTCCCTTTCTTTCCTTTCTCTTCTTCCCTTTCCTTTTCACTAAACTGATTCCCCCACCCCACTTGAAGTTGAATTTCCTTCTTTGTGTTGTGACACATGGATTCCATGTGTCAACCATAACTCCTTCATCCATGACACCCAGGTGACTTTCCAAGTGTCACACATGAACTAAGCCTAAGTGGCATATGCCACACATGTCTCTTATGTTAGGGACATGATGCCATGTGGCATCATGCCACGTGTCAACATGTCATTGGTCAGTTTCGCCTCGAAATACGTTAAATTCTGATCACCTTAGAATTCAACAAAATTTATCTAGGTAAATAGACTTCGTGAGAAAAATCCAACGGTGAGGTATGTTTCGTCACCTGAGATTTAGAAAAAAAATAAAGGCTTACACCAAATACTAAAGCGATAATTTACCGTCTTGCGAAAAAATTTCAAATTTACTCGGGTTTTCACATTTTTATTCTTCTTTTTCTCAATTTTTTTTTCTTTATTTTATTTTCTTTTGGGGCTCATTGGCCACCTTTTGAAGGTTGATTCGTGCCACAGTAGGCTGAGCTAAAATCAACAAAATTTATATACACCTAAGTTCCTACTACTGCCATAGTCAAGCTACCGCAGATAGCGGGTCTAGGCCTAAACACAGGATGGGTTTTCATCCTAAAAAAATGATTTGCATAAGTGCACGAAGGTAAGGCTTATTTGGACTCTTTCGATTCGCTAAAAACAAAGGAAGTGAAGCTGAAAACCGAGAAATTGTAAAAAACTGAAAATAAAGTGTGAAAAGTTAACTTTGAAGATTTAGTCACTAACTTGGTAAGTTAGGCAAACAAGTGTCCCTCGGTTTTATCCCCTCGCTGCTATGACATGCAACCTATACCCAAGGCATAACCGGATCTATGTTTAACTAGCAACCTCACCCTTGAAATCAACTCCTATTCGAGTCAACACAAGTAACATGCATCTATGGCCCTTTAACGCTTGAAACCCTAGCATTTAAATATCACTTTAGAGGCTCAGAAGACTATCTAAAGAACCACAAGGCATCTAGCATTGGCATGCAATCGTATCCTAAAGCATGAGAGTATTGGCCAAATTAATACTATTCAATGCTATTCAACCCTAATTTGAGAAGATTTGGGTCATAAACACAAGACCTATGGCTTTTTTTAATACAAAGAGACAACATGCATATGCCCCACCACCAAGCTAGCTTCCTTCCCTCTCAAAGAAAGTGAGGCTTAGCCAAGCATCTCTTGAGTTGTCATCCTCAAGAGGGTAAGTGTTTGGCACCAAGAAAGTAAGAGAAAGAGGAGAGAAGCGGAGAAAGCAAACCCAATTAAAATAAAAGACTTTATTTACAAAAAATGAAAACTTACAAAATTCTTTCTCTCCTTCCAATTGTTCTCCCCAAAATTCCCTCTTCTATATCCATTACAAAAAGAGAGAGGGGCTTATATAGGCCACCTCAAGGCATGAAAAATAAAAACCTACAAATTTGGCTAAGTTAAAGGACAAGAGAGTAATACACCAAATTTGAAGCTCTGGCTACATTAATTGCCACAAACATGATTTTCGAGAGTTAAATTTCGCAGAATAAGAATTCCTCACACAGGCTTTCAAATTAAATAAAATCGTAATTCATTGTGCATATTAAACAAGAAATCCTCGCTTAAAGCCGTGCACTCGCTTATTAGCGAAATCGCTAGCTAGCTAAATTATTGTGAGTAGCGAATCAGTATTTTCAAAATGGTGCCTTAGCGAACCGTGGTCTAGCTTAAATTTGGAGATTTCGCTAAGGTTGCGAAATTTTCGCAATCCTGGCGAAAATTTTCGCAACTCTAGCTTAAAATCTCGCTTGCTCATCTTCACTTCATGCTCTTCACTGCATCCAATTTTCTCTCAATTTCTGTCTTGGTTTTCTCTATTGATTCTTGGCCGGGTTGATTATCGAACATCGGAATCAACTTCATGATTCATCATTTACCGAAATTAACCCCAAGAGTGCAAACACCGCAAACAACCAAAAAATACCCTCTAAATGGCATAAGGGTACTAAGAAGACTTGAACACTTCACCAGTATTAATGACATGATTAAGGCACAAAAGGCACTCAAACCTATTCAATATAGGGTTCAAAATTGCACTTTTTGGGCACTAATCACACCCCCCAACCGAAACGTTGCTAGTCCCTTAGCAATGCAAAAACAAAAAGGAGATGCATGTAGTGATTTTCAAAAAGGTTATGATTCAAAAAGGGTTTATGCACATATAAACATTGCTGTTAAACTGAAAAATTGACATCACAATTGTAAACTGATATGAAAGAACTAAATCCATACAAGAACAATTCTAGGTCAATCTTGGTTCCATGATTCTCAACTTGAATTTCCAACTCCTAAGTCTAATGGTTCTTTATGTAACCAGATTAAGCCAATAAATTGCAAAATTTGTCTCCTCCCCCCAACCTAGCACTGACATGGCCTTAAGCTGTTGAACAACCTAGATAAGGATAGTTATGCACTTCTTTCTTTATTCAACTACATTGTAGGAAGCAATGCTTAAAATTCGACTTCACCAAAGTCCGTGTAACGGGGGTCCACCGATGACTCCCAACCAATTAAGGTTTAGGGCATCAAGCCAAAAGGATCACTTGACCACAAACTCTACAGGTTTCACCCCTGGGACCAATGACCCTCAAAATCAAGCACCTACAAATCGTTAGACTCTACCTATCCAATTCATGTAACAAACACTAACCGATGACTCCCAACCAATTAAAGTTTAGTGGCATCGTGTTTCAAAGGTTTACCATACACCCCTGACCGTGCTCTGGGTTTCAAGGGGCAAAACTTCACGATTTTATTTTTTCTTTTTCTTCTTTTCTTTTTCTTTTCTTTTGCTTTTTCTTTTCTTTTTCTTTTGGAAGACAACATTGGTCTTCAAGTATGGGTAATAAACCTATCCTTCTAGGTTGCCAACATGCTTAAGGCCTAGCCATGCAAAGCTTAGGTGAAGTTTAACAAATTCACAGCCTATTGAAATAATCCGGAGGCAAGGTGTGCAATTAGCATATGAGAAATTTCGTTGAGCATGCTGGAATCGTAAGTATCAAAAATGTTTCAAGCATGGAATTTGTTCTAACATAGAGGTGACAAACAAGGCTTCAATTTCCCAACATAAAGCAATTCACCGTCTAATCGTAGCAATTCAATTGTTCAATTGAAAAGAAAAACATTTACACATGGTAGCGCACAAAACATGATATGTACAAAAGCTGTATATATATAAATCAATAGTTTTTGATATAGCCAAAAGTGGCTAATACATGAATATCAAGCTAAACATACAAAGTATCACCGCCTACGGCTAATACATAAAATATCCTAATCAAGATCGCGAGCTTGATAAAGCTAATAACTATACAAAAATCATAAAAAGAGACCTTAACCACCCCACCCGCTATGGTGGTGGTGGTGGTGGTGGGTCCCGTAGTCGCGGGCCAGCCGCAGCCTGTGACACATCCAAAGAAGCGGCGCCGCGGGGTCCTCTCCGATCAGAATACGAGGAAGACCTGTGTGGGTCATTGCTAACTCAGGTCGCGATGGAATGGCACTGGGCCAACCTCTGATCCTGGGCTGCCTGCGTAGCTGCGAGTGAGCAGATAGCATCCATCACACCAGCTATCTCTCTCGAGCTGACATGACCGTGATCTCGCGAACGGTGGGTCGAATGACGGGTCAGAGTATCACCGCAGCCGATGTAGTATGTGTGGCGAGGGGATGGAGGTGACATATGGGAACCTGACTCCTCGTCGTATCTCGGCTCAAAGGGCAGATATATCATCCGTATGGCGGTCCTCGGCCTCCCTCGACCCTGCACCTCCTCCCGGTCCCGTGGTCGGCGGAAAGACACTGCATAGTCATCACCCGCTCCACTGACATGACCAGGGGGCATCGAACCCTCATCTCAATCCTGGGCTCCTCCGGGAATCCCATATGCTCGAGAACATGGCAGAGGAGTCTCGGCATAAGTAGTGGGATGCTCTCCGCTCGTGCCAGGTCCTTCCGATGGACCTCTCCCGAATCGCAATGTAGAGGCTATCACTGTACGTAGGGTGGGGCTGAACCAAAAATCTCCCCGAGATCCTGGTGAAAGCGCTCCAGATTTGCCCTCCTCTCTCACATACCGCAGGGAATAAGCTGGTAATGCATTGTGGTCTACCAACAAAGATCTCGAGGCGGGAGTTTTTCTCCCAGATCGACCAAATTGTAGCGCCTCCTCGGCCGTCGAACCATCTCCCGTGAGGTGGTGGGCTCCACTCGTAACCCTCAAAGATTGCGCGGCTGGGGACGCAAGCCCACGTCGCGAATGTTTCCACGCTCTCTATACACCGAAGGTCATCAATACCCAACCCAAGCTCATGTGGACTGTCTCCTCCCCTGGATGTCATGGAGTGGTAGAACTGGCAAAGACTCACTGATAATAATACTCGCCGAGGAGTCATGAAAGGTGTGAGTGAATACCCTCGATCAACCCCATGGGACTCATCTAAGGTCGCCCTCGCTGGACGCTGCTATAATATGACCTCTCGGGATGAAACTCTCTCGGAGTCGCACATTCCCTCGGGGTTCCCCTACGAACAATGGCCTCCTAATCTCGAGGCAGGCGACAACTGAGGTGATGAAGTCGCCTCCGCAGCAGATGTGACTGGTGACGGCTGCGGCCGAGAGGATGATGACTCGCCTGGGCCCGATGTGCGGGCCCGCTTGGAGGGCCGGGCCCTCCTAACTCTCCTCCGGGGCACAGGTGATGGGGCCCGAGGTCCCATCCGTGTCTGATAACGCCTAATCCTGCAGTGCTCCTCCTGGCACGGCTCCTGGACCGGTGATGTGTCGGAACTGGACTCCGGAGTCGGGCCTCTCTCAAGCAAGTACGAATCTCACCGAGGCCGGCGATTCGACCCACTCTCAGTACGAACCATATCCGAAATCGAAATAAAATACCAAAAAGGGCTCACTCACTGTGAAACGTAGTTGGGCTCTCAGGAGGTTCAACCGAGGCTCTCTCGAGGCCGATCAATCACTCCGGGCGGAACTCGACAACTGGGCGCTCATCGACCGCAAATTAAACCGTACCGTGGATAGCCAAACAAGGCTCAAGAAAAGACCGTAAATGTCGAGGCAGGCGTAGTCACGAACCACTCCGCAAGGCAAAAATGGCTCAGTCGGGCAAAGAAGCATCTACCGCGGAACACCCGTGTACCGGGCGCCGCGGCGAGGCTCAGCCAAGGCTCGCGGCGCCACAGGCGGATGCCTCAGCCAAGGCGTTACTGGTGGCCGAGACTCAAGTACAGTAAGGGCTAAGGTGCATTGTGGCGCTAGGCAAATAAACTGCGCCGCCGTGCAGGTGGAGCACCCTGGAGTGGCAACAATGGCAAGCGTAACCAGAGACTCGGGACGGCACATAGTGATCGAGCTTCAGTATTTACTGGAGGGAGAGAATATGAAGTGGCATTTCGCAAACCCCTCCCCTCGCTTATATAGAACGCCAGTACCGGCAAATGGGTCTCAGACTCAAATTTTCGCTTATATTTCAGCTTAATTTGGCCCCGCGCCTTCCTGTATTCCAAAAAAAAAAAAAAAAAATTTTAAATTAATTAATTATATTATATAAAACAAAAATTATTGTTAGAAAATTTACTATATGATCTACAATTGGAATTGAATACACATACTATAATATATAAATTAAATTACTAACAAAAATAAAACTGCTAATTTAGGAAACTTTCTAAAAATAACTGAAATTATCAAATTAACTAAATTAAGACAAAAGCAAAATTGTGAATCGCAAATCCTGCTTTTTTGAAAACACCTGACCAGTTCAATTTCAAATATTACCTGCTGAGGGAAGTCAAGGAGAATGTGATCTCCTCAACCCCTCAAGTAGTAGTTTCAAAGTGACTCCATGTCGGGTGCCCAAATGTTGATTTGCTCTCACCGATGGCTTTTGAATTGAGCAATCGGGCTTGCAGCTGGTGTTGATGGCAAGACCAATTTTTCTTCATCTCCTTCGGCTGGTTACTCGCACTCCCGGACATTTGCTTTCCCCGCACACCGACCAATTGGAAAACAGAATTCTACGCACTCAGATTTTCATTTTCTAGCAACTCATGTTTGTTCAAATGAAAGATGTTTAACTCCAAAGTCATGTTACCAAAGGTTAAGGTCGTATATGACTCCATTCCTAAGCAATTGATGATTGCATCGCCGTGGGCCGTAAATGGTCTTCCTAAGATGATTGGAACATGATCAAGTTCACTTGTAATTGGCTCGCTTGTCGCACTACAAAATCTACCGGGTAGTAGAATTTGTCTATTTCACAAGGACATCCTCAACTATCCCCTTAGGGGATTTTCTACTTCGATCTATCTACCAATGATACAGGATGTTGGTAGGTTTTAAGTTCACCTAAACCTAGATGCTTGTATACCGAATACCACATTGGGTTCACACTCGCTCCCAAATCGAGCAAGGACTTTCTATGTGCAATTCCCACCAATATTGACCTAAATTGTGGGAGATCCCTGGATCCTCGATTCGAGTATTTGCTTTCGATTATGGCACTCACTTGTTCAAGGAGAAATGCTTTCTTCTCAATGCCTAATCCTCCTTCCTTTGATTGTGCAAAGATCTTTCAAAAAATTTTACAAGGTGCACTTGTTTGATTATGTCCAAAAGAGGTATGTTAACCTTCACTTGCCTTAAGACTTAAAATGCCCGCTTGTTTGAGATGCCTCTTTCTACCTCTATGTTTCAGGAAACGGAGGTGGTATGCAGATTTCATTGAATCTTCCTTAAAGAATATGTCAGATCGCAATTCTTTCCGTATGGATTTTTCAAATTGTGTTTTGGCATAGGTCGATCAACCTCTTTTCCACTTCGTGGTAATTATAGCCTTAACCTCATCCATTCCTAATTGTCGGGAGGACTCACTTCATGAATTCCCTCGGGATTTGGAAGTGTTCTCGAGAGGGAAACCTCCCTTTCTCGTACTCCCAAAGAACTCGTTGATCTCGTGATTGAATACTGTAGGTTGTCACCTTCGCTGAGATTGCTCTCAAGCCCATTCTATTCTCTTATTCAAAGGTACTTTCTACAATATCAACTTTTCGCGGCTGCACATTGATTCCTTTGTTCCTTGAACAAAGTTTTCCACCACCTTACTCAAATTCAATATGGCTTCGTTTCTACTGGAGAAGAGGATGATGGTTGTTGTGATCGTGAGGGGGAAACCAACCGAGGTTTGGCACTGGGGTACATATATGTGTGGTTGGGTCTCCCATGAGAGGTTAGTGGTGACTTCTCCAATCGGGAATTGTAGGCATACCATATGGAGCATTGGATTGTTGTGGCTTGTATTGTCCTACGTTGTTTGGTGTAACATTCTCGACATCAAATCCTTCACCCAGGGCCATAGATTACACTCCCCATCGTGCACTGTGGATTGGAAATTGGTGCAAGGATTGGATCACGTAGGGATTTTCAAGAATCGCATGCACCTCTTGGAGCCGCTTGCCTTCAAGCTCCTCCACTTTCCTTGCGAGGTTGAAACTCTAGCCTCATTCCCTATTTCTTCTGCAAGGTGGCTGTTATCCCCACCCTCAAGTTAACTACGGGTCTCATCCTTTCCACTTTCAGTGGTTAGGGTTCATCCCAACCCTTAGGAAGTTTCAAATAATGTAATTTAAAAATCCATGAATAATCGTGATGTCATGGTTTAGAAAATCTCCCACACATGGTTTCCAAAAGCCGCCTCACGGCAGGAGACATACCACCATAAAAGTGGTCTTCACCAACATCCAAGTGTCAAACCCATGATGTGGGCATGCACCGATGGTCGCATAAATCTTCCCAACACCGTAAAATCTCTCACCATCATGAGCCGCAAATGTATAAATTTGTCTCTTCAAGTTATTGGTCTATGAGCACCGCACTTCTTCGTGAATTCGTTCTAAATTTCAGCCCAATTTCTACGGTTCTAGGCCTCGTGAGTTTAATCAAATTCGGGCTCGTCTCAGTGGTCAATGGAAATGCTTTAGCTTCAAGAAATCCATGTCCATCATATCTTTCCTTGAAGGTAGTGCAAACCTCCTCAAAATCCCTAATATGAGCGTATGGATTTTCATTTTCCATACCACATGATATGGGGAGTAAAGGGCTCAAATATGGCCTCACCAAGTACATTTTCGCAGGAGGAATGATAGAGTAGATGGGGCACTCCAACTCTGTGAGGTGGATGTGATCCTCATGGTTCTATAGGCATTTGATTCATGGGGTTCCCGGTTGACCTCGTTGTTCCTCGCATGATCCAGCGGTATCGCTGGTATACCAACTTCACTAGCCAGTCGGGTCAGGTACTTATCCTATGCAATCCACCGATGTGTCCTGTATCCTAATCGCACGCAAACACCTGTTAAGCAAAATTTAGAGACAACAAAGAGCAATCACAGCTTGCAAAAGATTAAAAATTAACTAACAAAATAAATAAAAAAATGATCAATGGTGGAACCGAAATGGCAAAGCATCGCTATGTCAAAATCATGTGCCCTCGCAACTAGAGTTGCAAAAGAGGTGTGGTTATATTACCTTCACTTGTGATGTGGATCACAAGTACACCTTAACTTACTCCACTAGTAGTTTGGCACCATCCTAACGGCGCCATTTGACTGCGCTACAAGAGGCTGAGCTAAAATCAACAAAATTTATATACGTACCTGTTCCTACACCGTAGTCAAGCTACCGCAGATGCTGGTTCAGTGGCCGAACACTTTGGATACCAAGCCATCCTAAAATGATTTTGCAGGTAAGTGCAACCTAAGGTAAGGCTTATTTGACTCCCTGACGAGCCAAAAACACAAGAGCTGGGAACGAGAAATTGTAAAAAATCGAAAATAAAGTGTGAAAAGTTAACTTTGAAGATTTAGGTCAATGCCAACTGGTAAGTTAGGGCAACAAGGTCCCTGTTTTATCCTCTATGACATGCAACCTATAGTCCAAGGCATAACCAGATCTATGTTTAACTAGCAAATCTCACCCTTGGAAATCAACCCCGCTTCTTGAGTCAAACACAAGTAACATGCATCTACGGCCCTTTACCGTTTTGAAACCCTAGTATTTAAATATCATTTCGTAGGTTCGTAAAGACCATCTAAAGAACCACGCTGCATCTAGCATTGGTATGTAATCATCCCAAAGCATGAGAGTATCGCCGCCAAATTAATAACATTCAATGTTATTCAACCCTAATTCAGAAGATGTGGGGGCTTCATAAACACAAATACCTATGGCTTTTTGCACACAAGAGGACAACATGTGCATATGCTCCCACCACCAGCTAGCTTCCTTCCTCTTCAAAAGAAGTGCGGAGGCTAACCCAAGCATTCTCGTGATTGTCATCCCTCAAGAGTGGTGTCGGCAGCGCCAAGAAAGTAAGAGAAAGAGTATAGAGAAGTGAGAAAAGCAAACCTAATTAAAACAAAGACTTTATTTGCCACAAAAAAATGAAAACTTCTTACAAATTCTTTCCTCTCTTTCTTCCAATTTGTTCTCCCTGCTAAAATTCTCTATATCTATTACAAAAAGATAGCCTATAAGTAGGTCACCCTCAAGGTATGAAAATACCAAACCTACAATTGCTAAGTTAAAGGATGCAGAGCACACACCAAATTTTGAAGTCAAGCTGGCATTTTCAATTACAAAAACATGATTAGGCCTTAAATTCCCCGCTTAGGGGTTGAAAGAACTCTCGCTTAGCCAGCAAAATCACCAGCATACGTATAGTTAGCAAATTTCGCTGGCGTAATTGGCCATAGCTTAAATTTCGCTAGCTTAGCGAAATTGTCGCGGAGTAGCCAATCGGCCGCTAAAAATGGTGCCTAGCAAAATCATGGTCTAGCGAAATTTGAGATTGGCGTAGGTGTTGCGAATTTTTTCGCTAAGGTTGCGAAATTTTCGCAATCCTAGCGAAATTTTTCGCAACTCTAGCGAAAATTCTCGCTTGTTGATCTCACTACTCTACTCAGATCCAATTTTCTTCACTTTGCCCTTGAGTTTTCTCATATTGATTCTCCTGGGGCTGGTTGATGACCCAACACAATCAACCCAATCTTCATGTGATTCATCATTTGACTTCGAAATCAACCCAAGAGTGCGCAAAACACCGCAGAAACAATCCAAAAATACCCTCTTAAATGGCATAAGTGGTACATAAAGATTTGAACACTTCAATTGGCATTAATGACATGATTAGTGCACAAAAAGCACTCAAAACCTATCTAATATAGGGTTCAAAATTGCACTTTTTGGGCACTAATCAAAGGTGTCCCAACACTACATTAGTAATGTATAGCTTACAAAGAGTAAGTTTTCTTAAAAGTGAGTGTCGAGTCATATACATATGCAAGGGGTCTAGTGTCCTCAGTGTGTGGTAAGTTCCTAGAGGAAATAGCCAAGTGAAAAACAAAGGGACTTTTGATAACCAAGTCACCCACAACCATAAAATCCTCAAATCCAAGATAAACTAAACATAATAGTATCCCAACTATGCCACTAATCTTTTAAGCTCAACCTCAATACTTATAAGCATAAAAAGGGCATCAACAAACTCCAAAACAAGCAATCATGCAAAAGAAGAGAAAAAAATGCAAAAAAAAAAAAAAAAAACAAAGGTTGGTTTTTCTCTCTCAATCTGTTTCAGTAAGGCATATAGCAATGGGAAGCAAAAAAGCCCATGGTTCACTCTCCCCAACCAAACTCTACATTGTCTTCAATGTTCCAAAAACAAAAATTCAAAAAAAATAGTAGAGGCAAAAATTACCTACCTTGAAGCTCTGTAACTGATGTTGAAGTAGGGGAGAAGGGAAAAGTAGAACGAAAGATTGAGAAAAATACTGATACAGCAAGGCAAAAGAAAAATTGAACTCACTCCGGTAAGTGTGAGAATTTCTCGCACTCACTTAGGTGAGTCCAACTTTTGGTAGAAAACTACAAATTACCTTTCTTTTCCTAAGACATTCTCGACTATTTAATGTTGTTCCTTTTTCCTCGGTATGTTAGACATGTGTTAGAGTCTACCAAGACCTAAATTCAAAGATGGCCAAAAGCTCGAGATAGATACTCTTCATCGTGTACCTCACAAAAATAGAGAAAAAAAGAAGTGAAATTAGCCTTTTTGTTAAACTAGATGAAAAAATAATTAAACCAAACTAAATTAAAAACCCAAAAACTAACTATAAACAACTCTAAATTGAACTAAAGACTCAAACAATGCAAAAACAAAAGAAGGAAAGCAAATTAAATCAAAAAAATTAATTTAGGCTAGCTAGCCTCAAGGGAGGCTAAGCCCTAAGTGACAAAACCAATCAAGCTCGACTAGGATCAAAGATGGTAGGCTCCTCATAGTTGAATAGGTGTGCAATGATTAGCTTGTGTGATCTGAAACTTATTTACTACTGAGGTTTTAGGCACTTTTTAGGTACTAATCATTCCAAATAACCCAATTGGCATATTGATGTCCCTATTGTGTTACTAACAACATTTTGTAGGTGTTTTGAGGGCATAATGATTTTTGAGGGCATAATGGTATTTTACCCTAAGAAAAACTCTATATAAGCTCCAATGTTTGGGAGAATTGTAACTTTTGGAACTTTGGAGCTTTTGGCTTGGTGGAAATACAGAGCATTATAAGTTCTCTCGCTTTTCTTTTTCTTCTTCATTTTCTTTAATTTTCTTTCATTTTCTCGGCAACCAAACATACCTTGGTGATGACAAACCAAGGTATGCTTGGCTAAAGCTCCATTTCCTTGAAGAGGAGGGTCGCTGGTGGAGGTTTGGAGGTAAGTTGTCATGCCCTCTCATTTTATACACTGTATTTATGAGCATTTAAGCTCCCTGCATCTCACCCTAGGTTGAAACCTCCTAGATCCACCGCAATGTGTATTTAGCAAGCTTGTGGTTACAAAGTGGGATGCTTAATCTTAGATCCACCGCCAATCCAATTAGTCATTCTCATTAGTCAGCCGTAGGTTGCCCCTTTCGCGCCATATAATAATCGTTAGGAACTTGAATGCTCACCGAATGCCATATCTCAAGAGGGAGCAATTTAGGTTTAGGCTTTTAGTGTCAATCATATCCAAGGCTTTGGGAACGACCGTAGGTCATTATCCCCAACGTGCGCAGGAACAAACCCGAGGGCATGAATACACCTCCTTAAAAATCCAATCCGGGGCTGACCCAAGACTTTGGCGTGAGTCTTTTCTAAATTTTCCTTTAATCTATATGCAGTTTACAACCATCCAACCCTAATCGCTTTTGAACAAAACCCAAAATCCAAAGCCAGAATACCATTTTCAACTCAACTACGATGATCGCAAACTCATCTATGTTTCGAGTTCATTTCATGCTATTTGTGCATTTAATATCCATATTCAAGTAAACTCATAAAATTTCTAAACTTGGTTCTGTAGGATTATTGATGAAAAGCAAGTGATTTTAAGAAGAAATGAGCAATATATTTCCAAAAGAAGAGTCAACTCTGAGAGTCTCACAGCCGCGCTACTGGGAAGATTAATTTTCTGTACCATCTGAAACATCAAATGGTTCAAATTCTTCCTCATGGCTTACCCTACATTCCAAAGAGCTTTCCAACGAGTACTCACACGCCCAAATCCGGAACAACTTAAAGGCGGCCCATAAGCGAGAAGAAAAACCCAAGCCATTGGCCCGTAAAATTTGTCGCGATTGCAGTCGGTGTCGCGACGTAAAACTTGTCGCGACCAAAATGCCGCAAAACCTTAAAAAGGCCGAAAAGTGATATTTGACCTAATTTCAAGCCTCCATTTCACCCTAGGACCATATATATATACTCATTTTTAGGTAAAGAGGTGCTGGAAGATCGAGAGCCTTCTCTCATGGGTTTCTCTAGACTACCCATTTTTCCGCTTTTCAGATTTTGATTTGTTTTTAGATTTTGCAGTTTTAGAAGCGCATTTTTATTTCTATTGAAGAGATTTCGATGTCAGATAACGTAGATTCAGATTTCACCTCAAGGTTCCTAAGTTAAAGATTGAAGCTTAAAATCCTGATTTTCTCTCTGGGTTTTCTCCCTCTCT
Source organism: Tetrastigma voinierianum (assembly GCA_016808115.1). Classification (NCBI taxonomy): domain Eukaryota; kingdom Viridiplantae; phylum Streptophyta; class Magnoliopsida; order Vitales; family Vitaceae; genus Tetrastigma; species Tetrastigma voinierianum. The sequence goes on from JAEQBH010000668.1 coordinate 127,032, forward strand.
AAACCCGCCCATTTTCTTAGTTTCACAAGCAGATTTTTTATTTTTAATAGATATATCTGGAGGAAGTTTTGAGCGCATTTTTATTTATATTGAAGAGATTTCCTGTGTCAATCGCATATTCAATTTCTTTATCAAGCTGAGGGGAGAAGATTGAAGCTCAAATCTAGATTTTTCTTTCTTTCTCTTTGATTGCTTTCTTTCATTTTCTTGTCATTTTTGTTTGATTAGTGATGATTAATTCAGACAACATTAAACACCCTTCAGGTTGGGGTTTAATTGCTGAACATTCAGATTTTTGTAGTTTTCTAGCTATTTTGTGGGTTTGAATACTCACTTATGACACTCTAAAAATTTGCCTCATATAATGAATTGTTCCTAATAGTAGCTTATACCCAAAAAGAGCAGATCTTTGCTCCTGATTTCCAGAGTTCCCTTTGAGCACAGCTGTAGATGGAGATTCCTGAGAGTAAAGAGCGGTAACTTAGGGGTATGTTAGATCAATATCTTGGAACTAATGAACTTAAAATTTATTTCTGATAGATCAAATAATTTACTCATGGTGAGGATTAATTAGATATTTACCAATTTAGTTGATCGAGGTTTCCTTAGTCCTACAAAGGATCTTGATCCCGTGTTAGCAAAGATCTAATCAAAGAGATAGGAAAATTTTTATTAGATTTTGAAGGACTAGATACCAATTACATTGGAGTGTTTCATTATCCTCGCTTATGGTGGGGCAAGAATTCTTCAATTTTCGAGAAATGGTCAACAGGGAAGTATCAAAAAAGAAAAACAATCAAATCTTAAAGAATGCCAAATTTACTAAGTAGCTATTTAGGACCCATTTGTCCTCCGAAAGGAATATGGTGTGTTAGATAGTGAAATGTATGGTGTATGGAGAAATCGTTAGCAGCCACATCGCTTCGACAAATCTAGCATTCAACTCACAAATGTTGCACTTTCAAGGAAATGCAAACTCGTTCAGGAATAATTATCCCCATCCCTGCTGACTCTCTTAATACCTTTAGAATTAAGTAGTCGCTATTTGGTAGATTTTAGGATTAGTTTTAAATAAAGTTTTTATTTCAATTAAATTCAGATTTTATTCCACACTTTGTCCTATTTGATCGCCAAATAGTAAAAGAGCCCCTTGTAACTGTGGGTGATCAAAATTCCAATTGTAGAGAACCTCCAATCCGTGGGTACGACATCCCGACCTCAGAGTCCACTTTTTATTACTTGTATGACCCGTGCACTTAAGTGAGTGCTGAGTGTTGGTAATATTTTTCATTTCGCTGAGCACACTTACTTCTTTTTGTTTCAAATCGGCCAGTATTTACCACATTCACTCCCTTGACCATATTTTCACATATACATCATTTGGTCGTCTTAAACAACTGCACTTCTCATTTCACGAAGAAAACCCATCCCCGTGTTTGACCCTAGGACTCGCTATACAAGCAAAGAGTCTCGCTACGGCGCAGGGACACCTAGGATACAAATTTTGTTGATTCCGGCACCCCTACCGCGTGCGAATCAAATGGCGCAGTTGCCGGGGATGGTGCCCTAGTGAGATAAGAAGCTATTGAACTTGTGATTCATATCACAAGTTTTGGTAAAATCTCATTCCCTTTTGATTTTATCATTTTTTCCACTTGCAGTTCACTGCAAGGGATTTTAAATTTTTCTAGTACATTCAGCTTTTCTTTGCTTTAATTTTAGCTAACTTTAACCCTTTTGTTAGTTTTGTTTTGGTTGTTTTCGCTGATCAGGAAGTGCAGAGCGCTTTATGCAAAGGGGATAGGAACACTCAAGCATAGGCTTGAGGTGGTGACTGGCCGTGACAGAACAGTGGCTTCGAAATTGATCCTCACAGTGCTCAAATGGATCCTCCACATGAGGAGCAGCACATCTAACAAGGGGTCCACAGGGGTCCCAATGCTTATCGATCCATGAGGGATCGCATACACCCACCCAGGGTGAGTGCACTCATGCATACCCCGTCGAGAAGTGGCGTTGAAGCCTTTACTGGGTGCCTCTACTCCCAACATTCCATGGCATGGAGAATGAAACCTTTACAATCACATATATTTTGAGGAAGTATGCACCACTTCAAAGAAGGTGCAAAGGGAGACGGAGCTCCTCAAGTTGAAAGCTTTTTTCCTTTCCACTAACCCTAAAAGACAAGGCAAAATTTGGCTAAACGCATTAAGGCGTTAACCATAAGGAATCGAGAGAGTCAGCAGCAGACTTCTAAAAAATTCTTCGCTGCTCACAAGACAAACAACTTGAAGAGGCAAATCTAGCACCTTTGCGTACCAAGACAATGAAAAATTTACCAATACAGTAGATACATGGAAACCCTCAGTGCATGCCCACATCATGGATTTGATACGTGGATGCTGGTGAACCAAATTTATGATGGAATGTCCCCTTCCATGAAACAATTATTGGAAACTATGTGTGGAGGAGATTTCTTGAGTAAAAATCCTGATGAGGTAAACGGACTTCAATTATGCGGTCGAGACCTCTAAGGGCTGCGGATGAGCCAAACCCAAGAGAAGGCATACCAAGCAACCAAATGAAACAAAGAGGAAGCATGTATGCCCTCTCCGAAGATATGGAGCTGAAAGCTGCGTATCTACCTTGGCTAGAAGATTGGAGAATCAGCAAAAAGGGTCCAGCAGGTGCAAAAGGCAAGGACCTGAAAAGCCACATGACATGTCAAAAACTCCACAAATCCACATCACCACCCAGAGAACCATGTCCAAACCCCATTATGAGGATGCAAATGTGGTGGCCAAAACAAGCCGCAGCACCAAATGCTCCATATGGCAACACTTACAACCCTAACCCGGAGGAGTCACCTCTAACCTTCCTTGAAACCTCAACCTCCTGTATATGTACCCCCAGGAGCACAACAGCAACATTCTACCACCACTTCACAACATCAGCAAGCACCCACCTCCTCTCCTGTTGAGCAAGCCATTTTGAATCTGAGCAAGGTGGTTGATTAGTACCAAAAAAGTGCTATTTTGAACCCTATTTATTATAGGTTTTGAGTGCTTTTTGTATACTAATCATTATAATTAACCCGATTTACACATTACGGCCCCTACTATTTTAATGATCACATTTTGTGCAAATTTGCAAAGCCTTGCTACTCATGCCAACATTGTTGAGTCGATCCAAACATGAAGAATTTGAGTCAAACTCAACACCATAGATCAGAGACCAAGAGGAAAGAAGAGAAGAAAATAGAAAAATAGCAAGCTGCAGGATGGGATGCAGGAAACAGTGGCCAATGGAACAAAGAGTCTGCAGGGAACCAAATAGAGAATGCTGCATTTCGGCGCGATGTAGCTTCGGCTTAGTCTCGCTAGCTAGCGAAATTCTCATCAGATAGAGAAATTTTCCATTTTCGCTATCTTCTGTGATTTTCAAGCAATTAGCGAAATTCTAGTTAGCGAAATTTTCGCTATGCTAGCTTAAAATTCCCCGCATAACAAAAAATGGTCGCCTGTTTTTGATATTTTTGATTCCAAACGACCACGTTTTGATCAATTACCATTTTTTCCCTATTGTAATCTCATATTTTAGGCATTTTTGCCATTTCACACATCTTGTATGGCTATATAAGCCAACTTATAGATTTTTGTAACCCTAACTTTTAATCTTTCAGTACATACTAACTTCACCTTTGCTCTCTTCTCTCTCCTCCTCTTTCTCTTATTTTTCTGGGCCACCAAACACTCCTCCAGGATGACAACTCAGAGGATGTTTGGTTAGGACCTCTTCCCTCCTTGAAGAGGAGGGCCACCGGGTGAATGCTCAAGGTAAAAACACTGTCCTCATGTTTTTCACGTAAGCATTTTGTTCCTCTCTAGATCGTCTCTCAGATCTCACTTTTTAGGTTTGAATCACTCGTGATAAATTTCGAGTGGCCGCACTTCTTGGCAAGTTTTTCTGCTGTTCGTTGGATGCTTACTATTAGATCCACTCGATGCCCATTTAGTTGTCATTTATGAGCTCCCGCAGTGTTAGATCCAAGTGATGGTTTTAACTGCTTTTGAAACATTAAGGGGTAAATAAAATGTTATATATTAGGAAGAAATGATTTTAGTTTAGGTTTTAAATGTCATATGAAGATCCGCTCGAAATGACTATATGTCATGTTCCCCAATGCGAGGAAAAAGACCTCGAGGAGGTTAGTTGCCTTAAAACCCTCAAACCAAAGGCCCGAGACTTCAAGGGGTTCTATTTGGTACTATTTTATCTACTTTCAATTTGCAAACCAACCACACCTTAATCGCTTTCACAAAACCTTAAAATCCAAATTTAATTCACCATTTTTGACTTCACTTAAATCATTTGTATGAAGAAAACCCATCCACGTGTTCGACCCTAGACTAATTATATTGCGAAAGTAGCTGACTACGCAGTAGAGGAACTTAGGTATAATTCTTTGTTGATTCCTGATCACCCTACTCGTGGCATCGAATCAATGGCGCTGTTTCGTGATGGTGCCTAAGTGCGAATGATGACTACAAACACTTGTGATCCTCATCACAAGTATCGTGAATTTCCTTTGTCTTTTTACCGTCAGCTTCTTTCATTTCATATATAAAAAAATGTTGCCGCAGTGACTCCGTTGCAGCGCCATATTTATGCTGCAAGAGAACAAGTTACAGTGGATTGAAAATTCTTAAGGCAAGCAATTCATTTAAGGTTAAGTGGAAAAATGGATCGTGATCAAATGGAACACCTAGGGGAAGAACAATATAGTGAATATTCGGTGGAAAGAAACCCTAGAGCATACATGTCTATGAGGGAATATAGAGACCAATGGATGGGTACACCCTCCTACAGTGTTACCCCAGCTTATGCACCTCCTCCACATCCACAATATGCCTCTTGAATCTCACTAACCACCACAAACCCACCTCCCTAATCAGAAAGCAATTTAGACCCACTAAACCGGTGGGTGATGCTGTGGTAGAATAAAAGGAATTTAATGCCCAATTGAGCCAAAAAATCCATACTATGGAGAACTCCGTGGACCAAAGATTAGATGGGCTTCAAAGTGAAAGGGATAAAAAATTTGATAACCCGTGACATCTATTTCAAGGCTCCCGCCTCACACTTTTTCATCGAGGAGGAGAATTGGAGGAAGAGTGTCTGATCGACACTATTTTGAAGTAAGAAGCTCAATCGTAGGGATCAAGGAAGAACCAATAGGAAGATCCCGAGGAACTCCGCAGATGCCCCACAATTGAGTGCGTAATATATGAGCCATGGAAAAAGCAAGAAATCCTTCCCTTTGTTGAGTGAGGAAAGTAATGGGAAGGAACCAGGGGAAGAGCCCAAAAAGTCCACTGACCAACTCCAAAACAACTCACCGTCGCAAATTTCTCGATGACCAAGTGTACATACCGCCCCACCCCGCAAAGAAAATCAAAGCCCGCAACACCAAGCCCCAAAACTCTTGCCGCCATCACTCGCTCGCGGCAATACTTCAAGAAGTTATGGCCTTGTACGTACTTTTTCCACTACCTCAAAGAAGATGGCAGCTGCACATACCGCATGACATAGTGGATGGTTCGGGTGCCGGTTCGGATTTGGAGCATCCGAACCTCGGCATTTCTAAGCTCCCCCCACTTTTTGTTTTAATTTTTCTTGTCTCATTTTATTTTATCGTATTTTATTTTGATTTCTATAATCTTTCTTCTTAGATTTTCTCTAATTTTTAGTTATTTCTTGTTTTTAGATTAATTTTTACTTTTTTGCAATTTTTCTTAATTTTTCTTGCACTAATTTTTGCAGTTTTTGTGCAAATTTGAAGCCCCGGATTGAAAATCGCTAAGCAAGAGAGTAGAGAAAATTTTCAAGAATCATAGCGAAAAATTCAGCATCCTAGCGAAATTTTCGCTATGTGAAAATTTCGCTTGTGGCTAATGGAATTTCGTCGCTGCGAAATTTGTTACAACAAATTTCTCAATTTCGCTATCTCTGTGAATTTCCTCGCTAGCTAGCGAAATTTTCAAGTATAATTAGCTAAAAATTCTTGCATTGCGAAAAAAAAACTCCGTGGCACCCAGCCATAAGACAAATAGCCAACAAAGGTTCCATTTTATTTTATTTTATTTTGTTTTTTTTTATTTTGGCTTTATATATTTAAAAAAATGTTTGTTTGTTTTTTTTTTTTTAAATATAAAAAAATTCGTTTTTTATTATATATAAAATTTAAAAAATTTTGAAAAAAATTGCTTTTATTTTTATTTTTATTAGTTTTTATTTATTTAATATTTTATTTGATTTAAAAAATTCAAACAATTTCGCTTACATACGGTAAATTCGCAAAATAGCGAAATTTTGCAACTAATAATTTCGCAAAGCCTAACAAAATTATCGGTAGAAGATGCGAAAAATTTTTCACGCCCCACTTTTGCCTCCAAATTGCTCGCTTCATAACTTTTTCATCCGAACTCCGTTTTATAATGCTTTGACTGGGCTGAAAGTTCTCAGAGAGCGTAATCCAAATATGGGCTGTAGAAAGAACATTTTGAGAATATTATGAAAGTTTAATTTTAAAAATGCTCCAATTGGTCACTTTTTTCCTCTCTTTTCTTCTCCTAAGTTGTTTATTTGAAGCCCAAACGGAGTGAATAAGGTGTTGATGGAAAGCTTGCAAAGTTTCCTATCCAACAATGATCACATCTCATCAAGGAGGTAACACTTCCTTCTCTAATTTTCCAATCCGAGCCCCATTTCGGACACCGAGATGTTTCGGGGCTGGGGAGAGTTAGCAAAGGAAGTGGCTTTCAGATTTATGTTTTGTTATTATTTTATGCAAGCCCATTTTGTGATGTTGTTCAGTGGTTTGTTGGGTTCCCTTTCTATAAAGTCATATACCATGCAGCTTTCTTTTTTCAAAAATTCTGACCGCTTTTGCAACCAAAATTGTCAGTGGTGTTTCATTTCTAGCTCATAGTTTGAAAAATTGAAAATTTGTCCAATTCTATTGATGTTAGATCGGTTCCATGCCTAATTGAGTGGATGATTAGTTGAATTCTTGCTGCTTTCAACCTTCTTCTTCCACCTTTAGCTAACCACACAGCACATTAGGTTTCAATGATAGGCTGAAAAACTCCGCAACCTCCTTTACTTTGCATAACCTACCCTAGTTTCATTGACCATTTTAATGTGCTAAGGACCCATGTGGAAAGAAGGCCAATGCGTCTTCGAAAAAAAAAAAAAAAAAAAGAAAAGAAAAAAAGAAAAGAAAAAGAAAAGAAAAAGAAAAGAAAAAGAATAAATATTGCAATGCTTTGCCTTGAAACCCGAGCACGGTCCGAGGGGTATATGATAAGCCTTTTAAAGCCCTAAGTGTCTCTAAACCTTCACTGGTCGGGAGCCACCCGACTCTAGTGCTCGTTACATGGGTGGCGGGTGGAGCGTGGTTGTAGGTGCTGGAGTCTCGAAATCATTCAAGTTCGGGGTGAAACCCGAAGAGCGGGCGGGTCTAAAGATCCCCGCGACTGCGCCCTAAGCCCACCGTTGGGAGTCACGGTAGATCCTCGTTACATGGACTTTGGTGAGGTCGATTCCTCAGCACGCACCCTACAACGCAAAAGAATTGTGTGGAATAAGAGAGGCCTATCCTGATCTATTTAGTCGGCTAGCACCTAGGTCGTGTAGTAGCTAGGTTAGGTGAGAGTGCAATGATACTATTGCGAGAGCTAATCAAATAAACACTTAGATTTTGTGGAAGTTTCGGTTGATTCACCAAGAAGGAGGCTCTTTAATACTAATTTTATATGGCATTCATTCTCTCATGACAGTTGGCTGGACACGGCTTTTGATGATTCTTACTTAGGGTTAGGCATTACTCATCCACAACCTTTTTGAAATACCATTTTTGTGAACGTTATTTCATATTGTTTCGTATGTTCTCTCTTTCTTTCTTTTTCTTTCATTGCTAAGGGACTAGCAATGTGTGTGGTCAGTGATTAGTACCTCCAAAAAGTGCAATTTTGAACCCCATTTATTATAGGTTTTGAGTGCTTTTCTCAGATACTAATCATTATAATTAACCCGATTTTACACATTACGGCCCCTACTATTTTAATGATCACATTTTGTGGCAAATTTTGCAGTTTTTGCGAGCTAATTATGACAACATTGTTGAGTCGATCCAAACATGAAGAATTTGAGTCAAACTCAACACCATAGATCAGAGACCAAGAGGAAAGAAGAGAAGAAAATAGAAAATAGCAAGTCAAGTGTGGATGGGGTGCAAACAAAGTGGCCAATGGAACAAGACTGCAGATCCAATGCAGAGAGAATAAAGGCATTTCGCTTATGCAAAATTTTCGCTTGTTAGCGAACTCGCTAGCTAGCTTAAAATTATCGTAGATAGCTTAAATTTTCCATTTTCGCTTATTTCTATGATTTTCGCTAGCTTAGCGAAATTTCGCTAGTTACAAATTTTCAAGTGCCAGCTTAAAATTCCCCGTGATAGCGAAAATGGTCACTCTATGTTTTGATATTTTGATTCCAAACGACCACGCTTTGATCAATTACCATTTTTTCCCTATTGTAATCTCATATTTTAGGCATTTTTGTCATTTCACACATCTTGTATGGCTATATAAGCAATCCCTATAGATTTTTAGAATCTCTAACTTTTAATCTTTCAATACATACGCACAACTTTTCATTTTCGCTTTCTCTTCTTCTACTCTTCTCTTATTTTTGCTACGCAAACACTCCTCTGAGGATGACAACTCAGAGGATGTTTGGTTAGACCTCTTCCTCCTTGAAGAGGAGGGCCACTAGGTGAATGTTTGAAGGTAAAAACACTGTCCTCGTGTTTTTCACACAAGCATTTGTTCTCTTTTACTGTCTCTGTATCTCACTTTTTAGGTTTGAATCACTGTGATGTACCCTGAGTGGCAAGTACTTGGCAAACTTTCGTTCGCGGATGCTACTATTAGATCCACCGATGCCCATTTAGTTGTCATTTATGAGCTCCGCAGTTAGATCCAGCGATATGAATCAAGTTTGAAACATTAAGGGGTAACAAATGTTATATATTAGAAGAAATGATTTTTAGGTTTAGGTTAATGTCATATGAAGATCCTGGGCTTCGGGAAATGACTATATGTCATGTTCCCCAATGCGAGAAAAAGACCCGGTGACGTGTTAGTTGCCTTAAAACCCTAAACTAGTGGCCCGAGACTTCAAGGGGTTCTATTTTACATTTTATTTTATTTACTTTCAGTTTGCAAGCCAACCACACCCACTGTTTTCACAAAACCTTAAAATCCAAATTTAATTCACCATTTTTGACTACACTTAAATCATTTGTATGAAGAAAACCCATCCACGTGTTCGACCCTAGACCACTATATTGCAGTAGCTTGACTACGGCAGTAGGAGGAACTTAGGTATAAATTTTGTTGATTCCGAATCACCCTACTGTGGCACGAATCAGTGGTGGGAAATTTTATGGAGGAGCAAAAAGGCATCAATGCTCAGTTGAACAAAAATATTGAAAATGTAGAAAGCTCCTTGAACAAGAGAGTAGATGGGATGGAAAGTAACCTTAACCGAAGAATTGACAACTATGTGCATCCATAACAAGAATGGAAAATCAAGAAGAAGAGTGTGGAGGTTCCCTTCTCAGCCACTGCCAAATCCAAGGGGAGCCCATGAACTGAGCTATTCCAGTGAACCTCCCCCAAAAATGGATAAAGTCAAAGCTGTCATCACCTTAAGAAGTGGAAAAGAGGTTGATCAGCCAATGCCTAAGCCTGTTGAGGAAACCAGAAAAGGGGAAGAAATGGAGCCATAACACATTTTCTTGAAGGAGGACTCAATGAAGCACTGCATGCCACCTCCATTTCCCCAAGCACTAAGAAGCAAGAAGACATCCTAGCAAAGTGCACATCCTAGAAGTCCTATGTGTGAAGGTCACATACCCCTTTGACATCATCAAACAAGTCCCTGCCTATGCAAAGTTTTTGAAAGATATCTGCACAATCAAAAAGGGGTTGGGCATTGACAAAAAGGCATTCTTAACTAAACAAGTTAGCTCCATCATCCAATGCAAGACAATGGTGAAATACAAGGATCCAGGGACCCCAACTATCTCAGTTAACATTGGAGGAACCTACATTGACAAAGCACTATTAGACTTGGGTGCCAGTGTCAACCTACTGCCATACTCAGTGTATAGGCAAAGCCTAGGGTTTGGGAGAGTCAACCAACCAACATCACCCTCCTATCCTTAGCCGATCGCTCGAAATACCAAAAGGGAGAGCGGAGGGATGTGCTGGTAAAGTAGATAAGTTCTACTTTATCCGGTGGATTTCGTGGTTCTCACGTAATCAGGCAGGGGGCACTAATCATGCCCATTATATTGGGAAGGCCATTTCTCGGCCACATCAAATGCCATAATCAATCGTTTAATGGGGTCATACCACATTCGCAACATGACACCGAGCTCAACATTTTCCACTTGAGCAATAAGCAAAAACCAGTTGAGGATGAGGGGAGCAAATCTGATGAAGTTTGCCTGAGTGGTACACGGGTAGGAAGGCATGATATTAACAAACAACAGGAAGAATTGATGGAGAACAATGAAGCAATTAATGAAGAATCCACCATTCCTCCCGCAACACACCCACCGCCACTGTGAGACCGATTGCCCAAAAAAGCGGAAATAGCATGAAGGCACATGCAAGACACACCACGTACGTGGAGGAGCTTACTTCCCGACCCTCCTCAGATCCAATGGTTACACAACTCGGGAGTGGTTTGGCCAGTAGAACCCGAGACCACTCAAATTTTTTGTCAAATTTTTACTTATATTATTTTAAGTCTTAATTTGCTTTAGCGGAAGCACTACTTTACCTATTTTTTCAAATATTTTCGCATTTTACAAGCTTTCTATCTTATCACAATTTTGGTTTTGAATGTTGCAAGAGTTGCAAGGTGTGGGAGAATCTCATTTTCCTCCTCAGACAAGTAAAGGTAAAGGTGTGCACTGCTCAACCATGCCATTCCCTCCCCGGTTCAAACCGTCGTTTCTATCTTCTATTAGAGGTACCACACGCTTTCTTTGAAAAAGATGATAATTTTGTGAAATATACTGACATAGAAATATACCATACAACTACATTTTTCTGCACTTTTGTAACCATTTTTTTTGCCCCCATATTTTTTGTGGTTTTGTCTCTTCCAAAAGTTGAAAAATTGGAGCATTGCATGTTATCGTGTTTTGTTAGCCTAGTTCCATACTTATCTAATTGTTGGTCAGTTGAAGTCCCCTAGTCTTCGCCTATTTCTTCCATCGAGCCAGGCCACAAGGCACACATAAGTTTTCATTAATAGGCTAAAGAGCTGCTTGACCCCCTTTTTTACTTAGCAAAACTTAGCCTTAGTTTAGTGAAAGGACCAATTGTATTAGGTTGCGGTTCCCATAAAAGAAGACCAATATGTCTCAAAAGAAAAGAAAAAGAAAGTAAAAGAAAAGAAAAATAAAAGAGTTTGTTGCCGCGACGCCTACCAAACCCGAAAGCACGGTCCGAGGGGTATATGGCTAAAGCCTTTAAATCCGGTGCCTCGAACTAACCCGGGGTCTGTTTCACCGATTTAGTGCTCGCCATACATGGGTGGATGGGTGGAGTTTAGCGAGTCAGAAGTGCTGAAATTCAAAAATCATTCGTAGTCCGATATGAAGCCTCAGAGTTTGTGGTCGAGAGATCCTTGATTGATGCCCTAAACCTTAGTTGGTTTAGAGTCACCTATGGGATCCTCATTATATGGACTTTGGTGAGGTTGAATTCTCTTAGTATCAGATCCTACATTACTTTAGAAAAGGTATGAAATAAGAGTGGAATCGATTCTATTTTGGCCGGGTCACCCTTCTGGCATTAGCAAAGAGCCGGGTCATAAGCAGAAGCAATAGTTAGTTTATTGATGCAAACTGATCCCCTATACACTTAGCACTCTGGTGGAAGCTTCAAAGCTGATTCCTCAAGAACACGCCCCATCAATTGATACATATGTATGGCATGCGCCTCTCAAACCGATTTTTAACGTTGTAGGCTCCAACCTTGACACCTGGGTTAGAGCATTACCTATACCCACACTTTTTATTCATACATACTTTCTTTTCTTGGTTGTGTGTTTTAATTCTGCTAAGGACTAGCAATGTAGGTTGGGGGTGTGATTAGTGCTAAAAGTGCTTTCGAGGCCTTATTCCCATCATAGGTTTTAGGCACTTTAGGTACTAAATCATTCCAGTCAAACTCCAATTGGCATAGTTGATGTCCCGGGACAGTGCTCAAAAGTAATTTTTGAACCCTATTAGATAGGTTTTGAGTACTTTTGATCATTAATCATGTCATATAAACCAATTGAAGTGCTCATGTTACCTTAGTAACACTTATGCCAATTTGAGGGTGTTTTGGTTGTTTTGTAGACTTTTATACACATTTGAACTTCAACCTCAATGCAAATGATCGATCATGAGGTTGGAATTTTAGTCTCAGCCATCAACAAGCCCAAAAATCAATGGAAAAACAAAGGAAAAGTGGAAGAAATGAGATGCAGTTGAAGACATGACGAGGAATGCGTACTCAAAGAAAACAAAAATTTCGCAACTCCGTTTCGCAATCACCCGCAATCCTAGCTTAATTCGCAACCGTTTCGCGCAAATCGCCGCACTAGCACACATTGGCACCGCTAGCCAACCTTGAGATCAGGCAATTGCGAATTCGGCTTCTCAACGACATCATAGCTTAGCGACATTTCGCTAGCTAGCAAAATTCGCAACCTTGCCAAATTCGCTACAACATTGCCAATTTCGCGACCTCGCCAATTTCAAGGCCATTGCCAAATTCAAGCACTATTGCCAATTTCGCTAATTAGCGAAATTTCTCCTCAGCGGCACGCATGCCTCGTCATGCTTTGTAATTAATGTGCAACCGCTTCAAACTTGGTGAATTACTCTCCTATCCTATAACTTAGCTTAGTTATTAGGGTTTTTGGTATTTTTATACCTTGAGGAGTCCTATAAATACCCCTCATGTTTTGTAATAGAGAGAAGAGGTGGAGAGGAAGAAAGACAAGTTTTTATGATTTGTGTTTTTACGAACATCGCTTTTGCAAATAAATTGTTTTATTTTTTAAGTTTTGCTTATTTTCTTCTCTCTTCTTTCTCTCTTCTTTCTTCTACTTTCCCGCTGCCAAACACACCTCTTGAGGATGACAACTCAAGAGATGCTTACGTTTCCTTCCTTTGAAGAGGAAGGAAGCTAGCTTGGCAAAGGGGGCTTAAGCATGTCAGGCCCCCATGTACTAAAAGCTACTTTGTGGGTGTATTTATGGCCCTTATTCAAAACTCGCTTGCATAACATAGATGTTATTGTCTTGGCCAATACTCTCCATGGGCTAGATCCAGCAGTGCGAGTGACAGGTACCGGTTCTTAGATGGTCCTTACTTGCCTATGAGGTAATATTCACATGTTAGGATTCTTCAAATAGGTTAAATAACATTTGCTTTTATTGTTTTGGCCAATACTCTCCATGCTTTAGGTTCGTTCTCGGGTGAGAGATGCACCGTGATTCTTTAGGATGGTCTTTACTACCTAGGTCAATACTCTCCATGCTTTAGGGTTCAAAGGCTCGCGAGATGCATTGTGATTCTCTTAGATCTTTACGAGCCTCTAAAAATGATAAAAGAATTGTTAGGGTTTTAAACAAAAAGGGGTCATAACTACATCCCGTGGTTGACTCACATAGGATTAAACCTGAGGACATGTGTTTGCCTCTAGCTTTGCCAAGTTAGTGACCTAAATCTTCAAAGTAAATTTCTTCATTGTTAATTTCCGCTTTTAACTTTCAGCTTTTACAATTTCGCTTTTTTTCAAACCATTCTGTTTTTGAATGAATTCCAAGAGTCCAAATAGGAAAGCCTTTTACCTTCATGCCCTAATGCAAACCATTTTTATGAAGAAAAACCCATCCCTGTTCGACCCTAGACTTCAATTGTCGCAAAGAGTTTGACTACTCGCAGCTTGCAGTGAGCTTAGGTATTGGAAAATATCGCTGATTTTAGCTCACCACTGCGGGCACTAATCAAATGGCGCCGTTGTCGGGATGGTGCCCTGACTACTAATGGTAAGCTGAAGAGTACTTGTGATCCACATCACAAGCAAGGTAACCTTTACTCTTGTGAGAGACGCTTGCAAAGAATCGCCGCTTTCTGAAGACTGACAAGAGTCGTGACCGATTCAAATTTTCGCTTTTTTTTATTCGGCCATTTTACTTTTGTTAGATTAGTTTTAATTTTCTTTAGCACTCTTTGTTGGCGTCTCTAATTGTTGTCTCTACAATTGTGTAACAACCGCATGCAATGCTGGGATAGAGACACTTCAGTAGTCAATAGGATTAGTACACAACCCGACTCCAGCTAGTGAGGTTAGCACAAACCGATACCACGGATCCCATACCGGCAACAACAGAGCCAACCAGAACCCCTATGAATCCAAATGCATATAGAACCATGAGGGGATCACATCCACCCTCCTAGAGTTAGTGCTCCATCCTCGTATCATTCCTCCACTGATGATGTAGCGCTGAGGCCATATTTGGTAAATTTCTACTCTACATACCATGGTAGTATGGAAAAAATGAAAATCCACACTCATATAAGGGATTTTGAGGAGGTTTGCACTACCTTCAAGGAAGGCATGATGGACATGGATTTGCTGGAAGGCTAAAGGCATTTCCATTGACTCTAAAGGACAAGGCTGCGATATGGCTCAACTCATCGAGGCCTCAGGAACCATAAGAAATTGGGCCGAGCGTGCGTAGTTCCCGAAGAAGTTTTTTTAGTGCTCATAAGACAAACAATTTGAAAAGACAAATTTATACCTTTGCAGATCATGAAGGTGAGAAGTTTTACCAGTGTTGGGAGAGGTTTTTAGAGACCATCAGTGCATGTCCACACCATGGCTTTGACATGGATGTTAGTGAACCACTTAACTGGTGGTATGTCTCCCGCCATGAGGCTTAGAAACCATGTGTGGGGAGACTTTTGGGTTAAAATGATCTCGATGAAGCCATGGATTTTAAATTACGTACGAAACTTCTAAGGGCTGGGATGAGCTTAACCCTAGAGAAACTGGATAGGATGAAACCACCGCCAATCAAAGAGGTGGTATGTATGCAATCGAATGATGAGATGTGGAAATGAGGGCTAGGTTATCAACTCTAGCCAGAGCGCAAAGAGGAGCCGAGGGAAAATGCGCCAACGAAGCGCAGCAGCTTGACTCGACAACACTGCACAACCTAATCCCTGCACAAATTTCCAATCCCCAACACAACCAATAGAACACTGTTCCATGACCCCGCAGTTGAAGGGATTTTATGCCTGAACGTACCACACTGTAGGACAATCTGCCCAACAACCAAATGCTCCATATGGGAATACTTTACAATCCCAATCGAGGAATCATCCTAACCTTGCATGGAGACCAAACCCCGCTTATGTACCACCGGGAGCCGTTTCCCGCCTTGGTTCCTCCTCACACGCCAACAACCACCATCCTCTTCTCCAGTAGAACAAGTCACTAATTTGAGTAAGGTGGTGGGCAATTTTGTTAATGACCAAAATGGAACCAATGTGCAATTGGCACAAAGAATTGATACTGTCGAGAAAACACTGAATAAAAAATTTGATGACCTACAGTATTCAATTACAAACATCAACAAGCTGCTAGAGGGACAAGAAAGAGGGAGGTTCCCATCCCAAACACTTCCAAATCCTAAGGGATCCATGAGGTAGGGTCGGTATGAGGTTAAGTCCATAATCACCTTGGCAGAAGTGGAAAAGAGGTTGATCACCTTCCGCAAAGCCTCGTTGAAGAATCCAGTGTGGAGAAAAAATGCAACTGAGCATATTCTTCTAGAGGATGACACAATGAAATATCGTATACCACCTCCCTTTCCACAAGCATTTCAGAGTGAAAGAAAAAGGAACTCAACAAGCAGGCATGCTTGAGGTCTTAAGGCAAGTAAAGGTTAACATACCTTTGCTTGATCTAATCAACCAAGTACCTGCTTATGCAAAATTTTTAAAGGATCTATGCACCATAAAGAGAGGATTAGGCATTGAGAAGAAGGCCTTTCTCACCGGAAATATCGCTGTCTCTAATCCAAAGCAAGTACCTGCTAAGTACAAGGATCCCGGTTTTCCCACAATACCAAGCATTGCGGATCTGCATGGAAAAGGCATTGCTAGATTTAGGGAGCCAAGCAGGAATCTTATGCCATTTTCGCATACAAGCAGCTAGGTTTAGGTGAGCCAAACCTACCTCAATCACACTCATCGCCGATAGATCGCTGAAAATCCTCAAGTGATAGCTGAGGATGTCCTGTAAAATTCGACACTTCTACTATCCGGAAGATTTTGTACCCTAGACACCCGCACCCGGGCCCCAATGAACCAAATCATGTGCCAATCATTTTAGGGAGACCATTTCTGCCACCGCCAATGCAATTACACTGCCTGAATGGAATCATGCAATCGACATTTGGTGACATGATATCGAATTGAACATTTTCACCTGAATTTAATAACCCAAAAATTGTTAGAACCTCGAAAATCCTATAACCGATGAGGTTGTTTCACGGATCGCTGTGCGGTGTATACAGTGCCCGTAAAATGCAAAGAGTGATCGCCTCTTGGTGATGAAGGAGAATTGGTTCTGGTTAACAACACCAATCAGTAGTTACCTGCTCAAATCCACAACCATTCTGCAGGAATGTGGCCCAACTTATGGCCTCCTAACATCATGGAGCTGTGCCAAGCCATCGCATGGGTTGAGGAGATCATCCTCCTTGACCCCCTGGAGCTTTTTGAACTCGAATCGGTTCGTTTTCCCAAAACTCGAATAACAAGCTCACAATTTTTAATTTTGTCATATATATTAGTCAATTTTGTCAATAGAAGGTTTTCTCGAAATTTTTAACTAGGATAATTTTTATATATATAGTTTTTATAGAATGATTGTGTATTAGATTTTTAATATCAGTACCTATAAGTTAAAATTCATAATATATAATTTTTAGTAATTAATGTTAAAATTTTGATTTATTTGGGTAGGAGGCCAAATGGCCAAATTCGGGCCGGTTTAGCGAAAAATCAAGGTAGAGACTCTTCGGCCACTATACTACGCCTATAAAAACAAGGGGAGGGGTTGGCCTCAAAACACATTTCTGTATTCTCCCCCTCCCGGCGTGCCACGAGGCTCCCATTTGCCCAGGTGCCACGTTCGGCTGCGTGGCGGAGTGCTTGATACGGCCAGGCCCTCCTTCATCCTTTGCCCGTGACCAGGAGTCACTTTTATCATCGGAGGCGAGCGTGCCAGAGCCTCCACCGGTCATCTGCTGAGCCGTGAGTGAGCCCTCACCACACGCGTACGAGCCCCTCACCTCACGCCTGAGTCGTCATTGCCACGTGCCGGTTCGGTTTAAAGAGCCCTACATCGATGTCCCGATCATAGTTCGAGACGGTTATCAGTCCGAGGGTCCATTTCCGGTCTCGATCAATGAAACCACGGTTTGGATAGTTTAGTTCGGGGTCCGGTTGTGTTCGGGGAGCTTGAGTTGAGTCTGGACCCATTCATATTTAGTGATCATTTCGGTTATTTTATATCTCGGATATGGTCCGTCTGAGGGGTGGGTCCGATGCTCGACCCTCGGGTGAGGTTCCCAGCACACTAGACGGTATCGCGACACCGATGCAAACCACGGAATATCACACGTCCACGAAGCCAGTACTGGCGACCTGCGGGATTAGGAGCGTTACGGCGTGGATGGGACCACGGGCCCGTCCCGGTACCTCGGAGGAGAGCTAGGAGACCGGCCCAGGCCGGAGCCACGCAGACCCGAGCGAGTCATCATCTTCTGAACCGCCACCATCACGGTCGCATCGGCGGTGAGGCGACACCTTCACCTCGGCTATCAGGCCTCATGGTCCGGTGACCCGTGTTTATAGGACACCGTTCCGGGAATGCAGATATGCGTAGCCGACCGACCCCCCGGCGGTCATTCTCGGCGTTCTGGTGATGGCCGACCCGGATACCGAGAGTCGTCGATTGATCGAGAGGTATTCGCTCCTCCCGTTCATGACTCCGCAGCCAGTTCTCTGCGAGTGGTCAGACGGTTCTACGGCTCCATGACGTACCGGGATGCGGACGGTCCCCACGGAGATCCATTTCGGGATAGATGGCCCGAAGGTGGTGTACTTTCGATCCGAGCGGTTATTCTGACCTTGAGATTGCGCATCTGTGCGCCCAATCGCGAGGTTATAGAATTGGGCCCACCCTCGCCCGGGCGATGGTTTAGAGCAACGGCCGAGGATGTGCAGTGGCCAGGTTCTTTGCTCGGGCTGGCTTCCGCCTCATATGCGCTCATCGACCATCTAGCTGCTTTTGTTTATTCCCTCTGCGGCATTATGTGCGGAGGAGGGGCACATCTTGGAGGCGTTATGCCGGATCTCAGGCCCGATTTAAGTTGACCATCAGTGGTGATTACTTGATCTTACGGTTTGAGGAGAAGGTCCACCGGAGAGACCTCATCTGACGAGCATACCACTATTCCAGAGGCTCCTTTCCTATGTTTAGCCCGAGACGGATGGGATTTCGGAGGAACTGGGATAGAGATCTGAGGCCGGTGCCTACGGGAGTATTAGCGGTGGACCGGATTATGACTATGCCGAATCCATTTCCATATCGCCCGGCCAAGACCGGGGAGGAGGTACGGGTGGGAGGTGAGGATGCACCGCAGAGCGATCCACGCTCACGCACCCAGTACGGAGAGTCCCACTCATATTTCAAATCGTTCACCACCATCTCCTCCACCTTACGCCGGCTGCGGCCTACAGATACTCCAGGGCCCTCGCCTTCAGCACACGATCCCGGGTATACACGTATCATTTCGAGGAGATGGCTGGAAGCAGCGGATGCGATACGCTGCTTAGCGGCCTCTCGGGCAGCCCGGCATACAGCACATGACGAGAGATTGGCTTGGTAGGCCACTTTGGGGCAGTGCCATTCCATGGCCTTCATCGGATCATGACCCATCGGGTCTTCCTCATGATCTGCCAGAGAGAGGAGCACGCCCACGGATGCAGCCTCATTGGATATCGGTAGCAATTTGCGGTAGCTTCACCGCCACACCACCCGCAGCGATGAGGTGGTTAGGTTTTCTTTTGATTTATGTATAGTTTGGCTTTATCGGCGCCTACTAATTTCAGTTATGATTTTTGTATTAGCCATAGTAGCGGTGATATGTTTGTGTGTGCTTTGTGCGCATGTATTAAGCCATTTTGGCTATATCAAGCTACTCAGTTATATATATATATATTCGACTTTTGCATTTGTGTTTTCTTGTGTCCTCTATGTATAAGAAATTGATGTTTTTCTTTCAAACTACATAATTAAGTGCTTCAAATTGAACAATAGAATTGCTTCAAATTGAACAATTGAATTGCTTTAAGCTGGATGATTGAATCATCATTTTGTCACTTCTATGCTAGAACAAATGCCATGCTTGAAACAATTTGTGTTCAGTCACTGTTCCAGCATGCTCAACTTGGAAATTTCCCCCTTTATGCTATGTCACACACTGCACTCTAGATTGCTTCAATAGGTTGTAAATTTGTATGCCTCCTTCCACTTTGCAAAACCGGCCTTAGGCATGTTGACAACCTAGGATAGGTTTGAGTTACCAACAATTGAGGACCAATGTTGTCTTCCAAAAAGAAAAAAAAAAGAAAAAGAAAAGAAGAAAAAGAAAAAAAAATAAAATCGTGAAGTTTTGCTTTGAAACCCGAGCACGGTCCGCGGGGTGTATGGCGAAAGCCTTTGAAACCTGATGCCCTAAGCCTTAATTGGTTGGGAGTCATCGATTTTGTGTTCGTTACATGGGTGGATAGGTAGAATTTAGCGAATTGTAGGTGCTTGATTTTTGAAGTCAGTTGAAGTCCGAGGTGAAGCCTTTAGAGTTAGTGGTCTTTGATCCTTTTGGCTTGATGCCCTAAACCTTAATTGGTTGGGAGTCATCGGTGGACCCCCGTTACACGGACTTTGGTGAACTCGAATTTTTTAGCATTGCATCCTACAATATGATTAAGAAAACAAGAGAAGTGTAACCCGACCCTATCTTAATTGTTCCAGCGGTTTAAGGCCATGTCAATGCTAGGTTGGGAAACAAATTTTGCATTTTATTGACTCAATCTAGATACAAAATGACCTTAATTAGACTTGGGGTGGAAATCCAAGTTGAAAATCATGGAAAGCAGTGTTGTTCTAAAAATTTGTTCTCTTATGGATTTTATTCTTGTATATAGGTTTTGAATGTTGATTTCAATTGTTCACTTTAAATTAATATTAGTTTGTATATAAGTCTGATGACCTTTTGAAATACAACCTTTTTGAAAATCACCACATGCATCTCGAATTCTTATTTTGCATTGCTAAGGGACTAGCAACGTTTCGGTTGGGGAGTACTGATTAAATTAATATAAAAAGTGAAATTTTCAGAACCTATCATGAATGGTTTAGAAGCCCTTTTTGATCATTCAATCATGTCATATAAACAATTAAATTGCTCCATGTTACCTTAGTAACACCCATGCCAATTTTGAGGTGTTTTGGTTGTTTTGTAGACTTTTATACATTTGAACTTCTTATCAATGCAAATGATCGATCATGAGGTTGGAATTTGAATCTCAGCCATTCAGCGAGCCAAAATCAATGGAAAAACAAAGGAAAAGTGGAAGAAATGAGATGCGGAGTTGAAGACATGGCGAGAGGAATGCAGAGCGACAAAAGCAGCAATTTCGCAGCACGTTGTAATCAGTCGCAATCCTGCAATTTCGCAAGTTGTTATAAACCGGGTTCGCAATCTCGGCACACATTCTTGTGAAGTCGCTAACCAACCTGCAACATTGCAATTAAATTAAACTACTCAGTGACAATTTATTTAGCTTAGCAAATTGTAATATGAAGTCACATGACCTTATAGGTCGCTACAACATTGCCAATTTCGCTAGACCCTTGCCAATTCACTAAGCCATTTGCCAAATTCGCTGTTATTATGTTGGCTAAAGTCAGTGAGGAATTCTCACTGTAGCGAAATGCATGCCTCGTCATGCTTTGTAATTAATCTAGCGCCTTCAAACCCCGGTGAATTACTCTCTATCCTATAACTTAGCTTAGTTATTAGAGGGTTTTGGTATTTTTATACCTTGAGGAGTCCTATAAATACCCCTCATGTTTGTAATAGAGGAGAAGAGGTGGAGAGGAAGAAAAGACAAGTTTTTGGTGATTTAAAGGATTTTCATTTCTTGCTTTTGTAAATAAATTGTTTTATTTTAAGTTTGCTTTATTTTCTCTTCCTCTCTCTTCTTTTCTCTCTTCTTTCTTTCTTTCACTTTCCCGGGCGCAGAAACACACCTCTTGAGGATGACAACTCAAGAGATGCTTGGCTAAACCTCCTTATTTTGAAGAGGAAGGAAGGCCCAGCTTGGCGGAGTGGGGCTTAAGCATGTTGTCTCATGTACTAAAAGCTACGGGTAGTGTATTTATGGCCCTTATCTTCAAAACTCGGTTGCATAACATAGGATGTTATTGTCTTGCCGATACTCTGCATGCTTTAGATCCGGTGTAGTGGCAGTCTTGTGGCTCTTCAGATGGTCATACTTGCCTATGAGTAATATTCACATGTTAGGATTCTTCCAAATTAGGGTTAAATAACATTTGCTTTTATTGTTTGGCCAATACTCTCCATGCTTTAGGTTCGAGTGCTCGGGTGAAGAGAGATGCCTTTGTGATTCTTTAGATGGTCTTTACTAGCCTAGGTCAATACTCTCCATGCTTTAGGGTTCGGTGCTCGGGTGAGAGATGCGCGTGATTCTTCTAGTCTTTCTGAGCCTCCCCAAAATGATAAAGAATGTTAGGGTTTTAAACAAAAAGGCCATAACTACATCTGTGTTGACTCACATAGGAGGATAAAACCTGAGGACATGTGTTTGCCTAACGCCAAGTTAGTGACCTAAATCTTCAAAGTAAATTTCTTCATTGTTAATTTCGGTTTTAACTGATTTTACAATTTCTGTTTTTTTCAAACCCATTCCCACATTTTTGAATGAATTCCAAGGGTGAAATAAAGAAAGCCTTGCATTCATGCCCTAATGCAAACCATTTTTATGAAAACCCATCCCGTGTTCGACCCTAGACCACTATACTGCGGTAAGCGACTACGGCCGGTTGTAGGAAACTTAGGTATATAAATATTGTTGATTTTAGCTCGATAGCCCTCTTTGTGGCGCGAGATCATATCTATTGCATTCGCAACAACATTTGTAGGTGTTTTGGTAGTTTTGCGGGCCAAACACTTCTCCATCTTCGAGGATGGATGAGGACAAAGTGGTTCACGATGAACCGAGGTTAGAAAGCCATATTGGAAACATAGAAACGGGAAGCGAAGAGGAATGGAAGAAGAGCAGGAGAAGGAAAATTAGCACCCGGGGGTGCCAAAATCCGCACTATCTGAAAATTGGCATTAGTGCCAATTTTGTGCGGGTGCCAATTTTTGGCATTGGGTGCAAATTTTGGCATTAGTGCCAATTTTGGCCTTGGTGCCAATTTGGCATTAGTGCGGGAAAATTGGCCTTTGGTGCTGTTGGCATGGTGCGCGGGAAAATTGGCGTGGTGCCAATTTGGCATTAGTGCCAATTTTGGCATTAGTGCAGGAAAATTGGCATTGGTGCCAATTTTGTACTTGGTGCGAACTGGCATTGGTGCCAATTTTGGCTGTGCGACTCATGTGTGCGAAATCCCACTCTCCTCCCTTGTTGACTTTTTGATTTTCTTTTCTTTTTTCCATTTTTACCCTCTTTGTCCTAATGCTTTTGAGGCATAATGGTATTTTACCCTAAAGAAAAACTCTATATAAGCTCCAATGTTTGGGGAGAATTGTATTTTTAGGTTTTGAAACTTTTGGCTTGGTGGAAATACAGAGCATTGTAAGGTCTCCCGCTTTTCTTTTTCTTCTTCATTTTCTTTAATTTTCTTTCATTTTCTCGGCAACCAAACATACCTTGGTGACGACAAACCAAGGTATGCTTGGCTAAAGCTCCATTTCCATGAAGAGGAGGGTCGCTGGTGGAGGTTTGGAGGTAAGTTGTCATGCCCTCTCATTTATCACACTGCATTTATGAGCATTTAAGCTCCCTGCATCTCACCCTATGTTGAAACCTCTTAGATCCAGCCTCGCCAATGTGTATTTGGCAAGCTTTGTGGTTACAGTGGATGCTTAATCTTATATCCAATGTCATCCACTTAGTTGTCTCCTATTAGTTGCCGTAGGTTGCCTCTTTGAGGCCATATGCACACTGTTAGGGACTTGAATGCCCACTGAATGCCATATCTCATGAGAGTAATTTAGGGTTTAGGTTTAGTGTCTAATCAAGGTTCGGTTTGGGAAGCAGTTGTAGGTTATTATCTGACGTGAAACAAACCCGAGGGCATGAATACACCTTAAAAATCAATCAATGACCCCGAGACTTCAAAGGAGTCTTCTTTTCTAAATTTTCCTTTAATTTATATGCGGGTTTACAACCATCAACCCACTTGTTTTTAACAAACCCAAAATCAAAGAGAAATACCATTTTAAACTCAAGCGCCTTCTCGTTTCGAACCCATCCCGATGTTCGACCCTAGACCCATTTATCGCTGCGGTAGCCTCACTACGGTAGTAGGACACCTAGGATACAAATTTTGTTGATTCTGGCACCCCTACCGCGCGCGAATCAGGCAACTCTCTCTTACTTCGTGTTGGTGGATTTTGATTTTGAATAGACGATTTGATGTGCTCTTTCATTGGAACATTGCTAGTGAACTAAACAATCCCAATAATGATTACCATAAACTTGTATAACTGTTAGAAACTATCTTCTAATGTGTTTTTATGACAATATGTTAAAAATTCAATTTGGTCTAAATCACTGCAAGTGCATAGGTCAACAAGTAATAAAGTGGATTATAAGTCCAGATATCATTCCCATAAGGATTGGTGAGAAAATTTACAAATCAAGTACCCCTACTACCCAAGTTCATCACTATTTGGACCTCTGACTTGATGAGTGAACTAACTAACATACTGAAAAAAAAATGTTTTTATCACTTTTTCTTTAATGAAAAGAAATTCAATTATAAGGGTTATAAGGTTTCACTGAAATTTAATAACACTAGGACTGGGATCAGTGTTGTGGTCATCAATTTTTCATAAGGTTCAAGAACAGTATAGTCATGGTTAAAATTATGGATTTTTCCAAGGGCATAGTACTATAGCCTTGGAATACCTCCTAACACTATACATTTCATTATTTAGAACACCATATTCCTAAGCCCAGTTGATAGATTACGAGCTTGACTACTTTTAGGATTTGATCCCCCTTCTAAGATTTAGTTGATTTTCCTAAACCAGTACTTCTCAACCATTTCTCAGGACTTAAATTAGCTTGCCCCAAAGACAGGACAACACAAGCCTCATTCAATATAATTGGTACCTCAATCTACCATTTGAAATAAATAATCACTCCCATCTATCAGAAGCCGCAGACATTCTTTCAAGCGAGATGGAAACCTCACAAATATTAAGCCCAGATAAGTCAATAAGTGATTCTTATGCCTCGAGAACACACTTTTGTTGTCACTCAGAAAGGGACCTTGAAGTCAAAGGTTAGAAAATCACCTATGATTTATCAAAGTAAAACTTAGAGTTCATTAATTCTAAGATGATCAATCTAGCGTACCCCCAAGTTACTGCTTTCTGTTCTCAAGAACTCACTTCTTTGTGTCACTCAAAGGGGTCCTGGAAATTAGAACAGAGATAAAACTCTTTTTGGGTATAGTCTACTAATATCTAGAACAACCCAATATAAGAACAGTACCAATCAAATAAATCCAATCTTCAAAGCATAACATTCATTTAGAAACTATAAAAATGATAACCAAATACCAATCCTTTCCCAAAGGGAGCTTAGCTTTCCATAACTAGACCATAAGAAACAATGACTAGTTGATTAAATAAATTAATTGAAACGGTAATCAAAACTAAATAAAAATGGTTTGTAGAAAAAATTTCCAGATTCGATTCAAGTTCAGATAGAAATGAAGCTCGATATACAAAGATCCCAACTCAATATTACAACTAAGATCAACTACTATAATCCTTGAAAATGAAAACTAAAAGAAAGAAAGAAAAATAAAAATATGTACAAGAACTCTGTCTCTCTTCTTCTTTCTTTGAAGATGCTGCCCTCGAAGATGTCTCTGATTGATCTCTGTTGCCCTATCTATTTCTATTTATAGGCCTCATAAATGTTGGGCCGAAATTCTAGGCAGATTTGATGGGTTTCTATGCAGGCCTAGTTTGGTTCATTGTCGAGACAAAAAAAACAATGTCGTGACATTGTAGCATCCGTCTTTGTCTTCAGGCTTTGTCGTGCCTTGTCCTTTGATAATTGTTTATCGTGACAAAGTTCATGAATGTCATGACATATATGCAGCTTCCATGTCTTCATCTTTTGTTGTAGTTTTGTTGCAACATTTATGACTGGCATTCCTCTTGAGTGATTGTCGCAACAAACTTTTTATTGTCACGACAAAGTTCTTTGCCTTTTCCTTAAATTGTGTAGTGAAAAAAATTGGAAATGTCGCGAGAAAGTTTAATTGACTACATCTCATAATTGTCCCGACAAAGTTTCAAATGTTGCGACATTCTTTCCTTACCATGTACTGCTGAAATTAGGAGGTTTTGTTGCGACATAAAAACAATTATAGCGAAAAAATTTTGTGAACTCTTGCTTGCTTTTGTCGCGACAAACTTTGCTATATCGCAACATTTCTTCTTCATTCTGCCCTTTGTTTTGTCGTGACAATTGATGAGTGTAAAACTCATCTATTTTTAAGCCCATTTTTCTTGTATATTTGCAGCTTAAAAGTTCAATTTAATAAAAAAATATGGAGTCTTCACCCAGACTTATGTTTTGCAAAAATTCAAAGAAAATAAGCAAAAAAACAAAAACAAAAACAAAAACAAAAACAGAAAGAAAACCAACAAAAATGGCTAAGGCAGGTGATTAGTGCCCAAAAAGTGCTATTTTGAACCCTATTTATTATAGGTTTTAAGTGCTTTTTGTATACTAATCATTCTAATTAACTCGATTTGCACATTAAGGTCCCTACTATTATACTATTGATTGGGACATGGTGGCAAATTTTGCGCTTTTGCGAGCTAATCATGCCAAAAATTGTTGAGTCCATCCAAGTTTGAATACTCCGAAATAAACTCAACATCGTAGACTCCAGAGACCAAGAGGAAAAGAAGATAAAAACAAGAAAAATGAAGCAGAAAGCAAATTTTAATCAGCGAACCCGTGAAACTGATCCTGCCCGCCACTATTCATCCCCGCCGCTCACATACTTCACCTTCCTCAGCTAATTCTTTTGTCTTTTTTGCCATACCTTTAAGTTTCTCCTATTTTAACCCTTTCTTGTAATAGCTGCCTTGGTTTGTCTTTGTAATTTTGCTACACCTAGCATCTAGTATGTTTCCCGTATGTATCAACTCTTGAACTCAATCAATCCGACAATAAATTTTGGGAGAAGCTTCGCCTCCCTCGCTTTTTTCTTCTCTACTCCTTTTCTTATTTTCTTTCCCACTTTATGGGCAGCCACCCCTTCGAGGATGACAACCTGAGGATGAGCCCGGCCAAACCCGTTCCTCCTTTTAAAGTAAAGGTCGCCGTGCCTAAGTGCACGACCAAACACAGCCAGCGTTTCGGATGGTGCCTAAGTGCATTTGACGAAGTCGGGTGGAACACTCGCGGGATCCTTATCACAAGTATTGGTGAATTTCTTTTATATTACTGTCAAGCGGGGTTTTTTTTTTTTATATTTCATTTAAAAAAAAAAAAAAAAAGGGTTGCTGCAGGACTGTTTTTGGGTTGCCCTTCTTTTGTTCCATGAATCCATTCTCAGTGGATTAAAAATTCTAAAGGCAAGCAGTTCAGTATAGGTTCTGTGGGAAAATTGAATGTGATCAAATGGAACACCTAGAGGGAGAATAATACAGTCAATACACTATGGAGAGAAACCCTAGACCATACATGTCCATGAGGGACTATAGAAATCCTCCATGGGTGAGTACACCCTCCTACATGGTGCCTCCACAGTATGCACCCCTTCCACATCCACAGTAAACCTCTCCAATGGAAGAAGCCATACTAACCTTACCAAGCTAGTGGGTGACTTTTTAGGGGAGCAGAAGATGATTAATGCACAATGGAATCAAAGGATTGATACTCTGGAGAGCAATTTGAACCAAAGACTGCATGGCCAGAAAAACTCACTGGAAAGTACAAACTAGTGATTCGTGTCAGGCAAAGAGGGCCGAGCCGTAATCAACAATAGACGAGAGTACCCAGCCTCCCCGCCGTTTAGTCAAGCTACCGCAAAGATAGCTGCCTAGGGCCTAACACGGGGATTTCAGGTTTTCTCAGACAAATGATTTGAGTGAAACTCAAAATTGGTGAATTAAATTCGGATTTTGGTTCGGGAAACAATGGAGTCGATGGTTGGAAAACTAAAATTTAAATAAAATAAAATATAAAATAGAACTCCTTGAAGCAAATAACAGTTTAAGATCCTAGGCTAACTGAGGGGTCCCCGGGTTAATTTACTCGCGTTAGAGAAGATGACATATAGTCATCTCCCGAACCGGATCTTCATTTGGCATTAAAACCTAAACCCTAATAATTTTCCTTTTGATGGAAAGCATTTATTTAACATTTATGGCCCTCACGCTGAAAATCCCGCTTTTGACTCATCCCACAATGATTCAGAAGGGTAACTAATGACCCAAGTGATCTAATAATAAGATCCACTGAACCCCAAAGATTACCAAGTATTGATCAAAAGTGGATGCAAACAATACGCTGAAACCCTAACCCTTAACCCAAATTCTCTGGCTCGTGAAGAGCTAACTAATGGATATTAGTGTACTTCGGCAAAGCCAAGAATACACTAAACCCTAAAAGCTTGCTAAGTATTAAGCCAAAGAAAGCACATCAAGAGCTTTAAACCTAGAAATGAAAATTTGGGAACCGTAATGACAAAACCTCGCTGTATGAAAAACAAGCGAACCACCAGCTCTGGGCAAGATCTCACCCTAAGCAGCCTTTACTCAAGAAGGAAGTGGCCTTTAGTTTCTCATCCTCCAAGTTGTCATCCTTGAGGGTGCTCGGGCAACCAAGAAAGTGGGGAGAGAAATGAGAGAAAATATAGAAAAACTCGCGTAAGAGGCGCCAGACATGTACCGAAAAGAGAAAGCTAGGCAACCTATAAGGTGGGCTTACATAGCCAACCCAAATGTGTAGCAATACAAGAAAGCCTAACATTTTGGCTTAATACAAGGGACAAGTAAGTAATACACCAAAATGAAGCTCTGGCATTAATTACAAAAGATGACATATGTGCACTCGCAAGGCTCAAAATTTCTAGGGCTCGTGCAATCCCTCGCTTAGGCAATGGTGGTTCTGGCTAGTTGGGCGAAATTTTCGCTAGCCAGCTAAATCATCAAAGAGATAGCGTAAATGCAAAATTTCGCTTAGGCAAAGGTGATTTCGCATAGCTTAAACGCCAGCTTAGCTTAAATCTTATGTGAGAAGCGAAATGCAAAATTTCGTCAGAACAAAGGCTCTAAAGTGGTAAATCTGGTGTCTAGCTTAAAATTGGTAATTCGCTAAGATTGCGAAATTTTCAGCTAAGGTTGCGAATTTTGAATCCCAAAATAAATTTTCGCACCTTAGCGAAATTCCTCGATTTACAGATTCATCACGCATTGCTTCCCTCGCCCTTATCGCATCGATTTCCATCACTTGCCTTCATTTCTTTCTTTGATTCGGGTCCTGCTTCGATGGTTTACAATTGAGTTCAATCTTCATGATTCATCATATGTCTCGATATTGAACTCCCAAAGTACGCAAAAACCTGCAAAACAACCAAAAATAACCTCTAAACGGCATAAGTGCATAAATAAGTAGACTTTGAACACTCTAATTGGTATAAATGACATGATTAGTGCGCAGTGCCACTCAAAAACCCATTCTATTATGGTTCAAAATAGCACTTCGTGGGGTACCAGACCACACCCCAACCTAAACGCTGTTAGTCCCAAGCAATGCAAAAACTAAAAGGAGATATATGCAAGGATTTTCAAAAAGTTTATGATTCAAAAAGGTGCTGTACATATAAACATTACCTTTAACCCAGTAAAATTGACACCAAGTTTGAAAACCGGCATGCAAGAACCAAAAACCACGCAAGAATAATCTCAGGTCAATATTGGTTCCATGATTCAACCTGAATTTCCACCCAAGTCTAATGGTTCCTTTATATAACCGTATTAACCAATAAATTGCAAATTGTCCCCTCCCCAACCTAGCACCTCCTACATGGCCTGTTAGTTGAACAAATCTAGATAGGGCTAGTTACTCTTCTTTCTTTATTCAACTACAATGTGTGGTGCAATGCTTAAAATCCGACTTCTCAATTAAAAAGTCCGTAATCTGGGGTCCACCCCGATGACTCCCAACCAATTAAGGTTTAGGCATCAAGCCAAAAGGATCATCTTAATCAATAAACTCTACGTGTGCTTCTCACACCCCACTAATGACTTCTCGAAAATCAAGCACCAACAAATCAAGCGACTCACTATCCAATCTATAACACTACCAAAATCGATGACTCCCAAACCAATTAAGGCTTTAGGGCATCGTTTCAAAGGCCGCCATACACCCTCTAATCATGTCGGTTTCAAGGCAAAACTTCACACTTTTATTTTTCTTTTTTCTTCTTTTCTTTTTCTTTTTTTTTTCTAAGCGAAGACAATATCGTCTTCAATGTGTGCAACACAACCTATCCTAGGTTGCCAACATACCTAAGGTCATGGCAAGTAAAGGGAGGGCTACACTTACACTATTGATACAATCCTGGTGCAAAGTGTGTGAATTAGCATTAGTGGAGAAATTTTCAAGCCGAAAGATGCCGGAACTTCAACCTCACACCAAAATCGACCTGGCGTAATGGAATTTGTTCTAACATAAAGGTGACAAACAGGGGTTCAAATTTTCCATTTAAAGGCAATTCAATTGTCCAATTTGAAGCAATTCAATTGTTCAATTGAAAAGAAAAACAATTATACATGGTAAAGGCACAAAACATGGTATGCAAAAATCTGTATATATATAGACTGAATAGCTTTGTATAGTTAGCCAAAATGGCTAGTACATGCATACAAAGCGAAATGATAAAACATATCACCGCCTACTAAGTGGCTATGGGCATAAATCCTAAACAAAAATAAGGGAAAAGTAATTGATAAACCGGTAACTATACAAAATCATAAAGAACCCGCAATTACACCAATGCCATGGTGTGGGTTCCAAGTCGCCACGTCGTATGATATCCCCAAGAGGTCACTGAACTCGACTTGAGCTTGAATGCCGAGGTTCGATGCTCAAATCCGAAATTACGACCCGAACCAACCATCATGCCATGCATGCAATGCCGCGCCTCGATGTAAATGGCAAACTTATGTACAGAGGCCACTAATCTTCTTGAAGTTCCTCGCATGCATGCAGCCGATGTGGGTCGACTTACCTGGGAGCAGTCGCTATTTTGATCTCGCCGCAAAGGCGTGATGTACACTTGGTCAGCCGAGGTGGGTACTAAAGCAAAGGTTGCCTTTGGGTGTCAAAAGGGCTTCGGTAGTGAAACCCATGGGCTCTTCCATTTCTTCCTCCATTACCCTCCCGCCGCATTGGGGGAGTGTTTCTTCTTCCTTTTTCCATGGCCCATATTCTACACATAATTGTGGGCACTGTAGTTCCTCAGAGGATCTTCTCATCGGTTCCTCTTCAAGTCCCTCCCTCGAGCCGCACTGAGCCTGCTTACCCACAATGTCGGGCCAAGCACTCTTCTCCGTATTCTCCTCCTCACTTAACAAACCGACACTGGTGGGTTTATGGATTCCCGCAGATGTCCAATTTTTTGATCAATTTCACTTTGGAACCCATCCACCTCGTTCTAAGGGAGCTCTCAACCGTCAGCTGACTGGTCTGGACATCATCACCCTCCAAGCCCCCATGAAATTGTCCACTTGTTTTGCTCAAATTCGCATTTGGCTTGCTCAAATGTGGATAAGGGTGCAGGTTGTTTCGTGGCTGAGGAGTTGAGGCAAAGTCTGAGGAGAAGAGGAGGTATATAAAGCTAAGGGAACATTATAGACAAAAGCGACTCATCCATTGTCTCTATATTCCCTCATAGACCTATATGGGTTTAGATTTCTCTCTACAGTTGTCGACACCGCTAGCTGAAGGTCTTAAGGTCCCTCATTGTCATAAGCCTAGTGGTTACCCCTCCCGGGACCGTAGATTGCTCCATATGGGGATTCCATTTTCTCTCAATTCAAACCACCGGAAAATGCAATCCCGTTAGCTGAATAGGGCCACACAAAAACAACACGTAAACGATCCTCAAAGACTTTTTTTTTTTTTTTTTAATGTAGCTGAAATAAAACTAAGAAAAATATGATCGTAAATGATAAAAGGGAATTCACCAAGACTCAGGATGAGACCAAGTGTTCCATTAGCTCGTCACTTGCACTAAGGCACCATCCCCGGCATCGGCGCCACTTCATTGTGCTACAAGAAACAGCCGGACCAACAAATATTTATATACTCTGTTCTCCATCGCTGTGAGTCAAGCTACCGCAAAGATAGCGGTTCGTGGTCAACACGGATGGGCCTTTCTTCGTATTAAATGATTTGAGTGAAATCAAACGGTAATTAAATTTGATTTTAAGACTTCGTGTCGGAGCGATGGTTGGAAAACTGAAATTTAAATAAAATAAAATATAAAATAACTCAAGCAAGCAATAACGGAAGCTTAAGATCCTAGTTAACTGAGAGGTCCCGTTAATTTCTCCCTTTCAAGCGAGAAGATGACATATAGTCATCTCTCGAACCGGATCTTCATTTGGCATTAAAAAAACTTTAAACCCTAATAATTTTCCTTTTGATGGGGAAAAGCATTTATTTACCATTTATGGTTCTCAAAGTGAAAATCTTGTTTCACTCATCCTATAATGATTCGTGAAGGGTAACCAATGAATCTCTCAAAGGGATCTAATAATAAGCATCCATCAACCCTAAAAAGACGGCCAAGTGATTGATCAAAAGTGGATGCAAATACGCTGCTGAAACCCCTAACCCCTTAACTCCACCCTCGGGCTCGTAAAGAGCAACTACATGGATATTAGTGTATTCAAAGCCAAGAATAAGCACAACCCTAAAAGCTTGCCATATTGGCCAAAGAAAGCACATCAAAGAGCTTTAAACCCATAGAAATGAAAGTAAATTTGGGGAACCAAATGACAAAAAACCTCGGCATGAAAAACAAAGTGGAAATCCACTCAAGCAAATTCTCAAAGATCTCAATCCCCGCAAATTTCAATACTAAGAAAGAAGTGTTTTAGTCACTCATCCTCCAAGTTGTCATCCCCGAGGTGCTCGGGCAACCAAGAAAGGGAGAGAAATGAGAGAAAAGAGAGAAAAACTAGGAGAAGAGCGCTGCATGTACCGAAAGAGAAAGCAGGCTTATAAACTTATAAGGTGGCTATACTTAGCCAACCCTAAATGTGTGAAAATACAAGAGCCTAACATTTTCGCTAATACAAGGGACAAGCAAGTAACACAATCAAAAATGAAGCTCCACTAAGTACTGAATTTACAAAAGATGACAAGGCGTGCACTCTCGCTAAGGCTCAAAAATTTCACAGGTGGGGCTGAGACCGCGGTTAGCAAAGTTAGCCAGCTTAAATCACTAAGAGATAGCTTAAAATGCAAAATTTCACAGTACAGGATTGCTATTAGCGAAATTCCTGGGGCTAGCTAGCTTTAAAATTATGTGAGAAGCGAAATGAAAAATTTCATTAGATCTTGCTCACTAAATTCCCGCGTCTAGTTTAAAATCATGTATCACAAGACACAATGCAAGGTTGATAGGGGGTTTTCGTTAATCCCAAACAAATTTCAATCTTAGCGAAATTCGGGATTTGGTCGATTCATCACCGGTATCGCCTCCCTGTCCTCTAATTGTATCGCATTTCAACACTTTGCCTTCATATTCTTTTTCTCGATTTTTGTCCTGCTTGATGATGCCGACAATTGAGTTCAATCTTCATGATTCATCATATGTCTCATATTGAACTCCCAAAGTACGCAAAAAACCCGCAAAACAACCAAAAAATAACCTCTAAACGACATAAGCAGAGGCTAAGTAGACTTGAACACTTCAATTGGCATAAATGACATGATTAGTGCGCAAAAAGCACTCAAAACCTATCTAATATAGGGTTCAAAATAGCACTTTTTGGGTACAATCAATTAGATAACATGCAGTACTCCATTTTAAAGCTTGCCAGTCAGCAACATGCTCATCAAGAGGGAGAAAATCTAGAGGAAGAGTGCTTGAGTGACACCATGGTGGACGATGCCATAGGGTCATCTGAACTCAGGGTATTTGTGCTGTCGTTATCCATGGAGAAGAAAGAAGAAAATACTTCCCTTGTTGAAAGTAAGGAAGCAAGTGAAGTAGGTGAGCAGTGGAAGACCAATTAAGCACAATTTAATTCCTCGCCCTAATGACTCAATGTATCCCGCCGTAAGAACACAAACTAACCCCTAGAGCACCCAATCGGAGTGCGCTTCGCTACCACCTGCACCGCATGTCCTAGTTACAAAAATTCAAGAAATTAGTGGCCACCGTACAAGCCTCACTACATCAAAAACATGGCAAATTGCACATACCGCATGGCATAGTGGATGAGCCCGTGTCGGTTCGGATCTGGAGCACCCGAACCCCAACATTTCTAAGCTCCACTGCTCCGTAAATCACTCTCCAAAGGTGTTTAAGGACTGGTCTTGTATAACAAATTTCCACTTTTTGTTTTAATTTGTATTGTTTTTATTTTTATTTTTATTTTTGATTTCTTTAATTTTCTTCTTGCATTCTAATTTTGTTAATCTTTGTTCTAGCTGTTTTTCACTCTTTTCTGCAATTTTCTTTGTATTAATTTTTAGCACTCTGAGGTGAGCCTTGAAGCCCTGATTGAAGAAATTGCAAAGGCATGCCATGGTGCGCAGCAAACTACAGCAATTCTCAAGCAATTATAGCGAAATTCGCTTATGTGTAGCAATTCCTCATCAAGATAGCTTAAATATTCACATAAGTCGTATAAATTCCTTGGATTTTGGTGCACTGTGCATTTTTTGTCTTATATGATAATAATATATGGGATATGATATGAGGCAGATATATATATATATATATATATATATATATATATATGTTCTGTAAAAAACTAAAAAATTTGTCTCCCACACAAAAAAAAAATATTTAAAAAAATAAAAAAAAAAAATTTTTGTTTATTTATTTATTTATTAAAAAAAAATTTCGCAATTATAGCGAATTTTTCGGTATGTGTAGCAATTTCTCTACATAGCGAATTTTCACTATGCTAGCGAAATTTCGCTATATAGCGAAAATTTTCGCTACTCTCCCCTATTTTGCCTCCTGATTTTGTTTTAAGCATAACTTTTTCATCCGAACTCCGTTTTACGTGTTTTTGGTACCGTTGGAAATCTTAGAGAGTGTAGAATCCAAATATAGCCATAAACAATTTTGAAATTATTATGAAGGTGTAATTTTCAAATGCTCCAACCGGGCTACTTTTTTCCCTCTGCTTTTCTCCCAACTTGTTTATTCTCAAGCCCAAACGTAGTGAATAAGGTGTCGATGGAAAGCTTGTGAAATATCCTATCCAACAAAGATCACATCTCATCAAGGAGGTAACACTTCCTTCCCTAACTTTCCAATCTGAGCCCCATTGCGGACAATTAGACATTTGTTTGGGGGGGAGAGTTAGCGAAGGAAGTGGCTTTTGCATTTATGTTTTTGTTACTATTTTGAGCAAGCCCACTGTGTTATGTTTAGTGGCTTGTTGGTTTTCCTTTTTGTGAAGCTGTTATAGTATACAACTTACTTTTTCAAAAATTGGACCCATTTTTGCACCCAATTTTTTTGTGTTCTCACAAACTGCAGGTTTGAAAAAAAATTGAAACTTCCTTTGTCCAATTATATTGGATGTTAGATTGTTCCATGCCCGGGATGAGTGGATGGGCTAAGTTGAACTCTTGTTGCTTTCGACCATTTTTCTTCCACCTTTAGCTAACCACACACTGAGCACATTAGGTTTCAACAATAGGCTGAAAAACTGCCTACCTCCTAAACATTGTAAAACCTACCCTAGTTTTGTTGACCACTTGTAATAGGTTAAGGACCCCCCAAGGAATAGAAGGCCACGTGTGGTTCTTCCAAAAGAAGTGAAAAAGGGAAAATAAAAGAAAATAAAAATAAGAAAAATTGCAAATCTTGCCTTGAAACCCGAAAGCACGCCTAAGGGGTTTATGGCTTAAAACTCCCAAAGCCCTGCCCTAAGCCAATCGTCAGGAGCCAAATCGATTTAAGGCTCACTACATGGGTGGATGCAAATGGAGTTTGGGGGCAAGTTGTAGGTGCTGGAGTCTCTGAAATCATTCTCGAAGTATGGTGAAACCTGAAGAGTTTGTAGTCGGGAAGATCCATGCGTGACTTGGTTCCCTAAGCCTTTAATCAAGTTGGGAGTCATCGGTAGATCCCCAAGCATGGACTTCTCGCGAGGTCGATTCCTCAGCACGCACTCTACAACACAAAAGTAAAGAGTTTCTGTGGAATAAGAGTGGGTCTTGATCTATTTGGGTCGGTTAGCATGCTAGGTTGTGGCAAAGAGCTAGGTTAGGGGAGAGGCATGATGTTTATTATGAGAACTGATCAAACAAACATTTAGATTGGTGGAGGTCTCTCGTTGATTTAGCAAGAAGGAGACTCTTGATACTAATTTGTATGGCATTCATTCTCTCAAAGATAGTTATTGACAAGGCTTTTATTGATTCTACTTAGGTTAGGCATTACTCATTCACAACCTTTTTGAAATAGGAATTTTGTGAACATAATTTTGTTATTGTTGTATGCTTTCTCTTTCTTTCTTTCTTTCATTGCTAAGGGACTAGCAATGTGTAGGTTGGGGGGTGTGATTATTGCCCAAAAAGTGTATTTTGAACCCTATTTATTATAGGTTTTAAGTGCTTTTTGTATACTAATCATTCTAATTAACCCGATTTGCACATTAAGGTCCCACTATTCCCATCGATCGCATTTTGTGGCAAATTTTGCGCTATGAAATAATCATGCCAAATTGCCAGCCCGATACAAAGCTGCTGAATGTAATTCCCCGAGTCAAACTCAACATCGAGATTAGAGACCAAGAGGAAAGAAGAGTACAAATAGAAGAAAATGGAAGCGTAACAAATTTTGGTCACAACCCGTGAAATTGATCCCCGGCCTCACTACCATTATTCATCCCGTCGTGACATTTCACCTTTCCTACAGTTACACGCTTTTGCCTTTTTGTTACAATTTTTTGTTTCTTCCTAGTTTAACCCTTGTAATAGCTTTTGTTTTGGTTTGTTTTGTAATTTCGTATACACTGAGCATCTATATTAGCCTCAGTCTGTATCAACTTGGAATCAATCAATCTCGGCACACTTGGGAGAAGCTTTAGCTCTCCCGCTTTTCTTCTCTCGCCTCCTTTTCTTATTTTCTTTTCCACTTTCAAGGGGCCTAAACACCCTCCGAGGATGACAACTGGAGGATGAGCTTGCCAAAAACATGTTCCTCCCCTCAAGGTAAGGCTTCTGCCGGGTGTGATCCGGAGGCTACCGGAGGTCCCCTGCTTTTCACGCAGTGTAGTCACGCCACGGCTCCCCGTGTTCTCCTTTATCGTGCATCCCTCTCGATTTATGTTGAAACGGTCGCATTTGGTAATCTTTTAGTGCTCACTTGATGCTTATTACTAGGATCCGTGATGTTCATTAGTTATCATTTATTACCCATTGTAACGTGAGTCAAGGAGACCTTCGCTTGAATCGATCGAGAACATAAATGGCTGCTGAATGCCATTTTCAAAAGGATAATTATTTTTGGGTTAGTTCTTATAGCTAAATGAAGATTCGGTTCGAGATGACTATAGGTCATCCTCCTAACGCGAGAAATGACCCTAAGGGACCTCTCAAGGACTCGTAGAACTCCTAATAATCCAAAAGAGCCCGACACTTCAAGGGGTTCTATTTTACATTTTATTTTATTTAAATATCAGCCTGCAACCATCCAACTCCCCTGTTTCTAGCAAACCTAAAAATCCAAAACGAAATTCACCATTTTTGAATCACTGCAAATCATTTGGTACGAAGAAAACCCATCCTTGTGTTCGATCCTAGAGCCGCTATACTGCAGTAGTTACGCTACGGAAGTAGGAGTAGTTTAGGTATAAATTTTGTTGATTCCGGAACCCCCTACTGTGGCACGAATCAGCAGGAAATTGATGATTGTCACGACAAGTTTCACCTTTGTCACGACAAAACTCAGGGCACACAGCTTAAAAAATATGCCAACATTCCAATGTTTGTCGCTATACATTATGGGAAGAAGGTAGAAAAAGTTTGTCGCGACATTTTGCAACTCTGTCGCGACAAAGAACAAAGAAAACGGCAGCAAAACATTGTCGCAACAATGAAACTATATCATGACAAAAGATAAGTAGAAATCATGAAGAAACACTCGACTTATGTCGCGACATACAAATTCCTTGTCGCAACACAATGAAGGGCAGACTGAAGAAGGAATGTCGCGATATAGCTAAGATTGTCGCGACACAAGCAAGCTAGAGTTCACTAGGAGTTTGTTGCGACAATTGATTATATGTCGCGACAAACCATATAAAGATCAGTAGCACAAGGAAAGTAAAGATTGTTGTGACAAGCAAAACTTTTGTCGCAACAATTATCAAATAGTGTCCACTGAAGTTTGTCATGACATTTCATAGCTTTGTCTTGATAAAATAAGAAAAAAGGCAAAGAAAGTTTGTCGTGACAATAAATATTTTTTCTTGACAATCACTTAAAAGAAATGTCACTTACAACGGCTACGACAAAGTCACGACAAAGGATTAAGGCATAGAAGCTGTAGAAATGACGCGACATTTATGAACATTGTCACGACAAACAATTCAAGGGCAAAAAATTGAAGACATAGCAGAAATTCTCGTGGCAAGGACATGACAGAGCTAGAAGACAAAGACAGATGTTGCAATGTCACGACATTATTTCTTTTGTCACGACAATGGACTCAATCGGGCCTACACAGACACCCATGAAATCAGCCTGGAATTCTGGCCCATTATTTATATGCCTTATAAAAATAAAGAGTTAGGGCAGAGAAAACATCTTTGGATTAGAGTTTTCAGCCATCCTTGAGCTTTTTGGGAAGAGCTGAAGTCTCTTTTGGACATGTTTTTTATTTTTTATATTTTTAATTTTATTTCTAGAATTAGAGTAGTGGATCTGAGCGGAAATTTCGAGTTGGATAAATTGCAAATCAACTTCATTTATGTCTAAACTTGAGTAAAATCTATAAATTTTTCTTAAATTTTATTCTTATTTAGTTTTGATTACAATTTCAATGAATTTGTTTGATTAACTAATCATTGTAACTTGTGATTCAGATATGGAAGGTTGAGCTCTCTATGAAGGATTTGGTGTTTTGATTGATTATTTTGCAGTATTTTTAATGAATGTTGTGGATTTGAGTACTGGACTGATCTAATTGGTACTGCTTCTATAGTGAGTTATTCTATATATCAGTGCTCTATAACCAGAAAGAGTTGTATCTATGCTTTGATTTCCAAGATCTCTTTGAGTGACACAAAGATGGACTACTTGAGAGCAAAGAGCAGTGACTTAGGGGTACATTGCATAGATATATATGGAACTAATGTACCCTAAGTATCACTCTGGTGCATGATAGGTGATGTTCTAACTCCTAACTCTTCACAAGGTTCCAGTCGGGCGGGTGATAGCGTATGTGTTCCAAAGGAATAAGAAATCCTCAAAGCTGTTGATATATCAATTTAATCCTTTCGAAGCCACCAATCCAATAGAAATAATCTCGATCCCTGCAGCAGCTAAGATTCTAATCAAGGAGAAAGATAATTTTATTTGAATTGATAGTTTAGGTACCAATTACATTGGAAAAGTCGTGCCGTCGTTTTTGAAAGTAGCTTTAGTCCTAAGAAAGTTCTACAAGTATTGGTTTAGGGGAAAACAAATCTAAATCTAAAAGAGGATCAAATTTTAAAAGCAACTATTCAGACCAATTTATCTGGTTTAGGAATATGGTGTACTAAATAGTGAAATGTGTTGTGTCAAAAGGTATTCCAAGGCTACACTATTATGCTCTTGGACAAATCTAGGAGTTAGGTCCTTGATGGCATTGTGTTTGGAAACTATGGAAATTGATAATTAGAATACTGGTCCATTCCTAGTGTTATTTCTACTCAGTGAAATCTCTTATTCTACCATACTAGATTTATGTTTAACAAAGATTCTTTCATTCAATTTATTTTAGATAAGTTCAAATTTCCAGTTAGAGATTCAAATAGTGATTGTCTTGAGTAGTAGGGGTAGCTGATCTTTAGATTTTCTCATCAATCCCTATGGGAATGATATTTGGACTTATAATCCACTTTATTACTTGTATGAGTTGTGCACTTGCATTGATTTAGACCATAATGTATTTTAAGCAAAGCACTATACACAAAACAACAGAAAATAATTTTCATATACAAAGTCAATCAAGTTTTTGCATTACCACTGGGGACTGAAGAGTCTCTGGTAGCAGTGTCAAGATATTTTTTCTATGTAAAAATCAAGAGTCAATCAAGTTTTTTGTCCCGTTACCGGGGATTGAAGTAGAGTTTAAAGATCAATATTCAAACCAAAAAGAAAATTGCTAATTTGGACATTTTTTATCTTTTATTAAATATTTTTTAGAAAAATACAAAAATAGTTTTAAATGAAGAAGTGGATTTAGTGCATGCCTTTCTTGGGTGTTAAATAGGTTATAGAAAAGTCTTTCTAGTAAACATACTTTCATTTCAATGTGCTATAATTTTAGGAGATTTTTACTTGCATAGAGGGAATGGAGCTGATTTATTACCATTAGACACTGAGTCGAGGAAGCGGCCAAGAAACCTTAAGGAAGCAAAATAGCAGCGCACAAGCACCAAGTGGCAGAGCGTAGAGACGCTAATGTACCATACAAGTTGGAAGCAAATTTGATAATTACAAGGATAGAACAATGATGACTAGATGCCAATCACGAGAAGAATATTTAGCTGTGAGACAGCCACCCATAGAGGCAAACGACTTTAAGTTAAAGCCTGCTTTGATCACCATGGCGCAACAAAACCAGTTCACTAGGCACCCCAATGAAGATCCAAATGAGCACTTGGGCAGATTCTTGAGGATGAAGGAGTAAAGTGAAGTAGCCAAAGAAGAAACAATGTAAAAGGAGGGATTGATAGCTTATCAACCTCCCGCCTAATTCCCTTAGAGACTATAGCAGTCTAAGCTGGACAATAAGTATGATAAGTTCCTTACTATCTTCAAGAAGCTTGAAATTAACATCTTTCTTGCTGAGGCATTAGCTCAAATGCCACACTATGCAAAAATTTTGAAGGACATCATTAGTAAGAAGAGATAGTTGGATGAAGGGGGAGTGGTGACCTTATATGCCAACTTCCGTGCTATAATTCAGAAGAATCTACCTAAAAAAAATGCAAGATCCAGGGAGCTTCATAATACCATGCACCATTTGCAACTTTGAGTTTGGTAAAGCTTTGTGTGATTCTGGTGTAAGCATCAATCTGATGCCTCTGTTAATGGTGAAAAGGCTAAGTTTGGGGGAGTTAAGTCCCAATACAATGTCCCTATAGATGGCAAATAGGTCAATGGCTCAACCTGAAGGCATCCTAGAAGATGTGCTAGTCAAGGTGGAAAAATTCCTTTTTCCAATTGACTTTGTTATGATTGATATAGAGGAGGACAAGCAGATTCCACTTTTTCTTGGTAAACCTTTCCTAGCAATAGGAGTAGCCTTGATTGATGTGAAAAAAAAGGGAGCTTACCCTGATAGTTTGGACTGAAGAGGTTCACTTCAACCTTAGCAAAAGTCTGAAACAATAAGATGTTGAACAAGCTCAATGTATGGAAATTAACAATGTAACTCCTGGTTGTAAAGAGCAGAATTATGATTTAATGAAAGAGAACTCATTTGATAATTACATCTCTTTTTTATTCTACATTAATGAATTTGAGAAGAAAGAACTGATTGCATAAACTGTTTTGAGCATAAATGAAAGAAGCACAAAAAATCTAAACACTGAGGAAAAATTTCAGGTGGAAGAACTGAGGTATGAAGATATTGTCCTAAAAGAGTTTCCAAAGCACCCGAAGTATGCATTCCTTGGTGAAGAAAGATCTAAATCTGTAATAGTAGCAGTTGATTTGAATGCAGAGAAAGAGCATAAAGTAGTAAAAATTATGAGAAAGCATCCGGAATCTATTGCATGGTTTGTAGAAGATCTAAAGGGGATTAGCCCATCAGTTTGTATACAAAAAATCCTCATGGAGGAGAATGCAAAGACTTTAGTTGAACATCAGAGAAGGCTGAACTCAATAATGAAAGAGGTAGTGCAAAAAGAAGTTCTTAAAGGGCTAAATGGAGGCAACCTAAGAAATTTTTATTTTCTTGTTTAATAGTTTGAATTTGAGTTTAACTTAGTTTGTTTTAAATGTTCATTTTAAGTTTTATTTTTATGTTAGTTAATTCTTATTGTTTTGCAGGACAAGAAGGCTGATTATTAAGTTGGATTTTGAGAATAAATGAAATGCTATAATTGAAGAAAAAGAGCATGCTCAACAATCATGTGAGAAATTTCCAATTACCTTTCTTGTAAAATTTCTTATCTTCTACATAGTTTAAAAAATTGCTTAAATGAGAATTTGAGTGGAAATGTCATTGATTGAATTGATGATGCTTTGTTCATGTTGAATTTGTATTCGGAAGCATGATTGGAACATATTGCATGCTTTCTAATGTGTTAAACTGAGTGAAATGACTTAGAAATTTTCTAGATGGAATGAAAATTCATGTTTTGTCATGACATAATTTTAATTTTGTCACGACAAATACTAGTCTAACCTTACTTAGTATATGGAAAGGTTTGTCATGACATTTTGTATGTTTGGTACAATATGTATCTATCGTGACATTTGAAATATTTGTCCCGACATAATGGTTCACTATGAAGATGTAAATATTTGTCGTGACAATCAAATATTTGTCACGACATTCATTTGCCTAAAATTCCATGATCACGACAATGTTATAGTTTTCATATTCATTTATTTGTCACGACATAGAAATATTTGTTGCGATAATTCTGGTTTTAAAATGATAATTCTGCATCGCGACATAAAAACTCGCTTGTCGCGACTTAATTTTTAGACTTCAACACTATTGTTTTGTCGTGACATAAAATTTTGTCGCAACAATTAGAATGTTGCAACATATGCATAGGCCCATAAAATCTTAACT
The DNA here is from genome assembly GCA_016808115.1 of Tetrastigma voinierianum. Taxonomy (NCBI): domain Eukaryota; kingdom Viridiplantae; phylum Streptophyta; class Magnoliopsida; order Vitales; family Vitaceae; genus Tetrastigma; species Tetrastigma voinierianum. Next base: position 169,835 of record JAEQBH010000668.1, read on the forward strand.
TCAAACGTTTTGATTTGAAACACCTTTTCTCTCAAACTTTTGGAACCCTAGGACCCTTCCTTTCCTTTTTCTAAACTCTAAAACTCAGTTCCGCTACCTACCATGTTTGAACAACAGAGGTTAATTCCTAATTTGAACAAAATTATGGAAGAATATGCTAGAGGTGAGGAAGAAGCTACTTTGAAGCTACAGACTATAGCTACTAAAAAGGAAAGGCCTAAAGAAAGAATAGAGGTAGAACAACCACTTGAAGAAAGAAGAAAAATGAAGAGGAATGCAAAAGAGATAGAAACAGAGAAAGCTGAAGAAGACAAAGCTGATGAGTTTGTGTCAGAAGGACCATTCATTGTCATGGAACAAACGATGTTGCAGAAATATTTCATAGGCGAAAGAGGTTTTAATTAGCTTATATCACCATTTAGAGAGGTGATTGAAAAAAGAGAGTGGAGCTTATTGTGCGAACATAAACCAACTGGGTTTGCAGCTACAATCAGAGAATTCTATGCGAACATGGTAGGGAAGAAGGAAAATATGTGCTATGTCAGAGGAAAGTGGATTTCCTTCGACATGGAGGAGATAAACAAGAAATTTAATCTGAAGGAGCTAAATGATGGATCCAAGTTCAAGAAGTTGCAGAAAGATCCAGACTACAAGAAAATAGTTAAGTTGCTCACGATTAGGAAAGGGGAGTGGAATTCAACAAAGAAGAACCCCTTTGACTCTATTGCAAGAGGGTCACTGACCGAGGAATAAAATATATGGTTTTACTTTCTCAGATCAGTCCTACTACCTTCCAAACACCTAAGTAACATGCAAAAGGAAGAGGCAGTACTTTTGTATGCCTTATTAAAGGGGTACAAAATGAATGTGGGGAAGATCACGGAGAAATCAATTATGAGCTACTACTATAGCAATTACAGAGCTTTAATTCCACACTTAGCAACCATCACCAAGTTGTGCATATTAGGAACGGTAGAAGGCAAATGGGAAGAAGAAGAAAGGTGCCCCAGGACCTTTCCTTTAACTCTCACTGGCATAACTAGACCTCTCCTTATAAAGGCAAGAAAAAAATACTAGAAATTGAATAAGGAAATGAAGACAATAGAAAAATAATTAAGCCATTGTGGTAAGCTCAGTAAAAGAGAGAGAAGAAAGGCAGAGGAGTATGAGCCCAATCTGGAATTTATCCCCATATGTTAGACAATTCCACAAAAATGAGCAAGCAGTAAGCTCAAGATAGAAAAGCTGCAATACATAATTGATAGAAATGCTGAAGAGGATGGAGAAAAGTATGAAAGATAGAGATAGCCAGCTGAGAACTCAACTGTTGTTAAGAGACGAGTATTTCGATGTTGAGATAAGAAGAATGGATTAATTTGTAGAGGAATAATTTAAACAGAGAGATATGGAGTAGAAGAAAGATTTGGAGGAGCGAGACGAGATGTGGGGAGTTGAATTAAAAGAAATGGATGAAGAATACTGGAGATGGTAGAAAGAAAGAGATGACAGTTTATCAAGGATGCTAGAAAGAAGAGATCATGTAGTCCAAAATTGCTTGGCTTTTAGGGATCAAGAGTGGTTAAATGGATTGTACCATTGAAAGGAAAGTCTGAGGCTAATGACTCGTGAGCATATCAATATTAGGGCAACTTTTGAGTCAATATGCAAAAGGCAACATGAGCTGACAAAGGGCAATGCAAAAATCCTAGATTGGGCTATGAAGGCAGTATCAAGAAAGAAAAAGGTGTCATTGCCACATATCAACATTTATGACTATGTACCCTGCATCATAGTGCCTCCAGATGTCCCAAGTGTCAACATACCCTTTAGTCAACAACTTGAACTGAGGCAGCATGCATACCGCTGTCTGATTCAGCGATATCCAGTCCAGACACAAAGAATAAGAATGACACCTAGAACTAAACCTCCAGGGGGAACCTTTCAAACCTCCAAAAGAGCCCAAAGAGAAAAAAAAAAAACGAGTCTCTTGATGTGTAAAATTTTTATCTGAAGTCTAGTTCTTTGTAATTTTCTCATAAGTTTAATAAAATATATGTTGACTTGTGAAAATTGTGTTTTGTGTGGAATATTGTTGCACTTTTGTACAATTTCTGAATTATTGAAATATGTAAGTTAGCTTGTTTGGTTGAATTGGGATGTTGATCATTGAGTTGCTTGTGCTATGATGGTAGTTGAACTAAAATGAATTGCTGAATAAAAATGGGCTTCTGAGTTGTACAATAGCATAGTAACCTATTTAGGAACCAAATAAGACAAATTGTAAATGAAATTAGGTAGAATAAGTGAAACATAATTGAAAAGCTGTGATGTCAAAGACAAATGGCATAAAATTTTAGAATTCTGAAGACTAAAATGAATGACAATGCTAATTAAACTGATAATTTTAGTTTTCTTGAACAGTACAGTTCAAATAATGACTAAAAACAAGCACATTGGTCATAGTACCTTGAAAACTGATTAAGCTTGGGTTAGGAACACCTTATTGGATTTATCATATTTTGAGATTCAAAAAGGTCCTAGAACTTGTTATAATACTATTCAAGGAGAAATCCTAGGCATTACAACCAATAGGAAATGATTTAGGCCATCCTTGGATAGTTTGAACCTTTCACAGCCTACCCTTTGATATGCATATATGCATACACCTTAGTACATTGTTTGAGCCTAATGCCAATTTCATCATCAAATCCACATAAAAGACCCTTAACCCTTCCTTAAAAGTCTAATCCTTCAGTAAAGAAACCCTTGTTTGCCCAAATTGTTAGATGAGTGCATAAAAAGTAAATAAAAAGGAAAAGTTTAGGGAAGTGTAATTTTTGAATGAGAAGGATGAGAAATGGGAATGATAAAATATAATCAACTACGAAAATATGTACTTAAGGAGGTGCATAACAGAAAAGTGAGAACCTGAAAAACATATAGTTTCAAGGGGGGATGAGTTTTTCCTTGTAGCCTTCCTTCCTTAAGGCATTAAGTTCTTAGGGTTGATCCACACCTAGTACCGCAATGGCAACTGGTATGGGAGTTACTAACCCAAAGCTTGCTAAAAGAAGGTAGAAAGCTTAAGAAGACAAAACATTGCACCATTCCTAAAACCTTGAACAAAATGAAAATAAAAGAGCTTTTGTACTCAAGGAACTGAGTTGAAAATAGAAAGTGGAGAAGAAAAATCCATAGTGGAAAAGAATGTGTAAAAAGATGAACCAAAACAAGTTTGGAGGTGAGGGGGGTGGGGAGGTGGTGGGGTGCTTTTGAATAGAAAATAAATGATGAGCAGTTATAAGGAAGAATGTTGAGTAAGTTTATGCAGTTTGGGTAAACTTGAAGCTTAAAGGTCCAGTTATCTACCCAAGTACCCTAGCCATAAATTACAAGTCTGAAAGACCTATTTGATCTTGAAGGTGGTGAATTGCTTAAATTAGTAGAGAATGATATGACTAACAAGCCTATGGGACCTAAGTCACTCTTGAAAGACTATCATTCTTTTATAATAGATCTCATAATGCTACCTAACCTGTAAATTTGTCAGAAAAGGGAAGACCAACACGCACTCACATCAGAGGTCATGAACTGTAGTTGTTTACATTCTATGAACTATCTGTTAATTTAAATAATCTAAATTAAAAATCTTCAGGATTCATAAATTAAAACTTATTTGGAATTTTTATCACAACTGACACTGAATCTAGATTGTTGATAGAATTGAAAAGAAAAATGTCCTTAAAATAATTTCAAAATTGTTTGAAGACAAAAAAATAGTATTTTCTTTGCTTGGGGACAAGAAAAACTTTATGTTTGGGTGAGTTTGATGAGTGTAAAACTCATCTATTAAAAGTTCAATTTAATACAAAATTATGGAGTCTTCACCCAGAATGTTGTTTTGTAGAAATTCAGAGAAAAGAAGCAAAAAAAAAAAAAAGGTGGAAAGAAAAGCAACAAAAATGGCTAAGGCGGGAAATTGCTAATTGTCACGACAAGTTTCATCTTTGTCGCGACAAAACTTAGGGCACACAATTTAAAGAATGTCGCAACATTCCAATGTTTGTCGCGATACATTATGGGAAGAAGGCAGAAGAAGTTTCTCACGACATTTTGCAACTCTGCTGCTACAAAGAACAAAGCAAATGGTAACAAAACATTGTCACAACAATGAAAATATATCGCTACAAAATATAAGCAAAAATCATGAAAAAACACTTGACTTATGTCGTGACATACAAATTCCTTGTCGTGACATACATATTCCTTATCACAACACAACGAAGGGTAGACTGAAGAAGGATTGTCGCGATATAGCTAAGATTGTCGCGACACAAGCATGTCAGAGTTCACTAGGAGTTTGTTGCGAAAATGGATTCCATGTCGTGACAAACCATACAAAGATCAATAGCATAAGGCAAGTAAAGATTGTCACGAAAAGTTAAACTTTTGTTGCAACAATTATCAGATAGTGTCAACTGAAGTTTGTCACGACATTTCACAGCTTTATAGCGATAAAAGAAGAAATAAGGCAAAGAAAGTTTGTCACGATAATAAATATTTTGTCATGACAATCACTCAAGAAAAATGTCACTCACAAAGGCTGTGACAAAGTCACGACAAAGGATTAAGGCATAGAAGCTGTAGAAAAGTCTCAACATTTATGAACTTTGTCACGACAAATGATTCAAGGGTAAGAAACTGAAGACATAGCAGAAATTGTCGCAACAAAGTCACGATAGAGCCTGAAGACAAAGACAGATGCTGCAATGTCACGACATTGATTCTTTTTTCGTGACAATATACACAATTGGGCCTACACAGTCAACTATGAAATCATCCTGGAATTATGGCCCATCATTTATGAGCCCTATAAATAGAAAGAGTTAGGATAAAGAAAACATCTTCGATCCAGCTAACTAGCCTCAGCTTTCCTCGGAAAGAAATACGTCTTTTCAGATATATATATATTTTCTTTCTATAATTATAGTTGTGGATTTGAGCTAAAATTTCGAGCTGGATGAATTGTAAATCAAGTTTCATTTATGTATGAACTTGAGTAAAGTCTAGAAATTTTTCTTGAATTTTATTCTTATTCAGTTTTTATTACATTTTCAATGAATTTGTTTGATCAACTAGTCATTGTAACTTGTGATTTAGATGTGGAAGACTGAGCTCTTTGGGAAGGATTTGGTGTTTTGATTGATTATTTTGCAGTATTTTCAATGAATGTTGTGGATTTGAGTACTGGATTATTCTAATTGGTACTGCTTCTATAATGAGTTGTTCTATATATCGCTTGCCTATACTTGAAAGTCAGATATGCCCGATTTCCAAGATCCCTCCGAGTGACACCTGAGTAGTGGACCACCAGAGCAAAGAGCAAATGACTCGAGGGTACATCGTGACGACATTGAACCACGTAATTCTGCTACTCCCTCCCCCTCACTTCCAAGGATAGCGATGTTCTAACCTTTGACTTCAAGGTTCCTTTCTAGGTGATAGCAGAAGTGTGTTCCCAAGGAATAAGAACCATTTGTTGATATATCAATTTAACTTTTCGAGGTTTCATTCAACCAAAGAGAATAATCTTCATCCTGGTTAGCCAAGATCTAATCAAGACAAAGCTAATTTTATTTCAATTTGATGGTCGAGGTAACAATCATATTTGAAGGTCAGGTTACCCTCGTTTATGGGGGGTAAGTAGTTTTCTACACAATAAATGGTCGTGAAGTATTAGTTTAGGAAAACAATAAATCTTAAAGATTTATAAAATTTAAAGAATTATTCCAATTCTATTGACCTCGGGGTTTAGGAACTGGTGTACTAACAGTGAAATGTGCAGTGTCATGAGGTATTCCAAGGCTACACTACTCTGCTCTTGGACAAATCTAGGTTTCAAGTCCTTAATGGCATTGTGTTTGGAAACTATGTAAATTGATAGTTAGAAAACTGGTCCATTCCCATTATTATTTCTACTCAAGTGAAATCTCTTATTCTACCAGGCTAGATTTATGTTTAACAAAAATTCTTTCATTCAATTTATTTTAGATAAGTTCAAATTTCAAATGTAGATTTAAAAAAGTTTCAAGACTATTCTCGAGCATGAGGGGTAGTCGATCTTTTAGATTTTCCATCAACCCTCTGAACGATATCCTGTTCTTATAATCTACTTTATTACTTGTATGATTTATGCACTTGCAGTGATTTAGACCATAATGTATTTTAAGCAAAGCATTATACACAAACAACAAAAAATAATTTTCATATACAGACTCAATCAAGTTTTTGGCATTACTGTTGGGGACTGAAGAGTCTCTGGTAGTAGTGTCAAGATATTTGGTTTGACACAATATTTGGTCTATGTAAAAATCAAGAGTCAATCAACAATCAATGCTTATATCGCGGCATTCTTCTAGTGTTTCTTCAGGACTTCTACTCATCTTTTATCGTGACATAGTTCCATTATTGCAACAATGTTCTGCTGCCATTTTTCATATTCTTCGTCGCGACAAAGTTGTGAAATGTCCCGACATAATTTTTTTGCCTTCTACTCATAATATGTCGCGACATAGCTCGGGAATGTCGCGACATAGGTTCTGTTTCTTTCTTACGGAAGCTTCTTAATATTTGTTGCGACATTTATTCTGCTATTTTTGCCCCGAGTTTTGTTGCGACGATGGTGAAATTTATCACGACATTTAGAATTTCCTTCCTTAGCCATTTTTGTTGTTTTTCTTGCTGATTTTTGCTTCTTTTCTCTAAATTCTTGTAAAACACAAATTTGGGTGAAGACTCCATAATTTTGCATTAAATTGAACTTTTAAGCCTCAAATATACATAAAAAAAAAAAGGGCTTAAAAATAGATGAGTTTCACATTCATCACTTCGTCTTCATAGCTCTTATGGTCTTCCACCTCCTCTATTATGGTGTTAAGCAAGTACACCTCTCTTGGATCATCCTCCATGTGAGTGTGCTATGTGGCTGCAAAGGGGCTAATCTTCTTCAAGTTGAAAATATTCCATCCAAGATCTTCTCTTTGCTTCCTTATAACATCTAGTAGCTTCCCCTCTTGTTTCTCATGTAGAAATAAAGGTATCACAACTGGGCATGTATGCTTCTAAGGAAAACATACTTTAGCCCACAAGGGAAGGGCTTCAAAATTGGCTTGGGAGGGTCACTTGGCTTCTCTAAGGGTGGATCATCATTAGTCACAAGTGGTAGAACCTTTTCACTCCATGCAGTTGTATGTGCAATTGATTCCTCAATGTAAAGTGCATCATCTTTGTGGATAGTATCAAAGTTGCTCATGAGTGCACGATGTACAGCTTCATCAAGATGCTTCTCCATGGGTATTTCAATCATTTTCACTTCCTTTGGATCCTCATCTTCAAGTTTTGCAAACCCCTTTTCTAATTCATCCTAAGCTTCTACCTTTGGCTCATCATCACACGCTATCCTCTCTTCATATTTCTCAAATTTTTTAGCATATTCTTTCTCACACAATGGAGAGGGAGTGGGTTGGTTTGTTAGCTTATCATCCTTTAGTGTTATCATGGATTCCTATTTATGCATATTAGGTGAGTTCTCATCTTGTACCTCTATTTCATGAATTCTTCTTGGATTTTGTTGAGGTTGTAATGGAAAATTACCTTCCTCATGTGTAGAATGGGTACTAGTGAGTTGAGAGAGAGTTTGCTTGTTGAGGCTGTAATGGAAAATTACCTTCCTCATGTGTAGAATGGGTACTAGTGAGTTGAGAGAGGGTTGATGAGTCTTAAACTCATCTATTTTTAATCCATTTTTCTAGCTTATTTTTATTATCTTCATATATGTTTTAATGCCAAATTATTGAATATTTACCTACTTTTGTGTTTCTTTGCAAGATAATCCAAAAAATGAGAAAATTCCAAGAAAAAGAGAAAAGATAATTGTAGCCAGCTTCGTCAAGGACAACATTTTCAGGTGTTGCAAACAAACTTCCAAGCAAATGGCAAAGGAACTTGGTCACGACAATATTTCCTTTGTAGCAACACAAAGGTCTAAATATTGACAGATGAGCTATGTCGCGACAAAAGACAGCGTGTCGCGACAGAAAATGGCAAGAATATAACAAGTCAGCTGAGACAAAGAAATTTTATGTTGTGACAAACTTTTCAATAGGATGTCAACACAAGGAATAAATTGTTGCGACAAAGAAGCACATGTTGTAACATAATGAAGAACAGAAGGAAGAATCTCTGTCGCGATAGAATTCCCTTATGTCGCGACACTGATTATTGCAACATGGAAAAGCTTGTTGAGATAGAAAAATAACTTTGAGAAAAGACCTCTATCGCGACAAGGTAATGTATGTCGCGACACTAAAAGAAGAAGTTTCTATCATAATAAGGTAATGTATGTCGCGACGCTGAAAGAAGAAGAAACTCTGGTCGTGACAAATAAACAAAGTCGCGACATATGATGCTTACTTGAAGAACTAACCCTCGGTTGCAACAAAGAACTTAAGTCACATACCTTGCTGCTTGCCGAAGAGATGTTTCGATGCCACGGATGTGGATCTAAGGTCATAAAGACAAAGATAAGCTAAACACAGATAAACAAGGTCGCGACAGACTTTTCTATGTCGCAACAAAGATCCTAAACAGCAAGAAAGAGAAGTCCGGTCATATTAACAAACCAGGTCACACACAAAAATGTCGAATACGTAAAAGTCCGGGCCGTGACATAACAAACTAGGTCGCAACAGCAAACATCGACAACACCAAGAGGCCATGTCGCAACATCAAAATGAAGTTGTAACAAGAAATCAGGTTAAGTGTTGACAATACTCTATCGCGACAGACTTTTTGGATTGCGATAGAAATTCTGAAAATACAAGAACATTGTTGAAACAAGAACCAAAACATAAATGTTGTAGTGACATAAAAACTGGGGCGCGACACCAATTTGAAGAAGCTGTAAAGAAACTCTGTCATAACAAAATTATCGAAGTCGCGACATAAATATTCAAGGAACCACACATAAGATTGTCGCGACATAGCACGGTTAGAACAAAACACTTTGCAAGACAGATTGTTTAGAGGCCAAAGAAAGATCTGTCATGATGAGGAAACCCCCTACGCTGAGAGCAATGAATATGTCAAGAATGATCACTGTCGTGACTATGAAACTCGCAAGACGGAACTGGGGCAAGAGATGGGAGATACTACACACAGGAACAGTCGCAATAGACAACTGCATGCTGAAACAGAGACCTGCGATGAGGATTGAAAACTCTTTCACGACAAAACTTCCAAGTCGTGATAGAGAATGCAATCATGGCTGCACTTTGGATCGACAATGTAGTTTTGAATTTAGCTCCAACTTTGGGCTCATAATAGAAACAATGACCTCTAAAATATTACTTAGATAAATCCTCAATTTACTCATGGTTTGAGAATTAGTTGATTTATCATCAATTTAATTTCACTCGAGATCCCTCCTCGATCCGTGTGAGGAATGATCTTGATCTTGTGTTAGCTTAGATCTAATCATGAAAATGGGAGTAATTTTAAGATCTATAGATGAGGCATCATTCATCTTGTAGAAATTGGGCAATGACCTTGTCTTGGGAAGCAAATTCATAATATAAAAATGTATATACAAAAATACCTAGATCTTATAAAGAAATTCTGATTACAAGTAATTGATTAGAAACATGAGTAAGAAATGAACATAATTTTTTAATCATTGAAAAGTATTGTTAAAGGAGAAATCCAAACTATACTACCTTACCTCTTTGACAATTTCGGGATTCAATTGCTGGATAGAATCGAATTAGATTATGATGCAGAATCGATAATTTCACATAAGTTAACCAAGGTTCACTCCCGTAAATAACTGTTCAAATTCAATTTATGTTTAGGATTTTAAAATTTTCTTTATTATAGATGTAGAAATTAAGATAGTAGAATTTTAGTTCTACATCGAAATTTCTATAAAATGGAAGTTCAAATAGTGTGGAACTCGAGTAGTCAAAAATTGAATTTTAAATTCTTTTCAATCTCCTGTGATCGAGTATCCCGATCGATAGTCTCACTTTATTACTTGTACGACCTGTGCACTTGCAGTATTAAGGCCAAACTAAATCTTTAATGAATTCATTGACAAATCCATTTTTCTTATGAGCATACAAGTTATTTTTGGTACTAACAAGTTTCTGGTGCCTTTATTGGGGATTAGCATATAGTCCTATGGTAATGGTTTCATAAATTTGTACATATATGATTTGGTCAGTCAACAAGTTTTTGGCGTCGTTGCCAATGATCGAAGGAATTTAAAAATCAATATTCAGACAAAAGAGTGAAATGCTAAATTGGACATTTTTCTTGGATTTAAAATTTTTTTAGAAAATTAGCAAAAATCATTTTTAACAAAAAGAAGGGCTATGGAAGCCTAAATAGATATATAATTTTTTATACCACTAACTTCATTTGATCTCAGTGTGTTCTACTTCCAGGAAGATTTTAAATGCATAGAAAACCAGAAGCAGATATGTTGCATCTAGATACTGAAATTGAAAGAACCCTGAAGAATATGAGGAAAGCTACCAGTGCTGAATATAAAAGTATGGCAATTCAAATAGAAAGATTGCAAACTATTACAGAATAAGAAGAAACATAGAGACCTCAAAGGCCTAACACTATGGAGGAGTTTTGGAGGCCTATTATTAAAGAGGAGTACTCTGCTATGAGACAACCTCCCATTGAACCCAACAATTTTGAGCTGAAGCCAACATCGATAACTATGGTACAGCAACACCAATTCATAAGTCACCCCTCTGAAGATCCGAATGAGCATTTGGGAAGATTCATGAGAATGGCCAACATAGTCAAGATGAATGGGGTGAGACCAGATGTAATTGTTTGTCCCTTTTTATATAGACTAAAAACCCCTCAAATTCACATAGTTGTAAGAGCCTTACATTTCTCGCGTGATCCATGTCACTGATAAATTTTCTTTTATAAAAAATATTTCAAAAGGTTCATGATTTAAAATAAGGGTTTAGTCTATGACACTCATAAAGTGCACAGGTCATACAAGTAATAAAATCTGAATGTAAGTCAAAGTATCATTCCCACAGAGATTGGTACTAATTTAAAGATCAACTACCCCAACTATCACTTCCATGCTATTCAATTAAAGACTAAAATGAAGTTAATCTAGAAAATAAAGGTTCTAGACTATTAAATATTGTTTAACTAAGCTAAAACAAATTAAATGACTAAAAATAAATTGTAACTAAAATACTGGAATGAATCAGTTTCCTGTGAGAAACGAAACTATCAGTGAATTACAATGAAACAGTCAATTCCTACACTAAAATACGTTGCTCTATTTTGTGTATGGATCTGGATTTGTCCAAGATTTCCTAAATTTTGGAATTGATTTCTCCATATTCATCAAGTTAATACCCTCGCTTTCTCTCGGCGATAAGATCAAACCAAATTTATTTGTATTCCCAATCCTCTTGCAAGATCCGGGGTATTTTTCTTCTCAATACTTCACACCCATTTCTTTGCTGATGTTGTTCTTTGTATTTCCCTCTAGATTTCCCCAAAGCTTCTGTCATTTAAAAGGTGGCTCAACTCAGATCTATTGGGTCGTTTCTTTTCCTTTGATTAGATCTTTTAGCTAACACGAGGTTAAGAATCAACTCTTTCCTTTAGATTAAGGTGAACTCTCCGATCATTTATAATAAGAATACTCCCTCCAACTTCAATTATGAGCGAATATGAGATTTATCAAAATGAACTCTCAGTTAGCAAATAATAACGGTAGCCTAGCATACCTAGAAAAGAATGCTCGCCATCGAATTTCTGCCTCCCTATGTCACGCAGAGGGCATCCTGGATATCAGAGCAAGATACATTCCCTCAACTGGTATTCAGTACTACTATTGGGAACTTATCAATTAAAAAACGACACCAAATAAGTAAATTCGAACCCAAATAAGTTCTCCAAATTTATGCAGAATGATCAGAATCTACAAATAACTAAATCTAGCGTAGCCATCTGATGATCGTGACGCGTAATTGGCAAAATGGCGTGACTGATCATGTACAACCAATCGTAATTGAAATGAACTGAGAAGAAATGAATTCCAAAAATTTGTCTAGATTTCATAAATTTTCAGGCAGTAATTTTAAGAAGAAAATAACAAAATAAAACTACAGCTCCACTTGTTTCTGCACTGTTCGCAAATTCAAATCTAGAAAATAAATTAACTAAAAAAAATAAAAATAAAAATCTACACTAAGTTCCTCTCCTTTCCCCTTTTTATGGGTAGTGAAGGCGGAAGCTACTTTACTATTCTAACTCTATCTATTTATACTGTCAAAAGGAATTGGGCCGAATCCCCAAAAAGTTCCAGGTGGAATTCCCAAAAGAAGGCCCAACTCACTGTCCTATGTCGCGACCTCAAGTTGATGTCGCGACATGAATTTCCCTTGATCGCTCGGCTTTTAGTCGGACCTTGTTGCTTCACCATTTTCTTAACCGCTGATCAATGGTCGTGACATCGCTTGTTGTCGCGACCTTGTTCGCTTCACCGTTTCTAGAGTCATGTCGCGACTCCACAGCTCCAGGTCGCGAAGATCGCTTGTGGTCTTTCTCTTCTTCGCCAGCGCGCCAGCCAGCTTTGTGCCACACCCACTTTTATGTTTGTAGGATACTCTTCATGTTGTGACTTTGATTTCTTGGTCGCGATTGTGTTGGTGGTCTTCTGCCTTCACAGGTTTCAATTTGATGTCGCGACCTCAAGGTGATGTCGCGACCTCTTTGCTGTCCATTTTCTTCCGGTCGAACCCTGCCTTCAGGAGCCATTGCAACCAAATTTTCTCCTTCCCACCTTTATTCCAGGTCGCGACCTCAAGGTGATGTCGCGACCTCAATTTATTCCCCGTCAACTCTTCAGTCGCTACCTGGCTGAGTAGTCGCACATCGCTTCATGTGTCCCGACACAAATGGTCGCGAACTCGCCTTCCCGTTGAGACTCAGCTCCCGCTTATGTCGCGACCAACCGTATGTCGCGGACTTCAAATGGTGCCTTTCATTTTAAAAAACTAGTTGCAACTTTGTTCTTGCAAAGACTTCGATCCACGCCGCGACATCGACGACGCCAGCGACCGCTACATTCAAGACCTGATGTCGCGACATCGTGACTGTGTCGCGACATGCGCATTCTTCTTTGAATCTTTCCTTTAGTCTCGACCACACATTTCCTTTGTCGCAACTCCTTTCTTCGTCACTTCACTTGTTAAGGTCTTCTATTTCTTCCCTTCAAACTTGTTCGTGATGTCATGGTTCTGGAAATGACTAACAACTAAGCTTCCCGTCGCGACTCCAATTCTTCGCTGCGAATTTCACCCCGCTTTGTAGGTTAGTCTCTTCTAGTTTCCTACGAGATTTTAGAATTTGGTCGTGATTTTCCTACAAAATTAACAATTTGAGTAAAATATCCACATTTCTCGTGATACAAATCAACATTTATCTCAGAATATGCTCGTAAAAAATGGATTAAAAATCTAATGAGTTTTTGGACTCATCAAATTCCCCCAAACTTAAATTTTGCTTGTCCCCAAGCAAAGAAAAGAAAGAATTGTTTGTCCTCAAACAAATAAGATTAAAATTTTTAAGAACATTTTTCTGATTCATACCACAGTTTTTCTCATTCCACCTTCTAATTGGAAATAAGAGATACCAGCATCATTTTAAATTTCAGTTTCGATTCAAGAATAAGAAATGGTACACTTCTATCACAAATTTCTTGATGAAATAATGTATTTAAACAATATTCAACAAGTCTTTGCTCGTGTGTGCAGAATCTTCAATCCTTTTCATCTTCATGTTGAATTTAGCTAATCTTCGTGTGGAGTTTTCGACGTTAGTCAAAGTCTGTGAGGGCTTGTTTTTCATATTGATCTCCACTAATGTGTGGTAAATTCAACCTTCAATATCAAGCAGTCTTCGTGCTTGTAATGTCGGGCTTTAGCTGACTGGCAGGAGATAATGGGAAAATTTAAGTTGCAAATCACCATCACCTTTCTTTGTACTTGTTGCCTCAAATCTCTCACCCTTTTGCTTCTGTACTTGTTGATTCTCCCTCAATCCTAGGCTTCGATTCTTCTTTTTGAATTCTTTTATGGAATTTTAATTTCCATATGCACTTTATTAAGGTCATTTCTTGTTCTTAACTCTTTGCTTCTGCTTTTTCTAAGGTCAGGAATAGTGCAATGTTTTGTCTTCTAGCTTCTATCACTCTTAGAGAACTTCACAAGAACTCCCATGTACTCAATTGTATTAGGGTACTAGGTGTTAAAACACCCCTACGAGCTTAATTGTTCAAGGAAATAGCCACAAGACAAAACTTATTCCCTTTTCATTAATTTCGCTTCTTACTTCTTCACCTATACCTCAGAATAATTGGAAATATTTCTTCCCCCAAACTTATTTCTTCCTTACAGACTTTTATGTACCTGAAACTCGGATACCTGGGGCTCTTGTCAGCAGGATTATTGCAAGGAAGGAATTTAGGTTTCTCAACTGGTCGCTATCAAGAAATAAGGCCTCGCTTCATCAAATCATGAACTAGAAGATATGCTTTTAGCATATATTGAGGGTAGGCTTGGAAAAGCTCAAACTGCCAAGGATGGCCTCTATCACTTCTTGTTGGTTGTTTTTACCAAATATTTCGCCTCAATCAATAATCTAACAAGTTCTAGGACTATGGACTCTTAATCCTAAATTTCCCATAAGATGTTCCTAATTCCTCTCAAAGTTTCATGAGTTTTGTCACTCCAAGTGTATTATTTCTTCAAGACTTGTACTTATTCACTGTCTACTTATATTATTTCAACCAAGTACTTTGTTCCATCAGCAATAACCATTTTCCAATTTTTATTTAAAAAATGCAGGCTGCAACTCCTAATTTCCAGTTTACTAATTTACGCCCTTATTTTTCCTGTAATTTTGTTATTGGGAAAGAAAAAAATTGTTTATTTAATCCTTGCACAAACAAGGCACTTATTATTTTCATGCTAAACAGGAAATGACACAAACACAAAATTCAATATATCAATTCGTGAACTCAAAAACAACTAATTTGTAAGTCAATAAGAATTTTATTCAAATATCAAAACATTTCGATATTGTACAACCTGATTTCTTTACAAATAAGACTATAACTAAAAAAAAAAAAACTCTATTGATCTAAAACCCTATATCTTCCTTCTCATCGTAGAGCTTCCTCGGCTTTTATTTTGGTTCACCGTAATCCTGAACCGCGCCCCAGTGATTCGGCATTTCGCTAACAAGAATGCTCAACAAATCGCGCCTTCCTTCCTTTTTTCGAGCTCGGATGATGGGTTCTAATTAACCCTTCCAACCTCCCTACCCATCAACCACTTTGATTACACAAATAGCTCTATGGAATAAATGAGGAATTGGTTTGTTTTCATACTGAATCTGTCCCCACAAGCTCGTGTTTGGTGCACTGGGAACTCTTATTTTTCCTTCATTCTCCTTTCATTCCTCGTTGTTTATTCTTCCTTTGTTTTCTCCCATCCTTTTATAGTGATTGGCCGTCTTGGGAAACTACTGTGTTCTTATTCTTTTTAGATTTCCATGAACAGAATTAAATGAAGTTTCTGATTATCTCATATTTCCAAAGAGGTTTTGGGAATTCCGTGGGAATTTTGATCGTTTTTCGAGTTATTAAATTCTCTCGACTTTTCCCTTTGAAATCGAATGCACTAAACCAATTGCTTAATCAAGACATTTGGGTTTATAAGCCTCGTAGATTAGTTTAATAATTTTATTTCGAGGTTCAATGAATGATGCGTCAGAAGGGTTAAGATGAACTGGAACTGACCTTGAATTTGGAGTGGATATTTTACCAATTTATTTCACGTCATCAAATTTTTAAGCCTTTTAATTTATGATTTTATTTTCAAGGAATCCTATTTATCAGTCGGAATATCTAAAATGAAAGGTTTAAAACCTACTTTTATCGAAGCTTTCGACTATTCTCGGTCGCCAACCCAAGGGCTTTGTTACACCGAAATGGTCAAATTTACATGGGACTCTGATGCTCACAACTGTTTTTCTTTCCTTTCTTTATTTCACTATGGAATCTCGCTTCACTCAGCTCTCGACTCTCTTTCTAGTTTTATCAGTTTCCACATCCAAAGATTCTCGTTGCAACCCCGATTAATGTTGCGACTAGAAAATTTTTTAGGTCTCCCTGAACAATTAAATTCACAACTATTTCAATTTATTTAAATCCAATCAAGACAACTACAACTCAATTCATCGTCATCATGCAAATATTCAATAAAATCTTCCACTATGCATCATATTCAAAAATTTAAGCAATAACAAATAAAATTCCCCAAGCTTCAATCATGCCATATCGAGGACAAATCTTAAATAAAATCAAGAAGAGTATACGCCCATTTTTTGTCTCTTATGCCGACTGAGGTTTAATCAGAGATGCTCCCTTGCACAATTTTTCATTGTTTCGCAGAAACTAACAAAAAAATATTTACCTACTCTTCAATCGCAATGAATCAAATTACACAAAGTTTATTGTGAAATTTAAAACATAAAATATAACCAAAACTTTAAACAAACTAATGTGATTGCTTCCACAAAGCCTGCTTCTAATTTTAGCCTTAGTTGGACTTGTCGTCACTATAGTTCCTGTTTTCTTTAAATCTTTCTCATCTCGAACTAAGAGTCATTCTTCCAATTGCTTCCTCCCAAGGTAGTGTGCTTAATATTTGACCATTAACTTTGAATTCCTCATGATTGCTGGTTCTAAGTGTTACTGCCCCAAATTGTGTGCTTGATACTATTATATATGGTCCACTCCATTTTGATTTAAGCTTTCCTCGAAAGAGTCTTAGTCTGGAGTTGAATAATGTGATCTCGATCTCCCCGCTTTTGAATTCTCCCCAAAATTCGTCGATCATGCCATTTTTGTTTTATCTTTTGTAGATTCCGCACTATCATAGGCTTCATTCCTTAACTCTTCCACCATTTAGCCGAGTAGCCTCTCTTCTTAGGCAACCTTGAAATAAAATTTAGCTTTTGATGGAACACATAGCTTTATTCTAGCTCAAGAGGTAGGTGACAAGGTTTTCCAAAGACAAGCTGTATGGTGACATTCCAATGGGAGTTTTAAAAGCAAACTCAGAGTGCCAGTGCATCAATGCTTCAAAGACCACACACTATGGCCGGAATTTAATGGGGCCTTTTCAAGAATTTTCTTATCTCCCCATGAATAAATTTTGCCCATTTGTTCCAGGGAGGAAGATAGCCAAGCCTCATAATGTTTGATACCATATCTGCCCATGAGTTTGTCAAACACCTTATTTGCAAAATGGCTCCCTCCATCACTGATTATAGTTCTGAGTGTCCCGAATATGTTGAGAATATTTCTTTGTAAAAATCCCACAACTGTATTGGCATCATTCTTGGGACAAGATGCTGCCTCAACCCATTTTGATACATAATCCACAACTAAGAGTATGTATATATTTCCAAATGAAGCTGGAAAAGGCCCCATAAAATCCATTCCCCATACATCAAACAATCGTGACCACCAGATAACTTTGCAGTAAGTATTTCTCATGCTCTTTGATGATATTTTCCTAGCTTCCCATGGTATTGGATCATATAATCTCACTAATTCAAACAAGAGAGAATTTTGTGGGCTGTTTTATTTTCGCAAATGTCCTCCATATGGTGATGCATGACATTCTTGTACCCGTTTTCTCACCTTCTGGTACACATCTCTTTATAATTAGATCAGCTCCTCTTTTAAACAGTAATGGGTCATCCCAGATGTAGTATCTGCTATCAGTCCTTAGCTTTTTTTTTCTCTCGTCAGAGCCGATTCTCGTGGCATAATTCCACAAGCTAAGAAGTCACAATATCAAGATACCAAGGTGTCTGGAGTGACGTGGAAGAATCAGTTTATCCGAAAATTTTCCGCTATTTCTTCTCTTGTTCAACAGGAGCCCACTCACAAGTATGATCAGCCATCACATTGTCACTAAATCCTTTCTTGTCTTTTATTTCTAAATCAAATTCTTGCAATAACAATACCCAATTCCGATAAGTCTGCTCGCTTTCTTTCTTTTGCCATTAGATACTTAATTGTTTACGATCAAGGTGTATAATACATGGGACCCCAAAATGTATGGCCTAAATTTTCACATGTACATTATCGCCAAAGATTCCTTTTCGCAGAGGTGAGCAATTTTCCCGAGTTTCTAAAGGTTTTTCGGCATAGTATATACCTTAATACTTTTTCACTCTTTCTCGCCCCAATATAGCTCCCATTGCAAAATCACTAAGATCGCCACATTCAAATTCTCCGTCTAACTGGGTTTTCGCATGATGGTTTCCTTAACTAGCTTCTTCGTCCGATTTGATTCTTCAAACTTAATTCCGCGTGATTCATCAAAGTAGAACTTAGTATCCTTTTCCAAGAATCAGATGGTTTAGCAATTTTTGAGAAATCTCTATTAAATCTTCTATAAAATTCAGCATGTCCTAAGAAACTTCTAATTCCCCTTGTACAGGCATAAAATTTATAATTGAAACTTGTTTGTCTACTTTAATTTCTCCTGCTATTAAAATCATGTGCCCCAAGACAATTCCTTCAAGAACTATAAATGACATTTTTCCAATTCGTAGCTAGATTCTCGTCCCGCACCTTGAAGTAATCGGCCTCAAGTTATGCAGCACTGCTCAAAACCGGATCCATACACTATAAAATCATCCATGAAGATCTCCTAACTTCTTCACTAAATCGAAAAATATAGACATCATGCATCTTTGGAAGGTACTAGGAGCATTACACAAACCAAATGGCATTCTCTTAAAAGCAAAAGTACCAAATGGGCATGTAAAAGTGGTTTTCTCCTAATCCTCAGGTGCAATGGCAATTTGGTTATATCTAGAGTATCCATCAAGAAAACAAAAGTGAGGGTGTCCTCGCCAATCTATCCAAGATTCGATCACGAAAGGTGGGAAAATGATCGGCCGTTGTATATCTATATTTTTCTGCAGTCAATACACACACCTCAATCCTACACATTTTGTAGAATAAGTTCATTCTTTCATTTCGATCACAAAGTGAATCCATCTTTCTTAGGAACCATAGCGGTACCGGGCTCACCCAAGAACTATCTAATATAGCATATATAAACCCGTATTTAACCATTTTTGTATTTTTCTAACAACTTTTCATCATCGGTTCAGCCTCTCGATGCTCAATAGAGTTTTTTCATTATCATCCAAAGAAGATTTTTGTAACATGCAAATGGAGGGACTCCTTCCGATCCTCACCACCAAGCAATAGCTTCCTTGTGACGCCCCAAATGGGTCCGCAATTCACCAACTCAGGAATACAAGTGGACGCTGGTTACCTCGACGCCACTTCAGGCAAAATCTGCAGTCTCCTTGTACTCTGGGAGCTCACCCAAAATGATACACCCGCACAAACTGCTGTCCTGGGCACCAATATATGCAATATATATCCAATACCCGCCACTTGGGCCCATAATACAATACTCACAATATATTCAACCATATCCAATAGTTTCAAGAGTTAATAAATTTACTCTTATACAACATATACCAAAATTAGGGAATTTAATACATGTGGAGAATCATCAAAGCCAATAATCTCGCTTTTCTAATCCCCATCTCTAAGATCAGAGTCGCTCCTCTTCTGCACGCTCCTCCATGTACCTGTAAAATAAAGGGGGTCCCAATGACTAGAGCTAAAGTTCGCAGGAGAACGCTCTGGCAAGCCATCACCACCTGGGCGTAGCAATGTCTAAAGTAAACACATTCAAGCAAATGCATGATCCTACTTGAATGTCTACATGACCAACTCATCCCGAGTTCTCATCGACATTTCCTCTCACACTCGCCTAAGTGAGAATATTAGCCTTAAGAGCGGACAACCTCCATGTGTATATCAATCGTTTCATCCGACGATTGATATATTATTTATTTGTGGATTACCCTCCGATGAATATCAATCAAGGCTCCGACGATTGATATTTGAAATTTGACTAATTCCTTCGATGAAATAATGTTCTTAGACAACCCTCCGAACCTTTTTCCTCTAGACTCATCTCATGCACTCACTCCTAAAATCCTAGGGTGATCCAGTGCATATGGAATGCATGTATGCCAGTTCCAATACAGTCTAATCACATGCAAATATATAAACATGAATATACTCGCATAATTAAAATCACACAATCATGTCATGTAATTATCATTTCAAACATCAAAATTAGCCCACTTGGGCTAATGATCATACACCTAGCGATTTGAGACTTTAAATCAATGACCAAACAATATATTTTCACAAAAATATTTTGTGATCGCTTCGTGAATAGTGTGTCCCCTAAGCATTATTCTAAAACACAACTCAATCCGTCATTAGGTGAACCTGCAATCCACGCTAGCTCCCGCCCAATGCATACCAAGCAACCATCTAACACACAAATTACACAAAACCACACCCGCACTAGCGTCATTTACAGAATTTTGGCCTAAAATCTTAGATCACTCCGTCCCATGTTCGGGATCGATCAAACGCCCATTCTCGGCCTTTTTTCATCAATACATTTATTCAATAAATGATCAAACATGGGACCTAAACATCCCTTCACACGTCACCGGTCAATGTGTTTCGATTTCAATACCCACAAATTCGGGTCCCAAGCCGACCGACAAACGTCGTCTGGCCTGGCAACTAACCGAAACATCGAAAAACACTTAAAATGGGAATATTAAATCTCAAGTAGGGAGGTAAAATCTTACCTTGTTGAGTTTGAAGAAACTCAGATCCTCGAGTTCATTTTGCAGCCCTCCGCGCAGAACTTTTTTCCTTCGCCTGCACCGCCGACTGGCCTTAGATCGTCACATTTCTAGAGAGGTCGAGACTCCTCTCTAAAACCACCATTTCGCTTTTCTTCCCCATCGCATCTCCCTCCTTCATTTCACGTTTATTTTCCTTTAATTGGAGAAGAAAGCATATATATTATTTGTCACTTTGTGACTTAAAAATCCAAACTTTAAATGACCATTTTGTCCCTCTTTACCGTATTTGATACTGCACCACCCTACTATCCATTTTCGTCACTTTGCTCATACCACTTATGATACATGAGTACTTGTTATATGCGGTTCTTTGTCACATCGAAATTGCTTTATGGCACCCGAAAGGCGATGCCTCGAAAAACGTGTCAACTCTCGACTATCTCGAAAATTACGAAATTTACTGGTTAGCTAGGATTTCGCGAGACAATTCCAAGTAACAAAGACACCGTTTTCATTATCCGAGATCTAGAGAATTTATTCCATTTTTGACTAGAATACAATTTTGTAATTGAAATTACGATTTTGCCCTTATTCCTAAATTGGAATTTCTTCCTACATTCTCCCCTTAAAAGGAATTTTCAAGTTTGTAATTCAGGATAATCATTAAATCACGCGCATGCATATGCAACGCGCACTCTACCATGATGTAAAACAATCATTTAAATTTTAAACGACTGGGCTATGCACTCATCCCTAAACAAGAAGGGATAAGTGGCCCGCATCGCGGTCCCGCGGGCTCCCACGTTGACTCCTCCACCCACGCGCCGCCATAGCACTCACTAGCTCACGCTTTGGCGTCGCGAAACCTAATCACACAAATTATCCAATATGCATACCGGTCCCTCCTCAAAGGTCCCATCCGTGTCAACCCCACCGTCCCCAATCCACCGCCACGGCCGGATCCGGAATATATCCGGAGCATGGAGACGTGAAACACCTCGCGGACACCTGACATGCTGGGCGATAACGCCAACCAGACGAATCGCGGCTTCACCTCTCGAGTATCTCGGGAAGGGCCAATAAACCTCTAAGGATAGCTTCCGTGCTTGTCGAACCGATCACTCCTCCTCAGCATCACCTCAAGAAAACGCAAATCACCAACTCCTCGAACTCCCCAAGGGTCGACGCGCCGCACATCCGCATAGCCTTCCGCCGGCCTCGAGCCGTGAGAAGACGCTCGCTGTCAGATTGGAACTCACCTTCTCGTGAGGTGTCTCTAATCGGACGACCACGATGGAGCTCTTCTCCCACCATCCGACATAATCTGATCTACATGGCCTCCCATACAGTGCCTCATATGGTGCCATCTGTATGCTCGCCTGATAACTGTTGTAGGCGAATTCCACTAAGGGCTAATGCTCCTCACAGCTACCCTTATGATTCAGGACGCATGCTCATAGCATGTCCTCTAACACCCGTATATAATCCATACAACCCGTAACCCTACACAACCCCAGCTTGGTGTGTATACGCTGACCTTCCCAAGGTCACAATCACTGACAATCCAATGGACCGTCAACCTAGTCCATGTCATGAATGACATCCATATACCGAGCCCTTGCCGACTCACCAACACCCAATTCAATTTCCAATGGGGTATCCAAACCTCGAGTCACTCCCGACTCCTATCACTCAACTCTAAGTTTACGTGATAACCTGACCGTGTGTTTTCATCTCGATTACATAATTCTTCGGCTTACACTTCTAGCTTGTTACATAGACAATGGAAGATATCTCCCTGCCCTATACACCCTAACTCCAAGATTCTCACCCAGGGATTAATCTTACTCTCTTTGCTTTGTCCAACACACTCTAATTACTCTCTTCATTTCGAATCGAACTTTGAGTCTTCATCGACATAGTCCTAAAGACAACTCAACCCAACACTCACTCAAGAACGGTGAATGACGGCACCGCGCACCGCGACACCCGACTCCGACGTGGGATACCGCGGCACATGAACGCAATAATGCCATACTCAGGGACACCCTATCCCAGTGGTCCACCGTGGAGCGCAGTCCCTGAGATCTCTCACTCATAATCTCGACCTATCAGGTCAACTCTCACCCTACATCCTAGGGAAGAACATCTATAATTGGCTTCTCTAAAGGCCTTAACCTCTAAGCCCAAATCCAATGCCGTGTCGAGTATGAAAACCTGGCCTAGGTCTCACTACACATCGAAGACAACCCGATGGTTGTCAACTCATCCATGCCGCGCCCGACAATCAACAACCAATATGTCTACCACCCTAAGGTCCACTCACGCCTCCTTCCACCGCAACTCCGATCCGTCCTCGACTTTTACCTACACTCCGCCCCTTTGGCCAATTCAGGTCGTTGAGAGGCTTCAGATAGCACCGAAATCGAAACTAGTTCCTCCTCGAATTTCTACTAAAAAGTGTGGAGGAATGAACCGTATACTCTCCTGTCTCTACGGCTTAACTGGATCGGATTGTCCCAAAGTCTGGGATCCCTATCTCCGGGGGGCAACTCGCCACGCTTGCTCACCCCCGGCCCTAGTCCTCGAACTCCAATGTGAAGGTAAGTCTTCGCCTCTCTCTTCCCTAACTAGGAGAAAGCTGATCCTCCCTTTTGTTACCAACACCCGTATCCCGAGTGTTCCAAGTATCCTCAATCTCTCTCTCTATGGTTAGGGTCGTCCCAACCATGGAGCCCATATCCCGTAGGCGAAATCCTACAATCCTGCCCCGAATGGACAACTTCAGCCCATTCTCGAATCTCCTATGATACCTAGCCAATCTCAAGAAACTACGTATTTCGAAGATTGACATTCTGTCTCTTCCAACTCATCACTGCCTCAACCTTCTCTGGGTCGACTGACACTCCTGATGATGACACCACGCCGGTCCCAAAAATCTCAACCCGTAAAGTCAAAACTCGCACCTTTATCAACTTATCGTGACAATGATGGTCTCTTAACAACTGTGAAATTGATCCTCATGATACTCATGCTCCCACTGATCGGGAGCATCATGATGTCATTCACGAAGACTACGACAAACTGATCTAGATAGGGTTGGATTATCCTATGCATGAGATCCATGAATGCTGCTGGCGCATTCGTCAATCCAAAGGGCATCACCGTAACTCAAAGTGCCCATAACAAGATCCTAAACGCCATTTTAGGATTTGTCTCTCTAACCCTCAATGATGGTAACCAAGCATGGTTGTCTATCTCAAGTAGACCTCGCGCCAAGCCTCAATCGAACAAATAAATCATCAACTCTGCATGCAGTACCAATTCTGATCGTAACCCTCGCTCAACTGGCCGATAGTCAGACAAATGGCGGGTCTTGTCCTTCCATTTGGCAAACGTACAGAGCACCATGGTGAAGCGTGCCTTTGCTTAATGAACCCTCATTCAATAACTTCGTAGGCCGGGCTCCGGAAGTTCCCAGAACTCAACCTAAGGCCATCCTATGTGGAGTCATAGAGATGGGTGAAGTACCGTGGTGTAACTCGATTCGAAGTCTACCGCCTCTCAGGAGGTAGTCCGTAGCTCCTCCTAAAAACATCCACAAACCTCGCAAACTACTCGAGGTAGATCTAAAACTGTCTCACCTCGTCCTTAGGGTAAGGCTCAAGAAGCCAACCCGCTAACCGTCCCTCGACACTCTGATTCGTATAACGGCTCTGGGCAAATGTCATGCTTGTCCCCCCCTGAGTATGCGAGTACCGTCCTGTGTGTAGGCAGTAACTCTCTTACGCTCACAATCGATAACGACCGTAGGTTAAGGTTGCTATCAAATTAATCCATCCTCGGGATGACCTCGAACTCCGACACAAAGATCCTCAGTCCACAGAGTAGAGTCCCGAGATCTCTAACTCAACTCGACATATCATCCCTATTCTCACTCTAATCCCTAGGAGAACTCCTCACACATAACGGCTCATCTTGGGTCTCTAGAGGTCCATGCCCATTTCCACCACATTCAGTCTCATTCTTCTAGCTAGAACGCCAGCCTAGTCTAATCCCGTAGTGTCGTGAGAGGTAACTTCCATGGCCTCTTAACACCTTCTCGACCGCATAAAACCAATGGTCTGGTCACCACCTGCCCTCCTCTCGTGAAATGTTTGAGGATGATGCTGCCTAAACCTCCGAGGAGGTTACTGTGATCTCCCCGCCCACCCGCTATACCAGCCCGTGTATAGTATCCGGGTCGTAATACCTACAAATTTTTATATTCATTGATCAAACACCGTAGGCTTGACCAAGACTTCGTGGACGCCCTCTACGTCCTCGTCCTCGACTAGCCATCTATACCGTTCAATGGCAACAAGAGTCATTTAATTTTCACTTCAGTCTAACTAGTAATGCAGATGCTGATTACTAATAGACTTGACAACCATGAACCGACCCGTTCATTTCCTAAGTGGTGCTAAATTCCAACCACTCAATTTATTTATTTCAATAAGGTTCTGAGTTCTCTTGTTCATTTCAGGATCCAAATCCCTAAGGTCATAGTCCATAACCTTAGCATTCACCCTTTTCCTATACGACATAATCGCCATGCATATACCTTACGCAACCACCGTGCAATCACCGATTTAAATGGTAGTTAACACACATGTCTCTAAGGCATAAACACAGCCTCGAGACACTAATCATACACTTAACTCAGTGTATACGAAATCAATTACGCATTTAAACTATTGTTTCCGACAAAATTTTATTTTTGAAAATTTTATTTTTTGAAAATTTTATCAAATTTTATTTTATTTTATTTTATTTTAATTAAATTTAAAATATTTTTTTTTTCAAAATTTATTTTACAATGAACAAGAACCATTTGTGACTCCAGGAAAATACCGAGTCAAAACGGATCGAAAATAGCCGAGAGTGCACCGAGTGCACGTACCAAGGCCGCCCTCGCATGCCCAGCGCGCCGCCCAAACACCCCCGTCCCGCGAGCTCGCCTCGCGCCTCCGTCGCCAGCCCGTCATGCCCCGCCGCCCGCTTTCACCCGTTTCGCCCTCATACTACCATACTGGGTAACGCGCCCGCCGCTCATCGTCGCCAACAACACACTACACGACGCGACGCCCGCCTCTCGTCGCCTCGCCCTCACGCATCGTGGCCTAGTGGATCAGATGGGTAATATAGTCAAGCCCCCAGCTCACTACAATACGCTTTTATTGCGATACTTCCTAAGCCATGTCTCCCGTAATACAATGCCTAGCCTCACATCGGCCGCATACTACTAGATTAATACACTGCCCCCTCAAGCCCTTTAAGTTGCACAATACAATATTTTCTTTGGTAAATACAAATGGCAAGACTCTCATTCCATTTTCCATGTTATAATTTTTTTTTAGAAAAATTTTTTTTTCATCATAATTATATATTTATATATTTCCATTATCTCCATCACTTGGAAAAATCACTAAAATCACAAAAAATCATTTTTTTTTCATACTCTTTAATACTCAAATAAATTTATAAAATTTTATTTACCCCCATTTTCTTAAATTTTACACCATATAAAACATTAGAAAATTATTTTCTCACTCTATAAATCCAAATAAATTTATAAAATTTATTTTACTTCTTTTCCGCTTTTCACCGAAAAATTTTCTCCACCTTGCCAAATAAATTTATAAAAATTTATTTTCATTTTCTTCAATTTTACCACTTGTAAAATCTTAGAAAATTATTCTTCAATTTCATCAAATAATTTTAGAGAAATTTATTTTTCTTGGCTTTAAAATTTCTTCTAATTTTCCAATCCATCCAAATAAATTTATTGTACTTATTTCATTTATCTTTCTTCGCTTTTACACAAGAAAACCTTAAACAAATTTCTTCACTCTCACCCAATAAATTTATTAAAAATTTATTTTCCTTCATTTTCAATTCTACCAGTAATACAAGACACCTCCAAATATTTTTTTTTCTAAAATATTTTCTACACATTCATGTGCTAATCACCAAGCACACAACATTATAACACTTTACAACCCATGTTATACACACAATCACACATTAAACACCAAATAATTCACAAAATCATTAATAAACACATCAACACACGTGCATCGTAGTGTCCTAGTTTTGTCCCCAGGATTCCCTAGGTATCTCATACTCAATACTTATCATCGAACCACACCTAGTGGCAATGTTCCACCCACTACGGCCTGGGTTTCAAATTCTCAACCCATGTTTCCATATACCAATACCCACATCAAAACCACCTGGAAGGGTGATGGATACCCAACCCGAGCTCCCTAGGTATTCATATACCCACGCTTCCGATACTGCCGTGACGCCCCCAAAACCCGGGGTCCGCTGACTACCCGTCAACCCGAGGGAGCACACGCCTGGCACCCGACGCCACTTTAAAAATCTGGGCAGTAGTCTCCTTTCAGGACAAGAGCTCTTAACAATGATACACCCGCATGAAACCCGGTCCCAAGCAAAATTCCAACATATGCAATATATATCCAATACGGCCACTTGGGCCCATAATAAAATACTTCATCACAATATATGACCAACTATATCCACAGTTTCAAGAGTTAATGAATTACCTATACAACAGATACCAAAATTAGGAATTCTAATACATGTGGAGAATCATCAAAGCCAATACACTTCGGCTTCTTCTTAATCCGATCTCTAGGATCGAGCCGGTCCCTCAGACGCCCCCGCACCTCGTGAAATAAAAGGGGGTCCCACGACCCGGGTGAGCTGTTTCAGGGAGACCGCCCTAAGTGGGCCACTCACCACCTAAGCGCAGCTGGGCAATGTTCCAAAGTAAACACACATTCAAGCAAATGCATGATCCTACTTGAATGTCTACATGACAACTCGCATCCCGAGCTCCTCATTCGGCTCTCTCACACTCGCCTAAGCCTCGTATGAGAATATTAGTCTTAATAGTGGACAACCCTCCGATGTGTATATATCAATTGGGCCACTCCGACGATTGATATATTATTTATTTGTGGACTACCCTCCGATGAATATCAATTGGGCCGCTCCGACGATTGATATTTTAAATTTGGTCTACCCTCCGATAATTAATGTTCTTAGACAACCCTCCGAACCTTTTTCCTCTAGACTCATCTCATGCACTCACTCCTAGCTTAGAGGATCCAGTTGCATATGGAATGCATACGCGCCCAATACAAAGCCTAATCACATGCAAATATATAAACATGAATATACTCGCATAATTAAAATCACACAATCATGTCATGTAATTATCATTTCAAACATCAAAATTAGCCCACTTGGGCTAATGATCATACACGAGCGATTTAATTTAAATCACCCGACCAAACACATATTTTCACAAAAATATATTTTAGAACACTGTTTCGGGAATAGTGAAACCCTCGGTTACTATTCCCGAAAAGTCACAACTCAACGGTTCGCTTAGTGAACCCGCAATCCACGGCCATTCCCGGCGCAATGCATACCAAGCAACCATCTAACACACAAATTACACAAACCACACCAAACAAATTTCCTTAGCGTACTACCTACGCACCTTGGCTCCAAAATCTTGTTTCAATTCGGTCCCATGTTTTGGGACCGATCAAACGGCCCATTCTGGCCTTTTCATATCAATACACCATTTATTCAATAAATGATCAAACATGGCACCCAAATAGCCCTTCACGTCACACAGCGTTTCTGGGGTTTCAATAAATTGACAAATTCGTCCCAAGTTCGGGACCGATCAAACGGCCGCTCAAGGCCTCAAACTAACCGAAACATCGAAAAACACTTAAATGGGAATAAATCTCATGTGTGGAGAAATCCTACCTCAAGGAGTTTGAAGAAACTCCGATCCTCGGTCCACGCCAGAGCCTTGCCCCGCGTGAGAACGTTTCCTCGCTCAAGACCACTTTACTCCATCTGATTGCCCGCATTTCTGTGAGAGAAGTCGAGACTCTCTCTCTAAAAACCACCATTTTCGTTTTCTTCTCCCTACTGCATCTCCCTCCTCCTCATTTCACGTTTTGGCCTTTCCTTTAATTGGAGAAGAAAGCACTATACATTATTTTGTCACTTTGTGACTTAAAATCAAATCCTAAATGACCATTTTGTCCCTCTTTTATCAGATTTGATATTCGGCACTACCTCGTCCATCCATTTTCGTCATTTCTATACTCATACGACTTATGATACATGAGTACTTGTTATATGTGACTTTTGTCACATCGAAATTCGTTTTACGGCTCCCGAAACGCGATGCCTCGAAAAACGTGTCAACTCCGACTGTCTCGAAAAATTACGAAATTTTACGTGCTAGCTAGATTTCGCGAGACGATTCCAACAGATAACCGCTGGTCATCCGAGATCTAGAGAATTTATTCCGGATTTTTAACCAAAATTACAATTTTGTAATCTAAATTACGATTTTGCCCTTATTCCAGAAATTGGAATTTCTCGGGTCTTACATTCCTTGTATTTTCTCATAATTTGCAGCAACTTGTTCTTCGCCTTTCCATCAATGCGCTGGATATGATGATCGGTTTTCTTTCTCGGTTCTGAAGGAACTCATATTTCAAATGACCGGGCAATTCTTTCAATGTTAACCCTTATGCACCACCTCCCGCTCATGAGCTGCTTCTCGGTCGCATACTTCATCTCGATCGCTTTCATATTTATGCTCGAGACTGCTTTGTTAAAAAATTTGAAGGTGATTTACAACCAAGACTCTCAAGATACATCAAAATTCATCTTAATTTCATTGATAGAATGTCAAGAATACAAATATAATTCAATTCACATCGAGAAGACTATTGTTTTCTTGCTGTACCCATACAACTTTCTCGCATCTACATCAGATGCGTTCCAAATTCCTATTAAGACAAAGTGCACTCGTCTACTTCCCACCCTAGTGTCGGGCCTCATCTGGGCATATCTTATCATAAGTGAAGCCCAAAGGCAAAAGAAGTAAGAAGAAAGAAAGGAACTCTTGGGTATCTTCCTCCCATCTTCATGGGGTAACAAATCCACCGAAGATGAATTTCCCAACTCGATAAGTACATCTTCAAGAATACCTTCCGTTGTGCTACTGATCTCATGCAGAAGTAAGGCAATGTAATTACGTTAGGCAAGTTCCTCAACAAAGCTTTTGCACACTGATGAGGTATCGGCTTGAAGTAGCAATTGCATCATAAAGCCTTTCACTTATTTTTATATGTGAGCAGGAATGGTGAAACCCGCCGTGGTCCTTCATTTTGAGGAGCTTTTGTCGGATAATTACACCGCAGGCAAACAAATTCACTATTCCCTCCTCATTTATCTCCTTTCGCTAGTATCTCCTTCAAATTTTGCATAAATAGGAATTTAAGGATTACCTACAATGGGATATTGATTTCATTTTTGAAAATATCCAAGAATTTAGGAAACGCTTCTTCCCTTTTCGCCTTTGAAGCCTCCGTGAGCCGGCACCGAGGTGTATGTCAGTACTTCCCATCTATTTCGCTCATTACTCCTTCCGCCGCTCCACCGTGTGCTCTTCTCTCCTTCCTTCCAAATTCTTCTGTTCCCGCCAGCTTCTTTTCCTTTCTTTCCTTATGTTGTTGTTTACTAGTTTTCTTAACTGAATTGCCATGCAATTTTGACTTTTGAGTGTCATCAGGAATACCGTCGATTGGCATATCTCAGGCTTACCGCTTATCAGGTCCCAAGTTTCTTCAACGAGGCACTTGTACTTTCTTAGTTAAAGTCGAAGTTAGACTAAGTTTCAAGTCATCGCTTTTGTCTTGTAGTGTATAAATTTCTATTGCCCCCATGAACTCCGCAACATCACTCAAATATTAGTCCTCTCTTTCGACCTCGATATTCATTTCTCGCTCACCCTCGATACTGAAACCTTGGTGGTCGCCGATATCCCTTTGAGGATTATGTCCATGCCTTGGCCTTGGGAAGCCCCCACCAAAGGGAGAAATGCCATGGTTCTCGCCGCCGGATCTAATGGTAGTTGAGATTAGTTTGAAATGGCAATGGTTCATTCACGACGTAACCTCCCCATCACTATAAGAATAATTTTTGTTGGTACTCCAACACTCTTTCTCATATGTTCTCCAACGCTCCTATTTCGTTTATTGCTATGCATTTTTCTTCCTATTTCGTCCATCCCTATGCATGATGGCATCTAATCTCGCTTTCTCCATGGCTTCTATTTTACCAAATTCTCCATGACCTTTTCCTCTGCTTATTACCCCTGAAAACCTTCGATGGAGTTTACATTGCATTTGGCCGTGCTCCCATCGTATCTCTTCTTAGCCTCTTCTCAAAGATCTTTTTTCTTTTGAATGCTCCATAAAGATGAAGCATCGATACTTTGCATTTATCACTAAGGCATGATACACTATATCCATCTTATGAATCAATCTACGCATAGGCACCTTTTCTGAAGAATCTTGAATCTCTCCTAAGCAGAGAGAGAGTTCTCATCTTCCCCTTTGTTGGAACACTGTTATCTCTCTTCTCCGAGGTGAGAAACGGGAGAAAGAACCCACTTCAAGCATGCTTCTACCAACTCTTTCAAGCATCAACCGAACCATATGGTAATGATTCACACAAGCATGGTCATGAGATCTTTAAAGAAAAAGTCAGGAAGAGATGTAAACTTCATCACCCCGGCCTCACACCATTCAAATTTCCTTTTATCAGATTCACGATCCTGAAATCTACCGGGGCTCGTCAGGGTCTTCTAAAGTGACCAAAGGAACATGCTGCCGCAACGCCGTATCAAAGCTCGCTTTAGTTCGTTATTTGCATCCACGTAGGGTCAGTCTGACCGCACTTTCCGGTCACAGGGCCTCAGAAATCCCCACGTACGCATCAGGAGGTCTCGCGCCGCCGCCGTTCTCCGCCCCACACGTCTCTCATCCGCATACGCGTTTCTACTCTGCACGCTTCTAAGCTTCGGCGTTCTTTCCAATCTGTCCTGAAACAGGCCTAACTCGCTTTCTTATGCACAAAGGATTTCCTAAATCAAAACACTCGTATTATCAGATTAGTCAAACTAAATGTGATAATATGGTTGTTAAAGATCAATGTTGATGTACCAATTGGAAAAGCTATTTGGTTCTTTTTCTTTATAAAATGTCCAAATTAGTACTTTCTTTTTTTTATAGAATATTGATCTATTGAATTTTTCAATCAATCAACATAAAGCTTGTTCTCATTCCTTTTTATATAGACTAAAACCCTCTCAAATTCACATAGTTGTAAATACTTACATTTCTCTTGCATCCATGCTTTGGGATAAATTTTCTTTAGGGGGTCATATTTCTTTCTTATACTATGATTTAAAATAAGGGCTTAGTCTATGACACCGCAAGTGCACAAAGTTAAACAAGTAGGTAAAATCGATGTAAGTCCGTATCATTCCATCGAGATTGGTATGAATTTATAAAGATCAACTACCCTAACTACTAAATTTCCATGCTATTCGATCAAAGACTAAAATGGAAGTTGTATCTAGAAAATAAAGGTTCTAGACTACTAAATATTGTTTGCTAGCTAAAACAAATTAAATGACTAAAATAAATTGTAAATCTGTAATATTTTGAATGAATCATTTCGTGAGAAAACGAACTATATGTGAATTACAATGAAATAAATAATTCCTTACACTAAAATACCTTTGCTTTATTTTGTGTAATGGATCTGGATTTGTCCATATTTCAAATTTTTGGAATCGATTTTCTCCATATTCATCAAGCTGGATTAAATTCGCTTTCCTCTCGTAAGACAAGATCAAACTAATACGAGTATTCCCAATCCTCTTGCAAGATCTCGTATTTTCTCAATATCACACCCATTTCCTGTTGACGGCAGACCTTTTGCATTTCCTTCTCAGGATTTTCACAAAGTTTCTACCACTTCTAAAAGGTGGCTCAACCTCAGATCTATTGGGTCGCTCTTTCCCTCGATCGATCCTACCATATTAAGGTCACCAGCTTTCTTAGATAGGTACTGATCATTTATAGTGTTTAATTTCTCAACTTCAATTATGAGCTAATGGGGATTATCAAAATGAACTCCTCAAAGCTTTAAAGCCATCAATGGTAGTCCAGCATACCTGCAAAGAATGCTCACTTCTCGTGAATTTCCGCTTCTATGTCGTACGCAGAGGGCATCCCGATACTGAAAGCAAGATACATTCCTCAATTGGTATTCAGACTACCATAGAAACAACTTATCAATTAAAAACGACACCGAATAAGCAACCAACCCAAAATAAGTTCTCAAATTTAGTAGTAGTGACTGCAACTGGCAAACAATCCAAGAAGCTGCTGGGCTCCGATTGTTTATGATTGCAAATTAAGAAATGGCAGATTCAATCACGTATAAACTAATTGAATTGCAATAAATTAGAAGAAATGAATTTTAAATTTAACATTTAAATTTTAAGGCAATTTTGATATATAGTAAGAACATAAATAAACCACAAAGATCACCGCTTCATGTAGTTGAGATATTCAAACTTAAAATAAATTAACTAAAAAAATAAAAATAAAAATCTACTCTAAAACTATACACTAAGTTCCTCTCCGTGCTCCCTTCCGGGTAGTAAAGGAAGCTAGTTGTATTATTTTAACTCATTCATTTAGTATCGTCAAAAGGAATCGCCAACCCCTAAAGTCTGGTGAATTCCAAAGAAGGTCCAACTCATCGTCTTATGTCGCGATTCTCATGATGTCGCGAATTTCCCTGACGGCTCAGCCAGCCGACTTCGTTTCGCATACAAGTTTTCGCAACTTCGATCAATGGTCACGAGACGTTTTAGAGTCAGAACCTGTTGGTCAAAGAGCTTCGAGTTTATGCCGCATCATACAATTTCAAGTCGCGACATCGCTGGGTTTTTCTCTCTTTATTCGCTTCCGAAAGGCAACAAATAGCCAGGTCGCACCACCTTCCGTTAGCGATGACCATGTTGTGACTTTGATTTCGCTTCGATTGTGTTGGTGGTCTTCCGCCTTCAGAGTCATTTACGTCGCGACTTCCGCAGTGATGTCGACCTCACGCCTGCTTCTTTCTTTAGGTCGCACCTGCTTTTGTCGCAACCAATTTTTCTCCCTCCCACCTTATTCCGTGCCGACCCTATGATGTCACACCCTCACCTTTTCCGTTAACTTCGCTTTCGTGTCACATCAAGAGAGTTGTCACAGATCGCTTCAGGGTCCTTGATTAACAAATGGCCCAGTCCCGCCTTCCTTGAGACTCCAGTTCGCATATCGCACTCAACTCGTATGTCGCGACCCCAAACAAAGCCTTCATATAAAAACTAGCTGCAACTGTCTCTCAGCACTCCCCTGTGGCTTCACCGATGGATCCACGCCACACATCACCGAGACGTGCACGCCATATCCAGTCTGATGCTCTGGACATCGTGAGTGGCTCTGCTGGCTACGCGCATTCTCTTTTGAATCTTCCTTTAGTCTCGACCACTTGTCGCAACCTCTTCCTTCGACACTAAGGCCCTCATTTCTTCCTCAAAGCTGACTCCTGGGTGATGCAGGACTTGGAAATGACTAAGAACTAAGCTTCCCGTCGCGATCCGAATTTCCAATCACTATTTCCACCTCGCCCCGTAGCCGGTCTCCGGGTTTCGCCGAGATTTTAGCATCCGAGATTTCCGCACACGCCTGAGTAAAATATCCACATTTCTCGCATACAAATCAACATTTATTCAATATCGAAAATGGATTAAAAATTCAATGAAGCTGATCATCAAAGAATCAAGTCGCAACTCTTCCTTCATTGAGAGACTTGGTAGCAACATGGTTTGATTAATTGCTGGAAGGATCATGAACACTGGGGCAGACTGGTGGAGGCCAGAGATGAGAGATTTTTTCCTCCAACTCTCACTCGCTTAGAGAAGAGAAATAATTATCTTCGGGCAGGGGAAGATGAGAGTCTCAGTTAGTCGCATGAGATTCATGAGACCGCAAAAGATGCCCCATGCATGGAAGTTATCAGGGAACAATATGATGGAAATTCTATCGATGCTACACAGCACTCATGGGTATAATTGATGCATCCTAATCGTGGAGCTTAGTGCTATTAGCTGTAAGGCGTGTGGATCAAGACCTTGCCAAACAGATCACTACAAGGCTCCAACCTAAGCTTCAGGAGCAGTCAAGTCGAGGGAAGTGGTTTGATTGAGCTGGACTTTATGACTACCATATAAGCAAACCTGGATAGAGTGATGAACAAATTGGGAAACAATGAAGGAAAAATGCACACTGCATTAGCGAAATGGGTGAAGAAGAAATACGAAGAAGTGCTGAGGATCTATCGGGGTGAAGAGTCCACCAAGTTATAGAATTGGCATATGAATGAGCAAAGAATTTATTTACTTCAAAACGACCCCACTGCAAAATACACTAATTGCACTGAAACCATGAAACCTTCTGCGAGGACATAGTGGCCTCAGACTCGACATAGAATTACTACAGTTTCATGCTTCAAATTTTGTGTTCCAAGAATAACAAGAAAGAAAGGGACAATAGAAGAGATTATCGTGGCTCTAAAAGGACTCAATCATTTGAAGATCATATGTTTCATTTCATGCCTGTAAAACAAAAAGGATTCAGAGAATCTGCATGGCGCATATCTTGAAAAATTTCCACAAACAAGCAACTGTTTCGTATTAAACACCAATGCCTTCTTAAAGAATCTAGAGATAAATAGGCAACTGAAAAAGTCAGGTAGAAGAGCCTAAGGATTCATTTCCAAGTGAATGTAAAGAATCCAAAGGACTCGTATGGGAGAATTTAAGAAGGCATGAGCTAGATGAAAGGAGATGCTGAAAGAGGGAACCGAAGAAGAGAAACAAGCATAAAATTAGAGAAGAACTTGAGCAGACAAATAATATAAACTATCGAGAAAGACAGAAAACAAATATAATGCAACCTAAGGAATAGGGAAGGAAGAAGTTAAAACTTACAACTTCCGCCCATTCCCTTTAAAGACTGCAGAGTTGAAGGGGTTTGATTTTAAACATGCATAAGAAGATAGATCAACAAATTTTTCATAGCATTCAACCTGATGCCTTTAATACTTAAAATTAATGAAAGATATACAGTGCAAAAAGATAAAGATTACTGAGGAAGGGATAGCAGCTCCACAAAAGAACACCATGGGCAATGCAAAGATTCAAGACCAGTACTAGAGAAAATGCAGTTGATCCAGCACTTCACCATACTCTGGAAGGTGGATAATATATGGGAAAATCATTGTGTGATTCTCAAGCTGTGATCAACTCGATGCCTTGTTTATCAAGCAAGATTTAACTTCTTGGGAGCCTACCCCATCTGGCCATGACCTCCCGCAGCCTGAAGATGACATTAGCTCATCCCAGGGCATCCTTTAAGAGGCTGACAAAGTGGGAAAATTTGTCTTCGAATGACTTAATCATGAATAAAGGAGAAGATATTAAAAGTCCTATCACACAAGGAAGCTTAATCACCATTTAAATAAATGCATTGATGATGTAAGGAACTCATCAGTCAGAGAGCGGAAGCAAAGCAAATTTCTTCAATCTCAATTCACCACTGGGCTTAGCAACAAGTCCCGTAGTAATCAGATTGCCAGAAATCAGAGAAACAAAATCCCACGCCTGCAGCCACCGCTGCACTGTAAATTTTAATTCATGATGAGAATGTAAGATAACTTCAGTGCTTTTGCATCTAGAAGTTGAAATTTAGAACCCAATTTAATTAAAATATCTAGATGATTCAGCAAAGTGGAAAAGAAAGGGTAAAAACCAGTATAGAAGTTGAAAATAAAGTTCGCAGGGCTTAATACTCATGAATCGGGCCTAACATTTAAAGTATGCCTTCTCACCGTAAAATAGAAAGTCAATTATCATTCAAATAGATTAACTAGGCTAGAAGTACAAAACCGTTGAGACTCTGAAATATACAAAGCCAAGAAGCTAAGGTCTGCAGATTAGAACTCATCCTTCCAACAGTGTGAGCAAGATCTCACTGAGAGGAGGGAATGCAGAACTTACAGAACATCAGAAGGCCAAATCTAGTAACGAAAGTAAAGAAGAAAGTGGTTAATGATGATGGCTGAAACGCCATCATATGCAATCCTGAGGGGGCCCCTTGGGTGGGAGCTCAAAGGTATGGTTCCAAAGAAGGGAGATCATGATCACAAAACGAGAAGAATGAACGATTCCTACAAGAACCCGTGACAGACAGAGTGTGTATGGGGACATAGAAACTTAATACGCACTGGTAGAATGACCATTATCCTCACCTTCATCGAATTAAATGTTAGAGAGTTAGCACTCCCATTATCGCTTTCCCGATGATATTCCGTTATAACCAAATTGCAATAAATTTGAGAGGATAAAGATAGAACAAGGATTTGTGATGTCTTTATGGTGCCTCGTTTGACTTGGTAATGTTGATTATGTAATGCTCTGCCACCTTCAAAGATGTATGATGTCTATATTTTCCGACTGCGGAAGAGGTTATGGTACTTATGTATGATTTCTCAAAGATATGGATCCAAAGATGTTTGAAAACTTTAACAAGATTTACAAAAGCAAGACAAAATTCAGCTTTAATTAAAATGTCATATTTTATAATCAAGGCATGTCTAGCATAAGATTTCTAATGCTGGATTGAAGTAGACCAAGTAAAGATTACTTTATAAAACTCTCATGTCACCTATAATAATGAGTTGAATAAGCTTCGAAATGTCAGATTTACAAAAGATTCATTACGATTTTTAAATCTCTGTATCATTGGTAGGGGGATCGAAAATATAAAATTTCATTTAATGAACTATGCAGACCAGACGGAGAAATAACATAGAAGGCCTCTAATATATTAACACCAGATCGAACAATGAGTTCAAATGTTGTGATGCCATGGGATTATGAATGAGAGTCAGATTGGGACAGAAAATCGGGGGAAGATATTCATATTATATACTATGGCAAAGAAACATCCAATAAGGCCCAAGAGAACTACTCCACCACATAGAAGCAGATGTAAAGGGTATTTTCTTATGAAAATCCAGGCCTTATATATCAATCCTGCTTTTGTTGAATAATACACTGATCATGCTAAGAATTAAACATTTGCTAATGGAAAAGAAGGATTGCTTTAAGACTAACTTGATGGGTGCTACCACTGCAAGAGGTTGATCTAGAAATTAGGATAAGAAGGCAGTGAACAATGAGAAGGCATCACTTGCTCAGATTGGAGAATTGGCCAGAATAAAGAAGGGGACAAGTAAATAGTCGAAATTTTTCCTGATATAACTATCATATACATTTATATAAGACCTGGCATGTTGATATTGTCAATTACTAGCCAGGAGTTAGTTACTTGAATTCAAACAATGCGTTATGAGAGATGAAGTAAATTGAGAACCTATCAGATTATATATTGATGACCCACTACTATATATAAGAGGAGCAAGACATGACTACATGGATGTACGTCCCAAAAATGCATTAGGGTGGTATTATGGAGAAATGTCATGCATCACCACATAGAGGACACTTTGGTGTGAGGAGAAGGCGCTCCTGCAAAAATTCTTCAATCAATATTTGACACACTATTCAAAAGACTGCTGAAATGGGTAAAGACATGGTTTTCGGTCGAGAATGGGAACTTAAGATAATAAATAAAATTTTTATAAGGAATTCTTATGAAACCATGCATGGGAATAGATTCTATGGTTTTTTCGCATCATCATTTTTGGGTATGCAACACTTCGTCGTAGATCTTTGTATCCAAATGAAGTGGTAATAAATTGTCCCAAAATGATGTAATCACAAAGGTTGTTTATACAAAGAAACATTTTAAGTAGATTTGGAGTACCTAGAACAATCATCAGTAATGAGGGAAGCCATTTTGAAAATAAAGTTTTTGCAAAACTCATGAGAAGATATGGAATCAAACATCTAATGGGATTGACTTATCACCCTCAATCAATATAATATAAATTTCCAATGTGAGATAAAGAAAATTGAGAAAACAAAGAAACGATGAAAAGGACAAGATTAGGAATGCTATTTCTGATTTGAAAGAAAAGAATTAAGCGATTAAAAGAAGAGAACAATTGAAGGAAAGAGTTAGAATGCAGAAGAAGTTAGTTAAATGAGTCAAATTGGAATAAGTTTCATCTTGTGGCTTCCTCTCGAACAATTAAGTTCATGTGGGTGTTTCAACACCTATGGAGCTGTTGCAACCCAAAGTCTCTAAGAATGGCAAGAAAAGCCTAGCAAAGACAAGATGAAGGTGCTGCTAGTGATGTAAAACAAAAGAAAAAAAAGGGCCTATTTAAAGGAACCGAATTGATGAGGGCAATGGCTGGGTGTAAATAAAAATACCGATGAGAGTATGCAGTATGATGCATCAAGATCAAGTTTGGGGAATCTTTTTTCTCGACATCGCAGGGAAAGAAAGGACAGAAGAAGAGGCAAAGATGCAAACCGAAGATGAATCTACATAATTTTTACCATAACCTCCAAACTATCCACCTGGCTGCACTAGAGCGGAATTGGCAAAGCCTAAAAGACCTAATTGATTCTTCAAGGTTGTATTCGCCACGCATTAGTGGGATTTAATATGAACAAGCATATGGATCTTTTTAATGATGGCGCAAAGAATCAAAGCCCCGTAAGAAGGAATCATCTTATAAGGGTGGGGAAAGAAGCACATCACACTCAATACAGATCAAGATTAATTGACTGAATTGTTTGCATTTAAGAAATCATTAGTTTGTTTTGTCACAGTAATTGAGAAATTTTCCTAATCCTGAATTAAAAACTAAATTTGAAACCATGCTGCAACTAACTAGTTTCAATTCAAGATGTGGATTCAAAAAAGATCGTAGTAGAAAACAGAAAAATGTCCCTAAAAATAAAGCTAAAATTGTTTGAGGACAAAAAAAATTTTCTTCTTGTTTAAAGGGACAAACAAACTTTAAGTTTGGGGGAATTTGATGAGTCTTAAACCTATCTATTTTTTAATCCATTTTTTTCTTCCATGATATACTTTGATTCGCTTTAATGCCAAATTATGGAATATTTACTAACTTTGTGTTTTTGCAGGTTTTAATTCAAAGTAGAGAAAATCTAAAGAAAAGAAAGAAAGAGGCTAAGAGGCTTATCGTAACAAGCTACAGGTGTTGCAACAAACTTCAAAGCAATGGCAAGGAACTCAAGATATAATATTTCCTTTGTCACAACACAAAGGTCCGTATAGTTAATAGACAGAGCTCTATCGCGACAAAAGAGCGTGTTGCGAATGTGTGTGGAAGAATATAACAAGTCAGCTGAGACAAAGAAAGTTTATGTTGCGACAAAGTTTTTAGCAGGATGTTAACACAAGGAACAAATTGTAGTGACAAAGAAGCTCCTGTTGCAACATGATGAAGAACAGAATGTAGAATCTCTGTCGCGATAGAATCCCCTTATGTTGCGACATTGGTTATTGCAACATGGAAAAGCCGCTGAGACAAAAAGACAAACCAGGTGACCGGCCGTGACAAGGCAATGTGGCGTCGCGACACCAAAAGAAGAAGTTTGCGTCACGACAAGGTAATGTATGTCACTTATCACGCAGCAAGAATTTCGTCGCGGATGGTATAGAAACAAAGTCACACATATGATGCTTACTTAGTAAACCGATCGCACAACAAAGAATCCAGTTGAGTCATGGCTTTGCGGTGAGGCTGGTACGAGGGGATCTTAAGGTTCTCGGGTACGTAGATGTTTCAACACGTAGATAAATAAGGCTGCGAGTAGACTTTTCTATGTCATGACAGCGATTAGCTAAAAAGTGCCTCTTCGAGGCCTCTGTTCATCGTGATAGTTTTAGGTAATTTTTAGGTAATTAATAATCCAACAACCCAATTGGCATATCGATGTCCCTATTGTGCTTACTACAAAGATTTTCAGAGGTGTTTTGGTAGCTCTAGTGCCAAACACTTCTCCACTTTACTTGACTTATGGACGAGCTGAACACAACAGAATCCAAGCCAGTTCAAAGCCATAATACAACCAACATTTGGAGCAAATGAGGAAGAAATGAGGCTCTAACTTGATGTGAGGCAATGCAAGGAGCGTGATTTCGCCATGGCATAGCTTAAAAATTTTTAATCCTCGCGAAAAATTACAGATATAAATTCTCGCTATCATAGCCAAAAATTGGCAGTTATAGCGAACATCGTGCATAGCAAAATTCAGATCGTTGAGCTCTTGTAGATTTTCTGCTTATGATAGCCATACCATTATGCATAGCTTAAATTGGTCGCTCTCATTTTGATCAAAACGACTCGCTTGCATAATTCCCATTTTGCCCTCAA
Organism: Tetrastigma voinierianum; assembly: GCA_016808115.1. Taxonomy (NCBI): domain Eukaryota; kingdom Viridiplantae; phylum Streptophyta; class Magnoliopsida; order Vitales; family Vitaceae; genus Tetrastigma; species Tetrastigma voinierianum. The sequence goes on from JAEQBH010000668.1 coordinate 211,127, forward strand.
TGTAATCATATTATTTTGCTATTTACTTACATCCTTGTAAGGCTATATGCTTCCGTGACAAATAAATCAATAAATCTTTTCATGATAAGAGTTTTTTGCTTTCCAGCTTCTCCGCTTTCTTCTTCTCTTCATTTTCTTTCATTTCTTTCATTTTCTCAGAACCAACATTTACCTTGGTGGGATGACAAATCTCATGCATGCTTGGCTAAAAGCCTTCAGAGAGGGTCTGGAGGGTCTGGGAAAGCCATGTCATTATCATCATTTATTTGATGAAAGCATTTAAGCTCTGATCCTCACCAAGGAACTCTTATCCAAACGCCAATGCGTATTTGGCAAGCTGCTGGTGGGTTGCCAATCTTAGATCCACTGTCATCCACTTAGTCAGTCTCTCAAGGAGTTGGCCCAGGCTGCCTCTTCAGCCATAGGAACAATCGTTAGGACTCGAATGCCTACTTCAATGCCATCTCATGAGGGAGTAATTTAGTGGTTTGTGGCCTTAGTGCCAAATCATGTCCCATTTGGGAAATGACTATAGGTCATTATCCCTAACGTGAGGAAACAAAACCCAGGGCATGAATACACCAAAATTCATTCGGTTGACCAAGACTCTGCAGAGTTTTTTCTTAAGTCTCTTAATTTATATGCACATAAATTTATCTGAACTCATCGCTTTTGAACGAAACACAAAACTAAAGAGAAATACCATTTTCAACTCATCTGCATTTCTCATTTCACAAAGAAAACCCATCCCCGTGTTCGACCCTAGACCGCTATATCAAGAAGAGTTTGCAATACAAAGAGGACACCTAGATATAAATTTTTGTTGGATTCCTACAGCCCTACCAGAGACGACAAAATGGCACCGCTGTTGGGATGGTGCCCTAGTAAGATAGAAAGAATTTATAGATCATATCACAAGTTTTGCAAATCTCATTCCCTTGATTTACTATTTTTCACTTCGGTAGTTATCAGTAGTGGGGATTTTAAATCGTCTAAAGACATCTTTTCTCGCTTTAATTTTTAGCAATCTAACCCTTTGTTAGCGGTTTGGTTGTTTTCCGCTGATTGCATGTGCAGATAAGTAGTGGATAGAACACTGCAGGCTGAGAGGGGTGACCAGCATTTGAACAGATTCGAAATTGATCCTCACAAAGGTTTCAAATGGATCCTCCACTTATTTGAGGAACAACAAAGCTAGGGGTCATAGGAGCCACGATCCATGAGGGATCACATACACCCACCTCAGTGGTGAGTGAACCTCATGCATAATTCCCCTACCGAGGAGGTGGCAAAGAAGCCCCATTTCGTGCTTACCCACATTGTAAGGTGCAGGAGAATGAAACCCTTACAATCACATAAGGGAGTTTGAGGAAGCAGGCACCACTTTCAAAGAAGGCAAAGGGGATGGAGCTCCTCAAGTTGAAAGCTTTCCACCCACTCCAAAGGATACAAAACTTGGCTAAATGGTGGTTAAGGCTAAGAACCATATGAATCGGGAGAGCCGCAGCACTCTAAAATTCTTCAAAGGCTCACAAGACAAACAATCCTGGAGAGGAATGTATGTACATTTGGCAAGATCATGATGGTGAGAGTTCACTAAAGGCTGAGAAAGATTTATGGAGACCAGCAAGGCATGCCCACACCCGGGTTTCTGACATGGATGCCGTGTGAACCATTTTGCGAGGGTGGAATGTCCCCCTTCCAGAAAGAATATATTGAAACTACAAAGGAGGAGATTTTCTTTGTGCAAAACTTCATGAAGCAAATGGATCTTCCTCAATTATGGCTGAGACTTCAAGGGTCGGGATGAGCCAAACCCAAGAGAAGTGCATGATTCAGGCTTTACCAAGGAACTGGAAGAAGAGGGGCATGTATGCCCTCTCCAAAGAAGATATGATTTAAAAGCCAAGGTATCTACCTTGGCAAATGATTTAGAGGAATTAGAAACAGGCAATTTCATACGAGGCAAGTAAAGGATCAAAGCCATGCACAGTCAAAACTGTTTAAATCGCTGGGGCCCACTGAACACCAGAACTCAGATCTCCCAAACTTCTATTCTGAGATGCCGTAAATGTACAAACATATCAAAAACAAATGCTCCATATGGCAACACTTACAACCTAACGAGTAAAGTCACCTAACCTTCCTTTGAAACTTCAACCTCTCCCCGGTAGATGCATGCGTACCGGAGCACAAAACAACAAAGATTCTACCACCACTCACAAAGATCAGGGTGTCCACTTCTGAGCTCATCTGAACTGGGAAGTGGGGGAAACTATGAGGCAGCAAAAACAAATGTCAAATGAACAAAAATAGAAATAGAAAGCTCTCAAGGAATACAACAGAAAGCAACCTAACTTATGAATTGATACCATGCATCCATAATGGGAATGGTAATCAGCAGATGAGGTTCTTCACCAATTTCCAAATCCATGAGTTCATGAAAATCAAAGAATATGAACTTCAAAAATGGATGAAGTTTAAAGTTGTCATTACCTTAAGAAGTGGAAAGAGGTTGATCACCAATGCCCAAGCCTCGTTGAGGAAACCGTAAAGGAGAACTGAGTGAAACATCTTCCTTGATGATTCAACAGCACCCACAACTCCATTCTCAACACAGCACAGCTGCATCCAGGTGCATCCCAGAAGTTCTCGTGGGGTGTGAATAATGTACACACTTCTGGATGACAAATAAAAGTAAATGTCAGCAAAAGCTTCTTCGTGAGATCCTCGTAAAGAATCGTGTCTTGGGTCGAATTAATAAAAATCTTAACTGGTTATGGGTAATAGTCTAATCAATGCAAGATAAACAGAAACACAAGGATCTAGGGACCCCAACTATCCTGGGCCAATGATCGAGGAACTCACTAATGTTAATCATATCAAAAGAAGAAACAACCTACTGCTACATACTAAGGCATGAAAAGTTTTAGGTTCGAGAGTCAAACTAACCAATATCACCCTATCCTTAGCCAATCGTTTCGCAGAATAACACCAAAAGGGATAGTGGAGGATGTGTGTTGCGTGCGAGATAAGTTCTACTATCCATGATTTCGTGGTTCTTGGGATGTAACCGGTAAGGTGGGGCACAAATCATGCCCATTATATCGGGAAGGCCATTTTTCGCTACATCAAATGCCATTATCAATTGTCGAATGGGGCCATGCACTTTACATTTGGCAACATGACAATCGAGCTCAACATTTCCACTTGAGCAACAAGAAAAAACCAACAGAGGACGAGGGGAACAAACTGGCTTTTGAAGCTCATCTGGCGGCACACGCAGAAGGCATGATACTAATAAATAAAGAGGAAGAATTGATGGAGAACCATGAAGCGCTTAATGAAGAACTCGCACACACCTCCCGCAACACTCAAACACCGCCACCGAGACTAGATTGCCCAAAACAAAGGAGCGAGCATGAAGGCACCCGCAAAGACACACCATCGCACAGGGTGAGGAGCTCTCCTCCGGACCCTCCTCGAGATCCAATACATAATAACCAGATGGTTCCCGCAGCAACCTCAAGGCCACACCCAAATTTCTTTTATTGAAATTTTTACTTTTATATTATTTGGTGCTCTGACTTGGATTTTTAGGTGCCACTACTTTACCTATTTTCTTTTCAAATATTTTTCGATTTGCGCCATCTTATCACAATTTTTGGTTTTGAAATGTTGCAGGAGTTGCAATGCAGGGGAGAATCTCATTTTCCTCCTGCATTGTGAGTGCGCTGCAGTAATTGAGTTCACCATGCCATTCTCCCGGTTCACATCTGCTCGTTTACTTCTATCAGAGGTACCATTGCGCTTGGAAAAGATGATAATTTTGGTGAAAGATAACGACATAGAAATATACTAAATGCATATTTTTTCTACACTTTGCACCATTTTTCGCCCCATATTTTTGTGTTTCTTTGTCTTCCAGTGCTGAAAATCTATACATATGCACAGTTGTTAGCCTAGTTCATACTTATCTAATTGCTGGTCACCAAGTCCCCTGGTCTTCGCCTTTCTTTCCACCGAGCCAGCCAGTTACGCGCACTTCAAGCAAGAGAGCTAAAGAGTTGCTCGACCCCTTTTACTTAGCAAACTAGCCTAGCTTCAGGTGACCACCGTAATAGGTTGCGTTTCCTCTATAATAGTAGTACAGCACATGTCTCAAAAAGAAAGGAAAAGAAAAGAAAAAGAAGAGCTAGAGAGATGCGTTTCTAAAACCCGAGGTACTTGGCCCGTAGGTATATGGCAAAAGCCTTAAAGCCCGGTGCCCCAACTAACTGGTCGAGCCACCTGATTTAGTGCTCGCTACATGGTGGATGGGTGAGCTAGCGTAGTTGTAGGTGCTGAAATCCAAAATCATCCAAAGTCCGGTGAAGCCTGTAGTTTCGGTCGAGAGATCCGCTCATGCCTGTAAACCTTAGCAGGTTGGTTGGGAGCCACGGTGGATCCTCAAGCAAGGACTTTGTGAGGTTGAATTCAGCATTGCATCCTACTTACTTTGTGAAAAGGCATATGTGGGAGGTTTATTAGATTTTGGTTGGTCACCCTTCAAGGGCATAGCAATAGCCGGGTCGGGAGGTATAGCAACTAGTTATGACAGGTAAACCGATCCCTATACACTTAGCACCTCTGCGGGAAGCTTCCAGTCTCCATTCCCGAAGTAATACTGTCCCAACAATTGATCTGTATGGAATGTAGTCTCTCAAACCATCGGCGTGGTCATAACTCCATGACACTCGATGCGAGTACTACCTATACCTATTATTTTGCCTCATACATACTTGGCAATAAGCCATCTTTCATGTTCTCTTTCGTTGTGTGTTTGCCGCTAAGGACCAGCAATGTTTTAGGTTGGGTGGTGTGATTAGTGCCAAAAGCGCTTTTGGCAAGCTCATTCAATGTTTTATATGAGAAAACTTTGTAGTACTAATTTATTCCAATAATCCAGCTGGTATAGTTGATAGTCCCAATAAAGGTTAGCCAGCATTAGTGGCAGGTAGTTTTCTTCAGTGCCAAATACTTTCTCCATCTTCGTACCGGATCAGCATGAGCCGAACACGATGAACTAAGTCATCAGCCATATTATTGAAGACATTCGAGGCCGAGGAAGAAATGGAGGCCGAACTCGATGCGTGAGGCAATGCAGTGCAGATTTCGCATAGCGAAATTTTAAGGATTCATGGTGACAGAAACCAGCCAAAACTTCAACCCACAAAATCTCGCTATAAAATAATTTTTCGCTATGGCAGCTAAACTCGCTTATCATAGTGAAGCTCCTTTCTATCATAGCAAAATTTCTTCACATACACACTCAGAAGAAAAATTGAATTTTCTACTCATGCTCATATTTCGCAATAGGTGCTAAACACTGTAGAGGAATGCAAATTGGTTGCCTCAGCCTAATCAAAATGATTCTCTATTTTTGTATACAATCTATTTTCCTCAATTAATATATTATTTTTGATGATAAATACACTTAAATATATTCTGACACTCAAATCAATAAATCTTTTTAGGTTGAAGGTTTTTGTCAATCCTTCCGCCTTTTCTTCTTCTTCTCTCTTCCTTCTCCCTCTCTCCTCTCTCTCCTCTTCCTCACCCCCTCGACATCCTCTTCAGCTTCATCAATATTGAGAACCAAACATGGCTCTCATGATGACAAACCAAGGTATGTTTTGGCTGGGTGCCCCTTTCCTTTGAATATGAGGCTCCCACCGTGGGAGTTTGGAGGTAAGTTTTCACGTCTTCACGATCAAGACCGGCATTTATGACACTGCTCCCCAGATTCATCCTAGGTTGAACCTCCAGATCCACCAATGTGCATTTTATGTGCTCAGGCTGTTGCATGGGTCGCTTTAATCTGAGATCCTAATCGCTTCATCCACCAGCTGTCCCCATTAGCTTAGGCCGCCCTCCTGGCGGCCACATGCATCACCGTTAGTGGACTCGAATTGCTCACCTAACGCCATTACTTATCTCATGAGGGTTAACAGGTTTTAGGGTTTCAGTGCCAAATCAAGGTCCGGTTTGGGAAATGATTATATATCATGGTCCCCCAACCCACAGGAAAGGTTCTGATAAGAACAACATAATTCTAAAATCCAGAACTCAAATGACCTAAGACTTGTTGTCTTCAATTCCTCCTTAATTAGGTATAACAACATCGTTCGTCAAATGGTCGAAAAACCAGCACCAAAAGAGTAGGGTAATTGGCCCATTTTCAACCTCATCCTGACTTCTCTATTTCACCGGTTGAAACCACCTTCAGCTGTTCATCTAGATCTAGCACTGCAGAGAGGTCTTACTATTTAAGAGATATCTATAGATAAATTTACAGACTTTATAGCCCTATTTGAAAATTTAATCACAAAAAGACCAAACGACAGCCAGAGAAGTATAACTGAGATAACACACACAAGATATCAATATAGGTGTCCCGGTTTTATTGATAACAACCTGGTCGTGATGAAAGAACAATAACATCAAGAGGCTAGCACAACACCAAAAGAGTCGCATAAGAAATCATGTTAAGCGTCGATGGAACATTCACGGATTTGAAACGCTGTATAAATTTTGTAGTGATACATAACAAGAACTAAATGTAAATGTTGTCGCAACATAAACCTGGTCGCAAATAACTGTCTTGAAGAAGTCAACATAACATCGCGCCCATGGGGACTGTCAAGTCGCTACATATCAAGAATAAACTGTACACATGGGATTGTTCGTACAGAACTGAACTAAGATCAAAATATTGGTTGTTAAGGAGCCAAAGGAAGATATGCCGCTGGCAGAGAAACATTGTTGTGATCGGGAATGAATATATTAAGAACGAAACATCGCTGCTGATTTGGCTGTGTTTGAGTCATTTAAATCCAAGACGGAGCATGTGAAGGGTCGCTGGAGTAGATGTCTGTATGCCAGAACATGTGACTCCGCATGAAGATTGAAAACTGCTGAGTGGAAGCAAATGCGAAAGAGAATGCACCAGGCACTGGGATCTAAGCAATGTAGCATCAAATTTAGGCCCAAACTTCTGTAGGCTCTATAAATAGAAACAATTTGAGGAAGTAAGAGGGCAGTGGGGGAAAACTGCACATCTGGGAGCCGAGATTGAGAGCCGAGGACTCTTTTGTATTACATTTTTCTTTTTTTTTCTTTTTATTTTCAATAGATTAGATTTATATAGAATTGTAATTTTTGGCTGGACCCTAAATATGATTTAAGTTAAGAAGTTTAGAAGTTGAACTAAATTGTTGATTTACTCGACAATAACTGGATCCGATGAATCAGACAAAAGCTAAAAATTCTGCTTCTTTTTTAGTTGATTGCGCGAGAAAATTTTCCCTGTGATCAAGATTTTAAATGTTCATTGCAACCAGCTTTGAGAAACACAACTTCCGTTGGGAAAGATTTACTATTAGTTATATATGCAATGGTCAAGAAATTTCCTAGGTCGAATCTTGAATTTATTTGAATGGTAATTCATGAAGTGAATTGTTCAATATTCGAAAACTAATACCCATAAAAGGGATTGTTATTCAGCCTCATCAGGAGGGTCTCTTTCCAGTGACAGCTGTAGACAGATCTTTAGAAGAGTGAAGTACTTAGTGGGTATGCTTAGACTAATATTAAGAACGAATGAGCTCTAGAAAGATTACTTAGATAACCTCAATTTACTCCGCTACCTGATGAATGAGTCATGATCGTATCATTTAATCACTAAGAGACTTCCTCGCCTATAATGATCTTGATCCTGCGAGAATGAGACTGAATCCACAAAGGAGAAACTTTAGAGATCCTCATTAATATACATTGTCGATCGATCTGGCATGTACGTAAGTGGGTGGAAACATCATCACCCATGATCATTATCTACGCTCCCTGAATATATCAGGTAATGTTATACTATGAATTAATAAATCGTTGTTATGGATCAAAACACTCAGATTCACCTGATGAGAGACTGATATCTGCTGAGACTATCATTTCCAACCTCTAGTTTAAACCATTAAACTCGAAAGGGTTTCTCGTATCACTCGATTAAGTGAGAGTTTTGCAAGAATAACCAATTTCATATTGATCAGAGCATCAGAAGCAACGTGCCGTGGCAACAAAATGATTTAACTATATCGATCCCATAGATCTCAAGACTTTTCAATCAACTACCCAACCATTAGTTCAAATACCACCACTAGCAATGATAGAGATTTGTCAAAGCTTCAGTCAACTACAAAAGAACGATGAAACAACAGAACTAATATTTAAAACATTCGTAAACAAACTTGACTTCAAAACATCTCAAATGTCACTGAACAATCACCATCGCTAGAACTGTGAGCCTCAAAATACTATGATTCGTTTTCCAACTTTGGGATTTTTAAAACTAGTCCATGATTTAATATAGTGTGGATCGATCTTCCACACATAGTCACGATCTCACCTTAATCGCTTTCAATACAATGTGTGAAGTAACTATTTTAAAACCGCTGTCATCTGTAAGTATTTTTTCCTCAATACTCTTCACACCACAACACACTCATAGATCGAGCCCCTTTGGCTGAGGCCACCTGATGCTGTACTATTGCCCCTTACCTTCAAATGAATTAGTTTTTACCTTCCTTACGATCTACACACTGACTTCCAATCCGTCATTCGAATCATAGAAACCCTCCGCTCTACTAAATGATATTCACTCAACCCATTCTATTGTGTTTAAGAGATAAAATATCAATGAGGTTAGATGCAGACAGATCACACAAAGTTCCAAATAATCTTCCTAAATTGTTTCTTACTCAGAACAACTCCGTTTCAAACTTAGGGCCTCCTGAAACACTTATTAAAACAACCTCGTTATGGGTACAAGATAATTAAATTGGGATCAACCCGCAGCTGAACACGCAAACCACAAGTCGAAGATTTGAAGGATCCAAACAAATGGCTATGAAATGAAATACGCAGAAAGATTATTTAAGTGGGTGAACATTGACTAATAGCCAGTTGGGCTGTCGATTATACTCATACGTCAGTTGACCATAAAACCATCAGAATTTGGAACTCCGGTGTTCGAAATCCTAGAATTTGTCCGAATTCAACAAACTGCATAAAGAATTTTAAGAAATATACATCTGGGTATCAGCTCAACTTTTACAAATTAATGCCAATCAAATTGTGGTCTAAATACACACTAATCTTAATCTTAAAAATAAAATGGAAAGAAAACTAAATAAAAATAAGGGTGGTAAGTAGTTAAAAGAGAGATCTTCAACAACCCATTCTCTCTTTCTTCGTCGCAGATACTTTTCGCTGGTAGCAGCCAGATTTATGTGGTTCCCAAGTCAGCCCCACCCAACGCCAGGATTTCCCAATGGACCGCCCATGTTATCGCTTCTCGTGTCGCGACTCTCTAAAGCCCTTGTCGCGACATCGCTTAGTTTGGCACTTGCCGCGCAAAGATTTAATGCGAAGTCAGATATCTCCTTGTTTTCTAAAAGCACCTTATTTACAAGGGAATCGGAAGCGCGCGGATATCAACCAAGCCTTCGTAATCGTCCCGTAAATGATGAATGCGATGTCGATATCAATCTTTGTCGCGACATCACTCTATGGCTCCACGTGTTTTAACTGCTTCGCTCTCATGTCGCGACATCGACCTTCGTCGTAGACACGCCCCGCGTCTGAACTTCAACCGATGATTTCGGCGTCGCGACATCACCCTTGTCGCGACATCACTTTACTTCGGGCCTGCAGCCTTGAATTGTCAGCCCGTCGCGACATCGATCTCGTCGGCATCAGCCGCCGAGTCTCGCAACCGTGAATCGTATCTTCTTGGCGTCGCGACATCGATTCGCGTAAGAACATCGCCCAAGTCTCGCAGCTTCAACTGAGGAGTTTCGCGTCGCGACATCAAACTTTATCGCAGGGACACTTTGCTGGCGTTTCAACCGAGCAAGTTCTGGGCGTCACCGACCCTTGTCGCGACATCGATTGGCGCCTCGCCTAAATCGTTGCTTTCGTGTCACACGCCGCCCTTCCGCCGCGACTACGCTTTAAATCACATAAGGTTTCATCTTTCAAACCCGCCATAGCGCTAGCAAGCGCATTTCGCACGATTCTTCTTGCGAATATCGAGTCTTTCGCCGCGCGAATATCACGCATATTGCGCGGCATCACTTAAGTCTCGCGGTCTTCGGCCGTTGAGGCCAGATGCGTTCGCTGCACCATCAAGTTTCTTCAATTTTTCCCGATGTCGCGACCGCATAATCGGACACGTAAGCCCAAACCGCAACACAGTGTTACCCACCGCTTCATTTCGCCCCGCCATTTTCTCGGGAGCTGAGCCACCATCACGATAGTGCTTTTTCTTTTTTTTCTTTGCAAACACTCATAAATAAATCGTGGAGTTTCTTCATAATTCTCGCATATTACTATTCCTTTCTGATGAAAATCAAACAAAAAATGAGATGGTGGCCAGAAGATCGTGGAAAGTCATCAAACTCCCCCCAACTTAAAGTTTTTTTTATTGTACTTCTGCAAGCAAAGGAAAGAAAGAATTATTTGTCCAAACAAAAAGGACATTTTTCTGCTCGTTTTGCAGAGTGAAGCCACTTTTAGTTGGAAGAACGCATCGTCAGACATCTAACTTCAAGTCCAGTTCAAGGTTAGTTTTTAACTTTTATGATACAAACTAACCATGAATTATTAGCAAAACCACAATCACAGATCCTCTTCACAAAGAATAACATTTTTCCACTATATAAGTCGCCAATCTTCTTAAAGTCCTTCCATTTGATTGTCTACATATTTCCAAATCACTGAAGGTTTTTCATTGATTCACACAAGAATGCTTCCGCATCAATCAAACTTTCGCCAAAAATACAAAGTCGCATGTAGATATGGTTTTAAAGGAATACCCCAACCCTTTCTCCTTCCTTCTTTAAGAGTTTCTGCAAAACTCTAATCACGTTAATAATGATTTTCAATGGAATCGATGCCTTAATGCTTGGTATTCTGAACTAAATTTTTGTTTAGTCGCACACCAGGAGGTAATGTCACAGCTTCACACCAGCTAACTGACAGTAGTCCGGCCAAAGATTTATTTAGGCAATGAACAGAAACCAACCAATCTCAGAAAGAATAAACACAGAGATAACCATCTATGTTTCATTCAGCTTCGTTTATTTCTTCATCATTTATTTTGTTCTCAATCAATTTCAAACTCGCCTTCTTCCTCTGAACCCAATCATAGTTTACCAATAATGACTTTTGACGTTGGTGCCTCAACAATAATTTTTAACAAGTTTGTCTGGTCGAATTTGACATGAGAACTCAGAAGGCGCACGCAATTCCAGACGATAAATGTTACATTAATGCATTCAAACCATCCGCGACAAAACGCATACCAGATCATCCCACCAATCAGATCACCCAGAATTTCGCCAATCAATAATCTAACAAATTCTAGAATTGACTATAGTTAGACGTGAATCACATATGATTGTATTGATCATTTTTGTTGATGAGAAGTTAAATTACTTTGATATTCAATGTGTTCCCTTTCACCTATCGTTTCGTACCACAACTCAAAAATATGTCTTGTCTTCTATTGTATTACCTTCCTCTATTCTGTGATTTATCGCTTAGACTTAAGTCACTTTAATTTTTAGGTGTTTAATCAAACCGTATTCATTTATTCTATTCTACATTTCAGCTTTATTCTTGAATCTACGTGAACCCGCGTTGCTCGGTCACTAAAGGACTCACAGCTTTATTCACGACCTTACTTTATTTTCTAACTATGCAACCACAAATAAATACAAAATTTAATAAAATGAAACAACAACATCTATTTAAATTTATCATTTTATTTCTCTGATTCAATCGCAAATGCCGGAGAAGATGATGGCTTTCATGCAGAAGGTCAACTCAAGAGTCTTTTGAAGAGTAAAGATACAAGTGAGCAGTTAGTGTATCCATCTAGGTGTTCATAAATGAGTTTCTGGAATGGAGGAAATTTCATTTTCTCCTCTTTCTTTCTTTCTCTCTTTCTTAGTTTCTTTCAACTTGATCTCTGAAATGAAGATCTCTATCGAGAGATCAAATTTTCATGAGGTCATCTGTCTCTTCCCCAAGCCGTCTATCAGATCGATCTACCATTATTTCCAAAGAATCTGGAAAGATTGCTGCTAATCGATCCAAATTTTCTAGCCATTCTTTCTCGCCTCCTGTAGGACTGATCTGCTTTCATCTCTGTCATCCAGCCATTCCTCAACCCTTGCAGACTTTGTGTGGGCCTGAACCCTTGATTTATATTCTCCAATCTGGCCCCGCTTTTCTACACTTTCATGATGGAAACATGAGCTGAGAATCACGCCTCTCAAACCCGATTGTTATAAAAAGATTCATGACTCACTGAGTTTCAGAGAAGGGTCACATCTCTTTCCTTCATTTCTTTTCAAGTCCTTCTTATCAGCCATGAACCCGTCATCCGCTCTTTTTTTTCCATTGTTTCGATCTCTTCTTCTTTTAACTCTTTTCTACAAACTCCTTCCCGAATTCTGTTTTACACATTCCACTATTTTTCCCTTTCTTCCACTTTTCCAGAACAGATCTCCGGTCATCTAACTGTCTCTCGTCCTTCCCTAGCCCCACCAGGCTGCCTGCTATAGAGAGAACCAGGCTAAGGGGATGGAGAATTCTATGGGCTTCTTCATCCTCCCTTCACTCCGTCTAAACGTGTGGAAGACATTCGATATTTTTCTCTCAGATTCTTCCTTCTCGGTCATTGAACCCCCCAAAAGTCTCCCTCTTCTGTCTCAGCTGGTTTATTCTCCAGTTTTAACTCAACACCCCCTTTTTCTTTTGATTTCTCGATCTGCCTTCACCTCACAAGAGGAGCAGACAATAGGACCCTTCCTTCCAGATCTTCACCTGCCCTTAATATAAAAACATGATTTAATGGTCAAGTGAGGCATCAGCCCTCTCTGAGTTTCTCACAACTGCGATAGAACAATTATTACTCCTACATCAGCCACCCAAATAGCATGCATAATTGCTTCCTCCCTCACTCGCGGTACAAATGTGCTTTGGTCGGGACCAAACAGAGGCCGTGAAGAGAACCATACCCACCCTTCCGCAAGGCCCCGTTCAGAGTTTTTACCCTCTCACCCTCTGCCCAACAGTTTTTCCAAGAAGACTTTGGCAATCTTCTCAAACTGGGCTTCCCAAGAGCTTTGAACTCGACCCATGCTTGTGCCTCGCTACATTCTAGTGCTTGGCACAGTTTTCTGGGCTCCATACGGTACCCACACTAACAACATAGTGTTATCTTTCCCGCCTACCATGATTGAGTAAATTCTTTCACCATCGCCGTAGTCTGATATGATGCCGCAAGCCTCCCAACCTCTTTGTCTGAATCATCCTTCTAAAGTGCAAGAGGGTTTCCTAATCTCTTCATACAAACCTCTTGTCGCATAGTGCTTTTCCGCACTCGGGAATAAGCTTCCTCCTTATGGCCAAAAATCTTCTACTTCTTCTCTTCTCGCTTCTTTCATCCGTCCTTCGAAACTGCCGGTGCCTCTGTGCTTCGTGGCATCTCTTCCATCTGCTTCTTCCCGTCATTTCTTCTTCTGTCAGCACATATTCCTCCATGATCCCACAGACAGTTTGATGCTTCAAACACATGAAACTAAGAAAGTTTTCATCACCAGACAATAGGCTGTATCAGAGAATCAAAATAGAATGGAGGAATTAATCTGTTTCTGGAGATGGATAGCAGGGAAGAAGCCCTCCTGGGCTCAGCTGGGTAATTCAACTAAGCTAGGGTCACTTCATTGTTTTAATAAATCGCATGTCGCGACTTCAACAAAGCTGGAAAATCTGAGGGCGCTTTGTCATTAAAATTAGGGGCCAACCTTGAAACCCCAACCGGCAATTTCAATGACGTCACACTTCTTGTCGCATGATAATCACTATGGGACAAGTCATCCTCACAGCCACAAAGAATTATTTCAGGCATATATTCACAACTCCCTGTAGAGAATGCTTCTGTCAAGGATTTCTGCCTTTTTCTTCCTCTTTCAAGATCATTCAGTCTGAACAATCTCACGTTAATCCAATCTGTATTTTAGCTTAATGAACAGAGGTTTTCAATTTAATGAACTCAAATCCTCACATCAAATAAATCAATTTCACACAAATAGCCTCATACATGTATTCAATTAAATTTTCAAAATGTATAGGAAAAGAATGCTTCCCTTCCCCGTATCTCCCTTCCCGTGAATTGTTGAGTCGCTCCCGACCGGTTCTTTCTCTCATTTCCAAAGATTCGTACAAGCATCAAGCAAATATTTACTGAAGGATCATTTACACTTACCTTATTTATCAAAACAGTCTATGGGAAAATAAACCTTAGAGAAAAATCATGAATTAATAAAATTCAAAATTAAACGGAAAGTCTTTTCGGTTGCCTCCCATCACCAAGGCTGGGATTAGTCCTAACACTTGTTTGCCGTCTTCTGAGCAATACGAGCCTTCCATTCCTTCCTCCCTGCTTAGATAAGGCTTCAGCCGCCCATTGACTGGAATTCTTCCGCACGCCTAATATATCGCTCCATAAAATGCATTGGTTTAAACACCGTAAGGCAATGTCATTGGGATTTCAACTTCAGAAACAATTTCTGCCTAGGATTCAACAGAACCCCAGGCTTCTCGTCAACTCTTTCCTAGATCTTGACCAGCTACTTTGTCTTATCCTGTGATTCTAGCATCATCATAGGCTTCATTTCTCACTCCTTTCTAACTTACACTGGCGGTTCTTTTCTTTCTCCTGTGGTTTTAAAATCTAGTTTGACTTTTCTGTCGTCCACATCGCTTCATTCCAATTCAAGAGAGGCATTATGGTTTGCAAAATAATTTCATAGGGAGCATTCCAATGGTTTTCGAGTGCAGCTCCAACAGGCAATTACCAAGTTTGGGGACCAATCCTCCTCAGCCAGTGCCAATGCAAGCATTCTTGACTTCTGGAAATTTCGCTGTCCATTAATCAGAGATATTGACTAATGTTAAGGTTGATCCGATAATTTCGCTTTCATGAGTTTTGCAACATTTTGTTTAAACACTTCTGCATCACTAATGATAGCTCAGTGTTCCAATTTATCAGCAGATTTTTCGCAAGTAGCTCATCGAGATTAGCATCATTCCTGGATATCACAGTTTTCCACCCATTTGAACATAACTGATCAGCGATGTAGAGGTCTCTGCAAAGCCAGGAATGGTCCCAAAATCTATTCCCCATATGTCAAAGATTTGCACCAATTATTTACCTCTTAGGGCATTTCATTTATGGGCCAAGATATTTCAATCTTTGTATTCAGATTATATACTTTCTGCCCACTGTGATAACTCAGAGATGGCCAACAGCAACCCATCGAGTATCTTTGATGAGTTGTTCTTTTTCCCTAAAAATGACCTTATGATGATGCATTATCTATCTCGTGACTTAGTTTGTTCATTTCTTCTCGGCACATATTTTTCATTATCAAAGCAAGACTCAAACATAGACTGTCCAACAGACACCTCACTGCTACCCAGCCTTTCCTCTCCTGTTAGAGTTTAATCTGAAGAATTATCCCATAGCTAAACAGTCCAGCACACATCAAGATGCTCATAGAAGTCGGAAGGAAACTTAAATGGGGCCATTTCTATCCTCAGTTCTTCATGACATTTCTCTCTTCTGCATATTTTCACCTGGAGGGTAATGACGTCCCATCGGTTACACTCCCTTTTTATCCTCGGAGCCAAATAAATTTAGAATAAAGACCCACCTTATCAATTCGGCTTAGCTTTTTTGACATCAAAACTGATTAGGTGCACACTCAAGAGGAAGATAACATGGGGTCCCCAGCTGATGGCTCGACTTTTTCAAAATACTATGGCTAAAGACCTTTGTCGAGCACTTTGCTTCATCAAGGTCTCATGAGAGACAAGAGACAACTAACATTTTCCTTCATCTCTAAGATACCTTTACTGTAAAATCACTCCGGCATCACACATTATTTCAAATCCCCCGATCCCATTCTCGGCAGCCATTATAAAGCCAAACCAATTGATTCGATCTCTTCAAAGTGTTCTTATCATCAAAATTATATCTTAATCTTCTCCAAAATCCTCGTATAGTGGTCCGGCTATTCAGAAGTCCCATGAATCTCTATAAATCCAAAGATGCCCCAAGAAGCTTCGACTCCTTTAATTGGGTAGTGGGGTAAGAGTTTTGATACGGATTACCTTGATCGGTCTACTCCGCTTCTAATAGAAGAGAAATTCTTGCGCCCAAGAACAATACCTTCATACTATGCAAATGGAATTTTTCCCAATCTCATGCTAGTCGCTTTGTGTCTCGCATCTTTGAAGTAACTGTCATGTTCCTTCAAACACCGATCAAAACTGATCCATATACAAAGTGAAGTCATCGTGGGGCTTCCATAACTTCTTCAACCAAGTCTATGAATATCAAGGATCATTACAATCTTAATGCAAGAAGATGATTATGTCTAAATGGCATCCTTTCTCATGCAAGTGCACTTATATGCGTGGTCCTCTCTTGTTCGTGCAATAGTAATCCTCGATTGTATCCTCAATACCAACTGCCAGCAAAAATGAGGCGTTCCCGCTTTAACTGTCCAGTTTGATTTGGCAAAGGGCAGGCGGGAAATGATCTTTTCTCTGTGGCTGTTCTGTACTCTTCAGAATCATGGTACACCATCCATCCTCACACGTTTTGCTGGAATCAATTCATTTTTCTCTATCATGGACACAAGAAACCCACCTCTTGGAACCACATGGACTGGCTCACCCAAGGACTACTCAAATCGTGACAGATAAAACCAAAGATTCACCTGAGTACTCCTTCCCGACCACTCATCACCGGATTCACTCCTTCTACGTTCTGGCGCATTTGGCTTTTGAAGTTTCTTCACAGATTTTGTGCATGCAAACTGATGATTGATACCCTTTAATTACAACGACCAAGCTATAGACTCATGCTTCTTTAAGATTCGGCAGCGAACCTCTGCTCTCATCATCACCAAGCTCCAGCGTCAGATAATCACCGGTCTCTTGGTGATTCTAAATACATATCAAACGAGTTTATAACTCTTTCAACATCACTCTCCTGATAGTTCGAAGTGAATTTCTTTGCTAATGATTTCCTCACATTTCGCTTTCGTCTGTGCTCAACACGCCTCTATAGAATGAAAAACCGCTTGTAATGGACAACCTATAGCTATCTTCAATATAATCGAATTCATCTCTTTCATTGATAAAAATTTGAGCATTACAATCATTGTGAACATCAGGTCATAGTATAGACATCATCAACTATATTGTAATTTTCTATCTATATCTATATTCCGTACGCTTGATCAAGTTGAAAGTGCAGGCTCCAATTTCCTTCAAGGTAAGAACTCCCTTTTGTATGTCGATCAGCAGGCAAACATAGCCAGAATAGTCTCCAAGAGTTGTGCGTACTTCCTGATAAGGTGGTGTCCGCACGACGAAGTATCGAAAACAAATTTCCCAACAAAGGACGCACATTCTTCCAAGACTCTCGTGTTTCACCATCGACCAGCCTGCCATTTGAAGAGAATAAAGCAGGGAAGAATCGTGGGGCTCTAGCTTTTGTGGCGTGGTGGGGTCAGCATAGCTCCCGAGTCACAAAGAGTTTTCGAATTCAATTCCTCCAATGATGGAATATTGCAAGCTCCCCTGGTCCTTCATTTTTTCTAGAAATTCTTCTTTTATCACAAAGACAAGGTGGCAAAGAGATTCATAACCTTCATTATTCTTTTCTTTTTCTCTTTGCCGAGCATGTCCTTCGTGATTTAGATGATAATGCAGTCACCACTTCAGAAGGGCACACCGATCTCTAGCTTCAAATGTTTTCAAAACTTTGCAAACGCTCCTATTTATTTTCAGTAGCTCTCTGTGGAAATAGGACTGCAGGCTCAGAGCCTTTGATATTCTTCGTCTTGGTTTCCTTTTTTCTTTTTTTCTCTCCATAGCGCTTCCTTCCTTTTCCGGGCTTCGCCGCCATTTTTTTCTTTCATCTTTTCTAACTCCTTCCCACATCTAAGCCGCACACCATGCAAATTCCTCGATTCTTCTTTGTGTCACTTGGGAAGGTATCTTTCTTCTGGCTTTGCAGGGTTAGGGCTAGCTGCCCTACTTGTGTCTCCGGGTTCTTCAGATGTGCACAGGAAATTGAAATTTTGAGGACTGGCACAGCTTGCTTCCAACTCCGCAAACTCATCTCATAAAGGTCTAATAGCTCATTATCCCCATGAAACGCAAAAGATCCGTTCCTTCAAGATCGGGCCCCTCCTCCGACCTCCGATATTCATTTATGTGTTCATTTCATTACGCTGGAACCGTATTATTGTTAACCCGCTGAGGGTTATGTCCAGGCCTGGGCCTTGTGAAGCCTCCACCATATGAGAAGCTGCGATTTCTGAGTATAGTGATAATGTACGGAAGGTTAGTATTTGGTCTAAATGGTAAGCCTCGCTCACCCAGATACTTAACCTCTTCAAAGATCATAATATCTTTCAAGAATTTCTTCAAGATTTTCTCTCCTTCAGTTAACTCTCTTCAACCCATTCCTATCTCATGGGCGTGTGTCTTCCTTTCGCTTGTCCAAATTAAGGTATAATGGCATCCAACTTGGCCTCCAAGGGTCGTCACTTACGCTCAAGGACCCCCTTCTCCGCCGTCTCTCGAAAAAATCATGAGTTATATTGATGAAGTGGCTACTTCCGCCTTCTTGCCTCTCTTTCAAAGATTTCTTTTGCTTGGAATGTTCCATGAAATATATACATCACGATCTCCTTGATATATCATTCAAGGCATGATATACAATGTCCATCCAGTCTTTCAGATCTATCCCATGCATCGACATCTTCTCAAGAACTGGTTTGAATCTTTCCCAAGCTACATACAAAGCCATCTTCCCCACAACACAATGATTTCATTCTCCGAGGTGATCGGGGAAGAACATACCCAAGCAGGGCCTCCTACTAACTCCTCCCAAGTATCACGAGCCATATGGTAAATATTCATACCATGTAGCCGGCCAGATTCTCAGAGAGAATGGGAAATATGGCTGATGACTGCCTCACCTCTATCTAACTGCTTTTTCTGAAAGAAGCATCCCGAGAAATCTTCCCAAAGCCTGCTTAGCTCTGGAGTGACACGGTGAAAATCCAGGTACGCTGACCATTGTAATTAGTAGCCGGGTTTTCTGGTTCAAAATTGTTTGTGATCAATAGTCGTCAGCCTGACGCAGTACTCATTCACACGGCCGCCTGTAAGTCCTCCATAGTATTGATCGAGTCTTCTAGCCGCTTCTCTATGTGCTTCATTATGATCCCGTCTTCGTCCGCCATGGTCGAAGTCAGCTCTTTATCTTTTCTCAAGCTTCGAAAAATTCGATCAGGTCCACTGAATCGATCATACTTCTATGCATTAAAATTCTCATTCCCGAAATCAAAAACATTTTACATTAACAGGACGAAGCCTGGTCAATACCATTTCAATATAATAGCAAAGGTTAGTGGCTAAAATAACCACTGCTTGAAAGCCATTTTGTTCTTTCAAAATGTCCAAATTCAGCATTCCTCTTCTCGTCCGAATATCGATGACAAATTCTTTTGATCACTGCAAGAACGCGCCATAAAACTTGTTGACCGGACTTAGAAAGAAAGTGTGGTTGTCGTCGCAGCCAGAGACCACATCTTAATCCCGCAGCGGGCGTATCGTGTGAGTCCGTTAAGACTACATCAATAAATTGTTATGGATCAAAACACCTATTCAAATTCTGAGACTGATGTTCAAGGACTATTGTCTAATCCCCTCAATATAAATAAACCATTGAATTGAAAGTAGTTTCTTTAAGTATCACTTGATTAAAAGATATTTTTATAAGAATAAACCACCAGTGTTTTGATCAAGAAATTTAAAGTAAGCTCCACGCTAATAAAATGGATTTGTTCGTATATCGATCCCATAGAGATCTCAAGAATTTTCATTCAACTACCCCAACTACTTAAGCCCATACTATTCAGATTAGATAATACGATAGTGAGATTTTTGCTTTGAAAGCTTGAAATGAATGAGTGTGGTGGTGGTGAGAAGGAAGAATGAATTGAATAATTGAAACATCAAAATAACAAATGATTAAGGCTATCTCAAAGAAAACATTGAATAATCAGCTATCGTGAATAATCACCTTACAAATATCAGATTCTTTCGTTCTTCGAACTAGCGTATTTTTAAATCTTGAACTAAGGATTAACATAGTGCGTGACCGATCTCCTTCCATACCTCTCTCCATACCACAATACGCTCATCATCTCACCTTAACCGCTTCTCGAACACGTGGGGCAATACCATTTTAAACCACGCCTGCTTCCAGTATTTTTCTTTCTCAATACTTCATAGCAAATATGGACTCTTAATCTAAGTTCGCAGTCATTGAGGTCAAACATACTGTTCACCTCAAATTATATAGTTATTTCTTCTTGATAGATCCTTACACGCGGATCGACCACTATTCGAATTGAGGTGGAACTTTCAGTCACCCTAAATTTATAACTCACTCAACTCATTCTCGTTACAAGCGCAGAAGAGGATGTATTGATTTATTATACAGAGCGCATTAGATCAGTACACAATATCAGATCACATTTTTCCCGAAATTGTTTTCTACTCAGAATGCCTTCCAGGTCACCCGCAGGCCTCCCCGAACGAGCCAGCACTACAGCAAGAGACTAACCGGGATCAATTCCAAGAAATTTTAAAACTGCCAAGTCGACAATATCCGGTTCACTATTATGAATGAAATATCGAAAGATTATTTCGATAATAACGCTAATTCAAGAAGTCATTTCAAATTACCATTATTTATACATTGGTTCACAACAAGAAAACCATCAGAATCGGAAACTGGTAAGAATCCCATAATTTATTCAACAACAATCGCATGTTAGTTTCAAGAAATATATATCATTCAGCCAATCTTGCATTTAACGTTTGAATCAAATTAGAAAGAATACACACCAATCTAATCTAAAATAAAATGGAAAGAAAAACGAAACAAAATAAAGAAAAGAAAAGAAAAGAAAAAGAAAAAATAAAAATACGTGTGAGACTTCAAAGAAACCGATCAGTCACCAAGAGTCGCTCGCTGGTAGCCAGATGATAGTTCCGAAGTTAGCCCTAATTCCAATGCGCTCTTGTGGATTTCCCAATGACCGCCCATGTTATCAGTCGCGAATTTCGTGCCTGTCACCGCGCATCAGTTAGCGGCACTGCTGCAGCATTTTATCAAATAAGATGATTCTCGCCAGAGCACCTTATAGTTTGATAGCGAACCAATGTCGACATCAACCTACCTTCGCAACTTTAAATGATGGTTTTTATGCCATGACACCTCACGGACATCACTCTATACCACCGGGTTTTAACTGTTCGTTTTGATAACATCGACCACGTGGACATCAACTCGCGCTCGCAACAACCGGCGATTGAATGGATTAACTTGTCGCATATCACTTACGTCACTTGAATTGGCCGCTCAGTGTCGACATCTTTACGCTGTGATCGCCGCCTCGCAATTTAACCCGTTCTATCGCGACATCAACTTCTTGTCGACATCAACTTAGCCTCTTAAGGCTTCAGAATCGTTCCGGCGTCATGTACCTCAACTCCTTGTCGGACAAATGCACGTTTTTGAAGTTTCCATTGATGGAATTCTCGGCTGTCGCGACATCAATTTCGCTCCCGACATCAACTTTAGAACCATAACCGTGAACGATTTCGTCGCTACATCATCTTCATTCCACATCAGCTAAGTCTCGCAGCCTTCAACCGAGCTGGCGTCGCGGACAATCTCGTCGCACATCACTTTATGGGAATTGCAGTTTGGACCGAAAGAAGTCTCATCGCGACCACCGTCAGCGCTGATCGGACGGCGCTCGCAGCCTTAAACTGGCCGCTGTGTCGCTGACGCTACCTCGAGAGCGTATCACGCGCCTAAATCGGCACCGCCATCTTTTTCAAACTCCGCTATAGCTTCGGCGTTTCGCCCACCACCTTCGGCGCATCGTTTTCTTCGCTTTCTTCGGGCGGGCATCATTATATTGCCGCATATATCATTTAAGTCTTTGCTAGTCTTTCGCCATTACGTCGCCACCACGCTCTTCCAAATTTTTCCGATGTGGCTAATTACGATAACCGACAATGCAAGCCCAAACCAACATTAGTTACCCAACCGTTTCATTTCGCCCTCGCCATTTTCCACAGATTTTTACTCCACCGACACGTGATTTTTCTACCGCTGTCTTCTTCTACACTCTCAAGCACAATGTACCAGTCACTCCCGACACTATTCTTTCTTGATGAATCAAATGTAAAATGGATTAAAATACACTTTTAAGCTCATCAGACATCATTAATTCAGACTAGCAATGACCTTTGGTTCTCGATGCAAGAAATCAGTCATAAGAATGAGTGGGCAATGATGGAAAAGAAAAATACCAAAATCTTATAAAGAAATTCTGATGATAAGTAATCGATTAGGAAACATGAGTCGAATGAACATACTTCTAATCAAAAGTATGTTTGGCGAGAACCAAACTGCACTACCATGTTTCTTTTCATAATTTGTGATTCATCTATGATGAATCGAATTAGATTATGATGCAGAATGATAATCACACGTTGAAACCTATCGTCACTTCTTGTACAATCGTTCAATCCAGATTATGTTTAGCATTTAAAATTTTCCTTTATTATAGATGTAGAAATCGAGATAGTGTAATTTTAGTTCTACATCGAATTTATGAAATGAAGTTCAAATAGTGTGAAACTTAGTAGTTGGGTAATTAATTTTAAATTATTTCAATCTCATAGATATCCCGACTTACAGGTCCATTTTTATTATTTATTAACCCGTAATTTGCAAAGATTAAGATCTAACTAAACTTAATTAATCGACAAATCCATTTTTCTTATGATACAAGTTATTTTGATCCCAATAAGTTTCGGTGCCTATTGGGATTACAGAGAGTCCGTAAGTAAACAAGGTCGCAATTTATGGTACATATAGTTTGGTCACCACCGGCGGTGTGGTAGGTGTCAACATCCTCCTACAATATGTCTCATGCATCTCCTCTATGACATCTAACTCAATCTTCAATAATGGCTTTTTGTTCAGCTAAAGAGTCTCCCACTTGCTTGTTGTTAATTGCTCTCATTTCAAACACAAAATCATCCATATTCTTACTCAAGCTCGTAGAATGGTTGCCTATGACAATCGGGTGCTGGGTTACATATTATGATTTTTCTCTTGATGTTGCCTCCTAAGAGAGGTTTGAAGATTTCACTGGAATGGCATGTGTTTTTTCCAGGCGCCGGTATTCCAACGCCAATGATTATATAGTTATAACCTTCAATCCTCTACACATGAATAAAGGCAACTTAACAAAGATGGAAACCCGATGAAAGTGAGCAATCATGGTCTCACACCACATTCATAGCTTTAACCCCCATCAACTTAGAGTAATAAAGTTCTTCATCGCTTCTAGTTAGAAGTTCCAATCGAGACTCCATCTCATAGCCTTCTTGTGCATGCTATGTACTTTCCCAAGCATTAGAATATGGTCTAAATCTCCCCATATCTTGAAAATAAGGTTCTCCCCATATCTTGAAGGTAAGGTTCTCCCCACCCTCTAGTTGTCTGGTCCATATAGCTGAGGTAGTACAGTCACCAAAAATATTTTCCTACAAAGAAAACAGAAAAACTAAAGACAAACTAGAAAAACCAATAAGTACGCTAGTCCAAAAAAAAAAAAAATAAAAATAAAAATCATACCATACAGAAAACGAACTAATAAAAATCAATAAAGAACGAGAACTAAACCACTAATGAAATGCCAGGGCACCTTCCCCGCAAACAACGCCATGACGCCCATTTACATCTAGCTAATGTGGTCACTTTTATTGTTTCAGATGCACAAAATTTATAAACTGGTGAACCAACTATGAAGACTAAAGCTACGTAGCCATAATGGAGATGAGTGTAACGTCAAAACACTTAACGGCTGGATGTTCAAATAATTAAATTATATTTTCCGCTTAAATACAAAATGACAAATGATAAACCTAAAATTTTACAGAGCCAAATAATTTGGTAAAATACCAAACAAATCTATAACATAAATGAGTAAATGTTAAAAGGCAATGAAACAAATGAAAAGAAAGAGACTAAATAGAAACCACTAATGTTACTAAACATACATAATACATGATAAGAGAATGAACATCAGTATCATAATGCCCATTCAAGTATCTGTTTTTTATGAGGAGAAAGGGAGAAAGAGTTAGGCTTCTGGGGAGAAGAAGATATTTTTGGTAATGCTTCTCTCAATTCTTTATCATCTTGTCTGCCAAGAAGGGGAAGAGAAGATTTGTAAGAGATATAAGGTAAGAAAACTAACCCTAACTCCCTTTTGATGATTTTAATTCAGAAAACCCTGAACTCATGTGTAAAGGTGATTTTGATTGGTTTGTGATCAATTTTGAGCTTTTTTTGAGTTAAGTTTCCAAAAGCGTTTGCGTTAGATTGGCCTTTATAAATTTGTATAAAGGAAACACAGTTTCGTGAGTTACACAAAATTTTCAAAACTTCTGTTTTTTTTGAAGCAGGTTGCTATAATCATCCAATTGCGTGATTCTAATTGGTAAATAACCATAAGATCTATAATACAAATCATAGAGTTGACTAGAGCAACCAGAGTATAAGGCTCCGAATATGCTAATGTGATTTCTGCAAGATGGTGTATGTTCGTTTCAAGTTGTGGTGTTTTGGTCAGAGCTGATTTTTCACCTATCCAAATTGAGTGATTAAAATTATGGGTAAACTATACTTTAGGGTAATAATTTACTTAAGGAAGGGTATGCATTATAACTTAAGGCACCCAGAATCAATGGTGATATGCAAGAATAATCTGACTTTTCAAATTGAGTAGTCTGGATAAAATAAATAATATGATTTTTGGTGATTCAAATTGGATAAGAACCTTGGAACCATAGTCAAACATTAAGTAGAAGGAACCATTACCACTGCGGAGTTAACTGTAAATCGAGAATAATGTGAGTAAACCATATCAGTAGTTATCGACCAAAGATAATAAACAACAACCTGTTCTGCTATCCAAAATGAGACGATTCCACTTCAATGACTTATAGAGATATCCTTTTCTTGAAGTAATCATGAGCAAAATGTGGCTCATGTGTCCCCAAAAATTTTCAAGTGAAGGTATTAAGGTACATCAACTTAATCAAAATCCTAATGCACAACTAATTTTTTTTTCGTGGGTTGTTTTGATACAGCATATCGGTATGATTAGCCAGATACAGAGGTTTGATCCAAGAACGTGGATTATAAGAATAGAATCAAGAGCTTCATAACCTTTTGGGTTTGTTCTTCACACTTCCTTCCTGCTCTGCTTTTTGCGTTTTATATGACAAAAATAAACTAAAAGGTTTTATATGAATATGCACAGTCTGTTTTTTCTTGTTTACAATGAATTGGTTTGTTTTCTACTTTCTATTCTAAAAATGTTTGAAGGTTTATGAAATAAGTTATTTATTGAAATGATCATATAAATTTATTGATTTATTTAAATTATTTGATACAAATTAATTGTGAAATGAATTGCACATGAAAAATTGCATGAGTATTGGAAACTAAAGTATTTGACATAAATGTATATACACTATTGTAAATTGCTATACGACGGGTTTTTAATAGAATTGTTAACTCGTTAAATTGCTATGATAGATCGTATACCAATAAGGTTCAATGAGCAAGATCATACGAACATAATGAAGTGTCACTGACAAGAAATTCAAATGTGGGACAGTATTTGGCAGAGTAACACCAAACATTTTAATAACCAATCAAGAACGCCCTAGCTGGACCGCACTGAGAACCCTTGTACATCATAAACAAAGGGAACTCGTGCAAGGATTCTATCCCAGTAACTTTGCATAGTTAAATTCGCCGAATGCAAAAACATAAATTGAAATGCATGATTTTTGTTAGAAATGGTTTATACATGAAACTGCATGATTGAAATGACCAATGAATTGTAATTTGAATGTAAACAAAATTGAAAATATACATATATGTATTGTACCGCATTGGTCATTGAAAAATTATACAAATGCATTGATTTAGAAAAATGAATGATTTACTTAAACTGAAATGAAGAGAGATTTGTATAGAACCACTAGGCATGAAAATTCTTAGTGCATTGTTTTATCATCCCGCAAGTATCGAAAGTGACGTACTGGCTGAAAAGACCGCAAATGATCCAGTGCCGACGTCAAGGCCTCACTGAGTCAAGCAAAGCTTCACTACGGCATTCATGAAATATATTTGACACTTGCACAAACTCGCTTGTTTTGTAAATATTTTTTATTGAAACGACTTATAATGTCGTAATGTATGTTGCGGTAATTAGACCAAGTGGGTCCGTAATGCAATATTTAATGGAAAATGTGTATTGGAAAAACAAAAATGATGAGCCCTTGTTGAATTTGGGTTTATACAAATATATTTTCATAAAGATAAATATCCTTTACAAAATGAGCATTGAAATGTGTTTATTGACAAAAGAAAAGGAATTGATCAGAAGGTTCCTGACGGTTCAAATTCTCCTGCCTGCCGAGCGCGGCTGTCGCAGCCATCACATTTAGATCGTCCACTGGAAGAGTATTCTTTTCAAACAATGGCTTTTGGGCTTAGTTCAAGTAAAAGAAAAATTAAACAATTAATTTTAAAATATGATTTTTGAGAAGAGATGGTGAAATTTTGATTTTATTCATATAAAAGAAAGCCTCGATCAATAACTAAGACACGTCACCAGATAAATAGAGAGATATAAAAATTCCCATTCATCAAAGAGAGGAATTGATGCCAATCAATCCTCTCAACCCTGCCTTGATGGTTCTAAAAGGTAGGAAAAATTCCTAACTCTCTCAACTCTCTTTTGGGTGTCAACCCCATAGGCTTATAGAAACGACCTATTCGGGAGATCCTCACGAAACAAAAATCATACCTTATGTTTGAAGCACTTTTCTCCCTAAAAGCTCCTTTGGTTGGAGCCTTGGATTCACCTTCACCCCAAGGAAGAAGTTTACTCCTCTATAGAATGTGTCACAACATCTATGAACATGTAAGAATTCTCAAAAGGCTCGGTAAGAAAACAGAATTTTGTCAAAATTGTGCCGAAGATTTTCACACTTAAAATCCAAAAAATTATAAGTACCAATGTGCAAGATTCTGATTTAATATTGTCTCCCCCTATTTATACATGTTTTTAAGACTTGGAGAACAAGTTTCAGTGTTTCCTAATTGATTACAGAAACTTTAGAGGCCCAAAAATAGTAAGAAATAGAAATCAGATCGCATTTTGGACTTTCTATTTTCCTTCTCTCACTTGATTCTCGCACTCACTTGGAAATCTCACACTCATATTTGCTGCCAGATTTCACTCATCCGCAATGTGAGAAAACTGCACTACTACGTAGTTTGTCAGTTGTTGTGTCTCTTCGAAGTTTTCCTTATTTCAAGGTTTTGAATCGATTCTAAACTCCTTCTTCTTCATAAATTTCTATGAATTTCAATCATGAGGAGTCATCCTCGAGTTCCAAATCATCACTCCATCCCAAAGTGTTGTATTTATCTCAAAACCTACATAATGCATAAACTGATGGAAACATTAGTAACTTTACTGAGATCACACTGCGATAATTTGCTAATTGGGCATAATTACCACTCAAAACGAGGGAAAGATGTAGAAATTAAGCCTATAAAAATGCTACGCAAGACAAGCGTGGCATGTTTTAAATAAAATATGCTAAGTACTTTATGCATAACCATCTAATGGACACATTAACAAGCGAAAAAATGAGATGGTCATGAAAAGGGAAAGCGAGGCGACATTCAAGATGGTTCATATGTGGCATGGATCCACTCTACCATAACTCAAACCTCTCAAATCAAGGCATCCAAGGCATCAAGCCTACTGGTCATATTCATCATGAATGACTCTTAGGATGGTTGGAGAAAGTCCATAGAGGACTGAAGGCACTGAACGTTGGATCTAAGACTCTCATACTTTGACACAAATTTACGACCAATGGTGAAAAGCGCGAGTGGTGCCATGATGTTTACGTTGTCAATCGTTGTTGCGACCGAATGTGGACTAGTTTCCGCATACCTTGAAGGTGAAGCCGCCTACAGTCAATCATCTCGAATATCCGATGGCACATACCATACGGCGCCCTTTAACCTCGAAAGTGTCGATCCCTTCTTCTAACCATGCATAGCCTCCATCGATTAGTCCCAAAGCACTTTCGAACCCTATTTATTGTGTTTTGGAGTGCTTTTTGTGTACTAAACATGCTAATTAACCCGATTTACGCATTACGGTCCCTAATATTCTAATGATCGCATTTTGTGGCAATTTTTGCAGTTTTTGTGAGATAATCATGCCAAAAGTGTTGAGTCGATCCAAGCACGAAGATGGAGCTTCAACCACAACATCATCGAGACTAGAAGGAAAGAAGAGAAGAAATGGAAGAAAAAATGAAGCAGAAGAAAATCGATGAGAACAGAACGCTGGGACCAATGGAACGAGTCGAGGAGAAACTCGCTGATTTCGGCTTAAAGCTAGCGAAATGCACCACCGCCAACGATGCCTCGTCATGCCAGAATTAATGCAACCGACTTCACTTGCATACTTCCTTCTTTGTCCCATAATCCTTGGCTGTTGTTAGGCTTTTGGTATTTTCATACCTTGAGGAGGCCTATATAAGCCCCTCTTGTTTTGTAACCTAATCATCACTGGGAAGGAGAATAATTTTGTAAGTTTATTTTTGTAACAAAGCTTATTTTTAGTTCGCTTTTTCTTTTCTCTCTTTCTCCTCCTTTTCTCCCTTTCTACACAACACCCTCCAAGGATGACAATCAGAGGATGAGCCATTAAAACCACTTCTCTCTAAAGCAAAGGTCGTCAGGTGATCTTAGTTGTTGGTGGCCTCTGCCATGCTGTGCAGTGTATTGCCCTTATATTCAAAACTTAGTCGCATAACATGGGATGTTATTGCTCGCCAATACTCTCCATGTTTAGGTCCGAAGTGTTTCGTGAGAGATGCACTGTGGTTCTTTGGGTCCTTACTAGCCTTGGAAAATATTTACACATGTTAGGTTCTTCAAATTAGGTTAAATAATGATTTGCGTTATTGTTTTCGCTAATACTTCCATGAACACCGGGGTGTTTCAGCGTAGAGACGCAATCGTTATTTTTTAGATGGTCTTTACGTAGCCTCAAAGAATGATAATCTGAATGTTAGGGTTTTAACTAAAAGGGCCATAATCAGCATCCTCGTGGTTGACTAAATAGGAGTTGTTTTTTCAACCCGGAGCTCTCGCTAGCCTAGGATCTAAACTCGCGGCCTAACGCTTCATGAAGTTCTCTTTTTCTTATTTTTCTTGATTTTATTTTCGCTGCAAATCCACCACTTAACTTCGGGCTTTTTCATCATTTAGTTTTCAAACTATCTTCCCTGCTTTTTTAACCAAACCCCAAAATCCAAATTTAATTCACCCGCTTTGATTTCACTAAATCATTTACTAAGAAACCCATCCCTCAGAGTTCGACCTGGGGACTTTCATGCCGCAAGAGCTTGACTACTAAGAGAGAGAATCCACGGATACAATTTGTTGATTCCGCTTCACCCTACCGTGGCACTAATCAAATGGCGCTGCTGTCGGGGATGGTGCCTTGTGGGTGCAGAGAGTCAACACTTGTGATCCTCATCACAAGCTCCGTGAATTTCTCTTATCATTTTACGCCTATTTTTTCTTAGTTTTATCTGACCGTTAAAAAAAAAAAAAAAAAAACTAGTGTTATGATTGTGTTGTTTTGTGTGGCCCTATTTCAACCGGCAGGATTGTTTTCCAAAGGTTTTTGAACAGAGAAATGGAACACCCATATGAGAGCACACAAATGAGGGTAACCTCAGAGCTTACATGACAATGAGGGACCACAGAACTTCCAGCCAGCGGGCAACCACCTATAGGAGAAATCCAAACCCATCTAGGTCCATGAGGGAATATAGAGACCAATGGATGAGTGCACCCGTCTATAGTGTTCCCTCAACTTATCCACTCTCCACAATATGATCATCTCCGGGCCCCATTTATGCCTCAACCCTCACACCAAATTTCACTACCAATTACGCGACTTCTCCTTTTCGAGCGCCATTCTCGACCTTACCAAACCGGTGGGTGATGCCGTGGTAGAACAAAAGAATTCAATGCCCAATTGAGTGAAAACTACACCGAGGAGAATTCCTCGACCAAAGATTGTATGGCCGAAAGACATTTGAAAGCAAATGGGATAACCTCGCAAAGTGATTCCATTGAAGACCTAATTGACGTTAAATACGTCCACCGTGAGGAGGATTGTCAAAGTGACATAATGGCAGAGAAGCAAAGGGCAGTGACTGTCCAGGCCAATAAAGAAACTGAGACAATTGAGAGCTCCTTGAACAAGGAATTGGATGGGTTCCAAAATGACTTTGAGAAAAATCGCATTCAAGTAGAATCCATTCAAACTCGTTTCAAAGATTCGATCATCCAGAGAGGAGGAGAGAGTCGGCAGGAAGAGTGCTCGACCGAAACGCTTTGGGCTGAGTGCCTAATCGCAGCTCTCGAGGAAGGAAAGTGGAATCGGTTAGAAGTTCAAGAACCGCAGATACCTCGTAATCGGGTGACATTTTTTGCCTGAAAAAGCAACACAAACACTTAGCCTTTTGTTGATTATGGCATGCGAACACAGCACAAGGGGACCCAAGAGCCCATCATAGATTTGGACACCATTGCTACCAGTTACCTATTACCCATCGCCAAGAGTTCTCGTATGACCAAGCGTACATACCGCTCTACACCAGAACAATCAAAACCAAAGAAGATCGCCCCAAAGGTAGTTCAATCCCACCCACTAGCAGCCATGCAAATGTGAACTTTCTTAGAAGACTAAGTGGTTTATGTACATGCTCTTTGCCACATGACTAAAAGATGGCGCCTACATTGCATGGCACGTTGGTTGGTTCGAAAGTGTTCTAGTTTGGAACAACTTGACCTAGCATTTCTAAGTTCCCACTTTTTATTTATTTTGTCTTGTTTAGTTTTATATTATCATCGTAGTTTATTTTTTGATTTTGTTAATTTTTTCTTTATAGATTTTCTTAATTTTTAGTTAAATTATGTTTTTAGATTACTCTTTACTCTTCCGCACTTTTCAGATTAATTCTTAAGAGTTCAGGCAAATTGGAGCATGTATTGAAAAAACGTAAAGGAAATAGTAAAGGGGATTTTTCGCAATCATTTTCGTACTTTAGCAAATCATGGATTATATAATTTACATAGCTTAAATTTAGCTTAGTGAAAATTATGTGAGAAGCGAAAACACCAAATTTCGCTATGAATGCTGTCTCAATTTAGCTAAATTGTAGCGAAATCGAAAATCTCAAAATTCAAAACATTCAAAATCGTTCACTGTAGGTATAGCGTAAATTTCTGGTAACTTAAGCTAAATCATGAAATTTGTTAGCTAGCTTGGGGCTCCCGTTGGGTTAGCTGAAGCACCGCTTAGGACCCCAATTTTTGACTCACTTGTTTCATGATAATCTTTCTGATCCCAACTGCTTTTAAGCTGCCTTAATGCTAAAAGCTAGAGAGTGGTAGAATCCAAATATGTCCAGAAAGAACATTTTAAGGATTATTATGAAAGTGTAATTTTTAAAAATGGTCCAACTGTCACTCCTTCCACATTGTCTCTAATTTGTTTATTTGAGCTCTAACTTATGCATAAGGCTGATGGAGCTTGTGGTGTCTCCTATCCAGAAATGATCACATCTTATCATAGGAGGTAATTTCCTTATCTAATTTTCCATTCGAACCCCATTTGACAATCGAGATGCTCGGTCGGGGGAGAGTTAAAAGGAAGTGGATTTTGTATTTTGCTTTGTTAGTATTTTGTATCATTTTGTGATGTTCAGTATTGTTGGTCCTTTCATAAAGTTGAAAGATATTATTTACAAATATTTTTTTCACTAAACTACTTGCAAATCAAACTTTTGTATTTTACCTTAACTTAGTGGTTGAAAATTGAAGCTTTGTCCAATTCTATTGATGTTAGATTGATTCCATGCTTAGTTGAGAGTGAACAGATTAGTTGAATTCTTATTGATTATGACCTTTTTTCTTCCACCTTTACTAACCACACACAAAGCACATTAGATTAAATGATAGGTCAAAAACTCAACTTCCTTTAATTCTAGAAGCAATCCTACCTTCAGTTTCATTGACCGCTCTTTAATAGGTTAAGGGACCCAAGGAAAAGAAAAGAAGTTAAAAAGAAAAAAAAAAAGAAAGAAAGAAAGAAAAGAAAAAGAATAAAATTGCAATGCTTTTACCAAACTGAGCACGAGGGGTATATGGCGAAGCCTTTAAAGCTCCGCCCAAACCTTCACCGGGTCAGGGAGTCACCGACTTAGTGTTCGCCACGGGTGGGATAGTGAGTTTAGCGTTGCAAAAGCATCAAGTCATTCAAGTCCGGTGAAGCCCTGAAGGGTCATCAACTTTTTGGCTCATTCTTAAAACCATTAGTTTGGTTACCTATGGACCCGCACCTGACTTTGGATGAAGTCGAGTTTTTAGCATTGCACCCTACAACGCAAAAAGAATTGAGGAATAAGAGGTGGGTCCTGATCTGCTCAGCTGGTTAGCGCATAGGTCGTGGTAGTAAATCCGTGTCGGGGGAGAGCGCATGGCGCTATCGTTTAGAGCTAATCGAAGAACACTGACATCAGTAGTTTCTGATTCCATTGAGAGGGAGACTTTATACCAATTTTGTATGGTATTCATTCTCTATGATAGTTATTAACACGGCCTTGATAATTCTTACTTAGGGTTAGGCATTTTTCGCTACAACCTTTTTTGAACTACAACCTTTGTGTACATTATTTTGTTATCATTTCTCAGATGTTCTTCTTTCTTTCTTTTCTTCATTGCCATGGACCAGTAGGTTGGGGGTGTGATTAGTGCCCAAAAAGTGCAATTTTGAACCCTATTTATTATAGGTTTGAGTGCTTTTTGTGTACTAAATACGCTAATAAACCTTCTGATTTACGATTACCGTCCCTAATATTCTAATGATCGCATTGGCAATTTTGCGCTTTCATATAACTGCTGCCAAAAGGCTCAGCTTCCATCCGCCACCGAAAGATTTAAGTCAAACTCAACATCATATATCGAGACTAGAAGGAGAAGAGAAGAAAATGGAAGAAAAATGAAGGTGAAGAAAATTGATGAGAAGCAAGAGAACATCAGCTGACCAATGGAACAAGAGCGTCGTAGGAGAAACCCGTTGATTTCGCTAAAGCCAGCGTAAAATGCACCACCTAGCGAACCCTGATGCCTCGTCATGCTTTTGTACCACGCAACCGACTTCACTTCGTGCATATTACTCTCTTGTCCTATAACTTGTAGCCACAAAGTTAGGCTTTTTGGCATTACACCTTGAGGAGGCCTATAAGCCCCTCTTGTTTCAGAACCCAATCATCGATTTCGGGAAGGAGAATAATTTTGTAAGTTTTTATTTTTGTAAATAAAGTCTTTATTTTTAGTTTTGCTTTTCTTTTCTCTTCCTCTTTCTCCCTTTCTACACAAACACCCTCCAAGGATGACACCCTGGAGGATGAGCGGCTAAAACCACCTTCTTGCAAAGGCTGCTGGGGTAAGATCTTTAGGTTGCTGGTGGTTCCCCCGCTTTTCTTATGTTGCAGTGTAGTGTATTTATGGCCCTTATATTCAAAACTTAGTTTGCATAACATGGGATGTTATTGTCTCGGCCACTTCATGCTTTGTGGGTCCAAAGGTTCTTATAGATGCACCGTGGTTCTTAGATGGTCCTTACTAGCCTCCGAGGTACATTACATGTTAGACTTTTCAAATTTGTTGAAATAACATTTACGCTATATCGCTTTGGCCAATACTTCATGCTTTAATACTCAGGCTCCTGAGTAGATGCACTGTTATTTTATGGTCTTTACGAGCCTCAAAGAATGATAACTGAATGTTAGGGTTTTAACTAAAAGCCATAATCAGATCTCTACTGACTAAATGCGAGTCGCTTTTCTCAACCCTAGCTCTCGCTAGCTCCAGGATCTAAACTCCGCGGGCCTAACGTCAAGAGTTCTCTTTTCTTATTTTTCTGATTTTATTTTCGGGCCAGTAAACCTACCACTTAATTCATGTTAAATATTTAGTTTTCAAACCACTTCTCGTTTAACCAAACTTCAAAAATCCAAATTTAATTCACGCTTTGATTTCACTCAAATCATTTGTACGTAAGAAAACCTATCCTCGTGTTCGACCTTTAGACCGCTTATGCCGCAAGAGTCGACCACGGCGCAGAGTGAACTAATGATACAAAATTTTGTTTATTCCGTCACCCTACATCGTGGGCACCTAATCACCCACCGTGATAGTTATAATATGACAACTAAATTTACGCAAGTATACACATCGCTAACAAGTAATAAAGTGATAAGTGAGTTATTGTTCCCACGAGGATTATGCTATTAAGCACTAACCTAATCTAGCTTTTTAATTTATCATCCATCATGTAAAATCACTACCTTAAACTACCAACAAAGACTCAAGACTCAATAAAGAAAACATAAAATAATCTAAAATCCCTAAAGCATCGATTTCACCAAGATTATAATTTGACTAATAAACTGATTTAAATGACCTGTGTTTTGTTTACTATGTTGTTTACATCACTTATAGTTGTAATTGATCAGTTGATATATCTTAGTTAGTCAAGGGTCATCTTAGCCCTAACCACTAAACTCAAGAGTCACTAAGCTTGAGAATCTTGTTCACCATGTTAAACCCTAGGATATTGATGAGTATGAAACTCATCTTGTTTTAAATCCATTTTTACTGCATAATTGAGGCCTTAATGTTCTTTTTAATGCAAAAATTAGGGAGTCTTCAACAATATTATTGTTTTGTAGGAATCTAGAGTAAAAGAAGCAAAAAGAACAAGAAAAGCAGTTTAAAAGACTAAGGAAGAACCGTCACTTTAACATTTTGAAAATGTTATCAGACAATTTATGAAAAAGAGTCCTCGCAGAATCAATCAAAGTCGTCGATACAAACTGGGCAGAGGGTCGTCAAGTAGCAAGGTTTAATAAATCTACAACAATCCAAGAGATCAATAACAACTAAATGCCGATAAATTAATGGCGTCAGCTGACTATTCGGAGAGATAACAATAACATCAAGTGTTGTCACGACAATTCTTGAAGACACAAGGCAGACAAAAATGTCCGGACAAATTTAAAAATATCGCGACAAATTTCAATACAGTTTCAAGAGAAAATATAAGTGGAGTGTTGTGACAACCTCAACACAATGTTGAAGACATAATGAGGAGCAACAATGTCACGACAATTACAAGTATCGTTGCGACAAATAACCTTGTGGGCTTGCATTTATTCACAAATTCATTTTAATATACAACAATAATTTGAAGAAAATAAAATGATAGGGCACAGAAAGAAAGGAAATGGGGGAGAATGAGCTAAGAACATCAGAGTAGAAGTAGGAAAGAATTCTTTTAAATAGTTTTTTTTTCTTCTTTCTTTTCATTTTTAATTTTTTTAGTAGTTTATATTTACAATTTTCATGAGTATTGTAGATCTGAGTTGAGTTTTTGGGAGAGATTATTGAAAATCAAGCTCCATTATTGTCTGAACTTGAAGAACAGTAGCATACATTGATTATAGTCTCTTTCCTCCTTCTCTTGTTTACACCAACAATTAATTTGTTCAACTAACTAATTGTTGTTGTGTGTAATCCAGTTATGGAAGGCTAAACGCCTTATGAGAAAGGATTGGTGATGTGATTACTATGTTTGCATTGATTTAATGTAGTTGTGGGTTTGAAAATTGAATTTATATAATTGGTAGTGTTTTGGAAATGAACTGTTCTAAGTATCAATTTCATATACCCAAAGGAGATGTTCTAAGATCTGTTTTTCTAAGATTCCTTCTAGTGACAGCAGAAAAGTGTTCCTAAGATTAAAGAGCATTATCTTAAGGATATGTTGAATTCATACTCATAGAACTAATAAACTCCAAATATCACATTGATAATCAAAGGAGATGTTCCAACCTTTACTTTCAAGGTTCTTTTCTAAGTGATAACATAAATGTGTTCCAGAGGCCTAAGGACAATACCTTGTGATTGTCAATTTAATATTGGAAGGTTTCATCTCACTTGTAGAATAATAAGTCAGATCCAATTCGGGAGGGATTATTAAGACTAAAATGCAAATTGAGGTACCAATTATATGGGGAGACATGAGCATACTCGTCTATGGGGGCATGTTGACTTAAGTTCTAAGAATTGGCTTGATATAACACTAGAAGTCATCCAAGTCTTAAAGGGAATCATATCCTAAAAGTAGCTATTTAGACACATGCTATCCTATTTTGGGAACATATGTTCTAAATTGTGAAATGAATAGTTGTTGAAGGTATTTCAAGAATATACTAACATACCCTTGGAAAAACCCAAGATTCAAATCATGAAATTTTTTTCTTCAACAATGTGCAAATTAAAAGTTAAATTACAATGTCCATTCCCAGTTTTCCTCAATCTCAGAGAAACCTTTAGTTCCACTGAATTTGGATACTCTTTATATATTGTTTGACCACAATTCAAAATTAAAGTTCAAATAAGGGTGTTCGAATAATCGAGTACTTAATTTTTTAATTTTCAGATCTCTTGATTACACGCATAATGAATTGTTCAACCAACAATTGCTGTGTGTAATCCGCCATGGTTGCCAAACACCTGCGGGAAAGCGATTGGTGAAGTGATTGCTTTATGTTTACATCGATTTTAATGTAGTTGTGGGTTTGAAAACTAAATTTATATAATCGCGCGTTCGAAATGAATCGTTCTGGCGTATCGGGTTTGTTATACCAAAGGAGATGTTCTAAGATCTGCTTCCATGATTCCTTCTAGTGTCGAGAAAGGTGTTCAAAATAGTGCATTATCTTAGGGGCATGCTCGATCTGATACTCCTAGAATTAATGAACTCCAAATATCGCCTTGATAATCAAAGGAATCGTTTAACCTCTCGCTTTCAAGGTTCCTTTCGAGGACAACAAGTGTGTTCCTAAGGCCTAAGGGCAAATACTTCAGATTGTCAATTTAATATTTGAAGGTTTCATATTGCCAGAATAATGTTGATCCTTTCAGAGGATATCTTATCAAATGTGACAGGTACCAATTATATCGAGAAGGTCAGATTATTATCAGTTCTAGTGTAATACTCGGCCTAAGAATACGCATTAGCAACATTTAGAAGTCATCAAAGTCTCTGAAGGGAATGATCCTAAAAGTAGCTTTTGTGACATATACATCCCGGCTCGGGAACATGATGTTCTAAACTATGAAATGCATAGTGGTTGAAGGTATTACAAGACTATACTAACATACCCTTGAACAAATCCAGGATTCAACGCATTAAAAAATTTTCTTGAACGGTATGCAAATTAAAAGATAAATTACTAAGTCCATTCCCAGTTTTCCTCAATCTCAAAGAAACCTTTAGTTGCATTGAATTTATTACTTTTTTATATATTATTTTTCGCTCACAATCTTGAAAATTAAAGTTCAAATACGCGTTCCTCGCAGAATCGGGAGTACTTAATTTTTTGAATATTCTTTTTATGATTCGACATATCGCATAATGAATTTGTTCAACCAATTAATTGTTGTTGTGTGTAATCCAGTTATGGTTGGCTAAACACCTTATGGGAAAGGATTGGTGATGTTATTACTATGTTTGCATTGATTTAATGTAGTTGTGGGTTTGAAAACTTAATTTATATAATTGGCAAGGATCTGAGCTGAACTGCTCTAAGATCTGTCATATACCCAAAGGAGATGCTCCAAGATCCGTTTTTCCAAAGATTCCTCCTTCTAGTGACGTGAGAGAAAGGTGTTCTTAAGATCCAAGAGCATTATCTAAGGGGCATGTCGAATTGATACTCCTAGAACTAATGAACTCCAAATTTCAATTTGATAATCAAAGGAGTTGTTCTAACCTCTACTTTCAAGGTTCCCTTATGAGTGACAACATAAGTGTGTTCCCGAGGCCTAAGGACAATACCTTGTGATTGTCGATTTAATATTTGTAGGTTTCATCTCATTTTGGTAGAATAATGTTGATCCTATCTAGAGGATTATTTCACTAAATGCACTAGATACCAAGTATAAGGGAGTAAGGTCAGATACTCACAATAGAATCATTGATCGGTGTGAATTATGCATGCATTTCAATAAGATTTCTATGTGTTTTTATAACTCAATTGCATAATTCATTCACACTAATTTGCGCTTAACTCCATATTATCATGTTTTAGAGGGACATGTTATAAGAGTAAAATATGCTTGGCAATAATGCGGCGAAATTCGGTTGAGAAGAAAAATGAGAATGGTAAAGCAGAGCATCGATTCTGGGTACACAAGATACCGAAGCAAAATCAACAAAATTTATATACACCTGCTCCTACGTTTACGAAATAAGCTACCAAAGATATCATCGGGTCTAGGACGAACACGTGGATGGGTTTCTCATCCTAAAAATGGTTTGCATCAGCATGAATGTGCTTATTTAATTTGAATTGTAAGCCTACAAAAACAAAGGGGGATGGTTTGGAACAGAATGTAAAAACCGAAAGTAAAAGGTGAAAAAGTCAACTTTGAATATTTAGGTCACTGACCCTGGCAAGCCAGGCAAACAAGTGTCCTCTGCGCCATCCTCGCACAGTGCAACATAAGCAGTCCAAGTGTTACAACTCCATCTACATTTAGCTAGCAAAATTCACCCATGAAGCAACCTCTATTTGAACAACATAGTAGATGCAAGTATGCCTTTCTAAACTCTCAACATAAATTATCATTCGTGAGGCTCAGAAATATCTAAAGAAACAGTACCACCAGGTAATCGATCTCCAAAGCATGGAGAGAGTATTTGGCCAAATAATAACAAGAATGTTATTTAACCCTAATTTGAAGAACTAACATAGTCCCGAGGTCAGAAGACCATCTAAAGCACCAAGATTCTTCATTTAATATGTACTGATCCTAAAGCATGGAAAGTATTGCCAACTAATAACATTCAATGTTATGCAAACCATGTTTTGAGAATATAAGGCCATAACACCACCCGTGAGCTTTTAGTACAAGAGACAACATGGCTATGCCCCACCACTGCCAGCTTCCTTCCTCTTCAAAGAAAGTGATGCTTAGCTACATCTCTCAGCGTCATCCTCAAGAGGGTGCTTCACAATGAGAAAGTAAGGAAAGAAGAGAGAAGAGAGAAAAGAAATAAAGCAAACCTAAAATAAAAGACTTTATGTACAAAATAAAACTTACAAAATTACTCCTTCCCAATTGTTGCTAAAATCGTTACTAGGTTACAAAACAAGAGGGCTTATACAGCTCCTACACGAGAAATACCTAAAACCCCATAAAATCGCTAAGTTACAGACAATTAAGTAACGTTTAGGTTCTACCACACTACAAACATATTATATCAATTAGATATAAATTTCGCTAATCCAGCTTAAATTACCGTGTCTAGCGAATAGTGCCTCACTAGAGCTTTAATTCATTAGTTAGCTTAACGCAATTAGCTTAAATTGTAGTGAGTAGGCAAATCATTTTCAAAACAAACTGGGTGGTCTAGTTTAAATTTGGCATTTTCAATGAACTCATAAATATCATTAAAACCCGCAATCTTTCAGATACGAGCAACTAAGTGTGTTTAAAATTTCGGGTTCTCGCTTTTGACTCGCTTCCACTCCGCATCCAACCAATTTTCTCAATACCTCGTTTTCATTGATTGGCCTAATGATGGTCGAGACTTCTGAATTCCAACTTCATGATTCATCATTTGTATCATTGAACTCAAAAGTGTAAAAAAGCCTACAAAATAAATTAAAATGTCTTCTAAATGGTATGGTGCATTAAGAAGACTAACACTTCAATCAAGATAATGACATGATTAATGAAAGCAAAAGCACTCAAAACCTATCTAATATGTGGTTCAAAATTGCACTTTTCGGGCAATTAATCACACCCCCAACCGAAACGCTGTCTTTAGCACTGCAAACTAAAAATGATGCATACAGATTTTCAAAAGGTTATTATTCAAAAAGGTTTAAGGTATTATTATAAACAATACCTTAAACTGAAAAATTGAAATCAAATTTGAAACCGATATGAAAGAATCGGGAACCATACAAGAACCATTTCGTGTCAAAATTGGTTCCATGATTCTCGCCAATTTCCACCTATCTAATGGTTCTTTTGTAACCGATTAAGCCAATAAATTGCAAAATTTGTTCTCTTCCTCTCAACTCAGCACCGACATGGCCTTAAGTCGCTGAATCAAACTATGTTAGTTACACTCTTCTCTTCTTTATTCATCTATACATCGTAGGGTGCAATGTTAAAACTGACTTCACCAAAGTCCGTAAATAAAATCCACCGAGACCCAACCACCAAGGTTTATGGCATCAAGCCAAAAGGATCAAAGACCACTAACTCTAAGAAGTCAACCTCGACTAATCGACTTCAAAATTGAGCACCTACAACAAGTACCTCACCTAACTGGCGTAACAAACATCAAATCGATGACTTCAACCACTAAGGCATGTAAGCATCGTTTCAGTTGGTTACCATACACCCCCGACCGCGTTTCTGCTTCGTGCTGAAAACTTCACCACTTTATTTTTCTTTCTTCTTTCTTTTTCTTTTTCTTTCCTTCGGGAAGACAACATTGGTCTTCTTCAACTGTGGGTAACACAAACCTATCCTTAGGTTGCCAACATACCTAAGGCCGGCTACAAAGCCAAAGCGAGGCGAACAAATTCACAAACACGCTGAAATAATTCGAGTGTAGTGTGTGAATTAGCATATGGAAATTTCAAGTCGAGCATGCCGAACCTGTATGACCAAAATTGTTTCAAACATGGAATTTGTTCTAACATAGAGGTGACAGAGCATTCAATTTTCCAACATGAAGCAATCAATCGTTCATTTGTAGTAAATCTCAATTTGTTCAATTGAAAATAAAAACACATTTAAACATAGTGGAGGCACAAACATGATAGAGGCAAAAAGGGTAGAGTATAAAATCAGCTTTTGATATACAAACGGTAAGCTAGCGCATGAATACAAAGCAACACAAAGTATCACCGCTACTACGGCTAATACATAAATGCTAATCAAAATTAGCAGGCGTTGATAAAGCTAAGAACTATACAAAAATCGTAAGAAACCTAACCACCATCGTGGTGGTGGTGAGTTCGGAACCGCCGGGCCGCCGCAAACGTAACATCCAATGAAGCCGCGATCGCTGGTGGGCCTTCACGCATCAACACGAGGTGCCACCCGCACGGGTCATAACCGAGTTTCCAAGATAGAACGGCACCGGGCCAACTCGTATCCGGCAGCTCGCGGTAATCGCAAGTGAGCGCATGGCATCCACCACACTCGTAATGACGCTCCTCTGAAGGTGTCTGATACCCAAGATCTGATGTGTCAATAGGTCCGGAGCATTCAGCCGCAAACACTAATGTGAGGCAGAGGATGGCAGAACGATCCGAATGGGAGTCCTCAGAATCTCCCAAGCTCAAGGGCAGCAGATGATTATCCAGAACTCTACCACCTGCAGATTTCCGTCTCCGGTGGTCAGAGGTGGGAAAGATCAAACAGGTCACACCGCCATCACAGATGACCAGGGTATTTGACTCTATCTTAGCTGGCCTCAACTGCGATGCTGGTAGAACTATACATACAGGAGTCAGCAGATATGGCGAAGACTTCCTTCTGTGCTGGGGTCCTTCCCGGCGACTTTCCCCTTAATCACGAGGCCACTACCAAATTTTTAGGCCAACCAAAACTTCTGAGATCCAGAGCCGCGCCTGTGACGTAACCTCTCCTCCGCACATACGTCGCAGAGAACAGCCCACAACAGTGGTCAATCAATAGATTCAGCGAGTCGCCTCCTTCAGAGACATCGACCGAAGCAGCCGTGTTCTCGAAGCCGCGTTCTGACCATCTCCCCGAGGCGGCAGTGGGCCCACCCTCGTATCCTCCGACCATGCTGCACAGATGCGCAGCCCAAAGCCGCTGAAATGCTGATGCTCGAAACAACGGGCGTACATCGATACCGAATCAAGCCATGTGGATCGCCTCTCCCCGGATGTCATGGCAGTGCAGAATCAGAATAATTAATTTCCTGATAATAATATCGTTTGGGAGTCATAAAAGGTGTGATCACTCCTCGATCAATCGCATAGACCCTAGATCGCAGTGGTCAAAGCCTTCAATACGGACGCCATAATATGACTCTGATGAAACTCGCGTGGAGTCGCACATTCCCTAACGGGTTCCTTTACGGTCACCAACTGCAAGGTGTAATAATCGTGGTGATGAAGTCGCCTTCGCGGCCACGCGATCAGGACGCAAGAGGCCGAGGAAGATGATGATCAGCCGCCCATGGTTCTGAGGCCGCCCTCCTAACTCTCTTCTCGGGCACGTGATGGGGCCCGTCGTCCGTTCGATAACGTCAATCCCGTGAGGTTCCTCCAGACGGGCTCGGATCGCGACGGGCGCTGAATCGACCGGCCGAGGCTTTCGCGCATCACCTCACTCGCGCCGGCAGACGCGACCCACCCCGTACGAACTTGCCATTAATCGGAGTATCAAAATAAAATACCGGAAAAGGGTCTAATTAACAAAACATAATCGACCGTAAGATCGATCCGGCTCTCGTAGTTACCGAATCCTCAAGCGTTAACGAACTGTGGCTCACCGATATAGCTGAAAACTACCAACCACCAAACAAGGCTCGATAACCGATCACCGCCGACGTGGCACCAAGAAGCTAACCGAAAAGTAACGTATCCGCAAAGGAAGGCTCAGGGCCGGGCAAAGAACAATCGCGGTCGCGCGCCGCAGTGGAGGTCACCGGCACCACCATCGCGGCGACCAGGATGGCCGCATCAGAAACCCGCCGTGCGCAGCCCTGTGGTGCAGCTCAAGCGCAAATGCGCAGGCGTGGTTACGACTTCGGCTCGCGACACGGAACTCCGGCAAAGAAAGCCTTTGAGCGTGGCTCGCCAGCGAAGCCGCAGGAGGCAAAACCGAAGATGCAGGCCACTGAGGCGAATGTGAAGTAGCATTTCGACACTCCCCTCGTGGGTTTATATAAGACCGCTTGTGCGCCCTAATTGTCTCTCACAAATTTTCATATACTTAGCGAATTCGTTTCACTGACTTCCTTCAAATCATGAAAATTTTAAATTAATTAATAAAATTATATGAAATAAAATTATTATTAGAAAATTTACTATATGATGCTAAGATAAACAAAATAAAAACATAATATAAACTAAGCTACCGTAGGTACGAAAATCGCTGCTAAATTTTCAAAACTAACTAAAACTAACAAAAATTAATTAACTTAAACAAATAAATGTGTGGAACGCAATTGGCTTTGAAAACACCGTCCGCCTACCTCCTACCACTAAGGGGGTAAAGGAGAATGATTCCCCAACCCGCACACACAACGGTTTCGCAATCAAGATGTAAACCTCGCTACGCGAATTGATCAATCGACCACGTGTCACAAGACCAAAATTTCTTCATTTTCGGTCGATCACTCCTCAGACTTCGTACTTCGTTTTCCCGCACATCACCAATTAAACAACTCATTTAGAATTGATTTTCGCCAGCAAACCCGTTTATTGCCTAAATGGGCATGTTTGAATCAAGGTCATGTTACCAAAGGTTAAATGCATGACTCCATTCTACATTTATTATTGTACCACCGCGCCGTAAAATGGCCTTCCTAAGATGATCGGGTACACGATCGGGTTCACTGCAATCGCCTGTCACACTACAAACCCACCGGTAGTAGAACGGTCTATTTTCACAAGGACATCCTCAACTATCCCCTTAGGATTTTCACCGATCTACTTCCACAATGATAGTGCATGTCGTAGGTTTAAGTTCACCTAACCTGATGTCGTGATAATCACACATTAGGTTCACATCATTCCAAATCAAGCAATGATTTGCTCATAATTCCCACCAATATTGATCAAATCATGGGAGATCCAGGATCTTGTATTTGACAGATATTTACTTTGAATTATGGCACTGACATGTTCAAGGAGAAATGCCTTCTTCTCAATGCCTAATCCCTTCTCGCTGATCATGGCAAAGATCTTCAAAATTTATGAGAGTGTTATGGGACTTGTCTGCTTGAAACTTGGTGCTGGGTATGTTAACCTTCACTCTTAAAACCC
Organism: Tetrastigma voinierianum; assembly: GCA_016808115.1. NCBI lineage: Eukaryota > Viridiplantae > Streptophyta > Magnoliopsida > Vitales > Vitaceae > Tetrastigma > Tetrastigma voinierianum. The sequence continues at coordinate 255,731 of JAEQBH010000668.1, forward strand.
GTAATGCCCGCCATGAGTTGCCTTCTTCTTTCCTCTATGCCAGAATTGAGGTGATATACTAAAAGATTTCATCGAATCCTCCTAGTGAGAATATGCTCGTGTTGCACTCTTCCTCCCCATCGACTTTTCCAAATGTGCTCTGCATAGGTCGATCAACCTCTTTTCCACTTCTAAGGGTTATTATGGCCTTAACCTCATCCATTCCCTGACCATGGATGACTTCTACCTCATGAATCCTTTTAGGATTTGAAGTACTGGCGGAAACCTCCTCATATACCCTCAAGCAATCGTCATCTGGGTGATTGAATACCGTAGGTTAATTTTCTCGTTGATCGCTTCTCAAGCCCATCTATTCTTAGTCGCGTATTTCTACAAAGATCAATCCTTTCAGGCTACCGCATTGATCTCCTTTTGTTCCTCAACAAAGTCGCCACCACCCACTAAATTCAATATACTGGTTTCTACCGAGAAGACATGGTGGTCATAGACTGTGAGGGGAACCAACCGAGGTCGGGCACCTGGGTACATAAGGTGGGGCGGCCCTGCGGCAAGGTTAGGTGATTCCTCCAATTGGAATCAGAGGCTACCATATGGAGTATCGATTGTCAGGCCAGATGGCCCCCTGCCGTTGTCGCATTCCGACATCAAATCCTTCATCGCAGGGCCATAGACATATTCTAACAAGTAGCTGTGGATCGAAATCGTGTTGACTGGATCGGTGCAGATTTTCAGAATCGCATGCACCTTCGAGCTGTTTGCCTTCAAGCCTTCCACTTTCTCTAGGCTGAAATCCAGCTCATCTCTATTTCTTTTCCGGCAATAAGATAGTTATCCACCCTTGAAGGACTTGCGTTTCATCCTATCCATTTCTCAGGTTAGCCTATCTCAACCCTTAGAAGTTTCAGCTACATAATTTAAAATATCCATGGCTTCATGCTTACTTAGAAAGTCTCCCCACACATAGTTTCCAAAAGTCACATGGCAGGAGACATACCACCATAGAAGTGGTTCATCCACGTATCAAAACCCATTGGTGTGGACATGCACCGATGGTTTTACATAAATCTTTCCCAACACTGTAAATTTCACCATCCCGAGCCGCAAAGGTATAAATTCTGTCTCTTCAAATTATCGTCTTATGAGCACCAATAACTTCTTCAGAATTCGTCACAGCCAAATTTTCACCATGGTTCTAGCCTCAATGAGTTGAGCCATTCGCCTTGTCCTTTTCAGAGTCAATGGAAATGCCTTTAGCTTCAGCAATCCATGTCCATCATACCTTCCTTAAAGGTAGCACTCCTCAAAATCCCTCAATATGAGTGTATGATTTTCATTTTCCATACCATGATATGTGGGGAGTAGAGGCACTAATATGGCCTCACCAAGCACATCTTCACAGGAGGAATGATACTGTGACTTCCGGGCACTAACTTCAGAGGGTGGATGCGATCCTCATGGTCTCATAGGTACGGACCTGGGGGTTCCTCACTGGCTCATTGCTCCTCGTGCATTGGATCCATGGTATCAGATGTGCCACCGACTTCACTTCACTAGCTAGGTCAAGTTTATACCTTACCTATGCACACCATGTGTCTCTCTATCCCACTGCAGATTACGCTTGTTACACAATTATAGAGACAACAAAGAGCAACAAACAACTTGCAAAAAGATTAAAATTAACTAACAACAATAAACTCGACCAATGAAAACCGAAATCAATCAAAATCGAAACAAGGTGCCATCGCACCGGCCGAACCGGCGCCTCTAACTCCAGCCGCAAAAAGAGGTGCAGCCACCTTCACTTGTGATGTGCATCGCGCACTCTTCAACTTACCATTTGTAGTTGGCACCGACCAACGGCGCCATTTGATTCGTACTACGTGAAGGCGTTTCAAAATCAACAAATTTATATACACCTGTTTCTCTTACTACATCGCCGTGAGTCGGGCTACCGAGGCGGGTCAACACGGATGGGTTTTCATCCGCAATACGTTTTGCACCGTACATGTATTTGGTCGGACTTTCAACTGCAGCCAAAACAGCGTATGGGCTCGGAAACCCATAATTGTAAAAATCCAAAGTTAAAAGGCAAAGCCTTCATCTCAATGAAGTCACTATCTGAAAAAGTAAAACAAAATTTTTAAAGCTGATCCTTCACGTTGAACATAATCTTATAACTGGCGTGGTGATAACTGATCTGAGAGTTAACTTACAAACCACTCCATTAACAACTCCTATCAAACACACATGGCATGCGTGCTATAAGCCCTAAATCCCTAAGACAATTATCATTTCGTAGGCTCAGAAAGACCATCTAAAGAACAACAAAGGCATCTCTCACTCAGGTATTGTAATCAAAGCATGGAGAGACACACACAAAGAAATGTTATTTAACCCTAATTTGAAGAACCTCAATATGTAAATATTATCTCGGCGCCAGCACTATCTAAAGAATCACAAGATTTCTCTCACTCGAATATGTAATTTTATCCTAAAGCATGGAAAGATTGGTCAAACCTAATAACATTCAATGTTAAAACCATGTTTTGAGAATATATGGCCATAATGCACTACTGTAGCTTTTATGCTATTTAATAACATGCATATGCCCCAATCACTGTTAGCTTCCTTCCTCTTTCAAAGAAAAGGAGGTTGAGTTTTCGCACTCGAGTCACACATCCCCAAGAGGGGTGTTTGGCAGCCGAGAAAGTAGGGAAAGAAGAGAGAGAAGAGAAAAGAAATAAAAGCAAAACCCTAAAATAAAACATTCTGTACAAAAATAAAAACTTACAAAATTATTCTCTCCCCAATTGTCGTTAAAATTGTTACTTAGGCTACAAAAACAAGAGGGGCTTATATAGGCCTCCCAAGGTACATGAAATACCAAAAAACCCTATAAAATTGGCTAAGTTAGACAATTAAGTAATACACCATTTTGAGTCTACTACAATAATTATAAAACACACGAGAGGCATCAATTTTTCGCTAGGTCAAGAAAATTCTCGCTAATCATTAATGTTCATGAATGGAAAATTTCTCGCACGTATCATGACATAAATTTCGCTAGCTTAGCTTAAATTGTAGTGAGACAAATCATTTTTTTCGCTAAAAATGGTGCCTTAGCTTAAATCGGGGGCGGTTCATTTAATGCATTTTCAATAACTTAGAATATTTCGCTAAACCGCAGCCTCAGGTTTACGAAATTTTCGCAGTTTAGCGAAATTTCGGTTCCCGCCTTAATCTCGCCTTCCACCCATCTCACGCTTCACTTTGCCTTGGTTTTCTCATTGATTCTCAATGTCATGGTCGAGACTTGAATCAAACTTCATGATTCATCATTCGTATTGAGATCACTAAAGTGTGCAAAAGCCACAAAACACACAAAATACCTTCGAATGGTATATGTTACTAAGACTAGAACACTTCAATTGGCATAAACGTGATACGATTGGCGCGCGAAAAGCACTCAAAACCTATCTAATATACAGTGGTTCAAAATTGCACTTTTTGGGCACTAATCAAGCACCCAAGTAGCGGCGGAAGGACTCATGTCAAAGGGCGTAGTCTTCGCAAAGAATAAGTAAGTGTGCTCTACGCAAAACCGCCGAAGGAAGTGAACGCCAGCCGGTGCAGCACAACATCGCGCAGGAACCCCTTCGCACTCGCTACGTAAGGTTTTCTTTTAGAATCGGGAGCATTAAATGGCTTGGAATTCTGGGCCAATGATGGGCTTGCGTCCTGAGACATAAAAGGGAGGCATTGGGGGGTGATTAGTGCCCAATTAGTGCTATTTTGAGCCCTTTGTATTGCAGGTTTTGAACACTTTTTGTGTAATAATCAACCTAGTTAACCCAATTGGCACATTAAGGTCCAGGCTGCTATTTGCTCGCATTTTTGGATATTTTGCTTAGTTATCCAAGCTTCATCCTTGACATCATAGGCGAGCTCAAACCTGAATCCAGTGAACTCGGAGATGCGTGTCAGAAGTCGGAAGGAAATTGGAACCACAAACTGAAGGAAATTGGACCACTGTAAAAATTTTGCAGGGTTGCGAATTTTCGCAACCTACATAATTTATCAACCTGCTCTGCCTCCACTTTTACCTCCATTTGACCACCTTTTTGTGACGTTTTCCTAAACTACCCTCTATGTATTTTAGGTAGTTCATACATTTTTGTAATTTCCCTTGTTCTGAGTTGTATTTAAGCCTCAGACAAGGCTCTGTAGAAGAATTGACTTTATGTAATAAACTTTTGGCGCGAGGAGCTCTAGTTTTCCCGCCTATGTGATTTTCTCTCATTTTCTCTCCGTTTCTTTCACTTTCTCACCTGCCAAACACTCCTTGAGGATGACAACTCAAGGGATGCTTGGCTAAATCCCCTCATCCTTGAGAGGAAGCGATGGACGGGTTTTGAGGTAAAGCGTTGTCCTCATGTTTTAATATATGAGTTATTGTCATTTATGTCTTTGTATCTCGCCTCAGGTTTAAATCCTTTTGATGTACCTTGATTGGCCAGTATTTGGCAAGCTTTTAGGGCTTAGTGGATGCTTATTGTTAGATCCACTGAGGCTCGCTTAGTTGCCATTTATTTGCCTAGGGTTAAATTGAAAGAAATCGATTTTGCTTTGAAACATGAATGACCAATAAATGTTGTATCTCGAAAAACTTTTAGGGTTCCAGTTTTGATAAGCTAAACTCGGATCAGGTTCGGGAAATGACTATAGGTCATCCTCGGCCCAGCGAGGAAAAGGACCAGAGGACCTCTCGGTCGCTCACAGAACCTCGAAGCCCAGTGGCAGAGACCCGAGGGTCTTTTTACATTCTATTTCATTTTGTTTGTAGTTTTGAACCACTGATCACCCTTTGTTTTTACAAAACCCTAGTCAGAAGTGAAATCACCATTTCGTCATTTAATAAATCATTTTGCTTGAAGAAAACTCATCCACGGTTCGACCTAGAATTTTGCTATCTTCTTTGTGCTTCAGCTCTTTGCGAGTAGAAGGTATAGGTTTACAAATTTTGTTGGTTCGGAAGCTGCCTAGCTACACGTTTACGTGCGAATCAAATGGCGTCGTTGCCGGGGATGGTGCCTTAGTGCAAGTGAGAAGCTGTTGAACTTGTGATCCTTATCATAAGTGTTGGTGAATTCTAACCCCTTTTTGTCTCTAATTTTATTTCCCCTAGCAGTTCACTTCTGGGTTGATTTAATTTTTATACTGTCCATACTTAGAATTTTCATTTTTTTTATTTTAGCTAACCACAACCACTGGTAGCCACCTTTCTTTTGGTTGTACTGTCTATGTTGCTTACCCTAGCGGCTTATGCACCATTAGGGGCGGGAACACTACGAGGCGGTGGAAGGGTTAGTGCTCCACTTGAATAGGGTTGTGAAGTGAGCACGAACAACAGAGATGGACCCTCCACGAGGAGCAAATAGAGCTAACATAGGGTTTATAGGAACCCAGTACATACGAAACGATAAAGGCCATATCACGACCACGAGGTGAGTTCACCCTCATGTATTGTACCTCCTGCTGAGGATGTGACTGTCGAGGCCTTATACAGTTCCCTTGCTCCCTGACTTTCCATGAGTATGGAAATGAAAATTCATACACACACATCCAGAGTTTGAGGAAGTTTGCATGACTTTGAGGGTGCGGCTAATATGGAATTCTTTGGGGAGTGAAAGCCTTCCCTTGATACAGAAAGACCAAGGCCCGAATTTGGCTCGACTCTACGAGGCCGAGAACTATTAGGGTGCGCGGAGATATGCGGGCATAATTTTTGAAGAAATTCTTGACTAAAATGAAAGAAGGAATTGTATAGAACTTAGCTAAGCATGAAAATGCTTAGTGCGTTATTTATCATCAGATGCTGATTACCAAGTAAGTAAGCGGGACTAAGATCGTCGGGCGCGGAGTCACTGTCAAACAAAGCGGAGTATAAGGAAATGCTCGGTCCCATGCATATCATTCCATTCATGATATTTTTGTAACTATTTTGCATTGAACTCAATGATGTAAAATTCTTCATTAGAAGAATATAGTTTTGACTCATTTTGTTTTGGGTATTTATGGAATGTGTTTTAAAGAGTTGTGAACTCTAAGAATATCATTTGTAACAGTATTTAAAAAGGCATGGAATGCTGTTGTATAAATGCGTTATTCGAAAACGATTATGGGCCACTGACCCAGATTAAGGAATGTACATATATATATATATATATATATATATATATATATATATATATATATATATTCTTTTATGTCAAATAATGTGATTAGGTCATGATACCATATACTTATAAATAATTATGTTTTAAATGAATATTAATTATTCATATTAGAAATGGGTATATGAAATATGTTTAAATGAACAGGTCATTAAAAGGTAAAAGAGCACTACAATATCAACAATATGAGCTATATGTTTAGGCCCAACAACAACTTGTCGGCCTTCTACAATCAGGACCCTAAGAGCCACGAACTATCCTGTAGGAATGGGAGCTTGAGTCGAATGGTCCTTTCGGTTCTTATAACCAAGGTGCTTCTAGCTCAAGTTATCAAGGGAAAAAGAAACAACCCACCTTGGAAGAGAACATCTGTGCATTTTTTTAGTGAATCCAAGAAAAGAATGGACTTTAACTGCATGTCTAGCATGGAAGCTAACTTAACTAACACAGTTTTATATTAAAGACTTTGGAGACTCCAAATTGGATAGCTGGCTGCTAGCTATCAGGATCAATATTCGAGGTCATTTTCTAGATACGGAAAGTGAGATGGTCGTTGTTTCTGCTTCCACCAATTGGGGAGGAGGGGGGGGGGGGGTGGGATACTGCTTCTATGGCCCCGAGAAGAAAGTAAGGAAGACAAGCCTGGAACCGAAAAAGTATAAAAATAAAATAAAAATGAAGGGGAGAAAGTAGTTTCGGGTAGGATGATGTTCTCTAACAACCCTCCTATACTCACCCCACCACTACCTTTCCGTCGGAGATTTCAGAAAAAGAAGCTAGTTGAGTAATTTATTAAATTTCTAAATATCTTCAAGAAGCTGGAAATGAATATCCCTTTTGCAAATGCCTTAGCATAGATGCCTAACTACATCAAATTTATGAAGGAGATCATGTCTAACAAGAGGAGGTGGAATACTATGAATGGGTGACCTATTAGAAAAGTGCGGTAGCTATAATTCGAGAAAAAGCTCTAGATAAGTTGAAGTCTGGCGACTTCACCATGCCATGTGTCATTAAGGGCACATATATTTCAATAGGAACGATATGTAGATCTTTCGGGCAAGCATAAATCTGATGCCCCTCTTAGTGGTGAAGAAGCTTAATGTTGGGGAGTTGACTCCTACGACTTAATCTAAGCCTTTAGAGGAGACGAATAGGACACCCAAGGAAGAAATTTCCTTAGAAAATTACCACATTCAATGACCCAAAAAGACTTAGCTGTGAATAGGAAGTTGGTGTACGAAATTGAGGGGAGACACGAAAGTGTAAACTTCATACCCTGTTCCTTGAACCAAACTAAGTGCATCATTCATAACTTGGTGCTAATTTACATATAAATCAAAATACATCAATCGAGACAATAAAACATAGTATCTTTCACTCTTAAGTTCATTCTTCGATTTGGATTCATTCCTTGCAATTTAGCCATAAATATTTCCCCTGTTTTTTATCTTGCTTTAGTTTTAGTTTTGTTCTAAAGATACTTCTTTGATTCACTCATTTGCTCAAATAGTGAAACGATCGAGTAACCAGGTTACTCAGTCCCCTATTCAAAACCCCTTCCCCGTGGCATCGATACTTGGTTTTTAATAAGAAAACCACTTTATTACTTGTGACCCATGCGCTTGTGGTATTTTGGGAAATTGTGTTTGTTTTTATATAAGACGCTAATCACGATGTTGCATAATAAGTTTTTGAGATCGTTGTTGGGGAAGGTGTGTTTTGATTGATATTCTAGTGAATGAAAAGTTTGCTAATTTGAGCTTTATTTTAGATTGTGAACATTTCTTTTAGTTTTTTTTTTTTTGTTTTTTTTTTCCTGCATAGGAAGTCGACTTTAGAGTTGTTTCCTTTGACACTGAGGTTGAGAAGGCATTGAAAAAATTAAAGAAGTAAAAAGTTGAACAAGTAAGAATGGAGGATATCCAAAATGATAGATAAAGTGAAGGAAACAACGACTAGAATGATCTACCTGGAATCAGAGAACCGACTTTGGGTGACTGTTGGAAACCTATGCTTAATGATGACCTTCGGGATTTCCGCAGCCCAGTTTATCAATGCAACAAATTTGAGTTAAAAACACAGTCTTATTTTTATGAATGCAGTAGCAGCGGTTGGAGCCATACTTGAGAGAGGTCAAATGCTCACTTGTCAAATTTTCTCGAGTTATGCGGGACAATAAAGATGGACGGGGTAGACCAAGATGTCATTAAATTGAAACTTTTTCTTTTTCACTTAAGGAGAAAGCTAGGAACTAGTTTCACAACCTAGCTTAAGGATCCATTGAAACGTGGAGGGACATGGTTGAAGCCTTTTTGACGAAATTTTTTCCACCCCAACTCACTTCACAACTCAGAGCCGAGATTACACAGTTTAACCAAGGTGATCAAGAGACTTTATACGATGCATGGGATCATTTTCGAGAATTTCCATGGAAATGCCGATAACACGGGTATGAGCTTTGGTCACAAGTACAAACTTTGAACAATGGGGTGATTTATTCAACTCGAGCTTTAATTGATGCGACTTGTGGAGGTACTATCACAAGTAAGATGGCCAAAGAAGCGAATCACTTGTTTGAGGAGTTGGCAAAGAATAATAATCAAGCTCCCTCCAAAAGATCCATTGGAAGAAGACAAGGTGGAATCTAGGAATTGGATCGAGTATCGTCCTTAGAGGCGAAATCTAAAGCATTGATGACCAAGTTGAACCAACAAACACCTAAAGAACCTCGTAAAACCTCGAGCAATTGAAATTTTTTCGCAAAACGATAAATTTCTACTACAGTACAGGTTCCAAACCTAGAACTTTTTCTAGATATTAGGTGAAGAAACGAAACTTACTATTTGATTCGTCTCACGAAATCTAGTTACCCAGTTTAATTTCGTTGAATTATGATATGGTCCGATTTTCACGTATTTGGGCATAAGCGGTAGACATGAGCATGTGGCATTGATGCCACATGGCATCATGTCTGGCATGAAGCCGTATTGTGGCATGTGCCATGATGTATCCATATGGCACATGGATTCAAGTGTCATACGTGACACTTATCATAGAATCAAGATGGTGGGTGACACATGGAAGCCATGTCCTATAATAGATGAGATCATTTTGAGTTGGGGAAGGAAATTCAGTTTAAAGAGGAGGAGAAAGTAAGTTCGGTGAAAAGAAAGGGAAGAGGAGAAAGGAAACAAAGGGAAAAGAAATAGGAAGAAAGAAAGAGTAGAAGGAGACCCGTTGACTCTTCCTTGATCTCTGATTCTTTCAGGCAAATGAAATTTATCAAACCAAGAGTAAAATTTCTTTTACGCGACGAAAGCTACACGTAGGTACCAAAAGCAAGAGGTTTCACCGAAGCTCCAAGAGGTAGGGGTTCCTCATACTCTGGTTAGTTTTCCACTTAAGGGCCGTTCAAAGGCCATGTGGGTTTCATCTCTAATCTTGGAAATTTGATAAGGGATTGTTTAAGACATTATAGGCAGTCGACTGGTTTTAATGACCGATTTATCTTTGGAACACAGTCAGGATTTGTTTAGGAGTCCGGTTATGGACCATTTGGGACGGTTATGGCGGTTTCTTGCTTTGGGCATAACTAGTCTTATGGACTAGGTTGTGGGAAGAACTCATGCCACATTAGATCTTGAGGACCAAAAGTGTCATTGCTTGAATTGAATGATGATCTTGGTGATTATTGCTTGACTGATGTTGATATATGTGTGTTTAGATATATTGACATGAAATGCGTTTTATGGAAATTGTATGCTATTGATATATTTGTCCAAGATACTTGGTATGGTGTATCGTTTGTTTGTCCATGTAGCATTCATTATACATGTGACATGAGATTAACATGCAGTGGCATATTGCATTGCATATGACAGGGACATCGTATGGTATGGGTGTCAGTGCATGATTATGATCATTCACCATACTTGGTGAATTGATGGGTGGGCTCAGTACCGTTGGACGATGTCCAACAAAGTCACATGGTTACATAACACGGAAAAAACGTGTTGTGGGTAATAGCAAGAAGGGCTAGATTCTCCCTCGGGTGAAAGACCCGGACTAGTTCAGACACATCCAACGGTGAAAGTCCAAATAGTGTTAGTATAACACCCAAAAGATATCGTAGAATTTTTATAATAATTTTATTATATATTCCGGGTATGAATTGAGCTAAACTAGGTTTCGGAAGCGATAAATTGTGAAATGTGATATGAATATGTGAGCATATGATTAAATGTTATATGCTAAAATGAGAAATTGATTGAACCCAGTAATAAACCCAGGTGTATAGGGCAAATTTTGAATTTGTAAAATAAGAGACCTAAAGATTACAATGAAAATGAACTTAATAGAAGAATTAAATGAGAAAGGAAAGTAAATTGAAGTCTAGGATAAAATAGAAAGTCTAAATAATGAAAAGCAGACAAAACTAGGAGGAAAAAAGAGGACCTAAGGGTCATTTGAGACTAAGTTATATGTCTCAGTGTGATTATTGAAAATTTAAGTGCAAAGAAAATGAAATGTAGGATATATAGTAAATTGAGAGAACTTAATCCAAAAATGGGTTTTGGTGAGCCAAACATGACCTTAGGAGAAAGTGAATTTAAAGACCAAAAAGTGGCCTAAGAGCTAATTTTTGGGAAAAATCCCGTTTTGGCAGAGAAAGAGAGGAGAAAATGGGAGAAGAGCTAGGGCTTGAAGAAGATCAAGTTTTGATTGAGTTTCTTCCCATTTTCTTACTCCTTCTTGATCAAGCAACTTAGAAGTGAAGTTTTGAAGGGTTAGGCAGAAAAGCAAAACCTAAACTTTCCCTTTTTGTGATTTTGATCTTGAGGAAAAGTAACTTGGGTAAAGAGGTTTTATTGATTCTAACCCATTATTGGAGGTTTGGGTAAGGGTTCGAATTTAATGGATTATGAGATACATGAGTTTAGAGGAAGTTATTTGAGTTTTTGTGGGTGAAAAATGATCTTTTGCCATTTCTAAGGCGAACCAGCACGTGGTATCGATACCCATTGAATGAGGCAAGTCATTTTGGTACCAAAAATTGAGTGAAGTACCAGTATACATTCTGAAAGGGGTTGAATGCCGATCTTTGATCAAGTGAATGCACGTCTTGATGCTCCAAACAACCTATTTTTTCATACTTCGCGTGTGGAGTCACGTGTTTGGAGCAAATGGTATAAGACCCTAATAAATAGCTAATGGGCTTCAAATAGAGCAAAACTAAGTAGAAAAAGCATGCTCATTACCTCACCACTTAGACTTAGTATAACCAAAGCAGATTAACGAAGATTAATTGTCATTCACTAAAAATGTATAATAATTATTTATCACACTAATTTGGCATAATTATTATTGACTAGGAGACGGTGAGGATCACTAACCTAGAGATCGAGAGATGAGAAGGGAAGGAAAGCGAGAGCCGACAACCGGTTATTTCTTGGACCTGTCTGATTGCAGAGTATTGTTAGTTCTTTGTTCACCAAAATTATATTCATATTTCAAGTGTTTGGTAGTTTACTAAATAAACCTGAAATGAGTATATAGAATGAGTATATCTTTGAAATGATATTACGAAAGTGCATATGGATTTGAAATGTCAATAATTAATTGCATGTGAGTGATTAATTGAATTGTAAACGAATTGGTCAATTCTTGACATCTTAGTTAGATATAGAATAACCAACATGGCAGGATGCAAATGACATCAGATCATGAGAACAATCGAAGTGTGCAATGTCCCACATGGAGGGATGCACCAATCGGCATCCGTTATGATGATGTATGGCATTGTTAAAATGTCCCACTTGGCGGGATGCACCAATCGGCATCCGTTATGATGACGTATGGCATTTTTAAATGATCACATGGCGGGATTCACCGAAAGGAATCAGTCATGAATGTGAATTGTATAGACAAAGTGAAATAACAAACTTTGATAAGTGAAAATGAGATTTTTAAACTAAACACGTCCTTAAGAGTATATGTTTGAATATCATGATTTGAGTTAAATGACTTGTTGCATGTGAAAATGCATATTTTGATATGATCAATGAATTGTAAAGTGAAAGCATGTGAAAACGAATAAGCATGAGTATTCTTTATACATTGATCATGAATGAAGTACAAAGTATGGTTTAATATAAAATCATGTCTTATATTAAACTAATTTTGAGTATAGAACCATATAGAACCACTAAGCATGAAAATTCTTAGAGTGTAGTTTTAACTATGCGCAGGTATTAAGTGAACAAGAAAGAAGGCAAAGAACAAGAAGCGCAAAGTCATAGAGAAAGTTGCGGCGTATAAGTATGTACCCCATCATATGCATATATAATTTAAGTTGAACATAATTATTTTGTAGACAAAGAGGTTAATCTAGACGATGTTTTTGTATATCATTTGTAAAAGCAATCGCCATTTTGTAAGCGTATTGTATAGGTAATGTTTATGGACCTACCATTTTGAAATGTAAGTAATTGAAAACTCCCAACAGAAATGGCCATAATAAATGTTTTAAATAGATAAATGGCTGTCCGAATGCCTTAGGGTTTCGGTCGGATCCGCCATTGGAGTCGGGCGAGAAATTGAATTAGCGACACTTTTAAAAAATAAAATAAAATAAAAGTCCATGAGCATCCGGAACCGGTTCGGATCCTGTCAGGTCATGTCGGAAGAGTGCTATAGTTAAGAACTGCGAGTCTACGATGAGACCCTCGGAAATCATTGCAAACCGAAAACACAGGATTTTGATTATAAATGGATCGCTAAATTATTATATCCAACCAGTTGATTTATAAAACAATGATTTTGTTTTGAAAAATTTATCGACAGATAAGCATGTGACGGATTATCACCACCTTAGCACCATCATTATGTAGTGGGAGCTTCGGTGACGGCTTCGAACATGGGGCATGATTGAGTTGCATCTCATTTCATGGCATGTAGGATTCCATGGTAGAAATTGCATATTTTTACTTGGAATGTGAGTGTGAAGTGTGGGACATGATCATTGCATGTGCACTTAGGTGGGAGGGTAACCTCTGTAGGAGTTAGCCTCCTGTGGGGTGCCTCAACTTATATGGAACTGACATTTCGGTGCGGGGAGCACACGGTGGACAGAAAACATTGACCTTTCATTGAAGAAATGTGGATTGTGGCTTTGACATCATTTTTGTAAGGTTTTGGGACAATCTAGTCCAATTATGTACATGAGTTGTAGTTAAACTCTTATGGATTGTTTAATGAAATTAGGTATGTGTTTTTCTGTAAACATGACCATTTGGACCTAGTATGGTCACTGTATTTTATGAGATTCTGGTTCCATAAAGGATTTTAGGTAAAGACATGGGGCTAAGGATGTCGAGGATATCCAAGAAGGCAATCGGCAGCAGTTTTACTGATGTTGCGACATTGGGTTCTAATGTTGCGACATTGGCATGTTGCCTTTACGTGGCGATGCGCGACATTGGTTCAATGTCGCGACGGTGGCAGTATCATAGCGCGTCCCGATACCCGCGACATTTGTTTCCCATATCGCGACATTAGCCTATTGTAGTGACACTGGCCCGATGTCGTGACATTGAGTTCCAATGTCGTGACATTGGCTTGATGTCGTGGCCCTGGCCCAATGTCGCGACATTGTTTTCCAATATCACGACATTGGTTGATTGCATGGACTATTGGCTGATGCCGCGCTCATTAATAAGTGACACGACTTGATGTCGTGACCTTGGCGATATAGCGACATTGTTTTCCAATCATGACATTGAAACATTGCGGACAACGGCCCCGATGGCGACATTGAGTTTCCAATGTCGCTACATTGGCTGATATGGTGACTGCGACTTGATCTTGCGACATTGGGTTCAATCACGACATTGAATACGATGTTATTACACCACAGGCGGTGTAGCAACATTGCTCAAATGGTGAAACTGCCTGTTAGATGTGTGACATTACCACAACTCATTCCGTCAATGTCGCGACATCGACCCGTTGTTGCGACATTATACGGACACTTCCATGCAACTATTCCTGTTGGGTTTCTCCACCTAGTGAGTTCTCTTTTGCTGGGGACTGGGCGTGGAGCTCGACCTGAGGGGTTTGTTTGATCTCTTAGGTTGTGGGTTTGAGTGAGGGCGTAACGACGTGGTATCAAGTCAAATGATGCCACGGTATTTTTGCAAGTTGATGGTTGATCAACGGGACCCCCAGGGTTCGAGGCGTCACTACATGGTATTAGAGCTTAGGAATATGAATACCTAGGGCTTGGTAGGCATTGGTATAGGACATGCAATTATGGTATAGTGCCTAGGATTGTGATTAACTGGTGATTGATATATCTGATACCAGTGTCACAACGTGGTATCAGAGTTTAGGTATGCGAATACCAAGGGTTTGTCGAGTTTAGTCTAACTAACTCAATTTTGTATTCTGATAGCGTACTTTGATATCAGAAGGTAGGTATGCGATTACCTAGGACTTACTAGGAATGAGTTTAGACCATTGCATTCAGAGTGCATTTCATGGTTTGTGTTTTACTATGCTACATGACTATGTACTATGTGATTGTGTGATTGATATACATGGTGTGATGTATATGGAAAACAACTAAACGAGATAGTTCAGGTTGTTTATGTCTATTAGTAGCTAGCCTAGGCACTACTAGTTAGAAAGGGAAACATGATCCATTCTTGGATGTTATGTAAGACCCTATCGCTATCTGCTTGTGTAGATGGATGGTAGAGGAAGAAGACGCCGAGGCGGTGGGCAGGGTGATAATCAACTACCATCGGCCTTTGACCAACAAGCCTTCATGGAGGATATGGGTGTTGTGGCTGCTACCATTGCACATGCTAGTGCAATAGCGGGCTAAGGGGGGTCAAGTAACCTCCAGAGGTTTAAGGCACACCATCCTCCAACATTTATGGGAGGAGGGGATCCGATGGTAGTTGATCATTGGTTCGACAAGTTAATAAGATTTTGGAGGATATGGAGATCACCTCCGATGCCACACAAATAAGACTAGCAACATTCCAACTAGAGGGTGAATCCCAAGTGTGGTGGGATTGGGTCAGAGCCTCAAGGGACTTGGAGGCAATGACATGGGAAGAGGTATGAAACTCTTTATGGGCAAGTATTTAAAACATACCTTCGACATAGAAAAAGCTTGGGAGTTCCTATAGTTGAAACAAGGGAAAATGATAATGCTCGAATACGTGAAATATTTCTACTCGGTTACACTGCAGGCTGAGATTGCAGATTAGTCGGTTATTTGGGGTACATTTCTACTCTCGCGTCTATGGACAAAAGTACCATTTGATTCTGGTGCATCTCACTCCTTTGTTGCTTGATATTGTGTGAAAGATTTGGGCTTAGAGGCTTCACTTTGCATTACCATCCCAATAAAGCAAATGTGGTGGTTGATGCACTCAACCAAAAGTCACGGGGAGTATTGGCTGGTTTAGCTTCCCAAGATCGTGGGATTGTTCGGACTACAGTACAGTCTTGGAAAGCTTAGTGGCTACGCCATCTGTACTGAGCAAAGTGATTGAGTCCTAGGCACAGGGCACTAAGATATTTTCAATTAGGGATCGAGTCCAATCGGGTACAAGTGACGAAGGATGGGCCATTCACACATATGGTAGTCTTCGGTAGAAGGGGCGGGTTTTGGCTCCTCGGTTAACAGACTTGAGATAGGAGATCCTCAGGGAGTTCCATTGCTCTCATTTTTCTATACATCCAGGTTGCACGAAGATGTACCATGATCTTCATCGCCAGTATTATTGGAGTGGAATAAAGCAACAAGTTGGGGATTTTGTTCATCGGTGTCTCACTTGTCAACAAGAAAAAGCTGAGCACCAGATGCCGACGGGGTTGCTCTAGCCGTTAAAGGTAGCAGAGTGGAAGTGGGAGCACGTCACAATGGATTTTGTGACTCGCTTAAGCTAGACATTGAGAGGGCATGACATGGTATGGGTAATTTTGGACCGACTCACAAAGTCGACACTTTTGCCCGGTGTGGATGGCCTTCGCTCTAGAGAGGTGTCACACCTCGTTCCGGCCCTGATCCGATTAGCGGATCAGACCGGGTTAGAGCGCTGAAGTAGGCGGGACTCTTTACAGTTTTTCAAAGCAGAGACTTACTACCTGTGGGTATGGCCCACATCTTATAACGAATCAAAATATTATATACAAATCAAAAGAACTACACAGTGGTGTCCATGAAATCTAGACACATATAGCGAGTCCCACATTTACAAATACAAAACTATGCTTTACATTTACAAATCGAGCACGGAACACATGTGTAGACACCTAAGTGTTAATGACTGTATGCGGATGTTTGCTGACTTCTTCTCTTGTACCTACACAGATTAAAAACCCATGCTAAGCTTTACGCTTAGTGGGAAACATTTCTTATACTTATACTGATACACATGATAAACATATAATATAACAGATATCAAAATCTTCATGAATTCATATAATCCAAATATATAACAGGTCAGATCATATTCAGAGCAAAATTAGATATATATAATGGCAAGGCATCTAATTCATTTCTTTTACATGTATCATGACTTTCTCGGGTTTTCAAGTCGTTTTCCTATTCATGTCATTGACATAATTCTGTCTACTTATACCTTGTGACTTTAACCAGAATTCTTATATCTGTGGAATTATAGAGTCCTATCTGAGATACCCGTAGAGTTCATACTAGTTCCATATCTCCCGAAGGACATTCTTATACATATTAGGACTTATACTTACATAACATTCGGTTTATATCTATAGCGGACTTATTCTTATTCTTATTATCCCAGTAGGACACATACTTATTCGATTCATATGCTTGATGCGAACCTACATGTGTATGACCAGGGGCACTTATCACGTACTCTTATTTTTATCTAACATATCTTGGTTGGAGCTCCTTAGGAGTTCTGGAAGGCTTATACTTATCTGGAGATACTTAAACACGTATTGGTACTTATCTGTCTCATATCTCTCGTAGGGTTCTGAATTTATGCTTAACATACAGGTTTATGATCGAAGAGTACTAAAGTAGGTATCACGAGAGATTCTTGAGCATTATACGGTATTGCAGAACTTATTCTTATTTGGAAGTACTTGTAAGTACTACTAAAACTATCTTTGGTACTTAGTATCTTGCCTCTTGTGAAGTATATCTTGGTCTTCTGGAACTTATACTTGTGTTCTTGGGCTTATTCTTGTCTTCGGATCTTATCGTGTATTCTGAGAACTTATACTTGTCTTCACGGAACTTATACTTGTCTTACGGATCTTATACTTAATATTTGAAGCTGGTTCTTGCCATTCGGATCTTAGTCATGTCTGAAAGTACCGTAAGTCACGATAAGTCGGGTCAAAATCAGACTTATCTGTGATTACATGTCGGTATGGACATTATGGTATGTGGGTCTGAGATCATAACATATACATATACTTATTTACCCAGTACGAGAGTACCGTGGGTACTACGGAATATACTTTTTGCGTCACGAAGTACCCTTTAGGTACTCTTTGGACTTATGCTGTTTTGCGATCACGAAGGGCACCCGTGAGTACTCCCGGACTTATACTTATTGGGATCTCAGTAGAAGTTACTGAGTTTCTTCTTGCATACAGAGACTTATGCGCCTGTGAGACACATGTTCATTCGGGATCATTGGGAGGTGCGAGCTTAATGGATCTGAATTGCCCGTGAATGCGACCTGCTTAATCGGAGACAGAATTGCCATAAGTGCGACATAACAGCGAATCTGAGTACGTGAGTGCTGAGAACTGTCGGGATACGGTGCGGTAGGTACGACAGAACTTAATCAAAGACAGGAGTACCCGTAGGTATGACAAAACTTAAGCAAATACGGGGTACCGTAGGTACTACGAGACAATCAGTCTGAAGTGCCCGTGGAGTGCTGCGAGACAAATCTGAGAGGTGCAGTAGGTACTACGGAGACATATCTGGAAGTGCAGTGGGAGTACATTCAGATCCTTACCATATTCAATTCTTTATTCATATTCAGAGTCTTATCATATAATTGTTGGATTGCCTAGACCAATAATACAGAATGAGTAGGACACAGCACAATAAGTACCCAGAAGATTTGTCGTCTTGAGGTGCCGTAGCATAAGCGGGTGCGAGAAGCGGCGGAAGGAGTGTCGTCGCACTAATCGGAGTACCACGAAGTACTGTCGATAAGTACTGGTAATGTGAAACGCGATCGGAGTCGCGTCGCACTAATGAAGTACCCGCGAAGTACTATTCTTGCGAAACCGCGATTAGAGTATCGTCGCATTAATCGAAGTACCAGTACTAATGTGTTGAAACTTACGATCGGAGAGGCCGTGTCATTCAATAGCGGTCTTAGGCAATTTTAAAATTATTTTAGTTCGGTAACTTATTTTATAATTGCAGGACCTTCTTAGCCACATTATGTTCTGACATATTGACATTTCATGTTCATGTTGTTCATGTTCACATTTCATTAGTTTTCTGTTTCATGAACATATCTATACATGTAGCATTTCATATATATACAGGAATACTAATGTATTCACACATCGTTCATATATTGTGATCCCTCTGTAGATCTATTTTACTTGGAATTGGAATCATTCGATTGGATCATCCAAACTAAAGTTATAGCATTTTCCTTGCCAACTAGTCGACTTTATCGATTTTTACACTCGAGACTATTACTCATTTCCGAGGTATTAACTTCATTTTTGACACTAGATATTTGTACTCATTTAAATCTAAGGTGCTAAGGGTTCTATTCCAACTAGAATCACCCAATTAGGAGCACCAGAACTCAAGATACGTCCGAAACAACCCGGACTACTCTATATTCAACTGATGCAGAATTGGACTTGAACATTGTCCCACTTTAAGTGAATTTTTGGACCCCTTAGAGTCATAATTTGATGATGTCTATTTCTTTATGTTTGATTTTCCTTGAAGTCTATTATAATTGGCCGCTTGAATCACTCAAATCGGATAAGAAATGAGCAAGTTATGGCCAAAATACGAAAACTGGTTGAAACAAGAAAACCAGAACAGGGTGTACCGGTATAGGTCTAACGTGTACCGGTACACATTGGCCAAAATGACCAGAACCCAAAGTGTACCGGTACAGGCTCAAGGTGTACCAGTACACTTCACCCGAAAATGCCCAGAATGTGTATTTTCTCCCCTTTTTCATGCACTTTCATCCATAGATCAAAAACCTATCATGAATTCCTTCTAAAACAACTATATTATGGGTTATAACCCATACATAAACCAATTATAAAGGTTACTTAGGGTTTGTTGTAAACCCTAACACAATTACCATGAATACCTCCTCAAAATGAGGATTTCATACCAATATTGTGCCAATTAGAATTTTAGCAACCCTACTTTCAAGAAAACTTTGGTTAGGATGTAATCCTAACAACCATAGGTTTGGGGCAAGCTCCTAGCCATACAAGTGCATGGACCTTCACATAAAACTTGAGAAATCCCTACAAAATTCATACCAAAGTCACATCCATACTAAATTCAGTTTCCATACCTTGGATTTGCTTTTCCTTCCTCCTCTTCTTCTTCTTCCTCTTCCTCTCCTCTTCCCATTTTTGCTCCATACGTGAAGCTCTTGTTTGGAGACCAAAATTAATGCGTTGTCTCCCATATTCATTTATAATGAAAGTTTTGATTATTTAGCTTTTAACTTCCAACTTCCATTAATTACAGACATAAGTCTTATTATTTATACTTGGCCTCTAATCAACTTAATTCATGTCTTTGGTACCCTTTCTTCAATATTCATTCTCGGGTCTCTCA
This sequence comes from Tetrastigma voinierianum, assembly GCA_016808115.1. NCBI lineage: Eukaryota > Viridiplantae > Streptophyta > Magnoliopsida > Vitales > Vitaceae > Tetrastigma > Tetrastigma voinierianum. The sequence goes on from JAEQBH010000668.1 coordinate 275,828, forward strand.
TTTTATTTCCCGAAAATTTCTATTTAACTTTTAATATACCCTAAACAAGTCCGAAAACTGCTAGGGTATATTTTGGGGTGTTACAGGAATTCTGTCAGTTATACATACGTGAGATTGTCCGGTTACATGGAGTGCCAGTCTCTATAGTATTGGACTGGGATCCTAGGTTTACAGCTTGCTTTTAGGAGGGCTTCCAGCGAGCCATGGGGACACAATCGATAATGAGCATCGCTTTTTATCCCTAAATGGACGGTCAGTCAGAGAGGACCATCCAAACGTTAGAGGACATGCCGTGAGCATGTTTCCTAGATCTTAAGGGTAGCTGGGAAAAGCATTTACCCTTAGTGGAATTCGCCTATAACAATAGTTACCAGGCGAGTGTACGGATGGCACCCTATGAGGTACTTTATGGGAGGCCGTGTCAATCTCTGATCTACTGGACAGAGGTGTGAGAGAAACCATCTACAAGTCCGGATTTGGTGAGGGACACTTATGAGAAGGTGGACTTGATACGGAAGCGTCTTCTCACGACTGGGAAATGATGTAAGAGCCACGTCAATGATGGTGGGAACTCCTCTAGCGCCAGGCGCGATCACGCCTTCGAATCGCGATACCCAAGCAGGTGAGCCCGGCCAAAGTTCTAAGCAGGAAAACTAGCGCGAGGTACATCTACCTGAGGTACTCGAGAGGGTAGGTACATACCAAGTTGGTTTACTACCGCTTCCTCGAAAGTGTTCATGCGGTTTTCCATGTTCCATGCTCCGAAGTACACTCTGTAATCCGACCTACGCTGGATCAGTGGAAGGTTATTGATATTGATGGGACCTTCGAGGAGGGACCGATACGTATCATTGATAGTTGGGATCAAGTTTTGTGATGTAAGACTGTGAGGCTAGTGAAGGTGTTAGGCAAAGACTGCGGAAGTCGAGGAGTGCAATATGGGAACGCAGATTACGATGCTGCACCGGGCCATCCTTTCATTTGAGGATCTAAGGTACGTTGTTTAGTAATTTGATAGTAAAATGATTGTGGCATATGCATGAGATTGGATGTGTATATGTGTGTGAATTTAAGGGACGAAATTCTTTTAAGGGGAAAAGAATGTAAAAACTCGGGTAAATTTGAAATTTTTTGGCAAAACGTTAAATTGCCACTGTAGTATAGGTTGCAAACTTAGAACTTTTTCTATATCTTAGATGACGAAAACGGACCTTACCATTGGCTTGGTCTCATGATATCTAGTTACCCAGTCGAATTTCGTTGAATTCCATGATGGTCGAAATTTCATGTATTTCAAGGCGGAATTGACCAAGGACACGATGACACATGGCGTGATGCCACATAGCATGATGCCACATGGCATCATGTCCACGGTAATGAGCCATTCGTGTGGTACGCTATACGGCTCGCAGACATGTATCCATGTGTCACATGAGGGATCTAAGTGTCATGCATGACACTGTTGATTCGTTTTAAAGCCAAGTAGTGTTCGAATCAACAAAATTTATATCCTAGATTCCTACTACTAACGTAGCAAAGCTACCGCAAAGATAGTGGTCAGGGTCACACGGACGGGCTTTCTCTCGTGAGGGAAGAGTTAAAGCGCATTGAAATGGCGTTTTCTAGTTGGAGTTTTTAGGGGTTTGTAAAAATGGGCGGTGAATGGTTGAAACTGGAAATAGCTTGAAGTAAAAAGTTGCAGGGGAATTCCTTGAAGTCTCAGCCACTGGGCTTAGGGTTCTAGGTTAACCGACATGTCCTCGGTCTTTTCCTCGTGTCGAGATCATGACATATAGCCACATTTCCCGAACCGGATTCTGATTTAGCTTTATAACCTAAACCCTTAAAGTTTTCCTTTTGGAAAATGGTATTTGATTGGGCATAAATGTCCCTAACGATGAGAACATATCTAAAACTTACTCCTACAAGAACTATCAGAGACAATTCACCGGGCATCAAGTGATCTAGTGATAAGTATCCATCAACCTAAAAAGCTTCTGCCGCCAAATACAATGTTGTGGCAGAGCATGCCTAAGAGATTTTAACCTAAGGTGAGAAGCAGGAGCACAAATACCCATGAATGCATACATGAAGAGCATGATAACATGCAGCTTGCTTCAAAACCAACACCCAGTGGCCTTCCCCTTCAAGGATGAGGGGGTTTTAGCCGAGCATCCCTTGATTTGTCATCATCAAGGGGTGTTTGGCTACCAAGAAAATGCAAGAAAATAAGAGAAAGGGGGAGAAAATCACAAACCAATAGAGGAAGCTTCTCGTGCCAAGTTTTATCGACCGGGATTGAATGGAGAAAAGTTGATTGATTTACAAGCAAGACTCGAGCTTATATAGCTCGCATAAGGAAATTGGCAAAGTGTGCTAATGAACAAAATTACATCAAGGCAAACTTGTATAAAAACCACAAAAGGCGGGCCGTGCAAAGCCACCAAGCAGTGGGAGTAGCTAGTAAATTTCCTCGCACCCGTGAAAAATCTCTCGTGTTACGCAAATTCGCAACCCAAAATTTCCTCGTTGTGTCGCAATATTTGTAACCCCAAAATCACCGCTTCCCGTTCTTCAAGATTTTGCTCTAAATTTCCTCCGGTTCGATCATGCATCTTCGAATTCAGCCTCTGGGCACTGGTTTGAATCTACGAAGATAATGAGGCATTTGACTTGGTAAAACTACTAAAAATAGCCACAAAATGTGATCGTAAGAGTAAAGCCGGACCCCAATGCATCAATTAGGTTATTGGCTGATTAGTACACAAAAAGTGTTTAAATCCTACACAGGCTGTGGCCTAAATAACATTGGGCACCCAATTACTTGTCATGAATAAGAGATGGTGACATGAAACCATGTGTCACACCACTAAGAGGAGATCATTTTGAGTGGGCAAAGGAAATTCATTTTAAAGAGGGGGAGAAAATCAGTTCGGTGAAAACAAAGGGAAGAAGAGAAAGGAAATGAAGGGAAAAGAAAGAGAAGAAGAAAGGAAAGGAAATGAAGGAAACCGGGGGGTTCTTCATCTGATATATGATGCTCTGATGAACAGAATTCGTCGGACCAAGAATCAAAGTTCGTCTACACAACGAAAGCTCAGCATAGGTACCAAAATCGGGAGGTTTCACCAAAGCTGTAAGAGGTAGGGGTTCATCCTACTCTGGTTAGTTTTCCGCTTATATGTCGTTCAAAAGCTATGTGGGTTTCAACTCTAATCTTGGGGTTGATACAAGGGACTATTTGGGACTATTTATAGACAGTCTAGAACAAGTTCTATGGTCGATTTGTCTAAGGAATTGTTGATCCAGGGCTGTTTAGGAGTCCTAATTTATAGGTTACGATGGGCCATTTCTTGGATCGATTTATGGTCGGGCTGGGTTCCTCATGTGAATTTGTCCTATGGATCAGTTGTGGGCATAACTCATACCACCTGAGGTCTTGAGAACCAAGAGTGTCATTGCTTTAATTGAATGATGATCTTGGTTATTGTTGCTTGACTGATGTTGATATATGTGTGTTTAGATATATTGACATGGAATGCAGGATTTATCGAAATTGTATGCTTTTGATATAGTTGTCCAAGATACTTGGTATGATGTATGGTTTGTTTGTCCATGTTCCATTCATTATACATGTGACATGAGATTAACACGCAAAGGGTGCTATCGTACTGCTTATAACGGTGACATCGCAGATACCGCTGGACGCGTCCATGAGTCACACTGCTTATGCAGAATACGTAAAGAAAATGTGGTGGGTAATAGCAAGAAGGGCTAGATTCTCCCTCGAGTGAAAGACCCGAACTGGTTCAGACACATCCGACAGTGAAAGTCCAAGAAGTGTTGAAAGGCATGCGAAGTCCTGTGGTGAGACCTTAGAAATCTGCTACCCACAAAATACATGAGATTTTGATTATAAATGGATCATTGGAGGTGTTATATCCAATGGGTTTTTATTTATAAAACAAGTGAATTTTGTTTTGAAAAATGGTCATTGGATGAAAACATCAATGACAGATTATCACACCATGGCATATGCAATGTGTGTGAGCCAATGCAATCTGGTGATAAAGTACATCGAGTCGTGATCTCATTTCATGGCATGTAGGATTCCATGGTAGAAATTGCATATTTTTACTTGGATTGTGAGTGTGAAGTGTAGGACATGATCATTGCACTTAGGTGGGAGGCATCAGAGGGAGCATTCCAAGGAGCGTGGCTCACCCTATATGGGACAACAGCTTCATGTGGACCACATCAGGATAGCTAGCTTATTTGGAGGTCAAATTATGAAGAAAGCCGGATTATGACTTTGACATCATTTTTGTAAATTTTTGGGACAATCTAGTCCAATTATGTACATGAGTTGTAGTTAAACTCTTATGGATTGTTTAATGAAATCTGGTATGTGATTTTCTGTAAACATGACCATTTGGACCCAATATGGTCAATGTATTTGATGAGGTCTTGCGTTCTGGTGAAGGGTTTCTGTAGGTCAGACATAGGGCTAGGGTTGTCAAGTATAACCAAGAAGGCATTTGGCAGCAGTTTTGTTGATGTCGCGACATTGAAATCTCAATGTCGCGACACTGACAATGGCTTGATGTCTCGATATTGGCCTGTTGTAGTGACACCGGCTTGATGTCGCGACATTAAGTTCCAATGTCGCAACATTGGCCTAATGTCATGACCCCGGCCTGATGTCGTGACGTTGGCCTGATGTAGCGACACTGGCCTGATGTCACGTCATTGAGTTCCAATGTCATGACATTGGTCTGATGTCGTGACACGCCCTAGGAAATGTTGCAACATTACTTAAATATTGTCTGATGGCCTCAACGGATGTCGTAACATTGCCACAACTCAGTTCGTCAATGTTGCGATATCGACTTGATGTTGAGACATTGTACGGACACTTATAGGAAACTAATCCTATTGGGTTTCTCCACCCGATGAGTTCTCTTTTTCCTAAGAGGACCCGGAACGTGGAAACTCCATCATAGGGGAGGTTTTGTTTGATCTCATAGAGTTGTAGGTTTTGGTAAATGAGATGCAACGATGTGGTATCTAGTCAAAAGATGCCACGAGTATTTCCGTAGGTTGATGGTTGATCAACAGGACCCCCAGGGTTTGGGGCGTCACAAACCTACTATAGGGGAAATAGCATACATGAAAGCTCAAGAAGGTATTATGGAAATTCTACATCTTCTGTTGAGAAGGCGAACTTTGTGAACAATAGAAGCTAGTGCTTCCAACTGCTGAAAATTTCCACCATTATCATCCGTGTTTCATATCATGAGAACCCATCTTATGGGAATCGCCTGATGGTCCCACATGCCTATCAGACCATGTTTCTAAATGCGCCTCCCGCCAGCTCGAAGATAATGAGCTTCAAGCTCCAGTTATCAAGGGCAAAGAAGATAACCCGATTTTGAAGAAAGTGTTTTGCATCTTTTGAGTGATATTAAGAAGAATAATGATGAACGAATTGTTAATTTTAAAAATAACAAAGCAAATATTGGTGCATCTTTGAAGAACTGATAAACTTGTAAATGAAAAGGTTGATAATAAGTGAATATTTAGCATATAAACAAGAAACTGGTAAACAGCAGGTCTGTAATGGGACATGAATAACCATAACAGAAAAGCTATATTTCCGATTAAACCCTTGTTCATTCCAAATTTCTAAGCATTTCCACTGCAAGATTTAGAAAATATTGGATGCAAGTACTTACTATGGCCTTTAATATATTCAAGAAGATTGAAGTGAATATACCTTTTGTAGAAGCTTTAGCCCAAATGCACAACTATGTAAAGTTCATGAAAGAGATTATGAGTAACAAGAAGAAGTTTGATGCTTATGGAACAGTCAGTCTATCAAAAAGCTATAGTGTAATAATTCAAAGAAAGCTTCTAAAAAGCTAAGGGATCTAGGTATCTATTGTGCGCAACAAGGAACATATACTTTTGCCGTGATTTGGGAATAAGATTAATCTTATGTCTATCCGGTAGTGAAAGGAAGTTTCTAATTCGGGTGAGCCAACCATACTACATTTTTTCCCTTTCGCATAACCGATCTTTCATTGGCTTATCCTTAGGATTTTCTTGAAGACGTACTTGTAAAAGTTGATAAGTTTATCTTTTTAGTAGACTTTGTTGTTTTAGAAATGAAACAAGACAGAGAAGTTCCAATACTTTTAGGAATGCCATTTATTGCCATTGGATAAGCTTTAATCGATGTGAAAAACAAAGAGTTGACATTGAGATTCGGTGATGAAAAAGTGAAGTTCAATCTTACTAAGATTGTGAGATTTGACAATTACTTATATAATCTTTCAGATGAGGGCTTATAGTTTGATCCTCCATTGCGGATGTGGTTGCATGACATGGTTGAATGAGATCATTTGGAGAAATTTTTGACTCATTCACTATCTATCAATGATCTTGATTTTGAGCATCTATCTACAGTTTAGGCTATATTAGAGACTATTCTTGCTATAGAAGATAATGATGATACTAATGTGAATGAGGAAGAAAAGAAGACACCAGATGGTTTGGTACTCTAAAGTGCCCCAAGATTCTTTCTGATACATTCTCGGGTGAAATGGCACAAACCCCAGATCATCTCTTAGCTTTGAATGAGAATATGGAGAACAATGGAGGTAGTTAAGAAGAACATGGAATCTTTCCATGGTCCATTGAAGATATTAAAGGTACTAGTCCTCATGACTGGTTTATACATAGGACCAAAACAATCGAATTTTCGCATATTCTTTGTTGGGAATAATTTACACTACCACCAAGAACTAATCATTCCCTCCGCAGCTTGTGGCTAAAACTTGTTTAGACCTAAGATATGTACATTTTCCGCTTTGTGTAATTTGTTTTATTTGAAAATTGGTTTGTTTTAAATCACGCAAGTGCACAGTCATACAAGTAATACAAAGGAATTTAAGTCCAAATATCATTCCCACGAGGATCGATTAAAATAATTTAAAGATTAATTACCCTCACTATTAAAGATCATTACTATTTCAGTCTACTAATGCTTAAGATAGGTTTAACTTTTTAAGTAAAAAAAAAACGTTATGAAAGAATAAACCAATAATGAAATTTCTAAACTACTTGATTAGATAGCTACTGTGAACTAAAAAAAATAATGGGAAGAAAAACAGTGTTGTGACTATCACTTTGCAGGTTCCAATTAAGATAATGTAATGGATGTGAAACTTGGAGTTTTCCAAAAATAAATTAGTATAGAAATGGATCTCTCCTAGCTTTATACATTTCACTATTCAGATTACCACATTTCCATCTCTAGACAATGGGTCTGAAAAGTTACTTATAGGATTTGTTTCTCTTTTAAGATTTGACTATTTTTTCTTCTCATTACTTCACAGTCATTTCTTAAGACTGGAAATTGCTTGCTCCCATAGGCAAGATTATACAAGCTCTCTCAAAAATAAAAGATACCCCATTCATCAATTAGATAAGAATTTCTTCTTCCCTTGATTAGAATCTTAGCTCACACTGGATTGAAGTTATTCTTCTCAATTTAGATGAAACCCCTCTGGATTAAGTTACTAGACCAGTAAGTTGATCTTGTGCCTCGGGCACACATTCCTGCTATCACCTAGGAGAGAGCCTTGAAAGCAACGGTTAAATCATCACTAGTGATATATCAAGGTAATCCCAAAAGTCCATTAGTTCATATAATATTAGTGTAACAGTAACCACAAGTTAATGGTCATTATTCTCAAGTAGTCTAATCCCTGTGTCACTTAATGGATTCCTGGAAATCAAAACAATGATACAACTCTTTTTTGGATACCAAACACTGATATTTAGAACAGCTCAATGTAGGAATAATACCAGTTAAATCACTCCAATTTTCTTAACAAAAACAGCATTAACTCTTGCAAAAATTAATCCCAACAAAATATTCTTCCCGAAAGGAGCTTACCCTTTCAAGTATGGATCACAAATCACAGTGATTAGTTGATTAGACAAATTCATTTAGATTGTAATCAAAACTAAATAAAAATGTATTATAGAATAAATTCCAGATTTCATTCAAATCCAGATTTACATGAACACCAGCTCAGAATTCCAGTTTAGATCACTACTCTAATCCTAAATGAATCTGAATCAAGAAACAACTAAAATAAAAGAAAATAAATAAAACTAAAAATAAAAACCAAATTATATACAATGAGACTTTAGCTTTCCTAAAAAGCACAAAGACTTGATGAAAGCCGTTGGAAGCTGCACACTACTCCCCAAAAGCTTCTATTTATAAGCTCAAGTCTTGGGCCCTAAAAATGACACGAACATCACGCACTTCTAAAAGCCCAAAATTCCTGCCCTAGCTTCTGCTGTCTGGTGATGTCGTGATGATGTCGCGACATCGTAAGTGTCAATGTCGTGGGTTGCTGCTGATGTCGTTGTAACGCCTTGAAAATACCCTAATAGTATTATAACATGTTCAGGGTATAAAATAAATTAAATGACATTTTTCTGGAGTTTAAATGGCTAAAAATGAAAAAATGATAAAAACCCAAAAATTTTACAAGAGCCAAATAAATTTGGTAAAAATGCCAAATGAGGACCTAAGGGTCATGAAGGAGTAATGTAAGTGCCAAATTATAAATGAGATGACATGAAGAGGAAATGAAAGTGAAATGAAGCTTTAAAATGAAAAAAGAAAAGAAATAATGAATTAGTACGTAGCCAAACGTGTCCTTACTAATTTAATGGACAAAAGACCAATTTTTGGTCTTTGAAAGCCATAACCCACATTTTAGGCAAAGGGAGAGGAAAGCTAAGGCACACTACGATTGAGGAAGAAGAGAGGAATTTTACTCTTCTCCGTGAGGATCAAGGATTTAGGTGATAAAAAGAGAAAGTTAAGAAGAAAGAAGAAGATTGAAAGAGAATCAGGTGGGGCAACAAACCCTAACCCCTCTTTTTCTTAGGTACTAGTCGGGGAAACCTCAAATTTGAAGAATAGTTTTTATTGGCTGTCTGTTGTTTTTGTGGTTTTGATTGGTTGTGATCATCAAATGAAGAATTTTTGTATAAAGGAAATGTTGGGTTTTTAGGAGAGATACTGTCAAAATTTTCCCAAAACCCATGTTTTCGTTTTGGCCATAACTTGTCCATCACTCATCCGAATTAAGTGATTCAAATTTGTAGGCAAACTAGATTTCTCGGAGAACAAATATCCCCAAAATAAGTGTATTTAAATTTTGATCCCATTGGACCTATAAATTCGTCAAAAGTGAGGCTCTATTTTCGGGTCAATTCTGGTTTAGTTATGATACAATTTTGGTGTTTGGAGCAGTTTTAGTATTTAGGTCATACCTTGGTCATCCCTCATTCGAATTTAGTAATTCAAATTTCTGGGTAAACTAGACTTGTAGGAGAACAAATCTACCTTAAATACATATATCCAAATTTGGACATGATTGAACCCAAAAAATTCGTCAAAGTGAGGCTCTATTTTCTGGTCAATTTTGTTCAGTTTTGATACAGTTTTTATGTTTGGAGCAGTTTCGGCATTTAGACCATAACTTGTACATCACTCATCCGAATTGAGTAATTAAAATATCTGGGTAAACTATACTTCTAGTAGAACAAATCTCCATGAAATAAGTGTATCCAAATTTGGACCCCATTGAACCCAGAAAATTCGTCAAAATGAGGCATGAGTATTGAAAATGAATTGTTTGTATAAATGTACATACTATACTGTGATTTTTGCTGCGAATGATCGAATACCCTTAATAACGTTAATTGTTAAATCTGAAAGGAGGATAGGATTGGTATACCAATAAGGGTTAAATTAGTAGCACGCGAACAAACGCACGTGATGTGTCACTGATCCAGAACAAATGACAATATTCTGTAGTGTTCACTAATTGATTTTTAGTAACCACTCAAAGAAATTCAAAGGGACCGTGTGATTTCTTGTTATTAAAAATGTTTTTATACCCGCCATGCCCCAACGGATCGTACAAGATTCCGTTTATCCTATGCACATAAAGCAAAGGTTAAATTCGTTTAAGGGCATATTGAAATGATAAGAAAATTGTGAAATGCATGATTTGTGTTTTGAATGATTTATTGCACATGAAAGTGCTTATTTGGAATGATCAATAAACTGTAAATGAAAGAATGATAAAAATGTCTAAGGCTAAGGAAATGGGGAAAAATGAAAGGAACAATGTATAGGAAGGGAATCGGGTAGAAATAAGACCTCAATAGAAACCTTAGAGTACCTAACTAATATATAATTGTCATTTGTGATGGATTAGGGGCTAACGAGGAGAAATGTCTGAGTTGAGGTCGAGATTCCGAGGACAAGAATTGAAGGACAACAATTACAAAATGATTTGAATTGCTGAAATGATTTATAAGAAAAAGAATATTGATTTGTTTTAATTTATTTCATAAAGACTGATCAGAAATGATTTGGCATGTATTGTAATAAGACACATCATTCGTGCTGTTAAAAAGTATTGTTTAGAAAAATTGCATGATTTGTATTAAATTGAAATGGAAGAGATAACTATATAGAACCACTAAGCATGAAAATGCTTAGCTGCCAAGAGCTTTATCATCTCGTGTGCACTCGAGAGAAAAGGTACATGCCAAGGACGTGACCTCAAAGAATCAGAGTCACACGTCAAAGTCACAAAGGATAAGTAAAGCTCCATCACATGACATGGAATTATTCAACTCATTTTGTACAAACACTATTATGAAAATTGAACTTTGATTATATTTTGTAAATATTTGGATATTGAAAACGACTAATAATATCACATAGTATAAAGGTGGGAATTGGACTAAATGGGCATGAAATTCCATATTGAATGAAAAAGAGTTTTGTGATCAAATGATGGGCCCCCTTTATGTCAAAGTGGTATTTACGTATATATATGTTTTCATTGAGTATTTGAAATGTGTTTAGAAAAGTAATTGTATTTGGATTATCCGAAATGATTCAAAAAAATAAAAATAAAATAAAAAATAAAAAAAGAAGAGTGAGGACCGCCCCGAAACCGGGTTCGCCTCCGTCCGGTCAAGTACTACGAATTCCAGTCATTACACATTTTTAGTGTGGTATTAGAGCTCAGGTTTAGACGAGATTCTATAAAAATGATTTTCTTGAAATTGTTTCAGACATGCATCAGACGGCATTTAAAGGATGATGTGATTTTTCATGGACCCTTCCTATTTGGCCTTAATAGGTAAGCATGGATGGTCTAAGACCCTTATAGGGTATAAGACTCCTGGAAGTCACCCAAATAGCCCTCGCTAGTAAGGTGGCAAGCCGTCCTATGCTCCACGATTCGTGAGCAAGGTCAAGCAAAGTGAGGGAAGGCTATGGATATCCTCTAGTAGATAGCTCATTGCAAAAAGAGCAAGACAAACTAACTGTAGCAGCCCTCACCGTCAACCATAGAGAGAATGAAAAATATCGACCCATTGATTTCCTTTGGGAAGAATAGTGATTTACGAGCCTTCCATGGTGAAAATTGCCCCTGAAGAACTTCTTAAAGAATTAAATGCATTGCACACCAGAGGAGAATTTAGAGTGTGCGACCTCACTTCTACAGGATGAAGCTTATCAGTGGTGGGTTTCTGTTACTAGAACCGCACCACCGGAGAGTGTAATATGGGAGTTCTTCCTAGCGGAATTCAGGAAACAATATGTGGGTCGTACTTATCTGAGCAATATGAGACGAGAGTTTCATAATTTTAAACAAAGACATGATGAGTGTCTTTGAGTATCAGAGAGAATTCACCCGATTGAGCAAGTATGCTCCCGAGATGCTAGTGACTGAGGAAGAGAAATGTCGTAAGTTTGAAGATGGCCTCAATGCCTATATTCGGGCCTATGTCACAGGATTTTTCCATGATGACTTTTCTAAAATTTTAACATGTGCTCTAAATGCTGAAAGAGTAAAGAAAGAAGAGTATGAAAGAAAAGAAAGAAGATGTGGTAAGAAAACCCCTCGGATACCAAGTTCTTATCATCGCTGACTGTAATAAGAAATTTGCTAGGGACCAGGTTCTAATCCACCCTTACAACTCAGATCACCTGTGCCAATGATAGTAAGACTATTATATCGGCACCATTAGTTGCTATTGCACTAGGAGGTTCTTCAAGAGGACCAACTCCTCCTTATTGCACACATTGTGGGAGGAAACATAAAGGATAATGTTGGAGATTGACAGGTGCTTGTTTAGTATGTGAATCCAATGAGCAGAAAGTGAAAGATTCCAGCTCTCGTTGTTCACAAAGACTTTAATTAGGGGTAATGGCCAACAACATTTAAAAGCAACATGGACAAGAGTGTTACCGTCACCGAAAAAGTGCACCGAGACAAGCAACAAACTATGGGTAAGAGATTGTGGATGCTCGTGCTCCAAATTGTGGAATATGCAAATTTAGTTAAGTAAGCTGAACAGAGAAAGATACACTAGATGTGATAAATAATTTCTATCTTTGAGACTATTGTACATGCATTGATAGATCCAGGTTCAACCTACTCTATATTTGTACGCTATCTCTAGTTCGGGGTAGTTTATCTAAGAGTAAAACCAGTATGAATTTTGTGACAACCACTGGCATAATTTTACTGTGAATGAGTTTATAGAGATTGTCTCATCGAATACGAGTATGAGTTTCCTAATATTTGATCGAAGGTTACTAGAGAGTCTATGATATCGGGATGGATTATTGTCTCAACACCAAGTGGTAGTTGATTGTAGAATGAAGAGAGTGATTCTAAGGACACCGAGTGGCGCAGGAAGTGACTTTATCATGAGGCCTAACCACCTCTCTAATGTGATATCCGCCGCCATCATGCACGATGGATCGAAGGTGTAGTTTCCTCTTACTTCAAGGTAGATGTGATAGATACGAAAAAAGAAGAGCCTAGTTTATCAAACATCCCTACAGTTTGTGATTACCCAAATGTGTTTCCGGAGGAATTTCTGGGGTTGCCTCCACAAAGAGAGATTGAGTTTGCAATTGACGTTGTTTCTGGTGCCACTTCGGCATCCATACACCATATAGAATGGCTCCAATGGAGTTAAAATAATTGAAGCTTTAGTTGCAAGAGTTGTTAGATAAGGGATTTATTCGTCCGAGTGTGTCACCATGGGGAGCTCCAGTGCTATTTGTTAAGAAGAAAGATGGTACACTTAGGTTGTGTGTTGACTATAGGCAACTGAATAAGATGACTATGAAGAATAAATATCTCGTTATCTGTGCTTCTGATGACTGACGACGAATAGTTGAAAGGTGCAAGTGTCTCTTTGAAGATTGACTTGCGATCTAGGTATCATCAATTCAGGATTAAGGATGCGAATGTGCATAAGACAGCGTTTAGAATGTTGTATGGACATTATGAGTTCCTTGTAATGCCATTTGGGTTGACAAATGCACTGGCGGCTTTCATGGACTTAATGAATCGTGTTTTCTGATAGTATGTAGATCAGTTTGTCGTGGTGTTTATAGATGACATCCTTGTGTATTCAAAGGATCGGGAAGATCATGATACACACCTTCGAGTAGTGCTGTAAAACCTCAGAAAGGAACAATTATATATGCAAAACTACAAATGTGAATTTTGGCTGAGAGAAGTGTCCTTTGACACATTATACGACTTAAGGAATTCAATGGATCCAAAGAAGATAGAGGTATTATTGAATGGAAACCACCAGAAATGTCATGGAAGTGCGAAGTTTCTCGGATTGGTAGCTACTACGCGGTATGTCTGCTAAGGGTTTTCTGAAGGATCAAGGTCTCAATGACAAGTGATTGCTTTTAAAAGAATGAGACGGAGTGGAGGAAAAGTACCGCTAGTTTTGAAAGTTGAGCATTCTAATCGAGGCACCCTGGCTTCTTACTCCAACCACCTATGCGAAAGACTCACCTGGCTTTGTAGTGATGCTTCATTAAATGGACTTGGATGTGTCCTTATGCAAGAGGGTAAAGTGGAAGCTTATGCTTCAAGGTAGTTGAAGCCGCATGAAAAGAACTACCCTATGCATGCTTTGGAATTAGCAGCAATTGTGTTCACATTGAAAATATGGAGACACTATCTTTATGGAGAAAAGTGTTTCATCTACACCTATCACAAAAGTGTTAAGTATTTGCCCTCCTAAAGAGAACTTAACTTGAGACAACGTAGATGGATGAAATTGATCAAGGATTATGATAGTGTCATCGACATCATCCCTGAAAGCCAAATGCAAGAGAAGATGCTCCTCGAGTAGAAAGTCAATACAAACGTTAAGCGTTGAATGCTCATTTTGTCATTGCTCGATTTACTAGCAATAGTGGTCAGAATTGGATAGCAAACTGGATTTGTTAAACTATGCTGTGGGAGGCGCAAAAGAATGATGAGAAAATTCGGCTGCAATTGTAAATCGTAATAGAGCTGAAAGAAACTCAGCTTTGATAAACGAAGAGGATGGATTCGTGACTATAGATATCTGCTCAGGTAATCTAATGATGATGAATTGAAGAAATCCATTCTTGAAGAGGCACACAGTGGATCTTTTGCTATGCACCCTAGTAGCATAAAGATGTATTAGGATTTACTTCATATTGGTGGTCCGGAATGAAAAGAGATGTTTCGGAATTTGTGACCAAGTGTGTGGTGTGTCAGAAAGTGAAAGCCAAACGTAAAGTTCCTTTGGGATTGTTATAGCCTATCAGGATACCCGAATGGAAATGGGACCGAATCACAATGATTTTGCGCTTCAAGTTACTTTCATCGGTTAAGGGAAGATGCGATCTTAAGTTTTGGTAGTGGTAGACCGAGGATTGGACTAAGTCAACTCACTTCCTACTCAGTGAGAACCGACTCATTCACTACGTTTTCAGAAGAGCTTTACATAAGGAAATAGTTCCACAATGATTCCCAATATCGATCATTTTAGATAGAGATTCGAGGTTTACCTCGAGATTGGGGAAAGTCAGGTGAGGCTTTCGCACTCGATCGAATTTCAAAGACAACATTCCACCAGACGGATGGACAATCGGAAAGAGTGATCCAAGTGTTGAAGATATGTTGGAGAAGTCGCAGATCGATCATGAGGTAGTCAGATGCACACATTCCTCCTCGCTTGACTTATGCAACAATAGCTTCCGCCTGAGTACTGAATGAGACCTTTATGAGGCTCTCTACGAAATAAAATGTAGAGCACCATTGTGTTGGACCAAGTAAAGTGAGAAGAAGATAAGTGGCCCCGATTTGATTCAAGAAACCGAGGAAAAAGTGAAAATGATTAGAGAAAGATTGAAAGTGGCCACGGATAGACAAAATTCACACCGATACGAGGTTAAAGGATATTTGATATGAGATCACGAAAAGCTTTGAAAGTATCGCCTGGAATAAAGGTAATGATTTGGGAAAAAGGGTAAGTTTAGCCCTAGGTTCATTGGGCCATATGAGGTGATAGAGAAAGTGGGTCCAATGGCATATAGATTAGCTTTACCTCTAGAGTTGGAAAAGATTCATAATGTTTTCCATGTGCCAATGTTGAGGAGGTACAGGTCAGACCCATCGCATGTAGTATCTTCAGAGACGATTGACGTATGAAGAGGAGCCAGTAGAGATCATGGCTCGAGAAGTGAAAGAGTTGCGGAAAAAGCGAATTCCATTGGTAAAAGAGTAGTGAAGAAACCACAAGACAGAGGAAGCCACATCGGAAAGCAAACAAGTTAGGCGGCAACAACACACTCAACTGTTCAATGAAGGTAATTTCGAGGACGAAATTATTTTAAGAAGTGGAGAGTTGTAACGCCTTGAAAATACCCTAATAGTTTTATAACATGTTTAGGGTGTAAAATAAATTAAATTACATTTTTTTCAGAGTTTAAATGGCTAAAAACGAAAAAATGATAAACACCTGAAAATTTTACAGGAGCCAAATAAATTTGGGTAAAATGTCAACAGAGGGACCTAAGGGTCATAAATGAGCAATGTAAAAGCAAAGTATAGAAATGAGATAAATGAAGAGGAAATGAAGCTTTAAAATGAAAAAAGAATTATAGAAATGATAATTTAGGTAAAGGCTAAACATGGCCTTAGTCATGTAAACGGACAAACACCAATTTTGGTATTTGAATTCCAACCCACATTTTGTGCAAAGGGAGAGGAGAGCAGTGCCACCACGCTGAGGAAGAATAAAGGAACTTGGTGGTTTTCCTCCATAGGATCAAGGATTTAGGTGATCAAAAAGAGAAAGAATAAGAAAGAAGAATATTAAAGAGATTCTATAGAAGCAACAAAACCCTTAAACTCTTTTCTTGTGTTTGGGTTGGGAAACCCTAAATTTGAATAAAGTGTTTTTATTGGTTCCTCTAAGTCGCTTTTTGGTTGCTTGATTGGTCAGGTCCTCAAATGAGGAATTTTTGTATAAAGGAAATGTTTGTTTTTAGGGGGAGATGCCGCTGCAATTTCCTTAACTCATGTTTTTGTTTCGCTAACTTGTCCATCACTCATCCTAATTCGAGTGATTCAAATTTCTGTGATAAAAATAGACTTCTAGGAGACCACACTTCCTAAAATAAGTGTATTCACAAATTTGGACCCCATTGGACCCGTAATTCATGTGCGAGGCTTTGTTTGCAATGCACCCGGTTCGCTCGAACACCGCTTTTGGTGTTTGGAAAAATTTCGGTATTTAGGCCATAACTACGTGTCAAATCTTCTTGAAATACGTGTATCCAAATCTGGACCCCATTGAACCCAGAAAATTCATCAAACTGAGGCTCTATTTTTGGGTCAATTATGTTTTTTTCTGATACATTTTTGGTGTTTAGAGTAGTTTCTGGGTGATTTAGGCTACAATCTCATGTACTCTCATCCAAATGAGTAATTTAATTTCAGTAAACTAGGACTTCTGTAACAAACTTCGAAATAAGTGTATCCAAATTTTGACCCCATTGAACCCATAAAATTCGTCAAAATGAGGCATATTGATGCCTAAAAAGAATCATAAGAATGTATAAGGATGAGGAAATGGGAAAAAATGAAAGGAACAATGTACCGGAAGGGAGTCGGGTAGAAATAATACCTAAATAGAAACCTTAGAATACCCAATTAATATATGATTGGCATTTATGATGGATTAGGGGCTAACGAGGAGAAAAGCCCGAGTTGAGGCTTCTAGGATTCCGAGATGTGAATCGATGACAACAAATCATTTTTAGCTTGTTCTCCACTTCTCTCTCTCTGATTCCAAAGTGTTTGAATGATTACAAAATGATTTGAATTGCTAAAATTATTTATAAGAAAAAGCATATTGATTTGTTTTAATTGATTGTGAAATTATTTGCATATGAAAAATTGTCCGAGTATTGAAAATGAATTGTTTGTATAAATGTACATACTATATTGTGGCTTCTGCTAAGAATGATTAACGCCTTTGTGAATGTTAACCGCAAATTTGGGCTTGAGGATAGATTAGTATACCAATAAGGGCCAAATTAGGCAAAGATCGAACGAACGTAATGATGTATCACTGATCCATAGCCCGAGACAAAGACGTTGTTCGTGAATTAATTTTAATAACTAAATGAGCAGCTCCAATGACTTCCAGACTGCGGTTATAAAATGTAATGTTTTTATAATTCTACTGCGCCTAGGGACTCAAAGTTTGATTACGTTATCCTATTCACCGAAAGCATAGGTTAAATTCTTTTAAGGGCAAATTGAAATGATAAGAAAATTTTGAAATACATGATTTGTGTTTTCAATGATTTATTGCTTATGAAAGTGCATATTTGGAATGATCAATAAACTTTAAATGAATGTATATGTATTGTATTGCATTGATCATTCAAAAAGGTTAAAAAGCATTGTTTAGAAAAATTGCATGATTTGTATTAAACTGAAATGGAAGAGAGAACTATATCAACCACGGCATGAAAATGCTTAGCGTTGTTTTTATCATCGCACACGAGAACACATGTACGACGTGGAGATCGCGTAGTAATCAATATCATCACAAAGCCTACACGGAGATAAGTAAAGCTCCATCACATGCATACATGGAATTATTCGACTCATTTTGTACAAACACTATTATGAAAATTGAACTCTGATTATATTTTGTAAATATTTTGATATTGAAAATGGCTAATAATGCAACATTATCTAAAGGTGGGAAATGACCCAAATGGGCATGAAATGCCATATCGAATGAAAAAGAGTTTTGTGATCAAATGATGGCCTCCTTTATGTTAAAGTGGTATTTACGTATATATATTTTCATTGAGTATTTGAAATGTGTTTAGAAGAGTAATTGTATTTAGATTATCCGAAAGGATTAAAAAAAAAAAAGTGAGGAGAGCGTCTCGAAGTTCGGGTCACCTGCAAACTGGCCCGGGCCGCTATATAGATGCGACATCGTAGATTTCGTTTTGAAATTTCTCATTTTCTAGCTTTAAGTCCATGTCGTGATGATGTCCCGACATGGAGACACATTATTGCACGTTAGTTCCGATGTCGCGACACTATTATTCTTGTGTTGCGACATTTAGTCAGGTCGCGGATATTGCCCCGAAGGTCACGGCTACTGGCCGGAATCGAGGCCCCGCTTTGACATACTGCACCAATGGTGACATTGCTAGAACTGATGTCACGACATTGGTCATTGAAGATCACTGCGATCATCTCAGGTTGATGTTGCGACATTGTATCTTGTTGTTATGCGCCTTCTTAATGGTTTCACCGATGTCGCCGAAGATTTATTCGATGTTCGCAACATTGAAAACTGGATTTCACTATTCGTGCCGCTGGGACCGATGTCATGATATCATGCTACCACTTGATGATGCTTTCGCGACATTGTCTCTATAGGTCTTGTCCATCAATGTTGATGTCAATATATTTCGCTTCCAATGTCGCCGGCATTAGATCCGTTGCTTGCAGCCGCCAAAGGTCTTTCTACGGCGTCGCAACATTTATCTCGGCGTCACGACATTTCTGGTCTCTTTCACCACTCGTGCGCTTCGGATTTAATGTCATACCATTACCTATCCGATGTCATGACATTGGATGTGATGGTCTCCAATGTTCAAGCCTTGGCTAATCGTGACCCTGTAGTGATGTTGCGACATTTAAACAATGCAATCCTCCCCTCTTCAGCTGATGTTGTGACATTGGATGGAGAACATGTAGCATCCCTTTCCGATTCGACCCAATTGGCGGATCCAAACCGGTTCCGGGATGCTCGTTTAATTCTTTTTATTTACTTTTTATTGATTTGTTTTCTTTTTCAAAAGTGTCGAACCTAATCCCCGCCTCGACCAACGGGGATCCGAACTTGAGCCCTGGCTTTACTTCCAACCGGCTTATTTATCTTATCAAAACATTTATTTAAGTGTCATTTCGCTTTTAGGGTTTTCACTACGCGTATTACTTTCAAATGGTAGGCCCATAAACATTTACTCTTATACAATTCGCTTACAAACTGCAGATCATGCCTTTACCAAATGTGATATACAAAACAATAGTTCGTGAGTTTAACTCTTTTTTGTTCACAAATGTCACACGCTCAAAAGAAATGATATGCATATGACGGGGTATATACTTATATCGTCTCAACTTTCTATTACTCGCGCTTCTTGATCTTGCCTTTTCCCGTTTACCTCGAAACCCGCATTACAGATAAAATTCACGCTAAGCATTTTCATGCTTAATGTTCTATACATTTCATTCCAATTTTTAGCTAACATGACATGTACTTAATATAAACCATGCCTTTTATATCAAACTATACTCATGCTTATTCAATTTCACATGCTTTCACTTTACAAATCATTGATCATATGAAAATATGCACTTTCACATGATTTAAACATATACTCCCAAGGATGTATTTAGTTTACAAATCCCATTTACACTCATAAAAGTTTGTTATTTTACTTTGTCTATACAATTCACATTCATGACGGATTCGCTCTGTGAATCCTGGCCCTTTTATCATTCTGGTGAATGTGCTTACACATGTAACAATTTCGGTCTCCCATCATGATGGATGCCGATTGGTGCACCCCACCATGTGATCACCTATAAATGCCATACGCCATCAAGACGGATGTCGATTGGTGCATCCTGCCAAGTGGGACATTTCTTCAATGCCATACACCATCATGACGGATGCCAATTGCGTGTCCCAGCCAAGTGAGATAGATACTCCCACCACTCACAATAATCCACATGAACCCACCATCGGTCACTTCAGATATCGATTCATTCAAGATGTCAAGAATCAATTAATTCAGCCAGAATCAATTTAATCACCACATGCAATTAATGTCCGAAGGATTTCAAATATCACATTTTCAAATCCATAATTTCGCATTTTATCATTTCAAAGATATACTGCTCCATATAATCATTTCGTGATTTATTTGGTATACTACCAAAACACTGAAATAAAGTGATGTGAGGGCTCCGCGAACAACCCGGCTTCCGCTGGCTCTCGTTTCCTTCCCATCGATCTCGGTCCTAGGTTAGGCGATCCTCACCCGTCCCTAGTCAATAACCATTATGCCACTCTTAGTGGATAAACAGTTAATATACATTTTTAGTGAATGACAAATTTATCTTCGTTAATGGTTTTGGATTAAGACACTAAGTCTGCTTAAAGAAGAACTCGCCGAGGCGGTGAGGTACGGTACGTTTTTCATTTAGTTTTATCCTTATTTGAACCCCCATTAATAATTTATTAGGGTCCTTAGACTATCAGTAATGAACACGACTTTCGAACCAAATTCAAATTTGCCCTCAAGAAACAGCGTTGTCTACGCCGCGTAGCCCTTCACATCAAGCAAGTGTAGGGAGCTTCATATCGATTAGTACTCAAAAAGTGCGCTATTTTGAACCCTCTTTATTTGGGTTTTGAGCACTTTTCAGCAGTACTAATCGTATCAACTGATTTGCACATTGCTGTCCCTCGCTATTCTAACGACGCATTTTGTGGTTAATTTTGTAGTTTTTGCAAGATAATCAAGCTAAATTATCGTGAAATAATCTAAACATGAAGAACCCGAGTAGAACTCATCATAGCAGATCAGATCCTAGAAGGAAAGAAGAGTAAAAAGTGAAGAAAATGGAGCACTGCAGGAATGCTTCCTACGCATTAATCGTTTCCATAAAGACCGGGTCACAATTCAGCCACCGTTCATCCCGCCTGCTGAATCTCTTCTCGCCCGCTGGACTTTGCGGTTTTTTGCTCCTTGATTTTCCCATTTGTCCTTGTCGCTTTAATCGCCTTTATTGATTTTTAATTTCCTTGCCCCGAGTAGTATGGAGCAGCTCGCCAAGTTTGATGTAAAATCAATCACTTTCTAAGTAATAAATTATTTTCGGGAGAAGTTTCTCGTTGGGCTTCACTTTCTCCTTTTCTCTCATTTTCTTCCACTTCTCACTAGCCAAACACCCTTCGAGGATGACAACTGGGAGGATGAGCGGGCGAACTCCTTTCTCCTTGAAGAAGAAGGCCACCGGGTGATGGATCTCGAGGTGTCGAGGTGTTCCATGATTTTCTACGCAGTATCCACCGCCGCCACGGTTTCTCCCTATTTAACATTAGGCTTACCCTTGAGTCTCCAGTCGGTTATTACTTGCATCTTTTAGGCTCATTGATGCTTGCAATGTTGTGATCCATTGATGTTTGTTAGTTATCATTTATGATCCATTGTAAGGTGAGTCAAGGTGATTTATGCTTTAATGACCGAGAGCACCGATGGCCGCGGATGTCAGTTTCAAAGGATAAATGATATGGTTGGGGGTTTCGAGAAGCAATGAAGATCCGCCCGAGATGACTATATGTCATCCTCCCCAACGCGAGGAAAGGACCTTGGAAACCCTCAGTTGCCCTAGGAATCCAACCCCATTAGCCTAACACTTCAAGGGATTCTATTTTACATATTTTTTCTTATTTTAATTTCAGCCTGCAAACAACCAACCCTCACTGTTTTCATCAAACCTTAAAATCCAAACTGAAATTCACTATTTTGATTCACTGCAAATCAATTTGTACGAAGAAAACCCATCCCTGTGTTCGACCTCGTGAGCCATCACTATACTACATTAGCCGCCACGCCTAGGATTTAGGATATAAATTTTGTTGATTCCAATACACCTACTGTGGCAAGAATCAAATTGCGCCGTTTCCGGGGATGGTGCCTAAGTACATTTGACGAGTTGTGGAACACTTGTGAATTTTATTTATACTTTACTGTCTGTTTTTCTTTTGTTTCATTCAAAAAATTAAAAAAATAAAATAAAATTTGTCAGAGGATTTTTTTGTCAGTTCTCGTGTCATCGCTGATGTAAAAGATTCCATGTTCAAAGGATTGTGAAATCCATAAGGCAAGTGGATTTAAAGTACTTTAGAGCCTAATAATTCGAATTGGAAATTAGTTTGAGGCCAATGGAATATCTAGAGTGAAGAACAAAGAAAGTCAAGAATTTCATAGAGAGAAATTTAAATGCACATGTCCGCTGATGGACTATAGAAACCTCCATGGATGAGAGTGCCTTCGTGCATGCTGGGCTCTAATAAATGCACCATATGGAAATTTTACAAACCTAGTTGGAGGAACCACCTAAACTTCTCATGGGGACTGAATCTTATTATGTGAATTCCGCACTTCCTACGCATGTTTCTTCATCTCGCCTTCAATCACCATACTAATCTCTCCAATCGGCGTGCTTCATTCCGATCTTACCAAGCTGGTGGGTATTCGTGGAAGAGCAAAAGACACCGCACGCTCCAATTGCCAAGATCGACACTGTGGAGAGCCTCTCAACCAAAACTATGTTCTTCAAAGTGACCTGAGGAAATTTACATCATGCAAAGAATCCATCCTGCAAAGCTCACCCATCAAGATAGCTCACTGGCAGGAAGGAGTCAAGATAGTGAGTGCCCAAGCGATACCACGCGGTAGAGGAGCAGGGTCAACAAAGCAAATGCATATCGGAATCTTTCATACATTGGTGTCATTGCCTACCCAATGGAGAAGCATGGAAGCAGTCCCCTTGTTGGCTGACTGAGGAGCTTTGAAGAACACCGCAGTAACAATTTACTCCTCGCCCTACCCACTACCTCCATACCGCCTTCACCTGCATCACAATCCCAACCTAAAACTCCTGCTGCTGAAACTAAGGCTATCCCACCTTTGCTGCCCATACCACAAAACTTCAGGAAGTTAGTGGCCACTTCTAAGATTTTGGCCACTACATCGAAGAAATTGGCAGCTGCCCATACCGCATGGCAGCGATGGTTCGGGGTGATGGTTCGCACATGGAGCAATCCTGGACTCGGTGATTTACAGCCCAATACCCAATGTACCCTCCAAAGGCTTGCTGAATTGGTCTGGGGGGGAGCACAAATTTCCTTAATTTTTGTTTCATCTTTTCTTACTTTATTTTGATTTTATAAATTTTTCTTCTTAGATTTTCTCTAATTTTTAGTTAATCTTTTGTTTAGATTAATTGTCATTTTTCTACATTTTTTTAAATTTTTCTCAGGTTATTTTCAGAGGTTTATGGTTAATTTTACAACACAATGTGCGTAAAACCAAGGTGTATACTACGCACCTGTGCGAATTCTCGAGCACCGCGCGGAAAATTGAACGCTTGTGGTAAATCGCCGCACAAAGCTACTCGTTTTTTTTCTTCTCCGTGCCCTATTTTGTCTTTTTTATGAGCATATATATATATATATATATATATATATATATATATATATATATATATATATATATATATGTGTGTGTGTGTGTGTGTGTGTGTGTGTGTTTTTTATTTATTTTATTTTATTTATTTTTATAATAAAAAATAAAAAAATTGCAGCGCAAAAATTCGTGCACTGCGCGAATTCGCGCATGTGCAAAATTTTCGCGCATGCGCGAATTTTTTATGTTGTCTTGCTTCCCATTTTGTTTCGCCCATAACTTTTTCATCCGAACTTCGTTTTAGGCATTCTTGATACCGTTGGAAAGCTCATAGAGTGTAGAATCTAAATCTAATAAGAAAGAACACTTTTTAAATTTTTATGAAGGTGAAAGTTTTAAAATTCTCTAACTGGTCACTTTTTTCCTATTTTTTCTTCTTCTAACTTGTTCATTTGAAGCCCAAACGGAGTGAATAAGGTGTCAATGGAAATCTTGCGAAGTCTCCTATCCACCAAAGAGAACATCACATCAAGGAGGTAGCACTTCCTTCTCTAACTTTCCAATCCGAGCCCCATTGCGGCAATGAGATATTTGGTTGGGGGGGGAGTTAGCGAAGGAAGTGGCTTTTGCATTTATGTTTTTATTACTATTTTAAGCAAGCCCATTTTGTAATGTCCAGTGGCTTGCTGGTTTTCCTTTTTGTGAAGCTGTTATACTATACAACTTACTTTTTCAAAAATTGGACCCATTTTGCACCCAATTTTTTTTTTTGTGTTTTGCCTATCCTGTAGTTTGAAAAATTGAAACTTTGCCCAATTAACTTAATGTTAGATTGGTTCCATGCCTAATTGAGTGGATGATTAGTTAAATTCTTACTGATTTCGACCTTTCCAATTCCTTAGCTAACCACACACAAAGCAAATATCAGTTTCTTCAATAACCTAAACTCCGCTTAGCCTCTTAAGCCTTGCAATAACCTACCCTAGTTTCATTGACCACCTTTAATAGGTTAAGGACCCCCATGAATAGAAGTCCAATGTGTCTTCCAAAATAAAAAGAAAAGAAAAAGAAAAAAAAATTTGCAACACTTTGCCCTGAAACCCGAGGATGGTCCGAGGGGTATATGGCAAAAGCCTTCAAAGCCCGGTTCCCTAAGCCAACTGGTTGGGAGCCACCGACTTAGTGCTCGCCACACGGGTGGATGGGTGGAGTTTAGCAAGCTGTAGGTGTTGGAGTCTCAAAATCATTCGGAGTCCGGAGTGAAACCTGAAGAGTTAACAAATATCAAAGACCCTACGACTTGATGCCCTGTTTCACTGTCGGGAGTCATCGGGCGATCCCCGCCATACGGACTTTGGTGAGGTCGAATTCTCAGCATTACACCCCTACAACACAAAAAAGAGCTGTGGAATAAGAGGGTCCCGATCTATTTGGCCTACATGCATAGGTCAGGCAATAACTGTCATGGGAGTGCGCTGCGCTTTATCGTTGAGAACCGATCAAACAAACACTTAGATTTCGTGTAAGTTTCTCGGCTGATCCACCGAGATGGAGGCTCTTTGATACTCAATTTTGTATGGAATTCATTCTCTCAAGATAGTTATCAGCAAGGGTTTGATGATTCTTACTTAGGTTAGCATTATCATTTAACACACCTTTTGAAATATATATATATATATATATATATTTATTTATTTTATTTTTTATTTTTTTTATTTTTATTTTTTTTTGAACATAATTTTGATTTTGTTTAGTATGCTCTCTCTTTCTTTCTTTCTTTCATTACTAAGGGACTAGCAATGCAAAGTTGGGGTGATTAGTACTCAAAAGTGCTACTGAACCCTTCATATTTGCCTGGGCACTTTTCGTGTACTAATCAGCGTAATTAACCCGATTTGCACATTAAGGTCCCTGCTATTCTACTGATCGCATTTTGTGGCTAATCAGGCAAAAATTATCGAGTCAATTCAAACATGAAGAACCCGAGTTGAACTCATCGTTGTAGATCAGATCCCAAAAGGTAAGAAGAGCAAAAAGTGAAGAAAAATGGAGCACTGCAGGAATGCTTCCCTTAATGCGCAAGATCGCTCATCCTACAAAGATCGCTCACAATTCAGCCATTGCTCATCCCCGCCTATTGAAATTCCTAACGCCCATTGAATTTGTGCCTGTTCCTCTTTGATTTCTTCCTATTTTGTCTGTGGTCAGCTTAACTCCGCCTTTATCGATTTATGTAATCTCTGCCTCGAAAGCGCATATAAGCTCAATCAAGTTGATGTAAAATCAATCACTTTCGGCAATAATTTTTTTTGGGAGAAGCTTTCAAATTCTCCTCCGCTTTCTACTTCACTTTCTCCTTTTCCATTTTCTTTCCATTCTCTCACTAGCCAAACACCCCTCCGAGGATGACAACTCGGAGGATTAGCGGCTAGAACCTCTTTCTCCCAGTTAGCTGGGCCATCAAAAGGATCTTTGAGGCAAGATGAGGTGTTCCATGATTTTCATGTAAGTATCCACCGTCATCGTTTCTCCCCTGCTTAACACAGTTTTCATCCCTTTGAAGTCTCATTGAATGGTTATTACTGTAATCTGGGGCTCATTGGATGCTTAATGTTAGATCCATTGATGTCTGTTAGCACATTTATGATCCATTGTGAGGTGAGCCAAGGTGATTTACGTTTTTTAATGACCGAGAGCACTGATGGCCAGTGGATGCCGTTTTTTCAAAGGATAATTATTAAGGGTTAGGTTTTATAGCTCAATGAAGATCCGGTTCGGGAGATGACTATATGTCATCCTCCTTAACGCGAGGAAAGAACCCTGGAAACCCTCAGTTGCCCTAGGAATCCAACCCCATTGGCCTAACACTTCTAGAGGTTCTATTTTACATATTTTTCTTATTTTATTTTCAGCCTGCAAACAACCAACTCACTGTTTTCATAAAACTTTAAAATCGAAACTGCAAATCAATTTTTACGAAGAAAACTCATCCCTGTGTTCGACCCAAGAGCCACTATACTTCAAAGATCTTGATCATCATAAAGAGGGATTTAGGATGTAAATTCTTTGCTGATTCCACACATCTACTATGGAAAGAATCAGCCACGCCTGCAGCACACTCCAAGGTGCCACTTGGCACCCCTAGCCGCCACGACGAGGGCACCCTACGCCGGCGTAGGAACCGCTTGCCCAAATTCTTCTAGTTTTCCCTTTTTGCGATTTTTCTCCAAAATCACTCCAAATTCAAATGTAACTCTAGAAATCACTCCCAAAGGCATTCTAATATCATCCTAAACCAACCATGAGCAAAACCCATGGATGGATTACGGTTTTTCTAACCCAAACATCATTTAAAGAAATCTAGGGTTTGGTTCTTACCTTAAATCCCCTTGCACTTGAAGCCTTAGCCTTTTTCCTTCTTCCTTCTTACAAGATCTTGCACAAACATAGAAGGATTTTGCACCAAATCTCACTTCTTCCCAAAACCCTAGCTTCTCCTTTCACTCTCTTCTCAAATACGGTTTGTGCTCAAAATGAGCATTCTAAGACCACTTTTGGTCTTATTTCTCATTTTAAGTGGAAGGCCATGTTTGGCTTACACACAAATTTCCATTTCTAATTTTTCTCCGTTTTGGTCTTCATTTCACTTTCATTTATCATTTATTTCACATTAGCATTGCTTTCTTATCATTCGACCCTTAAGTCTCATTTTACAAAATTCCAAATTTGCCCTTTTACACTGGTTTATTTCCTGTTCAATCAATTTCATTTTAGCATATAACATTTAATCATATGCTCACATATTCATTTTTCACATAATTTATCGGCTTCCTGTAAGAGCAATGTTTGGTTTTTACTCATACCTTAATATATAATAAAATTATTATAAAAATTCTAGGGTATTTTTGGGGCGTTACAGGACACAACTTGACTGTTGGAGTTGTTTGTGATGTCACGAAATTTTTATATCTGTGCTTTCCCTTCTCCAGCAAATGTCGCGACATTTCCATAGTTTCAATACTTTTTCACAGTATGTCGCGACATTGGAAATTTGTTGAAGCAATTTTGCTACATTGGCTCCTTCCTTGCACCATGCTGATTTTTACTCATTTTTCTGCTGAATTCTTCTTCTTTCTTTTAAGTTTTAACCACAAATTTGGGTGAAATTTCCATAATTCTATATTAAACTGAACATTTAAACCAAAAATCTTCTCCAAAAATATATGAGTTTTAGTGTAGCACCCCTTTCGGTCCAACCCGATTGGCGAATCCGAATAACTAACCGAAGTTGTTGGCTCTTGTTTCCTTCCCTTCGATCTCGGTCCTAAGTTAGGTGATCCTCACTCATCCCTAGTCAATAACAATTATGCCACTCTTAGTTGATAAACAATTATTATACATTTTTATTGAATGACAACTTATCTTCGTTAACAGTTTTGGGTTAAGACACTAAGTCTGCCTAAAGATGAACTTACCGAGGCGGTGAGGTACTTTACGTTTTTCACTTAGTTTCACTCTTATTCGAACCCCCATTAGTCATTTATTAGGGTTCCTCTACTATCTCTGTATAAAAACTAGACTTTCGGAACAAAATCTAAAATTTTGCCCTCTGTGAACAGTAGCTACGTCGCGGCGTAGTACTGCTACACTACGGTGTAGGCCTTTGTCGTGGCGTACCCGAGGGGTGCCATTTTGGCATCTCGGCCTCGCCACTGTGAGGCATCCCATGCCTTAGCGTAGGTTAGAGCCCGATACCCTGATTTATAGTTTGCTCTTTTGCGATTTTTTTTCTCAAAAAATCCTCAAAATCCCAAAACAAATCATAGGAATCACTCCCAATAACATCCTAATATCATCCTAAACCAACCATGAGAAAAACCCATGGATGGATTAGGGTTTTTCTAACCCAAACATCACTTACAAATTTCTAGGGTTTAGGTTCATACCTTGAATATCTTGAATCTTCTTCACCTAAGATGTTTGATCACTTAGAAGCAAGAAATGGGAAGAAATCACACCAACAATCTTGATCTTCTCACCTTGCCCTAGTTTTTCCTCATTTTCTCCTCTCAATCTCTCCCAAATTCATTTTTGGCTCAAATGAGCATTCTAAGACCAAATGTGTTCTAACATCACTTATCCACTTTAAGGCCATGTTTGGCTCACACTCAAATTCCATTTCTCATTTATCTCCTTTTTGGTCTTCATTTCACTTTCATTTCTCATTTAATTCACTTTAGCATTTAAGCTTATTCTATTCTTGACCCTTAGGTCCTCATTTTACCAATTCCAAATTTTCCCTTTCTACACTCGGGGTTTATTTCCGTGCTCAATCAATTTCTCATTTTAGCATATAACATTTAATCATATGCTCACATATTCATTTCACATTTCACAATTTATCAGTTTTCCCGGAAAAACCCAAGTTTGGCTTAATTCATACCCGGAATATATAATAAAATTATTATAAAAATTCTAGGGTATTTTTGGGGCGTTACATTTAGACTCATCAAACTCCCCTAAACTTAAAATTTTGCTTGTCCTCAAGCAAATAAAAGGATACTTGTCTGCCCTCAAACAACAAGAATCAATTTTTGAGGTCATTTTTCAATCAATTCATCTTTTAAATCTGATAAGCATTTAAGCCTGAGTGTTATTTCAGTTGTGACATCAACTCTAATCAAGCTTCACTGTCAAGAATCTGAAACTTTCCAATTCAAATCATTTAATGTATCATGTAATTCATAGTTAATAAACAAATATAGTCCTTGACTAGGTGAGTGTGTGTGGTCTTCCCTTTATAACTGACTTGTAGATTAGGTAGCATTATCAGAATTACTTTGCAAATTGCTCTTCTCTCAAAGTATTTTTAAGTCTCATAGGCTTGTTAGTCATATTATTCTCCACTAATGTATACATAACACACCCTTCGGAATCAAATAGGTCTTTTGAGCTTGTAATGAATGGTTAGGGTAGTTGGTAGATAGCTAGACATTTTAGGTTCAAGTATATCCAAAATACATTCCTTTTAATGACTAAACTAGCCCTTCAAACATCCCCCAACCCAGATCTTGTACATTTTTCTGTCTTCCCTCCTCTGAAGCTTCTTGTTGTTTTTATTTTCTGTTCCACTGCTATTTTCAATTCTGTTTCAGAAGCTTCTTTCTATCCTTTTGTTTCAAATTTGGAGTGGTGTAATGTTTTACCTTTTTAATCTTTCTACAACCCTTTAGCAAACTGTCGCCAGCCCCCCATGCTACCAATGAAATAGTACTAGGTGTAGAACACCCCTAAGGACTTAATTGCTCAAGGTTAGTAGGCTACAGGGTAAAACTCACTCCTTGTAACTTTCTTCTTTTTCATCTTCTCAATTTCCTATTTTGCACCTCTTTAAAGAAAATTGATAAAATTATGGTGTTATTGTGGTCAATCTAATGAACTGAATGACTCAATCATAATGAAATGAAAAGTGAACAATAACACAACAAAGTGTGGTAAAACATAACAGGCTGAAGTTTTAATTGCAAATAGGATAGGTTGTGATGTCAATAATAAAGAAGATAAACTTTCAGATTACTGAAAACTGATATTGAAACCACGGATTATGAAGCTATTAATTCTAGTCAAATTGAACAATACAGTCCAAAAAATTACTACACTAACACATTGGTCAAAAGTACCTCAAAAACTGATTATGTAGGGTTAGGAAAACCTTATGGAAATTATTAATAGAAATCTTGAAAAGAGTCCTAGAACTTGTTGCATTATTTTTCAAGGCGAAATCATAGACATCACAATCAACAAAAGATGATTTAGGCCATTCTTTGACAGTTTGAGACTTTCAAAAGCCTACCCTTTATATGCTATGAGCATATACCTTAGTACCTACTTTGAACCTAATGCTTATTTAATCATCACCCTTCCTTAAATTATACCTTGCAGTAAAAACCAAAACTGCAAATTATTGTAGAAGAAATGAGAAAGAAAATGAACTTTGGGGGAGTGCAAATTTTGAATTGAAAAGAAAGAGGAGAATAAAGGATGAGAAATGAGGACAATTAAGAAAAAGTCAGATTGCCTCCTGTACACATTCTAATAACTGACATACGTTATCCTGTACGGTCATCCCATATATAAAACCACGCATCAGTTCTCAGCTTTATTTTCTATTGGTAGCTGAATTCTAGTGGCATAACTCCATAAGCCATAAAATTTACAATATCAGCATACCATGGTGTTTGAACTGATACTTGAAAAAGCTGCTCATCAGGAAACTTTTCTTCTATTTTTGTCCCTTTTTCCTCTTCGCAGAGGTTTCATTCTGACAAGTGATCGCCTATCACATTGTCACTCCCTTCTTGCCTGATCTCCGTGATCGGTAATTTTTATACAGTAGTACCCACATGATCAATCTTAGCTTAACATCTTTCTTTGCCATTAGATATTTAATTACTGTATGATCAGTGTGTATGATAACATGGGACCCCAATAGATATGGTCTGAATTTTTCACAAGCAAAAACCATTGCCAGCATCTCCTTCTCTATGGTAGAGTATTTCTCTTGTGCCTCATTAAAGGTTTTGCTGGCATAGTATATAGCCCTGAAATTTTCTCTGTTCTTTGTTCCAAAACTGCTCCCATTGCATAGTCACTAGCATCACACATGATTTCAAACTCTTTGTTCCAGTCTGGTGTTGCCGTGATAGGAGCTATAACCAATCTTGACTTAATATCTTCAAATGCAGACAAGCATGATTCACCAAATTCAAATTTTGCATCTTTTTCCAACAGTCTGCATAATGGTCTTGATATTTTTGAGAAGTCCCATATGAATCTCCTATAAAATCCCGCATGTACCAAGAAAATTTTTATCCCTTTAACTATTGTAGGTGGCAAAAGAATATTTATGACATAAACCTTTGCTTGATCAACTTCCAGCCTAGTTGCAGAAATTTTGTGTCCCAAGACAATTCCTTTTGTTACCATGAAATGGCATTTTTCCCAATTCAGAGCTAAATTTTCGCTCCCAAGACTCTCAGAGTACGCCCTAGATTTTAAGGCAAAATGCTCAAACCGGGATCCATACTCTAGAAGTCCTCCATAAAAATTTCCATAGCCTCCCCACCGTATTCGGAAAAATATTGACATCATACACCTTGAAGGTGGCAAGAGCATTACATAATCGAAATGACATCCTCTAAATGCACGCGCCATAAGGACAGTAAAAGTAGTTTTCTCGGGTCCTCAGGGGCTATGGAAATTTGATTATACCCTAAATACCCATCAAGAAAACAGAAATAAGGGTGTCCAGCCAACCTATCCAGCATCTGATCAATAAAAGGTAAAGGATAGTAATCCTTTCTAGTTGCTGTGTTCAATTTTTTGTAATCAATGCACACCCTCCATTCTATCACAGTTCTTATAGGAATCAATTCATTCTTCTCATTTCTGATCATAGTGAATCCACCCATCTTAGGAACCACATGAACTGGGCCTACCCAAGGGTTGTCTGAGATTGCATATATAAAGCCTGCATTCAACCATTTCAGCACTTCTTTTCTAGCAACTTCTTTCATTACTAGATTCAGTCTTCTTTGATGTTCAATGGATGTTTCAGCATTTTCCTCCAACAGGATTTTATGCACACATATGGAAGGACCGATTCCTTTTAAATCTTCTATAGACCAAGCAATGGTTCCCTTGTATTTCCTTGAAATTTTCAGCAGTTTCTTTTCCTTGTGCTATGTCAAGTTAGTTGATAAAATCACTAGTTTAGATTTTTCAGTTTCAAGAAAGGCATTGATTAGTGCCCAAAAAGTGCTATTTTGAACCCTATTTATTATCTAGGTTTTGAGTGCTTTTTGTGTACTAATCATTGTAATTAACCAAATGTACTCATTAAGGTCCCTATTATCCCATCGACGATTTTGTGGAAAATTTTGCAGCTTTTGCAAGCTAATAGTGCCAAAATTGTTGAGTCGATCCAAACACGAAGAATTCGAGTCAAGCTCAGCATTGCGGATCAGAGACCAGAAGGAAAGAAGAGTAGAAAATGCAAGAAAAATGGAGCATTGCAAATTTTGGTTCATGCTAGCACTGTTCCTCCAGCAGCCTGTTCTCCAACATTTCACGCCTCAGTTTTTTTGTTACATTTTTTTGTTTCTTCGGATTTGGTCCTTGTTATAGTTAAATGTTTTTGTTGTTTTTGGTATTTTCACTTGTCTTGGTGGCTATATAAGCCATTTGTATACACTGTTAAAGGGACGTTTTTCTTGCTGTGAATATAATCTAGGGCTCTAGTTCTCCCGTTTTTCCATTTTTCTTCCCTTTTCTCTCTTTTTCTCAGCTGCCAAACATCCTCTGAGGATGACAACTCGGAGGATGAGCGGCTAAAACCCTTTTTCCTTGGAGTGGAAGGCAACTGAGGGTTTTTCCATGTTTTAACGGAGGTATTTTCTACCATTTATGGTTTCAGTCGAACGTAGGCTTTAATCCCTTCGGTTGCTATGAATGATCAATATTTGATAAGCTTTTGGGTTCCTTGGATGCTTATCAGATCCATCGACACCGTTAGTTACCATTCATGGGTTATTGAAAGGCTAATTTCCAAGGATATTTCTATTTTCTCCAAATTCTGGTTTGATCCCTTCTGATCATTGTAAACTGCCAAGACTTGGTGTTTTTAGCGCTCATTGTATACTTATTGTTAGATACAAAGGACATTCATTATTTATCATTTATTAGCCATGGAAAGGAAATGGTGATGTTATTCACCGGCCCGAGACCATCAATGGGAGGCAAATACCAATTTTTTCAAAGATAGTTATTTAGTATCGGCATAGCGAATGAAGAACCGGTTTGGGAGATGACTAAATGTCATCCTCCCCAACGCGAGGAAATGAACCCTGGAAACCCTTAGTTGTCGTAGAATCCTAAGCTCAGTATCCTGATACTTCAAGGAGATCTCTTTTATTATTTTTCTTGTTTTACTTTAGTTTATTTTCATTTTTCATCATCAAAACCCTCATTGTTTTTATCAAAACCCCAAAATCCAAATTTAATTCACCATTTTGAGCTTAACAGTAAATCATTTGTGCAAAGAAAACCCATCCCTGGGTTCAACCCTAGAACCGCTATACGACAGTAGCTTTGCTACGACAGTAGGAGGAATTTAGGATACAAATATTGTTGATTTTTATCAGACCTCTAATGCGGGCACGAATCAATAAGGCCAAGTGTCGGACGTGTGCCTAAGTGCAAGTGAGAAGTCGTGGGAACACTTCAGGATCCTCAACACAAGCACGGTGAATTGATTTTATTACCCGTCATTTTCTTTTAGTTTCATTTAAAGAAAAAAGAAAAAAAGAAAAGCTGCTGCTGTGATTGTTTTGTGTCATTCAGGCCTGCTTTTGGCAAAGAGGGAATCCATGTTCCATCGGGCTCGAATCCAGAATCAAATGGAACACCTAAGGGGAGAACAAAGATAAAGGAGTACCTGCGGAGAGAAACCCTGGGAAGTCATGTCCATTTAGGGATTACGTAAACCAAATATGGCAAAGTCAACAACCCGTGGAGAAGAATCCAAATGAATATAGGTCCACGAGGACTATAGAAACCAATGGATGAGTTTACCATATGGTAGTGCTTACAACAATAGTCAGGGAATCACACAAATTCCTCATGGGAACCAAGACCTCCACAATATGCACCCCGAACCTCCATTATGCCCCCACTTCGCAACAACAACCACTCAACCCTATCCCCTCGCTGAACAAGCCATCCCGAACTTGAGCAAACGAGCGGATAATTTCAAGGTGGCGAGCAGCGGCGCAGACTGCCCAGCTAATCAGAAACCGACACGTGAGAGAGCTCCCGAACAAGGAATCGATGGGTTCCGTGCCGAAACGGTCAAAAATATGACATCCTGCAGGAATCCATCTCAAAGCTCACCAATCAGCTTGTTCATCGAGAGGAAGTGTGCCTGAGTGACACTATGGTGGAGGAGCAGTGTCTACAATAGCTACAAGAAGGCC
This sequence comes from Tetrastigma voinierianum, assembly GCA_016808115.1. Lineage (NCBI taxonomy): Eukaryota > Viridiplantae > Streptophyta > Magnoliopsida > Vitales > Vitaceae > Tetrastigma > Tetrastigma voinierianum. Next base: position 310,583 of record JAEQBH010000668.1, read on the forward strand.
TAGTAGAAAATTTTGAATCTCGCATATCAAGCCGCTATCCGCATGAGAAGTTAAGGAAGCAATCCCCCTGTTGTTGACTGAGGAAGCAGTGGAAGAACACAAAGAGAACAATTTACCCCGCCTCTCACCGATTCATTTATCCCGCCTCACCCGCATCACAATCCCAACCCAAACCTCCAAAGCACCTGGGAAGACAAAGGCCAACCCATCACCGCTCATTTTACAAAAACTTTAGGAAGTTAGTGGCCATCAGACAGACTGCCACTACATCAAAAACTTTGCGCTTGCTTATGTCGCATGGCATAGCGGATGGTCAGGCCGGTTCTGTGATTGCCACCTAACCTGGCATTTCCCTAAGCTCGTTTGCCCAACAAATTTCCAAAGGCTCAAGGAAGTGGCTCTGGGGCCTTTGTTACGCCCCCACTTGCTTTCATTTTTTCTTGTCTTATTTTATTTTATCGATTTTTATTGGATTTCTATAAGTTCTTTTCTAGATTTTCTTACTTAAGTTAATCTTTGTTCTAGCTTGTTTTTCACTATAATTTTTCTTAATTTTTCTCTGTATTAATTTTTGCAAGAGTAGCAGTAAATTCTTGGAAGGTAATGAAGATCAGGAGCAATCAGGAGAAACAGGGGAAATTTCGCAATTATAGCGAAATTTTTGCTATGTACAGAAATTTCGCTATATAACGAAATTTCGCTATGTAGCGAAATTATGTACTCCTATATAAGACAAAAGTGTACAGTAAGTCTTTTTTTAAAAAATAATAATAATTTGTTGTTTTCTTTGTTTATTTTATTATTATTACTTTATTTTATTTATTAAAAAACAGCTTTTAATAAAAAAAAATAAAACAAAAAATTTGTCTCTAGTAATTTATTTTTATTTATTTATTAAAAAATTTTTGTCTCTGAAAAATAAAATAAAAAATAAAATCGTGAGAGTATAGCTTAAAATTTCGCAAACAAAGCAAAATTTTCGCTATGTGAAATTTTCGCTATCATAGCGAAATTTCACTATCATAGCGAAATTTTGTTATGATAGCGAAAATATTTCGCTACTCCCCACTGTTTTGCCTCCTGTTTTTGTTTCGCTTATAACTTTTTCATCCGAATTCCGTTTTTGGCGTTTTTGGTACCGTTGGAAAGCTTAGAGAGTGTAGAATCCAAAAATAGCTAGAAATAACACTTTTTAAATTTTTATGAGGTTAAATTTTCAAAATGCTCCAACTGGTCACTTTTTTTCTCTCTTTTCTTCTACTAACTTGTTTATTTGAAGCCCAAACGGAGTGAATAAGGTGTCGATGAAAATCTTGCGAAGTCTCCTATTCAACAACGATCACATCTCATAAAGGAGGTAACACTTCCTTCCTTAACTTTCCAATCCGAGCCCCATTGTGGACAATGAGACATTTGGTTGGGGGGGAGAGTTAGTGAAGGAAGTGGCTTTTGCACTTATGTTTTTGTTACTATTTTAAGCAAGCCCAATTTTTATGTTCGTTGTCATCGGTTTTCTTTTTTTGTGAAGTCATGATAATGATACAACTTATTTTGTTAAAAATCGCACCCATTTTTTTTTTGTGTTTCATTCTTAACTCCGTGGTTTGAAAATTGAAATCTCGTCCAATTCTATTGATGTTAGATTGGTTCCATGCATAGTCGAGTGGATGATCGCTGAACTCTCGTTGCTTTCGACCCTTTTCTTCCACCTTTAGCTAACCACACATCGGCACACTGTGTTTCTTCAATAACCCGAAAACTCCGCCTAGCCTCCCAAGCCTTGCAATAATCCCATTCTAGTTTCATCGACTCACCTTTAATAGGTTAAGACCCCCATGAATAGAAGGCCAATGTGTCTTCCAAAAATAAAAAGAAATGATAAAGAAAAAAGAAAAGAAAAAGAAAAAGAAAAAGAAGAAAATTGCAACGCGCTCAAACCCAAGCACTGGGCCCGAGGGCATATATGGCAAAAGCCTTTGAAGCCCGGTGCCCTAAGCCAATTGGTTGGGAGCCACCGACTTAGTGTTTGCTACACAAGTGGATGGGTGAAGTTTAGCGAGTTGTAAAAGGTAGTCTCCAAATCATTCTGAGTCCTGGGTGAAACTTGGAAGATTTCATGGTCGAATGATCCTTATGACTCGTGCCCAAGCCTTAATCGTCAAGTCACTTCCAGATCCCCTCACACATGGACTTTGGCAGCATTGCACCTCTACAATATGAAAAAGAGTTGTGGGAATAAGAGTGGGTCCCCGATCTATTTAAGTTGGTTAGCATACTAGGTCAGGTAATATTTGGTCGGGGGAGAGCAGGCCACGCTTATCAATGAGTCGATCATACAAACACTGATTTTGGTGGCTTCGTTGATTCATCGAGATGGAGGCTCTTTGATACTCAATTTTGTATGGTACCCATCTCTCAAGATAGTTATTGGACAAGGCTTTGATGATTCTTACTTAGGGTTAGGCATTACTCATTCACAACCTTAAATATAATAATTTTGTGCACCATCATTTTTGTTATCGCTTTAGACATGCCTTCTTTCTTTCTTTCTTTCATCGCTATGGACCAGCAATGCAGTTGGGGTGACATCGCTCAAAAAGTGCTATTTCAACCCTACTATTACAGTTTTGAGTGCTGTGGTACTACAATCATCAGAATTAACCCACTTACACATTAAGGTCCCGTCATCCCACCGACATTTTGTGGAAAGTTTGCAGTTTTGCAAGCCAATAGTGCCAAAATTGTTTAAGTAGAGAAAGAAAGTACAGAAGGTAAGAGGTGGAGTCGATCTAAGCACGAAGAATTCGAGTCAAGCCTCAAGATTGCAGACGTGAGACCGTAAGAAAGAAGAGTAGAAATGCAAGAAAAATGGGAGCATTGCGAATTTTGGTTCATGCGAGCACCGTGCATCCTACTTGTTAATCGCTCCTCTAGCAAATTGCTCTCCCAGATTTCACGCCGTTGTTTTTGTTACATTTTTTTGTTTCTTCCCATTTGGTCCTTGTAATAGTTAAATGTTTTTGTTGTTTTTTGTATTTTCACTTGTCTTGGTGGCTATATAAGCCATTTGTATACACTGTTAAAGGGACATTTTTTTTGCTATGAATAAAATCTAGGGCCCCAATTCTCCCGTTTTTCCATTTTTCTTCCCTTTTCTCTCTTTTTCTCGGCTGCCAAACATTCTCTGAGGATGACAACTCGGAGGATGAGCTGCTAAAACCCTTTTTCCTTGGAGTGGAAGGCTATTGGGCAAGGGATCGAAGGCAACTGAGGGTTTTTCCATGTTTTAACGGAGGTATTTTCTACCATTAATGGTTTCAGTCGAACGTAGGCTTTAATCCCTTCGTTATATGGACGATCAATATTTGATGTTTTTGGGTTCCTTGGATGCTTATCGTTAGATCCATTGATGTACCCTAAGTATTACCATCTAAGGGTTATTGGAAAAGCGCGACTACATATTTCTATTTTCTCCAATTAGTTTGATCCTTCGATCACTCAGAACGGTTAGTACTTGCAAGCTTTAGCTTCATTGTATACTTATTGTTAGATACAAAGACATTCATTAGTTATCATTTATTAGCCGTTGAAAGTGAGTCAAGGTGATGTTATTCACTGTCCGAGACCATCAATGGGAGGTAAATACCAATTTTTCAAAGATAGTTATTTAGGGTCAGTTTTTACAGTTAAATGAAGAACTAGTTTGGGAGATGACTATATGTCATCCTCCCCAACGCGAGGAAATTAACCCTGGAAACCCTTAGTTGCCGTAGAATCCTAAGCCCAGTATCTTGATACTTCAAGGAGATCTCTTTTATTATTTTTCTTGTTTTACTTTAGTTTATTTTCATTTTTCAACATCAAAACCCTCACTGTTTTTATCAAAACCCCAAAATCCAAATTTAATTCACCATTTTGAGCTTAACAGTAAATCATTTGTGCAAAGAAAACCCATCCCTGTGTTCGACCCTAGAACCGGCTTATACTATGCAGTTTTCATACGCATCAAAGTAGGAGAATTTAGGATACAAATATTATTGATTTCGGATCACCCTACTGTGGCACGAATCAGGCATGCTTCAAATGTTCAAGTAATTCATTTAAAATTAAACCCTTTAAGCTTGTGTTTACTTCAACATCCTTCTCTTCATAACTATTGATTCTTCGCATCGCCAACAATAATCAGTATCGGGCTTTTAGTTCAAAATCGAGTTCATAAATTCAACGGATACTAAGATAATGGAAATTCAATTCATATTTCATTCCATGGAACTCTTAATTCATAATCATTTATCAGCCAGAATCGACTGGAACTTTTGTTTCAACAATCATACAATCAGTATTATCAAATTCTGGCTCTTTCAAACCCTGATTGAGATTAAAATGCACTGCCTCATCCCCAACCTTGAGAGTAAGTTCTCATTTCTTCACATCTATCAAAGCTGCTCCTGTGGCAAGGAAAGGCCTTTCCCTAGCAAACAATGTAATTCGTTTGTCTTCTTCAACGGATTTCATCACAAAGTCCATTGGAAAAATGAACTTTCCCACTTTGGTAAGCACATCTTCAAGAACACCCTCAAGTTTAACCAAGGTTTTGTCTACCATCTGCAGGGTCATAGCCGTGGGAGTAAGCTCCCCCAAACTTAGTCTTTTGACTACAGATAAGGGCATCAAGTTGATGTTGGCTTCAGAATCACACAATGCTTTCCCCATTTTAGCATTCCCTATGGCAAGGAACAGTGAAGCCGCCCTCGGGATCCCGGCATTCACGGAACATCTCTTCACAACCGTGACCGCAGATTGATAGGCTCACCACTCCTTCTTCAGCTATTTTTATCTTTTTGCTCAGTACATCCTTCATGAATTTGGCATAATGAGGCATTTGAGTTAATGCCTCTGAAAAAGGGATATTGATCTCTATCTTCTTAAACATGTTCAAGAATTTAGAGAATTGCTCTTCTAGTTTAGATTTCTACAGCCTCTAAGGGAATGGGTGATTAGTGCCCAAAAAGTGTTATTTTGAGCCCTATTCAAGATAGGTTTTGAGTGCTTTTTGCGCACTAATCATATGAATTAAGCCAATTGTCATGTGCATGTCCACTTAGTACCGATTGAGTTCGAGATTGTTTTCGGTAGTTTCAGGTCTTTGGGAACTTCCAACAAAGAAGTCATTTCTTATTGGTGCTGACGTAGAATCCCTGATTTCACCAAGTCAGGCGATGAAATGTCAAGATGAATTGAAGAATTGAAGGAAAAATGATGAAGAAACCATGCAGGAAGCAAATCAGGAGGCAACACTGGAGGAATGGTGGAATGCAGAATTTTCGTTATGCATTGCGAAAATTTCGCAAGGATTGCAAACTAAGCAACCATAGCTTAAAAATTTCAGAATTTAGTTAGAAATTTTCGCTATGCCCAAATTTTCGCTAAGCTAGCGAAATTTCGCTAGCTTAGCGAAATTTTGCTATGCTAGTGAAAATTCCTGTTCATAGCGAAAATTTGAATTTCGATATTCCTTGTAATTTTCGCTATGCTAGCGAAATTTCGCTATCATAGCGAAATTTTCGCTATGCTAGTGAAATTTCAAGCATAGCGAAAATGGCTGCCCTGTGTTTTTGATGTTTTTGATTCCAAACGACTATGTTTTGATTAATTACCATTTTATCCTTACTGTAATTTCATATTTTAGGCATTTTTGTCATTTCACACATTGGGGTTGGCTATATAAACTCCCCTACAACTTTTGTAACCCTAACTTTCCATTTATGCAAGCTTTCCCGCAGCTTTTCATTTTAGGTTTTATTTTGCTCTCTTCTCTCTCATTTTCTAGGCTGCCAAACACACCCCTTGAGGATGACAACTCAAGGGATGCTTGGCTAAGCCTCAAAGCCTTGGTAGTTATGAGGGGTTGCTAGCTTGGTTTTCAAGGCTACCGTGGTGTTGTCCTCTCATGCTTTAAATGATACAGTACGCATTTATGGTTCCAAACTTTCAAACTAGGGTTTAATGCCATTTAATGTCTTTATTTTGGTAAATACTTGTCATGCTTTAGGGTTCATTCTTAATGCAGTGTATGCATTGACATTCTTTAGATGTCATTTGATGAGCCATTGAAATGAGGTTAAATGCTGTGGTTTCAACCTGACTGACATTGAATGCTTAGTATTTGATTTGGACTCAAAATGAGAGCACCTAGTGGTTAGGTTTTTATAGCTAAACAAAGATCCGGTTTTGGCTTTGACTATATGTCATTAGCCCTAATGTGAGGAAATAACCCGAGGACACTTTAATACCCCCATGTCATCAAGCTAGTGACTCAAGCCTTCAAGGTTACCATTTCACACTTTCAGTTTAATCTATTTCGCTTATCCAAAGGAACAACCAACTCCCCGCTAACCAAATCCAAAAATCCAAACAAAAGTCTCACCATTTTCAAACATTAATGACCATCGTGGATGCAAAACCCATCCCTCGTGTTCGACTTAGACCGCTTATATCACAGCAGCTTGACCACAAGAGGCAGAGGAGTATAGGAAACAAATATTGTTGATTCCCATCACCCAACGTGGGTACCTAATCAAATGGCGTCGCTAAGGTGACGTGAAGCAACTACTGATGATGAGTTTATTACGTACTTGTAATCCACATTATAAGTGTCATGACCCATAAACTCTTTGAATTTCATTTTCTTAACTACAAATTCTTTCTACTGGGCAGCTACCGCTTTTGTTTCTTACGCCGCTAATTTCGCTTAAGCCAACCCTTGAAAGCTTGTTTGTGTTCCTTGCTGTGTCTAATTTTGTGTAAGAGGTGTTTATGCACCATCGATTGTGAGACACTTCAGTAGATTGCAAAGAATCAAGACACCGCCTGAGCAAGGCTGTGAAATCACGGCATAGTGACTGGTAAATGGATCCTACCCGAAGAACAACAAAGCTCGCAGGTACTCGGTGACCAACAAAGATACGCATCAATGAGGGATCACATACACCCTCCTAGAGTTAGTGCTCCTTCATGCATCATACCTCCTACTGAAGATGTAGCAGTGAGACCCTACTTGGTGCCCCTGCTTCCCACATTTCGTGGTATGGAGAATGAAAATCCATACACTCATTTTCGAGATTTTGAGGAAGTATGCATAACCTTTAAGGAAGGTACAATTGACATGGATTTACAAGTCAAGGCATTTCCATCGACCCTCAAAGACAAAGCGTATATGTTTAATTCATCGAGACCCAACCATCGTAGTCGGGCAGAGTCGCAGGCGTAATTTTTAAAGAAATTCTGCTCAATACCAATAATTTGAAGAGACAAATCTACACATTTGCCGCCCTCAACAACTAGAGGTTCCACTAATGCTGAGACTCATGGAGACCATCGCAGCTTGTCCACATCATGGTTTCGACACTTAGATGCTCAGAACCACTTCTATGGTGGTATGTCCCCCACCATGAAGTCAGTTGACACAATGTGTGGAGGAGACTTTCTGAGCAAGACCCCAGATGAAGCCATGGATTTTTGAACGGCGGCTGAAACCCCAAGGATGCAGATGAGCCAAACCCGCGGAAGTGCAGATGAGACCCTCACCCCACTAAAGTGGGAGGAATTCGCACTTTCGAAGACATGAAATTAAGGCAAGAATATCAACCCTAGCTAGAAGGTGAAGAGCTAGAAGGAAAAAGGTTCCATTTAGGTGCGTGCAAAGGATCAAAATACCGCACTGTGCCAACCTTACGCATCAATTGTCGCCACGCCCATCCAGTGAGAACACTATCCCGAATGCCCTCAAACAAGGATTTGATGTCGAACATGCTAATGTCAGGCCAATACAAGCCACAACCTAAAGCCTAATACAGTCATATGTACAATTCCAATTAGAAGAATCAATTTAACCTCTTTCTCGAAACCTAATCCTCCGCCACGTTCTCGGTGCCAACAACGCTTTGGTTCCTCATTCAACCACGCCCACCACCATCTTCCTCCTCCCCGTGGAACAAGCTATATTGAACTGTTCCGAGTGCGTGGTAGGCAATTTTGTGAAGGAACAAATGGGGATCAACGCACACCAGCAGCAAAGGAATTTGATACCGTGAGAAAGTACAATCGAACAAAAGAATAGATGGGGCTTCGAGAGCAATCTTAATCATAAAATCGACAACCCTGGGTATTCAATCACAAAGATCAACAATTTGTCGGAGGTAGCCAGAGAGAGGAAGGTTCCCTTCCCAAACATTGGCCACAAATCCAAAAAGGAAAGTCCATGAAGTGTGGTTCATCCAACAACTCGGGTGGATGGATGAAGTGAAAGCTACTACCACTCCGAGGAGTGGAAAGAGACAGAGCAACCAGCTGCTCATAACTCGTTGAAGAAACATGCAAGGAAAAGGAAGTTTCGAGCCTGTGCTGGTAATAATCAAGAAGATCCAAGAAGAAAAGCATGCCCTCCATTTCCTCAAGCACTAAGAGGCAAAGAAAAATCCCAAACCAAGCTTAAAATTGGGAGGTGCTAAGGCAAGTGAAAGGTAAACATTCCAATTACTGACATGATTAAGCAGGTCCCAACTTATGCTAAGTTCTTAAAGGACCTGTGCACGGTTAAGAAAGGGTTAGGCATTGAAAAGAAAGCCTTCCCAACCGAAAGTCAAGGCTATAATCCGCAGCAAGACCCTACCAAATACAAGGATCTCGTGATCCCCACAATTTTAGCCTCAACATCAAGTGGGACTGCACAGACAAAGCAATCGTTAGATTCGGGAGGCAAGTGTAAACCTACTTCCATACTGGCAGATAAGCAGCTAGGTTTAGGGGAGCTCAAACCTACCAACATCACTTTGTCATCAATGATCGACGTTGAAAATTCCTAAGGAATAGTTGAGGATGTCTTGGTAGTTGCATTAAATTCTACTACCCAGTAGACTTTGTAGTGCTTGATACCGAGCCAATAGCAAGTGGGCCCAATCATGTGCCAATTATCCTGGGAAGACCATTTTTGGCCACTGCCAATGCAATCATCAATTGCCGAAATGGAGTCATGCAACTCACATTTAGCAACATGACATTGGAGCTCAATATTTTTCACTTGAGTAACAAGCACAAGCTAGTGGAAAATGACAATCAAGGGACTGATGAAGTTTGCTCAGTTGACCCAAATGCAGAGAAGCCAAATGTCCATAAATTGCAAGAATTGGCTAAGGAAAATGAAACAATTGGTGGAGGATTGAATGCTTTAGTCATTCCTGCAGAGTCAATAATCAGCCCAAAATCACCTAGTGAGAAGAAAATCAACAAGAATGGACCAAGCATGAAGGTCATGAAGACAAGCCATCGTCTGGGTTATGAGCTCCTCCTCCTGACCCTCCTCCATGCAAATCGCTGAAATTGAGTCAGGTTTGGTGTCCAACAAACCAAACCGCAACTCAAAAAATTTTTGGTTTTGCTTAAAATTGGTAAATTTTCATAGTATGCTATTTTTAGTAGCTCTTTTAGTAGGCTAATTTTAATTTTATCTTTATTCTTAGGTTTATGTTAAAAATAATTATTATTTTTGATTTTTTGTTTTTAATCTGCCTAAATCAAATTTTTATTTTTTTTCATCCGTAAATCCAATTCCAAGAAAATTTCTAAAATGGCGGAAATTGGTCATCGTGGCTCTGGCTTCGAGACCCTTCGCTTGCCTAACCGGGATGACAAAAGGGGGCACCATTCATCTTCATTTCATTATCCCCTAGCTGCATGCGCCACCGCAGCGTGCCCCGCTCCGCCTCCAAATTCGTGGTGAGTGCCCCCGTGCTCTCTCTCCCAAAGGCCGCGGCCCGCAGTTAGAGCGCATGTTTGGCCCTATTCCCGGGTCCCCATTGCCGTCGGCCTCCAAATCCACAAACCAAGCCCGGTCTCACCCTAGCTCCTGTCACACCGAGTGTGCCAGATGGCACCCGCCACTCCTACCGTGCGCCCCGGCTCTCGCTCCTAGTACTCTGACCGCAGACATGGTCCGTGACTCCGAGGTGGTTACCGCCGTGCCTGTGGTCAGATTTGAGCAGACCGTGGATGGAGGAGCCAGCACTTCAAAGAACAAAGAGTGTTCATTCTTGCCTTCATACAGACACACAAATCAAGAAGGGTTCTAGGCTACCGTCCCTCGAGGAGCCCTGTGGATTCCAAGGTATCGCACGAGATAGGACCCCGGCCCTCCCCTGGGTTCTCGTAGATGACGAGGAGGGCCCAGGCTCAAGAGGGCCCTGACAGTCTCGAGGGAGCCCTCGATATCTCGGCCCGTGCCATCACCTTCCCTAGCTGAGGAGAGCTCATCGCTCCATCTATTGCAGGTCTCGAGGATTAGGCGGCCGTTGTTCACTAGGACCCCGATTATGGGAACTAGATCCGCGCCGACAGGACTTCCCACCTACAGCTTGGTCTTTGCGATGTGTCAAAGATGGACCGCCGACTCGCTCGTAGACTCCACAGAGGCCGATCACGCAGCATTCTCACCGCCGCTTGATCTGCACCTTTCACACCGGGTCAGAATCAACAAACTTATATCCTAGGTGTCCTACTGCCGTAGCGAGGCTACTGCAGTATAGTGGTCTAGGGTCGAACACGGGGATGGGTTTTCTTCGTGAAATGAGAAGTGCGCAATGAGCTGGAAAACGGTATTTTTGATTTTAAGGTTTTGCTCAAAAACAGTGAGTTGGATGGTTGTAAACTGCAAATAAATTAAAGGAAAATTAGAAAAGAAGACTCCTTGAAGTCTTGGGTCACCGGATTGGATTTTTAAGGTGTATTCATGCTCCCTGTGTTTTTTCCTCAAGGCTGGGATAATGACCTATAGTCTTTTCCCAAACCGAACCTTGATTTGGCACTAAAACCTAAACCCTAAATTACTCCCTCATGAGATATGGCATTCATTGAGCATTCAAGTCCCTTACAGTGTGCATATGGCCTCAAAGAGGCAACCTACGGCAACTAATAGGAGACAACTAAGTGGATGACAATGGATCTAAGATTAAGCATCCACTGTAACCACAAAGCTTGCCAAATACACATTGGCGAGGCTGGATCTAGGAGGTTTCAACCTGTGGTGATATGTGGAGCTTAAATGCTCATAAATGCTGTGATAAATGAGAGGGCATGAAAACTACCCAAACTCTACCGCTGACCCTCCTTCAAGGAAAGGGGCTTAGTTGCCATCCCCGAGTTGTTATCCTCTCAAGGTGTGTTTATGTTCGAGAAATGAGAGAAAGCAGAGAGAGAAGATAGCAACCGCAACCTAAAGCAAAAGCTACGCTGAAAGCTTGACTGAAAAATGAAGTTAGGGTTACAAAGTTATAAGGTGGCTTATATAGCCAACCCAAATGTGTGAAATACCAAAAATGCCTAAAATATAATATTACAATAAGGACAAAATGGTAATTAATCAAAACGTGGTCGTTTGGGATCAAAAATTCCAAAACACAGCCGAAAGCAATTTCATGGCGCAAAGAAATTTCGCTATATAGCTTGGGGGCCTCTCGCTAGTATTTCATATGTTAGCTAAAATTTCGCTTAGCCTAGCTTAAATTTTTGTGACATAGCTTAAATTGACAATTTTCAAGCACAAGAAATTTCGCTAGCCTAGCTAAATTTTAACATACGTAGTGGGCCTCGCTAGGATTGCTTTGGGCCCGCTTGCGATTGCGAAATTTTCGCAATCTTAGCCAAATTTTCGCAATCATAGCCAAAATTCCTGCTGCACTACCATCTTCATTTTTCGTCATTTCCACTTGATATTTCCTCATTTTGGGTTGATGAAATCACCGAGAATTCTCGCATTCAGCACCAATACGACGCCAGTTTGTCGACCGTAAGTTCTCAAGACCCGCAAAACTAGCCCAAAACAATTCAGAACCAAATTAGTAGTACTAAGTGGACATGCACATGAAAATTGGCTCAACTCATATGATTAGTGTGCAAAAAGCACTCAAAACCTATTTTAAATAGGGTTCAAAATAGCACTTTTTGGGCACTAATCACACCCCCCAACCGACACGTTGCTAGTCCCTTAGCAATGCTAAAAACAATAAAGGTATGTATGTTGTGCTTTTACAAAAAGTGCATATTGTTCAAAAAGTGTGTGTATAGGTAAGCTTTTCCTTTAATATGAATAATTTACACCCTGTTCGAAAACCGACATGAAAGAACAAAGACCATGCAAGAACAAGTTTGAGGGCAACATCGGTTCCAAAGAAGTCAACCTGAACTTCCACCAACATCTAATTGTTCCTAAGGTAATCCGCTTGAGCCAATAAATCGCAGTTATTCCTCCCCCAACTCAGCTATCGCCATGGCCTTAAACTGCTGACCAACTTAAATAGGACTAGCTACACTCTTATTTCTTTCCTTGATGGCAATGTAGGGTGTATCGCTGTAAACTCGACTTCACCAAAGTCCGATAAAGGGGTCCAATCGATGACTAACCACTCATGTTTAGCATCAAGCCAAAAGGATCAATTGACCACAAACTCTGCAGGCTTCACCCCGGACTTCGAATGATTTCGAGAATTAAGCACCTACAACACGCTAAACTCTACCCATCCACCCGTGTAGCGAACACTAAGTCGATGACTCCCAACCAATTAAGGTTTAGGGCATCGGGCTTTAAAGGCTTTCGCCATATACCCGGACCGTGTTCGTTTCAAGGCAAAAGCCACGCTTTTATTTCTTTTTTCTTTCTTTTCTTTTTTTCATTCGGGAAGACTACATTGGTCTTCATTCATGGGCACAAACCTATTATGGGTCACAACAAATTTAAGGCCGGCTTTGCAAAGTGAAAGAGGTACTGCTTCTCAACCTATCGTGCATCCGTGCGTAGCAGGTGAATTAGCTAAAGGGGGAATGTTCAAGGTTGAATAAGCTAGAACTTCCATTTACCAAAAACTAAATCATGCATGGAATTGTTCTATCATTAATGTAACATACAGGGCTTCAATTTTTCAACTAAAGGCAAGAGTAGAAATATCAAAATATAGGTACGAGAATGATTTGTAAAAGTGTAGAAAAATGTAGTCGCATGTATATTTCACAGATATTTCACAAAATTATCAGCTTTTTCAAAAGAACCTGTGGTACCTCCAATAGAAGATGAAACGAACGTTGGAACCAGGAGGGAATGCATGGTCGAGAATAAAATTCACTCAACGCAATGCAGAGGAAAATGAGATTTTTCCCGCACCGCAACTCCCGTAACATTTCAAAAACAAAAAATCAGTGGATAAGATAAGCCAAATGCTAAAATATTTGAAAAGAGAATAGGTAAAAGTAGTGGCACCACTAAAAAACCAAATTAAGACTTAAAATAATATAAAGTAAAATTTTCAACAAAAATTTGGAGTGGTCTCTGTGTTCCCGCAATAACCACTCCCGGGGCCAGTAGCCATTGGATCTCAAGGAGGGTCCAGAGGAGAAGCTCCTCCACGATGCGCAGGCCGTGTGTGCCTTCATGCTCAAATTTCCATTGTTTTGGGCAACTGGTCTCTCGTGGCGCTAATGACCGCTGCGTGAGAAATGGTGGATTCTACATTAATCGGCTTCATTGTTCTCCATCAATTCTTCCCCACGCTTGCTAATATCATGCCTTCCTGAATTCGCAGCACTAAGGCAACACCGCATTTGCTCCCTCATCCTCACCGGTTTTTGCTTATTGCTCAAGAGGAAAATGTTGAGCCTGAAGGTCATGTTGCCAAATGTGAGCCGCATGACCCCATCTCAAGAATTGATAATGAGATTTTGATGTGGCCATAAATGGCCTTTCCCAATATAATGGCCACTGATTAGGTGCCCCCCGCTCCCGCTCTTCGTGTCGAGAACCACGAAATCCAATCGGATAGTAGAATCCATCTACTTTTACCAACACATCCCTCCACTATCCCTTTTGGTATTTTCTACCGAACGATCTACTAAAGATAGGTGATGTTGGTTGGTTTCAATTTCTCCTGAAACCTAGCCGCTCTATACACCTGAGTACGCATTAGTCGACACCGCACCCAAGTCTACCAAAGGCTTTATCAATGCAGCGTTCCCCTCCAATGTTAACTCGAGATAGTCAGTCCCCGGATCCTTGTATTAGCTTCACCATTGTCTTTCATCGATGATGGAGCCAACTTTACTCCGCTTAAGAATGCCTTTTGTTAATGTTCAACCCTTTTGATTGTACAGAGATCTTTCAAAACTTTCAGATAAAGTAGTGGACTTGTTCGATGATGTCCAAAAGGGTACGTTGACCTCATCCGCCTTAGACTTCTAGGATCATCACGGGATGCCTCTTGCTTCTTAGCTCGGGAAATGGAGGTATGCAAAAGGTTTCACTGAACCTCCTTCAAGAAAATGTGTCTCCTGCCCACCCTTCCTTCGTTTCTAACAGATCGGGCATCACCGATCAACCTCTTTTCCACTTCTTAAGGTAATGACAACTTTGACTTCATCCATTTTTTAAGCGGAGGTTCACTGAATAGCTCGCCCATGGACTCCCCTGGATTTGGCAATGAGAAGGGAACCTCCCGCCTCACGATGATTTTCCATTCTTGTTGGTGGATGCCTCGCAGCTGCCAATTTTCTGCTAAGGCTACTTTCCAGCCCATCTATTCTCTGTCTGCTAAGCTTTCTACATTTTCAATTTTTTGTTCAACCGAGCATTGATGCCTTTTGCTCCTCCATTGAAAATTTCACCACCTTGCTTAGATTCACAATGGCTCGCTTCAATGTGAGAGGAAGGGTGCTTTACGGTCGGTGAAGTGGTGGTAGAATGCCGCCGCGTGTTTCGGGGTACATATATACAGAGTGCTGAGGTTTCCGTGAGCGTTAGGTGACCCTCCAATTAGGTTGTAAGTGTTGCCATATGGAGCATTTGTTCAGGTTGTTTCGCCCACCACATTTGCATCCTCAAAATGGGGGTTTATTTACGGTTCTCCTGGTGTCATGACTCGCGCTGGAAACAATTTTTCGACTGCATGGCTTTCGGGCCATCAGTCAGACCTCATGGACTCTTTTTCTTTCTAATTCCTCCAATCTTCTAGCCAAGGTAGATACCTTAGCTTTCGCCCATATCTTCGAGAGGCATACATGCCTCCTTTGGCCCACCGGTGGTCAATATGTCCGCTTCTCTGGTTCGTCTATCCCGTACTCTCGAGGTCTCGCCACATAATTGAGGAAGTCCATTGCCTCATCGTGATTTTTACCAAGAAATCTCTCCACACATAGTTTCCAATAATTGTTTCATGGAAGTGCGGGGACATTCCATCGGCAAAATGGTTCACCAAAGATCCATGACAAACCCATGCAGCGGGCATGCACCGATAGTCTCCATAAATCTCTCCCCAACACCGGTGAACCTCTTCCATCATGAGCACCAGAATGTGTAAATTTGCCTCTTCAAGTCGTCTGCCTTTGTGAGCACCGAAGAATTTTTTAGAAATTTTGCCCGCAGCCTCTCCCAATTCCTACGGTTCTCGCCTTAATGATGAATAAATTTTCGCTCGTTCTTGTGGTCGTGAAAGGTTCAACTTGAGAAGCTCCATGTCCATCGCACTCTTTGGAAGGTGGTAAAATACTTCCTCAAACTCCCTTATGTGATCAGATGGTTTCATTCTCCATGCCATGGAACGTGGGAAGTAAAGCACCAAATAGGTCTCAACGCCACCTCCTCGCCAGGAATTATGCATGAGGGTGCACTCACCCCGGGTGGTGTATGTGATCCCTCATGGATCGAGCATTGGGCTCCCTAGGCACTCCGGGTCGGCTTTGTTGTTCCTCCCGTGGGAGGATCCATTTGAGCCCTGAGGATCAATTTCTCAAGACCCGTTCCCGTGCAACGCCATGACTGCGCCAGTAGTTGAGCTAAAATCAACAATATTTATATACCTAAGTTTCTACAACTCGCCGTGGTCAAGCTACCGCAGCATAGCGGCCCAGTGGCCGAACACGTGGACGGGTTTTCTTCTCAGACAAATGATTGAGGAAATTCAAACCGGTGAATTAAATTGATTGGGTTCGTTAAAACAGAAGTGGTTTCAGTTTAATGATCGGTGAAAATCGAAGTTAAGGGATGGCCGGAAACTCCAGAAATCAGAATGGTTTAAAAACTGAAATTGCAAAATCGAAATGGTAAAACTCGAAATCAGAACACCGGGAATGGTAAAATCGAAATTTAAATATCGAAATTTAAAAACTAAATTTAAAGCGAAGAAATTCACTTTGAAGATTTAGGTCACTAACTTGGCAAGCTAGGGCAAACACATGTCCTCAGGTTTTATCCTCATATTTGAGTCAACACGTGATGCGCTTTATGGCTCCCTTTTGTTTAAACCCTAACATTCCATTATCATTTTAAGGCAAGTAAAGACCATCTAAAGAATCACAAATGATCTCTCACCCGAGCACTGAATCCTAAAGCATGGAGAGTATTGGCCAAAACAATAAAAGTCACTGTTATTTAAACCTAATTTGAAGAACCCTAACATGTAAATGCTACCTCAGAGGCAAGTAAGGACCATCTAAAGAGCCACGCATTCGCTACTAAGACTCGGATCTAAAGCATGGAGAGTATTACGACAATAACATCCCATGTTATGCAACTGAAGTTTTGAAGATAAGGGCCATAATTACACTACCCGTATTTTTAGTACATGAGGACAACATGCTTAAGCCCCATCGCTAAGCTAGCTTCCCTTCCTCAAAGGAAGGAGGCTTAGCTAAGCATCTCTTGAGTCACATCCCAAGAGGTGTTTCGCAGCCTGAGCGAAAGAAAGAAGAGAGAAAGAAGAGAGAGAAGAGAAAATAAAAGCAAAACTAAAAATAAAACAATTTATTTACAAAAGTAAAACTTACAACTATTATTCTCCCCAAACCGATGCTTGAAATTGTTGCTTAGGCTTCTTTACAAAACAAGAGGGGTTTGAGCATAGCCTCCTCAAGGTATGAAAATACCAAAAGCCTAACAACCGGGCTAAGTTATAGGACAATGACAATTCACCAAGTTTGAAGGCGGTTTGCATTAATTACAAAGCATGACGAGGCATCCAATTTCGTCAGGAGCTTCGCCACTCGCTAACTAGCGAAAATGCACAGGATCCCACACATCGTCTCCATCGCCCCACTGCCTCGCTCGCTTCTCCATTTTCTTTCCCGCTTCAACTCCGCATCAAATTTTCTTCACTTTGCCTTGGTTTTCATTGGATTCTAGGGTCGGTTGATGGCCGAGACTTGAATTCCAACTTCATGATTCATCCTTTGTATTGAGATTGAATTCTAAAAGTGCACAAACACCTACAAAAAACAACCAAAACACCCTCTAAATGGCATAAGGTTACTAACATCGACTTCAACACTCAATTGGTATAAAATGACATGATTAATGATCAAAAGCACCTCAAAACCTCATCTAATGAGAGTCTAAAATTTGCACTTTTGAAAGCACTAATCACACTCCCAACCGAAACGCTGTTAGTCCCTTAGCAATGCAAAATAAAAATGAGATGCATATGGTGATTTTCAAAAAAGGCTGTGATTCAAAAAGGTGGTGGTTAAGTAATGCCTAACCCTAAGTAAGAATCATCAATGCCGTACTAATAACTATCATGAGAGAATGAATGCCATACAAAATTGAGTATCAAAAAGAGTCTCCTCTCAATGAATCAACCAGAAACTTCCACCAAAAATCTATGTTTATTTGATTAGCTTCAACAATAAACCCAAATCGCATTTCCCCCAACCTCGTTACTACCACGACCTAGCACGCTTAACCAACCTAAATAGATCGTGGACTCCACCTCTTATTCACAATTCTTTTATGTCAGAGGGGTGCAATGCTAAAAACTCGACTTCATCAAAGTCCGTAACGGGGTCCACCGATACCCCCAACCAATTAAGGCTTAGTGGCATCAAGTCAAAAGGATCAACCCGACCACAAACTCTACTGTGTGTTTCACTCCCCGACTTCGAATGACTTCGAGAATTAAGCACCTACAACTTGCTCAACTCCACCTATTCACCCATGTAGCGAACACAAAGTCGGCGACTCCCAACCAGTGAAGGTTTAGGGCACCGGGCTTTAAAGGCTTTACCATATACCGAACTGTTTCTGCTCTACAAAGCATTGCAATTTTTATTCTTTTTCTTTTCTTTTTTCTTTTCTTTTCTTTTTCCTCTTTTTTTTTTTTTTTTTCTTTTTTTTTTCTTTTTCCATGGGTCCCAACCTATTAAAGTGTGTCAATGAAATCTTAGGGGTAGGTTATGCAAATTAAAGGAGGTTGCATGCTTTTCAAATTATCATTGAAATCTAATGCTTGTGTGTGGTTAGCCAAAGGTGAACAAAAAGGTCGTAAATCATTAAGAATTAAACTAATCATTCAATTAACTAAGCATGGAACCAATCTAACATTAATAGAGTTGACAAAGCTTCAATTTTTCAAAACCACGTTAGTAAACCACAAAGTTTTTGTTGCAAAACGGCCCAAATTTGAAAAAGTAATGAAAGTATAACAGCCTTTATAGAAAGGGACCCAAGAAGCCACTAAACATAACAAAATGGTCTTGCTTATAATAAAAAACATAATATAAAATCCACTTCCTTTACTAATTCCTTCCCCCAACCCAAGTATCTCTTGTCCGAAATGGGTTCTAATGGAAAATTAGATAAGGAAGTGTTACCCATGACAAGATGTGATCATTACCGATATGAGACCTCACAAGCTTTCCATCGACATCTTATGACTACTCAAGCCTGTAAATAAACAAGTTAGAGAAGAAAAGAGAGAAAAAGTGACCAGTTGGACCATTTTTAAAATTGCACTTTCATAATAATTCAAAAATGTTCTTTCTGGCCATATTTGGATTCTACACTCTAAGCTTCCAATCCGTACCAAGAACTTTTCTCTAAAACGGAGTTCGATGAAAAAGTTAAGGCGCAAAACAAAATCGGAGGGCAAGCAAACAAAGGCTTAAGGAAAATTTCGCTGGGGCTTGAAGGAAATTCGCTGTTAGCTTAAATTGCAATACGGCGAAATTGGCCATTCGCAATAGCGAAATGGTTGCTAAGTCTTTGCGAATTTCGCTTAGATTTTTGCTACAGCATGAATTTCGCTTAGGATTAAGCACAGCAGAATTTCACTAATTAACTAATCTCTTAGCAATGGCTTAATAAATTGCGCGCTTTTAGCCGAAATCGCAATGTTGAAATTCGCTTAAGTTAGCGAAATTTCATTAAGCTAGCGAAATAAGGAGAAGCGAATTCACATTTTCGCCAATGAACATAGCAGTTGGCTAGCTTAATTTCGCGAATGTTTTGTCGAGATTGCGAACTGCTTTATGGTCACTTATAAATCGCCAGATTATAATCGCTGCGAAATTGTGCTGCGAAATGCCCTGCTTACTGCTCCTCCGATTTTCAATTCATGCTCCAAAATTTGCAAAAAACTACTAAAATTAATGCAAGAAAATTCTATGTAAGAGTAAAATTAATCTAAAAAACACAAATTAACTAAAATCAAAGAAAATTTATAAAGAAAATTAACAAAATCAAAATAAACTATGATAATATAATATAAGACGTAAAAATTAAAACAAAAGTGGGGAGACTGTACTCCCATATCACTTCCTTAGGCCTGAGGTCGCTTTTAACCAAGTGGAGCTCGAATGCCGGTTCGATGCTCCAACCAACCTAGCACCCGAACCAACCATTATGCCATGCAATGCAGGCATTTGCCATCTTCTTTGATGCAGTGGCAAAGGTATGTACAGGCCAACAGTCTTCTAATGTTTTCGCATATCGGCTGCATCGACTTACCTTTCGGGAGCAGTGTGCCGCTGGTTTTGAGTTTTCAGCAATATGTACACAGCAAAGGTTACAAAAATCAGCATTGGCAGGTGTTTCAGCTCGGGATTGTGGTGTGTAATATGATGTGTAGACCGACCGAGGGGGCGTGGGAAAATGTTCTCTTTGTTTTCCACTCCGCTTCCTCGCCAACAGGAATTGCATCCCTCCTTATCCCATGCGTAATAAATACCAATTTCTATGATCTAGAATTTTCTACCGCCTCGTGGTCGGCGCCAGAGACACGACTCCTCCAATTATGGTGCCATTTAGGCACTCTTCCTTTGGACTCCTTCCTCTTTGGCCGAACAAGCCGATTGGTGAGCTTTTAAGATGGATTCCCGCCGGGATGTCCAATTTTTTGATCAATTCTACTTCGGAGTCCATCAGTCCTCTTGTTCAAAAAGGAGCTCTTCATCTGTCTCTCACTTCCTAATAGTCTCGAACATTCACCACCCTATTATCTTCTATGAAATTGTCCACCTGTTTGCTCAAATTCAGGATGGCTTGTCTAACAAGGGATAAGGGTGGTGGTTGTTGATGCTCAATTAGTTCCAATGGAATTTGCAGGTCATCCTCGTAATATGCTCAAAGTCACAAAGTTGACAATTGAATGGCCTTAATCTTCTTATTCTCTTCCACAAAGTCATCCATCATCCGAGGCGTCCAAAATGGCTTGTTGTTCTAATAATGGATGGATTGACTGTGGTGGTCGAGGTGACCGAGGATCGTGTGGATGAGGCATAAAAATGGAGGTTCAGGATAATCAAGAGCGGAGGAGGTGGATAAGCTGAGGGAACATGATAGACAAGTGCACCCATCCATTGGTCTCTATATTCCTCGACATATTTGATTTGGATTTCTCCCACAGTTGTTGCCATCGATATGGAAGGTTCCTATAGTCTCATAGTCATAAGCCTAGGGTTACCCTCCCGATCGTATTGTTTCTCCATTCGGGTGTTCCATTTTCTCTCACTAATTTTTCCCATTGCACCTAAACTCGTTTGTTTTAAAATTTTCAATCCACCGAAATGGATTCCCGCAAAGTAAATAGGGCACACAAGACAACACCAAATACAGTCCTGCAGGGATTGATTCTAGTTCAAGCCCACTGGAAAATGAACTCCTGCAACACTGTTGTTTTTTTTTTTTTTTTTTTTTTTTTTTTTTTTTTTTTTTTTAAACAGTCAAATAAAACTAAGAAAAAATGACTGTAAAATGATAAAAGGAAATTCACCAAGACTTGTGATGAGGATCACAAGTGTTCCATACCACTCGCACTACACCATCCTCAAATCCGCCATTTGATTCACTACGCAGCTGAGCTAAAATCAATATTTATATACCTGTTCCTGCTAACCGCCGTAGTCGTTTACCGCAGATAGCGGTGTCTAGGTCAACATGTGGATGGGTTTTCTTCAGACAAATGATTTGAGGAAATCAAACTGTGAATTAAATTTGGATTGGGGTTCGCTAAAATATAAGGGTTTGAAAGCGAATGACCTGTGAAATCGAAAAGTTATGGATGTATCGAAACCGAGAAACCTAAATGGTTTAAAAACTGAATGCAAAACCGGAAATGGTAAAACCTGGAAATTGTAAATACCGGAAATGGTAAAATCGAAATTCTAAATACTGAAACGGTAAATCGAAATTTAAAGTGAAGAAATTCACTTTGAAGAATTAGGTCACTAACTTGGCAAGCTAGGGCAAACACATGTCCTCAGGTTTTATCCTCCTATTTGAGTCAACACAGGATGCAGTTATGGCCCCTTTTTGTTTAAAACCCTAACATTCCATTATCATTTTTTAAGGCAAGTAAAGACCATCTGAAGAATCACAAAGGCATCTCTCATACCCGAGCACCGAATCCTAAAGCATGGGAGAGAGTATCACAAAACAATAAAAGTCAATGTTATTTAACCCTAATTTGAAGAACCCTAACATGTAAATGCTACTTCGTAGGCAAGTAAGGATTCATCTAAAGAGCCACAAGACTGGCCACTAAGACCGGATCTAAAGCATGGAGAGTATTGGCCAAGACAATAACATCCCATGTTAGTGCAACTGAGTTTTGAAGATATACTAAGTAATTACACTACCCGTAGCTTTTAGTACATGAGGACAACATGCTTAAGCCCTTAATCGCTAAGCTAGCTTCCTTCCTCTTCAAAGGAAGGGAGGTTTAGCCAAGCATCTCTGAGTTGTCATCCTCAAGAGGTGTGTTTCGCACCGGAAAGTGAAAGTTAAGAGAGAAAAGAAGAGAGAGAAGAGAAAATAAAGCAAAACTTAAAAAATAAAACAATTTATTTTACAAAAGTAAAAACTTACAACTATTCTCCTAAACTCGATGTTTGAAATTGTTGCTTAGGTTTACAAACAAGAGAGGTTTTTGGTATAGCCTCTCAAGGTATGAAAATACCAAAAAGCCTAACAACTGGGCTAAGTTATAGGACAAGGATGTAATTCACCAAGTTTGAAGGCGGCTCAGACACTACAAAGCATGACGCAGGCATCCAATTTCGCTTAGGAGTTGCCACTCGCTAATCCAGCTTAAATGCACAGATCCTCGCGGCCATCGCTCCATTGCCCACTGCTCCTCGCCGCTTCTCTTCCATTTTCTTCCGCTTCAACCGCATCAAATTTTCTCTTCACTTTGCCTTGGTTTTCATTGATTCTAGGGTCAGTTGATGGTTGAGACTTGAACAACTTCATGATTCATCCTTTGTATTGAGATTGAATTCTAAAAGTGCACAAGTAAACACCTACAAAACAAATCCGCTAAAAACACCCTCTAAATGGCATAAGTGTTACTAAGACGACTTGAACACTTCAATTGGTATAAATGACATGATTAATGATCAAAAAGCACTCAAAACCTATCTAATATAGGGTTCAAAATTGCACTTTTTGAGCACTAATCAAGTCACCCTCTCAAGCCTACCTGCAGTGTTCCTATCCCACTGCATAAACTGCTCCTGCACACTTCACAATCAACAGGAAAACAACCAAAACAAAACTAACAAAAGGGTTAAGGTTAGCTAAAATTAAAGCAAAGAAAACCTGAATGTACTGAAAATTTAAATCCCCGCAAAGTGAATCGCAAGTGGAAAAATTGATAAAAACTGAAAAGGGAATGAGATTTTACCAAAACTTGTGATATGAATCACAAGTTCAACAACTTTATCTCACTAGTGGCAATTCATCCCCTGCTAATCCGCGCCATTTTACCCGTGCTACAGGGGCTGGCAGGGAATCAACAAAATTTGTATCCTAGGGTGTCCCACGCCGTAGTGAGGCTACCGCAAAGATAGTGGTCTAGGGTCGAACATCGGGATGGGGTTTTCTTTCGTGAAATGAGAAGTGCAGTTGAGTTGAAATGGTATTTCTTTGGATTTTAAGGTTTTGCCTTCAAAAACAAAGGAGTCAGACGGTTGTAAATCGTAAATAAATTAAAGGAAAATTTAGAAAGAAGACTCTGGTCTCGGGGTCACCGGATTGATTTTAAGGTGTATTCATGCCCTCGGTTTTTTCCTCGCTAGATAATGACCTATAGTCTTTTCCCAAACCTGACCTTGATTCGGGCACTAAACCCAAACCCCAAATTACTCCCTCATGAGATATAAGTATTCATCGAGCATTCAAGTCCCTTACAAGGTGCATATGACCTCAAAGAGTAAACCTACTAACTAATAGGAGACAACTATGGATGACAAGGATCTAAGATTACATCCATCAGACACAAGCTTGCCAAATACACATTGGCAAGGCTGGATCTAGGAGGTTTCAACCTAGTAGTGAGATATGTGAGCCAAAATGCTCATAAATGCTGTGATAAATGAGAGGGCATGAAAACTTACCTCCAACCTCTACCAAAGGACTTCCTTCATGAAAGGGGCTGAAGGCATCCCTCAGTTGTCCTCCTCAAGGGGTGTTTGGCAGCCGAGAAAATGAGAGAAAGAAGAGAGAAGATAGCAACCGCAGTCCTAAAGCAAAGTCACAATGAAAGCTTGACTGAAAAATGAAGTTAGGGTTACAAAGTTATAAGGTGGCTTATATAGCCAACCCAAATGTGTGAAATACCAAAAATGCCTAAAATATAATATTACAATAAGGAAAAAATGGTAATTACTCAAAACGTGGTCGTTTGGGATCAAAAATACCAAAACACAAAGATAATTTTGTTATAAGAAATTTCGCTAGTATAATAAAATTTCACATAAGAATAAATTTGCTAGCCTAGCGAAATTTTTGTGAGATAGCGAAATTGAGAATTTTCGCTAGCAACAGTAAATTTCGCTAGCCTAGCGAAATTTTAACATATCGAAAATTTCGCTAAGATTGCGAAAATTTCGCAATCTTAGCCAAATTTTCACAATCATAGCCAAAATTCCTACTGCACTGCCATCTTCATTTTTCGTCATTTCCACTTGATATTTCCTCATTTTGGGTTGATGAAATCACCGAGAATTCTCGCATTCACAGCGCCATCAGACGCCGTGCTTGCCGACTAAGTCTCAAGTCCTCGCAAAACTACCCAAACAATCTCAAACCAAATTAGTAGTACTAAGGGGGACATGCACATGAAAATTGGCTCAATTCATATGATTAGTGCGCAAAAAGCACTCAAAACCTATTTTAAATAGGGTTCAAAATAGCACTTTTTAGGCACTAATCACCGTTCATGACTCCGCGGCAGTTTTATTATCCCCGGGTGGTGCTTCAGTTCTACCACTCTATGACTTCTCGGGGAGTGTCGAGTTCGCTGGAGCTCCGATTCACCATTGACGATCGTCCGGGAGTACTCCGAGCTGCGGACATTTCAGCTGCATTAGCTTCCTAAAGAAGAAATGGCTAATTTTGAGGATAGCGTAGAGTGGCCCTACCATCGCAGAGTAGATGGTCCGTCGTCTCACTGAGATACTACGGCTGACCAAGATTCTTCTCAGCATCCCGCCTCGATGCTCCGTGGACCACCTGCTCCGACCGCCTGTCTCTCAAGCATAAAGACTATGTTCAAATAAGTAGGGAGCCATACTGAGTCCCTCAGACCGGATCTCGAGGGATTCCGGCTTAGTCCCTCCAGCCGGGTCATGACCGCCACAAGACTTCGAGGATAAGGTCCACCGCAAGGGCCTGGTTCGAGCTGAGGGTTTACCATTGTTGATGCCGCGACTGCTGAGCCAGGTCCTGGAGCATCTGGGATTCCCGGAGGAGCCCCGCATTGAGAGGAGGATCAGCTGCACTCAGGTCCTGTCCATGGAGCGACACAGCATCATGCCGATCTCTTTGCTCTCCACAGCTACAGGATCGGGAGGAGGTACCCCGGGATGAGAGGGCAGAGACTCCCCGAGGGGTGAGGATCTCCTGCCTCGAGGTGGAGAGGTAGAGGTGGAGGAGCCCAGCTCACACTTCATCTCCTCCGTCCCACCTCCTCCACTCTTCTCGCCTGGCCCTCGCTGATACTTCCGGCCCTTCATTACAAATACAGCTAGCCTGAGCATGTTCATGTCGGCCGGTGGAGTTTGTCGCCGTTGCGGATGCCGCCTGGCTCGTCTTACTACACAGCATCACTGACCACGTGGCCGGGCCCGAGCCGAGGCCACTATGCAGCATAGTCATGCCAATATTCCCACGGTGATCACGAGCCGCCCCTGGCCTCCCGCCTCCTCGAGCTTCACACATCAAGATCAATCCACAAAGCAGCTGTACCCCTCTCGACATGCTAGCAAAGAACACCG
Source organism: Tetrastigma voinierianum (assembly GCA_016808115.1). Taxonomy (NCBI): domain Eukaryota; kingdom Viridiplantae; phylum Streptophyta; class Magnoliopsida; order Vitales; family Vitaceae; genus Tetrastigma; species Tetrastigma voinierianum. Next base: position 336,164 of record JAEQBH010000668.1, read on the forward strand.
CAAAGAACTTCAGATCCACCAGCCCATCCACCACCACTGCGAGAGTGAGGTGGTCACACTCCTTTCTCTAGCTTTCCTATCCAAGGAGGCATGTTTATACTTTGATTGGGAGGAAAAGCTTAGTTGTGGGAGTGCTCCTTATCATATTTTGTACCGTTTTCAAATTTTTATCAACCGCCTACCATTCAGATAGATTCATGTATTAGTTTAGTAGGCAAAGGATACTTTGTTATGGGGATTAGCTATATTGCTACGTATTAGCCATTTTGGTTATCAAAAGCTCTATAGCATTATTTACGCTTACTACACTTTTTGCAAATCTCTTTCTGTTCCTACATCTTTGTGTTTCTACTCTGCCTTTAGTTGAAAAATCAAGTCCCAGAGGATACCTTAATGATAGAACACCCATGCATGATTTAGTTTTTGGTCAATTCAAGTTCCAGCATATTCAACCTTGAACATTCCCTTTTTAGCTAATTCACACACTGCACACCAGATTGTACCAATAGGTTGAGAAGCTTTATACCTCTTTCCACCTTGCAAAGTCGGCCTTGCACTGCTGACGACCCATAATAGGTTTGTGTTACCTATGTATGAAGACCAATGTAGTTCTTCCAAAATGGTTGTTGAAAACCAAAGGAAAAAGAAGAAGAAACAAAATAAAAGTTCTGATGCTGCTCTTTGAAACCAACATACCAGGGGTACAGCAAGAAAGTTTTTAAAGCCCGATGTTCAAACTCACTGTCGAGTCATCGACTTGTGTTCGCGACACGGGTGGATGGGTAGAGTTTAGCGTGTTGTAGGTGCTTAATTCTCGGGGTCATCTCTCAAGTCCTGGGTGAAGCCTACGTAGTTTGTGGTCAAGGGATCCTTTTCGCTTGGATGCCCTAAACCTTAATCAAGCCGGAGTCATCTATAATCTGCCATACCTGACCGTGAAGTCGAAGCTTTTAGCATTGCACCCCACACGTACCACATGAATAAATAAGAGTGCACTAGTCCTATTTAGGTTGGTCAACAAATTTTAAAAGGCCATGGCAAAGAGGGCTAGGTCAGGTGAGGGAATAGCTTTGCAATTTATCGTCTGCCGGTTACCTTTTAGGAACAATTAGATTGGGTGGAAGTTCAAAGTCACTTCCTTTGGAACCGATGTTGCCCCAAAACTAGTTCTCATATGGTTTTGTTCTTCATGCCTGCCAGACAGGTGTAAATTGTTCATTTTAAAGGTAAAGCCTATCCCAGATATACAACTGAACCATACACTTTTGTAAAATTACAAGACGCATACCTTATTGTTTTTAGCATCGCTAAGGGACTAGCAACGTGTTTGTTGGGGGTGGATTAGTGCCCAAAAAGTGCTATTTTGAGCCCTATTCAAGATAGGTTTTGAGTGCTTTTTATGCACTAATCATATGAATTAAGTCAATTGTCATGTGCATGTCCACTTAGTGCTACTGATTTGTTTTCGAGATTGTTTCGTAGTTTCGTGTCTCGGGGAACTTCAATGCCAGTTTCGCTTCATCGTGCTTGAATGTGAAGATCCCTGATTTCCTACCAAGTCGAGGCGTATGAAATGTCAAGATGAAGTGAAGAATTGAAGGCAAAATGACGTAAGAAACCATGCGTGAAGCAATGCAGAGGCAGACTAGAGAATGGTGGAATGCGTAATTACTATGCATTGCGAATAAGAAGGATTGCCAAAATTTCGCAACCATAGCTAAAATTCCCGTATCCTAATGAAATTCTCGCTTATGCCCAAATTTTCGCTTGCCATAAATTTCGCTTAGTTTAGCGAAATTTCGCTATGCTAATAAAATTATCGCTCATAGCGAAATTTGAATTTCGCTATTCCTTGTAATTTTCGCTTACGCTAGCTAAATTTCAATATCATAGTTAAATTTTCAAGTGTTAGCTAAATTTCCCGCATAGCGAAAATGGTTGCCCTGTGTTTTTGATAGTTTTGATTCCAAACTAATTACTTGATTAATTACCATTTCCTGTCCTTTATTGTAATTTGCTTTTAGGCATTTTTTGTCATTTTCACACACTCGGGGTTGGCTATATAAGCTCCCCTACAACTTTTGTAACCCTAACTTTCCATTTATGCAAGTTTTCCCGCAGCTTTTCATTTTAGGTTTTATTTTGGGTTTTCTTCTCTCTCCTTCTTCATTTTCTGCCGCTAAACACACCCCTGAGGATGACAACTCAAGGGATGCTTGGCTGTTTCTCAAAGCCTTGAAGAGGAGGGTTGCTAGCTTGGTTCGCTACCGCAGTTGTCCTCATGTTTAAATGATGTATCGCATTATGGTTCCAACTTTCCAAACTAGGTTTAATGCCATTTAATGTCTTTTCTTTCGTCAATACTTGTCTGGCGCGTTTTATGGTTTAGTGCATTCTTAATGCAGATGCAATCGATACTCTTAGATGTCATTTACGAGCCATTGAAACGAGGTTAAATGCTGTGTGGTTTCAAACTGACTCGGGGACATTGAATGCTTAGTATTTGATTTGACTCAAATAGAGTGGGTTCTGGTGGGTTAGGTTTATAGCTAAACAACAAAGATCCCGCTTTTGGCTCGACTATATGTCATTAGCCCCTACGCGAAGAAATAACCCGAGGACACTTTTAATACCCCATGTCATCAAGCTAGTGACCCAAGCCTTCAAGGTTACCATTTCACACTTTCGCCTAAGCTATTTTATCCAGCTGAACAACCAACTCCCCTGCTCAACCAAATCCCAAAAATCCAAACAAAAAGTCTCACCATCACTTCTACCCTAGATTCCGCTATATCATAAAGAGCTTGACTACGACAAGAGGAGGAGCATAGGAAATGAATATTGTTGATTCCTGATCACCCTACCGTGGGCACTAATCAACGGGACTCGAGGCTTGTAAGCTCGAACCTCTTCTTTTCTTTCAGACGCCTCTTCAACTTGCTTTCTTTCGCTTCCGCCGCACCTTCACTGCTCTTCCTTCTTCGTTGATTTCAACCTGTATTTGCTTTTGTTTCTTCATCAATTTCTACATGCTTTTCTTCCTCAATTTTCTTCTTTTATTTTCTTCTTTCTTCTATTCCTCTCGCTAATTTTTTAAAGTTACCGGCTATGCAATCTTTAGGATTCTTAGTATCACTGGGAAGACATCCTTGACTAGTTCTCAGAGATTCCTATGGGCTGAATATTCTACTTGTGTCTCTGGATTCTTCAAAGAGCCATTTGTATTAGCCTGAAACACAGTTGTGTTTGCCTAGAATGCTGCTAGCTCAGCAAACTTCTGCTCATGAATGTTCAATAGCCTCTTATTTTCTCCCATGAAAGTCAGCATCTAATCTTCAAAGGAAGGAGATCTCCTTTGCCCCTGATTTTTTACTATCTGACTTGCTTGCTGTTGTTGCCCTTATAACCCTTGTGGAGCATAATGTTGTTGAAAATTCTTCACTAGTCTAGGACCTTGCAGTGCTCCACCTCCATATGAGAAAATCTCATGGTTCCTAAGTACTAGTGTGTAATGTGTAGGCAAGTTGAGGTTTGGCTTAAAATTATAGCTTCTATTAGCATTGAGAAATTGTGCCTCTTCAACTTGATAAGGACCTTCATGGGCTAGTCCTACTTCAACACTACTTATGCCTGTACTATTTCAACTGCTCCAATTCATGTGTCGAAAAAGGTTCTTCCTTTCTTTGGCTTCCCATTCGCTCATCAATGCATCGTGCTCATTTCATGGCAATCATTCCGTTTAGCCTCCCATCACTCCTCCTTTAAATTTACCGCCGCCTCCCGAAGTCTTAGATGGAGCTCTATAGTTACACTTATCAAGATCTTCAATCATCTCTTTAGCCTCCTCTGCACTCTTTCTTTTGAATGCTCCACATCATGCTGCATCAATTATGCCCTTGGAGGTGTAGTTCATAGAATGATAAAAGATGTACATCTGTGTAGTTAGATCAATGCCATGCATTGGTCATCTCTTTAACAATCTTTTGAATCTTTCCCATGCTGTGTAGAGACTTTCATCCTCTCCTTGTTTAAACACTATGATATCCCCTCTCCTTTTTGAAGTGAGAATGGGAGGAAAGAATCTGCTCATGTAAGCATCCACCAGTTCTTCCCAATGATTCACTTATCCATATGGCAGTGATTCAAACCAAGTAGCTGCCACATCTCTCAGTGAAAAAGGAAAGAGTTGCAACTTGATCACTTCAGGTCTAACCCCATTCAACTTCACTGTGTTTGCCATCCGCAGAAATCTTCTCATATGCTCATTAGGATCTTCACTAGGATACCCAGTGTATTGATGTTGTTGCACCATTGTAATCAAAGTTGGCTTTAACTCAAAATTATTAGCCTCTATAGCAGGTTGTCTCACAACGGAATATTCATCTTGAATAGTTGGCCTCCAAAAATCCTCCATAGTCATTTGGCTCTAAGGTCTCTCTACTTCCTCTTCTTCTGGAATACGTGGCATCCTTTCTTACTGTTCTGCCATAGTTGTTGATTCAACACTCTTTAGTTTCTTCAGATTTCTCAGTGTTCTTTCCAATTCTGTGTCCAAAGGTAGTAGTTCTACTCCTTATTTTCTATGCATGTAAAATCTTCCTGAATGAAGCACACTAAAATCAAATAAGATCAGTAGATACATAACTATATTATGATGTATTTTAATTAAAGATCAGTAGCTGGCTCAGCTACTGCAGCTAAAACTTTTTTTGAAACTTTTTTTATAAAAGTAAAAAGAAAAATATCCAAACTAGAAATTCTCTTTGGTAAGAATATTAATCCTTAAACTCTATTTTCATTTCGATCCCCAGCAACGGCGTCAAAAACTTGTTGACTGATTTTTATACATAGACCAAAACAACAGATTTGTTGACATTTTGTTGGAACAAATTTCTAACAATACCACCAACAACTGAATCATTCCCCTGTAGTTGTGCCTAAAAACTTGTTGAGACCTAAGATATAAAATATGTCTTCGGCCATGCGTGTACTTTTTTTTATTTGAAAATTGGTTTGGTCTAAGTTACTGTAAGTGCACAGGTCATACAAATAATACAGTGGATTTCTAAGTCCATATATCATTCCCACGAGAATCGATTAAAATAATTTAAAGATTAACCACCCTCACTACTAAAGATCTTTTCTATTTTAATCTACTGATGCTCAAGATAGGTTTAACTTTTTAAGTAAAAAGAAAAAGTTATGAAAGAATAGACCAATAATGAAATTTCTAAACTACTTGATTAGAGAGCTACAATTAACTGGAAAAAAAAAAAAGGAAGAAAAATAGTGTTGTGACTATCACTTTGTAAGTTCCAATTAAGATAATGTAATGGATGTGAAACTTGGAGTTATCTTAGAATAAATTAGTATAGAAATGGATCTCTCCTAGCTCTATACATTTCACTATTCAGATTACCACATTTCTATCTCTAGACAATGGGTCTAAAAAGTTACTCGTAGGATTTGTTCCTTTTTTATGATTTGACTATTTTTCCTTCTCAATACTTCACAATCATTTCTAAGGACTAGAAATTGCTTGCTCCCATGGAAAGGATTATACAAGCTCTCTCCAAAATAAAAGATATCTCAGCCATCAATTACATAAGAATTTCTTCTTCCCTTGATTAGAATCTTAGATAACACTAGGTTGAAGTTATTCCTCTTCTCTCAACTCGAGGTGAAACCCTCAGATTGTTGCTAGACCAAGTATGGATCTGTGCCTCAGCACACATTCCCGCTGTCACCCAGAGAGAGCCTTGAAAGCAGAGGTTAGATCATCACTAGTGATATATCATGTAATCCCAAAAGTCCATTAGTTCACATAGCACATAAAGTGTAACAAAGATTCCACAAGTTAATGCTCATTATTCTCAGGTAGTTTCATCTCTGTGTCACTCAGATGGATTCCTAGAAATCAAAACAATGATAGAGCTCTTTTTTGGATACCAAACAGTGATATTCATAATAGCTCAATGTAAGAGTAATACCAGTTAAATCACTCCAATTTTTCAACCAAAACAACATTAACTTCAAAAATTAATTCAATACTCTTCCCAAAGGGCTCACGCACAAATGCGGATTCACAAATTACAATGACTATTTGATTAGAAAAATTCATTTAGATTGTAATCAAAATTGAAGAAAAATGAATTCCATAATAAATTCTAGATTTCATTCAAATACAAACAGAAATGAAAACATATTTACATAGACCCCTGACAAATTCGATTTAGATCACTCTTTATAATCAGAAGCGAAGATACGAATCAAGAAACAACTAAAATAAAAGAAAAGAAATAAAACTAAAAATAAAAATAAAAATATATATAATGAGACTTGACTTTCCAAAAAGCCGCAGACTTTATGAAGGAGTCGATGGGTAGTGTAAGGAGTTGTTTGTGATATCCGCATTTGACATTTTGTATCCCGATTGCTTTCCTTCTCGGTGATGTCGCGACATTTCCATAGTTTCAAGACTTTTCCGTAGTATGTATGTAAACATTGGAAATTTGCTGAAGCAATGTTGCGACATTGGCTCATTCCTTCCATAATGCTGATTTTTAATCATTTTTCTACCGAATCTTGCTTCTTTCTTTATATTTACGCAAGGCCTGGAAATTTGGTGGATTCATAATTCTATATTCATTGAACATTTAGCAGAAATCTTCTTGAAAAATGGAATTAAAAATATATGAGTTTTAGACTCATCAGTTCTACAGTTTGTATGCATAAAATCCTGATGGTGGAAGAATGCACTCCTTCAGTTAAGCATCAAAGGCGATTGAATCCATGCTAGGTTTATTTATGCTATTTCCAAAAACAACATGGAGTCTGATAAATGGTTTCTAATGAAGGGTGGCATGGCCAGTAGTGAAGAAATGATAAAGATGAGCTCACATTTCTACTCATCTTATTCTGAAGATGGTAAGTAATATATTGATTATCAAAAGCTCAATAAGGCAACGAGGAAGGATCACTTCCCCTTGCCTTTCATAGATCAAATGCTTCATAGATTAGCGGGATATGCTTTTTATTGCTTTTTGGATGGGTATTTCGGGTATAACTGGATCATTATTGCTCCAGAAGAGTAGAAAAATGCAACTTTCACTTGTCCTTATGTGACATTGTCATTCCGAATGATGCCATTTGGTTTGTGTAATGCATTGACTACTTTTTCAACAGTGTATGATGGAAATATTTGCGAATATGGTTGAGAACCTAATGAAGGTCTTCATGGATGACTTTTTGGACTTTCAAATACTCGAACAGATCCAGTATCCCCACAACTTGAGTTTAGTTTAGTGATGATCTGAGAAGATCTTGTTCTTAATTAGGAAAAGGCAATTTCATGGTACAGAAAGAAAAGTTGTTCTTAGGCACCATGTATTTAAGACATATTAAATGAATCTGACTAAAGTTTCTACCAGTGTGACAACCTTGTATCACCAAACTCTGATTAGAGATGTGAGGAGTTTCCTTAGGCATGCGGGTTTCTACTGGCGGTTTATAAAAGAATTTTCCAAGATTGTGAGATCGTTATGCAAGTTGTTAGAGAAAGATGATGTATTTGCTTTTGATAAGCCATGTATTAAAGCTCTTAATGAGATGAAAAAGCGCTCATTTCCTCTCCCATTATGTCAACACCCTATTGAAGTCTACCATTTGAAATCTTGTGGGATGCAAGTGACTATGCCATTGAGGTCGTGCTAGGTTGATGTTGAAAAAGAATGCTAAACCTAGATTGATCGGATTGGTACTCTTGCTTTAGGATTTTAATGTTGAAATTAGAGATAAGAATTAAGAATCTGGTTGGTGACCATTTGTCCAGATCAAAAGCTAAAAAAGGGATTGAAGATCCTAAGGATATTGATGAGTCTGTCCCTGATGAGCAATTTTTTGGAGTTGATACTTATGTGCCATGGTACGCGGACATTGTAAACGTTTTAGCTTGTAAAGTGTTACCACCCGATCTAACATCCCAACAAAGAAAGAAGTTTCTCCATGATATGAAGTGTTACTAATGGGATGATCCTCTCCTATTTTGAATATGTGTGGATCAAATGATAAGGAGATATGTCCTGGAGGAAGAATATGATGCAATCCTTGCTCATTATCACTTCTCATCATATAGATGCCACATAGAGGATGCGATTTACGAGAACATCTCAAAGGTTCTAGATTCTAGTTTTGATTGGCCGACTATATTTCAAGACTATCATGAATATGTTAAAAGTTGCGACCAATGCCAAAGGGTAGGGAATATCTCGAGATGGGACGAGATGCCTTTGAATAGTATGCTGGAAGTTCAAGTCTTTGATGTTTAAGGCATTGATTACATGGGCTCGTTCCCTCCATCAAAAGGAAATCTCTACATCCTTGTCACGGTCAACTATGTTTCAAAGTTGGTGGAAGCCACAGCATCGAGAAATAATCTGATGGTAGTGACCCGGTCGGTGAAGTTTGTGCACAAAAACATTCTTGCGTTTTGGCGTGAACCAAGAGTATATCATCAGTGATACAAGCCCACTTTTCAATAACGTGTTTGCAAATCTATTGAAATTTGAAATGCGGGCAAGCATAGAAAAAGCATTAGCATATCATCCATGATCGTTGGCGGCGAGGAGATTAGTAATCGGGAATTAAAGAGGATCTTTGAAAAGACGATGAACAAAATAGAAAGATTAGTAGTGAGATTAGAGGATGCATTTTGTCCCAGGCTTACTGGGCCGTATACAAGATATAGGTGGAATGTCTCCATCGATTGATTTTCAGCAAAGACATCGCTACGGTTTGAGCTTGAACGTCATTTTGGGCGATCAAAAATTTAACTATGACTTGAGCAGTAGGAGAAATGTGACTTCTTGATTAGATACAAGTTAGGGAGATCTGAAATGGAGCTTATAATTGTATTGGTTACAAGAGGACAAACGAAGTGGCATGATAAGCATATTGTGAAGAAGGCATTCAAGGATAGAATCTTTCTTTTCAACTCTTGACTAAAGTTATTTCTTGGAAAGTTAAAGTCTCTATGGTTGAGGCCATACTTAGTGATTTTAGTGAGCCCTTATGGTGCGATTGGTTTGAAAGCTGACGATGGTCAAGAATTCAAAGTGAATGGTCAATGTCTCAAGCATTACCTTGGAGAGAGACCGGTTTTTGAAGAAAGCATCCAATTGAAGGAGTGAGTTCATTGTTTGATGTGGAACCACCATTGAGATGCGACTTGGTCGAGCTAACGACACTAAACTTAGCGTTTCTTGGGAGTCAACCCAAACTTTGTGAGCATTCTGCTTCTATTTCTTTTCGTTTATTTTCTTTATTACATTTATTTTTGTTTATTTTTTATTTAGGGATCGTAGATATATTTACGTTTTTGTTTTAGTGTGTTTTGATTTCACATTTTGTGGTGAAACTGAAGAAGAGCACTTGTAGAAAAACAAAATTGATTATGAAGAATATATGATTGATATTGAGGAAGAATCAAAAAGAAAAGAAAATTTTGAAGAGTTTCGAGAACTAAGATGTTGAATGACATGAGTTGGGAAGGTTTCCAATGATGGGATTGAAATTGAAGTGACCAAAGGGTGGAGTTTAGAATGCGAGAGGCTTATGACAATTTAAGTGAGATTTAGTCTTCGCGACATGGACACTCATGTACGTGTAGCGCCCAAAAATACCTTAAGAATTTTATAATAAAGGGTATTTTATATTAGGTATAAATTAAATAACTTGGGTATTTTTAAAGGTGTTAAATGATTATATGGCTAAGAGCCACATGTAGATATTATATCTTCAAATAGGAAATTAGTTGGACCGGAAATTTGCAAGTGTAAAGGGCAATTTTGGAAATTTGAAAAATGAGGACCTAAGGGTCAATGGTAAAAAAAATTATATTTCTAAGTGTACATATGAGAGTTGAAGTGTAAATAAAATGAAATATGGGCTATTAAGCAATTAGGGAGAAACTTAAGTCAAAAGAATGCATTTTGTTTGGTAGCGGAACAAGGCCTTATGAATTAAGTGACTTAAGACAAAAATGAGAAAATGAGAATAGGGTGGAAGGCGAACTTGGCCTTACACTTAAATGAAGTTTCAAAGACCAAAGTGGTCTTTGGGGCTCATTCTTGAGGCAATCACGTTTTGAGAGAAGGGAGAGGGAGAGAGAGGGGAGAGAGAAAGAGTTAGGGCTTAGGAAAGATCAAGTTCTATGTGGGTTTTTCTTCCACTTTGCACCTCCTTTGTGATCAACAACTTAAGTGGAGATTTGAAGAGGCTAGATGAGATAACAAAACCACCAGCTTCATTTTGTGATTTGATGTTGGGAAAACCCCGAATGTGGATAAAAAGAGTTTTGTTTGGTTGTAAATAGGTTTTAGGGTTGTGTTGGGTTGAGTTTGAAGAGCATTATAGGTTCGATTGATTTTTGAAATGTTGTAAAAGGGAAATGTTGGGTTTTTCAAAGGAGATCTTTGTGAAAATTTTATCAAGACATGTTGCTTGTTTAGGCTATAGATTAAAGTTATAATCATCACGAATGAGTGCATCGAATTAGTGAGAACCATAAGAGATAAATTATCTGAGGAATGTATAGAAGGGGCCAGGGAAAATTGTGGCTCTAAGGCTCAAAATAAAGGGCAAGGTGGCTCAGGTAGCTCCACGGGACATGTCTCATTTTTGTAGTATTATAGTGTTTTGGCCGTAAGTTAGAAAGGTTTCCACTCGCATCGAATTGAGTGATTCAAGGTATGGGTAAAATATAGATAGAGTAATAATTGACGAAGGAAGTGTATATCTGAGTATAACCTCAAAGTTCCCGAGAATTTATCAAAGTGGGTATGTGTAAAGGCAGTCGGTCTGCTGCGGTGGAATGAATACGGATGTAAAATCTGATAGCGAGTTTTGGTGATCCAAATTGGATGATTCCAGTTGGAGAAGAAACCTTCGAACCATAGCTTTAAATGAGTAGATGGAAATATTAAAAATTTATGGAGTTAAGACCCATGAGGTGGGAATAACGATCGTGCTTAGAGTGTTTGGGCATCTTGACGGTTGGCATCAAAAATATGGGCAAATAGGGTTTGGGCTGATCGAATGAGATGATTAATTCCCTCACCCCAAAATAGACTCGTAGAATTAAAAAATTTCTTAAAGGAAGCATGAGAAAATTATGGCTCATGTGTCACGAAAAAATTTTCTAATGAAGAGTAGTGGATGGAGCATAAACACGACGAAAACTCTAGAATAACCTACTAATATGTAATTGACATTTGTATTTTAATAGGGGCTATGAGGAGGGGAAAGCCGCGTGGGATTGAGATTTGAAGATCGGAATCAAGGCGACGATTTTGGTTTGTTCTATCTTCTCCTATTCGTTTCAAAGTTTGAACTATTTGTTCTAAATGCATAAGAAAAGCATATTGAATTGTTTAATTGATTGAAGAAATTAGTTATGAAATGTTTGCAAATAAAGAAATTGCATGAGTGGTAGTAGGCAGCTCATCTGAAGGTTACGCCATTATGCTGTATTGCTATAAAGATTTGAGCGCCCTTAATTGAATGTTAACCATTTTAGTTACGTATGAAGGATAGATTGACATATGTGAAGTCAGGAAATAGCGATCACTACTGGCTTGATTGTATTGATGTGTCACTCCGTCGGAAGCTGGCGGGACCAGTATCGGTAGTGTTCACTAATTGATTTTTTTTTAAATTACAGTCGGTAGCCTATTGGGGCCAAATGCGTTATTTAGAACACGTTTTGCCTTACAGCACATGTGCAGCGGGAGCATGTCGGTGATTTCATTATCTGTATAAGCGAAAACATGAGTTAATTTATTAAGGCGAACCAAATTGAATTGATTTGAGATTATGACATATTGGAATTGAAAAGCATGATTGCAAGTGAAATGAAATGAGCATTGTGAAATGCATGATTTGATTATAAATAAATTAGCCATATGAAAGTGTTTATTTAGGATGATCAATGAACCATAAATGATTGTATATGAAATATGTATATGTATTGTATTAGCGTTGATCATCCAAAAATATTTAAAAGTATTTATTTAGTAAAATTTATGATTTGACTTAAACGCTAAAACGGATAGATAAGAAATTGTATAGAACCACTATACGGGGAAAATGCCCAGGCGTATTGTTTTTATCAGTAATGTGGAGTAAGTGATTGATAGTGATTGAAAGCGGACCCAAGGTCGAGGAGCTCCGAGTCATTCAGAAAGTTCATGAAGTATGTTCCGACATATGCATTCACTCAATTTTGTTTTGAACAATGATATTTTGTAAAAACAATTTGACATATGCATTCACTCAATTTTGTTTTGAACATTGATATTTTGTAAAAACAATTTGAACTCTGAAGATCTATTTTGTAAATCATTTTGAAAAGCGTGGGGCATATTATAAATATTTTGTTAAATGTGCCAGAGCACAATGAATGTATGAAATATTTATGGAAACGCCTAAATTGAAAGCAAAGCTTCCCGCAAATATTTGAAGCAAGCGTTTATGAATAAATGGATTTGATTGATGGCTTGGTAGGGCATCCACAGGGTTCTTTATCGGATCATAATAAGATCGAGTAAGACTCAAGGTCGCTATATTTATTTTGGTTTTTCAAAAACTGTTTGATGCGGTTCTCTATGAAAATGATTTTTGAAATTTTTGTGAATGATTTTTGGAAATTATTTATAACATGCATTGCATTTGCATATAAAGAGATGACCCATTGACTCGATGCGGATCTTGCTGGTCTTAATAGGTGAAACATGGATGCAGATCCCTTTAGAGTTGAGGATGACCAAGGGATCGTCGAGATAGTCACGCTAGTGTGGAAGGTGGGCAGTCATGCTTCACGATGGTGAGCGGAACTTTGTTGTAGGGGTGCTGTGATATCCTCGAGTTCGGCTCGGGCGTTACACAAAGAGCAGCCTGACCATTTGCGATTGCCCTCAACGATCAGCCATTGAGGAAGATGGCAAGGTACCTTCAGTAGATTTTAGGGCGGAAAGAGGATGACCCTCTATAGGAAAGAATTGGCTCGAAAGGACTAAGCGAATGCTAGTAGAAATGAATTATACGGATGAGTTTACGGAATGTACGTAGGCTCTCTGGAGATGAGGCTTACTTGGTGGGCTGGGTTTCTTTGACCGGAATCACATGCCAGAGAGTATTACATGGAGATTCTTTGTGGATGAATTGAGAAGCATTATGTAGATACATCTATTTGGCTAACATAGGGAAGAGAGTTTCATAATCACGGGAACTAGAGACGGATAGGTGTATCACGGAATATCAAGAGAGATTCACAAGGTTAGACAAGTATGCTCTCGAGATACTTGTGAGTGGGAAGAAAGTGTCATAGGTTTGAAGACGGCCTTGTGGACCATATTCGAGGGTATGTCATGATTTTTTCCATGATAATTTTCAAAATTGTGACATGTGCATTGAATGTGGAAAGAGCCAAAGAAAGAAGAAAAGAGAAAAGATAAAGACGAGGGAAAGAAAAATCCGGTCAGTCAGGTTCCACGACAACGACCAAGGAAGGGTCGAGGGGACCATAGGGTTCCAATTAACTATAGCTCGGGGCTCTGGTAGAATACTACTCTCACCCAGAAGCCTTGGTCGATTCCAAGTGCAGGAGGTGCTTAGAGACAGGCTGTGCTCCTTGTGCTCCCATTGTGGGAAAAATCATGAGATATTGGAGACTTATAGGTGCTTACATTTGATTTGTGGATCCAAAGGCATAGAGTGAGATTGTTAAAGATCTCGTTCATTTTACCTTTTGTTTGGGTATGCTTGATGTACGAGAAGGCAACAAGTGTTGCATCAGGGTGTTTCGAGACCAGTGGCCACGGACCTTGGGTAGGAAGAGATGGCCGTGCTCGAATTTGGGGCATATCTCTGATGAGCGTGGCGGAAGATATCGGCCGGCCACGGATCGATAGTTAATTTGAATTTCCAATCTTTAATACTCTTTGCAAATGCATTGATTGACCCCGAATCATTTACTCATATATTTATCTTGAAACATACCTGGTGTGAAAAATTTTCAGGAGTGGAGCCAAGTACCATGACATCTTGGTGACAAACCCGCTCGAGGGCATAATGTATTGTGAATGGAGTGTATAGAGAGATTGCCACGTCAGAATAAGGAGTATGAGTTTCTGGATTGTTCAGATGTATCCTTTAAGGAGTTTGATGTCATTTTAGGGATCGATTGGATGTCCAGAGCACCAGTGATGAGTGGATTGTAGAGATAAGAAAGAAGTGACCTTGAGGCATGGAAATATGAGTTGAGTAGATTTCATCGGCGGGGAGATTAGCCACCTCCTCTAATATGATATCCGCATCCAATGTTAGAAAAATGGTGTGAAAAGGATGTGAAGCCTACTTGAAAAGCATGTGATTGTCACAGTAAAGAGCCAGGGCTGATGTATTCGATATCCCTACGGGTGGTAGACTTCCGGACGTGTTTGGGAGAGTTATCGGATTGCCTCCACATGGGAGTGGTTTGCTATCGACGTTGTCACAAGGTGCCATGCACATCCATTTACACCCATCTTGAATGGCTCCGGTGGAGTTAAAACAATTGAAGCTTGATTGCAGAACTTCTAGAAAAGGTTTGTCAATAAGTGTATCCTGTGGGAGCTCCGTGCTTTTGTTAAGAAAGATGGTACACTTGGTTATGTGGTCTCGACCGGTGACAGTTGGTATCAAAAGAATAAGTATTTGTTACCCGAGGTGGTGATTTGTTTGACCAGTGAAAAGATCTGATATCTTTTCGAGAAGATTGACTTTGCGATGGGTATCATCAGTTGAGAATTAAAGATGGATGTGCATAAACTGACCCATTTAGAGAGCCACGATATGGACATTATGAGTTCCTTATAATGCCGTTTAGTTTTAGAAATGCTCAAGCGGCTTTCATGTGGACCTAATAGATAAATGTTTTTAAATGAAGTATATGAATTAATTTATCAAATGTTCATGGAAACCCGATATTCTTGTGTATTCAAAGATCGGGGGAAAATCCTTTGACACACACCTTGAGTAGTATTGAGACTTTGAGAAAGAAGCGATTAATATCTGGCGAAGTAAGTGAGGAGTTTTGTTGAATGAAGTATCCTTGGCACACATTGTATCGAAGAAGGAATCAGATGGTCAAAGAAAATAGAAGTGGTTGTCGAATGGAAGCCACCCGAAATGTGCGAAGTGCGTAGTTTCCTGGGATGACAGGTTACTCTGGAGGAGATTTGTTAAAGGGTTTCGATGATCACAACCCCGATGGCAGAGGCCCACTCGAGGGAAAAGATGTGGAAATTTAGATGATAGGGTGAAGAATGTCGAAGAAGTTTTAATATTTGAAGAAGCATTCTTAGCGAGGAGCTCCGTCTTACTCGGTACGACTGCGGTAAGGGAATATGTGATCTTTAGTGACTTCACTAAATGGACTTGGAGTGTGTCTAATGCGAGAGGGTAAAGTGGTAGCTGCATCAGCGAGAGCCGGTTGAAGTCGCGCGTAAGAAAAGAACTACCCATAGCATGTCTGAATTATATGGTGTTTTTGCATTGAAAATTTGGAGACACACTACTTGTATGGAGAAAAGTACTTTATTTACACGATCATATGCTTAAGTATTTGCCCTCCGCAGCGAGGAGCTTAACTTGAGACAAACGGGAGATGGATGGAATTGATAAAAAGATTATGGCGCATGATTGATTATCAGGAAGAGGCCGATGTAGTGGTCGCTTTGAAGCAGAAAGACAAGTACAAGCGCCCGAGGCGTTGAATGCTCATTGTCGTTGACGGGGTGATGGTACCGGTGGTAGCCGAGGTGATAGCGGGGCCAGGAGTTTGTTGAATCGAGTGCTAGAGACACAAAGAAATATGAGAAAATTCTTTCGCATAGTAAATTAAGTTTGGAAATGAGCGAAGAAATAGAGTTCACCGATAAATGAAGATGGGGTTTTGTATTATAAAGATCGGGCGAAAATCTGGCGATAATGATTCGAGGAAAGTCATACTTCTGAAAGGCAATATAGCTGGATCTTTTCATCCATCCCTGCAGGCACAAAGATGTGTGGAATTTGAAATGCCATTCGGGTGGTCCGAATGAAAAGAGATGTGTACGTTGTTTGTAACCAAGTGTTTGGTTTTCCAAAGAGGAAGACAGAAAGTATGAAGTTCTCTGGGATTATCAGAAATTTCCATCGTAATACCGGAGTGAAAATGGGACCGACAACCATGAATTTTGTAAAGGTTACCATTGACAGGAGAAAGCATGACTCAGCCATTGTAGCGGACCGATCGACCAAGTCGCCACTTAACATCGAGAACTCGACTATCTACTTGATAAGCTAGCAGAGCTGTATATCAAGGAAATAGTTCGGTTGCATGGGATTCCAATATCCATTATTTCAGACCAAGATCCGAGGTTTACTTCGAGATTTTGGGGAAAATTGGAAGAGGCTTTAGGCACTCGACTGAACTTCAGCACAACATTCCACCCACAGATGGATGGACAATCAAAAATAGTGATTCAGATTCTAGAAGATATGTTAAGGAGTCAGGATAGACACATTCCTTAGTTGAATTTTGTGTACAACAACAGCCTGTAATCAAGGTTGGAATGGCACCCACAGGCTTTAAGTATGGAAGAAAATCGAATTCCGCCAAGCCGGACAAAAATCGAGCAAGGATCAAGCCTCACTCTGATACAAGAGACTAAAGGAAAAGTGGAAAATAATAAAGAAAGATCAGTGCGGCACCCTATAGACACATAAATAATATATTTTACATGAAAAGAAAAGATATATTCTTCCATAATATTCCACCAAAAGTGTTTTGAAAGTGATCGTGCATCATTGAATATGATGATTTGGGAAAAAGGAAAAGCTCGCAGCCCTGATTTATTAAACACAAGGAAGTGATTTGAAAAGGGTCCAAAGTGGGCATACGTATTAGCATTACTCCAGACTCAGAAAAGATCCATAATGTTTTCCATGTTTAATGTCGAGAGAAACTGACAAAGTCTGGCTTATATGTAGTATCTTTTGAGAAATTGAGTCGAGACCATATTTGACCTAAGGAGGTAAGAGCCAGTAGATTTTGGTCAGGAGGTGAAAGAATTGCGAACAAGAAGATTCCGCTTAGTCAAAGTGTCGGAGAAACCACAAGATCAACAAGCTAATGGGAAAGTAAGAATGATGCGCGTAGTATCACCAACCATTCTGATCAAGGTATTTCAGGATGAAAATTTCATGGGGGAGAGCTGTAATCTAAAAATGCCTTTGTGAATTTTTATAATAAAAATTATTATATATTCGTATAAATTGAGCCACTCGGGGTATTTTTCGTGGAATTGTTAAATGAATATTGATTAAATGATTATATGGCTAAAAGCCAAATGTAGATATTATATGCTAAATGAGAATTGATTGGACCCGAAAATTTACCCAAGTGTAAAGGGTAATTTTGGAAATTTCAAAAATGAGGACCTAAGGGTCAATGGTAAACAAGTTTATATGTCTAAGTGTAAATATGAGAGTTGAAGTGCATATAAAATGAAATATGGGCTATTAAGCAATTAGGGAGAAACTTAAGTCAAAAGAATGCATTTTGTCAGGCCAAACAAGGCCTTATGAAGATTAAGTGACTTAAGACAAAAAATGAGAAAAATGAGAATAGTGGTGGAAGGCCAAATACGTCTACACTTAAAATGAGTTTTTAAAGACTTGTTGTTCTCTGTGGGAGCTCATTCTGAGCAATCACATTTTTTATAGAAGGAGAGGACAAGAAGGGGAGAAGAGGGTTGGGCTTGAGAAATATCAAATTCTATGTGGGTTTTCTTCCCACTTCTTGCTCCTTTGTGATCAAGCAACTTAGAAGTGGAGACTAAGAGTGAGCTGGCGGTAAGAAAACAAATTCCTGGGCCATCTTTTGTGTTTTTTTATGTCGGGAAAACCCCAAACGTGGATAAAGAGTTTTACTTGGTTGTAAATGCAGTTTTTGGTCAGGTCGGGTTTAGTTTTGAAGAGCATTGTAGGTTCGATTGATTTTGTGTAATGTTTTGTAAAAGGGAAATGTTGGGTTTTCAAAGGAGTTTCTATTAAAATTTCGCTAAGAGCCCCGTTTCATTATAGATTGCTAAGGTAATCATCAAAATGAAGTGATTTAAAAGTCGAAAGAACCATAAGAGATAGGTATACAAATCATAGAAGGGACCAGAGAAAATTGTAGCTATAAGGCTCCAAAATACAGCTTAAAGGTGAGCTCTGTAGCTCATGTTATGCTCGTTTAAAATGTTATAGTTTCATATAAGTTGAGTTTCACATATCCAAATTAAGTGATTCAAAATTATGGGTAAAATAGACTTCTATGGGAATAATTTACTTGAAGAAAGTGTATGCAAATTGTAACCCCAAAGTGCCCATAAATTTTTCAAAGTGGAGCTATGTGTAAGAATGTAAATTAATCGCTTTGCAAATTTGAGTGTCCGGATGTAAAAATGCACACCCTGAGTTTTGGTGATCCAAATTGGATGATTCCAGTTGGAGAAGAAACCTTAGAACCATAGCTTCAAATTAGTAAAAGGAATCATTACAAATTTATGGATTTACGACCCATGCAATTGGGAATAACAGTAGGTAATGGAGGAGCCAGGTGGCTACTGGACTAGTTTACATGAAAAATGTCAGAATCTGAAGTTTTTGGTGATCCAAATGAGATGATTC
Organism: Tetrastigma voinierianum; assembly: GCA_016808115.1. Taxonomy (NCBI): domain Eukaryota; kingdom Viridiplantae; phylum Streptophyta; class Magnoliopsida; order Vitales; family Vitaceae; genus Tetrastigma; species Tetrastigma voinierianum. The sequence continues at coordinate 354,920 of JAEQBH010000668.1, forward strand.
TAATTCCTACCAAAAATGTGACCACATAAATAAAATTTTCTCTTTGAAGGAAGTATGAGCAAATATGGTTCATGTGTCCCCAAAAAACATGAAGGGGTATCTGCAGGACATAAACCCCGACCAAACCCTAGAATAGCCTACTAATATGTAATTGTCATTGTATTTGAATAGGCTCTAACGAGGAGGAAAGCCGGAATTGAAGTCGAGATTCCGAAGATCGGAATCAAGGTGATGATTTTGGTTTGTTCTATCTTCTATTCTAGTTTCAAGATTTGAACTTTTTGTTCTAAATGCATAAGAAAAGCATATTGAATTGTTTTAATTGATTTGAAGAAATTGATTGTGAAATGTTTGCAAATGAAAATTGCATGAGTATTGAAAATGAACCGTTTATACAAAGTTACATATTGTACTGTATGTTGTTATAAAAGATTTGAATGCCCTTAATTGAATGTTAACCGTTTAGTTCATATGAAGGATAGATTGGTATACCAATAGGGGTCAAAATAGCGCGATCAACGATTGTATCGATGTGTCGCCCGATCAGCACTGGGACCGTACCTAGAGTGTTCACTAATTGATTTTTTTTTTTTTAATAACCAGTCAGCAGCCCAGCAGGACTGTACTGTGTTATAAAATCATGCTTTTATACTACCGCTTCAAATGAGCGTGCCGGTGATTTCGATATTCTGTATAACGAAAACATAGGTTAAATTTATTAAGGGCATAATCGAATTGAATTGATTTGAGATTGTGACATATTGGAATTGAAAAGCATGATTGCAAATTGAAATGAAAAGAGCATTGTGAAATGCATGATTTGATTATAAATAAATTATTGCATATGAAAGTGTGTATTTGGGATGATTAATGAACCATAAATGATTGTATATGTATTGTATCGACATTGATCATCCAAAAAGATTTAAAAGTATTGTTTAGTAAAATTTCATGATTTTGGCTTCAAAATTAAAACGATAATGAAATTAGATAGAACTACTAAGCATGAAAATGCTTAGCGATTGTTTTTATCAATGCGCAGTACCGAAAGTGATTCGGATAGTGAATGGAAAGCGGACCCAAGGTCGAGGAGCTCTAGTCATTCCAGAGTTCACGAGTATGCTCCGACATACATTCACCAATTTTGCTTTGAACATTGGATATTTTGTAAAAACAATTTGAACTCTGAACATTTATTTTGTAAATCATTTTGAAAAGGCTTGGAATGCCTTCATTGTAAATGTATTTTGTTAAATGTTATGGGCCTATTGAATGTGTAAATGTTTATGGGTTTGCCCTAAATTGAAAAACCACTCGCAAAGATTCGGTGAACGAAAAACGCTTTTATATGAATAAATGGATTTGATTGATGGCTTCGGCCGAGCGTCCCCAGGGTTGCGGTCCGGATCCACCAACCGGGTCGGACCGGGCTCGGAGGTCGCTACATCGTGACATGGATCCTTAAAACCAAAATCATGTGTTTGAAAATTCTTGACCATATTGCGACATCATGTGACATGGACTCTATTTGAAATCCCTATGTTTGCCAGCTTTCTTCCATGTCGCGACATGGAAATTTTGTAGCTCCTAGTCTTTTGGGCTTCTCAACCATGTTACGAAATAGGTCCGATTTTTAAAATAAAACCTTCCTCTATCTTATTTTGGCTAACTCTTCAATTCCTTTCATCCTCTCTCCCGATCTTTTCTTCCTCTTTCCATAAACCATAACCCTAGCTTCCATACCTCTTTACATCTCCACCACAACCCTCTCTCATTTCAATCCTCTTCTCCATAACCTAGCCCTAGCCTCTATTGTTGAAGACTTTCATTGAAGAATGGCTAAGTTACATGACTAAAAAGAATATTTTTGTTGATTTTTGTCATTTTGAGGGGTTGGGTAGCTTAGGGTGTTCGGTTTTTATGGTGTTAAAGCTATTGGGAAAAGAAAAAACATTGTTTGAAGAGTAAAAGAGGTCACACCCACCAAGTGTTCGACAAAAGTCGTGAGAGACTATATATGGATCTAAAGAAGAGGAAGACCAGTTCTAAGGCTGTCTCACGTCCTACTCCTCAGCTTCTAAACCCAAGTAAGTTCTTATATCGAGTGGCAGAGGAAAAATATGACATCCTCAGTGTAAGATCGTTCATACAAGAGAGAGGGTTCCCAAGGCACAACACTAACTTTCACTCCTTTCTCCGCTATATAAGAAACTGGATGAAGATGTGTGCACATCCTAATCTCAGAGTAGCTCCGGTAGTATGGGAGTTCCATGCCAATCTTTGGGATAGGATTGGCTCGACTATTATTGTGAGAGGAGTATGTGTGTCATTTGATAGCGTGACTATCAACAACTATTCCGAGCTATAGGATGAGGATAGCGAAGATTACCGACCACTCTACCTGGAACTGAACTATGATCTCATTTTGAAGAAACTGACTAATGGAAAATCTAAATAGAAGAAACGCACTTCGAACTAAGTCCAATCATTTATGAGGACCGGACTCATCGAGATTGGGGCGTCTTATTCTATTTTTAGAATATCTTAAGCCTGTATCGACTCAACACATCTCTATAGTGCGTATGACAAAGCAAGGTTTACTTACACGTTATAGTGCTGCAATGAAATCCAACGTGTGGGAGCAGTTGATTCCTCGAGAACTCTATCTCGAGTCGGTTCGGAAGGTAAGGAAATCACACACCCATCCCTTATATTGAGCTTTGTTTGAGAGTCGGGGTGGAGATTTTGAAGGATGAAGAAAAATGGCCCCCCATGATTCCTCTCTCATCCCCACTAGAAAAGAAAGCCTATCCATCTAAACATACTACCAAGGGAGGAGAAGAAGGAAGAGAAAAGAATGCACCTAAGTTTGAGGACTCCGAGAGTGAAGATAAAGAAGTTGAAGGAAGGCATAATCAAAGTGCCTTGTGAATCGATAAGGTCTTGGTAGGATCACTGAAGGAGTTGGCCAAGGACCGGGAGGAGATACAGATCATAGCAAAGAGCAACACCTAACTCTATGTGGACAATGACAGGTGTTCGATTATTTGCACGTATATAAATTTTGGCAAAAAAACAACCAAATTCGCATGTGTACGGATCACAAGTAATATAATTGCTTTTTAATTAAAAACCTAAAGTATCAAACCCACAGGGAAAATTTTTGTTTAAATGGGGATTAAGTTCCCCGGATAATAAAGAAATTCAATATCTAAGTGGTGGGACTGATTGAGATGATGATTAACTATGACTTAAACTAAATTAGACTAACCTAAATCTTGAAAATTAGTAGATGATTGAAGTGAACTGGAAGAAAACTTTAATGATTAACGCCTGGGCTCTGCATAGTTCATCGTGGGTTTTAAGACTCAAAACCTCAATGTAATTCTACTGGAAACTGAAAATATCCCTATGCTTACCCCAAGGAACTACAAGAGATTCACAAATTTCGTGTCCCTCTCAATTTCTCAAATTCATCATTCCTTCTTTCATTCCTTCTAGCTGCATAATGCAGATTCGCTCAACAAGAATCGTAGTTATTTTTTTGGGAATTCTATTGGTCTCCTTTCAAATTCGTAATAAATATCCTGTGTCAGGCTTTGATCAAATCTCCTTTCTAATCTTTACGATCACACATATGGGTTGATGATGTCCCTTTTAATAAATCCACCTCGTACTGTGCATTCCTAGTTTCCTGGGGACCCTTGATTAAGTTAATTAGATTTTAACATTTGTGGGACATTAGAGGTGTAAATCAATTCCTAAGGGAATGCTTCCAAGTGTCACTCTGGAACCCCTTGAACTCTCGGTCTCAACTTCACTCTTTAGCATACAACAATTAGATAACACCTTGTAAAATTAAGGAATCACATACACACAACCTCAACACAAGCATGGATTCATAAAAATCATTCAATAAAAGCCCTAAGTCTACGACCAATTTCAACAACCAGCCCTAGGGGGGAAATTAGCCACTCATGGCAACCTCAAAACCCAACAATATCATATTTGCACCAAATAAAATACTGAAATATTAAGAATAAGAGTAGAGTTAAGGAATACAAAACAAACGTGCAATCAATCTCGTCCAAAAATCAACTCCACTACTACAAGGTACCCCCTAGCAGTTGGATCTTCCAATACAACTCAAAAAATGAGCTCAAAATAAATTAAAAACTAAAAACCCTAGAAAAACTAAGCCTATAGAGAAAGACCCTAGCAATGGAAGTGTAGTTGCCTCTTCTCGAGTCTACTCTCTTCTTTAGGTCTAATACAAGTATAATATATATACTTATTGGGAAATGGGCCAATGATTGGGCTAAAATTAGTTACATTTATGTCTCAGCCCGACATTCTTCGCCTAGGCGAAGACACGTGCCCTTTTCTGCTATGGTGACCCTTTGCCTAGGTGAACCCGAGAGTGCTTCTTCTGAAATCTTCAATCGCAATGCTGGGTTCTGCCTTAAAGCTGTAGCTAGCTGCCCTTCGCTCTAACCTTTCGCTAGGGCGAACCTCGAGAGGTTGAGCCTCCGCCTCTCTTTCCTTTCTCACTCTCCGATTCCCTACCTTTATGTCATTCCGCTCTTCCTTTGCTTGATTTTTCAGTCATTATCTGCAAAACATTACAGAATGGGGGATTATTGTAATATTGATGAATAAGGTGTGAATCTATAGCATTTGAGTCATATAAATACATGAAAAAAACTCTCAAAATGTAGGTATAATTCACATCGAACAACACCCTCAAACTTAACATTTTGCTGATCCTCAAGCAAAAACAAAGGCACATTTTCAAATTTTATTAAAAATAAAATGTGAGTCCATCGAGATATAAACCTTGCAATGTTTTGCCTTGGGAATTATGTATTCTAACACTTGAATAATATTCAAGATAGTGTTCGTTTAAAATTAAAGGGCTGACAATAAGCTGAATGCACCTAGATCAAGATTATATGTTCAGTGTGTTCAGTCTCACCCTCATTAAACCAAGTTGTAGTTTAGATGAAAACAGGAGAATCCATGCAGTAAAGGATCTCTCACTCCTAAAGAGTTTCCATGAATGCAAAGTGACCAAGACATTATAGGCTTTCTTGGCATACCATTCTCCACTAATGTAGGCATTACACACTGTTGGGATCAAATAGGTCTTTTCAAGCTTATAGTATATGGCTAGGGTGAAAGGGTAGTTAAATAAGTCATTTAGGTTTGGTTTTTACCTAAAAACACTACAGCACACTCTTTTTATTCTCGTGGCCGTATCTTCTCAAATTTCACTGCCTCAAATTGAGTCATTCAAACTTGAAATTTCAATCAAGATATAGTTGTTCTTCTATATCAGTTTCAACCCCAAACTTGTTTTATTCTATCTTTCTTCAAAGAACACCAAGAATTTTGCTTTTTCTGAACATCAAGGTAGGAGTAGTGCAATATTCGATCCCTTTAAGCTTTCTACATACCCCATGTAATGAGTTTTAAGACAATAACTCCTAGACCAATTGGTCTTGGTGTATTAGGTGTTAAAACACCCATACGGACTTAAAGGTAGCCTGCTGCAAGAAGTTTTACGGTGTTTTCAAATTTCTCTCCTCCTTGAGTTCTTCTCTTCTTTATACTTTTTCTAACTATTTTTTTTTCTCTTTTCAAACAACCCTTCCTGACATTTTATACTAATGCAATTCTCTTCATTCAAAATTCCCAACAAACTACATGTCCTCCTCATGATTTGTACTTTATAAGTGACATGTTAAGGGCAAAATGGGTTCTTGACTAAAGGATAAAACAAAAGGATATGGGTGTTCATTCTAGGTTTTCAAGATAGAATATGGCTATTACTAACCAAATAGTGGTGACTAAGTGGACTATCACATAACCAGAGGATAAGAACTAATAATCCATTCCAAGGATGGCCTGTACTGGGCCTCCTAAATGGATACCTGTGGATTTCGCCAAATGGTAATTAATCCAATTTTTCTAAAAATAAATGAAAAAATGTCCAACTAGCAACTCTCTTTGTCGAACATTGATCCATAAATTTCCAATCCTCGATAACGAGTTTTCAAAACTTGATTTTACTCGATTTTTAACACAGCCAAAATTGGACAAAGTGATTGACTCCAAACATTTAAACTGCTTCAAATCCTCAAAAGAATCATGCCAAAAACTTGTTTCACTAAATATATAAAAACCATTTTCTTTTGTTGTTTATAATAATGCTATTCAAACTGGGCTCTCGCCCAAACCCACTGCCGCACAGGCCAGCAAGGCAATAAAGTGACTTTGAGAGGTGTGGAGATTCTTGAGCCGATCTGATGGCTTGCTTATCATTTTAATAAGAAAGTGAGTTGATTTTCGAAGCTTGGAAATCGCCTTCAGTAGTGAACTAGTTTTTATTTATCGCACTACTTTTATTTATATTTTTAAATAAGGAAAATGAGTAAGAAGTAAAAACCTGACTCGGGCCAGTAGGGGCGGGTCCACGAAGACTAGATTTATGGGTTCTGGGATCAAGTTACCTATTGGGAAGGTACCCGATGCAAGGTAGCACCCCTCTAGGCCCAAAACTCGGAAATCTAGTCTTCGTGGACCGCTTTTTCCTGACTGGAGTCAATGAGGGGTTTTTGTTCTTCATCTTCACCATTTTGAAAAAAATAAAAATAAAAAGTAAGTGGTGACTCCAAACAAAACCGTTCCTCGCTTGGGACGGATTTTTAAAAGCTCAAAAATCAACTCACTTTTTCTATTAATAGCGAGTCGCGCCTACCCGTGGATCAGGTAGGGTCCACAAATTGGCAACTCTACTGGGGAACGAACCTAGAATCTCTGGTTTCATAAGAGGGTCAAACTTGAACTTGAGTTAGGTATATTGGAGCACATGGTTCATTGACAAGTAGACTCTTAGGCTACCCAAATGACTAATGATCACTTCACCTAGTCAGATTTAGCATACACTCAGGCTCGTTTGCGTCGCGTTGTCGACCGCTTCGATTCTCAAAGATGCTCGCTTCATGGTCGAATGGGTACCTAGCTATATGTTTCTGATTGGCATAGATGGTTAGTTTGTGTGTGGGTTCTATGGTAGGCTTGCTCTTTGCGCATGGCTGATTGTTGCATGGCTACCCTCTCTCGAATGATCGCTGATTTTTCTCATTTATAGGCGCGCCAGATCCCCTTTTTTTCCAGTATATCACTTTGGCCCTCAGTCGCATTATTCCCATTGATTGCTCGGGAAGCCTGGGAATCATTCCCAATTGCTCACCTTCGACCAAGCTAAGAGTTGGGAGCAGGGTCTAACGTAGGGGTTGTATCGATGTTTGTGGCTAATCGCGGGAGATGTGATGGACATCCGAGCAATGAAGACCAGATACCAGCTGGATTTCATGGATACATGTGTGGCTAGTGTGTCATTTTGATTGTTGGTTAAGATCTTAGGTTACGTATCCCGTCTAGGTACAGTCATTTAGCTTTTAGGACTTGCCTTTTCCCATTGTCAACTTTTAAGCCACATTACCCCTGAGGTATCATCATGTCAAAATCCTGTTCCTACCTATGAAGCCATATATCAGTTTAGCTACTGACATCACATGTCAGTTCATTCACTCAGAGGATTTTATTCATACATTACTGGATTGATTTCAGGATTGATAGTCACAGGGACTGACATACCCCTATCCTTTTGTAGGATTGTTGATTGAGACCGACCTAGGTTCCTGATCTTGGATCCGAATGGAAGATAGACTTGTTGGGAGGATCATTCGCCACGTCGGCTAGTACAGATATCGGGGTCACAGAGATATGGACCCTCGCACGCTAATGTTGACCGCCTGGTTGAGATTATCGATACCATGACATCCTCCGGATGCCATATTGGGACCAGATTTAGGATTTATAGCATCAAGCCCATCCATCGCGCCATTCGAGGAGCACCTCGCGATGACTATGGCGCCCACCTCCTACCACCACCATCAGACAAATAGCCCCACCCGGCCGAGCATTTGTATTGCACTAATAGGACTAAGACCACACCACATTTTGTAGTGGCCCTTGCATAGATTATTGATGACACCTAGGCCCGTATCGATAAGATTAAGTAGAGGATCATCTACATGTTTCTGATGGAGTTATAGGTTGGGACGGATATGATGACCTTTTAGTGATAGCCTCGCCAGTTGAGTTCCGCATGTTGGACATTGAGAGATACACGGATATAGGGTGCCCCCGTATTCACTTGCAGTTATACAGCGTTATTATCCACGTGCATAGACTATATGAGGCCCAAATGATTATGTTATTCCCTCTCACACGAGGGTGCCGTCAAATATTGCTCATTTTATTAGACCGCTTCGAGACGTAGGACATGGATTGATTCTGATAAGAGTTTATTTACGTTGTTCTTTAATACTATAGTGGACATATCCTGGAGGGGGTTAGAGGCCCCTGCTGCAGGTCGGATGAGTCGGGCCACTTCATTTATCTCCCCAATGTAGGGAGAGAAGATAGCACATTATAGATGTAATTCCCTCAAAGTAATGATCATATCAATATGATTACGCTGCAAATTCTTCAACCCCAATTTCCACAAATAGACTTTTAATCACTGGTTCAAGCCCTCTATGGCATTGAGAAAGGCATAGCTAGAGGATTATGGGTAGACTCTTCCTCCGCATTCAAAGCAAAAAGCCGAGCCAAGCCCCGCATCATCAAATAATGGTGTTACTGTACATCGAGCCACCTAAGCCACGTCGCCATAGAATCTACAGACAAATCAGGTATTCCCTTACCAGGCTAGTACAACAAGATCGTAAGAGAGATAGACCGCCTGCTCCCATAGCCCGTAGGGCTTACTTCATTCACATCCCCACCACACAAGATTTGCCAAGCATGTGCACCTCAAAGGCCAATTGCATAATACCATCAACAAGAGATAGCACCGCCCCTCCACCGAGGCCCGCTTGCAATTTACATACCTCACATGCCACTGAGCCGAGCATTTCAGAGATTGGTGGAAGGGGGTTTGATTGCTCCACTGCCACCCATACCATCACCACATCCTACCCCACCAGGATTCAGGGCAGATCTTCACTATGCCTACCATTAGAGAGCAGGCCATGGTACAGACAGTTGTGAGATGTTGAGACACGCCATTAAAGACTTGATTGATCAAGGTTTGGTTGATTTGGGACGCCCTGTAGTGACTACAGACCCGCTCCCCACTCATGACTTTCGAGTTGTACCTCCACCCACAAGTGGTGTACATTCGGTTGAGTTTTCGGGAGACGAGATATTCATGATGGGATGGGATGGAGAGGCTCCACAACATATTAGTTTATACAAGGACTCTGATTTTAATGTATACACCTCTTGCCAGCAGGTCCCTAGGCCATTCATACTTATCCCATATGAGGTTCCCAGATTTAACTTCAATTTCACCTCAGATATCAGCATGTTTTAGCCTCACGATACCCTCTTCATTCCTGTCCCTGTGAGGAGTACGGGGCCTATTCACAAGGATGTTCAAATTGTTACACGAAGTGGGAGGGTAGCTTAGCCTCAACCCGTTAACAAGCCATTTGCTAGCACAACAGCTATAGAGGATTTTTAGAGAGAGGATGTTGAGATTCTACGCGCCCACGCGACTACACGGTGCTCAGATATCCATATCCGAGCCTATCGCCTCATCCATTACTCATAGAGATGCATTGATCAAAGTAATTTAGTCTTATCGTGAGCGCTGACACCACTACCCTCAGGGGCTTATTCACTTTCACAAAACGGTCAAAGCCACACGCATTGAGTTTCGATGATGATTTACCACCTGGGCTGTGGCCACTCAAGGTTCGGGCTTCGGCTCATCGATGTCTCGCTCAGTCGTTTGTGCGCCGTGTGTCCCATCGACAAACGCCCACCCACGCCTGTCCATTAGTTACTACCATTAATTTGGGATTTTCAACGACTAATTCTCAGTCTTCACACTGCTAGAGCTTGGCGATGGGACTCATTGGACAACTATGGGCACACTCAGTGCACATGTCATGATTGCGCTAGTCAAATACTCCATACTATTTCAGATTTTGAGGATTCAGTCATTCTTTAACCTGCTTCTTGGCCGCCCTTAGATTCATGAGGCGAGTGTTATACCATCTTCCCTTCAATGTAAGTCGGTTCATACACGAGGGGCACTCACGATACAAATTCCTCGATGTAGATGTTGTTACTTTTTCCGAGTCAGGTTACATATCAGCCATAGTGAGGATGGATCTGGTTACTTGATCCGGGTTAACACTTTCTGGCGAGGCTTAGGTTGTCAGTTTAGAGGATGACAAGCAGACCTGCGCCTAAGTGTCTTTCGACATCAACACAACAAACACTTCGTACTTAGTATGATGAGAGTGTACGTCCTATATGCCCGGCTCGGGGGTCGGGTTCGCAAGAGTGATTGGGCGCCTGGGTGCGCTATTTTTGAAATTATTTATTATAGGCTTTGGAGTGCTTTTTGTACTAATCACTGTAATTAATTCAATTTACACATTAAGGTCCCTATTATCCTAACATCGCATTTTGTGGCAAAATTTTGCGCTGCAAGCTAATGTGCCAAAATTGCTGAGTCGATCCAAGCACGAAGAATTCGAGTCAAGCTCAACATTGCAGATCAGAGACCAGAAGGAAAGAAGAGCAGAAAATGCAAGAAAAATGGAGCATTGCGAATTTTGGTTCCTGCGAGCACTGTGCATCCTCATGAAAGTAATCGTTTCCTCTAGTTCTGCTCTCCCGTGATTTCACGCCTCACTTTTTTGTTATATTTTTTCGTTTCTTCCTAGCTTTAAACCCTTGTAATAGCTTTTTTTTTTTTTTGTAATTTCATATACACTGAGCACTTATATAAGCCTTAGTCCAGACAAACTAAATCCTACTGACGTCTGGGCAATAGAGAGCCAAGCAGCTTCCCCCGTAGCTTCCTTTCCATTTTCTTTCATTTTCTCTCCTTTCTACTAAACACTCCTCTGAGGATGACAACTCAGAGGATGGTTGGCTAGACCTCTTCCTCCTTGAAGAGGAGGGCTGCTGGCTAGGATTTGAGGTAAACTGACGGTCCTCTGTTTTTAACGTAGGCATTTATTTTCATGTATGTTCCTATTTCTCACTCTAGGTTAGAACTCCTTTGATGTGCCTTCTTTGATCAATATTTGGCAATTCAGTGGTTTAAAGGGATGTCATTGCCAGATCCACCGAGATTCATTAGTCGTCTACTTATCACGCGAGGTAGATCGCAGGCACGTTTTCACCTCCGTCTCTCAGCATTAATGTTCAATAAATGCTGTTTTTCAAAAGGGAAAATCATAGTGGTTTAGTTTTTAAAGCTAAATGAAGATCCTGCCTCGGGAAATGACTAAGGCGCCATCCTCCCCAATGCGAGGAAAAAGACCCGAGGACATGTTGGTTGCCTTAAAACCCTAAACCAGTGGCCCGACACTTCAAGGGGTTCTATTTTACATTTTTTTTCTTATTTTATTTTCAGCCTGTGAACAACCAATCCCCTGTTTTTACAAAACCTTAAAAATCCAAATTGAAATTCACCATTTTCAGCTTAACAAGAATCATTTGCGGTAAAGAAAACTCATCCCTAGAACCGCTTATACTGCAAAGAAGCCACGGCGGCGTAGGGAGTAACTTGTGTATAAATTTTGTTGATTCTGGTACCCTACTGTGGCACGAATCAAATGGCGTCGTTGCCAGGGATGGTTCCTTAGTGCAAGTGAGAAGGTGTGAAACACTTGTGATCCTCATCACAAGTACTGGTGAATTCTTTTTATATTTTACTATCAATTTTTTTAGTTTCATTTAAAAATATATATATATATATATATATATTTATCATAGGATTGTTTTATGTCGCCTCTATTTTACCAAGAAGAATCCACACAGTTCCATCTTGGTCGAATTAGAGCAAATGGAACCCCCCACATGAAGAGCACACAATGAGAGAAACCCCAGAGCATACATGCTTCAACAGGGATCAGTAGGAACCTTCCAGGCGTAATCCAAGAACCCCTCGGGGGAGAAATCCAACCAGCCTAGGTCTATGAGGGATCATACCTCAATGACAGGAGTGCATCCATCTATAGTGTTCCCTCAACTTGCGTACCCCTCCATTTCCTCCCCATATTATGCCCCTGTAATTTCTCAAAGAAACCACCAACCTCATCCCCTGGTCGAACAAGTCATCCTCGACTGGAAAGCAAACTTATGGATAATTTCATAGAAGACCAAGACCGCAGAAATTCCAATTTCGGAAAATGGCAAAATCGTAATTTTGATTACAAAATTGTACTTCGCTAAAATCCAAATTTATTCTCTAGATCTCTGATGACGGTAAACGGATTTCATCGTTTGGAATCGCCTCGCGAAATCTAGCTAGCACGTAAAATTTCGTGAAAATTCCGAGATAGTTGAGTTGTCACGCTTTACGAGGCATCGTTAACGTGCCGTGAAACGATTTTCGACATACGAAGCTCACATATACCGTGTACTCATGTGCCATTAGTGGTAAAGTGAGTAGGGAATGATAAAAATGGACGCCGAGATAGTGCCGACACAACTGGGAAATGAAGGGACATAATAGGTATTAATGGAATTGTTTAAGTCATAAAAAGACAAAATAAGGAATAGGACTCATCTTCTCAAATTCAAAAGGGGAGAAAACGTGAAATGAAAGGGGGAGGATGCAGTAGCTGGGGGAGAAACGAAAATGGTGGTTTTAGAGAGAGAGTCTCCTCACTTCTCTCGTAATCGTGGGCGCATCCGATCGCGCTGGTTTTCTGATAAGAAGAATAACCGCTTCTAAACGGAGAGGGCTTCGCTGCGGTACCGGATTTTTGCGGAGTTTTCGACACCCAAGAGGTAGGGGTTTCTCCCTACTGGTTTTGGCCCTCTTTAAATACTTTGCAAATGCTTTGAGCCGAATGAGGCCGCGAGGTTGTTTCGATCCGGCTCCCAAACCTGGGACCGAATTGATATGAATTTTTGAGTACTCCATTGGAGCAGCCGGACGTTACCGCTGATCGGGTTGTCAAATCGGGTGACGGTATTAAATCATATTATTTGGAAAATGGAATGGTCAGAGATGCGTTCACAAAGTGAACCGATGACTTGTTGAGTGTTGGAACCGTAAACCCTGGGGTTTCACTGTTCCTAGGAATAGTAACACGAAAATATATTTTTGTGAAAATATGTGTTTAGCCGAGTGATTTAAATTAAATTGCTGGTGTTTGATCATTAGCCCAAGTGAGCTAATTTTGATGTTTGAAATGATAATTACATGACATGATTGTGTGAATGTGTGCATGTTTACATATTTGTTTCAGATTAGATCAGATTGAAATGGCATACATATCTCCATATGCACTAGAACATCCTAGGACTATGGGAGTTGAATGCGATACATTTAGTCTGTACCCATTGAGGGTCATCTATAAACATTAATTACTCCGAGGGTAGTCCAAATTTCCAAAATATCAATTGTCTGAGTGGTTTAACACTCTAAAAATACCCTAGCGCCGGGGACTTGTTTAGGTATATTATAAGATAAATAGAAATTTTCGGGAAAATAAACTGAGAGACCCTAATTAATAATAAAGGCAAGGTAAAAACGTGCACTTACCAAATTGAGGATATAAATGGTATAAATCAATAAGCTGATATGAAATTATGAAAATCGTGGAAAAGATGGCATGCCAAAGTATAAAATGCAAGTTAAATTGAGAATAGAAGAGGATAAAAGGGGCTTTAAGTGCAAAAATGAGAAAAATAAGCGAAATGTCAAGGCCAAAACATGGCTCTTAGCAAAGGTTAATAAGAGCACTGGTCTCATATTCGAGAGACCAAACGGAATGATGAGAGGAGAAGGAGAGAGGAAGAAGAAGAGGAAGAGGGAAGAGAAGAAGAAGAGAATAGACAGGAAGGAAGGAGGAAACCAAGAAGGATTCAAAGGTATGGAACTACTAACTCGAAAGGAACTCGGGTTTTGGCATGGAAAAACTGAAATTCAGGCTGGATTCTAAGTGAGATTATGTATGAAATTTCCATGCTTGTGATGGTTATAATCTGCCCAAATCTAGGGGTTTTTGTTGGGGTTTCATCTTAACCCAAAATTTATGTCAAGTAAGATGGTAAACCCCACATGGCACAAGATTTGCATGGAATCCTTCCTTCGTGGATGGATTCATGGTTTAATCATGAGCATGAGTTAGCTTGGAACAAACCCCAACTAATCTCATCATAATAGGCTTGTGTACAGGTCTTAACCTATATTAGAATTGTTTTGGAAGGAATCTTATATGTTTTTGGAAGAAAGATATGTAATTGAGAGATGAATTGAATAGAAAAGAGATTCCAAAGTGAATTAAAATGGTTTTGATGTGTGTGTTTCGAGGTATGAGTTGAATCGGGATCAAAAATATGGAAAAAGGGAGAGAAAAACACACATTTTGGGCATTTCGTGACATGGCCGGTACAAACCCTGGAACATGTACCAGTTCAATTTCCTGGTTCTTGGCTGTTGCCAACCCACTCTGGTACAAGTTAGGACATGTACCGGTACAACCCTGTTCTGGTTTTCCTATTTCGACCAGTTTTCGTATTTTGGCCATAACTTCCTCATTTCTTATCCGATTTGAGTGATTCAAGTGGCTACATAAAATAGACTTCAAGGAAAACCAAACTTAAAAAATAAGCATTGTCAAATTCTGGCTCTAAGTGGCCCAAAAATTCACTCAAAGTGGGGCCATGTGCAAGCTAAATTCTGGTTCCAGCTTTGAACATAGAGTAGTCCGGTTTGTTTCGGACGTAACTTGAGTTTTGGTGCTCCGAATCGGGTTATTCCAGTTGGAATAGAACCCTTAGCACCTTAGCTTTAAAAGAGTACAAAGACATAGAGTTAAATATGGAGTTAAGACCACGGAAAAATGAGCAATACAAACTGTCCCCATAATTGTAAACCGACTAGTCTATGCATGAAAATTAGCAACTTTAGCTGCCTGGATGATCCGATTGACTGGGATTCCACTCCTAGCAAAGTAGATTCATAGAGGAATAAGAATATATGAATGAGGTGATTCCATAGACATCATACTTCACAAGAATACAGCGCCATATGGCAGGTATGGAAACAAGGAAAATGTAGAAACCCGAAAAATGTATAGATGTGTTCAAGAAACATGAAAATGATTATGGAAATGAAAATGAAAAACGACTGAAACATGAATGTGAACATGAAAGGCAATATGTCATGAACACAATGTAGTTAAGGATATATGATTATTATCAAGCATATAATCAAAAAATGATAACAAATGATGTGGATATATGAAATGAGTACATGATGGAATATGTGAATGAGTATATGAATGAGTACACATGAATGAGTATAGGAATGAGTACACGTGAGTGAATATATGAATGAGTATACATAAATGAGTATACGTGGAATGCAGTATATAAACGTATACGTAAATGAGTATATGAACGAATATGAAATGAGTACATAGATTGAGTATATCTTTGAAAAGATAATACGAAAAGAGATATTGGAATTGAAATGTGATTATGATCGGCTATGGAATACTAATCAGGAAATATATATATATAAGCATATATATATTGATTTGAATGATTGTTATTTGAAATGTTTGTTATACATAAATGATAGGGAAGACAAAATGCGATCAGGATCTAAGTAGAATGTTAATTGTAAAATATATATATAAGTATATATATATTGATTTGAATGATTGTTATTCGAAATGTTTGTCACACGATGCATGTGTGCATGTATTTGAACTTATAAGTAAATTACTTGCTAAAAAAGTAAATTGATTTAAAATGTATCATTGAATGACCACATGACGGATTCACCAACTGAATTCGCGCGAAGGTAAACCGTGATTTGTTCACGCGAAATCACATTGCTACCGATCGACAAATGTGATGCATTCACCAACTCGACCGCTTTCATGAACGTCGACCTCTATAAACCATAAGGTGAAATGGTAATTGTTAAATGGAAATCACATTGCTATCGACGACAAATGGTGACAGGATTCACCAACTGAATCTGTCGTGAATGTCGAATTCTATAGCCATATGTGAAATGGTAATGTTAAATGGAAACCACATTGCTATCGAATGACAAACAGACAGATTCACCACCGAATCTTCGTGAATGTCGAATCTCTTAGTAGTCATATGTGAGATTTGGCACATAGAATGTGAAACCACATTAGCCAATAATGACAAACAAAGTGTGGATTCACCAACTAAATCACGCGATGTCGAATTCTATAGTTATATGTGGAACGCCAAACCGAACAACGGTAAATCTGGTATTGAAAAGTGTATTCGTATAAGTATCTTTTACATTATAAGCATACATAGTAAAAAGGTATTATTTTGTAAAATGATTATGGGATTAACCGAATAGAAGTGCGTTTTAGTGTAATTAAAAAGTTTTAAAATGGAATAACACAAACAACATGTTTTGTAAAGATAATTGAAAATTGCCTGAGTAAACTCTGCCCATTGATCCGCTAACCGTCAAGCTCTGGGATTCGTCGCACTTTGAAAAATAAAATTTACTAAAATGAAACAAAAAATGTTTTGATTGAAAATGTCGATAACCCGGTTTCTGGTACTGATCCGCCAACCGGCCGGGCTCGTGGGATTCGTCGCGACACTTCTTTGAAATTGAAATTTTAATATAAAGAAACAAAAATGTTTCTAAACCTGCATCCCGCATCATGAAACGAATTACTAAAGGAGTCGATTAATGGTAATCTACCGTGATAGTGATAAGAGAGTCTAATATGTATTGGTATTATTCGATTTGGAACCTCGTATGAAATTGATATGACTTGATTTGTTCCGACCTGCCATTGCATACGTATAAGTTTACTTCGGAATATGATCGACCGTCATGCATGTAGTATATATGGAGTTACAACCGTGAAAAGACATGACACAGGAAGTAATATGAACAAGATAATGATAAGGGAATCGAAAAAGAATAAAAATCTACATGTATAATATGAGATGAGTTAGTCACATAAGAATAGGCTTCGTTATATGCATAAGTAAATGAAAATGTAAAAAGATAGTGACGGCGATTATTGTTATCGGGTCGTTGATCGGCTCATATGTCTCTTACTCAAGTGTAAAGCTTAGCACTGTTCAATCCGTGGTGGTACAAGAGGAGACAAGAGGGACATGACATTCCACACCCGCAAGGCGGGCTACTGTGATAGGTGTCACCGCACTGCTCCGCGATCTCTCGATGTTCAGACAGATATGTATATGCCAGATTTGTATTTAAATGGGAATAGTAACATGTATAAATTCACGGAGACCATTTCCTAAGGGTAGTTCATTTTGTAAAATGTAAATGATTGTTGGTTAATAAAAATCACTGTACACCACGCATATGTCTGGGGCTCGGGAAAAAAAAAGTAAGAATCCCAAAGATGCTCGCACCCCGGAACCTGGTTTATTCGCTTAATCTGTCCGGGACCGAATCATGACAAGTGGGCCCACCCAATTGATGTTCATCTATGCAGTCCACAATCAACAATATATCAATCGTCTGAAAGGCCCAACTGATATATATACACACTCTGGGAGGGGTCATTCCACACAAACAAACAAAAACAATAATTTCCTTTTCATACGAGGCTTAGCGAGTGCGAGAGCTCATGAGGACTCTGATCTCGAGTCGGGTCATGTAGACATTCAAGTAGGATCATGCATTTGCTTGAATGTGTGTTTAAATTGAAACATTGCACAACACTTAGGTGGTGAGTAGCCCACGTAGGGCGATTCTCCTACTGAGCATTAGCTCACCCCGTCGTGGGACCCTTTGCTGCAGTACTGTGGAGCTTGCGAGGAGACGGCCTCGCCCTAGAGGTCGTAGTTCTAGAAGAAAGCCGGAATGTGGCTTGGGTGGTTTTACATGTATTAGAACTCTTTTAAGTTTAATATATGTATTGTTTAAGAGTGAAAATATTGTAAACTCTTGTAACTATAGATATATAGTTGGATTCATAGTCGGGTATGAATATCGAGTATTGTTTACGCCCAAGTGGGTCAGACATTGATATATATATATATATATATCGACTATATTGCACTCAATTGGGATAGGATATGCAAGTTTTAGACAAGTTTTGTATTTGATAGAGCTCCCTTGCATAAAAAGGAGATCGCCTTCGATTTTCGTGAAAAATGTCTGGTCACCTGACATTCACGAGTATTCCGCGGTTGATGTGTGTGTAGTCAACTGACTTCGTTTTGGGGCGCCACAAGACCAGAGGGCAAAGAATGTTTGTGCTATAACTTCAGAAATCGAGATAGTGAGAGCTCCCCGAGTACGTAATCACGGGTTCACAAAATCGACATCCTAAGCAGCAATCCATCTCACATCAAGAGGAGGAGGATCCTGATAAAGAGGCCGAATCGAAACTATTTCTCAGTGAAATGTGCCCGCCTGCGTACTTCGTGGAGGAATTGAAAGATGAACCAGCTGTAAGCTCCCCGAGGGGCGCAGTCGCCTGCAATCATGTGTTGTCTACGGGCCATGGAGGAGAGAAGAAGAAATTCTTCCCTTGTTGACTAAGGAGGCAGAGGAAGAACACCAAGATCACACCTTCCCGCCCCTATTAACCTCGGGCTGCATACCCCGCCCACACCCGCAAGAGACACTCAAACCCTGAAGCACCCACCACTAAGGCCAGCCTTGCACCACCTGCCTTGAAAAGCCTCAAGAAATTAGTGGCCACTGTTAGAGCCTCTGCCACTACATCAAAGACACAAGCAACGCTCACATTACATGGCACATCTGGTTGGAGTTCGGGGAAGGCCGGCTTTGATTCTGGAGCAATCTCGAACTCCTAAGATTTAAGTCTACCGTCCCAAATACTTCTAAAAACCTGAAGGCCTGGGAGGACACACTTCCACTTTTGCCATTTTTTCTTTGTCTTATTTTTTATTTTATCGTATTTTATTTGGATTTCTATAAGTTTTCTTCTTAGATTTTCTCTAATTTTTAAGTTAATCTTTTGTTCTAAATTTTGTTTTTCATACTTTTCAAATTTTTCACTTTTTCTTGCATTACTTTTTGCGCCTCTATGAAAATCTTGAAGGCAACGAAGATCAGAGCCAACCGGGAGCAAATAGGAAATTCTCCTCAGAATTTCATAGCGAAATTTTCGCAAAAATAGCTACCACTATACTTAAATTCGCCATAAATAAAATTATGCACGTAATTGTCCTCCCATATAAGACAAAAGGTACAAGAATTTTTAATAAAATAAAATAAAATTGTCATGTTTTCTTTTTATTTTATTATTATTACTTTATTTTATTTTATATAAAAAAAATTTATTTTTATTTAAAAAAAAATTGCCTTCATTACTTAAAAATATTAAAAAATAAAAAAATTATTTATTTTATTTTTATTAAAAAAATTGTCTCTAAAAAGTTTTTATTTTTATAAAAATAAAAATAAATTGTTTTTATTTTTATTTTTATTATTTTATTATTTTAATTATTTTTATTTTTATTAATTATTTTATTTTATTTACTAAAAAAAAATTTTGCAATTAGTATAGCTTAAATCATGTAAAACACATAAAGTAAATACATGATACAATCTTCGCTACCCCCAACGCTTTGCCTCCCGATTTTGTTTCGCTGCTAACTTTTTCATCCTAACTCCCTTTAGGCTGATACCTGGAAAGCTTAGAGAGTGTAGAACTAAAATAGCCAGAAAGAACACTTTGTACCCTTTATAGGTGAACCTTCAAAATGCCAACTTGTAACTTTTTCCTCTTTTTCTTCTTCTAACTCTTGTTCATTCAAGCCCAAACAGAGTGAATAAGGCGTTCATTCGGAAAGCTTTCAGAATTCTCCTATCCAAAAACGAATTTCACATCCCCTCATATCAGTGGAGGTAACACTTCCTTCCCTAACTTTCCAATCCGAGCCCTATTTCGGACACTGAGATATTTGGTTGGGTGGGAGAGTTAGCGAAGGAAGTGGCTTTTGAAGAATTTATGTTTTTGTTACTATTTTTAAGCAAGCCCATTTTTACGTTCAAGTGGGCTTGATGGTTCCTTGTGAAGTCAAGTATACTATATGCACATATGTTTTTGTTACTATTTTGAGCAAGCCCATTTTGTGATGTTCAGTGGCTTGTTGGTTCCTTTTTGTGAAGTGATTCGTGCCACTAGTAGGTGATCCTAATCAACAAAATTTTGCTTCCCTATTTTTCCTCCCACTTTAGTCAAGCTAACGGCAGTATAGCTGTAGGGCCTAAAACACTGGATGGGTTTTCTTCCGTGGGAAATGAGAAGCGCTTGAGTTGAAAAATGGTATTTCTCGATTTTGGGTTTTGTTCAAAAACAAGCCTGATGGTTGTAAACTTGGCTATAAATTAAAGGAAAATTTAGAAAAGAAGACTCCTTTGAAGTCTCAGTCACTGGATTGATTTTTAAGGTGTGTATTCATGCCTCGGGTTTGTTTCTCGTTGGGGATAATGACCTGCTCGCTTTCCCAAACCTGAATTGATTTGGCACTAAACCTAACCCTAAACTACTCCTCATGAGATATGGCATCGAGTGAGCATTCAAGTTCTAACAAGGTGCATATGGCCTCAAAGAAAACCCCACGACAACTAATAGGAGACAACTAGGGTGGATGATGAAAGTGGATCTAAGATTAAGCATCCACCAACCATTATGCCGTCAAATACACATCATGAGGCTAGATCTAGGAGTGTTTCAACCTAAGGTGAGATGCAGGAGTTTAAATGCTCAAGCAAATGCAGTGATAAACAGAGGAGGGCATGAAAAATCTCATCTCCAAACCTGACTAAGATCCTCCTCTCAGAGCAAAGGTAGTTTGGGTTTCTAAACATCCTTTCGAGTTGTCATCCCCGTGCGGTGTTTGGGAAGCCAAGAAAATGAGAGAAATAGAGAGAGATAAGCGAGAGCAAAATAAAACCAAATGGAAAAGTCAGGAAACTTGCATAAAATGAAAAAGTTAGGTTACAAAGTTGTAGGGGAGCTTATATAGCCAACCCAAGGTGTGAAATTACAAATTGCTCAAAATATGAAACAAGCATTAGATAAAATGGTAATGTATCAAAACGCGGTCGCAAATATGCTTTCAAACAACAACAATCAACAAATAACGTACCACTAAAAACACAAGTCGGGCATTGGCCATGCAGGAAAATTTCACAGTACAGCGAAAGGCTCACAAGAGATAGCGAAACCAAAATTCGCCATGAACAATATTTTCACTAGCTAGTGAAATTCGCTAGCTTAGTTTGGGTGGGTCACATAGCGAACCCTTTCGCTTAGATTACAAATTTTCGCTATAATCCTGCCAAATTTAATGCATAGCCAAATTCATGTTTCCTCCTCTTGGCCTGTCTTGCCACGCATCACTTCCCCAGATGATTTATTCATCAATTCGTCTTCAATCTTTCCAATTCATTTTCATACTACCGCCTCGCCTTGGTGAAATTTCATCGAGGATTCTCAATATTCAAAGATCACTAAGAAGCTAAGCTCGCTAACCTAAGTTCCTAAGATCTGCAAACTATCCAAAACAATCTCGAAAAACATACACAAAGCACTATGACATAAATGACAAATGGTTTAATTCATATGATTAGTGTGCAATAAAAAGCACTCAAAACCTATCTTGAATAGGCTCAAATAGCACTTTCAAGTAACTAATCACACCCCCAACCGACACGTTGTTGGCCTCAGTAAATGCCAAAACAATAAAGGTATGCATGTCGTTTTTGCAAAAGTGTATATGGTTCAAAAAGTGTATGTACCGGATAGGGTTTTACCTTTAAAATGAACAATTTACACCTCAGACGAAAACCATCAGTAAGAGAACAAATGCCATATAAGAACAAAGTTTTAGGGCACATCTGGCTCCATGGAAGTCAACCCGCACTCCACTCTCAAAACCTATACTGTTCCTAAGGTAAACCAGCCTGAGCCAATAAGATGTGTTATTTCCTCCCCAACCTAGCTAACGTCATGGCCTTAAACCGCTAACACCAACCTAAATAGGACCAAATACACTTTTATTTCTTTCTTTGATTACATTCAGGTGCAATGCTAAAAAAAAAAAAAAAAACCTCGACTTCACTAAAGTCCGTAACTGGGTCCACCGCGACTCCCAACCAATTAAGGTTTAGGGCATCAAGCCAAAAGGATCAATCGACCACAAACTCTACAGTTTCACTCCCCAAAGACTCGAACGACTTCGATAATTACACCTACAACTCGCTAAACCTACCTATCCACCCGTAGCGAACACCTTAAGTCGATGACTAAACTCAATTAAGGTTTAGGGTGATCTGCTTCAGTTATTTTCCATATACTCTCTGATCGTGTTCTGCTCTCAAGGCAAAGCCACTTCGCTTTTTATTCTTTCTCTTTTTCTTCTTTTCTTTTTCTTTGTTTTTCTTACTTTCTTATCTGGGAAGACTACATACTTGGTCTTCACACATGGGGTAACACAAACCTATTATGGGTCACATCAGATCTAAGGTCGCTTGGTAAGGTGAGAAGAGGTACATAGCTTCTCAACCTAAGTTGGTACAATCAGCAAAAGTAGCGGTGTGAATTATCTAAAGGGGATGTTCAAGGTTGAATACATTAGAACTTCACTGACCAAAAACTAAATCATGCATGGAATTAAAAATGAACAATAAGGTAGCATACATGGCTTCAATTCTTCAACTAAAAGGCAAGAGAATACCAAAATATAGGTACAAAGAATGATTTCCGCAAAGTGGAAAAATGTAGCTGCATGGTATATTTCTATGTCGCAGATATTTCTACAAAATTATCGCCTTTTTCAAAAAGAAACTGCGGTGGTACCTCCAATAGAAGACAAAACTAACTATTGAACTAGGGAGGAATGGCATGGTCGAACACACCCGCATCGCACGATCGCATTTGCAGGAAAATGAGATTTTCCCCCCGTGACCGCAACTCCCCGTAACATTTCAAAACAAAAATTGTGGGATAAGATAAGCTTGTAAATGCGAAAATATTTGAAAAGAAAACAGTAAAAGCATCGCACCACTAAAAATCCAAATTAAGACTTAAAATAATATAAAGTAAAAATTTTAACAAAAATCTGAGGGGTCTCCTGTGTTCGCAGAACCACTCCCGGCCAGGGTAGCCATTGATCTCGGCAGGTCCCGGGAGGAGAAGCTCCTCCACGCATGGTGTGTAGCCGCAGTGCCTCATGCTCAGCCTCCATTGTTTTGGGCAACCGCTCTTCAGCTGGCAGCGGTCAGACTGCTGCGTGAGGGAAAGGTGGATTCTGCACAGCAATCGTTTATCGTTTCTCCCCACTTCACTCTTCCCCGTTGTTTGTTAATATCATGCCTTTCATATCCGTGTACCACTCAGCAAACTTCATCGATTTGCTCCCCTCATCCCTGTACTGTTTTCGCTTATTACCAAGTGTGTGAAAATGTTGAGCCCAAAGTCATGTTGCCAAAATGTGAGGTCACTAATTCCCATTCTCGGTAAATTGATAATCGCACTGGATGTGGCCAAAAATGGCCTCCCAAGTATGATGGGCACTTGATTAGTGCCCCCCGCTCCCAAGCTCATGCCGAGAACCACGAAACCCCACCCCGATATTAGAACTTATCTACTTTACCAACACATCCTCCACTATCCCTTTGGTATTTTCACCGAACGCACTGGCCAAGATGTGCGGATGCTTGGTCGGGAGCCACTTCCAAACCTAGTCGCCATACACCGAGTATGGCATTAGGTCGACATCGGCACCCAAGTTCAATAAAGGTTTCTGGTCGTAATGTGCGTAGCTCCTCCAATGTTAATCGAGATAGTCAGTCCCTCGATCCTCAGATTTCACCATTGTCTTCGCATCGGGATGATGGAGCTAACTTGTTCGGGCCAAGAATGCCTTCACAATGCCCAACCCTCATCGTATTGCAGATCTTTCAAAAACTTCGTGATAAAGTGTGGACTGTCATGATGTCCAAAAGGTATGTCGACCTTCACCCGCCAGACTCTATGATGCCCATCACGGGATGCCTCTTCTTACTTAGTGCTGTCAGGAAACGGAGGAAGTATGCAAGTGTTTCATCGGAACCTCCCTTCAAGAAAATGTGTTCTCGCCCAATTCTTCCCATTTTCCTCGGTTTCCTCAATGTGCTCTGGGCATTGGTTGATCAACCTCTTTTCCAATTTTAAGGTAATGACAAATTTTGACTTCATCCATTCTTGGGAGTAGTCTCACTGGAACAGCTTTGTTCATGGACTCCCCTCGATTTGGCAAAGGTCGAGAAGCGGAACCTCCTCGTCTCTCACGATGCCATTCTGCTATGGATGCCCGTAAGTCACAATTCTTCTAAGTATGCTGCTTTCCAACCCATCTATTTCTCTTTGTTCAAGGAGCTTTCATATTTCAATTTTTCGTTCAACCTGAGCATTGATGCCTTTTTTCTCCTCCTCCGGCACAAAAATTTCCCACCGCCCGTCATTCAAAATGGCTCGTTTCAATGAGAGAGGAGGCGGTGCTGGCCGATGCTATGAAGTGGTGGTAGAATGTCAGTCACTGCTCCTCAAAAGACACATACAGGAGGCTGAGGTTTCCGTGAGTTAAGGTTAGGTGACTCCCCTCCATCACTGTAAGTGTTGCCATATGGAGCATTCGAGCCATGGCTTGTTTCTTTGGGTCTACCATTGCATCCTCGAACGGGGCTCTGACATGGTCTCCTGGTCACTAAAGGGTCGGCTGAAACAAGCCAGACCCAGGCATGGCTTTCGCCAACGTCGCACCTCATGATCCTTTTCTTTCTACTCCTCCTCCAATCTTTCAATGCTGTAGATGCCACTTTAGCTTTCAGCCCATGTTCCTGGCAGGTATATACGTTTCCTCTTCGGCCCACGGCTACGGCCAATATACCCCGCTTTCAGTTCTCAGCCTATCCTTCCTTGGAGGTCTCGCCACAGAAATCGAGGGTAAAGTCCATTGTCTATCAGATTTTTACTCATAGAAATTCTCCACACATAGTTTCCAATAATTGTTTCACGGAAGGGAATATCTCCAATCATAAATGGTTCACTAGCATCCATGTATCAAAACTCCATGGTGTGGCATGCACCGATAGTCTCCATAAATCTCTCCCAAGACTGGTATAACCTTCCTCACCATAATGACCGCAAATGTGTAAATTTGTCTCTTCAAGTTATTCTGGTCTCAGAGCAACAAGAATTCTTTTGTGAAATTCGCCCGAAGCCTCCCACCCCTTACGGTTCTCGGCCTTAACATTTAAATGCCCTTTCCTTGTCCTTAGGTCAGTGGAAAGGCTTCTCAACTCGAGAGCTCCATGTCCACGGTGACCTTCTTTGAAAGCGGTGCATACTCCTCAAACCCCTTGCTGGATTGTAAGGGTTTCTATCTCCGTGCTACGAATGTCGAGAGCACCAAGTAAGGCTTCACCGCCACCCTCCTCGGCCAGGAATTATGCATGAGGGTGCACTCACCTCCGGGTGGGTGTGGGCGTGATCCTCATGGAACGGTATGCATCGGGCCCCTAGGCACCGTGGCCGGCTTTGGTCGCTCCTCGGTGAGGATCCATTCGGTGCACCGTGAGGATCAATTTCGGCCCCGTTCTCGCCGCAGCTAGCCACCTCAGTTTACCCGCAGTTGTTCCTTTATCCCACTCGCATAAACTGCCCTCGTACACTTCACAATCAACAGAAAACAAATCAAAAACGTAACTAAATAAAAGGGTTAAGGTTGAAGCAACATTAAAGCAAGGAAAAACCTAATACCGAAAAATTTAAAATCCCCGTGAATGAACCCGTAAGTTAAAAAATTAAAAAATTAAAAAAAATGATAAATCAATGTGTGGAATGAGATTTTACCAAACTGCGATATGAATTCACAAGTTCAATAGCCTTCAGCCTCAATTAGTGGCACTGCAATCCGGGCCATTTGATTCGCGGTCACGCAGGGTGATCCGAATCAACAGCACTTGTTTCCCCTATGTTCTCCACCGCTGTCAAGCACGCAGTATAGCGCCCAGGGCCTAACACTGGGATGGGTTTTCTTCGTGAAATGAGAAGTGCGCTGAGTTGAAAATGGTATTTCTTCGATTTTGGGTTTTGTTCAAAAATAAAGGTCGATGGTTGTAAACTCCATGGCAAATTAAAGAAAATTTAGAAGTTAAGACCTCAAGTCTGGGTCACCGATCGATTTTACGTAGTTCATGCCCTCGGTTTGTTTCCTCATTGGGATAATGACCTATAGTCGCCTCAAACCTGACCGATTTACAATAAAATCTGGGGAACCCTAAATTACTCTCAAGGAGATATGGCATCTGCTGAGCAACATTCAAGTCTCCCAATAAAGAGACATGGCCTCAAAGAGGCAACCTACTAAGAACTAATAGGAGACAACTAGTGGATGACAAGTGATCTAAGATTGGGCATCCATCAACCATTAAGTCATTAAATACACATCGCTTGTAATGGATCTAGGAGGTTTCCAACCCAAGGTGAGTATTTTTTTGGTGAGTTTAAAATGCTCATAAATGCAAGTAGATAAATGAGAGGGCATGAAAACTTTACCCCAACCTCCACTAAATGACCTCCTCTTCATAGAAAGGTTTAGCTCAAACATCCTTGAGCTACTACCCTCAAAGGGAGTGTTTGGAAGCCAAGAAAAATGAGAGAAAGAGGAGAGATAAGAGAGCAAAATGAAACCTAAAATGAAAGTCATGGAAACTTCAGCATAAAAATGAAAAGTTAGGTTGTCATAAAGTCGTAGGGGAGCTTATATAGCCAACCCAAGGTGTAAATTACAAAAATGCCTAAAATATGAAATCGCATTAGGGACAAATGGTAATTTATCAAAACGTGGTCGCTTGGAATCAAAATACCAAAAACACAGTCGGGCATTTTCGCTATGTGAAATTTCGCAGACATGTGGTTTCCTCGCCATGCTAGCGAAATTTCACTAGTTTCCAGCGAAAATTTCGCCAAATTTGTTTAAACTTACAAGAGATAGCGAAACCAAAAATTTCGCGTATGAACAAGCATTTTCGCTAGATCAGCTTAAATTTCGCTAGCGTAGTTTAAAATTTCACATAGCGAAAATTCCTCGCTAGATTGCGGAAATTTTCAGCTATGATTAAATTTTCGCAATCCGCGAAATTTCGCGAATGGCTACGTAAATCTCGTTTCCTCCGTTGCTCATCTTGCCACCGCATCACTCGCATGGTTTATTCATCAATTTGCCTTCAATCTTTCAATTCATTTTGACATTTCATCATCGCCTGCGTGAAATTTTACCAAAAGATTCCACACAAGATCAATAAGGCCAAAGAACTGCGTCATAACTGGTTCTAAGATCTGCAAACTATCCAAAACAATCTCGAAAAACATATTAGAAGCACTCAAGTGGACATGCAAATGAGTAATTGGCTTAATTCATATGATTAGTGCACAAAAGCACTCAAACCTATCTTGAATGTGGCTCAAAATAGCACTGGGGCACTAATCATGAAGTTGTTATACTAAGGGATACCATTTTTTCAAAACCGTATCTTTTTTTTTTTTTTTTTTGTGTTTGCCTAACTCTATGGTTTGAAAATTGGAAACTTTGTCCACCTCTATTGATGTTAGATTGGTTCCATGCCCAGTTGAGTGGATGATCAATTGAACTATTGCTGTTCACCATTTTTCTTTCACCTTTACCTAACCACACACTATGCACATCAGGTTTCTTCAATAACCTGAAAAACTGCCTAGCCTCCCAAGCCTTGCAATAACCTACCCTAGTTTCGTTGACCACCTTTAATAGGTTATGACCCTCATGAATAGAAAGGCCAATGTCTTCCAAAATAAAAAGAAAATGAAAAGAAAAAGAAAAAGAAAAGAAAAAGAAAGAAAAAGTAGCTTGAAAAATCGCAACGCTTCACTTTGCAAAACCCGAGTACGTCCGAGGGGTAGGCGGCGAAGTTTCAAAGCCCGGGTGCTCTAAGCCAATCGGTTTGGAGCCAATGTACTTACTGCTCGCTACACGTGGATGGGTGCAGCGCTTTGAAGAAGCCAGTAGGCTGAGTCTTTCAAATCATTCATAAGTCCGGATGAAACCCAAGAGTTAGTGGTCGTGAAATATCCTTTCATGACTTGGTGTCGCTCCTTAATTGGTCGGGAGTCATCAGATCCCCCTGCTATACGGACTTTTGGTGAGTTTCATTCCCGCATTGCACCCCAACACAAAAAAAAAGTCAAGAAACAAGAGTGTGTCCTGATCTATTTGGGGTCGACAAAGATGCTAGGTTGTGTAGTAGCTAGGTTGGGGGAGAGCAGCTTGCGCTTTATTATCGAGCAGCTGATCGCTCAAACACTTTAGATTTTCGTGGAAGTTTCGGTTGATTCACCGAGATGGAGGCTCATTCGATACTCAATTTGTGATTTCTGCATTCATTCTCTCGAAATAGTTAGTCAAGCTGTGGCTCTCATGATTCACTTGTGGTTGTGGCATTACTCCACGTCACAAACTTTGAAATATACCGTTGGGGAACATAATCTTTATTCCTGCTTTGTATGCTCTTCTTTCTTCTTTCACGTTATGACTAAAGCAATGTAAAGTCAAAGTGCGACACCCGCCCAAAAGTGCCATTTCAACCCCTATTTATTATAGGTTTTTGATGCTTTTGTGTACTAATCATTGTAATTAACCAATCTGCCACATTAAGGTCCCTGCAATATCCCACCGATCGTATTTGTGAAAAATTTGGCATGGTAAGCTAATAGTGCCAAATCATTAGGCCGATCCAAGAACAAGAATCTGAAATAAGCTCCAAGATTGCATAAGAGACTATGAGAGGAATATGCGTAAATGCAAGAAAATGACATTGCACTTATTCCCAGCAGCACTGCATCCCGTACACTGCTCCTCCAGTTAGCTTGTTCTCCCGCATTCACGCCTCAATTTGTTACATTTTTTGTTTCTTCCTATTTTAACCCTTTTGTAATAGCTTTCTTGTTTTGGTCTTTTCGTAATTTCATATATTAATCGAAAGACCTTCTTACATAAGCCCCGCTCCGTACTAAACCGAACTCTCACTCGACGTCGGCAATAGAGAGCCAAGCAGCCCCGTAGCCTTCCTTTCTCCATTTTCTTCATTTTCTCTTCGACTACCAACACTCCTCCGAGGATGACAACCCGTGCTGATGGTCGGGCTGGGACCCTTCCCTCTTGAAGGAGGGGTCACGCTAGGATTGGAGGTAAACTGACTAGCCCTCCTGCTTTTAATATAGGCACGGCTTTCATGTATGTTCCTATTTCTCACTCTAGGTTAGAACTCCGTGTGCCTTCTTGATTAGTATTTCTCTGGGTAATCTTAGGTTTAGTGGATGCTTATTGCTAGGATCCACCTAAATTACGGTTGCCTATTTATCACTGTGAGGTAGATCAGGGAGGCACGTTTTCAATGTCTGGTAGCATTAATGTTCAATAAATGCTAATTTTCAAAAGGGAAAATCATAGGGTTTAGTTTTTAAAGCTACATGAAGATCCAGTTTGGGAAATGACTATATGTCATCCTCCTCAATGCGAGGAAAAAGAATCTCGAGGATATCAAGTTGCCTTAAAACCCTAAACCAGTGGCATGACACTTCAAGGGGTTCTATTGTACATTTTTTTTCTTATTTTATTTTCAGCCTGTGAACAACCAATCCCTTGTTTTTACAAAACCTCAAAAATCCAAATTGAAATTCACCATTTCGAAGCCATCAGCAAATCATTCAGGTAAAGAAAAACCCATCCCCGTGTTCGAATTCTTATAGAACTCGCTATATATATCGGCAAGTAGAGTTACGGCTACTACAAAGTAGAGCAACTTAGGTATAAATTTTGTCATTCGGCACCTCATCGTACCGAATCAAGAGGGACCACACGAGTTTACTTTTATAGTTGATCATGACATACCCTATGGATTAGGTTACACTCCTAAAGAGGACGAAGCACGTCACATGACGTGGTTGCGTCGGGACAAGGTGAGGGCTCACCTGTCTAAGGTTCCATTCGATTATCCCCTTCTCCCATATACCTTTCAGTTTGTTGACTACTTTATTAATGGATCAGAGCATGCACCCTGCACAGAGGGTACTAATCATGTTTTAGTGTTAAGACTACTGAGGCACTTGGTGCCATGATAGTTGCACCCCCCATCATCGAGCTGAGCTAGTGTGTTCTCTATGTGTTTCCCCGATGAGGTCCTTGACTATGACCTACCTATGGATTTAGGGATGATAACGATGGGAGCCGAATTCTTCTTTATAATAAATAGGATCTAGGATGGACATGATCTAAGATAGGTCAGATTACTGATATACCCCACATGAGCCCTATTATGCTTTTGACATGTTTGGAGTTTCTGCTATTGATTTTGAGGATGTGACACTTTATGATGCCTACGCTGATGCAATGGACATGATCGACACTGGCCACATTCTGGATGCAGCCCCACTTGAGCCTCACTCTGTTTTTTATATGTTTAGGATTTCTATGCTAGAGATAAATGATGATGATGGACTTGTTGCTACTGATATTATTCATAATACTGTTTCTATTGAGGGAGGTTCCGACTCTGTGGACCCACCTCTTTCTTTTGACACTATGTCCAGGTTTGTCACTCGCTTCGATGATATTTCTCATGGTAATAATGACATAAGTATTTTCGAGTATTTTCTTGTGTCACAGCATTTTTCTTTTATTACACCACCAGCACCCACAACACATCTTTATGATGTTGATGATGTGACCGACTAGGTGGCCAATCAAAGTGTGATTTTGATATGGAGGATAAGAAAGTTACACCCATTTCTTGTAACCATAGAGTTGATAGATTTTGGGGCACTCCTCAGACGTACCTGTGAGATTAGATCGGGCTCCTTCCCATTCCGTATGAGAGGAGCATTGATCGACCGGCTTCAGTCATACTGGATGTATATTCATGGTCATATGAGGCACATTCCTGTGCCATGGACTCCTTCCATAAAGGTATCATTACCCATTCTACCACATGCTGAAGCAAGCTAAGGTAAAATTCGAGTATACTTACACCTCGATCAAGTTTACAGGTTAAGGAAGAAATTCATAAGCAACTTAGTGTTGGCTCATTATCAGTGGTTAAGTATCCTGAGTGGCTAGCTAATGTCGTCCATGTTCCCAAAAAGGATGGTAAGGTTAGAGTTTGTGTAGACTTTCGTGATCTGAACAAAGCACTGCGATGATTTTCCTCCCACACGTTGGATAATGCCAAGTTGACAACACCACAGACATCTGATGTCATTCCTCATGGATGGATTTTCCGTATAATCAAATATGATGGATCTAGAGATATGGAGAAGACTTCTTCACATCGAGCGTACCATCGCTACCAGTTATGCCATTCGTCAAGAATGCATGAGCCGCTATCGTAGAGTCAAGCATTAACTCGTCTCATGACATGATGCATGAGATGTTCAAGGATATGACTGACATGATGTTGAAGTCCCAAGACAAAGGGCAAATCACTTTAGTAGCCCATGCAGGTTTTAAGAGGATCAAATGTTTCAGTCGAGGTTAAACTCCTTAAAGTGCACCTTCAAAACTTCGGGAAACCCGTCACACATTGTTAGTGAGCGAGGCATGGTAGGTTGGATCCCGAAATGATCGTGAGCCACTTAACATGCCTACCCTGTGAGACTGACCGAGAGAGAGATCGTGAGGGCTTACTAAGCAGACACAAAAGATATCGCCGCTTTCATTACTAAAGTGATAGACGTATGTGAGCCTATATTCCGTCTTTTGAGGAAGAACTAGCCTACAATTTGGAATGACCATTGCCAACGTGCTTTTGAGAGGACAAGGAGCCTTCTCCTCTAGCTTTAGTACCTTATGCTAAGGTGCCCTTTCGTCAGATGCCTGTTTCGCCGTGACATGGCCTAGGATGCACAAGCAATTAGCTCTCATGATTCCTGAATGTGTGAGCCATTTACTTCATCTGAGTAAGAGGATGCTAGAATATGGTTCTATACATTATGATTTGAGCACCCTTTGTTCGGGTATCGGTTTTTGGGGCACTCAGAGACTGTGCGACATTATGTGGATAGAGTATTCCAGCTATTTTCGGGGCCCCAAGATCGGATCCACGTGAGGTATTTCCGTTTGATATGCCCGTTTCAACCTGGTAGTTTCAGCCAGATGGTTAGTACTTCTACCGCATGTAATTTGATATTCAGTATGTCACACAGAAATCAGTAAAGGGAAGCGTTGTTGTAGATCATTTAGCTTCTTTGCCTGTATCCGATTATAGACCGATTGATGATGATTTCCCTGATGAGCAGATTGTTTCAATGACTAGTATTACTAAGGATGTCATCGCATTTCTGATGGTGTTGCCAATCGGGGGCTCAGGGTTTGAATCAGCATTCCCATTGATATCACCTTAGGGTGATCATATTTCCAAATCGACCTGGTTAACATTCTCTGATCATCATCCGTTGACGAATAATATAGTTGAGTATGAGGCTTGCATTATGCTTCCAGAGACCGCACTCTCATTCGAGTTGGGGCGCTGTGAGATCTACTAAATTCCAACTTGGTTATTCGTACTACAAGGTATTCGGAGGACTCGGTAGATGAGAAGCCAAGCCCTACCATGCTTAGTCGATTTATCATTGAATGGTTTGTCGAAGCCAGATATTACTACATCCATTCAAAGGTAGAATTCATTTTGTTGATGCTAGCCACCTAGCTTCTCTTAATCGGGAGATTCCTACTGAGTGACTATGTGACCATTATCGATCGAGACTAGGTCCCGCAACAAATTTTACAATACTTGATCGAGATATCGAGGATCATGATGAGCCAATCTTAGTACCACGATATTTATCATTCTTTCTACGCAATACTTACCTACAAGAGCTCCATTTCGGCCAAGGATAAGAGAGCATTAAGACATCTGGCCATCAAATTTGTTGTTTATGGGGATGCATTGTATAGGAGATCGCCCGATGGAATGTTGTTATTATGTCTAGACTGTGCCTCTACAGATCGAGTGATGAGAGAGGTTTATGCAAGAGTCTGTGGCCCACACATGGAAGGTCATATGCTAACGTGTAAAATCATGAGGACTGACTACTTTTAGTTGACCATGGAGACAGATTGTTGCCAATTTGTATAGAGATGTCCAGAGTGTCAGATGCATGGAGACTTGATACACGTACCACCTTCTGAGTTGCATGCCCTCACACCCCCTTAGCCATTTTTAGTATAGGGTATTGATATTATCAAAGATCTCAAGCTGCCCCCCAATGGCATTAAAAACATTTTAGTCACATCGACTATTTCACCAAGTGGGTGGAAGCTGCTTCCTATGTTAGATTGACAAAACCCAGGGTGGCCAAATTCATTAGTTCGGACATTATTTGCCGATATGGGGTCCCTCACGAGCTAATTTATGATAGAGGGGTGCATTTCATAGGCGATGTGGACATGTTGATCTCGTATATGGCATTCAATATCACAGGTATCTGCCCGGCGAAGATAGCCATCAATGGGGCGCTTGAGACCGCGAATAATAATATCAAGAGGATTTTGAGAAAGATGGTCGAGACTTCTCGAGATTGGTCAGAGAAGCTCCCTTTTGCGTTTTGGGCTTATCGTACCTCTACTGGAGCTACCCCATATTCTTTAGTGTATGGTATGGAGGTAGTGCTACCTATTGAGATTGAGATAGGATCTTTGAGAGTAGCACTAGAGCAGCAGATAACCAAGGTCTGAAATGCAGACTTATGATCACTTTGGATGAGAGGAGATTGAGGGCGCATCATGTCTGCCTTGACTGTGAGGAAGATGACCCATGCATTCAGAAAAAGGGTAAAGCCTAGAAAGTTTCAAAAAGGCGACCTAGTCTTAAAAGTCATAAAGGGATTGATCAGCGACTCTAGAGGAAAGTTTAGACTGACTTGGAGTGGGTCGTATGTTATTCGAGATTTGACCTGAAAGGGAGCAAATTTTGGCTAATAGACTCAGATCTTTTTAAAATCGCTCACTGAGCCACCAACGGGATCACCGAAGAAGTTTTATGCGTGAGATCATGGTCAAAGGATGGGTGGCCATCATTTCGTGTAGCCATATTCCCTGTTGCACACCCATACATTGATATATCCTACTACTAGCCCTCTGAGACTTAAGCGGTTTATTATAGCCTTTTTTTTCATTCAGCCTTGCATACCTTTTCTGACCTAGGTTGGGGGCCTGCCCCTATGCTCTTTGTATTTATTAATTGGATCTGTAAGCATTGTGAGCATTGTGTCATTCTTCGTTTCTTCTTTCTTACATCATTACTCGTTTCTTTTCTTTTCCATTTTGCATCTTCACTTCGCTTGCCTTTGAGTTTTGTTTCTATCATTTTCTTTCTTTTCACTTTTATTTTCCCTTATGTGACGATGACATGCTCATTTCCTGAGCTTATGCAGGTTGTCGTCACACCTCTTCGTCTCCACCCTTAAGGTTTGATCCAGAAGTGTTAGTTTGAGGGGACCATTTGGGTTTGGGATTTGAGGTTCATTGGTTAGATTGTGCTAGTGTGGCATTCATCTTACTTTGTTTGTTGTTGGATGCAAAAAATAAAAAATAAAAAAAAATAAAAAAAAGGGAAAAAAAAAAGAGTTACGCTCATTCGATATTCACTTCATTTAATTATTTAGAAGTGTAGCATGGTTTGTGAAGCAGTATTATGGCCAGTCATCGGTTTTGATTGAGGGAATTATTTTCTTAAAAATGCGGTAGAGCATTGTATGATCCTTTTCTCCATGGATCCAAGAGACACATTGGGAGTGAGGTTTTGGTTTCTTTTGCACTAGGTCCCCTGGGTCGTTATCCATATCACCATTCCCATCTTATGGTGACTTGCCTTGATTTGGAATCCTCGAGATAAGTGGTTCGTTGTCATCACTCATTGCTACACTTGTATCCCACCTTGTTTTCCTACTTTCTTCTACATTCCTTTTCATTTTCTTCTATCCTCATATATCGGTTGCCTCTTCATGAGCAGTATCTTTTGGTGTATCATTGTAGCATTGTTCATTTATGTGTTAGTGGTCGATTTGCTCACGTGAGTTCTGCCTTTGGCATTGCGCTACAGGGTTTGGCATTCTCTATTGGGTATTTGTTTGTTTCGATCATTTCATTCACCTTTCACCAGCATGGCTATATTCTGATCCAAGTCAGTAAGATACCGGTATGAATCACCAGTGTTTGCCAGCTATTTATATAGACGGTTCCTCCCTTGATTAGTCTGAGAAATGTCAGCGAGTCTCATTCTTCAGAGGAATACTCGGATCACATATTGCCTTTCCATTCAATTTATTACCTCAAGTCCATGCTCAGATACAAATGATATAGAGAGTTGGGACCGTTGATGGCGCTATTATTTGTGCTGACCACGCGTTACTTTAAGGCGTCTCCATCCTTACATCTTGGCTTTAGCTCTTACACGTAATAAGGCTTAATCCGTTTCGCTAAAGGCGTTTTTGGGTATTGCGAGTTTGAAATGGCCCATTATTCATCTTTGTTTCTTCATATAATAGAGCACTTTTGAGAGCTAACTAGGGATCAGATTCCCGGTATTCATTTACCCAGCAAGGATGTGCATACTAGGGCATTCCCCTATTCATTGTCCCGTTTGCTCACGCAAACGATTGGGTTTTCAATGATGTATTTCAGGGTTTTCATCGAGATATTTGAGCTTCAGATGTAAATACAGGGGCATACCCCCTATAAGTTGTTGGTGGATAAGGAGGGCTTTTACTCAAGAATGAATGTTTATAATATTTCAAGCTTTGTGACTTTGACTTTATGTGCAGTGGTGGGTTTTTGACATGCTATCGATGCCTTAGACTAGGGCATAACCCCTTCTTTGAGCATTTGGACACGTTCGATCCCTTCTTTTGTTTCGGGTTCTCGGCATAAATAGGATTGGATCATACCGTTTTGTTTCGGGTTCTCTGGCATCGCGCGTAGGTCGATCGCCAGTTTGTTTGGGTTCTCAGTAACACCCAAGTGATCCCTTCGTTTTGTTTGCCGGGTTCTCAGCGCTCATTGACGGTCGATCCCTTCATTTGTTTCCGGAGTTCTGCGGCGCCATTATGGATTGATCCTTCATTTGTTCCGGGTTCTCCGGCATCGCGCGGTCGATCCCTTTGTTTGTTCGGGTTCTCGGAACGCCGGCGCTAGGTCGATCCCTTTGTTTTTGTTTAGGTTCTCGGCATCAGCCCGGGTGATCCTTCCTTTTGTTTCGGGTTCTCCGGTGTTGCACCTACATTCGATCCTTTCATTTTGTTTGAGTTCGACATCGTGCGGATCGATCTTTGTTTTACCCCGGTACTGCGCCGTGCACAGATTGATCCTTCATTTGTTTGGGTTCTCGGCGTGTGCCGGATTCCATCTCTTTGTTTTGTTTTGGGTTCTCCTGCATCGTGCCTAGATTTCCCTATATTCACTGGCATCGTTTCCGGATTCCTCATCTTCTCCGGCATCGTACTCGATTTTCATTATCTTTTATGGCATCGTGTCCAAATTTTCTTATCTTCGCCGACATCATGTCCGGATCACTCATCTTCCCAGGCATCGTGCTTAGGTTTCTCTTAGTCCTTCAGTCATGGCGACTCAGTTCCGTTAGCCTTCGGTACTAGGTAAGGGGAAACAATTATTGGTCATCTGAGTTCATCACTAGAGTTTGTTTCACTCTTGCATCACTTGCACTTTGCACCCATGATTCACTAAGTTCGTTCATATGAAGGGCATGTTTGTGGTACACTCAATTTTGTCCCTCAACACTTGCATTTATCCTTTGGGTGTAACACTCACCCATTGTTCTCATATGGCACCGTTAGGGAAATTTCCTTTTCCTGCAAATAGTCGGTCTCTGGGAGGCCTCGGGTGGGCTTGTATGTGTGGTACATTGAGTGCTATGTAGTTATTAACTACGTTGTGGAAGCAAAGTGGGGCCTCGGAGTTTTAACTCAATGTCGAGTTTATTGGAGTAAGTCGAATGAGGAGCACTTGGGGTTGTTTCGATCATATCTCCCTCATCCGAACTCGAAATAATGCATTGTTTATTTTGTTGGATTCCCTACTCATTGAATAACTCTCTGACAAAATTTGAGAATTTTTTATCAGCAGATCATAGGTTAGAAACCAAACTCAACGAGTTGATTCGATAAAGTTCATTATTGGGCTTGAGGTTGGTCGAACACACAGGCTTGTTTTTGGTCATATCTCCCTCATATGAACTCAGGTCCCACCTCCCATTTTTTTTTGTTAGATTCCTTATTCTTTAAGCTGTTATCTAAATTTTCAAAAAATTTCTCGATCTGGCTCGACTTGTTGAGTATCTGGTTCATAGGTTCTTTAGTCGGTTGCTATAGAAGGATGATTTTGGTAGGTTTGGGCCAAATCCTACTTGGTTCAACCATAATCGAATCAGTCTAGGCATAATTGTGTCCCGAGTTATGGGCCATTTGTCAGAGCACGCTTGCAGCCACCTTGGGTCCATTTTGGATTCTTGGTGGTTAAGCAAATGAGTTGTTAATGTAACCCCGGCTCTAACCTCGTGAATGGAGAATGTTATGGAGTTGGGAAATCGAGACTGATTGGGGGAGTTCTCAAAACTGAAGGTGTGCAAAATGGAGTGAGCTCAGATGTTTATGAAGGAGAAATATAAGCAAAAAAAAAAAATAGAGGAAGGGGACAAGAAAAAAAGAAGCGAGAGAAAAAGGGAGAGAAGAAAGGATAAAGAAGGAAAAAGGAAAGGATGAGAGATTCTCTAGATCCTGGTGGGAGTGGTCTCTCTCATTTTGAAGGGGATTGCTTAAAGTTTTGAGGGAGTGGATACCTAGTTTTGGAGGCAAAAAAAAAAAAGGAAGACAAAGGGGGAGTAGTCGTGAATCCTATAGGTATGAACGTTGTATGCTTCTCCTATTTCTTTTGCACATGTCTTTGCCTTTGATGTTTGCAGCCTTGTTTTAGGGCACTAGGAATTGTTTGGGTCAGTTATCACTCATTCGGAGTCAGAATTGTGCACCGTTTATTTTTTTGGTTTCATTACTCTATAAGCAATGTTCTGAAAATTTTTAAGAAATGTTCTCAATTGGCTCAACAAGTTGGGGAACCGGATCAGCCAGTTCATTAGGTTCTATTTTCAGGACCAACAGTTAGGGCACTAGGCATTGTTTAGGTCAGTTATCACTCATTCGGAGTCTAAATTGTACACCGTTTGTTTTTTTGGATTCCTTAGTCTGTAAGGAATTTTTTGAAAATTTTTGAGAACTGTTCTCAATGAGCTCAACTAGTTGGGGAACTTGATCAGCCGGTTCATTAGGTTATGTTTTCAGGAACATCAGTTAGGGAACTAGGAATTGTTTAGGTCAGTTCTCACTTATTCGGAGTATGAATTGTACACCGTTTGTTTTTTGGGATTCCTTATCTGTAAGGAATGTTCTGAAAAATTTTGAGAACTATTCTCAACCGGATCAACCAGATGGGGAACCAGATAAGCCGGTTCATTAGGTCCTGTTTTCAAGAAGAAAAATAAGTGAGGAACAAACGTGTTTGGTGCGTTCTATCATTGAGTCAAGTACCGTTTGTTTTTTGAGTTCCTTACTCTGTGAGGAATATTCTTAAACAATTTGAGAACTGTTCTCAACAAGGTCAGCAGTTGGGAAACGGATCGGCTTGATTCGTGGGATTATGTTTCGGGAGCGACAATTAGGGCACTAGGTATTGTTTGGGTCAATTATCATTCATTCGAAGTTGGAATTGTACATTGTTCATTTTTTTCAATTCCTTACTCTATAAGGAATGTTCTAAAAATTTTTGAGAATTTTTCTTAACCGGCTTAACCAGTTAGGGAACCGGATCAACTGGTTCATTAGGTTCTATTTTCAGGAACAACAGTTAGGGCACTAGTCATTGTTTGGTTCAGTTCTCACTCATTCGGAGTCGGAATTGTACACGGTTTATTGTTTTAGATTCCTTACTTTGTAAGGAATGTTATGACAAAATTTTATAACTGTTCTCAACTAGCTCAATTGGTTGAGAACAAAATTGGCATTCATTCGGTTTACATTTACAGAAACAGTGATTAAGGTACTTTGCATTGTTTGGATGGGATCTAACTTTACCTCATCAGGTTGAATCATATGCGTTGCTTTTTGGGTTCTACTCTGTGAGAATGGTCTAACAAATTTGATATTTTTTATAATTAGCTCCACAGTTGGAAGCTGAATAGGTTAATTGAGGTTTTTTTTTTATAGGGATAGCATGATTTTAGTTTAATTGGAGCCCATGACCTTTGTGAGTAAAGCTCATTCACTCTAGATTAGTGTACAACTATGTTTAGGGTATGAAATGGGGTTTAGTTTAGGTTAATGTGGTCCCATTTTGGATTCATAAGAGTTAGGGTCAATGCGGGTCAAAGGGTGGTTAGTTAAGCACTAGTAGTCTAGTGTTTTGTCATGGGATTCTTTGAAGATGAATAGTATATTTGAATAGTTGCACAAGTTTTGTAGCATCAATGAGTGGCTGAGATGAGATGTATGGTTTCTCCTGGCTTCCTTTGCTTTTGATATTTAATTTTGGAGATTTTTGTATTGCGAACATGAGTACATTAGCGGGCTTTGGTATTTTGCATTTATACGCCATGGTGTTTGGTTTTTGATGTTTATGGTGCATTGCAGGCTTGTTGACTAACGTCTTATGCAGCTCTTGGATAGGACCACGGTACGCCCATTGTTTTTGTTTGGTAGAGTGTTTATGCATGTTGAATCTTTGAGTAGGTTGGTGTGGTGGGTCATCTGTTTAGCTAAGTGATCGGTCAGTCTTTAACCCATGATCCCACTTGCCAAATTCATTAGTAGAGACCGAGTTCTGGGCCTAGAGGGGTGCTACCTCTCATAGAGTATCTTCCCAATAGGTAACCTGATCCCCGAACTTAGAAAACTAGTTTTTGTGGACCGTTTTTTCCTGATTGAAGTCAATGAGGGGTTTTTATTCTTACTTCATTTTCCCCATTTAAAAAATAAATAAAAATAAAAAGTAAGTGGCGACTCTAAAAAAAACTGTTCCTTACTCGGGACGGATTTTCGAAATCTCAAAAATCAACTCACTTTTTTTCTATTAATAGAAAGTCGTGCCGGCATGTGGATCAGATAGGGTCCACAAATTGGCTACTCCACTGGGGAATTCGGTTCCCCAACCGGTTGAGCCAATTTAAAACAGTTTATTCTTGAAATTATCAAAAACATTCATATAGGTAAAGGAATACATAAAAACAAGCCGATTGTAGAATTCGCGAATGAGTGGCCGGCCCAAGCAATGCCTGGTGCCACTAGCTGTTTGTTTGCAAATCATAACCTAATGAATGTGCCGTTCTTAACCGGTTGAGCCGATTGAGAAAAGTTCTCAAAAATTTTCAGAACATTTCTTACAGATTAAGGAATCTAACAAAATAAATGGTGTACAATTATGACTTCGAATGAGTAGGAATTGACCCAAACAATGCCTAGTGCCTTAATTGCTGTTCTTGAGAAATAAAACCTCATGAATCGGTTGATCCGGTTCCCCAGTAGGTTGCGCTAGTTGAGAATAGTTCTCAAAATTTTTATAACATTCCTTATAGAGTAAGGAATCTAAAAAAATAAATGGTGTATAATTCCGACTCTGAATGAGTGAGAACTGACCCAAACAATGCCTAGTGCCCTAACTGTTGTTCCTGAAAACATAACCTAATAAACCGGCTGATCCAGTTCCCCAACCGGTTGAGCTGGTTGAGACAAGTTCTCAAAATTTTTGAGAACATTCCTTATAGAGTAAGGAATCCAACAAAATAAACGGTGTACAATTCCAACTCCGAATGAGTGAGAACTGATCCAAACAATGCCTAGTGCCCTAAAACGAGGCTACAAACATCAAAGGCAAAGACAAGCGTTGAAAAGAAACTGAGAAGCATTACAATGTTCATACCATAGGATCCACAAATTTACCCCCTTTGTCTTCCTTATTTTCTGCCTCCAAAACCAAGTATCCATTCCCTCAAAACAATAGGAAATCCCCTTCAAAATGAGAGAGACAACTCCTACTCGAATCTAGAGAATCTCTCCTCCTTTTCTTTTTCCTCCTTTTTCCTTTCTTTTCTTATCTCCATTTTTTCCTCTTGGCTTCTTTTTTGCTTGTCCCCTCCCTCCCTCTTTTTTTTTTTTTTGCTTGTATTTCTCCTTCATAAACATCTAAGCTCACTCCATTTTGTACACCTTCAGTCCTGGGAACTCCCCCAATCAATCTCGGACTTCTCCGGCTCCATAAACACTTCTCTATTCATGAGTTTAGGAGCTGGCCACATTAACTCATTTGCTTAATCGTCAAGAATCCAAAATGGACTCAAGGTGGGTTGAAAGAAACCTAAAAAATGGCCATAACTAGACCCAAATCGTGCCTAGGACTGATCTAGAGCTTATGGGCTCAAACCAAGTAGGATTTAGGCTCCAAAACCACCAAAATCAGTGTTCTACACAAGTCAACTCGAAGAACTGGTTGAACCGGATGCCAAACGGTCGAGCCGACTAAGAAATTTTTTGAAAATTTGATAGAATATTCCTTGAAGAATAAGGAATCCAACAAAAAAAAAAAAAAAAACAGAGTGTAATTCCAAGTTCAAATGAGGGAGATATGACCAAAACAAGCTCGGGTGCTCCGAATTTGAACTTGCTCCAATAATGAACTTTAATTGAAATTTGCCGAATCGGATGAGCCGGTTCCCAACCGGTTGATATGGTTGATTAAAAATTCTCAAATTTTATCAGAAAATTCTTCAATGAGCAGGGAATCCAACAAAAGAAACAGTGCATAATTTCGAGTTCAGATGAGGGAGATATGATCGAAACAAGCCAAAGTGCTTCGAATTCAAACATGCTTTAATGAATTCTGCCTAAGCCGAAACTTTGAGGACCGGTTGAGCCAGTTGAGAAAAATTTTGAAATTTTGACAGAATATTCCTTGGGGATCAAGGAGTCCATAAAAATAAAAATAAAAACGATGCACGATTTTGAGTTTGGATGAGGGAGATATGATCGAAACAAGCCCAAGTGCTCATCATTCAACATACTCCAATAAACTCCGATTGAGTTAAAACCTCAGAGACCCCACTTGCTTCCCTAAGTGACAAGATGCCACAACTTAAGACACGCACTTAATGTACCATAATAAGCCCACCTGAGGCTCGAAGACGACGGTCTTAAAAGGACCCTAATACATTCTTATGAGAACGATGGGTGAGTGTGACACCCAAAGGACAAATGAAAGTGCTGGGGGACAAAATTGAGGGTCTACAATAAGTCCGGATATCATTCCAATGGGGATTGATTAAAAAATCTAAAGATCAACTTCCCCTACTACTAAAGATCATTACTATTTGAACCTCTAATTTCCAAAAGAGATTAAAATTTCTAAAAAAAAAAAATTGAATGAAAGAATTTTCTATATAATGTTTTGTAATGAAAAAAGAAAATCTAAAATACATGGATTAGAGAGCTCACTGAACTAAAATAACACTGGGAATGAAATCGGTGTTATGACTATCAATTTGAAAAGTTCCCAAAGAAAATACAATTAAGGGCATGAACTCTGAAATTGTCCAAGAGCAGGGTAGTGTAGCCTTGGAATGCCTCCCGACACTACACATTTCACTCTCTAGATGACCATATTCCTAAACCAGGTCATTGGATCTAAAGAGCTACTTGTAGGACTTGATAATCTTTAAGATCTGACTATTTTTCCTTCTCAGTACTTCACAATCATCTCTTAGGACTAGAAATTGCTTGCCCCCATAGGCAGGATAATCTTGCCTTCTCCAATACAATTGGTACCTCATCCATCAATTTGACTAAAATTCCCCCTCTCCTTGATTAGAATCTTAGCTAACACGGGATTGAGATTATTCTACCAGATTGAGGTGAAACCTTTATGGATTAAATTAATAGATCAATAAGCGGCTCTTATGCCTTGGGAACACACTCATACTGTCACCTAGGAGGGAACCTTGAAGTCAGAGGTTAGAACATCACCAGTGATGTATCAAAGTAGTCCTTAGAGTACATTAGTTCAATGAATGTCAGTACAATATACCCCCAAGTAACTG
The DNA here is from genome assembly GCA_016808115.1 of Tetrastigma voinierianum. NCBI lineage: Eukaryota > Viridiplantae > Streptophyta > Magnoliopsida > Vitales > Vitaceae > Tetrastigma > Tetrastigma voinierianum. Next base: position 398,235 of record JAEQBH010000668.1, read on the forward strand.
CTCTTTGCTCCCAAGCCGTCCATCCTTGTGTCACTCAGAGGATCTTGGAAATCATAGCACAAATACAACTCTTTTTGGGCATAAAACATTAATATTCAGAACAACTCATTGTTAGAGCAATACCAATTAGCAGTATGCATTCTTCTCTCATTGCTTCCTAGTTTGTTTATCACTGCATCCAAATTTTGCTTCATGAAATATACGATTCAGCCTCACTTAAACCACTCGCCCGTCTTGCAATTTCGCAGCCAGAGATGGAGCCTTGTAGTTGTGATTTGCAAAGGTCTTCAATCAACTCCGTCATTTCCCAGATGCTCCCTAAAATACCCTAGAATGTTTATAATATTTTTATTATATATTCTGGGTATGAATTGAGTCAAACTTTAGTTTTTCCGTAATTTGATAAATTAAGAATTGAAATGTAATTGAAAGAGTGAGCATGGGGATTTGAATATTTTATGCTAAATTGAGAAATGTATTGAACCCGAAATAAACCCAAAGTGAAAAAAGGGAAAATGTGGAAATTTGTAAAATTAGGACCTAAGGTCAATTATAAAAAGAATAGATGTTTAAGGAATTGTGATAATGAATGGTCAAAAGTATAATGAGATCGCCAAAATGGAGAATCGATTTATTTGTGGCCAAACAAGGCCTTATGAGAATTAAGTGACTTAAGGCCAAAAGGAAAATGAGAATTTAGAGCAAGGTGGAAGGCCAAACATGGCCTTACACTCAAAAATAGAGATTTAAAGGCCAAAATGTGGTCTTGGGGCTCATTTTAAAGAGCAATCCTGTTTTTTGTGAGAGAAGGAGAGAAAAGATATAAAAAGCTGTGGTTCGAAGAGATCAACCAGTTGGCTTCGTTCCCCATTCTTCCTCCTAAAAGACTAAACAATTATATAGTTAAGAGATCGAAGAGGTTCAAGGTGGGCCATCAAACCCTAACCTCATCTTCTATGACGGATTTTTGGGGAAAAGTCCTAACTTGAGGAAAATGTATTTTCATTGATTCTAAACCACTGAGTTGTTTCTAAGTGATTCCATGGTGGATTTTTGATATGGGAGGTATTGGAGAAGAGAGAGATGAAAATGTGAAAAATTAAAAAATCCCGAACATTTCCGAGCAAGAAAACAAGCACCCGCATCGGTATTAGTCAAGCTGCACGGAGACAGTTGGAACTTGTACCAGACACCCCAAGAAATGAGCAACCTAAACCTGCATGTGTGGTCATATTACCGCAAAGTTGTTCCAACAGCCCCATTTTGCATACTCAGTCATAAGTCCCGTGATTCTTATACACCGGCTGCCGAGGGATCTCTAAGAAACAGGCAGACATTCATTTCTGCGATAATCGCTAGTATGACACGTGCTTAACCACTAAAAGTGAAGAAATTGTATTTGACTAGGTGCGGGTGAGGACGAAAACCTGACCTAAGATTGTTATCGAAAAGGAAAAAGGAATCGATAATTGGTTTGTTCTATACTTGTTCTTTATTCTAGTTTGTTCTCTACACGTTCTTTATTCTCATATTGCTCTCTATTTGCGAAATATACATATAAATATATATCGATTCGAATGATTAGTATTTGAAATGTTTGGACAAATATCCGCATGTGCGCGCAGGTTTGAGCTACAAAGTTTAATTTATTGCATAAAAGTAATCGATTTGAAACGTGATATCAATGACCAACATGACGGATGTCCACCAACCGAATTCGCCATGAGGGTAAACTATAATTCGGTTAAATGAAACTACATTGCTAATGTAATGAACAAGATAGGATTCATCAACTTAATCGTCAGGAATGTCAAATTCTGCACATATGTGAAACCGTAATTGTTAAATGGAAACCACATTAGCACATCGACATACGCACGTGATTCACCAACCGAATCATCGCGGAATACGTCGTGACTTTATAGTCATATGTAAAATGGTAATATTGAGTGTGAAACCACATCGCTAATGAATGACAAATGTGACGTGATTTACCAACCTAATCCGCCATGGATGTCGACTTATAGCCATATGTGAAATCACAAACCTAAAAGCTAAACAAACAGATGAAAAAGTGTATTTGTATGCTATCTTTTATATTGCACGATATCAGATAAAGGCATTATTTTGATAAATGTATTGATTTTATATGGAACGAAATGGAATACGAATCAGATAGAACAACTAAGCATGAAAATGCTTAGCGTATTGTTTTTACTTCAATGTGCAAAACAGTGATATTACTAAAGCAAGACTCAAGATCGAGGAGTCGTGAGTCATAGAGAAGGAATTCATGAGTATGTCTGGCCATATGCATTACTCCATTTCTTCGAACATCGGCCATTCTGTAAAACAATAACTCGAATCATTATTTTTGTAAAATGAATTTTGCTAAATGTAAGTGGTATGAGTCTTTTGAATGTGTAAATGTTTATGGGCTTGCCCAAAACGAAATGCTTCCGCGTAATTACAAAATCTAAAATGAATAACACAAGCCAAATGTTTTGAAAAGATAATTGAAAATGCTCCGAGTAAACCTGCTCGCTCTGATCCGCCCAACCGGCCTGAGTCTGGGATTCGGTCGCATTAATTTTTTTGAAAAACTAAAATTTAACAAACGATAACCAGTGGATTTGATTAATGGCTTTAAACAAGCGTCCCTGACGCTCGGTTCAGATCCCGCCAACCGGCCTGCCCTATTACCGGGTCGCTACACCTCCTCTCGTGACTTCTTCTTAAAGCCCCCACAAGATGCATCAACATACCTCGAGGTATAATTCATAGCATGATAAAAATATCCATCTGAGTGGTCAAGTCTATCCCATGCATAGGACATCTTTTTGAGCAAAATTCTAAATCTTTTCCATGCGCTTGTAGATTCTCATCCTCCCCTCAAGCCAAGACTATACCCTCATCTTCTTCGGGATGTCGAGCCGAGGGGAAAATCCGCCCATATAGTGCCTTCCACCGGCTCTTTCCCGTTCATCGATCCAACTAGCAATGACTCAAACGAAGTTGCTACCACATCTCTTAGTGAAAAGGGAAGAGTCGGAGCCTGATCACTTATGGTATCACACCATGTAATTTAACTGTGTTGGCCATCCTCATGAATCTTCCCATATGCTCATTGGGATCTTCAGAAGGATGACCAGTAAACTGGTGTTGCTGTACCATAGTCATCAAAGCTGGCTTCAGCTCGAAATTGTTGGCTTATATGGCAAGTTGTCTAACAACAGAGTATTCCTCTTCAATAATAGGCCTCCAAAAGTCCTCCATAGTATTAGGCCTCTGAGGTCTCTCTGTTTCTTCTTCTTCTTTTGGAATAGCTTGCAGTCTTTCTCTTTGGTTTGCCATTCTTCTGGATTATGCACTTATGATCTTCCTTAGATTTCTTAATGTTCTCTCAATTTCAGTATCCGAGGCAACTCATTTGACTATGTGCATTTACTATTTTCCCGAAATAAATACACGATATCAATGAAACGGCGGGGAACAATATTCCAATTAAGCTCATATAAAAATTTCAGTAGCTTCATCAGCCACTGTATTTAAAATAGTTTTTGAGATTTTCTAAAATTTATTGTATAATAAAGAAAATAACGAAAAATGTCCAAATTAGTAATTCCCTTTTTGGTTAGAATATTGATCTTAAAATTCATCAATCATATTTCCCCGGCAACGGCACCAAAAACTTGTTGACCAAATCTATAAACGAAGTTATGACTCAACCACCAAAGAATATTATCTATTCCCCGGCAACGATGCTAAAAACTTGTTGACCGATTTTTGTATATAGACCAAAACTTGTTGAGACCGGAATGTGTGATGAGGTCAGTGTGTGCCAAACTTCTGGTACTGCCACCCAAGAACTATTCAATCCCCGGCAAGGACACCAAAAACTTGTTGACCGAAATGTGATAAAAATGAACAAGCCTGCCTTTGTTTGTAAAATCGGTTTCATTAAAATTTCTGAGTTTAGTCTTAATCATCGCAAGTACGCATCGCATGCTAATAGTAAAAGTGGATTTTCATTAAGTCCAGATATAGTTTCCACGGGGATTGAGTATGAATCATAAAATCAACTACCCCTACTACTCAAGATCCTTACTATTTGAACTTCAATGTTAAGAGGTTTTGAAAAGACGAATAAAATAATACTAAAGTAATTCACTAGTGTACATAAAATATTAATAAGAATGGAGTTGAGAGTTCATTGGGTGAGACAACACTAGAACATAGATCACTAAGTAATTTATCAATTTCTGCATCATTTTTAATCTTAGCTAAGCCATAAATTGGAAAGCCGAATTTGTCAAAGATACAATGTGGTACGGTTTGAATTTCTCCCTTAACCATACCTTTCACTAATAAGAGATTCATGTTCATTTCTGATTCATGAATTTAATCAGCTACTTGAAACATATATAAACTCTTCTAAGATGTAAGATTTTCCTCAGCATTTCACACCAGATTCTAGACTGAGTTTTCCTGCTCTATAAACAGGATATTGCAAGCCTTCTACAATTTGATTGACACATCATCCTACATTTCTATTGAAAATTTCCATCCCCTTGATTAGATCTCTACTAACACGGGATCAGAATAAGTTCATCAGAAAGAGGAGGAACCACCGAGTGATTAAACTGATACTTCATTCAACTATTCCCACACAATGATTAAGTTGGTGATCTATCAAAGTAACTCCTCAAAGTTCTTTAGTTCCTGGGTATTAGTCTACCATACCCACAAAGAACTGCTTTATGCTCTCAAGATTCTCCATCTATGTACATGTTGTGAGGGTCTCCGAAATCGCAGGAAGATACAAATTTTTCGTACACAGAATAAATTCTGGAATAGGGTAAGTTCATAAATAATACCAATCAAATAAATTCAAGAATTATAACTAAAGTGTTCTTCCATTTTGTGCAGAGAAATGACGATCATCATCGACCCATTCCCAGAGGGAGCACGACTCTTCAAAACTAGTTCACTCATATCAATGACTAACTGATCAGGACGATTCACTGAAAGTGTAAACGAACTTAAATAAATGAAATCCAGAAATTTTCCAAACTCTATTTTATTTAAGAATAGTAATGAAAGAGAAAATTTAACAAGAAATTCTAACTCGAAGCTGCACTACAGTTCATTACTCAACTGTGGAAAATAAAAAGCAAACTAACTAAAAACTACACTAAATCAAAATCTACTAAAGCGGAAATAAAATAAAAAATAAATAAAAATAAAACTATAAAAATAGTCCTTCAACGCCTGCAACTTCAGAGCAGTTTCATACGCCTGACAGTTCGGTTCGATAGACTTTCCAATGCTTGGGCCACACTTCAATAATCATGTTGTGGATCCCCAAAAATTTTCGCTCAAATTGATCAGCTTCGTCGCAACATAGAAAGTTATGCGTCATAATAGAGTTTTCGGGCCTTTGTCGTAGCGCCTCGTTGTTCTGGGTCGCGACCTAATTCTCTCGAGCTCTTTCGATTTTGTCGATAGATCGATGTCGTCGCAGACATAATTTTGTAGCGCCTTTGCTTCGTCGCGAACAAGAATGTCTTCGTGTCACGACACCAAACCCGTTCGCAACTAAATTCCTAAGGCCCTTACTTCTAGAATTAGTCGACATAATTTTCCCTTGTCGACAAACATTTTTCTTCACTTAGCCACTGTCGCAACAGTTTTCTCCTCGTCGCAACAAGATTTCGGAGTCCTTAGCAATTTTTGTCGTACGTAAAAACTCCTCGTCGCTGCATGTACTCTTTTCTTTCTCTCGATTCTTATTGTTTCCTCGAAGCCATTTGTTGCGACATAGAAATCTTTTGTTGCACAAAGTTTGACTTCATAATCAGCGCTTCTCCTTCAATTTCTATCGTGACCTAATTTTATTTTGTCGCGTCCTAATTTTATTCTATCGCGACTGAATTCTATAATTCCATAGCTTTTATTGTCGTGATAGAAAATTTCTTTATCGCGACAGAGATTCTACCTTCAATTCTTTACTATCGCAACATGAATTTCTTTGTCTCCATTCCTCTTGTGTTGCTCTTCAACTCCTTGTCGCGATAGAAATCACCTCCTTCATATTTTGTTTATCACAACAGAAATAATCTTTGTCGCGATAGAATTTTGTTGCTCTTTTTTGTGAATTTTGAATGTGATGTCGCGACAGGATTTTCTTTGATGCGATAGGAATTCTTCCTTGAGCTGACTTTATGTTGAAAACTTTGTCGCAACATAAAAAACACTTGTCTCAACTGACTTGTGTTGTATTCTTGTCATTTTCTATCGCGACAAAGCTGTCTTTTGTCGCGATAGAGTTCATATGTTAATCTTCAGCTTTCTTGTTGCGACAGAGGAAATATTGTCGCAACACAACTCATTTTCTATTTTCCTTGATCATTGTTGCGATAGAGTTAAGGATTGTCGCGACAATCTTCTTTTCATTCTTCTTTCGCAATGTCGCGACATAGAACTCTTTGTCGCAACAAAGACTTATTTACGCCCAAGTTTAGCCCGACTTTGTCAGAACATATAGTCAGTTTGGTCATGAGATAGTTCTTTTGGCATGCTTGAAATTGTGTCGCGACATACAAAAACTATGTCACGACAGAACTGCTACATTTTCCATTTTTATTTTTTTTTTGCTTATTTTCAGCTCGTTTTCTTCTTTTTCAATTAGCACCTGCAAAACACAAAGTTGGTGAATGATTAGTACCCAAAAAGTGCTATTTTGAACCCTATTTAAGATAGGTTCTAAGTACTCAGGCACTAATCATATTAATTAAGCCAATTCCGACACGTGTAGGTCCCTGGTGCCAATGATTGTATTTTTGAGGTCGTTTGTGGTAGTTTTGCAAAGTTTCTATAAACCTATCCTACCATATTGCTAAGCATATCAAGTCGAAATGAAGTTACAATCGAAAGTTCGTATGATTTATTTTCGACATACCGCCGTGAATGAAGAAATCAAGTGAAACAAGCCGATGCGTATCGGAATATGCGTGATGCGCGAAGTCGGGAAATTTCAGAATAGCGAATTTTCATGAGGTATTGAAATTCTCGCTACATAGCTAATTTTCGGCTTATGCCAGCGAAATTTCACTACATAGCAAAATCCGTTGAACAATAGCGTAAATTTTCACTAGAATAGCTACTCGCCATGTATTGAAATTTCGCTACATAGCGAATTTTCTACATAAATAATTTTCGCTATGCTAGCAAAAATTACAGATATTAAATTTTTCACCCTGTAAAGAAAAATGTTCTCGCTTTCCTCGCTTTGTGTACAAAACGACCCCGTTTTTGGTTAATTTCATTTCTACCCTCACTGTAATTATACTAGTTAGGTTAGATTGGTATTTTCACCTGGTTGTAAGGCTATATAAGCCATTTTCAAAACAATTTGTAACCTAACTTTCATCAAAGCCATTTTCCATTTATGGGCCCCTGTTTTCGGCTCTCATTTTCTCTCTTCTCTCTCTTCTTTCTCTCACTTTCTAGGCAACCAAACACACCCTTTGAGGATGACAACTCAAAGGATGTTTGGCTAAAGCCTCTAAACCTTTAAGAGAAGGGTTACTAGGTTGGTTGATGAGGTTTGCAGATCCTCTCGTTACAAAGCTACCGGGTATTTATGTTTAAAACTTTCAAAACTAGGTTTAAAAGCTATTTGACACTTTATTCGATCAATACTTGGCAAGCTTTAGGGTTCAAGTGTATTCTTAATGTGTTAGATAATACGACATCCATTAGTTGTCATTTATGAGCCATCTGGGTTAAATGCTAGATTTCAAATCAAGGAACGCTAATGCTCGCGAAATGCTATGTTTCAAAGAGGAAAGGTACTAAGGGTAGGTTTTTAAAGTTAAACAAAGATCCGGGTTCTTGGAAATGACTATGGTGGTCATTTAATTCCTGTCAAGCAGGAAATGTCCGAGGACACCTTACAACCATCATACTCAAACTAGTGGCCCAAAAACTTCAAGGTCTTCTTTACATTTTATTTCGAATTACCTTCGCTAGCAGCGACAACATCCACTGCTTCAGAAAAACCGAAATCCAAACAAAAGCTTCACTATTTTGAACCATTATACAAATCATTTGTAAGACGAAAACCCATCCCATTGTTCGATCCTAGAGGCCAATTATACCGCAAAGAGTTTACTACTGGGCAGTTAGAGGAATTTAGGTATAAATTTTGTTGATCCGGAACCCTATTGCGGCACGAAATCAGTGAATATTCCATAATTTGGCATAAAAATATATCTAAAACTGTTAAAAACATGCCAAAAAAATGGATTAAAAAATAGACGAGTTTAAGACTCATCAATTACAAATAACAATGACTAGTTAATCAAACAAATTCATTGAAATTGTAATCAAAACTGAATAAAAATGAAATCCATAAAAATTTCCAGATTCCACTAAAGTTCAGACATAAATGAAGCTTGGCTTACAATCAATCCAGCTTGGAATCTCAACTCAAATCCACTACTCTAATCCTAAAAGAAAGAAAAATAAATCTAAAAAATAAAATAAAAATTTATACAATGAGATTTTCAACTCCTCCAAAAACACAAAACTGGATGAAAAACAGCTGAAAATCTACGCACTTCTCCCTAGGAGCTTCTATTTATAGACTTAAGACATTGGGCCCTAAAAACAAGGTGAAAATCATGAACTTCGAAAAGCCAAAAAAATTTATGCCCTAGTCGCTGATGCCGTGGTCATCAGGATCGATGTCGGACATCAAGATGCATCACGTGGTTCGACCGTGTCGCGGACATTCAAAATATGTTGTGGCAATTCTGAGTTCTGAATGATTAGGCAATGTGGTGGCCGATGTCGCTACATTTCAATTGTGATGTCGCGACATTGCTTTAATGTTTCATCGCGTTCGCGAAACATCGTTTCACCGCTACTAAATTCTCACGCTGACATTGTCGATTCTTCGTTTTATCCCTTTACCGATGTCGCTGACTTTAAGTCTCGGCTGTCTCGAAGCGCTACGCTGATTCGAAGTCCCTTCGCCACGTCGCAACATAGAATGTCTGATGTCACGACATTGGTCCGTTAGTATTTCAACCTTGGCTGCACTAATTTGATGTCACGACATTTCTATTGCTACCGCGACATTGCAAGTTTAAATCTTCGCAGCCAGTCTTATGTCGCGACATTACCGCCGAGGTTGAGCAGTTTGATGTCGCAACATTGGCGTTATGATGTCATAATATTGACTCGATGTTGCGCCAATAAGTCATGACATTGTTGCTGGATGGTCGCGGACATTGAAATCATGTCGTGAGTCTCCTTATGATGTCAAGGACACGAGTTGGTGTCACAACATTCTTCGCCACTGTCGCGATTATCATACTTTTGTTGCACAATGTCGACGCTTTCTTCCTTAAATTATAGCAAAACATAAATCTGGGTGAAGACTCCATAATTTTACATTAAATTGAACTTTTAAGCCTTAAATATACATGGAAAAATGGCCTTAAAAATAGACGAGTTTTAGACTCATCAAACAAGTTCAAAAGTTTTATGAGATCTAAACATTATGATTTCTAATTTTTTCTCTAAACCAAGCATAATTAGCTAACAAAGGTACAAGAGACTTGTGCTTAGTTTTGTACAAACCTATAGCTAAGTGTACAGTTGTATGATTAACCAATTTGGTTTTCAAATCAACTATCTCTTACATTATTTAAATGTCAAGAACAACATAATTTGATATCATCATAGGCATTTCAAATATCTCACAATAGACTCAACCAAAACAAAAACAACCTAAAAACTAAAAAAAACCTATAAAAGCAACTAAAACAAATAAACAACTGAAAGAAAACACTAAAGATAGGATCATTGAAGTTGTTGGTACCCTAAAAACAAAAAGAACCACCCCCCAATACCCCAAATGATAAAACATGCATCGGGCCCTCAATGCATGAAATATAAAAGTAAGAACAGAGGACTCCCCTTGATGATCAATTGTGACCATTGGGCTCGGGTGTGGCGGGTCTTGATGAAACTTCCTTAATAACATTCAACTTCAATGTCCTGAAAATCATAAACCAAATAAACACTTAAAATAGAATCAACATGTATCACATACTAAAAATACTATAAACAAACAACTAAAATACTAAATTGATAGAAATCCTTATTTTTGCTTAGGGTGCCTCCTAAGAGCTGTTCTATTTTTAGAGTCCGACTAGACTCATTGGGTAAGTCCGAAATGCTTGCTTTGGCCCTTCATCCATTGTGGCCAATTCTCCCTCTTCATCCTCATCTCTCGTGAGGATGAGTTCCTCCACCTCCATAATGGACAATGTACGCTCAAATGCTAACTCTTTTTTGGGGAAAAAGTTGGCATCAAATTTATATCCTTCTAGAGTGTCCTCTTGAAGGATCTTGGATGCTTGCTTCTGAAAATTTAGAAATGAGCTCTCAATCCAAATGCACATCATATTTTCTTCATCCGTAAGTTGTATGCTTCGGTGGAGCTTGAACTTCACTTTTTCCTTACCAACAAGTAAAGTCATCTCCCCATGTTCTACATCAATCCATGCTTGACTTGTGGCATTGGAAGGTATTCCTATAGATGATACTCATTGGTCCTCTTCCATGCCCAAAGTCATAAAGTCTATGGGGAAATTGAAATTTTCAATCATAACCAAAACATTTTCAATTGTTGTTGGCGGATGGTGCTCTTCAACTTGCCTCTTTCCCAATAATAGCTCTTCCTCATTAGCAAGTTCATTATTTTTCTCCTCAACCAATGTTAGTTCTTGTATTTCCTCCCTAAAACTCGTAGGCACAAAGTTACATTCTCTTTTGTCCTCATCCTTTATGTCGCTTGGGAGTACTAGTATCGTGTGCCCAAAAACAAAGGACTATATCTTGCTCTGATTTCTAGGAGGCCCTCTGAGTGACACAGAGATGGAGAATCTTGAGGGTACGTGATTAGTGCCCAAACAGTGCTATTTTGAACCCTATTTTTAATAGGTTTTTAGCGCTTTTTGTGTACTAATTGTTATACTAACCCAATTCGATACAAACCAGGTCCCTATTGTATTTCGACGCATTCCGAGGTCGCTTTTGTGATTTTTCAGAATTGAAGCCAAATCGTCGGTCAATCCAATCATAACAAAGTCGGGTTGATTTCCATCAATTTCATATGTATTTTTATCAATTTCGCCAGTCGGGAATGAAGAATATCAAAGCAGAAGAAATGGAATAGCTAAGGTGAATAGTAGCCGTCAGGAAGCAATGGAACAAGAGCTGATGAACAAGACTGACATCGTACTTCGCTTACATGCTTGCAATTTCGCTACATAGCAAAATTCACCACCATAGCGAAATGCCTGCTTCATGTTTTTGGTGTTCAAACGACTCCGTTTTGGTTTTTCTCCTTTCTACCCTCATTGTAATAGTTTTAGTTAGGTTAGTTTGGTAGTTCACTTTGATTATAAGGCTATATGCTCATCAGAATAATAATCGGTCGACCTAGTTTGTTTTGAAGGAAGCGCGATTTGGCCCCCTCGCTTTAGCCCTCACGCTCTCTTCTCTCTCCTTTCTCTCACTTTTCTCGGATCACAAACACTCCTCTCGAGGATGACAACCTCGCAGGATGGCTGGCTAGGCCTCTTCCTCCTTAAAGACAGGGCTACCGTGGCAATGGTTTTAAGGTAAACTTTGGTTCCCCGTTTTTCACGTAGCGTGCTTGACATTTTGGTTCCCACCAACTCTAGGTTTAAAGTTTTTCTTTCTTTACGTACTTTGGCCAATACTTGGCAAGCTTTTAGGGTTTAGCATATCTTTAGCGCTTTAGATACATCGATATCCAATAGTTGCTATTTACGAAATACTGAGGTAGGTTAAGGTTATATTTTTCACCGTCGATTTAATTTTCGATCAATACTGTAATCTTTAGGTTCGTGGATGCTTATTATTAGATCCACTTAGATTCATTAGTTGCCCTTTACGAATCATTGTAGGATGGGTCAAGGGGATAGATTTTCACTGTAGGAACCATAAATGCTAAATAAATGCTTTCTATCAAAAGGAAAAGTATTAGGGTTTAAGTTTTAAAGCCAAATGAAGATCTGGTTAGGGAGATGACTATAGGTCATCCTCTCCAACACGAGGAAATGAACCCTAGAAACCCCCGTTGTCGTGAAAATCCCAAGCCTGCAGCCTCACGCTCATGCTGAGTTCTTTTACATTTTTATTTCACCTTATTTTCGCTTGCAAACCACCAACCCCCTGCTTTTATCATCACCTTAAAAATCCAAAACCAAATTCACCATTTTAGCTTAACAAAGAAATCATTTTGTGAAAAGAAAAACCCATCCCCCGAGTTCGACCCTAGAACTCAAGTATAATCGTAGTAGCTTTGCTGGGCAGCCAGCAGAGGAATTTAGATACAAATATTAGTTGGTTCCGCACTTTATCGTTGCACGAATCAAATGGATTCGTTGCAGGTGATGGTGCCTAAGTGCATTTGACGAGCCAGGGAACACTTCAGACCTCATCACTAAAGTATTGGTACTTTTATACATCGTCTGCTTTTTTATTTCGCTCACTAAAAAAAAAACTATGTTGCGATTGTTTCGTGTTCGCCTCGCTCAGCCGCAGGGCCGGCCCAAAGGGGTTAGAGATTGTAAATCAAAGGTGGAATTTGAACCCAATGGAAGAGGGACAATACGGTCAGCATGTGGCAGGGGGTAACCCTAAAGCATACATGTCCATGAGGGACTATAGGAATCCTCCATGGGTGAGTGCACCCTCCTACATGGTGCCTCCACAGTATGCACCCCCTCCACATCCACTAACCTCTCCAATGGAAGAAGCTGCATACCGAACTCTCACCTGCTACTGGCAACTTCGGGAAGCGCTGTAAGACAATCACGCTCAATTATGTCAGAAAATTGACACTGTGGAAAACAATGTAAACAAGAGAATTGACATCCTGCAGTACTCCATTTCAAAGCTTGCCAGTCAGCAACATGGTCATCAAGAGGAGGAGAACTTAGAGGGAGAGTGGTTGACTGACCAGGAGGAATTGATGCAGGAACCAGTGGAAGCTCCTGAGGAATTGCCAATCGTGGGAAGCATGGGGTGAGAAAAGCAAAGTAGGAAGAGCCCCAAGAACCTATCCTTCAACCAACTCCCATGAATTTAATCCTAGTACACGCCAAGAATTTCTCCACCGACTAAGTGTATATTCCGCCACACCAAGCACGGCCAACCCCCCGGGCACCACTGGTGTGCCACCCCATCATCGCTTGCGTCGAAAAACTTCAAGAAATTAGTGGCCACTGTACAAAATTTTGCCACTACATCAAAAACAATGGCAGCTGCTCACATCGCATGGCACAATGGATGGTTCGGGGTAAGTCGGGTTCGACTGGGAGCACCGAACCCCAAGATTTCTAAGCTCCGCCTAGCCCAAAGCAAATTTCCAAAGGCTTGAAGAATATTCGGGACACACCCACTTCGTTTTAATTTTTCTTATTTTATTCTGCTTATTTTATTTTATTTTGATTTCTATAAGTTTTCTTCTTAGATTTCTATAATTTTTAAGTTAATTTTATTCTAAGCTTTGTTTTTCACTTTTCCACTTTTTCTTAATTTTTCTTGTATTAATTTCATAGCTTTCATGAATTTTGAAGACAAATGAAGATCGTTAGCAAAGCAAGAGGAGCAGCCAGTAGTACCTCACAATGATAGCAAAGTGGCATTTCACAGATAGCTTAAATTTCTCTATGGCTAAATTTGGTCGGTACGATGCCCCCATAAAAGACAAAATTTTGAGCAGTAAGGTGAGTAAAAAAAAAAAAAAAATTTTATTTATTTATTATTACTTTATTCTATTTTATCCAAAAAAAAAATATTTTAATTTATTTTTATTTTTATTTTAAAAAAAAATTGTCTCTCAAAAAAAATATTTGTTTATTTTTATTTTTTATATATATTTATTATTATTGGTCACTTATTAATTTTATTATTTTATTATAAAAAAATCAAGAGAATATAGTTTTAAAATTATGAAAATAGCTTAAAATTTTCGCTATGTGCAAGTTCTTTCGGCTTATGTAGCCAAAATTTTCGCTTACTCCCGATTTTGAGCCACAGCTTCATAACTTTTTCATCCGAACTCCGTTTTTGCAGTTTTGGTACCATTGGAAATCTTAGAGAGTGTGTGAATCCAAAAAAATAGCTAGAAATAACTCTTTTGAATTTTAAGCAGCGCAAATTTTCAAAATGCTCCAACTTGTCACTCTTTTCTCTCTTTCTTCTTCTAACTTGTTCATTGGCTCAAACGGAGTTGAAGTGCCGAGATGGAAATCTGTGAAGCATCCCATCCAAATTAACAAATCATATCTCATCATGAGGGGGACACTTCCTTCCCTACCTTTCCAATCCAAGCTCCCATTGAGATTTTTAGTTAGGAGAGTTAGTGAAGGAAGTGGCTTTGCATTTATGTTTTTGTTATTATTTTGAGCAAGCCTGCTTTGTGATGTTCATGGTTTAGTTTTTAGTGAAGTCAAGTATGATACGATACATCTTATTTTGCCCAAAAACTGTAATTCTACTTTTTTTTTTTTGTAAGCTACCAACTGGTTTGAAAAAATTAACTCTCAGTTCAAAGTCTATTGATGTTATATTGGTTCCATGCTCAGTTGGAGTGGATGACTCACAACCTTGTTTGCTTTCAACCCTTTTTCTTCCACCTTAGCTAAACACACACCGTGCACATCTGCTTTATCCTAATAACTCGAAAAACCGCTCTAAATTTCTTAAGCCTCAGAATAACTCACCCTAGTTTCATGACTTTCACCTTTAATAGTTGCGACTCCCATGAATAGAAGGCCAATGTGTCTTCCAAAATAAAAAGAAAAAGAAAAAGAAAAGAAAAAGAAAAGAAAAATAAGAAAAATTGCAACGCTTTACCTTGAAACCCGAACATAGTCCGAGGGGTATATGGCGAAAGCCTTTGAAGCCCGGTGCCCTAAGCCAACTTATTGGGAGCCACCGACTCAGTGCTCGCTACATGGGTGGATAGGTGGAGTTGAGCAAGTTGTGGGTGCTGAAGTCTCGAAATCATTTGAAGTCCGAGGTGAAACCTGAAGAGTTAGTGGTCGAAAGGTCCTCATGACTTGGTGCCCTAAGCCTTAATCGTCAGGAGTCATCGGTGATCTCCTCGCTATGGACTTTGTGAGGTCGATTCTCAAAGATTAAAATTCCTACAAAACAAAAAGAGTTGTGAATAAGAGTGGGTCCCGACTATTTGGTCTCTAGCATGCTAGGTTATACACAGCCTGTCAGAGAGTGCGCTTAGCGCTTTATTGTTGAGAATTGATAAACAAACACTTAGATTTTTGGTGGAAGTTCCCGGTTGATCTCACCTGGTGATGGAGGGCTCTTTTGATACTCAATTTTGTATGGCATTCATTCTCTCAAAGATAGTTATCGGGACAAGGCTTTGATGATTTTAATTTCAGGGTTAGGTATTACTTCTTCACAACCTTTTTGAACTCCGCAACCTTGTAAATATACAATTTTGTTATAGTTTCTTTATATGTTTTTTTTATTATTTTCTTCTCGCATTGCTAGGAATCCAGCAATGTAGGTTGGGGGTGTGATTAGTGCCCAAAAGTGCTATTTCAACCCTATGCACATAGGTTTTGAGCGCTTTATGTACTAATTTGTTATAATTAACCCAATTGACATGTTCGGTCCCTATTGCATTTGACATTCCGAGGCTGTTTTTGTAGGTTCTGTATGAATTGAAGCCAACTGTCAGGTCAATCCTAACTTCATAACAAAGTCGTGTTTGATTTGTTCAATTATATGTATTTTTATCAATTTCAGTCGAGAATGAAGAATACAAAGCCAGAAGAAATGGAATGCTGTAGGTGAATGGGTGAAGCCGCAGGAAGCAATGGAACAAAGAGCTGCTGATGAACAGTGCCCAATATCAAAAATTTCACTGATGATGCTTGATGCTTGCAATTTCGCTATATAGAAAAATTTTCGCTATATAGCGAAATTCACCACCATAGCGAAATGCCTGCTTCGTGTTTTTGGTGTTCAAACGACGCCGTTTTGGTTTTTCTCCTTTCTACCCTCATTGTAATAGTTTTAGTTAGGTTAGTTTGGTAGTTCACTATGATTGTAAAATTCTAAAAAGCCATTGTAATACACCTTGACCTAAGTTTGGTTTTGGAAGAAGCGATTCACAATTTTGTTTTTGGCCTCAGTTTCTCTCTCTCTACTTTCTCGTGCAAACCTCTGCGAGGATGTGACTGAAGGATGGTTGACTAGAACCTCCTTCAACAACAGAGGAGACTCATGGTAATGGTTTTTAAGGTAAACTTTTGGTTCCCATTTTTCACGTAGCGAGTTTTGACATTTTGATTAAATTTTTAACTCTAGGTTTAAAGCTTTTGATGTACTTTCTTTGGCAATACTTGGCAAGCTTTAGGGTTTGATGTATTCTTAGCTTTGAATATATAATTATCATGGTTAAATATTAGAGTCATTGGAGGTAGGTTAAGGTTTATATTTTCTTTGTCGATGCATCCTCTTTGATGATGATTGCAGGTAATCTTTTAGGGTTAGGTGGATGCTTATTATTAGATCGAGATTCATTATGGTTGCACTAGATCATTGTAGAATGGAGTGGTGATAGATTTTCCTTTATTAGGAACCATAAATGCTAAATAAATGCTTTCTATCAAAAGGAAAATTATTAGGGTTTAAGTTTTAAAGCCAAATGAAGATCCGGTTCGGGAGATTACTATAGGTCATCCTCCCCAACGCGAGGAAATGAACCCTGGAAACCCTCAGTTGCTGTAAAATCCCAAGCCCAGTAGTCGGGCAGTTCAAGGAGTTCTTCTTACATTTTATTTCAGCTTATTTTCAGTTTGCAAACCACCAACCCCTTGTTTTTATCACCACCTTAAAATCCAAACCAAATTCACCATTTTTGAGCATAACAGTAAATCATTTGTCTGAAAACCCGTCCACACGAGTTCGACCTAGAGCGGCTATCTTGCGATAGCTTTGCTACGACAGTGGGAAGGAATTTAGGATATTATTATTGGATCAGCACCTGCGTAGCGCGAATAAGTGGAGTAGTTCCTTGGGGATATGCTTGTGACGGCTCCCGGCAGGGGTCAGGTTGTCGCTGAGGTGTAGACGAAGGGGGTCTCTTGGCCATCTTTAGGACTCACTTTTGCTTTTTCGACATTGGTGATCAGTCACCTCGCCCGAATCAAAATATCATACCCAAGATATAAAATATAAAACTACAAGTAGTGAGTGTTATGATCATATGCATACGATCCTGGTCCAGTTATATACATATACAAAGCGTACATTTATTTACATAATCGGGCGCACAACTCACGGTGATGGACTCTTCAAGTTTGTTGGCCAATGACATGCGAGAGAAAATGTGGGCGTGTTGTACTACCTGAAATTAAAACCCGTTCTAAGTTTTACGCTTAGTAGGAAACATAACTTATACTTATACGTAGGTACCCGTAGGTACTACAAAGCTTATACTTGTACAGAGGTACCCGTAGGTACTACAGAACTTATACTTATACAGAGGTACCCGTAGGTACATTCAGAGCTTACACTTATACAGGGGTACCCGTAGGTACTACAGAACTTATACTTGTACAGTACTTTACCCTAATTCGTTATTAAGATTTTTATCATATAATTGTTTGACTACTTAGACCAGTAGTAAGGAATGAGTAAGACAGAGCACAATAAATTGCAGAAGATCCCGTCTGATGCCAGGTGTCAAGCATAAAGCGAAGTGCTAGGAAGCATTGGCCAGTGTCATTGCACTAAGCAGTATCGAGTACTAAATGTGCCAAAGCAGCATTAAAGAATGTCGTAGCACTGTCGAAATAAGGAAGTACTAAATGTGCCGAAGCACGGTCAGAGAATGTTGTCACACTAATCAAAGAGTACCGAAGTACTATACGTGCCTACCCACGTAACAGAGGTGTTGTGTCATTCAATATCCGGTCTTAGGCAATCCTACAATTATATGAGTTCAGGAACTACTATCACAGGGGCATTAGGACACCAGCATCACTCATTGAGAAGCGAAGTGAAGCTTCTCAGATCGTGGGAGTGCGGTGCATTTTCACTTAGTTTTACGTTTCATATTTTGAACCCCTAGTTAGTCATTTATTAGGGTTCATATACTATTGGTGTACAAAATTAGGACTTGACAATGCAAAAGTACAAAATTTAGGGTTGTTGGAAGCATTGGTACCGGTACCACTTTAATTAGTGGGGTACAAACCCTCTTTACGTAAGTGGTGGGGTACCAAAGCTGACTTGATACTTAGATTACCGCTTTGGTTCTGTCTATAGATGCTGGTACCACTACTGTTTGAATAGGTACGAATTGTCAGGATTGCCATAAATGGCAGATTTCATGTCTTCTTTTCATAAATTCCACCAAAATCAGAAGGGTACTCGTATACTCTCTAGAAAACATCTCCAAAATGGTTCATAACCCAAACAAAACCAAACATATAAATTAATTAGGGTTTTTGCCAAACCCAAACTCAAATTCTTGTAAGTTAGGTTAACTTCCTAACACGAAACATATATCTCTCCATTACAAACAAGAATTCATACTCCAGATGGATTCTATACTCACACTCTTTAACACCTCAAACCACAGCTCAAGGAATTTAGATCGAGAACCCTAGTCACCAAAACCATAGCAATCCATACCCAAAAACCATACTAATGATTCCTTACAAAACTTAACAAGTTCCATACCTTTCCTCTTCCTCTTCTTCTTCTTCTTCTTCCTCTTCTTCTTCTCTTCTCCTCTTTTCTTCTTCAAGTTTTGGGTCTCCCTTCTTAGACCAAAAAATGAGATATTTTTGGTCTCATCCTCTTTTTATATTAAAATTTTCCTTTTATTGCACTTTGGTCCTCCATTTCTCCTCTATTTTCAAATCAAGTTATGCATATTTCACTTTAACCTATAATCTTCTTATCTTATGACCTTTATATCCTGTTTTGCCAAATTTCATTTTTACCCTTGTATCTTATACGAATTTCGGGTTGTCGAAATTTTCTCACTTAGCAAAATAATAATTACGAAAAATTTCCAGATGCACTAATAATATACCCTAATTATGTTTAAAAATGATTAGGGTGAATTTTGAGGTGTTGCACCGGTTGACAACCCGTCAACCCGCGGAATATTAGTGGGCTTCGGATGATCAGTGTCCCTTATTTGGTCAATCCATTCATGGGATAATTTCTTTATGTTTTCTTGCAAACCTCTGACTTCCCATATTATTATACAAGAGTTTGATATACAACTCTTTTACAAACCAAAATATATCAAAGCAGTTGTCCCGATATATTTTACAAACATAGAGTTCAAGGCGTAGCAGGCCCTCTTCATACTGTGACTCGAAGGCGTCGTTCTCTCGTGTACCTGAAAAGGTGATCCCATGATGGGGTGAGCAAAACCCACTAGATATATCTCTATAAATTCTACTCCCCACCCTAAGTGCACATCTGATAGTAATTACGTCTACGCTGAATGCTATATGTCATGAATAGGGATCGACCAATCATGACCAATGTGGTCTCATGGTTCCCTCACACATGCATCATTCAGTGTGAAAAATCGTCGTGGGCGTTAAAGTGCATGACCCTTTTTCAAATCAAAATCTTTTCATTTATTTTGTGGACGGTCTAGAGAGATATAACGGTGGGACGGTCTCGATCGAGTACTGGTCGGCCTCAAATGCGTGAATGATCTCCGATATGTACTTTGATTAGGTCTCAGAAATCTTTGTGGACAATCTCGATCGTGCTACGATTAGATTAATTAGAAGTCACGTGGACAATCTCCCAGATACACTACTTTGGTTAAATCTCATTGTCTTGCTTTGAACCAATCTGCAGAAATCATTTTACCTTCATGTTAACATCATCGAACTATTCTAAATTAGAATCAATTCAAACACTCACCACTCTATCCTTGAATACTCATTTGCACAAAAAAGAATACAAAGTAACTCAGTATGCTGTTTTGAACACATTAGCTCAGTGTCACATGCAACATATAAATCACATTGTGTCGAAGTGTCATGGATAAGTGTTAAATCACATATGTTATTTTGTTTGTCCCACGTACCATCGCAACGTGGCGTAAACACCAGTATTAATTTACAATAATAACATATTAGCGCATTCCGGTAAATGTGCCAGCGCCTTCGAAAAATCTGAACAGTCAAATTTGAAATTGTAATGCATATAAAATTCAACAAATTTTGTATCAAACCTTTTACGCGAATCTGACACGGTTACGAAAGCGAAGTTCCGAGAAACTAGAAGGAGCCCAGTTTCTCGACTTTTGTGTTACCGTGTTGATCCGTGTTGTTTGACGCTATACTATTAAGTTATCAGATAACTGTTTTGTTAGAATTGGCATTAAATGTTGGTGGAAGGTTATGGCGTCCCGAAAGTTGGCTCTTACGGTCGTGAGGGTGGTATGGAAATTTGGCCATACCCCGTTTTCCGTGCAACCAGTTTGCTTAGTTTGAGGCGCGTGCTTCCTGATGGTCAGAAGAACTCACCATGCTGGTCCATGACTATCCCTGACCAACAAACTACCACGATGAAATAATTCACTGAAATGGGCGAAATCGTTAGGCTCCTACGCAGCCACTGGTGTGATGATAGTGGAAGCCTACACTCTTATAGCGTATTCCAAGGTTTGCCTTGTCCCAGGTGCGCTCCTTCAGGCCTCCCTCATTTCCTCTTTCCTTTCCCTCTGTTCCATTCTTTCTTTCATTTTCATATTTTCTACTTGGCTGCTTGCCGTTTTCTTCCTCTGTTTTACATTGTTTTTTTCTCTCCTATTAAGTTTCTCTCCCCCTCCCTACACACCTTATTCTTTTCATATCTCTTCACTTCTTGTCTTTCTTTTTCTATTCATTCACCGAACTCTTTTCCTTTCGATTTGGTGTGTGGGATCAAGTGAGTGGTGACACATGCTCTCATGTGCCCCTCATACCCACCTTATGAGGCCCTATGGTCTTTATATTTATGCGCTGGCATGGTGCACATGTGGAATCATACATGTCTACATGCCATTACGTTTGTTTCACATAAATACATGGCTGACTATAAATCCAGGAGCAATTCGGTCGGGTAACTGATTATAAAGGCAGAATCAATATTGAAGTTGTTTATCATCCGAGATCAAAGAAGTTCCAGGTTTGCAATATGTACTGTAGCAACAATTTACCATTTCGTGAAAATTTTCAAATTTATCCAGGTTTTCACATTCTCCCCCACTAAAAAGAATTTCGTCCTCGAAATTTACACACATGCGTTCAAGTCTTATGCATATGCAACAGTCATTTTATCAATAAATGACTAACTACGTACCTCCATCCCTAAATAGGAAGGGATAATTGGCACGCATCGTGTCCTCGCGTTCCCATGTTGCCTCCTCCACTCCACAGTGTTGCCATAATACTTTCACTAGCCTCACGGTCTTGCGTCGCAAAACCTGCTATTGGATTTCCATAATACGTACGAGTCCTTCCTCGAAGGTCCCATCTGTATCAATTGTCAGCTCACCCCAATCCACTACATGCGTCGGATCTAGAGAGTACTTAGAGACATGGAGACATGAAGTATCATGGACACTGACAAGTACAGGTGGTAACGCCAAGCGATAATACTCTTTGTGCTTTCTACTCGAGTATCTCTGAAAGATCATCAAATCTAGAACCAACACCACCTTGCCAATCGACCACTCCCTCTTAGGCATCACCCAGCCCGGGAAGACATGGTCTGCAGCACCGAGCTCTAGAGGTCGGCGTTGCTGTCGTAACTCTTATGTCGACTCGATCGAGTGAGAAGAAGTCTTCGTATCAAGTCCACCTTCGCTGAGGTGTCTCTAATCAAATCCGTACCTATGGTGGAGCTCTCTCCCCACCTCAGATCGGTATACTAGAGATTTACGGTCTCCCCATATAAATGCCTCGCGGCATGCATGTATGCTGCACGATAACTATTGTTGTAGAAACTCTACAAAGACAATTCTCCTTGACTACCTAGAGATCCGGGACGCATGCGTAGCATGTCCTCTAACACTGTATGGTCCTCAGTGACCATCCGTGCGTGGATGAAACGCGGTGCTCATTATCAGTGCGTGCCATGGCTTTTTGGAAGCTCGCCGAGTGGTCTCAAATAGGATCTCTGTCAGATACAATGAGGCGGCACTCCATGTGGCCAGAACTATCTCTTGTATATCTGACCTCGAATTCCTCTAGTGTGAAGGTCATCACTTACGACTAGAAAATGTATATCGACTTAGTGAGTCGATCTTTATCACCCATCTTTATCGTTAGCCGTCTGCAGATCCTTGGTAAATTGAGTCACAAAATCCATCATGACATGTTCCCGCACTTCCACTCTACCTCGATGCATTTGGAGTGGCCAGCCCCAGCCTCACGGTGCTCGGTCTTTACCTGTGGCGTGAGACCGTCAAATGAAATTAACTCAGCATGTCTCTTCGTCCCGCTTGATATCTGGCGACAATTCATGGTACATCTTCGGTGCCACTGGATCGCGCTGCAAATTGAGAAGCGGTGGAACTCCACGAGGACCTCCTCTCTAAATCAATTTACTTAGGAGCTACTTGGCCCGGAGTCCCCTATCTTGAGATATTCCTTCTATGTGAATGGCCTGACCCTCCATCCTTTATACGGCCGAGTACCATGTCACTGATGGGTTCAGCTCATATCACCGTCCACAGGACCAGTCACTTTAACTCGGTAGGGAAGGCGTAGCCACCAAAATCCTAACGCTCGCGGGCGATCATTGTGGCATGCGTAGTCAATGTCCCACCAGTCTCGAGCATCGCCACTCCCCGAGAAGCTACACTGTGATTACTCACTGTGACTTAGGTGGCTGCATGTTGTATTTTCTTACACTAGAATTGGTAGCCTGAGTGAGTCATAATCCTGGTCTCCATCCACCATCTCTGGCGCCTGCGTGTTGAGGTCCCCACATTGTAAAAATGTGCCCCGGACTTTTGTGGTGCGAAAACACCTTAAGCCCACTCCTTTGTGCAAATAGTGGCACGAGTCTTTAAGGCGGGCGTATGGGTAGCTAGCTCCATTATCATGTGTGGGAGTAGTTCCACTCATGGTTCACAAGATGTCTAAAACCACTGGCCTGAAACCCTCCAGGGAATGCCCGAAACACATCCCAGGTCAGTCTTTGAGGCATGTGACATCTGAGTGTACATAGATCCTTTTAGACTGATCGAATAAGAGTTGAAGTCGGCCTCCGCACCAATTCTGCAGATGCTTCGCTCACCGCAAGTCATCCCTCGAGCTTGGCGCCCTTTCGGGTCAACCTCGTCATAGGTGCAGCTAGTCAAGAGAAGTCCTCAATGAACCTCCTGTAATGCCCTATCAATCCTAAGAAACTGCGTATCTCAAGGCCGACTTTGGTCTCTTGACTCATAAATTGCCTCGACCTTTTGGGTCCTGAAGACACTTGGAAGGCGACCTATATGCCCCAATCTCTCACCTCAATAAGCCAAAACTTGCACTGCGAACCTTATAAGTGAAATTATCTTTGAGGCTGGAGGTAATCCTCAAATGATCCTCATGCTCCTCCTCGTGGGAGTAGATCGAATGTAGGTCTGACAAGACCACCACAAACTGATCTAGATAGGGTTGGAACACCCAATGCATGAGGTCCATGAATGCAACGGGGGCATTCGTTAATCCGAAGGGCATCACTATAAACTCAAAATTCTCATACCGCGTTCTGAACACTGTCTTAGGGATGTTTGCCTCCCTAACCCTTAACTAATGATAACCGGTGCGAAGGTCTATCTAAGAGTAAACTCGTGCCCCTCTCAATTGATCAAACAGATCATCAATCCTTGGTAAGGGATATCGATTCTTTATCGTAACCCTGTTCAACTGTCAGTAGTCAATACACAGTCGATGAGGCTTATCCTTCTGCACATGAGGCAGGAGCGCCCAGGTGAAGTGCTGGAGTGCAATGAACCCTACGTCGACAATTCACCGCATGGACATGAGTTCTGCCAACTCAGCTATGGCCACCATCCTATAGTGAGTCATAGAAATAGGCGGCGTGCCGGGATGTAACTGATGTTGAGTCTACATCCCTCGGCGGGGGTAATCGAGTAACTCATCGGGAAAAATATCCTGTCACTGTAAACTACCGAGGTAGACTCACGTCTGTCACTCATTCTCTGGGCAGGAAACATAGCCAGCCCTCATTGTCCATACACAGTGCGTACACAGTCTAGGGTAAAGCATCGTGCTTATCCCCTTGAAACACAACATAAACTCCATCTCGTGTGCAGGCAGTAACTCTCTTACAATCACAATCGATGACGACCCGATGTGCCATCAACCAGTCCATCCTGAGGATGACATCAAACTCCGTCATGTCCATGACTCTTAAATCCTTTGTGGTAGAATCTGCAGGTCCTCTGCTCACAATTGCATTATATCCGCTGAACACTCACCTAGTTAGAGCTCATCTGACGGCTTCTCGAGTCTCGACCTCTAGCCCGAGCTCCTCCCTTGCTGATGAAGCAATAAATGAATGTGATGCACTAAAATAAAACAATATCTTTGTCCATAGGCGATATAACAAAAACATACCTGTATGGCCTTCTGCCCAGGGCTCGATCTATGATGTATGGCATAAACACGCCACAGGTCCTAAAGTGTCGGCGCATGGCTGACCTTTGCCTCGACCCATGCGCTCGACTATTTGTGATGAAAGGCACTTGTGCAGTACCCTACACTTGAAACTGGTCCCTCGGGCCCATCCTGGGGTAGGAAGGAACAAACGGTGTCTGTAGATGCCCCACTGGTGCCTAAAACTGTGGTGTCCCATAACTCTGGGATCCTTGCCTCTGGGGGAAATCATGTCTCACATGTCTAGGCTACTGACAATGGTAGCATATAATCGGCCTGCTGCAGTGAACACCTACCTTGTGGGCCTTGGCTTTGATGGCGGCATACTATACTAAGACGTCCTCGGGGAATATAGGTGCCAGCTGCCCGCTCGACCTCGAAGAAGGCTGATCCTCCTTCCTCTTCTCACTAGCACCCGCATCTTAGATGCTCCGAGCATCATTAATCTCTCTCTCTATAGCTATAGTTATGCTGACCACAAAGTCCATATCCTATAGGAGAAGTCCACTTGATCTTGCCCCGGGATGGACAACCGAGACCATCCTCGGAATTTCACGACCTTGGCCATGTATTTTGCCAATCATCCACGAGAGCGTGCTAACTCTATGAACTTAGAAACATATTCGAGTACTGTCATGGATCCTTGTCTCAACCTGAGAAACTCCCGAGCCTTGGCATACGTAGCGGATGCCAGGAAAAACTTGCTTTCGTAAGAGCTGCAGAAAAATCTTCCCATGTCATGGCGCTTCGATCCACAGGTTTCACCGATCCATATGCCCAGGGATTCACCCTCTAGCTAAAATGTGGCCAGACAGATCTGTGTCACATCGGAGATAATCTCCATGCATCAGACTCTCTGCACAGCCGAGAACCCGGTACCGGGTCCTCTCTCTGAATTTAGGAGGATGATGCACTCTAAACCCTCAGGAGGTCGAAAACCGGCCCTCACACGGCTGACCAGCTACGCTAGTTGTGCAATGGTGGTAAATCTGGCGCCATACATCCACAAATGCTGTGATCAAGCCGGCGATTGATCGTTACTACCAGTGGAATGACTCTCACGTCAGGTACCCTTGACTTCCCGTCTATGAGTTCAGTGTGATTGAGTTCATATCTTTCATTTATCCACATTAGTGGTGCATAATGCCGACACTAATAAATAATCGTTCCTACATGATAATAGTATTCGTTTAGAACCCCTGAGGTTATGTTTCTAACCTAGTGTTCTTGATTTCTGTGCATTCTCTTCAGTGCATATCATTACTCAAACCACAATCCGTCCTTGGACCATATTAGACCACAAGCAATCAATGCACATAATGTTGTGTTCTACATGCCCACTAATCTGGTATTTATTATCCTTTCACTCATGCTCATTATGATAAGCGATATTCAAAAAAGCGGTGGATACCCACACAAAACTCCTAGGTAATCGTTAATGCAAACAAGTACCAGTGTGACGCCCAACCAGGAGTGCAGTTAAACCAGCAAATCAGCAGTTGGAATATTCATGGCGTGGATGATCAGTGTCTATGTTGATTGATCCCATTCACATGGACTCGTTTCTTTATATTTTCTTACAAACATACAACTTCCCATATTATTATACAAGAGTTTGATATCTGACTCATTTACAATAAAGTATCTCAAAGCAATTCATCCCAATATTTGCAAACTGTTGTTGACACAACTTGGCCCTCTTAAGTACTCATGGCCTTGCAAATCAATTAGTTCATCTCATGTGCGGTGATCATGGTGGGGTGACAAACCTAAAATAGATATCTCTCATACAGATATCTTACCTAAAATTTTCATTATAGTATAGGTTAATCACCATTTGATTTATACATATTCTCCATGAATAAGTCAAATACGATCACATTGATCTTGATCTGTTCAGTTCCTCACCTTTGCATATGCCAGTGTGACCATCTATGTTTCCATCATGGTACTTTTTTCTGTGAAATCTTTTGTTTTTTTGTCGGATAGTCTGATCACAGTGTGGGCAGTCTATCAGTCTGTGTACTAGTCAATCTCTGAGTACTGGACAATCTGTGTTTTTGAGTTGATCAAAATCTTATGGTTAAATCTCAGTTCATCTTTGGGTAGATTATAGAAATACTATGGACAATCTCAAATCAATTGCTGTTTGATCATTGAAGAGTATCATGGGCGATATAGAAAGAATCAATTTATTCATAATTATCAATGCGACCCCAAACCATAAGAGGTTGATGTTCATATCACCATTAATATGTAGTGTTAAGGTATAAATACAATCTGGTATCAATTGAATATTGTTTCATTACTCATAATAACTCAATAATCATATTGTATATAAAAATCACATTATATCAGTTATTCATGGATAAATTAATCATAGATAATATGTTAATATTTTATCCATATATCACATAATTTCACACATAACATATATTTCATTATATTAAATAACACACATTAATACATTTCAAGGCTATAGTCGTACATGTTTTATAAGGGAAAATCAGACTTAGTCAGAAATTAAACATTTTATAAATCTTATACCAAAAATTCTTACTGATTTCTTGCTCAGACCATAAAGCGCCCAGAGTATTTCAAATACAATCCAGGTTACGAAGCGAGGGATTGCGGAAGCAAAGAGCAGGCGAATATCAAGCGTAATCTGGCCTGAACGATCACGTTTTAGTTGAGAACTCCAAATCATTATATTCTAAACTCAACTAGATTTATGTAAGAGTCAACAACAAATGAGTTAGCGGAAAGAGTTCTCAAAATCATCAAAGTTATTTGATGGTCTGCCAGGTGGTATGGAAATTCGAGCATACCCCCATTTTCCGTGCAACTCCATTTGCTGGATTAGGAATGTGTTTGGCGCTCAGATGGTCCGACTAACTCGGTCCATGATATCGCAACCAAAATAGACTACACAATAAATAATTCACCAGAAATGGGACGAAAATGGATTAGGCTCCTAAGCCTAAGTGATGTGATGACCTCTGTTCAGGTTTTTATCGTCGTCTCTCTCTTCGCATACTCTCTTTCTCTTACGCCACTATCCCTTTCATTTTCTTCTTCCTCCATTTAGTTACCTGTTACCTCCTTTACCTTCACCATACCTCCTCTTTGTATACTTCTTTGTTTTTTATTCCCTCCACCGAACTCTTTTCGCACTCAATTTGGTGTGGATCAGTGAGTTAGTGACACCCTTCATAATAATGCCCTAATATTCTAAGTGTAGTATGATTATACCATGGCCTTGTTGTGAAAGTGGTGCCATGTGGCATCATACACATGTCTCCATCAATCGTCACATTTCGCCTCGAAATACTTGAAATTCCGACCTTCTCAAAATCAAATAATTGGCCAGATATCAGTTTTGGACGAGATAATAATGAGATCATTTCATCATCCGAGATCACGAAAAGTTTCAGTTTGCAATCGTCTTGTAGCGACAATTTACGTTTTATGAAATTTTCTGAAATTGTTGGGTTTCCATGGAGGCAGGATAATACTATGGAACTAATTAGGTGAAATGTCATAGATAGATCACTAATCTACTCTTGGTGTGATGATAGTTGGATGATGTATCAGTTTAATCGCTCGGTTTCTCCTGCTGCATTAAAATCGATTAAGTCCATGTTAGCATAGATCTAATCAAGAAGGAGATGGGAGAATTTTATGAGATCAGAAGAAGATGGGATAAAGGCTAAAATTGGAGAAGGCTTGCGATATCACGTCTGTAGGGATGAATTTCTTAAGTCTTTTAAGAGTTAGGTATGAAGTACTAAACGGAAAAATACTAAAATCTTGTAAAAATGATGTATCACAGCAACATTGAATCCACTTAATAATAAGAAAGGAACACTGTTCTAATGTAGAAAATATATAGTTGATGGAAATCAGCTATACTACCACATTGCATCTTTAGCAAATTTAAACACCCAACTAAATGGTTGTGTTATAGATGAAAATGTTGAAGAACAAAGTGTTATTTATCATATTTTGATGTTTTATGTTCACTCATTGAACTCTCAAATCCACTTATATTGAATTATTTATGTATAATTGCAAGTTACTAATATTCATTATTAATTCAACAAATCATTTTTAACGTGAGTTCAAATAATGAGATCTTTTAGTACCAACGGAATTGATATTACATCTTTGGGTTGTCATCAATCCTAAGAATGATATCAGACTTTAGAAAATCACTTTTATTGATTGTATATAACTGTTTTATAGTGACTTAGACCAAAACTAATTTTTACATGGACCCAATCAATAAAAGGGTTAAACACATTTTTCTCATATATCAAAGCAACAGGAGTTTTGATTTTATTATTGATTGCCATCTATTTCATGCTGAAATTATTCCCAAACGTAAGGCCCGATGTCATCAACGTTATATGCCTATGGAGTCACGATTAATTTCACTGGGTGTTTCTGATTGATCATAGGAATTGCTATCCAGATGTTGATAAGAAAAGTCAGGGTTTGGTTGATCGTTTCCTTAGCAAATTGACTTAAACTATTTTAAAGTGAGAAGGCGAATGATAAGATCCTGGTTCAAACTCTCACCAACTAGGTAACACCCACCTCTCACTTTACATTTCTCATCCCAGGCCATTGATCGATGGTGCGATGAGAGTTATAACACAAAAACTTTGTAAAAATGAAAATAATGAAAGATCATCAGCGCTTGCTCGGGCGATTTGATTGGACTCTTAGATTGCATTTGAGATCAAGCCTGACGTGTGTCGAGAATCTCTCATTCACACATTGTCAGAGAATGCCAGCTGAAGTTTTATAAAGATTTTAACAGTGTTTAATATCATACAATTCCCATTGACAAAGGGGCGGAGTGTTGTTACCTTGCGGGGGATGAGTTTCACCAAGTTAGAACCCTCATCATGGAGTTTAGAACTCCATTAAAGCTAAGATAGATTCATAAATACTTTGGAGCAAATAATAGTAAATCTGAATTGAGAAATGACACTTCAATTTATAGGTTGAAATATCCATTGTATAGAGTTCCCTCACTTGAGTACCAAGAAGTTATAAAACCAATAAAATATTAAAAATTGTTTTGAAACTAGGAATCCAAAACTAGCTGTATACAGAAAATACTAAAATGAAAAGTCAGAGTTTGAGCGAAACTTACACAGAGAATCCGAACTCCCTCAATTATGGCATTTGAATAATACAGTCACACATTAGTGATCTGAAGTGGGATCAAAGAGCGACATTACCATACTTACCCGATCAAAATTCATATAAATCTGCCAGATGCGTATTGGTACACAAGTAACGAAAACTCGAATTTAGCCTCCGGCGGCGCTTGAATCACAGAGTACACTCGATGATGCGGTACCACTTCAAATAATCTAATTTTAAAACTCTACTATATCTTATTGCATGTAGATAGGTGCAGTTCGTTTAGTCTTGTGCCAAATATCCTCAGTGCCACCCTACTTCTTACTTCAAGGACTCTGGCATTTTTGAAGTGACGATGATCTATAAATTCTCTCTGAGAATAAATGATTATGAAATGTGCCTGAACATCAGAGCAACTTTGCTACGCATAAAAATAGTAGAAAGGTCGACAACACATTACACACAAAATGAAAACAAAACATGGTGAGGGGGCTTAAAAACCTATATAATTGTAGCACTTTTTATCTTATCAGACACACCCTGCAACTACCTGCTTTTGCTAGTCCACTAGCAGATTTGAATAAATAACGCCTCACAGGCTATGAGGCTCAACAAAGTGCACCTAAGGACGATGAAGCATTACAAGATTCCCAAAGAATAAACATGAACATAGTACTATAACTTAACGAGAATATGCAACCACACGAACTTAGATGAGCACCAGCGAGTCCCAAGTATGATTGGAACAAAAATAATAAGTTTTTACAACCGAGAGATTCTCTATAAAGGATGGATGCGAAGAATCGAATGCCATAAAATCACTAGCTGGAAATAACTTCATTCAAAAATGTAGTAACACTACCAACCAAGAAATCTAATGCATAGGGAATTTCAATGAGAACACCTACATAACTAAAATCAAAAACATCTTTTAAAGCATGTGACCAGTTACAAATAGGTTAATAGTGAGTGTTGTATGTTGCTCAGCTGAGTCTACACCTAATTACCCGTACACTATTCTAACCTAAGATACCCTTACTCTTCGTGGAAGCCTCCTCCATCAGAGGAAAATGCATGTGTCTACAGTCATCAGCTCATGAGATCACTTTAATTAGAAGAGTTTATTATATAATGGGACTCTCATAAATCATTGCCATCTCAGCTTGAGCACCATTGATCCCAGCCTCCTTCCCCAAGTTGTTCATTATCTCCCTTTTGTTCTCATCATCTTTTTAAAGGAGATGTACTCGTCGACGGGAGGCGAAACGATGGCTAGAAAGCAGTAGGAGGATCATGTTTGGCCAGGCCTTGTGAGCATTTCGGCATGGCACTAATTTTTGTGATTGTTTGACCTAAGGAAGAACTCTTGTTTCTCTCCTGGGACCCATATCTGGCGCCACTAGTTTATAGTTCAAGTGGAAAGGATGTGCATGTTCTCGATTGAGGACACTCGAAATCCTCATTGCTATATTCGAGGCGTGTGTTCTTGCCATTCATTCCTCTCCCAGTGGCGTTTTCTTCCTTAGCAGTAGCTTCTCCTTCCCTTTTAGCTCGATCATATTGTGAGATATTTTTATTTGTCATGTATTGGGCTTCCATTCCTGGTAAACTCTTTATAGCCCCCTCATGGGTACCAGGTTGTTCTGTGGTGTTCTGAACATATCCATCAAACACTAATATTTTAGATGGGTAAAGGCTGTCATGTGTGTTTGGGTGAGCATAATCGTGATCTGTGATAAATTGGAGCTAACCATTAGTTGCTTAAGTTAGTCTCCAAGGGAATCCGCGTTCAAGATTCTCTCTAGAGTTGAATGAAATTTAACCAGCAATGGATGTTGAGTAACTTTTACTTCCTCACGGCAATTGAAAATTCGATCTTGAATAAAGCGCACAGAATCGGATGAGTAAAGAAATGTTTGATTACCATTCTGTTCAGTTGAAGCCTCTGATCTTTCAAGCAGTATTGGACCCACTCTCGCTCGGATTAGGGTTCGAAATAAGCTTATAGCCTCGATCTTTATATTCCTCATATCTACCAGTGGAAAGACCTTTTATTTTTCCTTTTCCTTTTCCTGATTTGTGACGTATCGGTCTTTCTTTTTTTTTAACATTTCGCTCCATAGAAATTTGGTGGCATATTTCACTAGTGTTCTTTATCACATGCTAGGGTTGTAGATGAAATCATTGCAAGAATGACTCACACACACAAAAACTCCTGACCCATCTCGACATTATTGGACTTACTTTAATCAGTTAAAATTTCTCCCCTTACCATTCATAGCAAACGCCCTAACCAACCAAGAGCATAAAACCACAACCCAAAGCCAACCAAAAAAATCCATACCAACCACAATGCAAAACCAGTTAGGTTGCTCTAGCTTGAGGACGATAATCACTTACCCACACGGTTCCAACACTTTCAAGCTCCGCGTGTGAAGAACTATGGATGCCCTAGGTTGGATTGATGGTGAAACTTAAGGAAACCGTTTGACTTAGGGTTTTCTTTGGTGAGAAAAGAAGTTAGGGTTAGGGTTTTTGTTATATAGGAGTTGGAGGGGAATATGAAGGGGTTTAAGAAAATGAGAGGAGAGGCTCTTCCAGTGGCCACGTGCACGTGGGAATGCTGGGGTACAGTTAGTGTGATAGGTACCAATATGTCTTGCCACATTTTCATTATAGATGCAGGTACCAATTAGTGTGAATGCAGGTGCCAATGTTATCGATTCCGACCACACGATACGGTACCAATTGAAGTGGTACCGGTACCACTTCTTGGTCGAATTCTCTACGTTTTGGATTTCAATACACCTAAGCTTCTTGCCTTGCTTAAGCCCACCAGCGGACTTTCGATTGTATACACTCCCTCGACATCTTACTTTGAGTCATCCTTGCTCAAAGTGCTCCAAGAATCCTAAGGTTTGAACATGGCGGCAACTCAAAGGCTTGGCCGGGACAAAGATGACTCGAGCATGATTTAGAAATTAAAGAAAATATGGCCTAAAGTCATCTTTCATTTTATATAGATGTTCCTCGAAAAGATAAGATGCATGTAGTTGACATGGGAATGCTAAAAACACGGTGGAAGCAATAATCAAGCAAAAGGAGGTTGGGAATACATCCAGGTGACTTGTGTAATTTATGAGAGAATGATGCGGTCTGGTGGAATATAAAGAATTGGAGTATGGTCGAATGAAAAAAAAAAAGAAGTTTTGTGCATGCTGTTATTGTGTATGTCTGATAGAAACTATGGAGTGCATACATAAGGTCAAGCGGTTGCATACATCAAAGGTCAAGTACCATTCTCGAGAAAGCCGAAAATCGAAAAAAATTGCATGCACTTAACCCCCTAAGAACATTGAATTAAACGAAATAGCATGCACTTAAATGGCTCTAAACATTAGTGTATGCCCACCCCCACCACGGAAATAAGCATTGCCCTCAATGCATTGAAGGATACATCCTGGTATGAAGGCCCAAAAATACACAGTTTACATAAGGGTCAAACTCTCCTTTATGAAAACACAAAACATAAGCGAA
Source organism: Tetrastigma voinierianum (assembly GCA_016808115.1). Classification (NCBI taxonomy): domain Eukaryota; kingdom Viridiplantae; phylum Streptophyta; class Magnoliopsida; order Vitales; family Vitaceae; genus Tetrastigma; species Tetrastigma voinierianum. The sequence continues at coordinate 431,720 of JAEQBH010000668.1, forward strand.
TGAAGAAAGCGTAGAAATAGAAAGGAAAGAAAAGCTATATCTGAAAGATCAAGGCAGAGATTATGCTAAAGGAACATCCCAGTAGAGCTAATCTACCAGTTCCTCACTACTCTCCTAGCGGTCGAAGTTCTCCATAAATGGCTTTAAGCGTTGACCATTGACTTTAAATAGTTTCCCATTTTCAATTCGATCTCGCTGTATCTCCAGGTGTTCTGCTTGAGATGAAGCACAGATCCATCCAGACGGAGTTTACTCGGAAAGATGTGCAATCGAGAGCTGTACAATAATACCTTTTGGTGAGGTTTAAAGGTCTTCCTTATAATGTTCTTATCATGGAAACAGGCACTACTCTTTGTAATTGTGACTCTCATAGTTCAACCACCTCAATTCATCAAGCTCGCCTCATCTATAGCATCCTCTCGCACCGCCTTGGCCAACCAAAATTAAGAGTTTTAATGGCCCAATATGCTCTGTGCTCCATTTCCACTAGGAGGTGACATGCCTTGCCATAGACTAACCTATAGGGAGACATGCCAAGAATAGTTTTAAAAGTGGTATGGTAGGCCCAAAGAGCATCGGTTAGTCGAAGCGACCAATCCTTGTGATTAGGGGTAACCGTTTTTTCCAAAATGTGTTTGATCTCCCTATTGGCTAGTTCGGCTTGACCATTTGTCTGTGGGTGGTAAGCCGTGGAAACTTTGTGTGTGACTCCATACTTTTTTAACAGATTTTCAAAAGGTGGATTACAAAAATGGATCCCACCATCACTAATGATCGTGACGAGCCCCAAAGCGAATAAAATATGTCTTCAAAAATTTCAAAACAACCTTGTGGTCACACTGCTTGGAATGGCCTCCACCCACTTAAAAACATAATCAATCGGCCAATAAAATGCACAGCACTACGAAGGGGAAAGGACCCATGAAGTCTAAACCCCAGCAATTGAAAATCTCAATAATTAAAATAGGGGTGAGAGGCATCATGTTCCTTTTGGTGATCCCTCCTAGTTGTTGGCATCGAGCACATGTTTTGCAAAAGTCAAAGCAGTCTTTAAAAATAGTGGGCCAATAAAAACCGGCTTGTAGGATTTTATCAGTCGTGTTTCTTACGGAGAAGTGCCCTCCACAAGCTTCAGAGTGATAGAAGGTGAGTACCCCAATTTGATCGTCATTGGATACAGATCTTCTCATCAATTGATCAGGACAGTATTTAAATAAGTATGGGTCATCAAAATAATATTTTTTTTATGTCCACCAAAAATTTCCTCTTATGTTAGTTCATCGATGGAATTTCGCCTATTACTAGATAGTTTACTATATCCAGATACTGTATAGCTGCACAAGAGGCAAGTTGCTCATCGTGTGGAAAGTGTCAGGTAGACCCTTCTTAAGTTGTTCGAAACTAAATGAGACAGGTGGTTAGCTACCACATTCTCAACTCCCTTCTTATCCTTAATGGTAAGATTAAATTCTTGACAGAGTAGGGTCCACCTAGTTAGACGAGGCTTAGTATCCTGCTTAGAGAACAGTACTCAAGGCATGATCGTTGAAAATATTACAGACACTAATGTAAGACCTGACTTTAGTATAAAGACTACAACGAAGAACTTTTTTTCCGTAGTTGTATAATCGAATGCGCTGAGTCTGTAGTCTTCACGGCATAATATATCACAAACACTTTTTATCTTCCTTGCTCCTAATGCTCTATGGCATAATCACTAGCATCACACATGATCTCAAAAGGGAGGTTCCAATTAGGGGATCGCATGATAGGAGGTGACACTAACATAGTTTTCAGTTTATCAAAGGCCGCTTCACATGCCTATGACCATTCAAAAGTGCCATCCTTGGCAAGCAAATTGCACAAAGGATGGGCTATGGCACTAAAATCTCTTATGAACCTCCTATAAAATCTTGCATGACCTAAGAATGGTCGTATATCCTTGACACACTTGGGGAGTGGGCACTCGAGATCAACTCAACTTTTTGCTTTATCTACTTATTCCTTCTCTCGACACTATGTGTCCTAAAGACAATCCCTCGTGGTCACCATGAAGTGACACTTCCCAGCTCAAAGACTAAATTTTTTCCTTACATCTTTCCAAGATTTCCTCCTTAAATTCTCCGCATATCCTCATATGAATCTCCAAAAACGGAGAAATTGTCCATGAAAATCTCCAAGATATGTTCTATCATATCACTAAAAATCCCCATCATGCACCGCTGGAAGGTCCCTGGTGCATGGCATAATCCGAAGAGCATTTTCCTAAAGGCAAATGTACCAAAAGGGCAAGTGAACGTGGTTTTCTCTTGATCTTCTAGGGCTATCTCAATTTGATTATACCTTGAGTACCCATCTAAAAAACAATAGAATTCATGCCCTGCAACTCTCTTCAACATTTTGTCCACAAAAGGTAGAGGGAAATGATCTTTTCTAGTGCCAACATTAAGTTTCGTATAGTCTATGCACACCCTCCAACTTGTGGTGACCTGAGTGGGAATGAGCTCATTGTGTTCATTTGCTACCACAATGACCCCGGATTTCTTAGGAACTACTTGGGTTGGACAGACCCACTTGCTATCTGCAATAGAGAAAATAACACCTACATCCAACGCGAAACCTCTTCTTGGCGACTTCTTCATAACTAGTTCACCGTGGTCACAGCTAGTTTGACATCCTTCAAGTGAACTCCAAAAATCAAGGACTAATTCTTTAATATCTCGCAATATCCATCCTAGCCAGGTTCTCAATATCTTCAAAATTTTATTCTCTTGATCTGACTCTAAAGATGAGGATATGATTACCGGGAAAGTATCTTCTACCCCTAGGAATGCATACTTGAGATGCGATGGTAAGGGTTTCAATTCAAGCTTAGGTGGCTTCTCTTCCAAAGGTAATACTGGCCCTCAATCAGGCAATTTTTCAACCGGGTGCTCACCCATTTGCCTCCACATTTCACTTATGCCTCAATTATGGCGTGAAACTCCACCGATGTGTTACCTCCTCAACACAACTTGGGCTTACTAGACAAGACTTGAGAGGCTCATCATATGAAACATGATCTACATAGTTCTGCACAACAGATTCTATTATATTTACCTCACAAACATCCTCATCATCCCCTATCTCCTTGATAACATTGAAGATATTCAGATTAACAGTCATATTACCAAAATATAACGACATTAGTCCTCCCCTACAGTGTATGATGGCATTGGCAGTGGCCAAGAAGGGCCTACCAAGAATCACTAGAAACTGACTCCCTTGATTCACCACAAAGCTGAGCGCCGTAAGAACAACAAAATCCAGCCAGTGTAACTTGTCTACTTGCACCAATACGCCTTCACTACACCTTCAGAATTTTCACACTACTTCTACGCCTAGTCAAGGGTGATATTAGTTAGTTCTAATTCTCCTAAACCTAGCTAAACATATACCGAGTATGGCAACAAATTAACACTTGCTCCCAAGTCCACTAGAGCATGTCCCAATTTTGAGTTTCCCACCACTATGGAAATAGTGGGGCTTCCTGGATCTTTGTATTTCGAGGAAAAGTTGTTCCTAATCAAAGAGGTGGATTGTTCAGTCACAAATGCATCCTTGTTGACCCCTAACTTTCTTTTCACAATACACAAGTCTTTCAAGAAATTAAGGACGAATTTTTCTTTGGCATCCAATAAGGAATAAGCTTATTTTAACTCGCTTTGAACAACCCATAGATTTCTGTGAATGATTGTTCAATTCTTAGGGTCACTCAACTTATGAGGGTATGGGAGCAGAGGGCAATGTGTAGCTTTTATTTTCTCCGTCAACATCAACAACATTTGTCCTATGAACACGTAGGCCTACGACACATCATCATCCCTTGGTGGTTCATTTTGAAAATCTTTCGTTGTTTCTTTGGAAAACTCTTTAGGCTGAATGGTTTTATCAATTGTTTTTCCACTTCGAAGAGTGGTGACAGCCTTGCAATGTTCAAACGTTACATCGTTTAGACTTGATATTCCAACACTATTTTGACCTTGAGGGTTTTGGATGGTCTGAGAAGGGAGTTTCCCTTTTTCTTGTTGAAAATGGCCTATAGAAGAGGTCAACTTAGTGATTTGGGATCTCACATCATTTAAGGCGGTTCGAAATTCAGTGTTGGTGGATTGTTGAGCCTGGACAAATTGTGTCACATCGTCTCCAAACTTTCTCTTATGTGGAGGTTGGTAAAGCCGCCGATTTTATTCCCCGGTACAGTGGTGAAACCTCGTTAGGATTCACAGAACTTCGAGGACCTTGATTTGGAATCGAGGGGGCTTGGATTTGAAAAACCTGGTTTTGGAAGTTCGACTTGGTTATTTGGAAAATGGTTTTGGCTCCTCATTCTTCTAACTAAAATTTGGTGCTTACCCCACCTGATTGTTAGTTTCGTGAGCAATGGAGAATCAAGGGGCTTCCTTTGGTAATTAAGAGCATTAACTTGCGCTATTCGATTGCTCCCTTATTCTGAGGAAGGTTAGGCGCTTTGATGGCTGGGAATGAGTGGGGCTCATCGCAAACGATGGCATGACTCCTCCACTCCAGATGCCATAGCAACTCTGAAGGTACCTTGCACAACAAATAATTCTCATTCACTTTTTCACTCGATGGTCTCTAACTTCCTAGTTAGATTGGCTATTTTCGCTTGTAGGTCATCATTCTCTCTTAAATGATGTATTCCTCCTCCTGTAGGTGTACTATTCACTTTAGTAGTATCTAGGGAGGTATTAGTCTCCCAAGTTTGAGCATTTTCTGCTATTGTATCAAAAAATTGCACAGCCTCCCTAGCGCTTTTCTCATAGAACTCCCCCGCACACATCATTTGGATGTATTGTTTGTTATTTAGGGAAAGTCCTTGGTGAAAATATGCATCGATTTGTCCAACATCCAAACCATGATGAGGGAGAGCATGGAGGAGGTCCTTATATCTTTCCCATGCAATAGAAAAAGGTTCACTGCTTAAATGTTTTGATTGACTCAGATGAGTGCATTAGTATCCCAGCAGGGAAGACGTGTGTTCGTAAATTCATTTCGCATGTCTTACCAAGTGAAATTGAATTGGGACAAGAGAATGAAACTTATATTTAGCCTTTTCCTTTAGAGAGAATGGGAATAAAACCATACATATTATGGAGGCATCCTCAGAGAAGGAAAGCACTCGCAAACATCCTCAAAATCTCTCTGTGAATGAGTAGGGTTCTCACCGACCCTTGATACACAGGAGAAGACTAATCATCTCCCGATTTCAAGGAATTGGTTAGCCTCTTCAGTAGGCGAATACATGAGTTTTCTCGTGGTTCTCAGAGGTCATAGAATCTCTCTAGCGTCCTTTCCACATTAGGTAAAGGGGCAGGGGGAGCTCGATATTGATTTTGCCGAAAATTAATATTTCCCCCTCTCACCGCCGGGGTTGCCGACGGTGCGACACCATCTCCTTGTCATGGAGGCTCATAGGGTCTTTGTGGGTTACCAGGTAACCCTTGGTCATTTGGATTAAAATGAGTTTGTCGATCACTAGGATGTTCCATTTGAAGATTAGGTTTCTCTTGAAACAAATGTCTTACAAGGATAACGCCTAAAATACCTTTTTAGAATTTTTTATAATAATTTTATTATATGTTTAGGGTATAAATCGAGCCGAATGGGGATTTTTCGGGAATTGATAAATGATTAAATGAAAATTTCAAATGATTATATGATTGAAAATGAGTATATGATTGAATGATATATGCTAAGTGATTAAATAATCGAACCCGGAAATTTACCCAAGTGAAAAAGGACAAATTTGGAATTTGTGAAATAAGGACCTAAGGGTCTAATGAAAATGGACTTAAATGCCAAAGAGAATTAAATGAGAAAAGAAAAGTAAATTGAAGTGCTAAAATGAGAAAAATGAGAAATGAAATAATGAAAAAAGCCAAACAAGGCTGAAGGAGTAAAATGAGGACCTAAGGGTCATTTGAGACTAAGTAATATGTCTAAGTGTGATAATTGAGATTTGAAGTGCAAATAAAATGAAATGTGGGCTATATAGTAAATTGGGAGAACTTAACCCAAAAATGGGTTTTGGTGAGTCAAACAAGGCCTTGAGAAAATAGGGTTTAAAATAAATTTTGGTCTCGAAAGCTCATTAAGAGCAAAAACGTTTTGGAGAGAAAGAGGGGAGAAAAAGGGGGAGAAGCTAGGGCAAAGAGAGAGATCAAGTTTTTGGTGGAATCCTTTCCCATTTCTTGCTTCAGATATTGCCAAAATCCTACAAGAGAATATTTGAAGAGATTCAAGGTAAGAAATCAAACCCTAACTTCATCTTTTTGAGATTTTGATTTTGGGGAAAAGCCCTAACTGAAGTAAAAGGGGTTTGTATTGGTGCTAAACCACTTTTGGGGTTGTTTTGGGTTGATTTTTTAAGAGTGTTGTTGGTTGGAATGGTTTTGTGTAATGTTTGTAAAAGGGAAATGTTGGGTTTTCAAAGGAAATGCTATCAAAAATTTGTCAAAACCCCTGTTCTAGTTTTGGCTATAGGTTAAGTTATAATCATAAAAATGAAGTGATTCCAATTGGAAAAGAACCATAAGAGATAGGGCTACAAATTTATAGAAGGGACCAGAAGCACATTGTAGCTCTAACGCTCCCGAATATGGCTTAAAAGTGAGTTCGGGTAGCTCATGGGTATGCTCCGTTTTGGGAGTTGTTATGGTGTTTTGGCCATAAGTTGAGTTTCACTCATCCAAATTGAGTGATTCAAATTTATGGGTAAAATATACTTCTAGGGGAATAATTTACCTGAAGGAAGTATATGAGAATTGTTACCCCAAAGTGCCCAGAAATCTTTCAAATTGGAGCTATGTGCAAGAACAATCTAATTCTGCTTTGCAAATTAGAGTAGTCTGGATGTAAAATGCAATAACTTGAGTTTTGGTGAACCAAATTGGATTATTCCAATTGGAGAATAAACCTTAGAACCATAGCTGAAAATTACTAGAAGGAACCATTACCAAATTATGGAGTTAAGACCCTATAAATAAAAAAAAAAAAACAGTGGGTGATCTAGTGAGCTGGGCATATCAACTAGTTTAGCATTAGAATGTCGTAACTTGAGTTTGGGTTATCCAAATGAGATGATTCCAATTCCCACTGAAAATAGAACTCATAGAATAACCGAATAATATGTGATTGCTGGTCAGATTTGGAATAGGGGCTGACATGAGGAAAGCCCAAGATCAAGTCGAGATTCAAGATTGGAATCAAAGTTTAATGATTTTTGGTTTGTTCAAACTCTTCTCTCTATTTCTAAAATATTTGAATAATTACGAAATGATTTGAATTTTGGAAAATGACTGACAAGAAGGTGCATATTGATTTGTGTTTGAAATGATTTGACAATTGGCAGAAACGAATTTGCATAAGAGAATCAAGATGACGAAAATGTTCTATTTGCATACAAATGTATATATATATATATACTATTATAAATTGTATTGAATGATTTTAATGCCCTTAAGTAAAGAATGCAACCGTTATAATTGAAAGTTAAGGACAAATTGGTATACCAATAAGAGTCGAACAAACATACTATTGTGGCATACCGATCCGTAACCCAGCGGGACAGTATCGGTATTGTACACCACCGAGTACATATTTTTATATATATATATATATATACCGACCTGCAGCCCAGTGGGACCGTGCTGGTAATTCATTATCCTGTGCACCGAAAGCATAGGTTAAATTCGATAAGGGTAAAATGATAATGAGATTAAAAGTACATGATTTGTGATTTGAATGATTTAGTGCATATAAAATTACATAACTTGACATGACTAATGAATTGTAATTGAATGTAAATAAATGAATATATATATATATATATATATATATATATATATATATATATATGTATGTATGTATGTATTTGCATCGCATTGGTTTCATTGAAAATGTACGTTATCGTTTTATAAACATTGTAATGATTTATCGAACTAATGAAGAGAGAATCGTGATAGAAATACTACACAGAAAATGCTAAGCGCTGCTGTTTTTATCATCGTAGGTACCAAGTAGAGTGAAAGGTGATAAATATCGTCACAGGAGTCACCGTCAAACAGAGCGAAGTATAAGTAAATGCTCCATCCCATGCATATCATTCCATTCATGATATTTTGTAACTATTTTGCATTGAATTCAATGATGTAAAAGTCTTCATGAGAAGAATATAAGCCATCATTTTGTTTCGATATATTTATGGAATGTGTTTTAAAGAGAGGTGAACTCTAAGAATATCATTTTGTAAATGTATTTGAAAATGGATGGAATGCCAATTTGTATAAATGCGTTATTCAAGAATAGTTATGAGCCCTATTTGAATTAAGGAATGTATATATATTCTTTTATGTCAAAGAATGTGATTAGGTCATGATATCATATACCCATAAATAATTATGTTTTAAATGAATATTAATTATTCATATTAGAAAGGGGTATATGAAATGTGTTTAAATGAACAGGTCTTTAAAAGGTAAAAGAGCACTATAGTGGAATCGTCAAGATGTCTTTAAGGTATAACTCTTACAAGTCGGCATTGCTCGTCACTAGCCCAAACCGACATGCACCAATATTATCACAACTAGACAGGTATCTACTGATATTATCTACAAAAAGAATTAAAAGCAAAAGGTAGAGAACATACAGGATTTGTAATGCAATTGAAAATTACCACTAGCTCTATCTGGATCAACTAGAGTGCTCGCCACTCCCTGGCAGCGGCGCCAAAAATGCTACGTCTATTTCGTGTGTTAAAATTATTCCCAAGCGTAGGAACTAATGTAGTCAAGCATTATAATACTGTGGGAGTCCATAGGTCATTTCTATAAGGAGTGGTTTCCTAGATAATCCTTAGGGATTGCTATCCAATGAATGTGCAAATAAAGTAAAATCTAGGGGGTTTGGGGTTGATTGATTTGTTAACCGATTGGCTTAAACTATTTTAAAGCGAGAAGGGCGAATGATAAGATCCTAAGGTTTCCGCTCTCCACCAACTAGGTAACACCCACCTCTCACTTACATTCTCATCTAGGAGCCATTGATGAATGGTCTTCGAGGGGGGATATAACTTTAAAAGCTTTTGTAAGACAAAGAATAAATGAAAGATATCAAACACTTGCTCAGACAATTTGATTGGACTCTTAGATTGCATTTGAGATCAAGCACAACGTGTATCGAGAACCTCTCGTTCACACGTTGTCAAGAAGATGCCAACCTAAGGTTTTATAAAAATTTTAGTAAGTGTTTGATATCATACAATTCCCATAGAAGCACAAGAGAGGGACTACGTGTTGTTACCTTGAAGGGGGTGAGTTTCCACAGTTAGAACCCTATCATGGAGGTTTAGAACTACATTAAAACTGAGAATTGATTCATAAATGCTGGAACAATAATAGAAAATGTGATTTGAGAAATAACACTTCAATTACAAGGTTGAAAGATCAAAACCGCAAAGTTCCCTCAATGAGTACCAAGTTATAAAACAAATTGAAAGATTACAATTGTTCGAAACTAGGAATCATAAGAAACTAGCTACTATACTCTAGAAAACCCTAGAAAAATATGAGAAAAACTCCAAAGGTTAGAGCCAAAACCCTAGAATCCGAACTCCCCACCGCCCTCGCTGGCGAATACAACCCACATTAGTGATCCCGGCAAGAATCAAAAGACGAAATGTGTTCTTGCACCAAGATGGAAATTCCCCAAATCCTACAAATATCGTGATGTTGGTATCGGCATTAGTTAGTGTGGTACCAAAGAATAAAACTCCACCGGTAATTCGGTACCAAAACCTATTGTATCTTATCGCGATAGGGGTACTCTGCACAGCTGATTTGCATCGGTAATTAATGTTCCACTGCCTCATCACTTTCATAACTCGCCCGGCTCGACATCGAATCGACGACGATGATTTGCAGTTGTCCTCTGGAGACCAAACTGCTACGAAAATTTGTACGAAACATCGAACAACCTGCACACGCATAAAAATAGTAGAAAAGGTCAACAGCACTTGTTCTACACAAAATGAAAGAAAAACATGAGCTGAGGGGCTTAAAAACCTATATAATTAGATAATAGTCCTTTGGTGGCAATGTCATTAATTTGGCATATATAATTTGGTCAACAACAAGTTTTTGGCGTCGTTGATGGGGACTGAATAGTCCTTCGGTCTTAGTGCTAATTACTTAGTATTTTTTGGTCTTCTTATCGAAGCTAAAATCGTTGGTTCAGACTTTAGTTAGTTGCCTTGCAGCCGTGTCGAAAGTTCGGGTCTCACTGCTTTTGGCGCCGCACGGGGACCAACAGTCCTCGTCTCAAAGTGTTAATTACTTAGTATATTTTGGTCTCCTTATCGAGTTTTTGCCACCGTTGTCGGGGACTTTAGTTAGTCTTTGAGGCTCAGGTCGAAAGCTCATAACTTCATCGTGCATTTACAGAGGACATTTGAGGCCAAACATGTGCCAGCTATAATCATTCATTATGATAGTTAATCTGCTATAGGCAGGGCACAAAATATAATGTATAACGGTAAGTCTCGACACGTACGTCAAAGACATAATACCGTTAGACACTTAATCTCTACTGGAGTTATTTCTATTGACTATGTAAAGTCAAAGACATTGCGGATCCGCTAACCAAAGGGTTGAATAGAGAATTAGTTGAGAAGTCATCTAGAGGAATGGGACTAAAGCCCATCAAATGAGAAGTCAATACAAAGGAAACCCAACCTAGTTGATCGAGATCCCAAGATTCCAGTTCAAAGGACAACCTAATTGTAAAGACTTATTTGATCATCATGCTTAACCTCCGACTATCTTATGATGAAATAGTGATAGTCGTTGGAGATGAGGTTAAGCTATGTTTTTCATGATTCTAATGTGTCGGGAAATCTGAAAAGAGTATTGAAGGATACTCATAGTTAAAGAATCACCTATGTGAGAGAGAAGATGGGATGCTTCAAAGGAGAATTGTATTGGTCACAATTCGTTAGAAACTCTTGCAAAACCAAGGAAAATGTCCATGGCCAAAACGAACATAACGGTGAGAATTGAAGAATGCCAGAGAGGAGTCCTATGTGAGATATATCATCATTTACATAAACGATAGAGAGGTTCAAGGACATCGCGTCTACCTTTAGTAAATAAAGTAAATATATTCTTATAAGGGAAGGTTCAAAGGTTAAAACCTACCTATCCTATGCAGGTTCCAACCATAGAGCTTTATCACCAAGGTCGAGTCTTGTGTTTTTGGCAATTCATTCATGTAGGGGATTGTTGGATTTAAAAAAAAAATTGTAATGGTTTTTTAAATCAATTGTAATAAGTATGAATGAATTGTATATTTAATTTTTAATGGTCTTTAAATTGTTATTAAATGGTTTTTAATATTTGTTTTGTAATTTTTTTCAGCTTTGGTTTAAATTGTTATTAAGTGGCCTTTAAATTGTTGTTAAATGGCCTTTAATTTTTGTTATGACCTTTTTCAGTTTTCGGAGCGTATATACAACCATGTGATTTCATTTGTGAAATGAGCTTTTTTAGTTGTGTTTTACGTATAATATTACAAAGAAACTTGTTAGTGTGGGTGATAGAGTAAATGTGTTTCTATGTTCGCTGAGTGAATTTGAGGTGCCTTATCCCGGGAATTCTGTTATTCATTGCATCCGAAACGAATTATTGCAATTTTGAAACAAGCACTGTGGTGTAGAGCGAATTCGCTTCATATAGATTACTGTGGAACACTATCCTCAAATCTAAAGATATTGTATTTGTTTAACAACAGGTTTATTATTATATTCATAATTTTATTCTTTTGTTATTTGTTATATTTGTCTGTTAAATTATGCTCACTGTTTTTCTAACACCCATGGCATGGAAAACTATTGTTTTACAGGATAATTCACTAAAAGGGACAATATCAAAACAAGGTGTAAGAATAAACCCTTTTTTTATATCAAAAAAAAAAATGAAGAATAAAAGGACACAATTTGGAAAAAATTAGCCCCTGCAACACTTTCATATGCCGACTCCCATTTTCCTTCCGACTCTCGTTTTCCCTCATTTTGTTTTCTTTTTTATTTTTTTTCTTTTTCCATTTCCTTACTCGGACTTCTATCTTTCATCACTTTTTATTAGATTGTATATTCAAATCTATTCAAATTGCTTTAATTTAAAACTCATGTCAAATGTGGTTGGATTAACGGTACTTTTTTTTTTCTCTCATTTCCTTTTATATTTTATCTATTTTTTTTATCGTAAATATTTAAACATTTGATGAAATTTATCAAATATTAAATATGTTTGAAATTATTTTAATTTTTTCAATATCATTTACCGTTATATAAAGGAGTTAAAAAAACGACAAACCTAAAATGTGGAGAAACATTGTCCATATGAAAAAAAATCAAATGATGGTTAAAACTTATCAAATATCCTAATACTTTTGGTATTGTTTATATATATATATATATATATATATATATATATATATATATATATATATATATATATATATATATATATATATATATATATATATATATATATATATATATATATATTTGGTTGATAGTGTTTTAGCATGATATATACAGTTTTTTTTTATTCTTATATAAAATCTTTATCGATGTAAAGTTGAATTTTAAGTATGTTAAGTTTGCAAATAGTTTTTTATAATGATATATTATTTTTAATTTTTTTAGTTATTCTTAGCTCCAATTGAAACACTTATAAATCACCCTTAACATTAAATGATTATAGCATAATGGTGAATCTAAAACTCATCTATTTTTAAAGTCATTTTTCTATGTATATTCGAGGCTTAAAAGTTCAATTCAATGCAAAATTATAGAGTCTTCATCCAGATTTGTGTTTTGTAGGAATTTAAAGAAAAGAAGCAAAATCAAGATAAAAGCGTAAAAGACGAGCAAAAATGCAATGTCACGACGGTTGAAGAAATGACATCACACTCGCAGTCACAACAAGAAATGGAAGAATACCATGATAAAACATCGCAATGTCGCCACATCGATGAAATTAAAGTAGAACATCAAATTCGTGAAATGAACATCAGCTGAGCAATGTCGCGACATTGGTTGAAGGCATTATAATAGAAGAAGAGGAGTTGCAACATCAGAGCAATGTCACGACATCAAATTTCAGAGTCCCGACATCGGCTAAGCAATGTCGCGACATCAGAATTAGGCTGCAACATTGAAGACCCAATTCAATGTCGCGACATTGACAACCAAAGTCACAACATTGCGTAGATGGAAAAAATTCAGAGTTGCGACACTAAAATCAATGTCGCGACATCAGCCACAACATCAACGCGATTAGGGTAAAAATTTTGGGCTTTTTGAAGTCCGTGTTTTTTGCCTTGTTTTCAAGGCCCAATGATTGGGGCTTCTAAATAGAAACTCCTAGGGTGTAGTACGCAGCTTTCATCAAGCTTTGAACGAGCCTTGAGCTTTTAAGAAGGAGCTCAAATATCTTTTATATATATTTTTCTTTTATTTTTCTTTCTTTTAGGTATAGACTAGTCGATCTGAGCTGAAATGTGGAGCTGAGATCATTGTATATCAAGTTCCAATTATGTCTGAACTTTAGTGAAATATAGAAATTTTTTTGGAATTCATTTTTATTCAGTTTTGATTATAGTTTAAAGGAATTTGTTTGATCAACTAGTCATTACTATTTGTGATCCAGTTATGGAAGGATGAGTTCCCTCTGGAAAGGGATTTGGTGTTTTGATTATTGTTTGTAGCATTAAATGACGTTGAGTGTATGAAAACTGGATTGATTTAATTGGTATTGCTCTTATAATGAGTTTTTCTGAATATCAGTGTTTGAAACCCAGAAAGAGTTGTATCTATGCTCTGATTTACAGGATCCCTCTGAATGACAAGGAGATGGACTACCTGAGAGCAAAGAGCAGTGACTTGGTGGTAGATAGTATAGATATCCATGCAACTAATGTACTCTAAGTGTCACTCTAGTGCATCACAGGTGATGTTCTAACCTCTGACTTCAAGGTTTCCTTCTTAGTGACAGTGGAAGTGTGTTCCCAAGGAATAAGAACCATTTGATGATATATCAGATTAATCCTTAGAGGTTTCATCTCAATTTGGTAGAATATTCTTGATCTCGTGTTAACAAATATTCTAATCAAATAGAGAGAGTATTCTATATGAATTGATGGCTGAGGTACCAATTGTATTGGAAAAGACTTGTGTTACCCTGTTTATGGGGGCAAGCAGTTTTTTAGTCCTAAGAAATGGTTGTGAAGTACATTATGTCATAAATTAAAATTTATTTAGTAATATTCAATAATAAAAATTAGAAACATCCATATTAATAAAAGAATATTCAAACTTGTTCATATAATAATTAAAATGAACAATTATATAATGGAAATTAAAATGGAGCAGCTTCTTGGAAGGCAACCCAAGCTTAGAAATCTCTTATTTCTCTTTTCCATTTCTTAGTTAGTAGTGAGTTAATTTTTTAGTTACATTTTCTAGTTTGAGCTTGTTTTGTTTTGTTTTAGTTATGATTTTCACATTTTTTGGAAGTCCTAAATTTGGATCTAAGGAAAGAGAAATTGGATGATTGAAGATTAAAGAGGAAATGACCACATCTCCATCTCCCACCGAAAACCATAGCTTCCACCATCAAGACTCAAGAATTTTGTTTACTTGGTTTGTTGGTCGTATTGGATTTTGTGAGCTTTTTGTGCTCTTTGTGTGTATTTTACCATCAATCCAAGACCCTTGGTGGCTTCAACAACAAGAGGATTTTAAGATGCCCACCAAGTGTTTATGACAATGCCAAAGTGGCTCCCGAGTGCTAAAAGTGCCTCAAAACCATGCTTATGTAAAAGGGTCAGTCACCATGCCACCAAGGGAGAAAACAGTACCATATCCTCAACGCCACAACCAAGCAGGTGGAGATGATCTAACTTGATCATCCTCAGGGCTCAGGGGAGTCCCCTTTCCTTCCTTGTTTTTCATTCTGTATTTCATTGAGGGAAATGTTTTGTTCAAGTTTAGGGGGACAAATTGTGGTAGAATCAACTCTAGATTTCCTTAGTGTCTCGTGTTATACATATTTGTGTTTGTGTTTAGTTTAGTTTGGTTAGTTTGTTGAGTCCATATTTTCATATGCTTTTTCTTTCTTCCTTTTGGTTGTTTTGTGTCTCATATGAGTTGGTTTGGTGCTTAATAACTGTTTGGAGAATGCTTTGACATTTTGCTTCAAAACTTTATTTTATTTGGCCAGAACTTGGGATACTATCACATTTATGTGATCTAAGCTTAAGTATATCTAGTGGTTGTGGGAGGCTTGGTATGTAGAGCCCCTATGTTTTTCAAGGAACCACTTCTTAATTGAACTCGTGCACACACACACTAGATCTCATTTGTACACCGAGGTTTCAACCTCTTCTTCTCTAACTATACTTACCTTGAGAGACCTTAACTTCCATAGTGTTAGGACACCTCAATAAAGAGGGCCAATGAGCCCCACAATTGAAAAAACAAAAGAAATACAGAAAAAGAAAGAAAATGAAATAGAAAAGCAAAAAAATGTAAAAAATAAAGAAAAATAAAGAAATATGTGAGTTGACTCAATCAGAATCCCAAGCACAGTGTGAGAGGCCTTTCAAAGTGTAATGCCCTAAGCCAATTGGTTGGGAGTCATTGACTTCACTACTTGCTACATGGGAGAGAAGATGGATCAATCTCATAAGTAGATGCTTTGGTTTTCTAGTTGAGTGTTTGGGGTTAAGTTTGAGGGCAATGCCCGATGCTTATGTGCTCAAGCCCCGGTGAGAGTCACCAGCGGATCCCAGCTACATGGACCTTTTTCTAGAGTCCATCCCAGAATCTTTGTTGAAGTCAGAGAGCTTTTATTTAGCCACTTTGTCCATTCATGGCCGGCTTCCTTTTCATCCTCGTCTCGCTCCTTGAGGATAGGCTTCTCCATCTCCATGACAGGCGATGTTGGCTCCAGAGTCAACTACTTTGGGCGTTGGGAAAAGAGTTGGTCTTAATTACGTATCCTTGAAGTGTCCTCTTGAAGGATCTTGAATGTGCCTCGAGGTAGAAGTGAGCTCTCTATCGCATCTGATAGTTCTCTTCATTACGTAGTTGTATGTGTATGCATTGGTGGAGGTTGAACTTCACTTTTTCCTTTCCAATAAGTAAGGTCATCTCCCCATGTTCGACATCAATCTATGCTTGACTTGTGGCATTGGAAGGTCTTCCTATATATGAGGCTTGTTTGATTACTCTTCCATGTGCCCCTCTGATCCTAGAAGTCAATGGGGAAATTGAACTTGTCAATCCCGACCAAAACATTTTCAATTGTTTTCAGCGGATGTTGCTCTTGGCTGCCCTCTCTCTTCCCATATGCTTTCTTCATCATTGCTTAAGTTCATTCTTTTTCACTTTCAGCGATATGGTCTTGGATTTTCTCCTCAAAACTTAAAGGTACAAAGTTACATTCTCTTTTGTCCTCATCCTTTATGTCACTTGGGAGTGGCCTTGAATATTTCTCCTCTAGTGCATGGGCTAGTTGCCTAATTGAATTTTCTAAGTTTGTCACTGGAGCTTCTTCATTGTTGTAATTATCTTTCATTTTGGCTTCACATGTGGCATTGTCCTTCTTCATCTCATTCAATAAGGCATAAAATTGCTCTTCATCAAAAGGTTGCCATATTTGTTCTTGATAATTGTAACTTGATCCCCCTTGACTTTGAAAATTTGGTCTTCCATAGGAGAAATCCTGATATGTCCTCCAACCCGAATGATAGTAACTCGGTATAATGTTGTGGGGTTGAAAGAAATGACCTCCATTGTAGTTAAGATAATGAGGTGGTCTTTGAGTTTGTTGGTCAATGAGGTTTGAGATTCCATCAATCTTTTTCTCAAGTGTGGATAGGTGCTCATTTATCTATTCATTGCTCATTTATGCTAAGCGCCTAAAAGAAAAATACAAAATAAAAGAAAAAAAATGAAGTATACAAAATAAAAATTACAAAAGAAAATTTTTACTCAAATTAGCAAACTTCTCTTTTGCCAAAATATCAATTTAAACACCAAACCGTACCTTCCCCGGCAGCGGCGCAAAAAACTTGTTGCTAACCACAAGTGCATGGGTCGCACAAGTAATAAAGTGACTTTCTTTTAAAACCAAGTATCGATCCCACAAGGAAGGTGTAGTTTTAGTGAGGATTAAGTACCTCGGCGACTAAAGTCGTTCACTATTTGAGCGACTCGATGATTTGAGGTAAAATTATAAAATAATAAAAACTAAACTAAACAAAAACATAATGCTTTGTGAAAACTGGAGCAAATGACTAAAAATAGGAGAAAACGACTTAAGAAAAAACTAGGGTTGGTGATCTTCATTGATGTTTAAGGATTCATCTAGATAAATCCCGGGTTAAGTGAATTATAACTTGAATTGGTCCAAGGTTATGGTACAAGGATCCCACTTTCATGCTCCCCCTTGTATTTTCTTGCATTATCCACCTATTCACAGTTACGTTCTTCTAGGTCGATAATGCGATACTTTTCAAAGGCATATTTCCTTGGGAGCTCTATTGGTTATAGTTACGTCCTTGCAATAGAGCTACCCAGACCAAGCTCGGATTAGTCACTGTTAAGTTCTTGCAATCGTCACTTAATGTGTTTAGTGTCCCCTCCTAGTGAAATCCGCTTAGTACTAGGCATTCCTAATTCCCTAAGCTTCTTTAACTAGGTAAATTTGAATCCTGATTAATTGATTCATGCCATAAGAGACTCGGAACCAGATTTTAGGGCTTAGTCAAAGCGTCACCAAGGATACCCTAGTAAGAGGATCGAAGATCAAATTCTCAACACAAATTAATTAACCAAGATCATAATAATCCAAGTATCTAACACCAAACACAACAAATCGTGTATAAATCAACCAACCAACAAAAGATTAAACAAACCTAATCACCAAATCTGATAACCAACCCTGTAGAATGATTAGCCTAACATTACAGCTATTAAAATACATAAAATCATGTTGTCGATAAACACAAAACTACAAAAATTAAAGAAGGAGAAGAAATAGAAATGCAAAATATGGGGTTGGACTTAAATGGCTTCAATCCCAAGCTTGAAGCTAAAATCCACACTCTATAAGGTTGTTTTTATATCAATATTCGATTACAACCAGATTATTCACAAAACAAAACCTAAACTAGAAATCTACAAAATCTAACCTAGAAAGTGGGTAAGCTTGAGGAGTGAAAATCCTACGAGAGAGTCTCCCTCTCTCCAAGTTCGAACCCTAAAAATGTCTAAAGAACAAGTATTTATAAGCCTTGGAAAATAGGCCAATGATGGGCTCAAAAATGGAAGTTTGCTGCTCAAGCCTACCATCCTTCGCCACGATGAAGGTTTCTTTGCTGTGGCGAAGCCACGTGTCTTCATTTGATGTGTTCTTCCCTCGCCGCGGCAAACCCGAGGCTAGTCTTTAACTCATTTTGCTTTTCGTTGTAGCGAGCCTTCTCTATCGTAGTAGCGAACCTCTTCACTTTGCCGTAGTGAGCAAACTACTGCAGATCAACAACTTCCTATTCACTTGATTTCTTCCATCACTTTGCTTGATTTTTCTTCTAATTCTACAAAACATAAGCAAATGGGGGATTAGAGCTTTCTTATAAGATATCGGTGTGAATCTAGAATTTATGTTGCATAAAACACATGAAATCATACTTTAAATGCTAACAACATTCACCCCTATCAAAAGCACAAAAAATTTTAATATTCATTTTATTAGTTATATACATCTTTATAGAAAATTTATTAGGATTAAGATATTAAATTTATTCACTTTTATCTATGTACATGAAAAAATTTTCGGCTTAGATTAATTATGAGGAAAATATGAAGATGAAAATAAATAAGGAAAGAAATATATAAATAGAACTTTATATTAAATTATTTTCTATCACAATCATATATTTTTATTTTTATTTTTTCATCTTCTTTCTTAGTTTTTGATTAATATGTGGCAATTCTTATTGTTAGTTGAATAGGACATATGTTGCTTGATATTTCCTTTGAAGTCATAAATATCCATTTTGGATTCTTAGTTTGACCTCTATTTGAAAGCCTTATTTTGTTTATTTATTTTTAATAATGTATTCAGATCCCATTATGATAATAATATAAAATGAAAGTGCCTAACACTTCAATCACTCCTCTTAGACATCTAGTCTTAATGTAAAACGTTAGGATAGGCATCCCTGAATATCCTCTTGGGGGGATATGCGGGCGTCTGTGTATATCATATATTCATGGGGAAATCATTCATTACTAATTTATATTTTTTTGTTGAATAGAGGTGCTTAATTTCTTATCCCAACCAACGGAAGCACGATTCTTGTACAATCATTTATATATTTTAACTTACATATTATATATTGGATTGTCTATGATATATTACCCCAATAAGTCCCGATTCTGGATAGTTCCTTAGTGAGATGAATATTTTATCTGACATGAAGTTAATAGTTTTCTTGGTATTGTTTTATTAAATTGGAAGTCTTAAGATGTTTTCTTCCAATGTAGTATTAGTTTAGGAGCAAAACTGAAAGTGATATTTAAGATTTTGGATATTTTTTTTAAATTAAGCATAGGATTACACTAATTATTTCAATATGTTGATTTATTTCTTTTGGAGATTAAGACCAATAGGTTACAAAAATAGTTGTAGTAAGATTTATTACTTAGGATATTGTGAATCTATTTTTTTTTTCTTTTTACATAATTAACCTTTTATACAATGACTATCTCCTTAAAATTTTAGCATAAACATTAACATATTTTGTTTAGATTCCTTTGTTAAGCTTTTGTGTATTTTTCTAGATTTTGGTAACTTCTCGCTAGAAGCTAAATAATAAACCAAAATACTTGTGTCTTTACAACTTATGAGTAATTAGGTTATGTTACAATGAACATCTATTGTCACATGTGTAGGATATGTTACTATTGCAATTGTCTTTCTGTCTAACAAACCCACTATGTAATAGTCTATTTCTATTAAATGAGGATTCATGAAAACATCAAACTCCATATAAATAGTAAATGTAATTATTTCATAACTTTATTTCCACATTTGACAGGAATAGAAGACCTCAGTTGTAGTTTTGATAGGCTTAGCGCACTCTCCCATAGGACGATCCTCCACTATCTACTAATGAAAGGACATTTTGTACTCCTACTCATAGAATATATGAAAATTTGTTGGGAATCTATACAATGTAATTTTGGATCAATAGATATATAGATAACTTGTTGGGAACATTTTTTCTTATGACTTTCATATAGTTTTTTTCTTATATATATGACTTTCATATTATGTGCGGATTTTCAATAACTATGTTAAATTAGGATTTATAACCAATGAAATTAATGTAAATAGGACTTTTAATGTAAGAAAGATGAGCGGTTAAAAGAGTGTCAAGGTTCTTTCTGAGACATATAAAAAAAATCAATGACGCTCATAAAAGTGTCATAGTAAACCACTGAACTTCAATAGACAATGACGCTTCAAATGAGTCACTACAAGAAGTGGGGTCTATGGCCGCGGTCATTGACCCCAGCTAAAGGTGGTAAATAATGCAGCTATAGCATATAGCTGCAAACAAAGTGGACGCTGACGAAAGGCGTGGCCATAGGTACCGTGGACAAATGTTTTAGCCGCGGGAAAATCTAATTGGGTGCCTATAGGTTATAGTCGGGGTTTTGTTCTGGCCGCAACCATAGGTGTTCTATAGCCGGGGTTTTGTTCTGACCGCGGCCATAGGGATGTTCTAAGGTGTTATAGTCGGGGTTTTGTTCTGGCCACGGCTATAGGGTGTTATGCTTGTGACTTGGTTATGACCGCGGCCGTAGGGGCTTGAGAATACCCAAAACATTTAGATCCATTCGGCCTCACGAAAGGAAAACATTGGGAAATTCTAAAGGATAATGCATTGGAGAAGATATATTGACAAATCATAGACAAAACTATATTCATAAGACAAATCAAAGTTTCCAAACAACGAAATAATCTCATCCCGATTTCTGTAATTAAACTAATGCGAGAAATTAATCTGAAAGAAAGTGTAATGCAGTACTACAAATTAAACTAGTAACAAGTGGATCAAACAAAAACCGTCTTGCATTATCTTTGAACCCAAATCGAGACGAGGTATGAAGTAAGCAGGACCATGGATGAATGCCCCGATACCTTTATCAAAAATACAGCATTGATCTTTACTTTGCTTTGCCCCCAATTACACAGAGATGCCCTCTACTAAGCTTCCAGTAGATGGGGTTCTTTACTAGGCGATGGCATTACTTCTCTTCATTGAATTCTTAGAGTGTTCCATCTCTTGGACATAGGGGGCAAGGTCTTTACGGCACTCCTCTTGTCCATAAGTTCTTCAGATCACCCCTCTTCCTCCTGAAGTATCCAAAATAAAAAATGCGCTCGGACCACGTTCCTCAGTGATTATGTCGGTAGCGAAAATGGGATTCTGATATAAGAGCGGAAAAACCAACGCACGAGCAAAAGCGTTATCCATTCATATCCACACCTCCAAAATCGATACGGAACAAAGGTTCGAAGCTAGGGAAAAGGTCTTATAAACTGAACACACTTTAAGGAGGAAAATAGCAAGTGACTTATAAATAATGTTCGGAAGCTAGGGAGAAATAGCCACTCTTCTCTAAGTTAGAGATGTACACTTGTATTATTTGAAAGCGAGGCTGAAACTGGATTCTGTCCACCACCTCTGCTGGCGAGTTGAGATCAATGCCTCGAAGCACTCCTTTACGGCCCGCCCTGAAGGGTATATACTCTCGTATGAACTCCTAGAACACGAAGGTCGATCAAATTCTGTTGTCCCCCTACATATCGCCACATGAGTACAACTTTGGAAATATATTGCATCAAAAGCAAGATAATTGTATTCTATGATCAGCGTTTTTTATAGGTCAACTGCAATTATGAATTCCTCAAGTGCTATCACAGGAAGAACAAGAAGATGATGACCATATTTGGCCTAATTTTACGTATAGAAATTACATTCCCACAACGTGTTGTTTCTAAATGAAAAAAAACACCTAGAGATATCATTTATTTGTAAAAGGAATTTAAGCGGATGCCATTTCTTATGATAAAAGCAAGAAATGCGAACAAAATAAAATAGCTGAACCTCTTGAGTAGTTGTATATTCCTCGCCTTTCCCCGAAAATCAAATCAACTTCAAAGTAAGAACACGAAAGAAAATTAAAAACCATCCGTAAGGGAAAAAAAATAATAGAGTGGAACAATCAAGTGAAACCACCTCTTCCCTTCTGTCTGATGAGAAGCGACATAGAGTGGCCACCATCTATTCAAGGTGAGAACGTTAAACATATGGGTGAAATAACATGTAATTAAATGAAACAACAAGCACAACTTAGGCTGAAGTTCTAATCTAAGAATTTGCTCCATATATAAGATCCTCGATTTTTTACAAACATTCATTTACACACAGAGACATACATATGTGACATTGAGGTTTCAGGATTTCTTTTCAACAAGGTCAAAGAAATCAAAGGCTCTAATCACAGAAGATCTTGCCTTAGAAATGTTGAATGCAAATAGAATTTGGTTGGCCTTATCATCAACAATTAAAACCATTAATTGGATGCTTAAAGGGCTATCGCATACAAATTTGGCTTTCAATGGGGTAATCAATCCATGGAAGAGAACAATGTAGATGAGGCTAAGGAAAGGAGAAGTCATAAAAGTTAGGTGAAGAGGAGGATACGAAAATAAACTTAAGGTGAACACTATTTATAAGCTTTGAACACACTATTTATAAGTCATCAAGTAATTGCTTACTTGGTGAACACTCTTTTAATAATTTGCACATTAGGATATATAACTTTAAAGTACGTATTCACCAAGCTTTAGTCTACTCAAGCTTTGGATTCCTTTAGCAACCAACATAGAACGCTTTATTATAGCTTAATGATCACATCCTGCCGAACATGACAGTAAACAAGCCAAATGTCGCCATTTATAAGTTCCCATTGCCATTGTTGGAAAAAATGTAATACACTATAACAGCTAACAGAAGAAAGCAACTTGGATTGCTTCAAGGCACGTTAAATTAGTTCTTTCTTTAAGATGTCATTCACTCCGCCAAATTTCAAATCACAGTGCATCTTTGGGATATCGTGAGTCACTCTAGTTACAATGGAACCCATACGCTACAATTTGTGTGCCTGTGAAGTATGCGCCTTAAACATATTTGGAAGGAGATGAGGGAAATAAGACTTTCATGTGTTAGTCTCAAGCGAGAACTAAGCAATTGTCTGAAGCAGTTTGGAACCATCCGTTAATTGACCACAAGATATGCACAAACCAAAACCATGACCTTGGACATATGTGGCTTCTATTATGTAGAAAGTTGAAACGCGGCAACCACCTCAAACTGACATATAGAAATACACAATCTCTATGAGTTAGACTCTAATATGCTTCGTTTCATTTAACAACATTTCCCCTTAGTTCTTTGAAATGCGAAAAGGCAGAGGCATGTTGTTGAGCCAATAAGAATATCTTGAGAGAACAAAGGGGCGACCAAAATCACTTACAAATGAATTGAACAAGAGTAACTTTATAGATATTATGTTTTCCTATATTGTCAATCGGACAATTCAAGTATCATTGTAGACAAATAAGTAAATCTTAGTCTTATACTAGATAGAATTAAATGTCTTAAGTATGTGATAAGAAGATATTTATCTCACGAGACCTTTGAAACGGGAAGTCTAAGTTTTTCATGCATGCACGGATCATACCAAAAGAGGTTTGTATTAGTCAATCATAAAAATGAAAAAAAACCCATATATATATATAATTGGAGCGAGAAAGATAAATAATTCACCTGAAAATGCTTAAAAACTTTGAGCTAAGAATGTGACCTAAAGATTATTGTATAAAATATGTTCAAAATAGGGTGCAATTAGGAATGCGAGACATAGTCAACAAGCCTAATCACCTCTTTGTTGTTAGCAAGGTAAATATGTTGCTTTTGAAACATTTGTGACATTAGCTGGATGGGTTAGTAAGCTGGATGTCTGACTTCCTCACTATGTAAACCCAGGCCCGACCTTATATGGTTACAGAATTGTGGTGTCTACTTGACGATTAAATTCACTAGGGTGGGTGGTAATACTTATTGGCTTACACTTGATGTGCAATTTATACTAGATAACATACTCACATGCAATGAAAGTGAGCCACAATCGTTTTTAAACATCATACCAAAATTCCATCAACTAACATATCTAATGTCTTTCATTGTATTATAATCTTCACGTAACCTATCTTCTTCTCTCCAAACATGAGGCAAAATTGTTATCCTATCTTCTTACGCAGGTGGCTGAAAACCACGACGGGTAATGCTACATTCCTTCCCATACCTAATCCTGATCCAATTTTGTTTCCCAAATAATAGTTATTGTTGTAGGCTTGAAATTATAGTAATAAGCGTTAACAACAACTTGAGGGCAAGCGCAGGCCATACTTAATAGTTGTTTTTACGAAAATTTAAAATAAACTAAGAAATAAAAATAAAAGAACAAAGTAGATGCGGCAGTGAGCTTAAAAGTCATCTATTTTAATCCATTTTTCTGTTTGATTGTCATACGAAAGGAACAATTAATATGCAGAAATATGAAGAAACTCACCAATTTGTTATTAGCAGGGAGTGTGAAAGAAAGAAGAAAAAACAGTAGAAAAATGCAGCAATTGGTGGAGTAAAAATGCAGAAAATGGCAGGGCAGAAATGAAAGCAACTGGTTAACTAATGTTGCAGTTTTGGGCTTGCACAATCCAGTTATGATGTCGCACGACATCGGGGAAGAAGGAAATTTGATGCGGAGTCGCGGCGGGATCTTCGAGTTAGGGACTAACCGGGACTTAGGAATGATGTCGACAACATCGATGCCGCGACAAAGGTTGATGTCGTGACAAAGGGATGGAAGGTCGCGACAAGAAGCGCCTTGAAGCTATAGACATATTTAGAAAGATGAAAGCTGTTGTGACTAGAGTACATTTGTCGCTGACGGAAGGTGATGTCGCGACACCAAAAGCAACCCGGTTGAAACCTGCGGAGGCGCCGAGATATTCGACCGAAGAAGTTGATGTCGCGACATAAGAAGACATCGGTTGAAAACGCAAAGACATGGCGATCTTCGCGACAAAGGTGATCGCGACATAAGAAGACATCGGATGAAGGCTGCGAGACATGGTGATGTCAGCGACAAGGGATTGATGTCGCGACGCCGAGAGCGGATTAAACACATAGGCATAAAGTGATGTCGACAAAGTTGATGTCGCGACGCCGCTTTGGCAGTTGAAAACGCGGGTATAGGCTGATGTAGCGGCGAGGATTGATGTGGCGACGCCGAGGGCAACGATTGAAACACGCGGGCGTAAAGTGATGTCGCGACAAAGTTGATACGACGCAAGAAGACACCAGTTCAAAGCTCACGAGACTTAAGTTGATGCCGACAAGAGATCGATGTTGACATGGATGAGCCTGTCGCGACATTGATTCCTTGTCAGCGACGCCGCAGATCTGCTCGAGGAAAACAAATGAATCATGACTTATTGATAAATGTAACAAGTGCCAAACTAACTAATGTCGCGACAAGGATTTGAGGTTACGCTGAAACGATAACATGGGCGGTCCACTTGGAAATCCACAAAAGAATGCATTGGAATTAGGGCCCAGCGAAACCTATAAATATAATGACTACCACGGAGAAAAAGGAGGCGGTGGGCGACGAGAGCGAAGGATGCAGGTAGCAGAGAGGCTTCATTTTATTTTCTTTTCTTTTCTTTTCTTTTATTTTCTTTTACATTTCCTTCGGTTATAGATTAGATTATTTTCATCTTTCTTTATTTTCTTTATTTTACGGATGCGGATGTGTTGTTATCGTTTTGAAGCGGCGAATCGCATTCCATTCTTTTCAAATTACTACGGGATGTTTGAAGTTCGAGACAAATTTACGGAATTCGACTTTTCAGGTTCAAATTCGATTGTTCTTATGATCAGAGGAATGTTGTAGTGTAATTCGATGGTGAAACCCGGCTTCCATTAAGTGAATCTTTATAGTCGAATTTATCTTCCTGTAGTTGTTTCCAACGACTTGTGAATTCAGGTTCACAGTGCGCCACGGTTATGGGTTTAATGTTTTTTGATGAAACCCTGGAGTTTCTTATACCGTTTTAAGATTTGTTTCATTGCTCTGATTTCAAGGAGGTCCTCTGCATGACACAGAGAAGGCATTCCTGAGAGTTATGAACATTTTCTTGAAGGTATATTAACCTGGTATTAGAGATCTATTGAGCTTTGTAAGTTTACTTAGATAAATCACTACTCACTTAGAATCAAGAAGAGTTGAATGAGTTATCAATTTAGCATGAGGTTTACTCAATTAGAATAGTGAAGCCAATCCGATGTTAGTAGATCAAAATCAGGGAGGGTTGATCTATTGTTTGAAGGAAGGTAACGGAGGTTATGTCTTATGGGTAAATGGCAGGGACTATGGTTTGGATCAGCAAATGGAGTATGAAGTATTGCAAAGAAAAATACCAGTTAAGGAAATCCCAATAAAAGTAGTCATCTAATTCTGTCTTGAAGAATCAGGAAAATTAGATAATGAATTGTGGAGTGTGGAGAGATCGGCTGTCTTACTTGCAGCAGACGGATTTTAAAACCTGAAATACACAAGCCACATCGATTGCCTACGGGAATTGATAATTCACAATAGTAGTGTTCTTGATGTGTCCTCTAAAAGATAACTATTCAAATTCCATTTTTTTTCTTAACTATTCATTATTCTTTATTCTTTAGATTCCAGTTTATTTGATTGTTCATTCTTTTTCCTTATACTTGTATATTTCTGACTTCAAAATTTGGATCACAATGTCATGTTATAGTCCAAATAGTATGGAGCTTGAGTGAGTGGGGATAGTTGATCCTAGGAGAATTATTGAGATCTCTGTGGGATCGATATCTGGACTTATATCCATTTTATTACTTGTCGACTGTGCATTTCTGGATATTAGGCTGAAACGAGAATTGAAATGATTTACTCACAGGAGATTTTTGAGTCTACCATATATAGTAAGTCAATGAGTTTTATGGGCGCCGTTGCGAGTTAATAGTCCTTTGGTAATAGTGTCATAACCTTGCATGTGCATGACTGAAGGCTAACGGTGCAGCCATAATTTGCTATGGATGTTTCTAATATTCTTTTTCCCTTTTAAAAAATCTGAATAAATCTTGGGTTTGAAGAAGAAGCAGGTCTATATTGTCTTTAATGTCAAAAAAAAGAAAGCAATATTCCATGGCTGTTTTTGTGCGGTTCAAAAAAAAAAATTAAAAGTAAAATACCAAGAGGAGAAGGAAAGAAAAGAGTCAATTGGGTTTTAGGATTTGTTTGAGAGGCTAAGTCTTGTTGCAACATCGACCTGAGAAGTCACACGTAGGATTAGATTTTGAATAAAGCTAATAGAACAGATGTAAAAGGACTAGGAGAAGTAAAGGAAATATTGCATCTCATGGAACAAACAGAATTCAGAACAAATAAGCGCAAAGGATGGTGTTCAATCACCCAATAGAAGGCACCATAAAGCACAGATGCTGAAATTACACATAATTGTATCCATAGAGAGAACAAGCTATTAAAAGGCAACCTAACCAACTGTTTTAACTTGAAGTTATATTGGAATTAGGCATCACACATTATATAAAACAAGAAAAAAGAAACCAGAAAACTATAAAAATCAATTTCACAAGAATTAGCACCTCGATGTAATAGCTACGTAGCAACAAGGTTATCATGCCGGCCAGACGACATATGCGGTAATAACATCGATAAATAGTCCTTTTACTGGTTTCCAAGTATTACCATTTGATACAACCAGGACAACGGGTAGAACATAATTTTTATGCGTTCAAGCAACGAGTTTGTCAATCAAGTAAACCAACAAGTAAACAACACATTCGGAGAAGAGCAATTCCGGTAGGACGGAGAAGCGAAATGCGAGAAGAGCAAATTTTCTTTCGAAAGGGCAGCGAGCCCCAAAATGAGTAATTAGTGTCACAAGAAAACCATGATTTACCAAGAAATTTCCTTCAAATCTGAAAAAGGAGAGACATACCAATCAATATGAACATATCATATATTCCTAAACTAACCTGAATAGGTCATTGAGGAGTAGAATGGCGGGAGCTATGAGGCCCAGAGGCAGTACCTTAGCTGTGGAAGAAAGAAAATCAGAGATCTACCGCCATTCGAATCGGAGGTCCTAATGCTCTCCCCAACTGCGAATCCACCCAGACAATAGTTTACCAGCAGAGAAACCCTAGTAATCAATCCAGTCCCCTTGAGCAATGTAGAAATCGAGTGGAGAGGAGATTAACTAGATTAGGGCAAAAAACTTTGTGACTAGGACATTTCAAATTCACAAGAGGTGTGAAAGAGAGCAAGAGAGAGAGCAAGAGGGAGAGAGGTGAGAGAGAGACAGATCGCAAGAGGGAGAGAGTTGCAAGATTAGTGAAATTTGGGATAACATAGAGTTGCAGTCAAAACCCACTTGTGTCTATTGAGTCAAATTGTAGGTTTTTAAATTTTGTCTAACTATAGACTGTATAGTAGCGGCCAATTAATTCCCGAGATAAAAATTGGTGACAAATTCCTTCAGCTGCATGAAATACATAGATGCGACTATAATTATTTTTAGTCATAAAAGTTTTTGACCCTTGCTAAAATTGGGCTACTGTATCCCAATTTTCTTGTAGTGAGTGACATTGTATATAAACATATACAATGTCAATCTACACAATGGCACTTTAGGAAAGCGTCATTGGGAAATTCCTAAGCACTCTCAAAAAATATTCATTTATTTATTATTTCATTTTTAGGTGGGTTTCATGTTCTATATTAATATAAGTCTTTTTTATTAGATAAAAGTATGAAATGTTTATATCTAAAAAATGAGAATAAAAATTATAAGTAGCAATCGAGGAAATAAGGATGTGCAAAAACAAGACAATTATTCTCTAAAATAACATTGTAGACCAATTTGAAAGGGATGTAGTGGAGATTGGTAGTGCATTTGTTTTGGATGCAAAATATCAAGAAATGAAATCTTGTCATCCTTGCCTAGTACTCCTTCGGTAACAAAAAATCAATTGAGATCATGGATTTACCTAGTTTTTCGTTTTATGATACCATTAATGGTATATGCATACAAGGTATGTTGTACATGGAAAAAGTATCCTTCCCTTCAACTGGGTGGAGAGCATAAAGAATCCTTTTTCTTCATAAAGTTATAAATGTGCCACGAAGAAAATGATTCTTCAAGCATAAACTATTTACTAGTTTTTCTTTATGGTTTTGGAGTTACAAATATGCCTTATGGTTTTATTATTTTAAGATCAATATTTTCATTACGGCCCTTAACTAAAGTATGAAGAATATTATCACATGCATGCTTGCTGGAGCCTTTCAACTTTTTGCAAAGTCATGGTCTTCAATCATATAATTAATAATCTACTAAAATTTATCTTATATCAACAAATAAATAAGTAAATCAGTGGGACCTCTTTCCTTGAAAGCCTCCAAAGCAACCATAAGAACTTTACTTTAAGATAGGTGTGCCCTGCAAAAAGCATTATTGGATCTGGTTGATAACTTTAACAAAGATAAACGACATGGTCAGGGAGAAGCCACAAAGCATGACTTTTACTTTAAAAAAGGTAAGCCCTGCCTCCCCTTTACCCTTACTTTCGCAAAAATATCTAAGCTTGGAGAGCTAAAATGTCCCTCGTGGAGGGAATCTTCATTTTAATTATTATGATCCCATCACTATCATCTTGGAGTTTGAGCATGAGGAGCAAGCTGTTAGCAGAATAATTTTCTTCTGGCCCTACACTTGCTTTTGTTTTCGGATATGCTTGATGGTGGGTTCAGATTCTGGTTTTCGGGGACTTATTTCCCCGAAACTCCTTAATAAAAAGTCTACGACTTCATCACATAACCTAATTGAGATGGAAAGAATGTCTCTGCAAGTACTAGCCGTTCATCATCTCATCAACATCATCTCTCCTCAGTATTTCCAACAATTGGTGAATGTGGTTTTAAGGTTCATTTTTAAAATCATAATTTGTGAATGCGGTTTTAAAGTTATTTTCAAAACCAGCTTGGGTAGATCGGGTTTCAAACACATGGATGTCTAGTTGGATTAAAAGGAAATAAGTCTATTTAAATATTTTTTTTTTTAAATGTGAATTATTTTGACATTAAACTTGATAGGGATACAGAAATGGGTCAGGCATTTCATTATTATTGAAAAGGAGAGGCGGTGAGGATATACCAGCCGTGTCATACATAGCGACCCCGAAGCGGAGGCCCGGCTCATTAGGCCCAAAACATGGTTGGAAAATGAGGCCCATATGGCCCGGATCAGGCGCCATATCTACACAAATAGCAGGAAGATGGAATATTCTCACAAAGGCGTCTGGTCGTCGATCAGATCTATTATAAGGGAGGAAAGCCGCGAGGAGGTCGTTGGTGACGGTTACCCTATTAAGGAAGGAGGATTACTTAAATAAACTCCTTTGACTAATCCATTACTTCAAATCTAAAGTGACCATGAAATCTATCACCAAGGGAAGAACCCCTAATCATACGTCCAGGTGGATGAATGTCCATTATAAATACAAGGTCGTTTCCAACGCTAAAGATGCGCTAATTCTAAGCAATCGGGCATCCTCTCTTCTCTCGAATGAGAATCGACTTAGGCATCGGAGCGGCCGGCGGCGCTCGCCCGACCCTCTTCATTACGGTTCTTATTGCGAGGAAAGTGCCGTATCGAGCTTTGTTGGTCGACATTGCGGCAATCCCCTCGGCCAAAAGCGATCCCTCGTGAGTCTTGGTCCAACCCAACGACCCAACACGCTCCAGCCCAGTTCCGGTTGAAAAAGGCATCATCAAAACTCAAGCCTCTTAGCATGCAATAAAATTTTTTAAGTCTCAAAAACAGACGGATTGCCATCACATGCCAGCTAATAATGATATTGTGGAAGAATCTCATGTTTGAGATCGCGTGAGCCGACTTTGTTACCAAGCCTGCCTCATAGGGTTCACCACATCCTTTGGTTTGGCATCCATCCACATGGTTAAGTCTAAACCTGACTCTGATACCAACTGTTTGGAACCTTATGTACCTATATATTCCCTCCACATTGGTACAATATTGTCCACTTTGAGTATAATGCCCTCATGGTTTTGTTTTTGAGTTCTACCCAAAAAGCCTTATACCAATTAGATATTGTAGATATATACTTGTGAACTCATAATCTTCCCTATTTTTAACCAATGTTAGATTTTGGGCGCACGCCTAACCTTTTATTCATACAAAACATAATAACCCTTAATTTTTACCATTCAAAAATATATATTCTAACCCAACAATCAACTTCTAACTTCCAACGGTAGAATTTACCTTCCCATAAACCCGTATATATTCTGTGCCTAGGGTTTAAGTGCTAGGTTGATATTTTATTAAATTATTCAAAAGTGTAATATAATGGTATCTATTGGAGCATCATTATTGGCAGAATCCTTGTCAAAAATAAAATATATGAGGTGC
Source organism: Tetrastigma voinierianum (assembly GCA_016808115.1). Taxonomy (NCBI): domain Eukaryota; kingdom Viridiplantae; phylum Streptophyta; class Magnoliopsida; order Vitales; family Vitaceae; genus Tetrastigma; species Tetrastigma voinierianum. The sequence goes on from JAEQBH010000668.1 coordinate 463,540, forward strand.
TTCAACTGTTGTCGCAACAGATGTTGCAGCAAACCCTATAACACATATGTTCAAAGTTGGTTTTGTCTCATCTGTTGACAGAGCACAAGGAAAGGTGAACTTTACCTTAGTTAGGTCTCAACTGCATTCGAAAGATTCTCCGTAAATCAAGCAAGATATTTAGAAAATCAGGGTTTATCCTCTACATATTGTGCAAGGAAGTATAAAAGGAATATTAAGTATATCCTGAATCAAACAAAATCCCAACAAAAGGAGATCTCATCTATAGGAGTCTATTTGGAAAAGAAAATATTATGCTCCATGAATAAGGAAGGACAACAACCAGTGATGGTAGACATATCAAATGGTTTTGGAAAATTGTGGATTTGGTCAAAATAAAGATTCTCGACTACGTGCTTAAAAAGAAGTAGTAGGGACCTTTGGAGATCATCGATTAAGCACACAAAGGAGGTTTTCTGGAGGACCTATTTTGAAGAAAGAGCAACTGCAGGTACTGCCCGAATCTTTGATGGTAAGCAGTACGCTTACTCCACTATGGATGGAGTGATTGGGCATTTGTGAACCCAGATTCGTATGGGAAATAAGGGGAGCTTATTTTAATGTTTCTCTATAGAATAATTAGGAGAAGACAACTGTTAGAAAGGGGGAGCCTTGTCTCACGTTAGTCCAACGTGTAACCTAATTGATATATAGTGAAACTCCTTACATCTAAGCTCAGCTCCGCGAATGTAGGTAATTGCCGAACCGCGTACTAATCTCTGTCCCCTCCGTGTGTGTTTATGCACAATCTTTCCTATTTCTTTACTTTTTATACATATTATCTCTACACACTACATATCATTAAAGAGTTAGCTTCAACACTTGTGACAGTGTTGCACCATTTGGTGCAACATCTCTTGAATCACTACCTTAACAAATTCGTTATTTTTCAATTGGTATCAAATAAAGTCACTCTAAGATATTGAGTTAATCACAAAGTGTTTTCTGACTATTTGTCTCTAAGTGCCAAATGGATCTTTTGAGAGAATGTGGTTGTGTTGTTCATCCTCCTCTATTGGATGGGACTAATTATGGGTACTGGAAAGCTCGTATGGGTCCATTAATCAAGTATATGGACGAACTTACCTGGAAAGCAGTCTTGGCCTACTGGACTCCTCCCATGGAGAAAGACGAATTAGGAAAGGATGTGCCCAAAAGCGAAGTTGACTGTTCAGCAGAAGAAGACAAGTGGTCATCCAACAATTGGAAGACTCTCAACACCATCTTCAATGGGGTAAGTCCTACATAATTCTAAAGCATCTCAACCATAGAGTCAGCCAAAAAAGCGTGGGACATACTACTAGTCAAGTTTGAGGGAACCACTACTGTGTGGAAATCAAGAACAGAACTCTTGATCTATAAATTTGAGAATCTTCAAATTAAAGAACATGAAACAATCGGGTAGTACCATGCCCAAATAAGCGATATCTCAAATGAAAGGTGTTAAGAACTCTCCCAAAGAGGTTTGCTTATAAAGCGGCTACTATCAAAGAAACAAAGAATCTTGAAACTATGAAGCTAGAAGAACTAATTGGTTTTCTCCGAACCTTTGAGATGGACCTTGAAGAAGATAAGAAACATAGGAAGAGAACAGTGGCCTTCTAGGTAAAGCCACAACAAGTTAAGGAAAAAGAAGGAGATGATCTCGCAGAATCCATGGCTCTCTTGACAAGAAACTTCAATTAAGTGGCCAGAAAAATGAACAAGAGATTAAAAGGTAACTACCAACCCAGAAATATAATTTTTCCTCTAATTCTCCCATAGTTCCCCTCAAAGAAAATAGGTTTCTTGGAGTCAACACGAACCCAACAAACAAAAGTAAGGGAATCCAGTGCAGGGAATGTGAAGGGTATGGCCATATCCAAGTAGAATGCGCCAACACTCGTAAGAAAAACAAGTCTTACATAGCAACATGGAGCGATGAAGAGTTTGAGGAATGGGAGGAGCCTTTTAGCGAACTTATGCCTTTAATCAGTTTGGGCTCAGAAAAAAGACCCTTATGCAAATTCCACATCACATGCTACAACGGAAGCAAAAAGCAACGATGATGAAGAAATCTCGGATGAGGAAATGGTACACTCCTATAAAGTTATGTATGAAAAACTGGTGGAGGCTCTTATTGAGAACAAGGATCTGCGTAAGAATGTCTCCCAACTGTGCAGCTAGAAAGAGGAACTTGTCAAATATACTAATACGCTTCTTGACAAGGTATGCAAACAACAAGAGACTCTAAATGAACTGGAGCAGATAAAGAAGACTGGGCGCATGTTGAATTCAGGTACCATAACCTTGGAATAGAATTTTGAAATGGGAAAAAGGACTAAAGATCATGGAGGTCTAGGGTTCAAGGGAAAAATCTTGGGAACCAACCCTCAAAATCCAATAGAAGCAACCCAAAAAGGTAAAAATCACTATCGTAGAATAAGGAGGCCTTACTAGCACTCAGGTGCTATTTCTACAGGAAACTGGGACATATCAAGAAGGAATGCACCCATTTCTTAATGATTCAAAAGATAAGGCAACAATTGCAGCAGTTTAAGACAAAACAGAAAAGGGATGGGAGGTGTCTAGTAGTCCACACATCTCTAAAAATTAAGGTGGAAGAAAAATGGTACTTTGACAATGGTAGCTCCAAACATATGACTGGCAATAGGGAATTTTCAACCAATCTACAACCATACAGATTAGAATCAGTAACATTTGGAGATGCGGGTAAAGGTACAATCCTTGGAAGTGGCTCTCTGAAAGTTTCGGGTATGACTAAACTAGAATATGTTCTACTCGTGAATGGTTTGAAGGTAAACCTTATCAGCATCAGTCAACTATGTGATGACATCTTACTTGTTCATTTCACTAAAGGAAGTTGTTTAGTCGTGCGGTTTAATTCTTATGTCATAAAGGAAAAAGGTCATCGAGATAATTGTTATCGTGACTTTCTCGAGAACTTGCACCCCTTGTGGTGAAGCAGTTTGGATGTTTGGCATAAATTTCGATCATCGTTGATCCTAGAAGCCTCAATGAGACTATCGCATCCGATGCAGTTATGGGAATCCCTAAGATGAAAGTTGATCCTGGAAATAAGTGTGTCCCATGTCAACTAGGGAAACAAGGTCGGTCGACTCATAAAGTGACACAACACCTCTCTACCATAAGAACCCTTGAACTCCTTCACATGGACCTCATTAGGCCTATGCAGTTCAAGAGCCTTGGGGGGGGGGGAAAGGTATGCATTTGTATGTGTTGATGAATTTTCTAGATATTCATGGTACACTTTCTCAAGGAAAATTCAGACACCTTTGATGTTTTTGAAGCCTTGTTTATGTAACTGACTCTTGAAAAGAATCCTCATCATAAGAAGGTTGTACGAATAAAGAATGATCACGAGAGGAAGTTTGAGAACTCCCACTTCGACAACTTTTGCAACAAACATGGCATAAGACATGAGTTATCTGCCCTTAAAATCCTGCAACATAACAGAGTAGTTAAAAGGAAGAACAAAATGCTACAAGAAATGGCTCGTGTCATGCTCAAAGCAAAGAAGGTTTCAGTTCTATTATGGGATGAAACACTAAACCCAGCATGCTACATTCAAAATATAGTGTACCTCTGACTAGGAATGTCCATGACTGCATATGAAATATGGAGAGGTAAGAAGCCTAATATGAAGCATTTCCAAGAGTTTGGAAGCACGTGCTTTGTGTTGAATGACAAGGAACACATGAGCAAATTTGATCTAAAAAGTGATGAGGGTATAGTCCTTGGATACTTGCTAAACATCATAGCGTCCAGGGTGTTCAATAAGCGATCAAAAACAGTTATGGAATCAGCCAATGTGGTTGTCGATGATCAGGGAACCACCTCTATAGATTTAAGGACGGATGATAGTGAGACTGAAGGACCATAGTGTGCACCAGGAGACGATGCCTCAACAAATGATGAAACACCTGGGAGTAGACCCAACCCTAACACAAAAAATGCCTCATCCTTTTTCGAATCATCTTCTCAGACCAAAAACGCTACAATAAGCACTGAGGGATCCAGTCGAGAAGCCTCTACATAAGTAAAAAAAGGTCATTACACAACATACATCATTGGAGATCTAGAAGCAGGAATTTGAATGAGAGGTAAGCTTAAAGTCAATTACAGAGAGATGATTGGCCACACATGCTACACCTCCTCCATTGAACCGAAAAACATTAAGGAAGCTCTGAAGGATGAGTATTGGCTTATTGCAATGCAGAAGAACTGAGTCATTTCATAAGGAATGAGGTATGGGATCTGGTACCTTGGCCACAAGATGTCAACGTTATAGGAACAAAATGAATCTTTAAGAACAAGTCGAGCGAAAATGGAAATATCATAAGAAACAAGGCCCGGATAGTTGCCCAAGGATACACTCAGGTGGAAGGAATCGACTTTGATGAAACTTTTGCTCCTGTAGCTTACTTAGAATTAATTCGTCTCCTCATGGCCTTTGCATGCACTATCCGGTTCAAACTCTATTAAACGGATGTCAAAAGTGCCTTCCTAAATAGGCACTTAAACAAAGAGGTGTTCGTGGCACAACTAAAAGGTTTTGAAGATCCCACTCATCCTAATTACGTGTATAAGATGAAGAAGGCCCTCTATGGGCTCAAACAAGCCCTTAGAGCTTGGTACAAAAGACTATCTGACTATCTTATCAAGAAGGGATATTCTCAAGGGGGAGTAGATCGTACCCTCTTCATAAAGTGCAGCAATAATGATATCATTGTGGTTTAAGTCTATGTCAACGACATAGTTTTTGGTGTAACGTCGCACAAGTTGGTGGAACTTTTTGTGGAACACATGAGCATGGAATTTAAGATGAGTCTAGTGGATGAATTGACTTGTTTTCAGTGTCTGGAGGTCAAACAAATTGGTAATGTAACCTTCATTTCTCAATCCAAATATGCCAAGAATCTGGTAAAAAAAAATTGGCTTAGAAATTGCTACTTATTGTCTAACACCTATTGGGAATCATGCTAAAATATCTAGAGATGAAGTAGGTAAGGATGTCGATCAATCATTCTATTAAAGCATGATTGGCAATTTACTCTACCTCATAGCAAGCAGATCAAACTTATGCTATAGTGTCGAAATCTGTGATCAATACTAGTCCTATCCCAAGGAAAGTCTAAGGAAAGTCATTTGATTGCCGTCAAGAAGATTATCAAGTATGTTAGTGGAACTAAAGATTCTAGGCTATGGTACTCTGCGACCATACAACTACTAGTGATGAAGTGCGTGATGTTGACTAAGTTGGCAGCTCGCGATTGTACCTCAGTGGGTGTTTCTTTCTTGGAAAACTTGGTCTCTTGGTTTAGCGAAATTATAACATCTCTCTCTCTCGTGGAGGCAGAATATATAGCCCTTTGGTAGCCATAACTTACTTGGATAGAAAATTATCTTTGCAAGATTATGGTGTTGCACAAGATGCTACATCATGTAGTATGACACTGTAATGTGACAACATTAGCGTAATTAGCATCTCTAAGAACCCAGTTCAACACTCATGTACCAAGCACATCGATATTAAACATCATTTTATCCTCAGTCTTGTCGAAGACAAAGTAATCGAGCTCAAACATGTTCCCATAGATCAACAACTTGTCCCATAGATCAACAACTCGCCGATATCTTCACTAAAAGTTTTGATGCCACTCGGTTTGAAACACTTTGCACCTCCCTAGGGTTGTGTGTCTTGTGATGCAACAGATTGTGAATGACTTCAAGGTAAGTCCTTTAAAAAAATAATAATAATTGTTGTGACTCTCTGTTATTCTCGCACCATTATTGTTTTGCTGTCTCATTATCAAAGACAATAGTTCTTCTTGAAAAATGGGAGAAGGTGGCGCATTATGACCTTCATTATCTCTAGCGGCGATTTACATTTATTATTGATACACCCTCCTTTTAAGTGGAATAACCTTCCTTAGGTGGGTTTGGTAATTTGTAAAGTTGTTTTCTTCCCAAATTCATCTGCCTTAATTCTCAGCAACTCTCCTTGCATCATCCATGGTCTCCACCCACTCAGAACGGGCAGGGGGTCGAAGGAGTTCTTACCTTATTTTCTATATACCTACTCAAGGGGAATCTCAAGAAAACCCCATTCTTGTTGAACTCCCTATTGAGGAACCCCTCGTTGTTACTTCCCTTGCCACCATGCCATTGCCCTCTTTGGTGCTTTTTGATGCTCCAATAAATATTGGGACAAGATTTGAGGGCTCTATTGGGTAAGACAAAGAAACGGGGACCACCATCTCCAGTAAGGCTAATTCAACCTTCTCTTCATCATCGACCCCGTTAGTTCCTCTGGCTTCTAGATCTTAACGCATCCTACCTTCGGTTTCATCGAATTCCTTAGTCAAAGCGGCGGTTGACGCCATAGATGATGAAGTTCCTTTCCATTCTTTGTTGAGCTACCTCAAGCGCAAGTGAAGTTCGACAGGTATCAATTTTGCCAATGGCATCTCTGTAGCTAGGGTTGGTCGAAATTCTTTTGTCATACCTCCTTCTCCTTCATAACAACAAGGATCAATCTACTCTTTCGATTCATTTGTCCGCTCTTGGCCCAACAATTCTCAGCCAGAGGCCTCTCCACAACCTTCGAGGAAGTCTCCTTGGTCTGTTCCGATAACTTCATGACCTAGTCATTCGATAACATCTAAACCTAAATGCAGCGGCGACCAGCACGGATGTCATGCCTCTGCCAATTAGCCCCGATGCGTTCGAGTCGATGCGACAATTCCTCTCTGACTTTCATTCTACCTTGTGGGATTCTGTGGTCCAACGGTCCTTCATCCCTGAAGGGACCATCCATCACGAGTTTTGGGTCCACACGGGGGGTGTTATTGAGTGTTGGGCCTTCCAAAATCTGCCCGACAACATGAATAAAGTGTCTCCTTTTGTGAAGGTTGTTGTGCTTGAATTCTACTCCAATTTGACAAAGGGGATGGGCCACTACTTCCACTGACTTATAGGTCTATGTTCGGTGTCCCAGCTTTGATTTCTCGCTAATCATATTGAATGCCTATCTCGGTTGTCCTGACCTTGATGGACCCATCATCCAGCCCTCAATTTAGGAGGTTTTTTCAATAATCACTAGCGGCAAGCTGTCTACATGGCCTGTTGAGCGTTGTTCTATTCTAACTATAAAATACTCCATTTTTCACAAGATCGACATCTATAATTGGCTTCTCGGGATTCACAAGTCCCAAGTCACCAAGACCCTTTCTACTCCACTGTTTCAGATTAGGACAAAAAGAGCTTTAATCTTGGGCACCTGGTGTTTGATAATATTCTTTGACACGCCGAATCTTCTGTTTTTAAACTTGGCATTGGCTATTCGTCTTTCATTTTTGGGATTCTTATCAATCAACGTGCCTATATTCTCCTTCACACTAATACATTCAGTGGGCCCCTGTCAAAGATCTAGCCGAATCCTAAGCTATTAGAGGATCTGCACAAGATTGATACCACTTTGGGAAGGGTATGAACCTGCCTCTACGATTCCACCTACTCGACCTGATGCACTCCTCCTGAGCCTGCACGAATTTCCCTCCTCCCATGGACATGGGCCTTATTGCTCACCTGAAGGTCGAGCTATGAGTGTTGCCGAACCATGCCTCCCTGCTTGAATATCTCTTGCGCTCCAACCAAGATCGTCATGCTATTGTCTTGACTGCCCTTGCTACACTTCAATTCGCTGCTCCCAACGGTCCTTCTGTTCTTTCTCCGACTGGCGGGATTACGGTATAACCGACCAGTGGTGATGCGAAATTTGTGCAACTTTTACCCCGATTACGAGGGGCTAGGATTCCTTCTTTATTCTATGGAAAAGGAGGAGGACAATTGGAGAACAATGTGGGTTTTGTTCTCTTAATATGATACACTCTAGTCAGTTTATTTTATTTTTTTTTGCATTTCAATATGGTAATATGGTACTCTGTCTTGATATTCATTTACTAGCACATGTTGGATATGGTCGACTTTGCACATGCTCTGACTGGATGTTATAACTTTGTGTTGTGGATGGTTATTTTCTTTGTGATTATGTTTTCGTTTACTAGCTGATCCTCCTGGTAGCCAGTATCTGGTTTTATTTTTGCCAAGGAAGGCTAAAGGGGGAGATTGTAAGAGTATCGTTATTAGCAAAATCCTTATCAAAAAAAAAAAAAAAATACATGAGGTGCTTCAACTGGTTTTGCCTCATCTGTTGGCAGAGCACAAGGAAAGGTGAACTTTACCTTAGTTAGGTCTCAACTACATTCAAAAGATTCTACACAAATCAAGCAAGATATTTTGAATATCAAGGTTTATCCTCTGCGTATAGAGCAAGGAAGTATAAAAGGAATATTGTGTATATCCCGAATCAAACAAAATTCCAACAGAAGGAAATCTCGCCTATAGGAGTCTATTTAGAAAAGAAAATATTTTGCTCCACGAAAGTTGTGGATTTGGTCAAAATAAAGATTCTCGACTACGTGCTTAAAAAGGAGTAGTAGGGACCTTTGGAGATCATCGATTAAGCACACAAAGGAGGTTTGGCCATTTTGAAAACTGACTTAAGTCTTGCCGAATCCTTGATGGTGAGCAATACGCTTACTCCACTATGGATGGAGTGATTAGGCGTTTGTGAACATAGATGCGTATGAGAAATAAGGGGAGCTTATTTCAATGTTTCTCTATGAGATAGTTAGGAGAAGAGGGCTGTGAGATAGGAGGAGCCTTGTCTCATGTAAGTCTAATGTGTGACCTAATTTATATATAGTGAAACACCGTACATCTAGGCTCAGCCCCGTGGACATAGGCAATTGCCGAACCTCATAACCAATCTCTGTCCCTTGTGTGTGTGTGCATAATATTTCCCATTTCTTTACTTTTTACACATATTATCTCTTTTTACACATTCTTTACTTTTGGTGCAAAATCTTTTGAATCACAGCCTTAACAAATAGTCGTTATTTTTCAGTATCTAACTTTTGTATAAACAAAACACCGGAATGAGGTGGCTTACTGATTTCCTCGTGGCACTCCATCATCCATACCTTTGCTTTTAGAAAAGGAAGATTAAAGTCCGCTGGATGGATTCATGTTGTTGATCAATCGAGACTACTTAATAAGAGCTCTACGGCTTCAAGAGCTTAATCACAGGATAGACATGACGAGGAAAACCATGCCTCCTCTGCTAGTGCCAGCAGTTCATCTGTTCATCATCATCATCATCGTCTTCCTGTTTCCACAAAAGGGTACAGCAGAAATAATATCTATGGTCAAATCTGGCTGCAAGGAAACATGCGGAAGCATCACTATTCCGTACCCATTCGGGATCGGTAGTGGCTGTTTTCTCGACCCAAGGTTTGAAATCATCTGTACTGTATCCTCGAATTCCACTTATCCACGTCTAAATGGAAATATTGTTGTCTCCCAGATTTCCCTGGACCATCATGTGTTCATTAATCACACCATTTCCAGCTTTTGTTATTCTAATGAATCAGACCCGAGTCTTAGCATCAGTTACTCAGTCCTCCCTTTCAGCCTTTCCCACGACCTGAACAAGTTTGTGGCCATGGGTTCCGACATATTTGCTTTTATCACCAAATCTCCAAGTAAAAACTACACAGCTGGCTGTGCCTCTCTTAAGGGCGAAACTCTCTGCAATGGTACTAATCGTGATCAGTGCTCTGCTCCTGGCACTGGTCAAAGTTTTCCTCTCTCTAGTAATGAATATCTTGTTCAAGCTTATTCTGATGGCGTAGCTGCTAAAGGAATTTCCGGTCAATCTTCTGCTAAAGCATATCCTGCTCAACCTATTGATGGTTCTAAGGAACCGATTGTTAATAATCCTTCAAAAGGATATCCTAATCAACCTTATTATGGTGCTAATACCCCGTATCGTAATCCTTATAAAGAATATCCTGGTCAACCATATATTAATGCCAACCCGAATTATCCTCCGATCATACAACAGCGGTCATCTATATGCTATGGCGTTTACTGCTGCGAGACTACTTTTCCTTACGACCTTGCCTCGTTTAATATGCAGCTCAATCTTATGAATTCTTTCCCGTTGAAAAATGGGGCAAAGAACATATGTGGTTATGCGTTCATTGCCCGAGCCGACTTCTATGTTACATACAATATTACACCCTCGACTCGTGACATTTACCCACACTCTATGGTGGTGCCGGCTGTGCTTGAATGGGCGGTCGGAAATACCTCTTGCCGTGATGCCGAGAAAGCAGGTAACAAAGTATGTGGGGGCAACAGTTCTTGCTTCGACTCACCCGAAGAGAAAGGATATAAGTGTCGATGCCTTGAAGGCTACAAGGGAAATCCCTACCTCACCAATGGCTGCCTAGGTATTCTGTTTGATTGCTGTTTTAAGAAAATCACCATCCATCATTACCAAGAATAAAATTAACTTATGGGCAAATTCAAAGTCTATTTTTTGGTAGTGTATTTTTTTATGAAAGTATTTGTTCGAAGAGTTTCTAGGAGAATCAGCTGTTAAGTATTTCTCAAAAAACACTGTAAGTTATTTTCAATAATACAAGTAATTTTTCAGATTTTTAAAAGTGTTGCCTAAGTTTCATCCAACACCTAGGGTATGTTTGGTTCCAAGAAAATGCAAGGGAAAGGGAAAAAAAATGCTGTAGAAAATCATTTTCTCAAGTTTGAATGACATGAAAAGTATGACAAAAAATATTGTAATATTTTGTCCTACTACTTTCTTTAAATTAATGAAGAAAAAAAGAGAAAGGAAAGGAAAAGTTGTTTTGCATTATATTTATTTAATATTAGGTTCCCAGCCATGTATATATATTCTTTATATTTTTATATTCCTGTAAAATATGAAATAAGATAGATAATTATTAAAAGAATTCTAAAGGGAAAATACTCATGTATATATATATATATATATATATATATATATATATATATATATATATATATATTATTTTTTTTCCTTTAAAATTTTTATGCATAAGGAAAAAAGAGAAAAATTTTATATTATTTTCCTTTCCTTTTTATTTCCTTTCATTTTTTTTTCTTACAAACAGGCTTCCCAAAATTTTATATAACTAAACGCTTCCCAAAATCATCGTCAAGCATCAATCATCATCAAATTGGCTCTCAAACATTTTTCTTTGTGATTGTTGTCAAAGTAGGCTCTCAGTCATTCCCAAAATCATCATCAAACAGGCTTTACTAATTTTTCCTTGCAATGGTTGTCAAAGTATAACAACATTTAAAAATAAATAAACTAGTACTATGGGGCATAGCCTTTTTCAGATCTTGTTCCAAGCTTTTGCCCGTTAACCAAAAGAAAAATTAAATTTTACTTACTAGTGTTGCTAATATTCTAAATATGCTATTCTATGATACACTAGTAATTAATTATAAAATACGTGACAACTAATTGAACCTAATGAACCTAGTAATGGGACATGTCTGAGATACTTTCTTTAGCTAATATGATTTGTAAAACAAATGGTTAGTCTTCCCTCCTCCTTTATAGATGAACTCTGTTTTTAGCTTCCCTATGTCTTTCCTTCTGCACAAGTATTGATATTTCTCTATCCCAAATATATAATTGTTAAGATTTTGGTCTATTTCAGTTCATGACTTTCATACTACTAAAATTCTTAATATTCTTCTTTACTTTTGGCTGTCAAAAGATGTCAATGAGTGCAAAGAGCTCGAGCTCGCGTATATAAATTGCCACGAGATAACAGTAAGTAAATAGACCTGGCAGTACATGCATTGCCCAGATGGCTACCATGATGCTGCTAAAAAGCAGAGCAGCTGCATACCTGACAAAGGAAAACTCCTCGGCTGATCATTCTTTAAAGTTTTCAGCTTTCTTTCCTTTTCCGAATCTCTATGAGCTATAGTGGAGGTGACCCAAATTTTGTTAGACCCAACCCATAGTGGGTAGTGAAGGCAATGGACCATAATATTGTTATAAATTTTAGGGTTTTGTGGTTCTATAAATTAAAAGTTATAATACTCCAATCTATGTCAAAAATTTTGAAACAGTGGATTTCTCCTTTTCTGCCTGTGGTCTTTTCATGTTTCCATATAAACCTGTGTGTTCATTGTTTTTTGTCTTTTATTTCTTGTTCTCTGTTGTCTTTTGTCTATTCTCATCGTTTGCTTTGTGCGTAGTTTAAGTAACTTCTACATTTTGCAGAATCAGAACCTCATTGGTCTTCTGTGTACTTGCAATTGCCTTTTGGGTGTATAAACGACTTGAAAAAAGAAAGAAGGACATTCTCAAACGGAAGTTCTTTGATGAGAACGGTGGCCGGCTGTTGGGGCATATGATGGCCTTAAGCAAAGTGTCGGAAAATGGGGCTTTATCATTAGAAGATTTGGAGGCGACAGACAATTTCCGCTGTCAATGTCGAATTCTCGGAAAGGGTGGCTTGGCACGATATATAAAGGAATGCTACAGAGTTGACAGTGTAGCTGAAGAACTAATAAAGACGATGAAATGCAAGTAGAACAATTTGTCAATGAAGTTTTTATTCTCACCCAAATCGACCATGGCCACATTGTGAAGCTGTTAGGTTGCTGTCTAGAGACTGAAGTTCCATTACTGGTGTATGAACACATCTCCAATGGCACTCTGTCCCACCATCTCTGAAAGGGTTCATGAAACCACCATCACATTATCTTTGGGAAAACGGTTCTTTGGGAATTGGTAGTGAAATCGCCAATCACAGCTTGATCCCATTCATGTGAGCTCTGGCTATCTTCTGGGGATATCCAAGTCTAACAACATATATATTTGGGATGAAAACCTCAAGACTACATAGTTTACTGGTTGAATTTCAAGGCCAGTATCTGTGAAGAAGACTCATTTAACAGCATCAGTAATGCAAGGCACATATGGCTACATGGATCCAGAGTACTTCCAAACGTACCAATTTACTAGTAAAAGTGATGTATATGCCTTTGGGGTGCTTCTTGCTGAACTTATAACAGGAGAAAAAGCCATTAGTCTGGACAGAAACAAACAAGGTTTAGCTTCTCATTTTACATCAGAAATGAAGAACAATAATCTCTTTCAAATTGTGGATAAGACTGTAGTGTTGAATGAAGATCAAAAGGAAGAGATTCTTGTTGTTATTTTGAGGATTAGCAGAAAGATCTCTCGCGACCAACCGGGGGATAAAAAGGCCAACAATGAAGGAAATATAAAAGACTCAGAAATTGAAAGAAAAGCTATTAAGCCGGAATCAATTTAATAAACATGCCAGACAACATCCTGAAGTTCTAGTCCAGCTCTTGTTTTTTGATATCATAAACTGCAAGGCTGTTCCAAGAGGTTTGTGGAAGCAACTTTAATGTATATGTAAAGATATTCTAACCACAGGCTCACGTTTGTCTAATCTTCACTTCACCTCCAGTGGTTGGCAAATGGGAACGAACATGAATGTGATCAGCTGCCGATTTGGTTAAATTAAGACGTGATTATGCAAATGAACGTTCGTGTTACATCCAGCGCTGGTCTCACCCGTGCCTCACTCGATCTTGATGGTCCGCCACTCCGCACCTCCATGTGTCGTTCTAAACGCCAGCAAATGGCAATGTTTTCGATTGATGACTTTAACCATTTTGAACCAGCCAGCACTCGAATCATGTAAAACAAGCTTTCAAAACGATGTTAATCACTTCAAAAAGCAAAAATGAGCCTCCATTCATTTATCTTAATTTTTTTACATAGAACAAAACAACTAATGAGTCCAGACTTCAAATTTCTGTCATTGCTACCAATGACTAAATTCAATCCCCAGTAGTAATGTCAAAAACTTGTTGAGACCAAATATGATGTAAAAATTGTTTTCCTCGTCGTTGTATATAATATTGTTGTAATTAAAACCTCGTTGGGTCTAAATCAAGGTAAGTGCACGTGTCAGACAAGTAATAAAGTATGTTGTATATAATATTATGTAATTAAAACTCATTTTGGTTTAAATCACTGCAAGTGTATAGGTCATACAAGTAATAAAGTGGATTATAAGTCCAGATATCATTCCCACATAGATTAATGAGAAAATCTAAAGATCAACTATCCCTACTACTCAAGTTAATCACTATTTGAACCACTGTTTTCTATGATTTGTAAAATAACTAGAAAAACTGTAATGAAAATGCTTTTTGTTGAATTTTCTCCAATTAAAGGAAGTCTAAACAAGATGAATAAGAGATTTCAATGAGTAGAAATAACATTGGGAATAAAATTAGTGTTATGATTATCGGTTTGCAGTAGGTTCATGAACATTTACTATGAGGGACATGAATCCTGGATTTGTTCAAGAGCAGGGTAGTGTAGCCTTGGAATACCTGTTGACACTACACATTTCACTGTTTAGCTTACCATATTCCTAAACCAGGTCAATGAGTCTAAATAGCTACTTTTAGGATTTTAATCCTCTTTAAGATTTAGTTGTTTTTCCTAAACCAGTATTTCACAGCCATTTCTTAGGATTGAAAATTGCTTGCCCCCATAGAAAAGGTAACACAAGCCTTCTCCAATCAAATTGGTACCTCGATATCCAATTAATTAGAATACTCTTTCTCCTTGATTAGAATCTATGCTAACATGGGATTAAGATTATTTTGCCGAATTGAGATGAAACCTCTAAACATTAAGCTGATAAATCAATAAATGGTCCTTATTCCTTGGGAACAGACTTTTGCTATCACCCATAAAGGAACATTGAAGTCAAAGGTTAGAACCCCATTAGTGATTTATCAAAGTGATCCTTAGAGTTCATTAGTTCAATGGATATCAGTGCAATGTACCCCCAAGTCACTACTCTTTGCTCTCATGTTGTCCATCCCTATGTCGCTTAAAGGGATCCTGGAAATCAGAGCACATGTACAGCTCTTTCTAGGTACATACATTGATAGTCAAAACAACCCATTACAAGAACAGTACCAATTAAATCAATCCAGTTTTCATACCCCAAAACATCATTTAATACTACAAACAATCATCAAAACACCAAATTCCTTCCCAGATGGAGCTTAGCCTTCCATAACTTAATCATAGATGACAATGACTAGTTTATCAAACAAATTCATTGAAACTGTAATCAAACTGAACAAACTGGATTCTAAAAAGATTTCCCAAATTCCACTTGAGTTCAGACAAAAATGAAACTCCATATACAATGATTTCAACTCCACATTTCAACTCGAATTAACTACTCTAATCCCAAAAGAAAGAAAAATTAATCTAGAAAATAAAAAGAAAATAAAAAAAAAAAAGAAAAATATATACAAAAGAGACTTCAGCTCTTCTCAAAGCTCAAAAACTAGCTGAAGGATGCTGAAAGAAGGCACACTCCACCCAAGGAGCTTTTGTTTATAGGCCTCAATCATTGGGCCCAAAAAACGAGGCGAAAAACACGGACTTTGAAAAGCCTAAAATTTCTACCATAGTCACGTTGATGTCGTGACTCTGAGTTCTACATGTCCGTATAGTGTCGTGACTCTGAATGTCCATGTCTTGACATTGCTCTAAAGTTGCCTCTGATGTCGCAACATTGGGTTGATGTCTTCACTTTTGTAGCCTAGTTATGATGTCACGACTCTGGAATTTGATGTCGTGACTTCGTTTGGATGTCGCAACATTGACCGAAGGTCTTTACTGTCACGCTCGCTCGACGCTGCGAAAAATTCTTCTCAGATCGATGTCGCTGGCTACTGGTCTTAAGTGCTTAGTCCCGATGTTGATAAACGCTATTAATGATTTGATTTACATATCTTTCAAACTGGCGTCACGACATTGACTTCTTTCGTTGTTGCTCACTTCACCGATGTCACACATAGGATCTTCGATGTCAATGGCTTCCAAGTGTGATGTCGTATTATCAGATCATGGCCGGGCACAACGCTCACGATGCATTTTCCCCTTCGCCATCCCATGTTCACATTGCTTCTTTTTGCTGATTTTTACTTTTTTTCTCTAAATTCTTGCAAAACACAAATCTGGGTGAAAACTCCATGATTTTGCATTAAATTGCATTTTTAAGCCTTAAATGTCACAAAATGGCCTTAAAATAGAGACATTAGAGTTTTTAGACTCATCAAATTCCCCTAAACTTAAAGTTTTGCTTGTCCTCAAGCAAAGAAAAGACTTTTTGTTTGTCCACAAACAATTGAAATTTATTTTTAAGGACATTTTTTCATTTTAATCATCTTTTCAGTCATATCAGTAATTTGGATTGAGTAAAATTTCAATTATGATATCAATTCTAATTAAGCTTCAATTTCTAGATCCTCAAAATTTCAATTCAGATAATTCAATATAACAGATAATTCTTAGCCAGTAAATAACTACAGTTCTTGACTCAATGAGTGTGTGTTGGTCTTCCCTTTATGACTAATTTGTAGGTTAGTTTAACCCTTAGATATTTCTATCGCAAAGGGATGAAAGTTTCTCCCTCTTATCAGGACTTAGTCCCATAGGCTTGTTGGTCATATTATTCTCCACTAATGTAGGCATAACACAACCCTCAGGATCAAATAGGTCTTTTAGGCTTGTAATGTATGGCTTGGGTATTTGGGTAGATAATTGGACATTTAAGGTTCAAGTTTACCCAAACTTCATACATCTTCTCAACATTCTGCCTTCTACTGCTCATCATTTCTTTTCTACTTAGAATTTTTTCAAAAGCACCAGCAAACTTGTTTTGGTGCATCTTTTTACATGTTTTCTACTTTGCCTTTTTCTTTCTCCACTTTCTATTTTAAATTCAACTTTTCAAGTTCAGAAGCTTTTTTCCTGTTATTTTGTTCAAATTTAGGAATGGTGCCATGTTTTGCCTTCTTAAGATTTCTACCACCCTTTAGGAAGCTTTGGGTTAGAAACTCCCATACCAATTGCCATTAGGGTACTAGGTGTAGAACACTCCAAAGGACTTAATTGCTTGAGGGAGGAAGGGTACAAGGCAAAGCACGTTCCTCCTTGAAACTGCATATTTTTCAACTTCTCAGTTTGCTATTGTGCACCTCTTGTTGTACATATTTTCTCAATTTCTTTTCTTTCCACATCCTTAATTCTCATCCTTCTTCACATTTCCAAGTTTTACTCCCCCAAACTTAGCCTCTTGATCACTTTTTCTGCACTTATCTTGCAGTTTGGGTGAACTAAGGGTTCTTTACTGAAGGATAAAAATTTAAAGAAAGGTTAAGGTTTTTCTATGTGGCTTTGATGATGAAATTAGCATTAGGCTTAAATAATGTACTAAGGTATATGCATAGAAGCATATCACAGGGTAAGCTATGAAAAGCTCAAACTGTCCAAGGATGGCCTAAATCATTTCCTGTTGGTGGTGATGCCTAGGTTTTTGTCTTAAATAATAATACAACAAGTTTTAGGACCTTTTGAGACTAATACTTATGATGAATCCAAAAAGGTGTCCCTAACCCAAGCAAAATTAATTTTCAAGGTACTTATGACCAATGTGCCGCTTAGTCATTATCCTGACCGACTGCTCAATCAAATCCAGACCATCTCGCTTGATTGCCATTGACATCAATTCCAGTCTTTTAGAACCTAAAATATTAGCCTACTTGTCATTCACATCACAACTTTCAATTTTGTTTCACTTTTTCTATCCAATTTCATCAACAGATTTTCTGGTTTGGTTTGAAATGTAGACATCGTAAGCAGCTGTAAAACTCATTTGATTCAAAGATTTCAAATCACATTTCATCAACAATAATAGCACAAGCAACTCAACACATTCTCCCAATTCAACCAAACAAACAATCACAACTTTCATTAATCAAAAATTACACAAACATGCAAAAATATTCAACCAAAACACAATTCTTCATAACATCCAGAAACTCAGTTTTTCTCATTTTCAGGTTCCAGATTTTCTGCCTTAACAACTTAAGCACTCAGATTTCAACTTTTTATCCTTTCAGCTCAATAATTCAGTGCATTCAGTACAACTGAATTCTCAATTATTTATTAAAGCAATCTACAATTTCAAAATTGATTATTCTTCACACATTACAAAATGGAAGCTGTAAAGAGAAAGACAAACACAAGTGCACAAAGAGTTCAGAAACTGTATTTTTATTTATCATTTTAATTATAGAGAACTGAATTACAAAGATAGAGTGTGATATACAATTGAGTGCATTTCTTTTTCTTTTGGGATTTGGAGGTCTTGAGGTTAACTGGTTCATACTGATATCCAGCTTGAGAGGGTGTGAAGTCAGAGATGGAGGATGAGGGTTTTTCAGATATTTTATCTCCTACTAACTTGTTGGTAAACCATTATAGCATCCTAGCATTAAACTTGATCAGCTGAATTTGTCTTCCCCCAATAGAATTTAAAGCACCCTCAAACTCACCCTAGGCATTGTACATCCTGATCATGTTGGCATTGACCATGTTAAGGCTCTCAGTCCACAACTTCCCGTAGTCTGCAGGCTTCCATTTCCCTCAATCCTCTTAATATTGATGGTGGACCTTATCTCCTTTCCTCGTGCTCCTCAGACAGGTACCTAAAGGCACACTTTGTACTCATGTTCTACTCCATCTCTTTCTCCCTCACCTCCAGGATCTTTAGTAGCTCCTGATCCCTCTTCAATTGCCCCCTAATAAATGCCTTCTCTCTCTTCAACTCAACCTGTAATCCATATCTCTTTCAAATTCAACTCCTCTCCATTCTTCATCTCTATCGAGGGTTGTCGCTAGGAGTGTCCTCTATCTTCTTTATTTGATCTTCAAGGTGGTTATCCCTCCACCTGAGCTCCTCTTTTCTCTGCTCATCCCTCTCCTTCATTTATGCTTTCATTTCTTTTCTGGCAGGATGTGAGTCTCGTAGGCACTTCTTTTTATTCGGGCCATACTCTTTGTTTACCTCTTTCTTCGGGCCCCATTGAGCCGATGTCCCATGACTGGTAGTGACGTGGGAGAGCACCGATCAAGCCTCCGAATACTAGGCTTCAAAGCCCCCTCCCTCTTTACTACTAGCCCCCTCATCAGACACGACTGTATGGGCTGGCTCCTTGGGCTTTTCTGCTGTTTCTGCAGTTTCTGCCCTCTTCATTTTTTTAATTTTCTCTATTCTCTCACCTTCCTCACTCTCCACTAGAGTCTTAAGGACTCCAACAAGAGTGAGAGGAGAGGCATTAGGGCTCTTCTCTTCCTCTGCTTCATTAAATTTCACACCCCCTTTGATACACAAGAGTGTGATCAAAGAGGGGTGGGGGATGTTTCCACCCCTCATTCAACAATTTCCCCACATTCAGCTCAAAGCCCTTGACCAACGCATATAGCAGTATTACGCGGTCCTGTCTCACAGTTGAGACATGCTTAAAGGGCTTGAGTACTAAATTTACAAAATAAAACCAAACTTTACTTACTTTAGTTAAGTCCCCTCTGTTGATGAAAGCGTTGGTGATTATCCTTGTTCTTTGCCATTCCCCTTGGCTACCGGCGAGCTCTCTGGTGATTTCCTCGAAATTAGGGCTCTTCTGGAGCTGCTCATACACTGTGTAGTCTCTTCCTTGTCTTAGTCTAAATAGTTGGGAAATGGCCTTTTCTCTAAAAGGGACCCATCTCCCCCTGACATAGCATGTAAGGTTTCTTCTCTCATCCAAATTATCGTAGAACTCCTTCACCAAGGCTCTTCTCCCCGGCTCCAAATGCTTGCACACAACCTTCCAGCCTCTTCTTTCGATATTCTCCTTGAATGGAGGCATTTTTTCTTTGAATTCTCTTTCTTCCACGAATCCTTTGCAAGATCTCTTTCAAACACCTCACCCCTTTTCCTCAGAAGAATACTTTCGTGTTTCTCGCTCAATCTCCACCTCCTCATTCTCTCCGTTTCATCAAGATCCATCTCTTGGTTCTCTAGTTGTTCGGCTCTCTCCCTTTTAGAACATCCTCCACAATGTTCTCAATTACTTCGTCTAGAATGGGAGAGTTGGGGCTAGACATCTTGGCTATATTTTTCGAAAATGAAAGGTGGAGAAAGGTTAGGGCTCAGAAGTTTGAAGAAGTAGGTTTGGATTTTAAAATTTTCACTAAGTGTTCCTTCAAATATGAAGGTTGCCCTAAGTGCGATGTTATGACATCGAAGAAGTATTGCGACATTGTGGATGCGATGTCACGACATATTGGATGCGATGTCGCGACATAGAGTGTCGATGTCACGACATTGATAAAAAATTTTAAATGACTTGATTCAATGTCGCGACATTGGGTTTGCAATGTCGCGACATCAAAGCGATGTCGCGACTTGGAATTTCGATGTTGCGACATTGATAATATATCACTCATGGAGTCGCAACTCTGAAAATGCGATGTCGCAACTCTGCGAAGAATGTCGCAACATTGAAGAATCTATGTTGTGACCCTAAAAAAGAATGTCGCGACATTTCTATCATGAGACCAAATATGATGTAAAAATTGTTTTATGTTGTTGTATATAATATTATGTAATTAAAACTTGTTTTAGTCTAAATCACTACAAGTGCACAGGTCATATAAGTAATAAAGTGGATTATAAGTCCAGATATTGTTCCCACGAGGATTGATAAGAAAATCTAAAGATCAATTACCCTTACTACTAAGGAAAATCACTATTTGAACTACTGTTTTCAATGATCTATAAAACAACGAACAAAACTGCAATGAAAAAACTTTTTTTAAAATTTTCTTTAATTAAAGAAGATCTAAAAAAAAAAGAATAAGAGATTTCTGATAGTGTGAAATAACACCGGGAATAAAATCAAGGTTAGTGATGACGCTGGGCTGTTCAAGAACAAGTATTTACAAGGTCATGAATCTTGATTTGTCTAAGAGTAGAATAAGGTAGCCTTGAATACCTCACACACACATATTTCAATTATTTAGCATACCATATTCCTAAACCAGGTTAATGGGTCTAAATAGCTACTTTTAGGATTTGATCCTCTTTAAGATTTAACTGTTTTTCCTAAACCAGTACTTCATAGCCATTTCTTAGGACTGAAGACTGCTTTCTCCCATAGACAAGGTAACACAAGCCTTTTTCAATGCAATTGGTATCTCAGCCATCAATTCAAATAAAAATCTCTTTCTCCTTGATCAAAAATCTTAGCTAACATGGGATCAAGATCATTCTACTGGATTGAGATGAAACCCCTAAACATTAAGCTGATAAATTAGTAAATGGTCCCTATTCCTCGGGAACACACTTTTGCTGTCACCTAGATGGAAACCTTGAAGTTAGAGGTTAGAACTTTATCAGTGATTTATCAAAGTGATCCTTAGAGTGCATTAGTTAAATGGATATCAGTGCAATGTACCCCCAAGTCACTACTTTTTTCTCTCAGGTCTTCCATCCCTCGTGTCACCAGGGATCCTGGAAACAGAGCACGATAATAACTCTTCTTGGTACGTAACACCGATATTAAAAACAAATAATTGCAAAGCGCATCAATTACATCAATCCAAGCCATACCCAACGCCATAAAAATACTACAAACAATCATCAAACATCAAATTCCAAGAGGAGCTTAGCCTTCCATAACTCGAATCACGATGACAATGACTAGTTGATCAAACAAATTCCATTGAAGAAACTCAGAATCTAACTAAACAAATTGGACTCGTAAAATTTCCAAATTCCACTCTTGAGTTCGTATTGCAAAATAAAACTCAAATTACAATGATTTCAGCTTGATCGACTACTCTAATCCCAAAAGAAAGAAAAACAAATCTAGAAAAAAAAAATTTAAAAAAAAAGAAAAAAAGAAAAAAATATGCAAAGAGATGTTCCCAGCTCTTCCCAAGCTCAAATAATAAGGTCACGACAATGAGTTTAAGGATTAAGATTCTTACGAAAAAGAAAATTTATAATTTGGACATTTTTACCTTTTTATCAAAGTTTTAGAAAAATTCAAAAATAGTTTTAACATAAAGTAGTTGATTTAGCTACTTAACTTTTTATTGAGCTAAGAATGATATAATCAAATTATATAACATTCTCATTTTGATTTCAGTGTGTACAATTTCAAGTACTTTTTACATGCATAGAAAGCCAGAAGCTGAATTGCTACCACTGGATACTGAGCTCGAGAGAACACTGAGAAATCTGAAGAAAGTGAGAATACTAGAAGCATCAATCATGGCAGAGCAAAGACAGACAAGTCAAAACATCCTAGATGTTGCAGCTGAGAGACCTCAGCAGAGACAGAGAATAATGGAGGACTTCTAGAGACCTATCATCAAGGATGAGTACTCTACTGTCAGAACACGTCGCCAAAAACTTGATAGACCAAAAATATAAAACCAAGTTTCTGACACAGCTACTAAAGACTAATTTCAATCCTCGACAACAACGCCAAAAACTTGATATACCAAAAATATAAAACCAAGTTTCTCACACAGCTACCAAAGACTAATTTCAATCCCCAACAATAATGCCAAAAACTTGTTGAGACCAAATATGATGTAAAAATTGTTTTCTGCTGTTATATATAATATTATGTAATTAAAACTCATTTTGGTCTAAATCACTGCAAGTGCATAGGTCATACGAGTAATAAAGTGGATTAAAAGTCCAAATATCATTCCCACGAGGATTGATAAGAACAAATATTCCCAACAAGTTTCATAGATTCTATGAGTAGGAGTAAAAAATGTTCTTTAATTTGTTGGTAGTGGAGGATCTTTCTATGGGAGTGTGCTAAGCCCATCAAAATCAACACATGAGTCCATTTGTTCCTGTTCAAATGTGGAAATGAAGTTTTAGTTATAAAAAACCAAACAAAGAACTTTGTAGACCAACTAGACTAAGACATCGATTTATTATTTTCATGAGTGCTAGTATGGTGACTTTCAAGGCATTAAATGAACATTGAACTCAAATTATAATAATACCTTGCTAGAAAAAAACTTCATCAATGATACCTTGTAAGATGCAAACTCCTATGATGGAAACTGACCTGTAGAAAAAAAGAGAATTGACATAAAACAAAAAGGTTGACACGACATTATGTACATTCTTAATATCTAAAAAATAACAAAGTGTTCCACAATAACAAGAATGATAGGATATATAAGCATAAACTTGGGTATAACTTTCTAAACTAGAAATAAGTAAAGTACTAAAGCCTAAACAAATTGAAATATAATTTATTCTAGAAGGTTTCAATAGAATTGAAATTTCAAATAAAAAATATACAAAAAATTGATTAATATTAGTAGCATAAAGGAAATCCTAAGCTATAGACTTATAAAATAATCTAATAAAACACATTAATGTAAGCAAAAAATCTTAAGAATCAACAGCCAATCGAAAGACATAAACTTTGATTACAGCAGTATTCCCACCTTATAAAAATATTGATTTTTTTTTTCTTCATTGGTACAAATGATTATTATTTTTACTTAAAATTTATTTGTTTTCAAATTTTGGATAAAATGTTATTTTTTCATAGATTACATGTGAATTTAATGTGTATAATGAGGATGATTTTAATTGGGACATTTTACTTTTTAAAAAAATAACTTTAGAAAAATTATTTATCATAATAATTTTTAATTTTTAATTTTTATAAATATGTTTAACTTTTATACAAACATTATATGAATATTTTCATTTTGTTGTAATGATAAAGTTAAATTTTCATCATGCAAATAAGTATTAATTTAAAATATATATTTTTAATACACTAAGATGTTAAGATGATTTTTAGCCTATAAAAACAAACAACTTAATATTTAATATATTATTGCTATAAAAGTACGAGGTGTTTTACACCTCTTAATTCCCAAAAATATCCTTGCTTTCACTTTTAATTTACAAAACTAATGATAAGTTTTTCAACCATTTCCTTTGAGAATTAATGCATAGTTAAATTGAACCATTATATTACTTTTATCAATTTTCACTTTCCATAAAGTCAAACCATTTCCTTTGAGATTTAAATCCGAGTTAAATTCCTTTAAGAAAAATACAGAGATAAATTAAACCGTTATATTACTTTTATCAAATTTTCACTTTCCTTTCAGTTTCACACACACATCAAGTCAAACATGTAACATAACTGTTGCTTTTGATATGTTTGAATGAAATTAAAGTTTAATTTGGAAACAATTGAGTACATGTTTTAAAACCCTTTTTAATTTCTTTATGGGTGTTTATTCTTTTTTCTTTCATTGATCTTGAAATAGCTGCTCATAAGGGAAATTTTCTTCCATTTACCTCTTCCTCTTCGCGAGTTTTTCACTTTGACAAGTAATCGCTCCCACATTGTCACTCCTTCGTCTCTAATTCAAATCAAATTTAATAGCAACAATACCAATTAATCCGCCCAGTTTGCATCTTTCACATCGATATTTGATTATCAGATGATCATCGTATGATGACATGGACCCCAATATGTATGGCCTAAACTTTTCACAAGCAAATACCATTGCCAACATCTCATTTTATGTAGTTGAGTAGTTCTCTTATGCCTCATTAAAGGTTTTGCTGGCATAGCATATTGCTCTGAAAATTTTCTCTGTTCTTTATCCCAACACTGCTCCCATTGCATAGTCATTGGCATCACACATGATTTCAAATTCTTTGTTCCAGTCTGGTGTTGCCATGATGGGAGCTATAATAAATCTGGATTTTATTTCTTCAAATGCAGACCTACATGATACATAAAAATCAAATTTGGCATCCTTCTCCAACAGTCTGCATAATGGTCTTGAAATTTTTGAGAAATCTTTTATAAATCTTCAGAAATCCAAAGATGTCCCAAAAACTTCTAATCCCCTTTTACTGTAGTAGTGGCATTAGAGTTTCAATCACGTAAAACTCGCTGTCAACCCTAAGTCCAACTACATAAATTTTGTGCCCCAAGACAGTACCTTCTATCACCATAAAATGACATTTTTCCTAATTCAAAGTTAAACTCTTGTCTTGGCATCTGTGAAGTATAGTTTCTAAATTTTCCAAGCATTTCTCAAAACTTGATCCATAAACTGAGAAGTAATCCATGAATATTTCCATAGCCTTCTCCTCCAAATCTGAGAACATGGACATCATATACCTTTGAAAGGTGGCAGGAGCATTACATAATCCAAATGACATACTTCTAAAGGCAAAGGTACCATAAGAACATGTAAATGTGGTATTCTCCTGGTCCTCAGGGGCTATGACAATCTGATTATAACTAGAATATCCATCAAGAAAACATAAATGAGAGTGTCCTACCAACCTGTCCATCATTTGATCGATGAAGGGTAAAGGATAGTGATCCTTTCTGGTGGCAGTATTCAATTTTCTATAGTAAATGCATACTCTCCATCATGTCATAGTTCTTGTTGGAATCAATTCATTCTTCTCATTTCTAATGACTGTGAAGGCACCCTTTTTTGGAACCATATAAACTAGGCTCACCTAAGGGTTGTATGAGATTACATAAATAAATCCTGCATTCAGCCTTTCATAACTGGGTTCATTCTTCTCTGATGTGCAATTGAGGCTTTTGCATTCTCCTCTAGGAGGATTTTATGCATGCAAATTGATGGACTGATCCCTTTTAAGTCTTCCATTGACCAGACTATGGCTTGTTTATACTTTCTAAGAATTTTAATCAATTTATGCTCTTTCTCTACTATCAAGTCAGCTGATATAATTACAGGCTATGCTCTTTCAGCTCATAGGAAGGCGTATGTCAGATGTTTAGGTAATTCCTTTAGAATTAACCCTTCAAAACTCTTTTCTACTTCTGATACCCTCTCTTCACTGCTGCTTGATTTTTCTGCATTGTGTTCATTTAGACTAAGTACTGTTTCTTTCAATTCAACTTCAAGATCCTCAATATACTAGAAATTCGTCTCATGCTCATTCATTGAACCCTGAATCCTATAATCATACTTCAGTTCATAATTTATGGGAACTACTTGTTCTATAATCTTACATTCAGCATTATCAAATTCAGGTTGTTTCAAGCTTTGATTCAAATTGAAGTGTACTTTTTCATCTCCCACCCTGAGAGTGAGCTCTCCTTTCTTGACATCAATCAAGGATGCTCTAGTGGCAAGGAAGGGTCTGCTAAGCAGTAGTGGGACTTCTTTATCTTCTTCAATGTCGATTACAACAAATTCCACAGGGAAAATTTTCCACCTTGATCGGTACATCTTCAAGGATTCCCTCTAGTTGAGCCATAGTTCTGTCTGCCATATGTAGAGTCATGGTTGTTAGAGTTAGCTCCCCCAAACTGAGTCTCTTTACTACATATAATGGCATCAAGTTGATGCTTGCTCCGGAATGACACAATGCTTTCCCCAATTCATAGTTCCATATGGTGTAGGGAATGGTGAAGTTGCCTGGATCTTGCATCTTCAATCACAAATTCTTCTTAATCACTACACTACAAGTGGCTGATAAGCTCACCACTCCTTCTTCATCAAGATTCCTCTTCTTGCTCAGGATGTCCTCCATGAACTTGGCATAATAAGGCATTTGAGCCAATGCCTCAGCAAAAGGAATATTTATCTCTATATTCTTTAACATGTTCAAGAATTTAGAGAATTGATCATCCATTTTAGATTTCTACAGCCTTTGAGGAAATGGAACAAGAGGCTTATAAGCTTGCACTTCCTCATTTTCTTTCAATTCTACCCCTTCAACTTGTTGCTCCTATTGCACCTTAGATTTTCTTCTCTCTTCAGTCATTTATGAACTATTCAGCTCATTTTCAATTCCAGTTTCTACTTCCTCTTCCTTCTCAATCATAATTTCTCATCTTCTTTTCTTTTCTGTAGTTCTCTGCCACTCTTGAGAGTAATTTCCATATAATCTTTGGGATTCTTCTTGGTGTCACTAAGGAAAGAATCCCTAAATTGATTATGCATATTCAGGGCCAGCTGCTCTACTTAAACCTCCAGATTCTTCAGAGATGCATTAGCATTGGCCTAAAACACAATTGTGTTTACCAAAATGCTGCTAGCTCAACAAACTTCTTCTCATGTATATTCGAAAGTATTTTGTTCTTACCCATGAAGCTCGAAATCTAATCCTTAAAATACTATGACCTCCTTTGGCCTTGATTTTTCGTCTCTTTGGTTGCCTTGCTACTGCTGTCCTTGGCAACCTTGTGGAGCATGTTGTTGTTGAAAGTTCTACACTGGTCTTTGACCCTACTGCACTCCACTTCCATAGGAAAAATTCTCATGGTTTCTCAATGTAGCGGTGTAGTGAGTTGGAAGGTTGTTGTTAGGCTTGAAGTTGTAGCTTTTACTGCCACTCACATACTGGGCTTCCTCCACCTAGTAGAGACCCTCATGATCAAGTCCTTCATCAATTATGCATTTCTGCTAACTTCCTTCCTCCATTCCCACTACATTAGCTGAATAGATTCTCCTTTCCTGATTACTCATCAGTGCATCCAACTTTGCTTCTATTGTTGACATCCTATTCAACTCAATTACACCCTCTCTTATTCTGATGCTGCTCCCTGAAGTCTCAGCTGGAGCTCTATAATTGCTCTTGTCCAAATCCTCAATAAGCTAGTTGAGTTGTTTTCTGTTATTGTTTAAAATAATGCAATTAAAAATTGGTTTTGGTCTAAATCACAATAAGTGCACAGGTCATACAAGTAATAAAGTGGATTATAAGTCCAGATATCATTCCCATAGGGATTGATTAGAAATTCTAAAGATTAACTACCCTTACTACTCAAGATCATAACTATTTGAACCACAATTTTGAAGATTTGAATATCTAGGATGAATTTAATGAAAGAATGTATATCAATTCTCTTAAAAGTAAAAAGAAATCTAATCTAATAAAATAAGAGATGTTTCTGAGTAAAAATAACACCGGAATGAAATTAGTGTTATGATTATCGATTTGTAGTAGTTTCCAAAAAAAGTACTGAATGAGGATATGAATCCTGAATTTGTCCAAGAGTAAAATAACATAGCCTTGGAAAACCTTCTGACATTATACATTTCACTATTTAGAGCACCGTATTCCTAAACCAGGTTAATGGGTCCAAATAACTACTTTTAAGATTTGACCCTCTTTAAGATTTAGTTGTTTTTCCTTTCCAATAATTCACAACCATTTCTTAGGACTAAAAATTTCTTGTTCCCATAGAGAGGATAATACAAGCCTTTTTCCAATGCAATTGGTATCTCAACCATCAATTTAAAAAAAAATGCTCTCTCTCCTTGATTAGAATCTCAGCTAACATAGGATCAAGACCATTCTACCAAATTGTGGTGAAACCTCTAATGGGGAAAGGTGATGTATCAGCAAATTGTTCTTATTCCTCAGGAACACACCTCTATTGTCACTCAGAAGGGAACCTTGAAATCAGAGATTATAACTTCACTTGTGAAACCATCAAAATTACTCTTAGAGTACATTTGTTCATTGAATATCAGTACAATATACCCCTAGGTGACTGCTCTTTACTCTCAGGTAGTCCATCTTTGTGTCACTCAGAGGGATCCTGGAAATCAGAGTACTAATACAGTCCCTTTTTGGGTATAGGACAATGATATTCAAAACAACTCAATAAAAGTGCAATTACAATTAAATCAACTTAGATTTCATACCACAAAATCATCTATTACAACAAGCAATACTCAAACACCAAACTCTTTCTCAGAGGGAGCTGATTTTTCCATAACTATATCACAATAAGCAATGACTAGTTGATCAAACAAATTCATTACTATTGTAATCGTCTGAAAAAAATGAATTCCAAAAATAATTCAAGATTACATTTAGATTCAAACATAAATGAAATTTTATATAAAATGATCCCAGCTCCAAGTTCTACACAAATCGATTACTCTAATTCAAAGAATAAAAGAAAAATAAATGAAAAAAATAAACAAAAAATATATACAGGAATCTTAAGTCCTCCTCAAGAGCTCAAGGATTACTGAAAGTTGAGCAAAAGCTGCGCACATTACCCTAGGCGCTTCCTATTTATAGGCTCTGAAATGCTAGGCCGGAATTCAAGGCTAACATTATGGATTCCAATGTAGGCCCAATTGATGTCTTTGTCGCGACATTGTTGGTATAGGTCGCGACATAGCAGCCTCCTTCTTTGGCTTCGTGCTTTGTCGTGGCTTTGTCACAACATTTATATCTGGCCTTCCTTTTGATTTATTGTCGCGACATAAGTTTATGATGTCACGACATAAGTTTGTTGACTTATTATATAATTATCGCGACATAAGTTTATGATGTCGCGACATAAGTTCCATGCTTTGCAATGTTAGTCTTTGAATGGTCTGTCGTGAAATAAAGACTCCTGTTGCGACAAATATTTTCTAACTCTTTCTAGCTTCTGTCGCGACTAAGTTTTCTATGTCGCAACAAACTTTCTTTCTTCTACTCTTCATTATGTCACGATAAACAATTTCTATGTCGAGACATTTTTCTAGTGAGTATTCAGTGATTCCTCTCTTCTTTTGTCATGACAGAGATTATGTCTTAACAAAGTTTTTCTACCATTTGCCTTATTCTTTGTCATGGCAGAGTTATAATATATCGCGAAAATACTTCTGCCTTCAGACTTGCATTATGTCGCTACATTAGTCTGGAATGTCATGACATACTCTTCCTGCACTCTTCACAATTTATATAGTGACATAGGTGTGAAATGTCGTGACATTCTTTCAACTGTTCCTTTGAGTATTCTGTTTCATCATTGTCACGACAAATGTTCAATTGTCACACACTTTCTCAGCCGGTTACCTGAGCTTATGCCACGACACATCGAGGATTATGTCAAGACACCGCATCTCGCCTCGTCATTTTGTTGATTTTTGTTTCTTTCGTGATTATAACCCCCGCAAATGAAATCTAAGTAAATATTCCATAAATCTGCATTATATTGAACATTAAACTCTCAAAAATGCAAGAAAAATGGGAAAATAAACATAATACAGATGAGGACACGTATGAAACTGATGAGTCCAAATGCAAGAAACTCTCAAACTGGTTTTCAACATATGAAACCTTGTCTATAGGTACTGTGATTATGGGAAATAAGCCATCTTGTAAGATTGCTGGTATTGGAACAATTCAAATCAAAATGTTTGATGGGGTTGTTAGGACAATTGGTAATATGAGACATGTCCCACATTTGAAGAGAAACATGATTTCATTGAGTATTCTTGATTCAAAAGGATACCAGTACACTTGTGAAGGTAGAGTTTTGAAGATTAGCAAAGGTACTTGTATCATTATAAAAGGAAAGAAAAATTCTACCAAATTATATGTGTTGTAGGGTTCCACCATCACAAGTGGTGCTGCCACCGTTGCCCCTTCCATATTAGATGGTAATATTATTATGGGTAAATTTAGTACTCATAATAATTCGATGGATATGTTGACCAAGTCACTTTTTGTGGCAAATTTTGAGCATGGCATGAACTTGGTTGGTGTTTGTTGATGAGTTTTTCCCTTAAGGGCTTTTGTGGACGAGGTTGAGATTTTTTGAAGATTGGAGTTTGTTCATTCCTTTGGAATTCGTGTGAAGGTGGAGATAGTTAGAGGATGACCCAAATTCTTTGGTAAAGGCTAATGAGGCACGAAACACTTATGAAAATATAAATTGCCTATGTGCGTAAGTGCACGCTTCGTGTTAAAGTAATAAAGCGTAAGTCCTAGCATCATCCCACGGGGATAGTCTACTAACTATCAATTATGATTTAGCCTAAGCTCTACTTGGATGATGGAAAATCTAGAAAAGACTAGAATTAACTAAACTCGCATGTAAGAACCTAACTACAACAACTCAATAAAGACCTTAAAAGTCTTAGGGTATAGATTTCACCTAAACAATCATGTATGAACCTCATATTCCAATCAATTAGTGTTCATTTTTATATGAAGATGGCAATTTCTCTAATGCATATGTGAATCTATCTCAAGCATCCACACACTACCTTTAGGATCAGGTATTTTGCATCTTTGCTCAACCCCAGATTTCTAAAAGCACATTAAACATCCTTATAAATCCAAATACCACACCTAATCTTATTTATATCTCTATCTCATGAAAATTAGATGGTAAACCATTGATGATTTAGCTTAATCATCACTTCTTAGTCCAAGCCACAAGACATGCAAATATTGGCTAAATACCCAAAAGCATTAATACTAAACGGAATACTCAACGTATATGTGAAAATAATACATCAATCAATATAAATTAGGCAAAATCCATACATTAATATCTTTGGTTACATCAAAACCCTAATAAAACAAACTAAAACATCTCTAAGAAAAATACAACCATCAAAAGAAAGGAAAACGAAGAGGGAAAGAGAGAATAAACAAATCATAATGATGCCCCATCTTTTCTTCCTCTTTCTACTTTTTCTTCAAGCTTTTCTTCCCAAAAGATGTGTGCCCTAGGGTGTTTCCACCTAAAGAGGGCTTCTAGCACCCAAAAAGCTCCAAATCTAGAGTAAAAAGAACAAAAATTACAAACCCTAAGTGATCCAAGCTTAGGATGAGAGAAACCCTAAAATGGGTGTTCTCTCACCTCAGTAGAACCCTAATTACATAAAAACAAGTGTTTAAATAGTGTCTTGAGAAATGGGCAAATCTGGGCCAAAAATGGAAATATTTTTCAAAGGGCCACCGACCTTTGTGGTGACAAATGTGTCCTTTGTCGCGACAAACGTTCATCTCCACATCAAAAAAATCATCTCTTTGTTACGACATAGGGAGTCTTTGATGCGACATACCTGTAGCTCAAACTCCATAAATTCGTCATGTGTTGCGACAAAGGAACTACATCAACCTTCTGAGTTCAAACGATCATAACTCTCTTAGAAAACCTCCAAATGCCATGATTTTTGTCTCTACTAAAATTTAAGAGAGAGTATAGTTTATCCATATCAAACTTGGAGTCAGTGGAGCCCATTAGATAGACAGAAAACTCACAAAATTTGAGGGGTGCTTCATGCGTGTCTTGGAAAATCCTCCCTTTGACTTCACGAGGCCATAATGTTTTTGTTCGAACTCCGAATTGGATGATCTTGAACTCGTTGGAAAGCTTGATAAGTATACTATCCATCCATACAAAGATTGGAGCCATGGGAGGTTATTCCATAGCTGAAATATTGAAATACAGTGGTTGCTACATGTGCAATTTTCTTATTTTTCATTGTTTTGCTCTGTTTTTTGTCTGATTCTACCCCGGTTTCCTCCCTTAGCTTCCAAGAGATGAACTATACAAAAAGATGATAATTTAGAATATTATAACACTTATTTATATCTAAAACTACAAAATAACACACAAAACATAGGGATAAAAGGAATATATTCAATACTCATCAAAGGCCCATAGCCCATTATAGATATTATTAGGGTTTAGGCCTATTCATATTTGGAATTCCTAAAATTATGTTATTCATTTTAGGGTTTCGGGGCTCTATAAATTAATAGCTACCATACCCCAATCTTGTACCCTATTTTTCATAATAGTGGATTTTTCTTCTCCTATGCCCGTGGTTTTTCCCTACTTCCACGTAAATCTATGTGTTCATCTTTTTCGTCTTTTCTTTTTCTTTGTTGCCTATTAGTTTGTTTATTTTTAACAAGGTCCAATAGGCAAGTGATAATAATCTTCATAATAATATCTAGTTTAGTTTAGGGATATAATGAAATTATTGATCTAATTAAAGATAAGCTCTTTAATCTAAAAGCTCGGGTGATGAGACATCAAAAAAACACATTGAAGATCATAATAATTCAAATAGGGATCCACTGTCCTCTTAGGACATTTCGGCTTCAAATTTTGGTTACCATGAATCTACATTATAATTACTTATACAGTTCATTACTAAAACTTAGCTATTCTTCGACTGTGTTATTTGTCCCACAAATAATAATTCTGGTTGCAATTAATAATTTGCCACCAAAAAAATTTGGTCACAAATTTGTCATGGAATGTTTTTTACGTCCATTCGTTGATTTTATCGTAGATAGTTTGTTTTCAAGATGGATTATATTGGTCGTTAATGTATACTTCTTATGTCTAATATTTTAGTCCCTGATTTTATTTTCTACTATTGTTAGTAATCAGTTATTAATTTTGATTTCTGTAGTGAAAAGATTTGATCGCATTTGAAATATTCCTACGATGAACTACATGGTTTCACTTTCGTGTTTCTACAACGAATAATAAATGGTCATGGTTTACAATTTTGATAATGAAAATTTTTGGAAACAATTTAAATATTTATAGGATAAAATTAAGTAGCCGCAACTAGTCATTTCTGCAATGAAAAATAAATGGTTTCAAGTTAATTTTTCCATGATGAAAAATAAGTAGTCACATTTTAAATGTTTTAACGAAGAAAAGGTTACAAACACAAGATTAAATATTTCCGTGGGGAAAACCGAGTGATAATTGCTATTTACAAGTTTCAACAATAAAAACTTATTGGTCGTAAGTTTTATTTTTCTTTGATGGGGAATAAGTAGTCACAAGTATATTAATGGCGTGGAAAGTCTTAGGTACTACAAACTTGGACTCATCGACTTTGAATGAAGATATTTTTATGATGATGTAAGATATATGGGTAGTGTGCTTAGATGTTGTATTTGAGGGAACGAGGGGACTCGTTATGATTTCCATAGGAATGATTAGGTGAAGGAAGACATTGAAGCGAGAGGGAGACCTTGTTCATACAATTCCAAATGTAACATGATTCAATATAGTGGAAACCTTTGCATGTAGGCATTGGCCCATAGATGTATGCTTGACTGAACCACGTTAAGAAATCTTTGTGTGTCTATTCTTTATGGTTGTTTACTTTATGGTAGATTTTCTAGCTATAATTTGGTCTAACATGTCTAAGCACTATTGAAGATATCTTGTGACATCACTAAGAACAGACTAATTTACAAACAGTTACACTTATGATTAAGTGCTTTATACGTAAGGGACACATTGTTATGCTGAGGGAGGGATCCAACATATGGGTAAGGCTTAATACATGCAAAAAAACAAACATTACCTTATTTTTCCCATGGCACACATGAACCACACAAAATTTTAAAGTATAGGTAAAACTAAGGTAATAGCCTATTGATTAAGGAATGTCCACACATAAATACATCAAAGTTGCTTCCACAAACCTCTTGAACCCATTTGAAACTTGGAATAGCCATGCATTATGGCATCAAAAAACAAGGTCTGGACAAGAACTTCAAGGTGGTGTTGGTTATTAGAATGTGCCTCAAATTCCTAATCAGTATAATTCCTTTTTGTAAAAAGAATATTGTATATGATAATTCCTAGGGCGTTATATTATTATAATATTAGACTTCCTTATAGAATAAGGTTTCCTAATAGAACAAGGAAAGACTTCCTAATATAATAAGGAAAGATGTTACGAATATCACTATAAATATTCTTGGTCATCAGGAGGAAAAAGTTATGAGAGAAAGATGAGCTTGTAAATACTATATCGAGTGTGTAGAGATGTGAGGAAGAATGGGTAGGGATACCCAATAGTGGAATGAGGGATTTCAAGGTTTAGGGCATTGATACAAGGAATGGTGAAACATGTGATGTTTTGAGAACCTAAGGGTATGTAGTTTTATCCTTTGTAATATTATCTGTAGTATAGTGAAAAGATTCTTTCTCATCCGTGGATACAAGCATGGTTGGATGAACCACGTTAAACCTCATGCATCTTAATTTGTGTGCGTTATTTTATCTTTGTGTTCTTGAATTAATATTATTTGCATCAAAGCTTTCGTTGGCACAATATTGGTGTAGCATATTTATTCAATTGATTCCTACTCCAATACCATCTTTTGCAAATTTTTAGAGTCCAGTTGCTACTTCCTTCATTGTTAGCCTTTCTATCTTTTATCCCTAGTCGTTCTAGACATGTTTAAGCAATCCTAGCAACAACAAGAATCTCTACCTTTTGATCTTAATTCAACACTATGATATAATCCACAATTTCGAAAAGATCATTGTTTTTCATCACTGAAGTAAAATGAGAAGCTAGACCTTGTTGTTTATGCCCACACTAATGTCCACACCAAAGGATTATACATCACTTTTACTTGTAAAACTTATTGGTTATGCTATCATTATTTAATGTTAAGGGTGATTTATAAATGCTTCATTTGGAGTTCAGTATAACTAAAAAATTTAATGATAATATATCATTATAAAAAACTATTTACAAACTTAACCACTTCAAATTCAACTTTACATCGATAAAGTTTTTGAATAAGAATAAAAAATAAATCTTTATATATCATACTAAAGCACTTACTAATCATATTTTAACATCCATATAAAAAATAAAAATGTAAACAATGCCAAAACTATAATAAACTTCGATAAGTATTACTTACCATCATTTGATTTTTTTTTTCATATGGAAAATGTTTTTCCACATTTTAGGTTTGTTGTTTTTTTTAACTCATTTATATAACTATAAATGATTTTGAAAAAATTATAATAATTTCAAACATATTTTGATGCATTTCATTAAATGTTTAAATATTTACTAATAAACAAAATAGATAAAATATAAAAGATAAGTAGAGAACAAATTTATTATTTATCCAACCACGTCATTTGATATAAATTTTAAATTAGAGCAATTTGAAGAGATTCGAATATACAATCTAAAGAAAGGGGGTGAAGGATAGAAGTCCGAGTAAACAATATGGAAAAATAAAGGAAATAAGAATAAAGTTGGAGGGAAAACGGACTCAGCAGGAATGACAGTGTTGGAGGGTTAATTTTGTCCAACTTGTGTTTTTTTTTTTTTTTTTTTAATTTCAAAGAAAGGGGTTAGTTTTACGATTTATTTTTATTTTGAGATATTTGGTTAAAAGGGACAAAATAAAAGGGTACTGGGAAAATTAACCCCTCATCCTAAAAATTTTGAGATATAACTCTTTCTAACTATTTTTCCCTTCTTTATTTCAATAATATACTATGTTTTATTTTCCCTTCCATTATTTCTCCTACCCGGAAAGTCTCCCTCTCATTTTTCTTTCTCTTACCCGAAGAGCTTCAACAACAAAACGAGAAGCTGATTTTATTTCTGGTTCAAATCTAGTTACATCCCTATATCTTCGGTACCTGTTTAAATATCTTATATCTCTATTCCTCTATTTAATTTATGGTTTCCTTTTTGTGGGTTGTTTTCTGGGTCCTATACCGAAGTTCTTCTATCTTTGTTTCATTTGTATGGAAGAAACAATTACAATAGAAGTAAAATTAATGAAATATTGATAGAGATAGGAAAACAACCATTAGCAGAAAATGGAAAGGGGCAATTATGCTTTAAGGTTAGATGAGACCCTTATTTCTTAAAGAGTCTATCAAACCACCCAAATTAAAGCCAAAGACATTTTTTCCGAGACAAAAATGACTTTCTCAAACCTCAAGCCCTCTCCTAACCACACACACCCTAGCCGCTACCTAGCCTTCATGTATAAGGTCACGTTTTTTTTTTTTTTTCTTTTGCCTTTTGATCAAAATCATCCTCCATTTTCCATTTTTGAAATAAATTAAATTTTATGATTTTAATATTATTCATGAATTTATATTTTTGTTATTAGGATTTGTTAATTTTAATTTTACTTTTATGATTTTCTTAGTTTTTTTATCTTTAATATTGAGGATTTATTTTCAAATTTTTTTGTTTTAAAATGTAATAGACTTAAAATTTAAAAAATTTATAATTTGAATTTCATGTTCAAAATTCAATTAAAATTTTTTCTTATGTAATTTGTTAATTATTTTAAGAAAAATATTAATTTATTAATCAATAAAACTATTATGAAATTGATCTTAATTAATAAAAATATTAGGTACGATAATTGATCTTAATTTATTCTTATTTTTAACTACTGTTTTGTTATAAAAAATATTGTTTTAAAATTAAATACTTAATTGATTATTATTAATTTTTATTAAATAAAATTGAAACGATTTGTTAGAAAAACACATGCTAAGACAGTCTAAAGCGCAAGCCTGCACTACGGACGCAGTCCCAAATCTCCACTCCATGAAGGAAGTCGGGGGCACGCACCCAACCAAGAAGCCTCTCGACCACGCCGAGATCCTACCCATGCCAAAGTATACGAGCCCAGGCCTAGAGTGGAAACCACCCTGCCAGGTAATCAATATAGGCGGCCCAGAAACTCATGCAAAGGGGAAAAACACCCAGTCTCCATGATCCGCGCCCCACAGATTAGGAAAGAAGAATCTTATATGATCACGGCTCCTCCTTTATCCCTTAACAGTCGGTCCATGATAAGGAAAAGGAAACTCCTAATCCAATGGGAGAGACACCATCACTATCTGGGTTGGGAAAGTAACCACAATTTCTCCTTATAAATACCGACCCATTCTACCACAAAAAGGTATGCAATCATAACGCCATCCACAGTTGAATTCTTTCCTTTCAATAAGAAATAAACTGACTTAGGCATCGGAGAGCCGACAGGCGCACCCTCGTCGGACCATCCTTTTAGTGTAGGTTGCAGGTTATACAACGATTCGCCCAAACGCCCAAATAATTCCCGAAGATCAAGCCCATAATCGAGAAAGCACCATCGGGCCATACCAGATGCGGGGAACATCGTTTCCTACAAATAAAACTGAATTTGGATCGATGGTATCAACCCGAAACATGAACAGGAGTCACGCCAACCCCCCCGATGTAAGACCAAAGAAGGCGAATTCCAGATAGCCGACCGCAGCGGATGCCTCAAACTTACAAGCCATCGACGAGGCGAGGCACTGCTCACCAACTAGCATTTGCTGAGAGACTTAGAGGAACTCACTAGACAAATGCAACGGCCGTGGGAAGAACGACAACACAACAACGCTCCTCGGGACGCTGACGGAGAAGGAGAAACTAGCCAAGCCAAGGAGCACGATCCTTATAAGCCCCCAAGAGAGGACTGCAATGAGGGATTCTAGAACAAATGCAGGTACGAACCCATCCTTTATCAGTCCGTGAGATAGGAACTGGCCGTGGGAGCAACGCTCGATCCAACAAGAGCTCACCACAGCGAAGGAAACTGCGGAAAGGACGAGCCTCGCTTCCACGACGCTCGTGCAACAAACTAATCCTCATTCACGGCCGGGGTAATTACACTTCCTCTCCCAAAGAAAGTTCGTAATCGCCCGACGTAAACGCTCATCGGAACGAAAGATCCTATAGATCACCTCAATACCTATAAGAATCAGATAGAGCTACATGGATACCAGGAACCCGTTAGCAAAACCTTCGCCATCATGCTCAAAGGCCCGTCCTTAGCCTGGTTCAATAAACTCCCGCCATCGTCAATTTCAATATTCAAAGAGCTATCCATCGCGGCTCATTGCCTCCCACTTCCACCTGAGCTCTGACATACGTAGCCGAGCCATCAGCCATTGGACCATAGCGTAGCTCATAGGAGAACCTGAAGTCCTATGTCCAAAGGTTTAACGCAGAGTCAAGTATGGGTAGACATCCCAAATGAGAAGCTCACCACCGCATCATTTGCCGCAGGTACACAATGAAGACCTAATGTTTTCCATCTCAAGAAACCCTTAAGCAAGCATGGCCGAGGTACTCGCTAAAGCAAAGAAATACATCAACGGCGAGGAAGCCCTTCTATCTAAGCGAGAAAACTCTTCCGTGCAGAAGGAGAAAAGCAGGGGTGAGAAAAAACGAGAACAAAGCCCCAGGAGGCGAGGAGACAGGGATAGATCCCCACGAAGGGACAGAGAGAATAGAGAACGATTTCCAAAGATAAAGCACACCGAGACCACTTGGGCTCCACTCAACCAGAAGGTGAACAACGATACCTAATTTCGGCCATCCACCCTCGACAACCCTTGTCACAGTCCTACGTGAGACGCAGCATGAAAATTTTTTAAGGTGGCCATCTCAGATGAAGACATACCCAACGAAGAGGGACTCAACCAAGTATTGCGAATTCCATAGGGATCATGGACATTGGACAAATGATTGCATCCAGTTGAGGAAGGAAATTGAATACCTAACTACCGTGGAGCCCGTCGTCAGGGCCTCGTATGTCTGGGATCCTCAAGCGCCCCCATCACCTCGTCGCCCAACCTCAACTCAACACCGAA
Source organism: Tetrastigma voinierianum (assembly GCA_016808115.1). NCBI lineage: Eukaryota > Viridiplantae > Streptophyta > Magnoliopsida > Vitales > Vitaceae > Tetrastigma > Tetrastigma voinierianum. The sequence goes on from JAEQBH010000668.1 coordinate 502,744, forward strand.
GAACCCTCGGGAGAAATCCATGTGGATCTTCTGGGATTCATGGGAGGGAGTCCGGGCTCAGCCCTAATGCTCATATAATGCCAGGATCGATCGTGGAGGTATTGAAATACAAGCAAGATCCACCAGCTGGGGACAAAGACCATAACTTTTTCGTATTCACACGAAGGTCAAGCAAGATCCTCATGACGATCCTCTGCAATACGGGGTCGTCATAGGGCCAACAAAATAGCACACGTGGTCTTAGTCGACAAAAAGCTCACCGACATCATCTCGCATCAACCTTCGATGTGTGGCATCTGGAAGGAGAAATCTAGAACCTAGCTGGAACGCCCACTACGGATTCTCCGGAGAAAGAGTGCTACCCCTGGGGTCAATACAACTAGTGATCACTTTCGGAGATCCCCCATGCCAGGCCACAATAGCGGTGAGGTTCCTCATAGTGGACGCCCCGTCAGCCTATAACATCCTATTAGGCGTGCCCCTACCACGTCGTATGGCCATCCTTCCGCTTAATCAAGAGAGCATCGACTTCACTACGAATGGGTAGGAATGGTTTGAGGAAATCGTAATAGTCGTGAGTATCAAGATTAATGAAGCAGCAGCTGGTTTACAAAGATCTGGCATGGACGAGTTCGACATAAGAGATGAGGTAGCATCCGACTCCACGCCCCGAAGAACTAAAACCGATACAACCTGACCACCACTCAACATCTCATCTACATCGGATCCAGGTTGGCCAAAGACGTCAGGGACCTCCTTGTCCACTTCTTAAAACAGAATATAGACGTATTCGCCTAGAAGCCGGAGGATATGGGAGGAATTGACCCCGCAGTAATCACACACAAGCTGAACATCAACCCCTCCTTCAAACCTATCAAACAAAAAAGAAGGAGCTTCGCCCCAGAAAGGCATAAGGCGTTCAATGAAGAGGTTAACAAACCCCTCCAAGCCAAAGCTATCCAAGAAGTAGAATACCCTCGACTGTCACAATGTGAACCTCATCGTGCAAACTGAAAATGGCTACTTCTCCGCATTGAATTCACCGAGCGTCAACGTAGCCCGTCCTAAAGACAACTTTCCTCACTCCCGATCGACCTTATGTTGACGCCACAACGCCACGAAGCCACTTCACGGACTCTTCTCGTGATATAATCAGATCATAATGGACTCTAACGATCAAGAGAAGACCTCATTTGTGATCAAGTGGTGGCACTTACTTGCTTACCAGTGTGATGCCTTCGCCGAAGAACGCCAATAATGGTCAGAGGCTGTGCTGAATCAAAATGTTTCCTGTATGCATTGGAGCTTCTATAGAGGCATAAGTAGATGACATGTCACGGCTCGCATGTTTAGCCCACGCAGCCTCCACTCCTAGTCAGTCGCTCCAAGTCCCTCAAGAACTATAACATGAAGCCAAATCCAACCAAATGCGCTCTTCTGGAAGTCTCAGCCTGGAATTTCGGCTCATTGTCAACAAATTGAGAACAGAGGCAAATCCGCATAAGATAAAAGTCGCTTCTGCATGCACCGCCTTCTCGAGCACCAAAGAAATTCAACGTTTAACTGGAGAATAGATGTCAGGTCGCTTAGATTCAGATCCAAAATAAAAATGCCTACCATTCTTTCGTGTTCGAAAAAGGATTTCAATGGCACGCCTGCTGCGAAGAGGGCGCTTCACGCGCCTAAAGGCTTACCTGAGCTCCCCTCCCGTCCTAGTGAGCCCTTTCGAGGGAGAACTCCTTACCCTTTATTTGGCCGTTTCAGATTTCTCAACTAGCATCGCCCTGGTCAAAGAGCGAGACAGAATACAACAACCGGTCTATTACTGCAGCCAAGCTCTGAGGGGAGCGGAGGAAAGGTATCCAAAGATGGAGAAATTAATCCTAGCGTTGGTAACCACTGCTAGAAGGCTTCGACTATATTTCCAAGCTCGCACCATTGAAATCCCAACAGAACACCCAATGAAACAGATATTGCACAAGCCATAAACCTCGAGAAGACTGATAAAATGGGCTAAAGAGCTCAGTGAGTTCGACATCAGATACAAACCAAGGACAATACCAAAGGGCTGTGTTTTCGCATATTTCATCAGGGAATCTACCCTCAAACGCCCCAAGATACCCTTAACAAACCGCTTCAATCAAGCGCCGACCACCCATCTGGAGGTTGTCCGTAGATGGGGCCGCCAATTCCCAAGGAAGTCAGTGGCGTGCATGATTCTAACCTTCCGGTGGATCGACGGAATACGCACTCATATCTGGACATTTGCCTCCAATAACGAGGCCTTTGGCGTTGGAAGGAGGGCCACTCCATGGAAGCTGATCAATTAGAGATATGCAAAGGATTCCCAATCGCGTAGAAATGCATAGAAGACTCCTCCTAATGGCCTCGGGTGAAAACGATCCTATACCTCAAAAAGCGTACGAACCGCACAAGAAATTTATACGTTCGCGTCGTGTATGTCCCAAGGGCGTAGAATACGCAGTGCATGCCCCGAAAACTAGCAACAACACCACAGAAGATTCGCATGCATTGATACCCGGTTTAGCACCTCACGTAACCTCGCTAACGCCGACGATGAAGCAGTTGTCCCCGTGGGTTCTCGAGCGAGCCGACGACCCCATCGACTACTGTCGACTAAATATCGCTAAGCGACCCAAAGGAGGCCTCCGCTTAGGACTAGCCTGGGCTTAGGTTCACCATTCATCGAGGGACCCTTTTATAAACGAGGCTTCTACACCCATCCTAAATGCGAGGAAATGAAGACGCTAACTATGTGCTCAAAGAGGCGCATGAAGGCATTTGTGGCAAACTATATCGGAGCCGTGACTCGCGCAAAGACACTGAGATAGGGGTATTATTGGCCTACAATGCTAAAAGACGCCACGAACTCAAGGTTAAAAATGTAAGACTCCGTTACATGCCCGCATCTCCACCATTTCCGAGCCACACCAATCACAAGCCCTCGGGACTTTTCAACAGCTGGGCCGACATAATTAGGGCCCCTACCCATCGGGAAGGGGCCGTAAGCTTACTGTCGTAGAGCGGATTACTTCCACCAAATGGGCCGAGGCCGAGCCAATAGCAACGATCACCGAGCATAAGGTACGTGAACTTGTTCTGGGCATTCCATAATTCCAGGTGTCGAATCCCTGTAGCCCCGTATCCTATATAATGGGAAACAACTTCAACAATCCTAAGTTCGGGAGATTGCCACGGTGCCGGATCAAGAATTACTTATCATCCCCAGTCATTCGGCAAATTCAACTGGCGCTGTAAGTCACCAAGGGCGACTGCGGCGCAAAGATTGAAGACTAAACTGGAAAATCTAAAGAGAATATGGGTAGAATACCTCCCCGAGGTATTATGGGCATATAGAACATGTCACACCCCGAATCCCGGCCCGACCCGATTGGCGGATCCGAACCGGTTTCCGGGACGCGAGACCAAATACTGGGACTCTTGACCTGATTTTTTTTTTTTTTTTTTTTTAAAAGCCAACTGGCACCTGTGGGTATGGCCCACCTTTATAATTAATCAAACAATCACTTCAACGAGCGCGCTCCATCAAAATCTATACATATACTCCAGTCCCATTTACAATTACAAAACTGTACTTTTGCTAATTACAAATCGCAGCACTAATCTCCATATGTAGCTTAACCCTTACAAGTGTGTTGGCCCACCAGATGCGTATGTTTGCCGATGTCTTCCCGTACTCACATGGATTAAAAACCCGTGCTAAGCTTTAATACGCTTTACCAGGAAACATTTCTTATACAAACACATGTATATACACAATTATAATAAGTGTATAACCATAACAAATAATTAAATTGCATGCATTCATTTCATGGACTTATGTTTATTCAGACTCTCGTAGGAGCTACGTAACTTATTCTTATACTCTAAGTACTGTAAGTAATCGCAAAACTTATACTACTTCTTTTCTGATACGAGTACCCTTAGGTACTACTGACTTATACTTATTTTACCGATACTGAGTACCAGAGGTAGCCTGGCTGTAACTTATCTTATGTAGGACTTCTACTTATACGTACTTACATTCATTCTGACACCAGAGTTACAGAACTTATCTTGCGCAGACTTCTCTACTTATAATGCACTTTACATTCATTCGACTCCCGTAGGAGTTATAGAACTTATCCTACTCACTGAGTTTAATTCTTATTCCTGGAGGTACCCGTAGGTATCGCTCTAAATTACGAAACGTATACCGATATTGCGTAACTTATTCTTATACTAAGTACTTGTAAGTACTACAAAACTTATACCGGTCTTACTAACTTAATCGGGTCTTACGTAACTCGATGTATTTCGCATCTATACATGTCTTGGCGTATATTAATACTTATCTAATGAATCTTATAATTTCGATCTTTTACTTTGAGCATATACTTATCTTAATTTGATCTTATCCTATAAGGTATCCGTAAGTACAATAAATCTAACTGACCATCATCGTATCACATACAAGGTCGATCGACGTATGTGTATATTATTCATCGCATGGACATTAATCCATAGCAGTACAGATCATAACATATACATATACTTATTTTACCGTTACGAGAGTAAATTCGTGGTACTACGTAACTTATACTGCTTTTATCGATACGAGTACTGTGAGTACTCATCGACTTATACTTATTTTACGTATCCCGTACTTCGCATCGATACGAGTACCCGTGGGTAATACACTCATACTTATGTTATCGATACGAGAGTACCCGTGGGTACCATGTAACTTATCAAATACAGAGTACCCGTGAGGGTACCACGTAACTTAATCAAACATGAGGTTCTGTGCACATCAACTTATCAAATCGAGTACCCGTAGGTACTACAGTAGACGAATCGGGAGTAAGTGTGTGAGTTAATCGAGACATGAGTACCATAGGTACCATGTAACTAAATCGTAGATGCATCAACTTAATTAAATACAAGGGTACCCAGAGGTACTACGTAACATTTTCGGGATACAGAGTACCCCGTACTACGAGCTTAATCGTAGACAGACTTAATCAAAAACGTAACTTATTCTGACAGCTGTGAAAGTACCCATAGGTACTGGGCGTAATCCAAATCGATACAAGAGTACCCTTAGGTACCATGACTTATTCAGATACAAGAGCACCAAACGGAACTTATTCGATACACGAGTAATCTCGTAGGTACTACAGACTTATTCGTATACATAAGTACCCGTAGTACTACAGACTTATTCAAATACGTGAGTAATTCCCAGTACACGAACTTATCGACGAGTACCCGTAGGTACCTGGCGTAACTTAATCGGTAAAATGCAACTTAATCCAATACGAGTACCCATTAGGTACTACGTAACTTGATCAGCATGTGACTTAACTTCTATTCGTGATACGTGACGTAACTTATTGTGATAATAAGAGTACCCGTGAGGTACTACTGAACTAAACTGCATACGTGGGACTTTAATCGTAAACATAACTTATTCAGATATTAGAGTACCCATAGGTACTACGTAACTTATCTGCAGACGTGATACCCAGGTACTGGGCGTAACAAATACAAGAGGTATGCCATCTGTGATCTTTATTCTATTCTCTATTCAGAGTCTTATCATATAATTGTTCGAATTCCTAGACCAAGAATACTCGAATGAGTAGACACGCACAAATAAGTACCAAGATACTACGCATGGAAATGCCGTAGCATTGTCGTGACAGAGTGCCTTAGCACTTATATCACACGTGAGTGCCGTAGCACTCAATCGGCACCGGGCAATTAATTTATTTAATGAGCACTTCAATCAGAGTACCGCTACTCAGTCAGAGGCGCAGCATTAATCGTGAGTACCGGCATTAATCAGAGTGCCGAGCACTAATCAGAGTACCAAGCATTAGGTCACAGAGTGAGTGCGTAAACACTACCAGAGTACCGGGCAATTAATCAGATATGAGCACAGGTCAAATAACTGGTCTTAGGTGGTTTTACAATTATATGAGTTCAGTAAATCATTATCTTATATTGTAGGACATTGTTAGCCACATTACGCGCTCGGCTGCATCATATTCCATTTACTGGTAAGGTATGGGATGTATGTAATCATAATCTATTCATGCATTCTTATCTTTCTATGAATCTGACTTTACCTGGTGAATTGAATCAATCCAATCTGATTGTCCAAACTCAAGCTACATTTTTCATTAACTGTCTGCTACCAATACCTGGTATAATTTGAAAGATTTATTTCATGTTTTGTCTCAATATTGAAAATTATTCTTGTGGCCTTTAAAGATAAAAGCAGGCTCATTCCAACTGGAATCGCCCAATTCGAGCACCGAACTCCGTTACGTCCAAAAACAACCCTGACTACTCAATGTTGAAAAAGCGGAACCATAATTTTTCTTGCACACGGGCTCCACTTTGAGGAATTTTTGGGGCCACTTAGGATCAGATTTTAGCGATGCCTACCTACCTTGGCCTCCTTGGCCTATTTTACGCAGCCACTTGAATCACTCAAATCGATGAATGAGGAAGTTATGGCCAAAATAATAAAATCGGTCAAAACCGGAAACCGTAATTGTGGCTGTACCGGTACGTCTAATCTCAGGACGGTACAAGTCGCCAAAAATGACCAGGACCGAAATCAGACCTGGCATGTGCTCTCAAATCAGACCAGACAATTCAATCTAAATTGCCCGCACGGGTATTTTCTTCCATTTTCTGCGTCACTCTATCCAGATCAAAAACCTATCATGAATACCTCCCAACTATATTATGGGTTATAACCCATACATAAACCAATTATAAGGTTATGTAGAGTTTGTTGTAACCTAACACAATTACCATGAATCCCTCCTCGAAATGAGGATTTCATACCAATCTTGTGCTATTTGAGATTTTACTTAACCCTACTTTCAAGAAACCTTTGGTTAAGATGTAATCCTAACAACTCTAGGTTTGGGCAAGCTCCTAACCATCCAATTGCATGAACCTTCACATAAAACATGAGAATTCCATCCAAACATTCATAATTCCATACCAAAGTCAAGCATCCATACCTTAGCTTGCTTGATCACCCTCCTCCTCTTCTTCTCTTCTTCTTCTTCTTTCTTCTCTTCTTCTCTACGGTTTCTCCCAATTTGAGACCAAATTTGGTCTTTAAAATCCCCTATTTTCTAAGGCCTTAGTTTGGCCATGGCTTCCGTTTTAGTTGTTCCTCTAATTGCATTTTGGCCCTCCTCTCTTTGGCCCATTTATTTCAATTTTCCTTTTATTCTATTTTGGCCTCGTCTTCTAGGATTACAACAATTCCTATTATTTCTTCTTTCGCCCATAGTCTTTTCAAAATTATAACTTTTAAGCCCCTTGACAATTTACATATTTGTCCTTAAGTTTTGTAACTTTCCGGGTTTTCCTGCTTCGTGTTTCGCATTTAATTCACTAAAATCACTAAATTATGCTTACAAAACATCTTAAACATGTCGAAAAACGACTAGGGTATATTTCGTGGGTGTTACGTAACACACGTGAAATCAAGAACTCAAGAAACCCCGTTCGCTTCAGCATTCAAGACCGGGCGCAGCCTCCCGCCGAGGTTGGGCTGTCACCAAGGGTTGAGCCCTCGCGCCAACATAACAGAGACTTTTCACAAACCTTGACCTCCCAGGAAGAAAAAACGCGGAGCGTGCTCCCAGGCGCGTGTCGAGGACTATCGCAAAGATGTTGAAAATATTACGACTCAAAGGTTCAAAGCCTAGGGAGTTTTTAAGCCCGACTCCACCTCGGTTCTGGGGTAAAGAAACTCCTATCAAAGAAGGAAAGATCCTGGCACATCACAGAGTTAGGGCCAAATTGGGAAGGACCCTATGTGATATAGTAAATAGTCCGACCTGGCAACTACGAACTTGGGACTAAAGAGGGAAACCCCACACATTCCTGAACGCAAAGCACCAAAGCATTCTAAATTAATAGATCTCAATTGTAGCTTTTAATAAGAATTTACATTTTTAATATAATAACATTCTTTATGTCCATTGTCATCCTGAGTAATATTCTCGCAAATCGTCAAAAACAAACACGTATTGGCACATTACGTCTGAAGACTGTGAAAGCTTTTATTTCAATGCTCAGAAATAAAGAATCTGTACAAAGTCATTCCTCACATCTCAGAAAATTACATCACGCAGCCTTTCATGATCACCAACCGTTTCTCTACCTCGTAGAAGATCATGATCGGCAACCCTAGTCAAGGCAAAAACCACAAGAAAGAGAAAAAGAAAGAGAAAAGGAAAATGAAGGAGAAAGAGAAAATGAAGGAGAAGAAGAAGGAGAAAAAGAGAATTAAGGAGAAGGAGAAAGAGAAAAGGAGTGAGAAGGAGAAAAGAGGGAAGGAAAGGTATAATGGAGAAAGCGGGACTTAAAAATATTCCCTTTGAAGCGTACCGCTCCCTCCGAATATGTTCCCCGTCCAGCCTCCACCACCGCAGGACTAGGGGAACAACACAACTCCTACAAACTCAGAACGCTGAAAACCGAATTACAAGGCCCGGCGATCACTGAAAAGAACTTCCTCATGAATTATCATCAAACCCTGCTTCATCATGTACTAACTTCTCAACACGCCGAAGAGAGTAGAAGATCACCGGGAGCGTAGTATATACTATCAATAAAGAGAGGATATTATTTATAAAGAAACCTCGTACCCGTACACTCGCAGTAAGACCTAATCAACAAAATTTAGGTATTCCATATTCTCCTACTACCGTAGCTTTCTCAAGTTACCGCAGATAGCGGTCTAGGCCTAACACTGCGGATGGGGCCGCACAAATGATTTTGAGTGAAAATCAAAACCGGTGATTAAATCTCGGATTGGGGCTCGTTAAAAAAACAAAGGCGGTTGGTTGCAACCGAAAATAAATGAAATAAAGTGTAAAATAGAACTCTGAAGTATTGGGCCACCGGGTTTAGGTCCAGTTAACTCGAGAGGTCCTCGTTCATTTCTCACATGGAGGATGACATATAGTTTGATGTCTAAACTTGATCTTCATTATATTAAACTCAAACTTCAATAATTTTCCTTTGATGTAAAGCATTTATTTAACATTTATAATTCCAAAGGAAAACTGCTTTGACTCATCCACACAATATCTGTGAAAGGGTAACTGGCTGAATCTCAAGGATCTAATAATAAGCATCCACTGAACCCCAAAAGATACTTCAAGTATTGATCAAAAGTGATGCACATACAAAGAAACCCAACCCTAACCTACCCTCGTTGGCTCGTAGAAGATAACACGGATATTAAGTGGCTCCAAAGTTTTTAAGAATCACACTAACCCTAAAAGCTTGCCGTAAGTATTGGCCAAAGAAAGCACACTCGTGAGCTTTAAACCTTGAAATGAAAATTGGAACCAAAATGATAAAACTCCGGCCGTATGAAAACAAGAACCACTGGGCCACTTCAAAGATTCACCCCACAACTTTACGTTTCAGAAGTAGTGGTTTTAGATACTCATCCTCCAAGTTGTCAGTCCTTGAGGGTGTTTGGCAACCAAGAAAGGGAGAGAAAGAGAGAGAAGAGAGAAAACTCCAAAGAAAATGAGCAAGTCGCAGATGTACCGGAAGATTGGGAAGTTAGGGTTACAAACTTATAAGGTGGCTTATATAGCCAACCCAAATGTGTGAAAATACAAGAAAGCCTAACATTTTGGCACACAAGGGACACAAGTAAGGGCACACCAAAATGAAGTTTGTCATTAATTACAAAAAGATGATATATGCAATTTCACACGCACAAATAATTTTTTCATGAGTGTAGCTAAAAATTTCGGGCTAGATAGCTAAAATTTCGCTTAGGTAGCGAATTGTACGTAGATAGCGAACGTGAGAATTTCATTATGCACCGGCCAATTTAGTTAGCCAAATTTTCGCAGTTTCATTTAAGTCCATGTGATAGATAGTTTAAATCGGAAATTTCCGTAAGATTAACAAAGTGAATTTCGCTAGCTAGCGAATTACACAGAAGAGATAGCCGAAATTTGGAGAGCCTTCATATTTAATAGTTGGCTTCACAGCTCTCATTTTAAAAATCCAAAGCCCCGCGGCACTGCTCCATTGGCCAATGCCTCTTATCGCTTTCTCTTCCATTTTCCCTGCTTCATTTTCTTCTCTATTTTCTTCTTTCCTTCAGTCTTCCTGACCATGATACAGTTTGACCTAATTCTTCGTGCTGGACTGATCAACAATGTTACATGATTAGCCTTCCGCAAAAATCCAAAATTGCCACAAATGTGATCGGGTAGAATAGTAGGGACTTTAATATGTAAATTTGGTTAATTATAATACTAGTACACAAAAAGCGCTAAAACCTATTAAAAATAGGGTTCAAAATAGCACTTTGGCAATTAATCACACCCCTTAACTGTATACACATTAGTCCCCTTTTTTGAAGCAAATGAAAGAAAGCAAAGAAAGAGAGAACATGCAAATATGATAACAAAATAGTATGTACAAAAATGGTATTTCAAAAGGCTGTGAAAGAGTAAATGCCACCCTAAGTAAAGAACTCACACAATACGTGGTCCAATAACTATCATGAGAGAATGAATACCATACAAAATTGAGTATCAAAAGAGTCCCATCTCGAACAAACTCAGAAAACTTCCACTGTACTCCAAGGTTATTCGATCAGCTCAACAATAAACCGTCAACTACACTTCCTCCCCAACCAGATACTACCACTAATTCCAAAGAATGTTAACCAATCCCAAATAGATCAAAGACCCACCTTTTATTCCGTCAATTCCTTTATGCCAGAGGCAATGCTGAGGAATCCATCTCACCAAAGTCCATACCGAGGATCTACCGATGACCCCCAACCACTATGCTTTAGGTACCGTCAAAAGACTCTTTCAATCACAACTTCGTGTTTCACCTCTGGACTTCACGATTTCAGACTCCAGCACCTTACAACTTGCTAAACTCCACCCATCAACCCATGAAGTAACACTTCAAGTCGGGTGACTCCCAACCAAGCAATAGTTTCAGGCACCGGGTTTTTTAAAGGCTTTCTCGCCATATACCCTCGGATTCTGTGCTCAAAGCCAAGGCAAAGCTAAAATTTTTATTCTTTTTCTTTCTTTTCTTTCTTTCATTTTTCTTTTTCTTCTTTCTTTTTCCTACGTGTCCTTAACCTATTAAAGGCGTGTCAATGAAACTAGGGTAGTTATGCAAAGTAAAGGAGGTGCAATACGCTCACTATCAATGAAATCTAATGTGCTTATGTGGTTAAGAATAAAAGGTGGAAGAAAAGGTCGAACTAATAAGAATTCGTAACTTAATCATTCACCTAATCCAAGCATGGAACCAATCTAACATCAATAGAATTGGACACAACTTCAATTTTTCAAAACCATGTTAGTGTAAAAACCACAAAAAAATTTTGATTACAAAATGGGTCCGATTTGAAAAAGTAAGTCGCTTAGTATAACGTTTTTATAGAAAGGGAACCCAACAAGCCACTTAAACATCATTAGTAATGGTTGAACAAAATGATAACAAAACATAATACAAAATCCACTTCCTTTACTAACTCTCCCCCAACCCAAACAATATCCCGGTGTCCGAAACGGGCTCTTAAATGGAAAATTAGAGAAGGAAGTGTTACTCCATGATGAGATGTGGATCGTTTCGATAGAAAATTTCAGCAAGCTTTCCAGACTGACACCTTATTCACTCTGGTTAGTCAAACAAACAAGTTAGGAGAAGAAAAGAGAGGAAAGTGACCAATTGGACCTTATTTTAAAACATACTTTATAAGTAATAACTCAAAAAATGTTCTCTGGCCATGAATATGATTCTCACCTCTAAGCTTTCAATCCGCATTCGCAGTTGAACGCCAAACGGAGTTCCTGATGAAAAGCTACGCGAAATAAAAACAAAATCGGAGGCCAAAACTCATAAAGATACTGAAAAATGCCGCTTAACTAGCGAAATTCGCTACCAATGAATTTTAAGATTTCTCACAGCCATGTACTCGCTATGTTCAATAGCTAAAATTTTCGATTTTTTTTTTCAAATAAAATAAATAATAATTTAAAATAAAAATATGAAAACTTTTTTATATTAAAAACGCTTTGTTTTTTTGTTGTTTTTTTTTTTCAAAATTTTTTATTTTATTTTTATTTTTTATAATATATATGTATTAAATTATATATAGAGATATAGTAGAGAGAGGAGATATATATATATATATATATATATATATATATATATATATATATATATATATATATATATATATATATATATATATATATATATTTAATAATATATATAAAATAAAAATAAAATACCTTTTTTTTTTTTGAAATAAAAATAATAGTATATATAAAAAATAAATGTTTTTGATATATATATATATATAAGAGAGGAGAGAGAGAGAGTATAGGCAAGATATATATAGAAAGAGATAGAGAGGAATATATATATTATAAAAAATATATATATATATATAAAATATAAAATAAATGCAATAAAACAAAAAAGAGTTATCTGCACTATTTCTCATTTTATAGGAGTAATCGCTTACTCAAGATAACCCGTGCATTTCTAAGCTAGCAAAATGCACTTTTTCTAGCTAAAATCTTCATTTTCGCTTACTCACGTGATTTCATAAGCCTAGCTTAAAATTTCGCTAGCTTAATAAAAATCTGGCAGGCAATAAATTTTCAGATTCGCTAGAACGCTAAATTTTCGCTATAATTGCAAAACTTCGTCACGCTGTCGATTTTCAATCCAGCTTCAAAATTTGCATAAAACTCCAAAATTAGTGCAAGTAGAAAAATTGAAAACTTGCAAAGAGTAAAATTAATCTAAAAAACATAAATTAACTAAAAATTGTAGATAATCTAAAAGAAAATTAAAGAATCAAAATAAAATACGATAAAATAAAACAAAACAAAACAAATTAAACAAAAGGGGGAGCTTAGAAATGCCGAGGCCTCAGATGCTCCGAACCCAACCGGCACCCGAATCCATCCACCCGGCTTCGTGCGATGTGAGCAAATCGCCATTTTTGATAGTGGTGCACCCGCAATGGCCACTAGCTTAATCTTTGGCACTTTCCACAAGTGGTTAATTTTAGCTTTGGGAGCCGCAGGTTTTGAGTTTGTCATGAAGTGTTATTTTCAGGGTGCAGTGAGTTTAGAAGATATACTTTGATCAACAAGCAACATCAAGCAGCGGTATTCGTGTCTCATAGCATAAGGTGTCCAAATCTATGGATTCGTTGAATGACATTCTTTTGGGCACTTCCACCTTGCCTTACCGCCTCCTCGCCAAGAGTCTACTTTCTGCTCTCCCCGAAAAACAACATCACACATATCCAGATCTCGCCTAATCCTTCGCATAATTCAATAAAATCCTCTATAAGCTCCCGTGGCTGTTGTTCACCGCCCTCCAGCCATTATGTCACTTTTGACAATTCTCCTCCGTGGACATTGTTGTCGATCAATTAGGTCTTCAATGAATTCCTTGCAAAGCTGTCCCATTTATGCTCACAAACACTGTTCACTCTACTCCAATTCGTCCAGTGATTCCTCTCGCGATGGGATTTTTTCACTAATCGCATCACCTTGCTTCCTACCACACAAAGATCACCCACCAGCTTTCTGGTAAGGTCTAGAATTGCTTCGCTTCAATTAGGAGATTACCGTGATGGTTGAGGTCGAGACAAAGAAGCACATCGTGATGGAGAGGTGGATAAGTTGAGGGAAATTACTTATGGAAATGTGTGCACTATCCATTGGTCTCTATAGTCCCTCATGCACTCTATTTCGATTCGGTTTTCCCTGCGCGTTGATTTTTTCCATGCAAGGTTCCTATACCTCATTGTCATGTAAGGTCTGTGGTTACCTCTCCCGACTGTATTGCTCTTCACATGGGGGTTCCATTTTCTCTCATCTGACTACTGAAATGCAATCTATAAATAGAAATAGTGGCCAAAACAACACGTAATTGACATCCTTAACACTGCTTTTTTTTCTTTTTTTTTTTTTTTTATATGAAATGAAAATAAAAAATGACAACGAATATGCAAAGAAAACACCAAAACTCCTGTATGAGGGGATCACAAGGGAAAATTCCACAAATTTCCACTTGCACTAAGGCACCATCCCCGGCAACGACGCCATTTGATTCATGCCACGGTAGTAAGGTTTTAATCAACAAAATTTATATCCTATATCCCACGCCGTAGTCAAGCTACTGCAAAGATAATGGGTTCAGTGGCCTAAATGTGGATGGGTTTTCTTCAGATAAATGATTTGAGTGAAATCAAAACTGCATCAAATTGGGATTCTCGGGGTTTGGTTAAAAACAGGGTGTGGTTGGTTGCAACCTGAATAAACCAAATAAAGTGTAAAGAGAACTCCTAAGTATCACTACCTGGTTTAAACATGTTGAACCCGGGAGAGGTCTCCCTGTTATTTCATATTGGGAGGATGAGCATATAGTCATCTCCTAACCGGATCTTCATTTGGCATTAAAACCTTAAACCCTAATAATTTCCTTTTGATATGAGCATTTATTTAACATTTATGGTTCCATTACGTTGAAAACTGCTTTTCACCATCCCACAATGATTCAGAAGGGTAACTACGAATCTCAGTGGATCTTAATAATAAGCAGATCCACCTTAACCCCCAAAAAGATTACCAAGTATTGATCAAAAGGATGCACATACGCTGAAACCCTAACCCTTAACCTACCTCAGCGTGGCTCAGAAGAGCAATTTAATGGATATTAGTGTATCTAAAAGCTAAGAATACACTAAACCCTAAAAGCTTGCCAAGTGACACAAAGAAAGCAACACATCAGAGCTTAAACCTAGAAATGGAAATTGGGGAACCAAAATGACAAAACCTCGCCGCATGGAAAATGCTGGAACCACTGAAGAATTTTAAGATCTCCACCCTCAAAGAGCTTTTACTCAAGAATGAGTGGTTTTAGCCACTCATCCTCCAAGTTGTCATCCTCGAGGGTGTTTGGCAACCAAGAAAGGGAGAAAGAGAGAGAGAAGAGAAACTAGAAATGAAAAGTCAAGCAGATGTACCGAAAGATTAAAAGTTAGGTTACAACTTATAAGGTGGTTATATAGTCAACCCAAATGTGTGAAAATACAAGAAAGCCTTTAACATTTTGCTAATACAAGGGACAAGTAAGTAATACACCAAAATGAAGTTTGCAGACATTACAAAAGATGATTACAGGTACTCATGGCGCACAACAATTTTCTATAGCTAAAATTTCGCTGACAGCGAAAAAATTCCTCACAGGTGTTAATTCATGTGAGATATGAACAGAGAATTTCGCTGCGTAATCCACTTGGTTGACATGTAAATTTCGTCAGCTAATAACCACAAGAGAGGAGAAATCAAGAAATTTCGCTATCACTCGTTGAATTTTTTCGCTAGCTAGCTTAGTTCACAAGAGAGAGCGAATTGAGAAATTTCGCTATCAACAGTGAATTTTCGCTAGCCTAGCGAAAAACCAAGCCCCGGGCGCCACTGCTCCATTGGCCACTGCTCGCCGGCTTCTTCCATTTTCTTTCCTGCTTCTCTATTTTCTTCTCTATTTTCTTCTCTTTCTTTCCTTCAGTCTCCGATCTATGATGTTAAGTTTGACTAATTCTTCGTGCTTGATCGACCAACAATGTTGGCATGATTAGCTCGTAAAACCGCAAAATGCTACAAAATGCGATCAAGAGAATAGTAGGACCTTAATATGTAATCGGGTTAATTATAATGAATATGATACAAAAAGGAAACCTATTAAAAATAGGGTTCAAAATAGCACTTTTTGGGCACTAATCACCTGGACATTTGGAAAGCCACGCAGTATGTTTTGATTCTCCATAGGTCTGCATTAAAACCGCGCACGCTCCATAGACCCGCAGATAGTAACCCCCACGCGCCTTCCCTAGGGAGAAGGCGAAAAGTGGCCGTAACTCGGGGACGTGAGCCTCAGCCTCAGCCAAGGAGCCACGTAGCTCAGCCAAGCAAAAGAGTCAGAGCTCGGGCCTCAAAGGGCCATGCAAACGCCTGAAGAACCACTGCCCAAGGCCTGGGTGAGCCAAGGAGTCATGTAGCCCGGGCTTCAAAAGAGCCATGTAGCTCGCTTTAAAGAGGCCAATGAGCCCCCGTCATGGTCTAGTCTGCAGCTGGGCAAGGGTGTGGCCTTACAATGGTTTAAAGAATCTGACAATTTCAGAAGGCAAGTAGCCCAGAGCCATGTAGCTCGCTTCAAAAGAGCCAATGCAGCCTGGGCCAAAAAGAGCCTCAGTAGCTCTGCACGGCGGAGCCAACGGCTCGTTTCAAAAGAGCCTCAGAGGCCTCGACTCGAAGGGGCCAAGTAGCCAAGGATCCATGTGTGCTCACTTCAAAAGCATTCTGTAGCTCGCTTCGGCGAGCCCCATACCGCCGGGAATAGCTGGGCGCCCGCCCAAGGAGCCGCAGCCGCGCCTGCGGGCTGAGCGGGCCCCACGCCTCCGGTCTTAAAAAGAATCGACGCCCCGTAAGGCCAAGTAGCCAAGGAGCCATAGATCGGGCTTCAAAAAGAGCCAGCTCGGGCTTTGAAGGGGCCGGGCAGCCAGCGGCGCGTAGCCGTCAAAAGATCCTCGTAGCTCTGCCGAAGAGCCATGCAAATGTTTTCTGAAGGAGCGCCATGTGGTACTGGGAAGCTTCAAAGGGGCTGCGGGCCATACATCTCGCCAAAGAACTCGATATCCCGTAAGGCCAAGCAGCCAAGGAGCCATGTAGCTTAGTTTCAAAAAGAGCTCATAGATTTCGCTTTCGAAGGGGCTAAGAGCCAAGGAGCCATGTAGCTTCATTTCAAAGAGCCTCAGCCGGGCTAAGGGAGCCCCTTAGTTTCCTCGCTGAAAGAGCCAGCGCAGCTCGGTTGAAGGAGCCGCGTGAGCTCGCTTCAAAGGGGTTGAAAGGGGTTACGTGCTATCTTTGAAGAATCGGATAACTCAGAAGGCCAAGTAGCCAAGGAGCCATGTAGCTTAGTTTCAAAAAGAGCCTCAGAGCTCGTCAAGGGGCCAAGCAGCCAAGAGAGAGCAGCTCGGGCCAGCAGCTCTCAGAGCCTCCGCCTTGAAGGGGGGCCACGAGCCAAGGAGCCATGTAGCCCGCCCAAAAGAGCCTGTAGCCCGGGGCCAAGGAGCTCCTAGCTCGGGGCCTCAAAAGCATTCAGTAGCCGCTCTCGAAGGAGCCACGAGCTCACCCTGTGGTGGGCCATACACTTTTGGCCCTTAAAGAACCCGATACCTCTAGAAGGCTTAGGCCCAAGGAGCCAAGAAGCCTTGCCTAATAGAAAGCACAAAGAGTTCAAATCCACCTAAGGTCAGACGCTTTCAGCAATAACTCCATCCATTCAAGACTGATGACCAGGAAACCCTAAAACACAGTCAAAAAAAAAAAAAAAAAAAAAAAAGGAAAACGAAAAACCAAGAAGAAAGAAAGACGGATACCCACAGAACAACAAAACTGATGTCAACATTACAAATGTTCGAGGTTTAGAACTTGCGCTAGCCAGAGTAGCAAAGATTACACAGTGCCTAGATGTTGTGGGCAGTCACGAGCAAATTCGGCAGCGAGCCTCTGCCGTGTCGACAAGAAAGCTCCCAGCGGTGCTGAGGAAGAGCTCAAATTCCCAAGGTGAGTCTCGCTCACCGTGGAGAGGAACCGGAACGTGGGTATCGTGAGAACACCCGGATCTACCTCATCATCAGAAATGGATTCCTCCTCCTCCTCTTCATTCGAAACTTGAAGATCGAAGTCCAAACCCAGGAAATCCTTAGCGGCTCTGCATCGGAAAGTGAGCCATCCGGATGCCCATAAGGTGCATGCCTCGTCCCTTAGCTCTGCTATTACCCCCTCCCTTTGCCTAATCATAGCCTCCCGCCTCTGGAGGTCCCCTCGTAAAGCGTTGCACTCCTCGGCCAAGGGCTCCACGGAGCTCTCAGCTTCATAAGCCTCTCGACAGGCCCGATCCAACGCTCATGGTGCATACTTCCCAGATCCACCTTTCCTAACTACCCGCAGCCATTTCAACGGAACCTTAGCCCTCACGGCCTTCTTTCTGCGCCGCCCTCAAGGGTCGAGGTGTGCTTCAAATTAGATTTATACCCCAAAACATCATCAGTCAAGCTTTGTATCCAAGCTTGTAGCTCTGCCCTCTCGGAAGTCAAGGAGGTGACCTTAGCCTTGTATGCTCTCGCCACCTTAACAGAGCTCTCAGCTTTAGCTTCTCACCCTCCTAGCTGTGTCCTTATGTAAGTAGCCAATCAAGGAACAAGATGAGCTGAAAGCAGCGCATAACATTAACACAACAACAAGACGAGTAAAGAAGACGCCGTATTATTACGGTGAGATTCGCCCCTGAGGGACAGTGTGGCCGTAGCCTCTCAACGTACAGGCTCCTACTTTCGAGATCTGAGTCTCGAATGATATGAAATGCCCCTACGCAAGAAGTTTCTTATCAGAGTAGCGATCCTCACCCCCTCGCCTTCAAAGCGATCATCCCCACATCTCCCCATGCCCGAGTGTGGGAGGCGAGAGTTTGATGCCGGCGGTCTGCAGACAGAGATAGGAAGGATTTCTTAGAGGAGGCTCGGGACAAATTTTTCTCGAAGAACCCTTTGACTCCTCGTAGTGGAGGATGAGCTAATAGCCACGCACCCGCCACCCTGAACACCTCACGAAGAGGACAATGCCTCGCCCTTCACCTCCGAACTTGGGCGTTGCTGAGATTAGATACTCCGCCTTCGGAACCCACCCGAGCCGGGAGTGCCGCCTCGGGGAGGATCTTAAGCTCATAAGCACGCCCTCCTTTCTTCGCCTGCAAAGAACTCGACACGGCCCAAAAGTTCTCCGAGTTGGTTTACAATAAGAGGCCCCCAGAGAAGTTTCTAAGTGGCAAAGGGCTGAGGAGATGTCGAACAGTTTAACAAGAAGTGGTCACATGAAGAAGCCGGAATGTCCGACCTAATCAGATCGGAATACGCCCGAGGGCGACACTTGCCCAACTTATCTTACTTCCCTATCCTCAGGAGTAAGGTCAGGACGAATACCTGAAAGCAACGCAACCAAAGCAAAGTCAGGAGCATGACATGACCTCTGAAAAGTTGACTCCACTAAGATACGTAAAACCTACGAAGGTTCTCAAGGGCACCCCATGCCGTTTAATCCTCAACAGATCGCCTGATCGGCAGGGTTGTATTCCCAATGTTGACCCCGACAAAGAAATAACGCTCTTTCCAATGCTTATGGGAAGATGAGTGTCTAAATGATATCCATAAAGGGTCCGTCGAAATATACAAGAAGCCTTCCGAGGCCTCTTTCACGCTGAAGAAATCCAGCAGCAGAGCTATACTAGAGACCCCGAGGCCCTTATCCCTGAAAAAAACTAGATGGTCGACCAAGACGCCCCAAAAATTTGGAGAAAACTGGGATGGGCATACATTGAAATGATGTAAGACGTTTTTGATGAAAGGGTGTAAGGGAAAGTGGAGGCCGTTCTCAAAGGCCGCCTCAAAGAAGTAGACCATCTTAGGAACAAGAACAACATAAGATGTAAGAAGATCAGATTAATCGGATTTGGACCCTAAGAAGCGTCCAAGGTAGCGAGTTTTAGCAACGAAGGCTCAACCCGCTTATACTTCACGACATCCGTGCATACTCACTTCGTGAGTTCCTCGATACGGAGCCACAGTGGGATACCCATCTCGCTAATCTTTCTCCTTGCCCTTGCTCCATGGAGGAAGATAACCCACTGGAAGGACCCCGACAACCACAAGAGGGACTACTGTGCCCACCGCCGCATCAGACTCCGAATCCGAGTCGCTTCATGCGCAGTTACAAAAAGAGAAGACTTAGAAGAAGCACGCATGATTAAGAGACGGAGAGAAAGAATGAACAAATCGACGAGAGAGGCAGGACACCAACCCAACACGCCCTAAATTCAAAACAAGGAAAGAAAAACGAGCGAAGAAGAAGAAAGGAACACCGAACTAAGAAGGAAAGCGGGGAAAACAGCCCCTAGGGAGACAGAAGACGTAGTGCCACAAGCGCTTGAGCACCGATCAAAGACGCTCAAACCGTTAAGAAGTGCGGAAAAGGGCAATACAAAGAATGTTTCTAAAGGTATGAGAAGCAATAGTCAAAATGGGCGCAAAAACCAAAAGAGCACCATCATTATCACAAGACGTTTGACGGCTACAAAGCCCATATCAAACCATCCCCGGATAGCCATGTGGAAGCCGCAACCGATCCAAGAAACAAGCCAACCGCTGAAAGCTGAGCTTCACCTGGCAATGGGGTCACTGACGGTAGAAAAACATGTGCATGTGCCCGAGCGTAGGGCCCAAAGCGCTAAGCTCAGAGACCAAGCGATTCAAACCTCCACCTTGTGAAGGGAGTTGGGGCACAGACCTAACCAAGAAGCTCCTACCATCACAGATCCTACCATGCCAAAGTATACCTGCCTAGGCTTAGAGGAAACCACCCCGCTGTGTAACCACATAAAGGCCAAGAAACTGGCATGCAAAGGAAACACCCGCCCATAATTCACGCCCCACGGATTAGGAAAGAAGAATCTTACATGATCACGGCTCCTACTTTATCCCTTAACAGTCGGTCCATGATAAGGAAAAGGAAAATCCTCACCCAATGGGAGAGATACCGTATCACTATCTAACAAGGAAAGTAACCACAATTTCTCCTTATAAATACTGACCCATTCTACCCGCAGGTACACAATCATAACGCCATCCATAGTTGAATTCTTTCCTTTCAATAAGAAAGAAACTGACTTAGGCATCGGAGAGCCGGTAGCCGCACCCTCGTGGACCATCTTTAGAGTGCCGAGGTTGCGGGGTTATCTGCTTCAGTTAGAGCCTTGGTCGGCCAGAGCGACCTCGAGAAGATCAAGCCCAAAATCGGTTGAAAAAGCACCATCATAAAATAATAAATATTTTTAATATTACTTTTACTTTAAAAAATCGTTTCAAAACCCATATGGATAATATATATATATATATATCTTAAATATTTAGTTATATAAAAATCTAAGTGCAATTGATATTACTTTAGTTATATGATCAATTTATTATTATCAATTTTTATTAAATAAAATTGAAAATAATAAATTTTTTTAATATTACTTTTATTTTGAAAAAATCGTTTGAAAACCCATATGGATAATGATATATATTTCTTAAAAATTTAGTTATATAAAAATCTAAGTGCAAAAATATAAAAAAAAATAGATCATAATATGAACATTATAATTTATAAATATTATAAATAAGAAACAAAATATAATATTTTATACAATCTAAGACATTTTATATTATAATTATTATTTAAAATATTACTACTTATTTATATTTTTGCTCAATTATTAATTGTTAGAGGAATATGTTTATATTTACTACATTAATTACACAAAGTAAAAATATAATTAAAAAGTAAAAATATTAATAAATGAAAATTTTAAAAATAAAGGCATTTTCATTAAGTAGATTTTCAAATTTAGAATTTATTTAATAAAATTTAGATTTTCAAATTGGTGGATGCAATACTTGCTCATACATAATGAATAACCTAGTATATGTTTATATCATAAACTTCTCCAACTAAAAAAATATGAAGAATATATTTGACGTCATTTTTCCCTATTTTCATCACCAAAACATTAAAAACATGTATATATTAGTTTTTTAAATATGATTTTTCTAATGTAAAAAAAAAAAAAGGAAATGTAAGGGTTTGTTATATTGTACAAGGTGATTACACTAACTGTATAAATAAAATGTACTAATTGTAGAAGGAGTGTATAAGTTTACATTTCTCATATAATTTGAATATTTGTTTTATCCGAATATGTTTCTTAGGTTGTTTACTAATACACCAACCTATGACATACTTTATCTTTCCTAGGTTGTATGCTGATACACCATCTTAGGACATACTTGATATGCATTAGTGGATGTCATATGTGACGCCTCAAATCCAGGAATTCAGTTGACAGCGAATCCAACTAGCGGAAGATTCGTGAATGTGGGTAGCTTGGAGCACCACACCGTGAGTCCCCGCACCAAGACCCAGATTTAACGAAAATCAGGCGAGTCTCCTTTGTACGGGAGCTCTACCCAGAAATACAACGTGCGATTACATAGCAACATGGCCCAATATTATTCAATGACCTCACCGAGTCCACATACGAGTAAAAATTGCCACGTAGGGCCCATTTATCCATACTCAAGCATATAAGCACATGACTATAAAACCATAGTCCATAAGAGTTTAAATTACATCACTCTTATCAAAACATATATCAAAATTAAGCATTCTAATACATATTTTACAAAATATAAATCAAAGCCACAATCCGGCTTTCTTCTCAATATCGGCCTCGAGTGAGCGTCGTCTCCCTGCACATTCCATGTACCTGAAAAGGGGCCCACGACGGGGTTAGCAATTCCCAGTAGAGTAAAATCCTACGAGGGCTACTCCCCACCTAAGTGCACATGAAATGGTCATGCAACAAATAAACACTCCCCTCCAGAAGTTGCCATCCTGGAATGGAAACCTACATGTCATGAATGAGATGTGACTCAACATGTCCTATGTCTGCAGAGCCTGCCAGACTCCCTCACACATGCTTATGCCTAGAGTGAGAAACCCACCATTGGTATTTCAACCAATGGTCCTTTATCCAAAACAAAAGCTTTTTTCTTTTAAAACTCATTGGACATCCTCTGATAAACTGCTTTATTCAAAGCCATTGGACAATCTCTGATAAATAACTTTATTAAAAAACATTGGACAATCTCCGATAAACAGATTTATTTGAAACAAATGGACAATCTTCGATAAAGCAGCTTTTAATCGAAGCAATGGACGAGTCTCAATAACGGCTTTGTGGTTGGACGGAGTCTCAGATAAACACTTAACTCTTTAGGACATTGTCCTTAGGCTAGAGACAGCACCATCAGCACCATACATAGTGTTGATTCTGACCATGAAGGCTGTGGAACTCTATTGGGCGATGATGCAATGTCGGGCCACCACCCTTTCACCAAGAATGGTGAAAGACAACAACCATGAACTCCCACCCGTTTTACGCAATGTCCTCGTGCATATGAAATTCAATGCAAATGTGTCATTGCTTATTCATACCATGCTACATATATAATGAGTGCTATATGCACATATATCTACTCAAGCAGATTAACCCATGCATCAATTGGACATTTATATCACTGAACACATAAATTCAAATTTAAATCATACAATTCATGCCAACATACCTAACACACATACATTGACATCTACAAGTCATCACTAATTGGGTAATGACTTACTTTATCCTCTAGGTCTAATTGTGACACCATGTCCACAAATAGCCTACAATCAAGCTATGCAATGGCCTCAATCATACACAAACTCATGCATTTCCCTAAGCCTCATGGATAATTATATCAACATGCATATAATTACCAAACAACAACACCAATTTCAATGTATTAGACCACGCAGATCATCACAACCAAGCAATTTGCACACTTAGTGCTACAATCAAATTTTAGAAAAATATGTGGGAACCAAATGCCATTCACAGAAATATGGCCAGATTCTAGACTCAAGGATCTTTCCATAGAGTCCAAGAACACCAAATTTGGAGTCCTAACGAAGGAGTTATGCAAGTTTCAAGCCATGAAGAAAATCTGCAGCATTGCAGAACCTACAGCAACAGAGGCTACTGTATTCGTCATTTTCGGACATAATATGAGCTCAAATTGCATTAAGATATATATTGATGGATTCTAGACTCAAATGGATTTTCATAGAGTCCAAGAACGTGAAAATTGGATTTCGAACGAGAAAGTTATGGTGGTCCAAAGTTTGAGGCTTCACATGAACAATGACCTACGCAATAACGTGGAAACTACGCAATTTCTTTTTGAGGCACCTTTGGAGCTCATTTGTACAGTTTTCGGCCCAAACTCATCTCGAGAAAAACCCTTTATTTGCGGAGACAAACCCGTCCCAATTGAAACCCATTCTTCGAACAAAAACATAGCTAAAACCTGTATCCCGAACTAAACTGGAAATCAACTCAATTTAGGTTTAGTTTTAAACAACCTTCGAGAATGTCATAAACAACTATAATTTCAGACATAGAGTAGTCCAAAAACTCGATCAAACACATCCCTGAATTTGATTACATCTTCGAGCTAACACTCGGCCTACCCACACCATAAACCGTCCATCCTTCACATAGCCCGAACAACTTTGATTTCGGTCGATAACGATCTAAATTCGGTCGAATTTATCGTATCATTATATCTTACATGTATATATCTTCATTTCATTTTTTACCTTGGCACCGCGTTATTCAACTGCAAGCAATAATACAAAAAGATCCTTGATTTAGGACCTCAATTGATAGGCATCATCGGCCTCAACACACCACACGAACCGGTCGGTTCAGCTCGACTTTACCACTTCGATTCGGTAAAAACAGCCTAAGCACCAAAACACACAACAAAGCCGAAGACATCGGTCAGATGAAACAATCTCAAATAAGTCTGGTACGCCTAAAAATAGTCCTAAACATTCCAACATTCAGTCCCAAAATTTTAGGACTGAACCTCACGGCCACTCACGGCTCCAAAGAAAACCCATGCCATTAAATGACCTTTAGGCTAGAAATAACCAAAATATGAGGAAACCCATACCTCACGGCGTGAGCAATGGCCCGAGAGTTTGTGAGCCGCCTAAACTGACTTTCGACTTCTGAACCTTTGCCACGAGCCTTGGTGAAACTTGGAGTTTTTGGTATCCACGCGTAGCCCTCCCCGAATACTCCGACTTTAAACCTTGGACCATCGGAAGACGACTACCCGATCTCCGTAGATCGTAGAGAGAAGGTTGAGACTTTCTCTGTCTCTCTCTCTTCTCTCCTCACTGCCCGATCCAGCCCCAAAAATGGGCTTTTCTTTCTTTTTTTTCTTCCTTTTTGTCTTTCTTGACTTATTTTGATGAGTGGCTCTTAAAGCGCCACGCGATGCTCACTCGAATTTGTTCCTACCCCGAAACAATTTATTTTCGTCTCGATTCAAGTTCAATTTATTTTAAATGAACTTAACTTGACTTATTTCCTAACTCCCAAGATTCTCGTAAAAATCTCGTCCGTGGAGTCACTAGCGACTCACCAGCCAGAAAATCGTAAAAAATTCCGACTGTCTTAAAATTCGATGAAACTTTTCTTGGTCACTAGATTTCACGAGACGAATCCAATGGCACAGTCTGTTTCGTCATCCGAGATCTAGAGAAATTTCTAGGCTTCCCTGAGCCATTCTAGCAATTTTACCATTCTTGCCATTTTTCTGAAAATTTTAAATTTTCTCGGGTTTTACATCATACTTGGCTTACACATAATGAATAACATAGTACATGTTTATGCCATAAACTTTCTCAATTAAAAATTATGGAAAATATAATTAATATCATAATTATGTGTGAGCTAAGTATGACATCAATCATTGCGTATAAAGAATGTCCAAGGTTGGTGTATTTGCATACAACCTAGGAAAGAGATTTATGATAAAAAAAAAAATTAAAATCCTAAGAAAAAAGCAACCTTGTACACCCCTTGTAAAGTTAGTATATTTGTCTTGTACAATTAGTGCAATAACCTTGTACAATATAATAAACTCTTATTTTTCCTTATTTTCCTTAATGAACCTTCTAAGGTATAATAAACCTTGTACAATTAGTGCATTTGATTTGTATAGTTAGAGCAATAACCTTGTATAGTATAATAACCCATTATACAGTTGGTACATTTGCCTTATATAGTTAGTGTACAAGGTGATTACACTATTTGTACAAAGCAAATGTACTAATTGTACAAGGAGTGTATAAGCTTACATTTCTCATATAATTTGAATATTTGTTTTATCCAAAATATATTTCTTAGGTTGTTTGCTAATACACCGACATACTTGATACACATTAGTGGATGTTATACTTGGCTTACACATAATGAATAGCATAGTACATGTTCTTGCCATAAACTTCCTCGATTAAAAATTATGGAAAATATAATTGTTGTCATAATTATGTGTGAACTAAGTATGACATCGATCAATGAGTATAAAGACTGGCCTAGGTTGGTGCATTAGCATATGACCTAGGAAAGATATTTCAGATAAAAAAAAATTCAAATCTTGTGAGAAATTGATGACTCACAAAATCATCTATTTATAGTCCATTTTTATGGCATATTTTTAGAAGTTTATGATTCTTTTTAATGCAGAATTATGGAATATCCACCAACTTTACATTTTGCGAGTTTTGAGATAAGAAAAAAATCAAACAGAAAAGAAAAAAAAAAATTTGGCTAAGGAGAGTAATAAGTGACATAATTCGAGGAACAGCCCGAGATATTATGTCCTGACAAGAAGAATCTGAACTCAACAAAGAAGTGAATGTTGTGACATAATGGTAATCATAAGATAGAATTTTGTCACTACAATGGATTTTTATGTCGCGACATTGATTAAGAAGTTCTTGAAGAAGAATGTCGCGAAATTCCCTTACTCTGTCGCGACATTGATCCAAGCAAATGGCAGCAAAGATTTGTCGCGATATTTCACAACTATGTCACGACATAAAAAGCTAAAGAGGGAAGAAAGAATGTTGCGACAAAGGAAAACTATGTCGCGACAAAAAATGGCAAAGTAATGAAATAAGTCAAAACAAAGGTTTTTTTGTTGCAACAAACATTTCAGCGAAGGACAAGATCAAGGTAGGAAATATGTCTCGACGTTTTCAAAGTATGTCGCGACATAAAGTTTAGAGCCTGCATTTGTTAACCGGACCAAAAGATGTATACAAATTTATGACATCATCACCTAAGGACTATTATCTAATCCCTGGCAACGATACCATAAGACTCGTTAAGACTACATCAATAAATTGTTATGGATCAAAACACTGTCAAATTTGAGACTTATTACGGGAATTGTGTCTAATCCTCAGTAAATAAACCATTAAACTTGAGTGTATGAGTTTCTTTAAGTATCACTTGATTAAAAAAGATATTTTTGTAGAGTAAGCCATTTTTCGGTAATGGTTTTGATCATTATCTTTGCAAATTGCAATTAAACAAGTAATAAAATGGATTTAAGTCAGATATCGATCAGCGAGATCACAAAGAATTTTTCAATCAACTACCCAAACTACTTCAAATCCATATTATTTGGGTGATAATACGATAGTGAGATTTTGCTTTGAAAGCTTGAAATGAATGATGTAAAGAAAAATGGATGAACAATAAATGAATTGAATATTGAAATATCAAAATAACAAATTTAGATTTATAATTATCTCTAAAGAAAACATTGAATAATCATTGTGTGAAGAATAAATTCCCTCTGGGTATGTGCATCTTTGGTTTCGAACTACGGATCTTTAAAACTAGTCAGGATTAATATAGTGTAATTTGGATCTCTCCATACCACACAGTTCATCATCTCACATCGCATTTCTCTCGAACACGGGGTGAAATAACTACTTTTAAAACTAGTTGCCTTGTGCAGGTATTTTCTTTCTACCGATACTTAATACCCACAACATGAATTTGAACTGACTTCTAGTGAGTCATTGCGGGTTGCACTATCTTTGGTTTCTCACCTAAAAATTAGAATAGCTCTCTTTCCTTGATTGGAATCATTGCTAACAGGATCGAATTCACTATTCGGAGTGAGGTGAACTCTGTCTACTTAAATTTATAACTCGCTCCAGCTCATTCGGTTACAAGCGAGAGAAGAGGATGTATTGATTTAAATATACAGCGCATTAGATCAACAATACTCGAGGTTCAAATACCTTCCCCAAGAATTGTTTCTTACTCTCGGGGAATGCCTTCTGTGTCACCGGAGGGCCTCCACGAATCAGGCTAAGCTTGACCTCGTTATCGTCTGAGGGGCGAAATTGGGATCAATTCCAAGAGGCTGCAAAACCCACGACAAGTCGATTTAACATGAAGTTCGGCTATTATGAATGAAATCTTTGCGGGAAAAGATTATTCGACAATAACGCGTCAAATTCAATGGAAATTTGGGTTCCTAAATTACTGATTATACCATCTGATAGCTTCTTAATCAAAGAAAACCAACGTAAATGTGAGCTGGTGTTGAAATCCTAAAAAATTTATGCGGAATTCAAACAACGGGCAGTAATTTTAAAGAAATAAACATACGCATTCAGCTCAATCCTTCCGACTAACGTTCAAATCAAATTAGAGCGAAATACAAACTAATCTAATCTAAATAAAATGGAAAACAAAAGAAAAAGAAAATAAAATAAAAATCTGAGCCTTGACCTTTCCGAATTTCTCTTTCAAATCATAGAGCTACCTTTCTTCAATAAGCGGCTGTGTATTTATAAGTTCGACGTTGGGCCACAATTTTGATGCACCTCATTGTGGATTTCAAGTTAAGTGCCCAATTTTGTTGATCTTGTCGCGACATCGAGTCCTTGTCGCGACCTCTGTTGTCTCAGTCTTTGTCGCAGAAGCCTTTGTTTGGTTGCGACATGTCTTTGGTGGAGCTGATGTCGCGACAGCTTAAGGACGTCAGCGACCTTAGCGTATTGTGCATTGATGTCGCGCGACAAGTGGATGTTGTGCGCGACCTCTTTCTCTGTAGTGGTTATGCGCCAGCCTCACGGATGTTGTCGCGACGCCCTTACTCTTACCAATGTTATCCGCGACCATTGAATGATGTCGCGACTTCGCCAATGTAGTTGATGTAGCGGCAATGATGTTGTCGCGACCTTCACAGTGCTACCAATTGATGTCGCGACGTAAATTATTCTCGCGACGCTTCTCTTCTTACAAGCGTATGCGACCGCTTCTTTTTATTGTCTCGACTTCATACGTAAAATTGTTGTCGCGGCGGCCGGTGTTATCGCTACCTCTTCTTCACTATTTCTTTGTCGCGACCTCACGAATGATGTTCGCGACCTTCTTTCTTAATTTGATGTTATCGACTTCTTTCTCCTTGTAAGGCGATGCTTGCGGCTGCATCGTTCGATGTTGATGTCGCGGCTGCATCGGATATCCGCGACATCATGTCTTCTTCTTCAATTCTGATTGCGACCTTGAGTTTCTTTCGCTCCCGGCTCATTTTGTTTCAATTAAAGCTTCATTTGCGACTGGAGTTTCGCTGTTGCAACCTGAATATGCATTTTGATTAGCATCGAGGCTTCCGCGACGTAGTCCTTTCATCCTTAATCGCGCCTTTCTGCGCAACTGCGCTTATTAATTATATCATTAACTCATCTTATACGCTCATTTTTCTGCAAAAATTCTTCTTTTCTTGAATTCCCTGCTATATACTTAGTTTAGTTAGTTATTCCATGTTTCTGCGCTGTCCAGTCTTTTAGATAAAAATAGATCAGAAAAATGGACTAAAAATAGATGACTTTTAAGCTCATCAGCATTACAAGTCAACAAGAGTATGTCGCGACAGAAAAGTTTTATGTCGCAACAACAACAACAACATACGGCTGAGAGAAACTCTGTCGCGAAATGGGAATTTATTGTTGCGAAAAAGGTTGATGAGAACTACAGAAAGAATGTCATGACACAGTAATTTATGTCGCGAAATAATGAAGAGCTGAAGGCAAAAATATTTATCTCGACAATCGGAAGCTATGTCGTGACATGAATTGAAGAGAAGTGCCAAGAGGAGAACAGAAGGCTATCGCGACACAGTTTGAGAAAAAAGAGTAATTTATGTCGCGACATTTCAAAATTTTGTCGCGACAAAGAAATTTTATGTCACAACACAATCAAGAGTAGTAAGAAGGAAACTTTGTCATAACAAAACTTTTATATCACGACATATCATTCGAGTATTCAAGCTGCAAGGCACTAAAGTATGTCACGACACAAGAAACTCATGTCGCGACAATTACAAGACAAAATCAGTAGAACTTCGTCACGACATTTTCAAAGTATGCCGCAACTATGTCGCGACATAATTTTTCAATGTCACGACAATTCCACCTATTGGGCCAATTTTTGGGGATCCACAATTTCAACCTCGAAGTGCGGCCCATCATTTGAAAATCTATAAATAAAAGCACTTAGGGCATTGTGCATAGCTTCCGCCGAACCTTGAACTTCTGGTTAGCTAGAGACTCCTTTGTATATTAATTTTTTTTTTTTTTTTCTTTTATTTTCTTTTTTGTCAGTTTAGTTTTAGCTAAGATTTCTAATTTTTCTCGATCACAGTGATCTACGAAGTTTCGTCGGGTTCATTGTAAAATTTTAGTTTTCATGACTATCTGATTTCACTGGAATTTGGAAATTATCTGGAGTTCATTTATTTTAGTTCACTTGCAATCTCAGTGGACTTTCATGATCAGTTAGTCCCTGTTATTTGTGATCCAGTTTTGAAAGGCGGAGCTCCCTTTGGGAATGGATCGATGTTATTATTGTTTTCTGCACAATTTGAAAGAACGTTATAGTTGGAAATCTTGAATTTATTTAATTGGTGTTGTTCTAGAAATTAATTGTTCAGAATATTAGTTGTGTGTACCCAAAAAATGATTATATCTTGCTCTGATTTCTAGGAGGCCCTCTGAGTGACACAGAGATAGAGAATCCTGAGAGTATGGAGTAGTTACTTGGGGGTATGTTAGACTAATATTATGGAACTAATGAACTCAGAAAGATTACTTCGATAGATCACTAATTTACTCATGGTGTGAGGATTAGTCGATTTACGACACTTACCATCATAGTTCTCCTCTTCTAGATCGAAAAGACTCCTGATCCCATGTTAGCATGTATATAATCATGAGATAGAAAATTTTATCGACGTATGGATGAGATAACAATTAGATTGAGAAGGCCTGCATTATCCTATCCGTAGGCAAGAATTCTTCAAATTCTAAGACTCGTGTGAAGTAATCGAAAAGGAAAATACCCAGATCTTAGAAAGAGAATTATATTCTACAAGTAACTTATTAGACTCATGTATTTGGAAGGAACATGGATCTCTAACCAGTAAAATGTATGGTGAGTGGAGGAATCCAAACTATACTACTTTGCATCTTTGACAAGTTTAGATTTCAAACTAATGGTTTAACCATGTTATAAAATGATGTAGAAATTGATAATTGTACATTGAACTATTTCCCAGTGTTAACTTCACTCAATAAACTTTTCAATCAAATTTATTTTGAATTATTTATGTATAATTATAGAATTTTAAGGAGTTTTAATTTCCTTTAGTTTAATCAAATCAAATTTAAACTTTGGAGTTCAAATATTAAGGATCTTGAGCAGATGGGGTAATTGATATTTAGATTTATCATCAACCCTCATGGGAACGATATCTGGACTTAAATCCACTTTTATTACTTGTACGACTTGTGCACTTGTAGTGATATAGACCAAAACACATTTTCAAATGAAGCCTTCTCATACAAGGTAAACAACATATTTTATATCTAAGCTTAACAAATTTTTGGCATCTTTGCCGAGGACTGAATGGTCTCCAGTGGCAGTGCTAAATCATTTATCAAATTGATCTTATCAAGTTTTTGGCGCCATTATCAAGGACTGAATAGTCTTTGGTAGCTGTGTTGAAGATTTGGTTGAACACATATTTTGGTCTTAACAAGTTTTTAGCGCCGTTGTTGGGGACTGAATGGTCTCCAGTGGCAGTGCTAAATCCTTGATCAAATTAGTCTTATCAAGTTTTTGGCACCGTTGTCGGGACTAAATAGTCTTTGTTAGCTAGTGTTGAAGATTTGGTTGAACACATATTTTAGTCTTAACAAGTACTTGGTGCCATTTCCGGGGACTTTAGTTAGTCTTTGGTAGCAGTGATAGAAATTTGGCGCACACACACACACTCATCTGTTTTGGTCTTAACAAGTTTTTGGCTCCGTTACCGAGGTCTGAATAGTCTTTGGTAGCTGAGTTGAAGATTTAGTTGAACACATATTTTGGTCATAAAAAGTTTTTAGAGCCATTTTCGGGGATTGAATAGTCTTTGGTAGTTGACTTGAAGATTCGCTGAACACATATTTCGTCTTAAATAAGTTTTGCGCCAGGTCCAGTGGATCAAAGGATAATTTAAATATCATTCCAACAAAAGAGAGAATTGTTAATTTGACATTTTTCTCTGCTTTTATCAGCCTCAAAATTGTGTACATTTTACTGCATTAGATGAGTAAGCTACTGAAAATATTTTGTGAGCTTAAATTGATATAGATGTTTTCCACATATTTCAATTTTGATCTAAGGTGTTTCTATTTCGTGAAGATCTTAATATGCTAGAAAACCAAAGGTAATCTGCTCCTTTGGACATAGAATTGGAAAGAACACTGAGAAATCTGAGGAAAGTAAAAAGTGCTGAATCAACAACTATGGAAAAGCAGAGAGAGATACTGCAACCTATTCCAGAAGAAGCAGCAACAGAGAGGCCTCAGAGGCAAATGACTATGGAGGATTTTTGGAGGCTAATTATTCAAGACGACACTTCGTGAGACAACTCTTAGGAGGCCAACACCAAAGCTGGGTGCCAGCCTTTGGATCACTGGTGCAAAGAACATCAATACACTGGGCATCCTAGTGAAGATCCCAATGAGCATATGGGAAGATTTATGTGGATGGAAAATACAGTGAAGTTGAATGGGGTGAGACCTGAAGTGATCAAGTTACGACTCTTCCCTTTTTCACTGAGAGATGTGGCACCATTAGTTTGAATCACCATATGGACTGAACAATTAGGAAAACTGTGGAGGCTTATATGAAAGCAAATTCTTTCCCTCCCGCCCCTCACTTCCAAAAAGGAGAGGGAACCATAAAGGAAACAAAGGAGGCCGAAAGCTCCTACTACATGGGAACGATTCAAGAGATTGCTGAAGAGATGCCTAATGCATGGAATTGATCTAACTACACAGATGGACATCTTTTATCACTCTATGAGCTATACCTCCAAAGGTATAATTGATGCAACTTGATGTGGAGCCAAGAGGAAGAGTGTAGAGGAGGCAAGACAGTTGATAGAAGATCTTGCCAAATGCAACTATAGAGCTCCATCTAAGACTTCAGAGAGCAACAGTGTTAAGACCGAATCTTAGTATAGACCAAAAACCTATGATTCTTGATAATATTGTTAAGACAAGTTCTAACACAACTACCAAGAACTAACTAAAGTCCCTAGCAACGACGCCAAAAAACTTGTTAAGATCGAATCTTAATATAGACCAAAAACCTCTTAGTCTTGATAATATTGTTAAGACAAGTTTTCTGACACAACTAGCAAGAACTAAATAAAGTCCTCGGCAACAGCGCTAAAAACTTGTTAAGACCAGATTATATGTACCAAGTAATTAGTACTGCCACCAAGGACTATTCAATCCCTGGCAACGACACCAAAAACTTGTTAATGATTTTTGATAAAAATATATGTTTAACCCTTTTATTAAATGGGATCATGTTAAAATTAGTTTTGGTCTAATTTACTGTAAGTGCACAGGTCATACAAGTAATAAAAGTGGATTTTAAGTACAGATATCGTTCCCACGAGGATTGATGATAAATCAAAAGATTCAATTACCCTATCTACTCAAGATCCTTACAATTTGAACTCAATTGTTAAAACTAAAGAAAAGTAATATTAAAGAACTTTCATAGTATACATAAAGAATTTAATAAAAGTGGACTTGAGAGTTCACTAAGTGGAGACAACACTGGGAAATAGACCAATGAACAATTGTCAATTTCTGCATCATTTCCATTCATAGCTAAGCCACAGTTGAAAGTCCGAATTTGCCAAAGATGCATCAGAAAGAGGCTTGGATTTCTCCATCAACCATACATTTCACTAATTGACTATGTCTCTTCGCACTCATGAGTCTAATTAGCTTACTGTAAAGATAATATCCTCTTTCAAAATCGCATTTTTCCTTTCAAGATTTCACACCTAACGAATTGAAGAATTTTGCCTCATAAACAAGAGATATTGCAAGCCTTCTCCAATTTAACTGGCATCTCATCCTTCAAATTTGATGAAATTCTCCATCTCCTTGATTAGATCTAATGCTAACACGGGATCAGAATCCTTTCATCAGAAAGAGGTGAAACCGCTGAGCAATTAAAATGATACTTCATCTAACTATCCTCACACCATGAGCAAGTTAGTGATATATCAAAATAATCTTTCAGAGTTCATTAGTTCAATAGTATTAGTCTACCATACCCCCAAGAAACCGATCCGTACTTTCAGGAATCTCCATCTCTGTGTCACATAAAGGGCCTCTTGGAAATCGCGAGCAAGATACGCCCTTGCTTCGTTACACGCACTTCAGTACTGAAGAGTTAAGTTCAAGAATACAACAATCTAATAATCAAGATTTCTAACTATGGCGTCGACTATCCTGTGAGATTATGTAATTAAACCACTCAATTTAATACTTATACAGAGCCTTACAATTCTCCTTGTAAGATCTATGTCGTTAAATAAAGTCGTCGACAATGAATAACTCATTTATGTTCCGGAATTAATAATGAGGTTTAGTCAACGATAATCGCAAGTGCACAAAGTCATTCAAGTAGTAAAATTTGGTGTAAGTCCGTATATCATTCCCACAAAGATCGACTCGGGATCAAATCAACCACCCCAACTACCTGAAGATCCATACTATCCTGATGCTGAACTAAAATCTAATTTTCCAGTGCGGTAAATGGTAACAAATCCGAAATTTTCTAGATCTCGATTTATTTAAATGGACTTCACCATCGGAATCGTCTCGCAAAAATCTAAATACTACATCACTTCACAAATCTCCGAGACAAATGACTCACGCTGGCAAGACTCAGTGCTCAAGTCAGATAATGGCTTGTGAAAGACATGTGATATGACAAAAGTCACCTACTATATGTGCCCATGTGACACATGTTGCATGACTAGTGAGAGGATGGAAATGAATGGCTTAGATTAAGCCAAGTGTCAAAAAAGCCCTTTAAGTCAAATAGTTAAATGAAGGGACAAGGAGGGAATTAAGTTAAAAGATTAAATGAATAAGACAAAAGGGACTTCATCTTCCATTTGAGAAACAAACGTAAGTGTGAGCTGACAAACCGCTTTTGTATAGAGAAAAGCCGCGACGATCTCAGATTCTTACGACCGTCTCTGCTCGTCAGCCAAGAAGCAAAGCTGGGTCTACTTTCGACAAGGGCCACGCTGCGGACACCGATTCTGCGGAGTTCCAACAACTCTAAGAGGTATGATCTTCCTACTTGGTTTATTCCTTTGGCCAGAGCCATTTTTATGGATGGGGATTTGTTAAGGCCTGAATGGTCGTGTTATCGGTCTCAAAATCTTGAATCGAGTGGAGAAAACTTTATCAGGTGGCCGTGAACAAAGTACACCTGGTGGTTCTACCGCTCACATGATCGGGTCAGGTGGGATTTTGTGTTGTCAAGTGATTCAAAATGAATCAGTTGATTGTTATTAGCCCATGAATGAATTTTATTTTATTGATCAGGAATCACTAACATGATTTATGTGAATTAATTGCTAATATATACATGTAAAGTATATTAAAGGAATTTGTTCGAATTAGCATAATGCACTAATATGCACTGGTACTCCTAGATGGTAGTGTGAGCATGACATGAAAAAATTGAAAGAAAAAATGAAAACGTTGCAGCCGAATTTCGCCAAGCATTTTCTGCTAATCGCTGAGAAAGGGTCCAAGAGTTCATCTTGAAAGCACCCATGGTCGCTCAAAAAATTATTCAGCACTACTGTAGGTAGTCTAATATATTTACCAAAAGGTAGTGTGGTTTTCTCAAGAACAAAAGTTTTTGTTTTGAAAATCAGATTTTTGCTCGCATTTGTATTAGGGTATGTGCGAGGAGTCTGAGGACTCGGAGACACGGATCGGGTATGTAGACATTCAAGTGATCATGTATCTGCTGAAAAAGGATTGCTCACATGACATGTGCACTTAGGTGGGGAGAACCATGTAGGAAATTATCATCATTTAGTATTGCTCACCCCACGAGGGATCATTATTTCGTGTACGTGAGTGTATAGAGACACCGCCACCAGAGGCCGCTTTTAGAAGAAAGCAGATCGTGTCTTCGTATTCGCTTTGCGGTAACATGTATTGAAACTCTAATTTTATATATGTTTCGTTAAGAGTAATGTAATAACTCTCGAATCCATTGCTATATAGTCGACGAATTTTTTGTGGAGTATTGATGCACGGGCCCATGCCATTTTACTGCAGATGTGGACCCTGTGGTCAAGTAGAAATGTTTGACATGTTGAATTTCCGTAAAGCTCCCCGCATAAAGGAGACTCGCCTGATTAAATCTGAGTCTTGGATAAGGAGACTCACGGAGGGTGTCGTTACTCGACATCCACGAATATTCGCGGTTGAAGGGTTGTCAACCCGACCCCGAAATGGGCCACACGCTGTAATTCAAACAGATAAGATTTATCGACTAGAAATTTATAAGATAACTGTCCTAAAGAGGACATCTACACCCTAGGATATTAAAAATAAGCTCATTAAATCATATTAACTAAAATGAATTGGATTGAATCAGTTCTCTGTAAAAATAGACACTAACAAGAAAATACTATGAACAAATTAATTTCGCATCAGATCCCATTTAAAATTCTATCCAAATCTGGTAAGGTGGATTTGTCAAAGATGTCACTAATGCAATGATTTCTCCTTTACTTCACAAATAGAAACTATGTTTCTCTCAAGACAAGGGTCTAACTACCACTAGATTTCGTACACTCTTCACAAGATCTGGGTATTTTTCTTTCTCAATACTTCATACACATTTCTTATGACAAGGGTATCGCAAGATTTCTACAACCTGATTGATGACTCAGCATTGAAATCTAATGAATATTTCTCCTTCCTTGATTAGATCACAGCTAACACGGGGTCAAGAGTTTTCCAACATATTAAGGTGAAATCTCTTATTATTTAAATTGATAAATATTCCCCTCCAACATCAATTATGAGTGAACTGGGTATTTATCTAAGTGAACTCTCAGAGCTCAATAGTTCTTCAATAATGGTACAACATACCCACAATTAGAATGTTCCTAACTCTCAAGAATCGCCATCTCTGTGTCACTCAAAGGGCTTCCTGGAAATCAGAGCAGGATACAATCCGACAGGTATTCGAAACTACTATTGGGAACAATTCAATGAAAAACACATCAATCAAATAAATCCTCCCCAAATCTTATGTAATTTCCTTCTAATTTATGCAGAAAGACTCAGAACTAACAATAAATTCATAAACTAGTGGAAGTTGTGTTGAAAACTCAGATTACAATCGATTAATTAAAATTACACCTAATTATAGTTGCAATAAATTGAGAAGAAACGATTTCCATAAATAGTCTTAGATATCATTCAAGCTCAGGCAGTAAATGGAAATATTACTTCCAAATTTTTCCGATATTCTAATATCATTGCCCGATCCAAAAAAAAAAATCAAAAGAAAAGAAAAAATCTATTCTAAAATATGAGTTTTCTTCCCCGTTTCGGTTCCCAAAAAGAAAAGTCGCTTACTAAAACGATACGCCATTTATAACTTTCGTAATCACCGATTCCAAGGCTCCAGTGGATTTCCTAAAATCAATGGCCTAAATTTCATTGTTTTAGGTCGCGACCTTGTAGCTTGTCATGACGTGAAAACTCGGTCGGTTTGTCGTCTATCGCGGACCTCAGTGAAATTAGCCGCGACGCCTCTTCATTTGTTCTGCAATTGCCGGCGCCATGATCTAATGTTTTCGCTGCGGACATGTTTTTCGCAGCTTATTTGATTGCTGGTCGCGACATGAATTCCTTTGTCATGACCATATTAGTTGTATTCAATCGAGTTCTAGTTGCGTAATTTCCTTTTCTCGCTTCTGTGAATCAGTGTCGACCTCACTCTCTCTCGCTTTTAATGAATTTCAGGTCGCAACCTCACCTGGCGTCAAACGCGACTCTCATTTCGTTGTCATCCTCTTGCTTTCGTCACATTTTCCTTTCATATTGGCATATCCTTCGCCTGTCTTGAGCTTTCAAGCGTGTCGACTCAAAATCACGGGTCTGGGTTTGTTTTCTTTGTCGCGTGACGCGGGACATTAGGTCGCGACTCAAGTATTTTCTTTAATCACCGCACTTCGCTGACTCAAATGTCGCGACATCATCTTCTCGGGAGTCCTCCCGTGGTCTCCCGCGCTCTTCGTCAGCGAATAACTTTGCTCGCTTGCCACTTCTTCTAGTCGTGACCTGCATTCTCTATCGTGATCAAACCGATAAAGGTCATCCACTTGGCTGCCGCCCTTAAAAATATGTTGTAACTGCACTTGTTCTTTCTGTCACCTTAGAATGGTGTCGCGACAGAAATCCTTCCTTAAAGTTTCTTCTTTCGTCTCAACAACTTCTTCTCATATGACAAATTTTTCATTCAGCATAGTATGACTTCTGGTCGCGACCTTGATTCTCTGTCGCGACCTGGCGTGGCCATTGAACTATTTTCGCTTCTGATCCTTACTGGAATTTTCATTTATGCCAATTATTTTTGCAAAATAGAAATTTGGTAAATAGTACATATTTCTGCATAAAAACAAGCAATTACATTGTAAGAACAATCAGAAAAATGGACTAAAAATTCAATGAGTTTTTTACTCATCACATTCTTCCAATTTGTGCAGAAAATTAACAATCACCATCGACCCACTCCTAGAGGGAGCTCAATCTCTCAAAACTGGTTCACTCATATCAATGACTAACTGATCAGGAAAACTCATTGAAATTGTAAACGAACTGAAATAAATGAACTCTAGAAATTTTCCATACTCTATTTAAATCAGAACAATCATGAGAGAGAAAATTTTTATAATAAATTCCAGCTCGAAGCTGCACATCAGTTCATTACTCAACTTCAGAAAATAAAAAGAAAACTAACTAAAAACTACTCTAAAACAAAATATACTAAAAAGGAAATAAAAGAAAAATAAAAGAAAATAAAAAAATAACATACAAAAGAGTCTCCAACTACCTAGAAGTTCTTGGTTTCGCGGAAGCTACGCACAGTGCCCTAGATGCGTCTATGTATAGAGTTTTCAATGATGGGCCACACTTCAAGGATGCTTTTGTGGATCCCAAAAAAAAAATAAAAATATGGCCCAATTGGTCACGATAGAGTTTTTATCTTTGCTTCCTAGATTCTGTCGTGACCTGTAATTTTCTGTCGCAACAGGTTTTCTATACTTTCTTCTTGGGTTCTATCACGACAGACTTTGATAATGTCGCGACATAGTTTTGATGAAGCAGTCTTGTTCTTGTCGCGACAGGAGTGTCCTGTGTCGCGACGTAAAACTTTGTTGCAATTAGCTTGTCATACTTTTCTGCTCCTGAAAACTGTCGCGACATAAATTTCTTTGTCGCGACAAATATTTTACCTCCAGCTCTTCCACTTTGTCACGATTGAGTTTGCTATGTCACGACATTCTTTCTGTGGTTCTTATCCAACTTTCTCGCGATAGAGTTTTCTTTTATCGCGACATAATTTCTTCTCTGATCTTAGTCGATATTTAAGAATCCATTTGTCGCGAACATTAATCTTGCTTTCGCGATAAACTGCCGCTTGTCTCAATTCTTACATTTTTCGTGACATAATTCTTTTGTCGATAGAAATATCTTTACTTGCATCTTTATCGTCAGTGAGATAAAATCTTTGTCGCGGCGTAGACTGGCTTCTCCAAATCTTCATTATATCGCAACATAGAAATCTTTGCTGCAACATTCTTCTTGCATTGTTTTTCAACTTTTTGTCGCGACAAAGTTCACTTCAACCTCATGTTGTGTTTATTGCGACAGAAAATTTCTTTGTCCCGACAAAGTCTTATTGCCTTTCATTATGAACTCTGAGTTTTATGTCGCAATAGAGTTTTCTTTGTCATGACAAAATTCCTGCCTTGAGCTGGTTACATGCTGAAAACTTTGTCGCAACATAAAAACACTTATCGCAGCTTACTTGTCTTATAACTCTGCCATTTTCTGTCGTGACAAAGTTCATATGCTATCTTCTTTCGTCTATGTTATGACAGAGTAAGGAATGTCGTGACATAGTTCCACTACTAATTGCCTTGATCAAAGTAGCGACAGAGTAAAGAGTGTCGCGACAGTCTTTTTAACTAACTTCTTCAGTAGTGTCGTGACATAAAAACTCTTTATCGCAACAAAGTTTTGTTTCTTCATTGAATTCAACTTGGTCTTTGTTGCAACATAAAGCTGCTTATTGCGACATAGCTTCTGCTGGATCCCTTCAGATCCTGTCGCGAAATAATTTTCTTTTGTCGCGATAGAAGTTTCTACCTTAGCCATTTTTTTTCTTCTTTTCCTACTGGAATTCTTTTTTTTTTTTCAATTAAAACCTACAAAACACAAGTTAGTGGATATTCCATAATTCATCATTAAAATAAATCATAAACTGCTAAAAATATGCCAGAAGATTAGATTAAAAATAGATGAGTTTAGGACTCATCAGATTCCCCTAAAGTTAAAGTTTTGCTTCTCCCCAAGCAAAGAAAAGAAAATTTTGTTTATCCTCAAACAATTTAGCTTTTATTTTTAAGGACATTTTTATGTTGAATCCACAAATGGGCAGGGAACATAAGTCAGTTATAACATTATTTTTAAACATGTTTCCCATCTAGAATCAGGAAGATTTTCAATTAAGTTCACTAAACAACCAAATAATTCTTATAATGTGAGCAATTCAATTATTCAACCTTGATTTGTGAGCGTGTGATGGTCTTCTCTCTTCTTCCTTGGCAGATTAGTTAATCTTCTGGGATAATACTCGGTTATCATACTTCT
The DNA here is from genome assembly GCA_016808115.1 of Tetrastigma voinierianum. NCBI lineage: Eukaryota > Viridiplantae > Streptophyta > Magnoliopsida > Vitales > Vitaceae > Tetrastigma > Tetrastigma voinierianum. The sequence continues at coordinate 543,765 of JAEQBH010000668.1, forward strand.
CTGTCATTCTTTAAAGTCTCATATGTTTGTTTGTCATATTAATCTCCACTAATGTAAGCATATCACCACCTTTAGGATCAAATAGACCTTTTAGGCTTGTAATGTGTAGCTTAGGTAACTGGGTAGATAATTGAACAATTTAGGCTCAATATTACCCAGACTTCACTGGCAACTTAATGCACTTGCCTTCATTATGCATCCTTGATTTTTCCATTGATATCAAGTTTCTAACCTCCCCATATGGTTTGGTGCATCTTTCTGCATACTCTCCATTGTGGTATTTTTCTTTTCATTTACCACACTCAGACTATAACTTCTCTTCCTTATCTTAGAAGCTTTTTCACTTTTCACGTTTTATCATGGTTTATGGAATGGTGCAATGTTTTGTCTTTTTAAGTTTTCTACCACCCTTAACGAACTTTGGGTCAATAACTCCCATAACAGTTGGCATTAGGGTACTAGGTGTTGAACACCCCTCATAACTTAATTGTTCAAGGGAGGAAGGCTACAAGACCAAACTCATTCCACCTTGATACTTTTATTTTCACAACTTCTTTTCTTCATTCTTTTCATCTCTCCTCGTCTTAATGGATTTTTCTTTTTCAACCCTTCTCATCCTTCTCCATAACATAAAATAATATTCCCCCAAACTTGTCCCCTTCTATCATTGTTGTATTTGTCATAATCCGGCAAATATGTCTTTATCAGAGATTATACAAGGGAAGGATTTGTGCTTTTTATTTGCTAGTTGATGATGAGATTGGTTGTTGGCTCAAATAAGGAACTAATGTGTATGCTTAAGCATATCATAAGGGTAGGCTTTGAAAGGCTCAATCTTCCAAGAATGACCTATATCATTTCCTATTAGTGGTATTACCTAGGATTTCTTCTTGACTAATAATCTAACAAGTTCTAGGACATTGGAGAGATTACTGTGATGGATCCTAGAAGATGTCCCTAATCTTTGCACAATTTGTTTTATTACTTTCACCATGTGCAAGGTTTATCGATTCATAATAACCAAACCGGTTTAAAAAATAGAATTATGTGTCTTATTTGTTCCATCAATCGTCAGTAATCTTTCCTGCCCTAAAGTCCAACACATTTATTAATATTCTTACAACTTTCCTTCTTTAGTTCATTTCAGCTCCTACCACCTTTCAACGGTGTATGATGTCTATATTTTCAGACTTGGTGGAAGAGACTATGGATATCTTCAAGGATGATTTCTCATTATATGGATCCAGTTTTGAAAATTGTTTAGAAAATTTGGAAACATTACTTAAAAGGTGTCAAGACAAGAATCTAGCTTTGAATTGTGAAAAATGTCATTTCATGATAACATAAGGAATTGTCTTGGGGCATAAAATTTCTGCAGCTAGGTTGGAAGTAGACCAAGCAAAAGTTGCTATCATAAAAACTCTCTTGCCACCTACAACAGTCAAGGGGATAAGAAGTTTCCTAGGACATGTTGGTTTTTACAGGAGATTCATAAGGGGCTTCTCAAAAATCTCCAAACCATTATTCATACTACTGGAAAAAGATGCAAATTTTGATTTTGATGAATCATGCAGATCTGCATTTCATGAAATTAAATCCAGATTAGTGACAGCTCCCATCATGGTGATACCTGACTGGAACAAGGAGTTCGAAACTATGTGTGATGTCAGTGACTATGCAATGGGAGCTGTATTGGGACAAAGAACCGAAAAGATATTCAAGGTCATATACTATGCCAGCAAAACCTTCAATAAGGCACAAGAGAACTACTCTACCACGGAAAAGGAGATGCTAGCAATGGTGTTTTCTTGTGAAAAATTCAGGCCTTACATATTGGGGTCCCATGTTATAATACACACTAATCATGTTGCAATTAAATCTTATGGGAAAGAAAGATGCCAAACCAAGACTGATCAGATGGGTATTACTGCTGCAAGAGTTTGATCTGGAGATCAAAAACAAGAAAGGTAGTGACAATGTGATAGTTGATCACTTATCTAGATTGGAAAAGACTGCCGAAGAAGAAAGGGAAATTGAAATAGCAGAAAATTTTCTTGATGAGCAGTTGCTTTTGTTATCAGCCCAAGTACCCTGGTATGCTGATATTGTGAATTACTTAGCTTGTGGAATTGTGCCACCTTAGTTCAGCTACTAGCAGAAAAGAAAATTTAGGACTAATAGCAGATTTTTTATTTGAATTGACCCACTACTTTTTAGAAGAGGAGAAGATATGATTATAAGGAGATGTGTACCAGAAACAGAACAAGGTGGAATTATGGAGAAATGTCATGCATCACCATATGGAGGACACTTTACAGTAGACATAACAACCCATAAAATTCTCCAATCATGTTTTTATTGGCCTACTCTATTCAAAGGTTGTTTTGAATAGGTAAAACATTGTTATAATTGTTAGAGAATGGGCAACATAAGCAGAAGAAATGAGATGCCTCTGCAAGGAATCCTGGTGATGTAGATGTTTCATGTATGGGGGATAGACTTCATGGGACCTTTTCCAACCTCATTTGGAAATCTTTACATTCTCCTAGCTGTGGATTATGTATCCAAATGGGTAGAAGTACAGCTTGGTCCCATAAATGATGCGCACAATGTCGGGTTTATACAAAGAAATGATTGCGCGCATTCGAGCACCCAAACAATCATTAGTGATTAGGGGAGCCATATTTTGCAAACAAAGCTTTGCAAAACTCAAGGAGCGTATGGAATAAAATATGATGAGATTGGCTTATCACCAACAATAGGCAATAAATTTCAATAGGGAGATAAAGAATTCTCGAGAAAACAAAGAATATAAGTAGAAGACTGGTCTATAAGCTAGATGATGCATTGTGGGCTTATAAACCGCTACAAACTCCCATTAGAATGTCCCATACCGATTTAAACCTTGTCATGTCCCTTTAGAACTGGAATACAAAGCTATGTGGGCCATCAAGAAGCTAAAATTTGACTTTCAAGCTGCCAAAGAAAAGAGATTACTCCTAATGAATGAATTGGAAGAGTTGAGGAATGAAGCTTATGATAATGCCATAATCTACAAAGATATGACAAAGAAGTGGCATGATCAAAAGATTATGAGGAGGGAATTCAAAGAAGGGGAGCAAGTCCTCTTATACAATTCCAGACTTAAGTTGTTTGTAGGAAAACTGAAGTCAAGATGGAGTGGTCCTTACACCGTAGTAGCAAGTACACCCTTTGGAGCAGTAACACTGAAGACTGATTCTGGAAGTGATTTTAAAGTGAATGGTCAAAGACTGAAGCAATATCTTAAAGGAAACATGAATGAAGATTAGATCCAGATTTTGAAGAGAGGAGAATTTTGTTGAAATGAAGACATTTTGCAGCAAATGTCTAGCTAAAGACATTAAACTGAGCAACTTCTTGGGAGGCAACCTAAGCAAAAAATTTAATTTTCACATTTAGGATGTTCTTGTTTTAAATGAATTTTAGTTTTAATGTTGATTGAAATTTAATTTTATGATTTTGTTAATTTTTCAGGACAATGAAGTTGTACCAGAGATGAATATTATGAATCATTCCTTCATAAACTTATCAGGTAGGAAGTGCTACAAGGGGGAGTTTTTCTTTTTCCCTAACTTGTTCTTTAATGATAATACACCGATGAAGTTTGAGGGAATGTGAATTTTTTTTTTTTTAAAACAAGAAATTTTAAACATCTTTGTTGTGCTCATTCCTTGATGCTTTAATGACAATAATGTTTAATTATATTAAGTGAATAATGATATTTGTTGTTCATACTTGAATTGAGGTTGTTTGATGTTAGATGTGTTTTCACAAGTATGAATTGAGTGGGAGAAATATATTGCATAATGTTATGTGTGTTGATTGATTGAAAATATATTAATTGTGCAAATTTTAAAGAAAGACATAAGATTGTCGCGACAAGCAATCTTTTGTCGCAACATTGTTTAGACTCTGTTGCGACAGTGGTTCCCTTTGTCGCGACAAAGATTGAATTTTTTATTTTGGAAGTCATAGAAATTATGTCACAACATAACTTATCTTTGTCGCGACAAGGTTCGTTCTAACCTTTGATTTTACAAGAAAAACTTTGTCACGACATTATTACTTTTTGTCGCGACAAAATTACACATGAACACTAGAAAAATATGTCGCGACATAAATCCACTGGAGCATCATATTTTCATGTCACAACATTTCTTACTCTGTCGCGACATAGAACTGGCCTTGCTTTCAATTGATTACAAAACTCTATCGCGACATTATTTCTCTATGTCGTGACATAGTATTAGAAAGGAAACAAACCCTAGGTTAATTTTTGTCGCGACATATAATTAAGGCACAACAAACATTTAGCTTATAAATAGATAATTTTTGAAAACTAAAAGGTCATCTTCCTTATAAACCTTCAACCCACTAATTTTTCCTCACCAAATCTCTATCACTTTCTTTCGAAACCCTAAATTCCAAAAATCTTTCTCTCACAATGTCTGAGCCGTTAAACCTTGTTCCGAACCTGAACGAAATCATGGAAGAATATACAGAGGACAAGCAAGAATCAGTTCAAGAAACTCAGTCTAGAGCTGTGGGGGAAGGAGAAAGAGTAGAAGCAAGAACATATATTGAGAAAACAGTCGAAGGAACCAGAAAACGAAAAAAAGGAGCTGAAGAAACCGATGCTGAGTGAATAGAGGAGAAAGCAAGCGATTGGGTTTCAAAGCTTGCGTATATCGCTTGGAGAGATAAGTTGTAACACAGGGACTTCATAGGCGAAAGAGGCTTCAACAAATTGATTTTGCCCTCCCAAGAATCCATCGAGAAGAAAGGATGGCACATGTTCTGTGAGCACAAGGCTCTAGGATTCGTGGATGTGGTGAATGAATTTTATGCAAACATGGTCGGAATGAAGAACAATACAGTGTATGTTAGGGGCAAATGGATTTCATTTAACAGGGAGCAGATTGACCAAACCTACAACTTGAACGAAAGAAAGAATGGTTTAAAGTTCAAGAAACTCGTAAAGGAACCAGACTTTCAGAAAATAATTGATCTGCGGACTGATGGTGAAGGAAAGTAGCATGCCACAAGGAAAAACCCACATGAGTCCATTGCAAGAGGGACTTTAACTGAAGAAGCGAATGTGTGGTTTTATTTCATTTGTTCAGTAATCCTCCCTTCTAAACATTTGAGCACTGTCAGAGAGAAGGAAGTTGTACTCTTGTATGCCATTTTGAAGGGCTACAAGTTTAGTGTGGGAAAAATTATAGTGAACTTGATCTTGAGTTACTACAAAAGAGGCTATATAGGACTAGTGCCTCACCTAGCACTGATCTCTAGGCTTTACATCATGGGAGGTGTAGAAGGTGATTGGGAGGAAGAAGAAACCTTCCTTAAGACCTCGCCCCTAACACTGATGATTATAATCAAGGGGCCCAAGAACAGAGCCATAGAAAGAAAAGCAGAAATTGTAAGGGAGGAGAAGAGAACAAAGAAATTAATCAAATACAGATTGATAATGCCACTCAAGAGCATCAACAGAGGGAGAACGGTTTGAGCCCCATTCTGACACTCTCCTATGAGTTGAGACAAGTCCATTAAGAGCAAGCTAGAAGCTCAGAGCATCAAGGTAAAAACACTGAACTGATGGACATGCTAAAATCCATGAGGCAGGAGATGCAAGAGAGGGATAAACAGTTGTAAATCCAACTTCAATTATGAAATGATTATATGGATGCAGAATTAAGAAGAATGGATAAGAATCTGGAGGAAGTAGTGAAACAAAGAGATGAATAGTGGAAGAGCAGATGGGAAACAAGAGAAAGATAATTGAGTGAAGAACTCAAGGCTAGAGAAGATGCCTTCCCGTCAGATCAGTTGAGGAGGGATAGTGAGCTGTTGAAGATTATGAAGGAGAGAGAGAATGCCATGGAGCAAAACATGCTGTAGAAGGAAAATGCCTTCGGCTATCTGTATAAAGAGCATCAGAATGAGATAAGGCTCCTCATTAAACAAAGGGACAGAGAATTGTAAGCCACCCTAAACTACAAGGAAAAGTGTTGGACAGAGAGTTTAGACATGATTAACAACAATCTGATCAAGATGTACTCTACCTAGGGTGAGTTTGAGGGAACACTCAACTCTATTTGGTAGAGACAAAATGATCTTATCAAGCAAATGACACTATCAATGGAGTGGTCTACACTGAACAGAACTGAAGAAGGAAGCAAGTCCAAGCAGCCATATGTCCAAATCCTTGAGTTCACTCCTTCAGTAGCTGGCTACAAATTCGAATCAGTTAACCTGCCCCACTCTCATAGTCATGATAGGAAAAGGAAATAACTATCCCTACTATTCCTTCCCCCTTCCCTCTCTATAACCAAATCCCTTTATTTAGAAAATTTAAATAAAAATAAAATCCTTTGCAAATCTTGGTGTCCATTCTCTTTTTGCATTTCTTGTGTGGCTATCTTATTTTTCTTTTCTTGATTTTGAATAAGTAGAATTTGATGAATTTTTAGTGAATAGCTTTGCTGAATAATGGAGAAACCAGTTTACCTGGATTGAATTGTTTAATGGTTGTGACTTGTTCGATAGAATTGAAGTGATGATGGCATGAAAATTGTTGATGTGCTAAATTTCTCTGAACTGAATGGTGATTTAAATAGACTTTCTAACTTGTTAAATAATACAACAACATATCCAGAAACCAAACAAGAAATTTGATAGATGCATTAGGGTTTTTTCTTTTGATGAGTTAATGGCTTCCTTACAAGCTCATAAAGTCAGGTTGAATAGAACAATGAAACAAACATAACAAAAGGTGTTGTAGGTGAAAGGGGAAACTCTGAATTCACAAGAAAATGATGATTTATATGAAGTACCAGAATCGGTTGGTACAAGAGGTCAAGGTAGAGGAAGTTTTTGTGGACGAGGACGTTTTGGAGAAGAATGGAAAAGACAATCATTGAAGAGGCAAATGAGGAATTTGAAGAGGATATCAAATTGTTTATGGTAAGGTATGAAATCATGTAAGAGATAGGAAGCCTCTGGTTCTTGGAAATTGGATGTTCAAATCATATGACAGGTATACACTCATTGGTAAAAAACAATGATGACAGTCAAAGAAGTCATGAGAAAAGAGAATGGACTGCCATTTGCGAGCATCTACCAACTGGGCATGCCACAATAGTAAGGGAGTTCTATGAAAATTTGTGGGACAAGAAGGAAACACAATGTTAAGTGAGAGGAAAGTGGGTCTACTTGGATAGGCATACCATAAATCATATGTGTGGGTTGGAAAAGATGAACGATGAGGCTAAGTTTAGAAGGTTAAAGAAGAACCCTGACCATCAGAAGATACTCGAGGAGTTGACCTATGCAAAAAGGCAATGGGAAGGGAACAAAAAGAATCCATATGTCAAGATTGCTAGAGGAGACTTGACTGAGAAAGCCTAATTTTGGTTTTACTTCCTTAGTTCAGTGCTGACACCTATCATACATGTATGCACTATGAGGCTAGATAAGGCAATCCTCCTCTATGCTATCTTGAAGGGATACATGATCAGCTTTGGGAAGATAATAAAAAAATCGATCCTAGATTACCAAAGCAATAACTTCTTTGGTCATATACCCCATCCATCGATCATCACCCACTTGTGCATAAAAGGAGGAGTTACTTTTGAAAATAAGAAGAAGAAAAATGCCATACAATCTCTCTTCTCACCCTCATTTCCATCACCAAGACTCCAACAAACAAGGGCAAAGAAAAATTGAAAGAAGTTGAGGAAGAAGAAAGAGACAAAGAGGTTGAATTGAACAGCAATGAGCCTAGTGATCAAGCACTAATGATAAGAAAAGAGTAGATAAGGAATGTAAGGCAAGGGAGTGCCAACCCAGATTGGGTAATGTACTCAGAAGCTGAAGCTTATTAGAGGGAACAAGTTGAGAGTTCAAGGCAGCACAATAGCAACTCGAAGCTTCTAGAAATGTTGAAAAGAATGGAACAAGGAATGATAAAAGGATATCTCCAACTAAAATCCCAACTAGAAAAAAGAGATCAGTATTTTCATGCAGAAATCAGAAAAAGGGATTGGTTTATGGATGATGCCATCAAGTAAAGAGATATGGAATAGAAGGAAGAGTTGGAGAGAAGAGACCAAATGTGGAGGAATGAACTTCAACAGAGAGATCAAGCCTATTGGTAGAGGCAGAGCAAGAGGGATGAAGATTTGGTCAAGATATTTGAAGGAAGAGATAAGTCTCTGAATGATGCATTGATCACCAGAGACCAGTTATGGTTAAATAGTTTGGATTCCTTCAATGACAACCTCAAGTATATGTACTATGCTCAAAATTCCATGGGGAAATCAATGGGATCACTTGCTCAAAGGCAAGATGACATGATAAAGGGCAATGTAAAAATGCTAGATTGGGCAATGGTAGCAGCTTCCAACAAGAAAAAAGTAGTAGCTCCAAAAGTCACCATTTCAGATGACATACCTTATGTCATCCATCCTCCATATAAGCATGCTATCCAAGGACCCATAGTGTCTCAAGAACCCAATGTACCCCAAGAAGAAAGAAAAAAAAAACCAATAAATCTCTCTCTTGTGTCCCCAATTATATATAAAAAATCTCTTCTATAAATACTCTCTTCATATGAATAGAATGCCTTTTACTGATGTTGTGTCATCGTTCTTATTTTGCACATTCTTGCATTTAAGTAAACATACTTATAGTTGTGACTTTGAGTTGTTTGGTTGGATTGAATGTTGTTGATCTACTTGTGCTAACATTGTTGGACTAAAAGTGAACAGTTTAATCACATTGAATTTCTGATTTATCTTTTAGCAAAATATCCTTTAATCACATTGGGCAAAGTGTTCAATATAAAATAAATAAGGAAAGTTTTCGACATGCTAACTTAAAATGTCTTAAGTTGAGCCAATATATCCCTTATGTGCATGATATGATTACGCACTCCTCTTATCTTGGTGAGCTTAGTTGATGAAAACTGCATAATTAAAGTGCTGGCAAGAGCTATGTCAGAAGTTTCAAAATGCTTATCGATGGCTTTCAAAAGTGGTTTGATTTTATCAACTTGCTCGACAGAACCATGAATACTAGAAGGTATCTTGGTCTTTATGAACATCATAGAGAGGCGATTAGACCTCTCCCATTTCTCATAAAGACTAATAGCTTCAGCAATGCTGGTTTCGGTAATTGGATTAGGTTCGTCTTTACTTATCGTGTAGTCAATATCCATCCATCCTAAATGCAAAAGAACTTTTTCTTTCCATACCTCATAGATATCACCCCTTAGTTCGGGAATATCACACTTCAAATCAGAAATATTCGTAGGTTGAATATCTTCAAATGTTAAATGTACGTGCTTATTAATCAAAGATTGAGGCAAAAGATACAATGACATGTTTTACCAATGTAAATCATGCTTTTTTAATCATAAATCTAGTGACATAAAAACTTTCTTGTGGGCTAAAGTCCTACTCAATTAGATTTAAATAATCTTATGATAAGACTATCAAATCATATTCATGTTCCTAATCCTAGTGGGTAAATTAGAAAATATAATATGATATCTCATCCTAATTAACCATACAATATATAATAAAAATTCACTTACATTTCATATGATTTAATTACAATTAATGTTGTCAAATGTGATCTTAAAAACTTAATATAGAATTTTAACTAAGGATTCTGTTGCTATTCCTTAATTAATTAAAATTATATCGATCACTTAACATTATTGCAAGAAACTATAAGCAAATTTAAAAAAAAATATTATTGGCATGTAAAAATTATGTACATGCAAATAATCATAATAAATTTAATAAGGAATTTAATCACCGAATTTCAATATAAAATTGGCTACAATTAAAATGGAACATCAATAAAGCATATAGCCTTTGAAACATCAATCAAGCGTATAGCCTTATGGTAGAGCACTTACATTTGAATTAGGAGGTCTTGGGTTCAAATCCTTGAGCACCCATTTTTAAATAAATTTTGAAAACAATGACTATCCATGGTGCTAAACAAGACACTGGTTGTCCAAATAGAGAATTTGATATCCAAACAATGTATTGTCTATCCCTGCACCTAAACATACCACTAGTTATCCAAATAGGGGATTAACTATCCCTACATCCGAACAGGCAAGGATCTATCCTTGCAACCAAACACATCAAGGGATTGACTATCTAGGCAAGGGCATTAGCTATCCCTACAACCAAACAGACAGCCCCTATAACCAACCAAGGATACGGTATAAGGATCCCACTTTCGTGTTCCCCCTTCTATTTTCCCGTACTATCCACCTATTCACAATTCTTCTAGGTCGTTAATGCGATACTTTTCAAATGCATTTTTCCTCGAGAGCACTATTGGCCACAGTTATGTTCTTGCAATAGAACTATCTGGACTAAGCTCGGATTAGTCACATTTAAGTTCTTGCAATCCTCACTTCATACATTTTATGTCTCGTCCTAGTGAGATGCGCTTAGTAATAGACCTTTTTAATTCCCTAAGCCTCTTTAACTAGGTTAATTAGAATTCCAATTAGTTGATTTACACCTTAAAATCTTATCAAATTTTAGGCGTAATCCCGACATCGACAAGGATACCACTAGGTAAGATGATCTAAGACCGATTCTGACATGAATCAATTAACCAAAAACATAATCTTCCAAAGATTTAACACCAAATATATCAAATCAAGCATAAATCATCCCGAATTTGAACTAAAGATTAGGTGAATCCAACAGCACATCCAACAGCACATCCAATAACCAATCCTATAAAATGCCTAGCAAACCATTTCAACAATCAAAACCAGCAAAATAATGTTGATGAAAAACATAAAACTGCAAAAATTGAAAGAGGAGTAGAGATTGAAATACAAAACATAGATAAAGATGTAATAATCTTCAATCTCTAGATCCAAGTTGGAATCCACACTCCTGAGTTGTGCTTCCGGTAATCTTCAAATACAAACCAAGTTCTTCATAAAAAACACTGAAATATAACCACTAGCGTTGGTTAATTCTCTCTCGAGGAGAAAAAACCCTAGAATAGACCTCCTCTCTCAAAATTGAACCCTTATAAAAGTCTTAAAGTTGTCCTTAAATACACATTGGAAAATGGGCCAAAACAAGCCCACAAATGGAAAGTTTCTAGGCCATTGATGAGTGTAAAATTCATCTATGTTTTGAGTTCATTTCACATGCTATTTTGAGCATTTTATATCCATATTAAAACTCATAAAATTTCCTCTAAAGTTGGTTTTTAGGATTTTTGATGGAAAACAAGTGATTTAGTAAGAAAATATGCAAAATAGTTCCAAAAAGATAGTTAACTGGATGTCTCACAGCGCGTCATTGGGAAGATTAATTTTTCTGTATCATATGGAGCAGCAAATGGATAAACTCCACTTGTGGTTTCATTCTAAATTCAACGATTTTTCCAACAACACCTCACACGTCAAAATCCGAGCTAAAATGAAGAAGTTATGACCTGGCACAGTTGGATAGAAAAAACAAGCGGTGACAAAGCATGTCACGACATTTCGATTATCAATACATGATAAAGCGAAGCTTTGTACATGACAAAGTTTATTATGTTGCGACAATTCAAGAAGAAAACTTTGTTGTAACAAAGTATTATGTTGTGACATTGACAAAAAAAACTTTGTCGCGACATAGCCAAGGACAAACTTTGTCACAACAAAGTTTCGCGTAATCGTGACAAAGTTCTGACACCAAAGCCCCGATTATGTGCGACATTGGCCAGGCTTTACCGAAGCCCCAAAAATTGATGTTTTGAATTTGTTTTCAAGCCCGTTTCACCTAGAATATCAAATACTCATTTTTAGGTTTTTTGAGACAGCAGGGGAGGTGAGAGAACACCTCTAATGGGGTTTCTCTCTCTAAATTTCCCAGTTTTTAGTTTTGCTACATATTTTGATTTTTAGTAGATCTTAAAGTAGTTTTAGAGCAGATTTTTATTTGTATTGAAATTTGATTGTTGGCATCAAAAGTCGAATTTCATTACTATTCGGACAAAGATTGAAGAACTAAAATATGGATTTTCTCTATCCTGTCTCTTGATTTCTTTCGTTATTTTATTACTTGTTGTTTGATTAGTGATGATTGGAATCTAGTAATGGAACATTAAACACCCTCTAGGGGTGGGGATTAATTGTTGAACGTTCAAATTTGCAGATTCTCAGTTATTTTGTTGGTTTGAATCGATTTATATAGTGATATTGTTCATATAGTGAACTATTTGGGGCATATTAGTAAGCATACGAGAAAAAAAGTTGTATCTTTTCTTTCGATTTCAAGGCCCTTTAAGTGACCACGGAGATGGAGATTCACGAAGAAGTAAAAATGGTAACTTGAGGGTATATTTGACTAATAATATAGAATTAATGAACTCTGAAAGATTACTTTGATAGATCGCACATTACTCATGGTGTGAGGATAATTAGATGATGTATGTTCAGTTTAATGTTTAGAGGTCTCAACTCAATTTGATAGAATGACCTCGATCCCGTGTTAGCATAGATCTAATCAAGGAGAGAGAAAACTTTATTAGATTTGATTGTTGAGGTACCAATTAGATTGGAGAAGGCTTGCATTATGTTGTCTATAGGGGCAAGTAGTCTTTAATCCTAAGAAAATGGTGTGAAGTACTAGAAAGGAAAAATACCCAATTCTTAGAGAGAGGATTATATTGTGGGCGACCCAGGCTAGGCAGGTTGACGGATCGAGCCGAAGCAGTGGGCGCCCGGTCTGGCTAGATCACTTAATCAAAGACATTTTATTAACATAAACATTTTCCTTGTCAAATCTTTGCAGAAGCGATTTTAATTTGGAGCAAGCCCATAAACATTTACAAATTCGATGCAGGTCCTTTATAAAATATGCATTTAACCAAAAATGTCATTTATGCCGTTTACAACATAATATCCAAAATCGTATTTAGATATAGGTACAAAAATAAGTCGGAGTTGAGCTCTTTTGGTGCACAAAACAATGTCATGCTGAAAATGGTGAGGATGCATGTGATGGAGCATACTCACAGTGAACTTTTGAATGACTCACGAGCTCCTCGACCCTTGGGTCCGCTTTCTTCGCGATCGATGTATTACAATGCATACTTATTTCATATACAATCATTTATGGTTCATTGATCCTTCCAAATATACACTTTCATATGCAATAAAGCATTTATAACCAAATCATGCATTTCACAATACTCTTTTCATTTCAATTTGCAATCATGCTTCTCAATTCCAATATGTTAATAATCTCAAATCAATTCAGTTATGCCCTTAACAAATTTAACCTATGTTTTCGGTATACAGGATATCGGAATCATCGACAAGGTCCCAGCGAAGTGCAAAGTGAAATAAAAACATTTGTTTATGCCTACAGTCGATCTATTTGTTTGCTATTTGGTTATTGAAATTCGATTCGTGAACTGCTAGATCTTGTCGTGAGTGGCGATCGGAGTGACACATCAATCACGGTTGTTAAATTTTTATAATTTGACCCTATTGGTATACCAATATATCATATCTGAATTAAGCGGTTCTATTAAGAGTGTTCGAATCCTTTATAGCAAAATATGATCTGATATGTACATTTGTATAAACAGTTCATTTTCAATACTAATGCAATTTTCATATGCAAACATTTCACAATCAATTGCTTCAAATCAATTAAAACAAGTCAATATGCTTTTCTTATACATTTAGAACAAACATTTCAAATCTTGAAACAAGAATAGGAGAAGATAGAACAAAACCGGATCATCTAGTTCTTTTCACCTTGATCGGTCTAGGTTGGTGATCATCCACACCCCCCAACCAAATCACACAATAACATTTAGTAAACTAGCACTATTCACACTTAACAAATATTGCCGAGGCGAAGCGAAGCTTGTACCATTCTCTGGAAATCTGGAATGATTTTTCGCTAGTTTGGTCTTTATTTAAGCCCTAATTAGTCATTTATTAGGGTCCTTAAACCTGTCGATTGTGCCAGTGCGGGACTGCAGTAAAAGTGCAACGGGGGTTGCCAAAGCTCGATGCAGGTACCGCGAGGCGATGCGGGTACCGATCCTGCGTGAAGGGTACCCAATGCACTTTGGTTGAATGCAGGTACCACTTCTCCTACACCTGATGGTACCGGTACCTACTTTTGGTACCCGGTACCACTTTCGCGAGTTCTACCCGAGAAGAATGGCAAATTTCGCCGTTTCTCACCCACATTTTCTTCCTTCAACCTCTCCAAATCCATCTACTTCAAAACCCACCACTGGAATCACCAAACGCTCCAAAAAGTGGTTTTAGAATCAATAAAAACCTCTTTTCTTAAGTTAGGGCTTTCCCAAAGGAAATCAAAATCACAAAAAAGATGAAGCTAGGGTTTGTTTCTTACCTTAACTTCAAATCTCCACTTCTAGGATTTAGCCCGATCATAAAGGAGGAAGAAAATGGGAAGAGACCCAACAAAAACTTGATCCTTCTCTTGCCCTAGCTCTCTTCTCCCTTTTCTCCTCTCTCCTTCTCCAAAAACAGGATTGCTCAAGAATGAGCTCCCAAAGACCACCTTTGGTCTTTAAACTCCTATTTCTCAAGGCCTTGTTTGGCTCACCAAAATGCATTCTTTTGACTTAAGGACTTTCTCCCAATTTCTTTATAGTATACTTCCTCTGTTACTTCAAATCCCTTATTTACACTTAGACATTTATTATAACTTATGACCCTTAGGTCCACTTTCACTTAAGGTTAATTTAGGGTTAGATCATTTGATCACTTATCATATATCATTCAATCATATACTGATTTTCGATCCTATAACATTTAACATATTCATTTAATCATTTATCAATTCCCGGAAAATCCCTATTTGGCTCGATTTATACCCTAAGCATATAATAAAATTATCATAAAAATTCTAGGGTATTTTTGGGGCGTTACATATATCCTACAAGTAACTAATTAGACCCATGTATCTAGAAGGAACATGATTCTCTAATTAGTGAAATGTCTAGTGTGTGGAGGAATCTAAGCTATACTACCATTCAACTCACAAATGTTGCGCTTTCAAGGAAATGCAAATTGATTGTTAAATGATTATCACCATCCCTAGTGTCTCTCTTCATACCTTTTAGACTTTAGTAGTTGTTTGCTTGATGAATTTTAAATTAGTTGAAGTTAGTTTTAAATTAGTTTTACTTTAGTTAAATTGATTTAATTCTCATCATATTCGGTCACCAAGATAGTGAAGAGCCCTTTTACTCGGAGTGCTTAAATTCAAATTAGAGAGAACCTCCAGTCCTCGTGGGTTCGATATTCGGACTCCTATAGTCCACTTTATTACTTGTATGACCCGTGCCCTTGCGGAAAGGAGATGAGTGTTGGTAATACTTTTCATTTTAGTTTTTGATCTGTTGCCACATTTCAATCGGTTTAGTGTTACCACATTGCTCCCTTGGCCATAATTTCATATATACATCATTTGGTTTTTACAAGTTTTTGGCACTTAGGACTTTTAGTTAGTCTTTTTAGTGGCCGTGTGGTAGGTCCTCAGCTGGGATTTTAGGTATGAGCAAAACAGCCTCAAAATGAAATTAAAAGCCCATAAATGGAAAGTTTCTAGGCCGCAATCGTCGCTTGGTCACAACCATAAAGTGCTTATGGTTGCAACCACATTGCATATAAGAAGCTATGGTCGCGACCACATTGCATATGCTAAAGATGGTTGTGGTCAACCATGAAGTGTTGTGGTCGTGACCACACTACATGTTTGCTGAACATAGGTTACAATAGTCTTCTTCCATATTTTGAGTTGTGGTTGCGACCATGAATTCCTATGGTCGTGACCATGGCTTCCTTCTTGCATAACTTCTTTTGTTCTTGCCCAAATTGCTTGATTTTTGTCTTGTTTTTATTTATTTCTACAAAATACACAAAGAAAGGGGGTTAGGCATGAAAAAAGTAAATAGTCTTAGAGTTAACATCAGCATGAAATATCGTGTTTGCGCTAATAAAGCTGACACACATAACAATATCATTATGAACTTAAGTGATTAAGCTCCATCTTAGGCTTAGGCTTAGGCTACTTAATCTAGCCTACTAGGTCTTGATTGATTAATGAATTAATCTAGGCTCTAATTAATTATTTAGTTCAATCAAAAAATAAAATAAAATTAGAAGCTCTTGTACAATTTTGCATTTATTAATTTGCTTGTATACATACATATAGTTAAATAAATAAATACATATCTCTGACATTATAATACAAAAATAATATAATTATGTGGGAAAGCAAATGAGGCATGTGTTGCATTGGGATGTTTGTGATATCATTCTTGAGTGCTCAAATTACTTGTTTTAAATACTTATTTTGAGCCCTTTTTGAGTGCTTATCACAATAAAACCCTTGATTTAGCAACGTTGCCTAAGCATGAAACTAATGAATATCTTGAGTTAGTCGTTTTTAGGCATAATTAGGTGTGTCAGCGACTATTTGTATTATATGGAGACCAGCGACAAATGTCCCAAGGTGCCATTTTGCTGGAACATGGTTGAGGGATGTAAATAATCAAGAGTGGAGGCTTGGAAGAAACGAAGGAATTCGCATTCACTTTATTCACATTGACTGACTGTAGATAAGAATTTTATGCGATAATTCTTGTGATTTTAGTATGACCTTCCACTTGGCTCCCTTGTAGCATAGGTCGTTCTATACTTCTCAAGCTTTCCTTAGAGCCAAAGATTGTCTAATTTGGAGCTCGGACAAGAAAGTTATGGCCTTGGGAAGTTAAGAAGAATAATCAGGAAAAACTTAGCGAAAATTTTGCATTGCAGTTAAGTCCCCTCTATTAAATTTCGCAATCACTCATAGGGAATGCAAAAAATTAGCATTCAGTCTTAAGTGACTACAAAAATTGCGATTTTGGCTCAAATTGGAAAAACAACCCATGACATTCAGTGGGGAGATTCTTAGGATGGTGAGGAAAGAGGCCTGGTATTCATTTTTCACCTTTGATTCGGTATTTATATAAAGGTGAAGGCGAGAAGATAGGCGAAAAATTAATAAAGGAGAGACCGTAAGAGCTTGGAGGGACGATGACGGGGTTCTACGAACTTCCATAATTATTCTTCTTCTACTTATGTGCTGCTTTATTTCTATTTTGTATTTGTTTTAGAATGTTTTAAGTTTCTTTTATCTGAAACTCTGATGTGTAGCCAAGTTATAAGAAAAATGCCCCAGGGTTTGATTTAATCTTTCAACACAATTTCGTTTAATTTCTTGAGTATTCGATTTTGTTCTTAATGCTTGTTGGCAATTGGCCATTGTCTGCATTATTTTATCATTCGACATGAGACTAAAATGAGATGGAAGAATGGGATCGGGAATGGAGTATCGTGGGATGATCATAGGATAGAGATATCTATGACTCCCACACGGTCTAGAGATTAGCTAAGCCTAATTCTTTCTATACATTCAGGATTTGAGGGAGAGATGCGATAACCTAATCTTGTGAATAGGTTGTTGATGCTTATGAGAGATCAACAATACAATAGGACTAATCGAGCTTCAATATGAGGTAATTGTTTTAGGATTTTATCATACTAGTCGTGGATTAGCAGGTGAAATTGAAAATCCTAGATTTTTCTTAATAATTAGGTTAAGCAACACAATCACTCTCAATTGACATCCAAACAAAATTAAGGTTAAATTAGATTAGTAATCAATAGACGTAGTACTTGTGGGTTCGACATCCAGACTTAATTAGTCAATTTGATTACTTGTTCACGACACATGCACTTGCATGTAAAAAATCTCATAACAAGTGTTTGGTGACGTTACCAGGGAATACACCATTCTATTGATATTAATCGAAATAATATTATCTTTATTTGGATATATTTTAGTTTCTTTGCTTTCTTAGTTATGGATTATTTTTTTTTTTGTCTTGTTTTATCTTCCTTTTCTATTTTATTTTGGTTTTCTTTTATTTTTGTTTTGTATGAACTTGATTCATTATGGATTCTCAATAGTTTAGCAACCCCGAGGGCTCACTAACTTTACAATTCAGGTGGAAGCTAGCTTATGTTCATCATCAAAGGGTGCAATGTCAAGTTCAGAATCCTTTAGTGCCTATGAAGTAATTCAGCTATATGGGTAACTTCTGATCAAACAATATAGCCCATACTAGAACACATCTGATTTGGGTTAAGCGACATCCACCCGAAACTTCATGGAGACAATCCCGGGCGTCTGACCTCCATAAAAGGAGTTTGGATCTTGAAGAGGCAATGGATCACTTGGAAAATTATCAAGCTCAACTGGTTAGGAGAGTTCTTGGTGTTATTTATGTATGAGTTCTTAACCTTGTAGACCCATTTTTTACTTGTGAGTGCCCCTTTAGGTTCAAAGCAAATAACATCTACATGCTTGATTATTATTGATGAAACAAAGATCGTTCCGATTCCCAAAGTGCGAGGATTTTTATTATTCCATGAGGGTCTTAGCCTCATTCGCTCACAACTATATAGAAAACTATAATGAGAATATGTTTGATATAGAGTATGATGATATCTGCATTGATAGGTGACCTCTAATCACACAAATATAGATTTCCAACTATAGATACCTTTAGTTCATAGAGTCCCTTTAGACTCAAAGAAGACTATCTGCTCTCATATTTAAATAATTACATTTCTATCTCTAAGAGGAACTTAATGCTATGCACCTAGGCTTCAGAGTGATAAAATGGTTGGTTTGATGTTTTGAAAAGGTATCATGAAGATCCTTTAACCCTTACTCAGGGTTTATTTTACGTTATGAAAGGTGTTTATATATTGACCCTGTAATCTTGTGGGACACAATGAGGATGCTAAGTCTAAATGGAAAAAGATAGTGTTTGCAATATCCCATATTAAATAAGAGAAGTTCCTAATGCTATATTCATAAGCTCATTTTAACATTATAGATACTTTTTAAAGGCCCTAGAGCCCTTTTAGATTCAAAGCAAACAATATTTACATGTTTGGATTTGGTTTATTACAAGAGATATTGGAGCTGATTCACTAACGTTAATGTGGGGGTTTAATTGACCCCATGAATGGTGTATGTCTGTTTGGATCCATAATCCTTTGGGATCAAACGTGTTCTTATGTCTTCTATTATTAGATCCTTAAGAGCAAGATATAATGTAACAAAGTTATACTTATTGTTTCCTTATCATCCCTTTAATGTATGGACATTGGTTTAAGCTTTTAACCCATATTTTTTACATTGTACATCACTTAGTGAAATAAGAGTTGCATAAAAGATACAAGTCACGGATTCTAAGTACGTAAGAGTTTTTGGGTCAATTATGAATTTAGGCAATCCAATAAAGATTGTAATGTATCAGCTCTTAATTGTATGTGATGCTATAAAATATGGGATATACAGTGAATCATGAGGTAAGGTCAATTGTCCTGACTTAGCTACTACACTGAATGGACTCTTGTCCTTGAGAGGGAATTAAGCTTGTGTCAAAAATCAATAAAAGGCTTTAAAAATGATTATATATCTTTCATGGATTGAGTCATTATTGATATATATATATATATATATATATATATATATATATATATATATATATATATATATATTCTCTAAATAGAGGCACCATAATATTTCGTGAAATTAAAACAATTTGTTTCCTTCGGTAATTTGAAGAACACGTGATTATGATATCGGTGGTCGTAAAAGTTCCTTTAGTACAATTTGATATACACACCTAAGAATCAGAGACACCTAAGAATCAAAGTGTATCAATTGATTGGATAATAACCAAGATCCATAACTCAAGGATTTAAGAGGTGATCATAATAGTACTATCTTTCTAGATTAGGAGTATAAATGTAGTGGATAGTAGGTAATAGACTCGAGCTTCATCTCATAGTTATTTACATAGTCTACTATAGTGCAGTTGATTTTCTTTAGCAAAATATTAAATCAACTTCAGAATTCGATTCCAAGCTCTCAAGTTAGATGAGTTTTTAGTTCACTTTTATGCATAAGGATGTTTAAGCAATTGCGCAAGGTTGTAAAGGGAGAAGTTAATAGCATCTTTAAATTAGACTAATTGATTAATGGAAAACCTATTGGGATAATTAATTAACTATAAAGCTTTTTTCTAAGGCTAGATTAACCTAAGCTCAGAAAGGGCTCAAGCTCACAGGGATACATGGTGAAAATTTTTATGATTCATTGAAGACCACAAATGGCTTGTTCTTAAATGATCTCATTGAATGTTGAAAAATGCATACATGGTCCTTTTAGGATTTCTTCGAATTGTTCATAGATTTTGAGAAGCTTCTTTTCCAACGTGAAGTCACTCTCCTGATTGAGAGAAGTCCCATTATTAAAAGAAGTTATCCTTATCTATGTGTGAAATTAAAAAAAAATCAAATAAAATGTGAATTTACCAAGATTTGGTTACTTAATTCAAATAATTTGATCATTGATTAAGCTATTTGTCTTCTTTATTAAAAAATGTTTATTTTTAATTCTGTCGACCTCAATTTGAAGATTTTATTTTATTTATAAGACCAAATTATATAACATTACAAAATTTGGCATGTGACACGTTTTTAAAAATATACCTTGTGTGAAATGTGTTCTGTGCCCCATCACTTGTGAAGTTCGATTTTTATTGAATGGAGAAACCACAATTTTAAATTTTAATTTAATGATAATTTAATTTACTAAATTTTTTAATTTTTTGCACTAATGGGAGAGTATGGATATGATTGAAACTTAGAATTTTACAATAAAGTTTTTCCAAAACTCAGAAAAGAAAGAAGGGGAGAAAGAAAGATACCAAATTTCTGTCTTTCCTCTTTTAACAAAGCGAAGTGGGTCAGACAGTACCAAATTATATAACATTACAAAATTTGGCATGTGACACGTTTTTAAAAAGATACCTTGTGTGAAATGTGTTCTGTGCCCCATCACTTGTTAAGTTCAATTTTTATTGAATGGAGAAACCACAATTTTAAATTTTAATTTAATGATAATTTAATTTACTAAAATTTTAAATTTTTTGCACTAATGGGAGAGTATGGATATGATTGAAACTTAGAATTTTACAATAAAGTTTTTCCTAAACTCAGAAAAGAAAGAAGGGGAGAAAGAAAGATACCAAATTTCTGTCTTTCCTCTTTTAACAAAGCGAAGTGGGTCAGACAGTAGCAAATAGCTATCTAACACGTAGAAAGCAAAGGTACGAGCGGATGACTAAGTCGGCAAACAATGTTTGGTGCTACTTTAAATAACTATTCAGCATCACATATAGCATTACCTTTCTGTGAGACACATCCAGCAGAAGGTACAAAGACTTATGCTTTATTGAAGATAAGCATGAGAGATATTATTTCTATGAATTAACATATGTTTGATACAGATTTTCATCAGCAGTTATTACAGGAGATGCCCATTTGACTGATGCAATGCAGGTCATTTTATATAATATAAAATTTTGCCCTTGAAGTCTAATCCAAGTGGTAAAGGGGTTGGGTGTACAGGAGATCTTAAACTCGAGTCCCTATAAAAACAAATTGCTATAATAATTTAATACAAAGTGAATAAATGTCAAAAAAATATAATATAAATTTTTAATCACTAAAGAACAAAAAAAATATTAGGCATGATAATGCACCAACGGAAGGGATCATGGACTGGATTAGAAAAATTTTCACCAAATACCAAAATTCTTTTTCTAGGGTTTATCGAAACTGGCCCCTTTTCATTGGCCTCTAGCCCAATGTAGTACTTAAAGATTTGGGTGTACCCTTTGAGGCTATAAAAAGTAAGACTTTGTTTGGAACCTGGAAAATACTAAGCAAATAATATATTAAAGAGAAAAAGTGGAAGGATAAAAAATTTAGAGAAAATAAAAATAGATTTAAACTTAACTTAATTCTATATGTTTATTCTACATCATTTTATTTGTCTCTCTATTATACAAGGACTCATAAATTTTAAAATATGTAAAATTTTGAAGAATTATATTATATTTTATTTTCTTTTACATTTTCCATGATATGAAACCAAACATGGGAAAATCAGTTTTTTTTGAGGAATTTTTTCTTTCTTAATATATTCTATATTCCGAATGAAGACCGACATATATATGTGTGTGTTCCAAGTCACAATCATTGATGTTCGAAATGTGATCTCGTTTAGACTTCAGTGTAGTATGTCCAAACTCCCCCTTAAGGCTTAGTGTGTTCAGAGCAGGTGTCATATATTTGTAATAAAGTAAAGGCGCACACAATTTTTCTTATGGTTCGACAACCTGCCTACGTCAATGAGAATGTGCCCTGATGTAAGGATTTCCATTGATATGATTCAAGGTTTACAATTAGTCTTATGTGGTACGAGACTTCCTCTCTACCCACAACCCTTCATGAAACCCGCTGACACCTGGGGTGGTTCCTCTTCTACAAAGACGCACAACCCATACCCACATTACATCAATATAAGGTGAAGAAAATAAAGAACATTCATCTTTCACACAAGGTGAAAGGCTTTTAACATGCAATACCTTAACCGAGTATCTGCACTTTACACTCCTTCAGCATGTTTAGACTTCGCTTGTTCTTCTTCAAGCTCTGCTCCTAAAATCTATACTAAGCAACTTCCAACCCTGAATATATAGCCCTTGATTTAGTATTAGAAGTCTTGATAAGGCTGGATCATTATCCTAATATGATTTCAACCCTACCTTCTATATTATGTTATTTCCTCTAAGCTATCATCGTAGAAATAGGAAACTTGTTAATCAAGTATCCTCTTCAGAATAGAATCCTAAATTGCTTCTAATTATGGTTTGATAGCTTAGATGTCTAGATCTTCTGAGATGTGATCGTTATCCACTTGTCAAATAGATCCCAGGTCCATTGGTTACTTGCTCCCCAATTTCCTTGGCTTCTAAGCTAGTAGACTCACATCTGTCCCACGGATGGTCTACTTCTAGTCCAAACTTCCCAAGTCTAGTACATGTACCACCTAATTGCCTTTATTCGAACTACTTCTTGGTTCTACCAGAGACTTCACTTTGATTTCAACAAATCTTTACCAAGCTCGGTCTCTGAAGTGTCTATCTTCTTAGAATCCTTGAAACAAAAATATAGACAATTTTAAACCCAACAAAGATTGCAATCAATCTTACGGTCGACCAAGATCAATCAATCAATGATAACCGAATGCGAATAGCAATACTTCTTATAGTGCATAGCATTTTCATCCTACAAATTATCTTAAGAACCAACTTATATATTCAATTCTTATCCATCTCAAGAAGTTCCTTTGGTTGAAACCAAGGTGGGTGAGCTAAAATATATGAAGTTCAGTGGATTTTATTTTCATTTACTGGCATTTATACTTTCCGAACTGTCACTTTGTGGCTGATCAATATTTTCATAGCCCCACATTTCTTTTCATAAAGAGATTCCATATCTGCTTGGGTCCATTTCTCCTTTTTTGACACATACAAGAGACTCCTTATCTATAATTCTGCTCTTTCAAAGGTTAATTCACGGCATAATCTCAAAATGCATCTGCAAGTACTAGTCCTAGTTCATCTCATCACAGTCATCACCTCCCTAGGAGCAATTATAACCAAGCATGGCTGCCAAGGGAAATGTGGGAATATCACCATTCCATATCCATTTGGCATGGGGAAAGGATGTTACCTTAATAGACACTTTGAGATTACATGCAACATGTCCTTCGATCCTCCTCGTCCTCTTCTCCTCCAAGAAGTTCAACTTTTGCAGATATCAGAAGACTATTTGCGCATCAACGATCTAGCTCACAGTAGCTGTTTCAACAACCAGTCAGGGCAGACTGATTCATCATTTGCACCATATAATCGAAGTCATCATTTCAGTTATTCACACACTAGAAACAATTTCATAGCCATTGGGTGTGACATATTTGCTTACATCACTGAGGAGAACAGTACAAAATATGCAAGCGGTTGTGCGTCGCTCTGTCCTAATTCTAGCATCATTGCTGATTTTTCTTCCTCCCATTGCTCCGGGGTTGGTTGCTGCAGGGCTAATTTCCAAAAGGATATTTCTTGGTTTAATATTCGGATTCGGAGCATCAACATGATCACACCAGCCTGGAGATCCATGCCTTGTGGCCGTGCTTTCATTGCAGAAAGGAACTTCTCCATGCATGGAAATATTAATATCTCTAAGGAAATTAACAAAAACTCGTATTTTGTCCCAGCAGTACTTGACTGGTCAGTTGGGAAAGTCTCTTGCTCTGAAGCAATCAAAAGAAAGAACTATGCATGCGGCCAGCATACTGACTGCGTGAACTCCGGCCAGGGGTATAAGTGCCGCTGCTTGAAGGGCTACCAAGGAAACCCCTACCTCACAAATGGCTGCAAAGGTACTGGACATGTTTCTTTTCCTTCTCAATCAGTTATTTTTATTTTCTTGCAACTTCCAAAAAGCCAGTTTCCTTCCTGGTGATCATGCTGCAAACGTTAACGTGATGCCCATGTAATCTTTTATTTATTTATTTATTTATCTCACTTTTTCTAGAAGATATACTCCTAGTGTTACTTTGTGTTCAGGGCAATGAAGAAATTCAGGAATCATCTATGACTCTTTGATTATAAAATAATGTGGTTTGTATTGAAATTTAGAACCAAAGTGCAGCCTCTATACTTTTATTAGGGTTTGGTTGGTTCGTGTCTTTGAAAACTATTCTTGAGAACAGCATTTGAAAACGCCATTTTGGTACTATTTTTTTAATTTAGTGCTTTTGTGTTTTTCAGTACAAAAAAGGGAACCAAACTACTTCTCCTAATTGTTTTTCTGAACAACACAAATACTTTTCAAAAATTGTAACATGACAGGCTCTTAGCTTTGGCTTTTTTTATGTTTTTACTGACAAAATTTTTTTTTGCCTTATCAAAAGACATTAATGAGTGCAAAGACCCAGACAAAACATTTTGCCACAAGAAAGCTCTTTGCACTAACATAAATGGCAGCTACTTATGTACTTGCCTGGCTGGCTACCGTGGAGATGGGAAGAAACATGGAATTGGGTGCACATCTGGAAAACATACAAGTGTGCTGCTAGCGATTGTATTTTCACTAGGTATGAAACTATTTCAGAAAAAAAATTGTGTTTTAGGCTACTGATTTACAAATAATATAAAAAATATAAAATTTCAGTCAGTTTAGCTTTATGACCATTCATTATGGTAATACCTAGAACTAATTAAAGCAGTATCTAAAGATCGTTAAGGTAGTACCTCAGGTTCATTAACATAATACCATAAGTTTAACTGACTGAAATATAATTTTTTTTACTCAATGTTTAATTTTTGAGAACTTCAAACCCGAATGACATTATATGTAAATGAATAGCTTGAACACAGTTTTCCTAACTTTTCCAGACTCAAAAGACCAGCAACGCCTCTGCAGATTTACTAATTACTTTTCTGTCTCATACAGGTGCTGGGATCATTATTGTTCCCTTGATCCTACTTGCTACAGGCTTAAGGCTTTACCGAAGACTTCAAGAACGAGAGAAAAGCAAAATAAAACAGAAGTTCTTCAAGAAGAATGGTGGTCTACTATTGCAACAGCAAATTTCTTCAAGCAAAGAAAGCGTAGAAAAAACAAAACTCTATTCCATAGAAGAGTTGGAGAGAGCAACAGATGGCTTCAATTCAAGTCGAATCATTGGTAAGGGAGGCCTTGGGACAGTATACAAAGGGATGTTACCAGATGGAAGCATTGTAGCCATCAAGAAATCCAATACCCTTGATGAAAAGCAATTAGACCAGTTCGTTAATGAAGTTCTCATCCTTTCACAGATCAACCATCGGCACATAGTAAGGCTGTTGGGTTGTTGTCTGGAGACTGAAGTACCCCTGCTGGTTTATGAATATGTCTCCAATGGCACCCTTTCCCACCATCTTCATGATAAGGGTCATGTATCTACAATATCTTGGACAAACCGACTGCGAATTGCGAGCGAAATTGCTGGAGCTCTGGCTTATTTGCACTCATATGCTTCTATAGCCATCTGTCATAGAGACATCAAGTCTAGCAACATATTGTTGGATGAAAACCTCCGTGCAGTAGTTTCGGATTTTGGACTTTCAAGGTCAATACCCCTTGACAAAACTCACTTAACTGCATTAGTACAAGGAACATTTGGATACTTGGATCCTGATTATTTTCATTCAGGTCAATTTACAGATAAAAGTGATGTATACGCCTTTGGGGTAGTCCTTGCTGAACTTCTGACAGGAGAAAAAGCCATTTCTTTTGATAGATTTGAAGAGGGTCTAGCAAATTATTTTAGATCAGCAATGAAACAAAATCGCTCTTCAAAATTCTTGATAATCAAGTTGTAAATGAAGGACAGAAGGAGGAGATTTTTGCTGTTGCTAAGCTTACTAAGAGATGCCTAAAATCAAATGGGAAAAAAAGGCCAACCATGAAACAAGTTGAAATAAACCTCCAACAATTGGGCAGATTTCAGGAGCGGTTTTCTTTTGATCAGCAGACAAGGATTCAAGAGCATTCATTGCATCAGCAAAGCGGCCAGGACTACTGTTCAGTAAGTGAAAGATCTCATTCCTACACATTTAGTCAAGTTATAGAAGAAACTGGTTGATTTAGTTCAATGAATGCATCAAACTATGGTCCATTCTAGTAATGAACACATTACTAGAAGATGATCAGGCCTGGCTTTCTTATGGAATACAATATGGCAGCTCTCAGTTGAGTGTCAGGAGAGGTTTTTGCAACCCATCGTTTAGACTTTGGCGATGTACGTAGAAGTCTTTGTTTATGTGTGTGTATATATATAGATAGCAGTATGTTGCTTCAAGAATTTCTTTTCCTAATTGTTGTTAAAAAACTAAATCACTAAAGATAGGGTAGGGTATAAAAATATACAGTTCTCATTCAAATAAACATGACCAACTTTTGCTTACATAAAAAGCATACCATCATTTTAGGAATGTGAAAACCAACTGGAACCAAATTTATTTAAAGATAGCTTGGTTTAGTTTAGATAATTGATTTAATGTAAGCTAAGTTAGGTTTTAACTTGATAGGTCCCAAACTAGAGAGTGAAATAAAATAAATTGATTTCTCTTCGGGTGAGAATGTACCACAGATTTGAATAAACTTGCATAATAATCATTAATAATTCTTGGCTGCTTAAATAGCAAAACCACGTACACTTCAAACCGAAATAAAGAAAAACAAGTACCACAACTTTAACCGCAGCACCACTAAAATGTAGCATGCCCCTACACGAAATGTAATACAACTAACTGAAATAAAATGACGGAAAACTCGCAATCCGCCTCGACCCATTCTGACGACGCTCCCGAACCATTCACGTAAAACCTCGCTTATCAAGACCCAACCATTCCCCGCTTTCACGTGCATGGAAATGGATTCTACATCCCCCACTTATCCCAAGTATTCGGGATTTGGCTTATGGTCCTCTCCGAACGACATGGTCTAACAATTCCTCCCCATCAAGTGGATCCTCTTGTCCTCAAGGTCCAAATTTAAACATCTCCCCGTAACCCTTTCTGGCCCCATGTTGCTTCTACTGAAGGTGTTTCCATCGCACTAAGCCTTCTTCGATCGCCTTGAGGTCCTTGCTTGACCCACGTAGTCTAAAATAGTTTAGGTTCTTAATAAGACCACCCTTCATCTGAATGGTGGTAACTCAGCCTGGTGACTTTCAACGTCTCCCTGGCTGCCTGTACCATTCGGTAGTGATAACGTGAAACACCTGACATGAATGCGCGCCCCTTCGTAATTGTAATTTGTATAAATGTGCCCGATCTTCTAGAATTTGATAGGGTCCATAAAATCTGCCGCTGCTTCGATATCCGCTTCAAGACCGCTTTGTCGGGCGCGATGGGTGCAACTTCAACAAGCATCTTTCGCCGACATCGAACGAAATATCTCTCGCTTCTTATCTCGCCATTTGCTTCATTTTGTTCACCGATCTTTCTAAGTCAAGCCATTGCCGTGAGCGCTCATCCCGGTTATAAGTTGCTGGTCTACTATACCCGTGAGAGTCCATCTTTGTACGTTGGAATGGGAGGGGGCAATCTTCCATAAAGTGCTTGAAAAGGAGTCATCCCCGTTGAAATACGTATGTCAGATATACCAAGATTCCGCTTCATGTAAATAACCACCCATTCCATGGCCATCGATGAACAAAACATCGGGGCTGTATTGTTCGACGCAGCGATTGATGACTTCCGACTGGCCATCCGTCTGTGGGTGGTATGCGGAGCTGAGCTGTAATTTGGTGCCCGATAGCTTAAAAAATTCCTTCCAGAAGTTACTGATGAAGATTGGGTCCCGATCACTAACAATTGATCTGGGCATGCCATGAAGCTTGATGATGCCTTCCACAAATTTTTCTGCTACAATTTTTGCAGTAAAAGGATGACTTAAAGTAAGGAAATGAGCGGACTTACTAAGTCTGTTGACAACCACCATGATGGTGTCCTTTCCAGACGCCAGGGCCCTCAATAAAGCTCCAAGGTGATATCGTCCATACTCTAGCACGGATTGGCAAATGGGTTGAAGAAGCCCAGCTGGAGCTAATGTCTCGCTTTTTTTTCTGGCATACCTCGCATCCTTTGATGTAGTCTTGTACTGATGACATTTTTTTAGGCCATTAAAATCGTTTTGTCCCAAATTCTTCCCGAATGTTCTTAGGACACCCGACGACCCCCGCTCTCGTGTCATGCATTGCGGTAACGCTTTACTCCTAAGGTTGCATTGTTCTGACAATGACCCTCCCTTTGTATAGCAATGCACCTTTTGACGCCTATATATATGGATCCCCTGGACACTCAATGGCCGCATCGACTTTGACCGAATGTATCAATTCGCAACTTTAATTTCCTCCCATAAGCCACCTCGCTGAAAGAAATCGCATGAAGAACGGGACTCCGCCCTGCTTTCAGAGCATCGGGCCGCGAATTCTCACTACCAGCTCAGATGCACTTCTAATCGTGAGCCTAAGAGCTAGTCAGACGCCTAACTCGGGGTTCGTTGACTACCCGTCAACCTCGATAAATACAAGTGGATGTCTGCCACTGATCGCCACTCGCAAAACCCGCAGTCTCCTTTGTAACGGATCTCTACTCAAATAAAACACTGCGATGAAAACTCCGTCCTAAGCAAATTCAACATAATCACAATGATACAATTATGGATAAAAACCGCCCCTTAACACCCATACTACAATACCCAAAAAAAAAACATACCAACTATATCCAATAGTTCTAAGAGTTCAAAATGTTTTACTCTTATACAAACATACATTAAAATACTTCAATTCTAAACATGTAACATCAAAGCTACCAATAATCCCGCTTTCTTCTAAAGCGGCCCTAAGACGTGAGCCGTCCCGCACGCTCCCTGTACCTCAGAAAATAGTATCCTCGGGTCAGGTGAGCTACACCAAGAGTGGAATCACCCTAAGTGGGCTACTCTCCACCTAAGTAAGGTAATGTTCCAAAATAAACATACATCTGGGCTAAATGCATGATCCTACTGAATGTCTACATGACCAACTCGCATCCCGAGTCCTCGATCGATTTCCTCTCACACTCGCCTAAGCCTCGCATGAGAATTCATTGTTTTGTTATTCAGGGACAACCCTCCGATGTGTATATATCAATTCAATGTCCGACGATTGGGATATTTTTAATTTGGACTACCCTCCAATAATTAACATTTTTAGACTACCCTCCGAACTATTTTCTCTAGACTCATCTCATGTACTCACTCCTATAGTCCTAGGTTGTTCCAGTGCATATGGAATGCATGTATGCCAATTCCAATAAAGTCTAATCACATCATGTAAACATGCATACATTCACATAATATCCAACTACATAATCATGTCATGTAATTAATCAATTACATCAAATTAGCTCACTGGGCTAATGATCAAACGAGCACCAATTCTTAAATCACTATATTCAAACGCATATTTTCACAAAAAAATCATTTTTGAGAACACTCAAGCTGAATAAGGAAACCCTCTCACATTATTCCCGAAATCACAGAATTCATCTAGCTCACCTTATGAACTCCGATTTCACGCCATTTCCTACTCATATATAAACCAATACACGTATCAACACATAAATGCACAATTAATCCACCAACTCGCCCATGGATGGGCCACTGGGACTGCTTCGTTTTGGCTTCAAAATCATATCATCAATCTCGATCCTGCCTGGGGATCGACCAAACGGCCGCTCAAGGCCCCAAGCTAATCGAAACATTGAAAAACACTCTAAATAAAGTAAAACCCAAGTAGGAGAAATCTCTACCTCTCGGAGTTTGAGGAAACCCTAAATTTAGTACCCACGCGAAGCCCTCCGCGCAAACGCTCCTTCTTGTCCCGAAGATCAATGACGGCCGGATCGCTCAAAAACCTAGAGAAGGAAGACACTCTCTCTCTAAAAAATGAGATCCAAGCTTCCTGTGCAAGACTCCCCCCTCCTCCCACGTTTTTCTCCCTTTTTGCTTTTTGAAGAGGATGACACTATTCCTCTTTTGTCTTCTAGTGACTTAAACAAATCCCAAAATGCCTATTATGTCCCTTCATTTCCCAGTTTTGACATTCGACACTATCTCGGCCGTCCATTTCCATCATTTCTCTAATCATTCCACTTATGGAACATGAGTACGTGTTATATGTGACTTTCGTCGCATCAAAAATCGTTTACTCAAGACCCTAACCGCGATGCCTCTCAGAAACATGCCGACTCCGACCGCCTCGGGAATTCCACGAATTTAATGTATAGCCGGATTTCGCGAGACTATTCCAACGGTGCAATCCGTTTCATCATCCGAGATCTAGAGAATAAATTTTGGATTTTTCAACTCGAATTACACTTTGTAATCGAAATTACGATTGCTCTTCCGCAAATTGAATTCTTTGGTCTTTACATTAGCAACCCATTTTTGTTGCTCCGGTGTTGCTATTCGTTGCTCTAGAAAATATTTGAGGCTGCATTACCTGGCCTCAATAAAGAATTCTAGGACGAAGATAAGGCCACTGTGCACGTATACTTCAATGATAGCCAACATCTCCTTAGCGCACGCGACCATGATTTTTGTCATTCCGAGGGCTCGACTATGTATGCCACTAGTTTGTGCCTCTGCTGAGTCGTGACCGCCTCCAATTCCTTCTCCGCATGCATCCGCTTCAATAGTGAAAACATCGTTGGAAGTTTGGTACGGCTAATATCTGTGGTCATCATGGCCTGCTTCGAGAGCACTGAAAAGCTGCCTCACTCTTCTTCATGCCATCCGAACTGGCCCTTGAGAAGGTCAGCGAGTTTAGCTATAATGTCAGAAGTCTTTACCTAACTTTCTCGTAATAACCTGTCAAATCTAAAAACCCACGTAGTTTCGAAATGTTAGTAGGTCGAGGCCAAGATATCATAGCATAAATTTTATGTTCATCCACCTTCACGCCCTGGTTAGTGATGATGTGTCCCAAGTACTCCAATTCTTGCTGCCCAAATGCACATTTGCTAGCTTTAACAAAGAATCTATGTTGCCTCAATATTTCGAAAGTTTGCCTTACATGCACTAAATGCTGATCCCAGTCCGAACTATAGATCAAGATATCATAAAAAACTAATATGAATTTTCAAAGATGATGTCGAAAGATGGAGTTCATTATGGCTTGAAATGTGGAAGGTGTGTTACATAAGCCGAAGGGCATAACTAAGTACTTGTAATGCCCATTATGCATTCGAAAAACAGTTTTATGGATATCACATGGTTTAACTCGCACTGATGGTAATATCCCGCCTCGCATCAAGCTTGCAAATAAGAAGCCCGTGAGTTCATCTAACATGTCGTCCAATCGTAGGAATCGAATCTGCCTTTTAATCTGCACGGTGATTGAGCGCGCGATAACTGCACAAAACGCCAATTCGTTTTTCTTTTTACTAGTAATACAATGGTTTAGAAGGGGCTAGTGCTGGTCGCATAGTCTCATCGCAGCGATATCTCGACTCCGCTTCGATCTCATTCTTTTGATAGTGCGCATATCTGTAAGGCCGAACATTAATCGGTTCGGTTCCTTCCTTAAGGGCAATGCCGTGGTCAACCTCTCGTGTTGGTGGTAAGCTTGAAGGCTCAATGAACAAATCTGAAAATTCCTGCAATAACTCATGCAACTTGATGAATGTTCGCTGTAGTTCTCGGTTGGGGCAACTTGTAAGCACAATAAAGAACAGAGCATGGCTAGATTTAATTCCTTGGTTATCTCTTCAATCGACACAGATATTTTTCCGTCGATGCCCACCAATTTCTTAGTTTGGTTTTTCCACCTGAATTCCATGGTTAACTTCCTCCAATCACACACCACAGAACCAAGAGTTTCAAGCCATTGAATTCCCAAAACCACGTCTAACCTTGTGAGAGGTAAGGAATAAAGGGTTAATGAAAAAATGGTGTCGTGTAAATCGATTTGTACCCTCTCAAACCTCCCTTGACATTTGAGATTTTCTCCATTAGCAACTCGGATCGTGAAGGCTGAGGTACTATCTAGACGCAACAGACACATACTCACTAATGAAATTGTGAGCCGATCCGCTTATCGACATCACGATGACGCGCATGCCAGACGGCCGTGATTCGTATGGTTTTGGAGCTGTCCATCCTTGCTAGTGCATGCAACGTAATTTCCGTCTGGAGGCCCGTGATTCTCATCAACCTGGTTGTTCTTCTGACATCATTGCATAACAGTCAGCCTTATCCTCGCAGCTTTCCAACATTAGTATTCGTGGGCTCTGACATTTGTGTCCTGCAGTAAAAGTGTCATTACAATTGAAGCATAAATTTTGGGCTCTTCTCCGTTGCATTTCTTCCCAACTAAGTCGCCTCATGGGGACAGCAGGGGTTGGGGGTTTCGATTATCAGGGGAAGAGCTAGGGGGTTGCGATCGTGGTGTGTCTTACAAACCTCCTTTATCTCGGCCAATTGATCATCCTTCATTCTCTAAACTGATTGTTTCTACACCGCCAAACATCCAGATACCATCCGAGATGTCCGTCTTGCTTCACCCATGAAAGTTCCTACAAGAGCTCAAGCATGGGCCCAAATTCCTCTAACTCGACGCCTGCCGCTCAAATTCTCCGTATTCACGCAAGGAACTAGTCTATCTGACCTCGAGTGCTTCGCTTTCAAAGTCCCTGACTCGGGGCGTCCGGAGAGCCAAGTTCTGAGGCCCTATCATAACTTCAACTAGTTTTTTAAACCAGCTTATGTATGAAATACATTTAAAACATATACATAAATATATAAATTCATCTCATCACATTAAATAATTACAAGTTTAGTTTGTATTTTAGCAATTAGCAAGGAAATCAAAACTAAATCGTTCAAGAGCCTATTTGATAGTGATCATTCTAAAAAGTTTTTAGTCTAAAGAGTGTTTATGTAAAAATATGAAGTGTTTGGTAAAATTTAGGAAATACCTTTTTTTTACTTCATTTAGGAAATACATTTAAAATTTTAAAGACTCACGTTTTATTAGAAAACCACTTGTATTTTCTTTTTCTAGAGAAACTTCATATGTGATTCTCCTAAGAATACTTTTAGAAAAAACACTTTTATAAGAACACGTTGAGTATATTCACTACCAAATGGGTTGTAAGCATGTTTCAATAATTTCCATATATACCAAACCAATCTCCCTAATAGTCGAAACCAAAATAATTTATTGGTTAATTTGAAGCCCATTTGGTAATGATTCTACTCAAATTGTTTTTAGTGGAAGTGTTTTCTCTAAATGTGTTTTTAGGAGGATCAATTACAAAATGTTTCTTAAATAAAAAAAGACACTATAAGTGATTCTCTAACACTAAAAATGATTTTTCAAAAATTTTAAAATATTTCCTAAACTTTTGTTCACCCGCTAGTATTTTTACAGAAAATACTTTTTGGTTAGAACAATTCCTAAAATTACTAAAAAGGGCCTATTAATCTATTTGAAATCAGCTTGATAGGGTTTTTTTTTATATCTATACCCAAAATTAGAGAAAGCATTTCTTTAATTCTGTAAGATTTGCATACCAATTTCAAGGCCTATCTACGTTGTCAAACATCGTTGTACATTTGATCACATTCCTATAAGAGATAATCCATGTAAGGATGTTGCTCAATTTTTCAATATAATATTGTCCTTGCAGATGTCCAAGGTTTGCTTCTCATTTAGCAAAAAACATAAACTTTTACCATGCTGCTGCCATGTCAAGATCTAAAATAGTAAAGACTAGGGTAAAAATATCTTTGACTAATTTTCATTAACCATGCATATAATTCACATCCCATGCCTTGCCCTTCCTCTAAGAAAATAAGATTAAGAATGTTCCTTTATATTTTTATGAGAAATCAATAACTCGAATTGCTACATTTTCCTCAAATGTTCATTCATGGAGGTCAATTCTGACATCCAAAGGGTGTAAAGTTTTCTCTTTAGAAAATTTTTGTTTTGCAACCACTTTGCTTCATATAAGCTTGTCAAAGTATCCAAAATTTCATTTGTTAACTGCATGCAATTCTAAGATTCTTGATAATATATTATCTGATAGATAAGAGTGTGTTCCAGGTCACAATCCTTGATGTTCTTATTGTAACACCCCAAAATACACCCTAGTCATTTTAAACGTGTTTAGGGTATTTTGTAGGTATAAAGTGAATTTTTCGTAATTATTAATTTGCTAAGTGAGTAAATTTCGAAACCCATAAATTTGTACAAGATACAAGGGCAAACATGTAATTTATCAATATGGGATATAAAAGTCATAAAATAAGAAATTGATATGCTAGTCTAGAAATAACATAAGTTGTAAAGCAATTAATAGAAAGTTGGAGAACCAATGTGCAATAATTAGAAAGGTTAAGTATAAAAAGGGGAAGGAGACCAAAAATATCTCATTTTTGGTCTCCCAAGTTAGGGCTTCACGTTTGGAGCAAAGAAGAGGGGAGAAGAAAAGAAGAAGAAGAAGAAGAAGAAGAAGAAGAGGAATAGCAAAAAGGTATGGAATTCTAAAGTTTTGTATGGATTTCCATGAAATTGTATGGATTTCCATGGAATTGTATGGATAGTAGCTTGTCCCCAAACCTAGGGTTTTGTTAGGATTTCATCCCAACCCTAGATTTCTTGAAAGTAGGGTTGGTAAAACCCTAAATGGTACAAGAAGAGTATGGAATCCTCCCTTTGAGGTTGGATTCATGGTTTAATCATGGTAATGGAGTTTCTGGGTTTAGGAAACAAACCCTAACTAATATTTATGTTTGGTTTATGCATAAGTTATGACCCATATTAGAGTTGTTTCGGGGAGTAATTCATGATAGGTTTTGGGTAAGATAAGTATTGAAAATGTGATTTGAGTAGAATAAGAGGTTACAAGATGAATATGGAGTGGTTTTGATGCGTGTATTGAGTATTAAGTTGGTTTCGTGGAAATATATGGAAAATGGGAGAAAACCCACTCATTTCGGGCATTATGTTCGGGCAATCGGTACCAAACAATGTGGTACCGGTACCATATGTGTTCTAGTCGATTGGTACCGATACAGAAAAGTCAGTACCGGTACCCAATGTTCTGTTTTGGACCAGCATTAATGTTTCCCCATAACATGGTCGTTTCTTATCCGAATTGAGTGATTCAATTTTCTGGGTAAACTAGACTTCAAGGAGAACAAATTTTCTTGAAATAGGTATCTTCCAATTCCTAACCCATTTCGCCCTAAAGTCACTGAAGTGGGCTATGTCTGTGCCAATTTCTAGTTTTGTTTGGTAAACATAGAGCAGTCCCTGTTGTTTAGGACATATCTTGAGCTGGGTGTCTCACATTTGGGCCATTCCAGCTTGGAAGAACCCTTAGCACCTTTAGCTTCAATTGAGTACAAAGACCTCGCATTTATGTATGGAGTTAAGACCCCTGAAAATGAGTATTTTAGACTGTCCCTAGTGTAATATGGGCAAACTGACTAGTTTGGCATGAAAATGCCATAACTTGAGTTTGGATGATTCCAATTTCTAAGTAAAGTAGATTCATACAGGAACAAGAATACATGAATGAAGTGTGAATACATAGGCGTCATACCGAACAAGTATATGAAATGTCATATGTAATAGGCATGAAACAAGAAAAATATAGGAAATGCAATATGTATAGATGTGTTCATGAAACATGAAAACGAATTGAAACATGAACATGAACATGAAAGGCAATATGTCATGAACACATAATGTGGCTAAGAATGCCCTAATTATTTAGCACGAATAAAAATAGATTATATATGATTATTATCACATATAATTGTGGGACTGCCTAAGACCAGATATGGAATGACACGGCACCTCTGTTACGTGGGCAGGCACGTATAGTACTTTAGTACTCTCTGATTAGTGCGACAGCACTCTCTGACCGTGCTTCGACACATTTAGTACTTTGGTACTCTCTGTTTAGTGCTTCGCACCTCCGCTAGCACTTCTGACTCTCGACAGCCGACGACACTCTCGGGCCGCTGCTTCAAGACTCGCTTGTGCTACCAAGACCCGCATTGCAATCGCACCTTCGGTACTTATTGTGCTGTGTCCTACTCATTTCTTATTACTGGTCTAGGTAATCCAATAGTTATATGCTAAGAGTCCGAATAACGAATAAGAGGAAGTAATGTGCGTTGTTATGATCTGAATGTACCTACGGGTACCTCTGTATAAGTGTAAGTTATGTAGTACCTACGGGTACTTCGGTACAAGTATAAGTCTACTAAAAGTATAAGGATAAGAATAAACTCTGTAACTCCTACGGGAGATCTGAATAAGCATAAATCTGGCATAAGTACAAGTAGGCGTATAAGTTTATTTCATGAATTCATGATAAATTCTTAAATCTGCTACTGTACATCTGTTACTGTTATATGCTTAATGTACTAGAATATTAATGCATGTGTATATGTATAAGTTATATGTTCCCACTAAGCGTAAATCTTAGCACGGGTTTTCAATCCGTGTAGGTACAGAGAAGGACGTTCGTGATCTTCCGAATACAGCTGGGCCAGCACACTATTAGGGGTTCATCACTGTAGGTTCCACGCTCAGATTTGTAAATGTAAATGTATAGTTTTTGTATATGTAAATGAGACTCAGGATTGTATGCATACATCAGAAACACCCTTTACCACAAAGGGTAGTCGTATTTTCAGATTTTTGATATATGATATTTGATACAATTATAAGACTTGGGCCCACCAATGTTTGAAAAAGCAGGTAAAGAGTCCGAGTATGTTTTCTCGTCCCCTCCGTCCGCCTAAGGCGAGGCCTGGCCTCGGCATTCACCCCATCATGGCTTTGCCCAGACTATGCTGTTATGTGTCCGAAATCCCCTTTGTGGGACGAGAGTGGCGAGAGCTTTATGATTTTTTTTTGCAATAACAAAGTAAGGTCATAAGACATTTTACTGGTTCGATTAACCCGCCAACATCTACTGGTGTGCCCAAATGCAAGGATTTCCACAAATCTGATTCAAGGTTTACAATTACTTTTATGTAGTATGAGACTTCCTCTCTGTCCACGACCCTTCTTGAAACCTAACCACTCATAGTGGAATTCATAATGAACTCCCTCCATTTCCCTCTCTACTCACACACTCATAACCCACTATACATCAAAATAAAATGAAAATAAAAGAACCATCATCTTTCATCTAAGCTAAAAGGCTTTTAACATGCAATACCTTAATTGAGTATCTGCACTTCGCACTCCTTCAACAAGTTTGAACTTCACTTGCTCTTCTTTAAGCTCTACTCCTCAAATTCATGTTGAGCATCTTCCACAAGTCCCAAATATATAGCCTTAGATATTCGGTTATGGAAGACTAGATAAGGTTGGATCATTGTCCTAATGTGACTCCAACCCTACCTTCTATTTTATGTTCTCACCTTTAAGCTATCATCGCATGAATAGGAAACTTGTTGATCAAGTATCATCTTCAAAAAAGAATTCTTATTTGACTCCAATTTTGGTTTGATAGCTTAGATGTTTGAATCTTTTGAGATGTGATTGTTATTGTAACACCCCCTACCCACACATAGTGTACCCATTCACCATATAGTAGGATGCACTATGTCAGGTGAGGAATGCTACAAAGCCAGGTGCTTCTATCCTTTTTAGTATATCATACCTGTGACAGAATTATACATTGATCAATGATAGAATTACCCTTAATATCATTCTTACAAGAATGATAAAAGTTCATGTCCACATATAACATAATATTATAAAACACTACTATAGTAGTGTTCAAATATCATTTACATATCATATATATATATATATATATATATATATATATATATATATATATATATATATATATATATATATATATATATATATATATATATATATATATTTATATACATATTGTTTTGTTGTTGTTTTGCATACTTGTACTAATACATATTTAACTACTTTCATTATACAAAATATTACATTTACATTACTATCACAAAACTTAAGACCTACATTGGTGAGCTCCTATTGTTGTGTCGGTCTTGGTGGTTGCGAGATATCCTTAGCGTCAACTTTAACTTTGATACCTACACGGATAAAACATTTGTGCTAAGCATATAGATTAGTGGGGAACAAATATGATATGGACACCACACACAACGATCGTCAATAACATCACACACATATGAATATATTTCACACAACATAACTGAAACATTCATTTATTAATATTCATTAATCATTTTCATGCTCATATTTTATATTACCCACAACACATTGCATATAAAGTTAGTCTGCATACCCTAGTAGAAGTGGATAACAGGAAATTATTGTATGGTAGGTACCTCATAGTACATTACAATAACATTTTAGCTTCAGAAAGTGACCCAAAAGGGGTCCGTAGTACGGTATGCTGTAGCGACAGTAGTCCCTATAAGCATGCCTATCTATCCACTACCCGGTCATAAGAAAGCATTCAGATATATGCATTTCTATATCGATTATACTAGTATCAATAACATACATATCATACTTACAATCGATTATAATGTTCATATAGTAATCATGTAATATTTCTTTTAACAAAGTGGTCTTTCAACCAAATATTCCCCTATATTTTAAGTTTCCAATGACTCAAAATCAAATCATTTGAACCTTTAAATTAGGAGGTATGGCCTAAATATTCTAAATCGCTTCCCTCGGATAGTTTCCTGTGAAATGTAATTGTTCCCTATATTTGAAAACTTTCTGGTCATGATAGAGACATAATTTGACCCTACTTTTTTCATGAAAGTTATTGTCCTAGGTGTCTAATTTGAGTAGAATTTTTATTCACCTCATTTGGATTAATAGAACTCAATATATGGCCCAAACAACATAAACTGCTCCCATTGAGGAAATAGAATTAGTATCTTAACATCATACTCAGATTCAAGGGTCTTAGAGCAGGATTTAGTTCTCGGTCTCTTCTAAACATCTGTAGCCATGGATCTTAAATTTCACCTCTAATTAGAATCATCCAATTTGGAGACCTATAGGCCAAATTAATGCCAAAACACAGTTATGTATATAATGAAAATTTGACAGGGTTTCCCCTTAAACACCTACACACAAATTCACATATCTTTATTCCTTATTAATGGCCACAACCAACTCCTATCACAATTACACCATCAATTCAACATCATAACCAATTTAATATGTACATAAACATACACAAAAAGAGTTAGGTTCCCAAACCCACTCTGCTCCTACTGGCTTCCAAATCTACCATTTCTTCTTTCTTTCTCCTTCTCTTGTTTTCCTCAGGGTGGATACTGAAATTCAGAGAATCAAATTGGGTTTTCTCACCCTTAACACAACCGACCCTTATGGCTTGATCATAAAAACTTTCCTCCAATTTTCTTACTTTTCTAGAAACTAAGGGTGTGTCTTCATGTGATTGGCTCCATTTATTAAATTGGTATTTAGTCCTTCCAACTTTATTTAACTAGACATTTAACATATAACTATTTCTAAATCATATATTTACATACAAAGTTTCTTAATTTATGACTTTAGGTTCCTAAATTGACAATTTACTAATTTACTTTTGACTTTTGAATTAATTCGATTATGAACTTTTTCATTCTTTACTATTTTAACCACCTGATTACACATTTTCGACCTCCATTATATCCTAGACATGTCATAAAACTACTAGGCCATAAATCGGGGCCTTACATTTCTCTCCCCCTCAAAAGAATTTCACCCTCGAATTTCATACCTGTATGGAAAAGTTGTGGGTACTGTGCCCTTATTGTTGATTCTGGCTCCCAAGTTGCTTCTTCGATTCCATGATATTGCCAAAGTACTTTTACCAGTGGAACTTGTTTATTTCGTAATTGCTTCACTTCTCGAGCTAGAATGGCTTTTGGTTCCTCATCATACGTGAAGTTTGGTTGAACTTGTACTTCTTGTACTGGTAAGATGTGTAATTTATCCGAACGGTATCTCCAAAGCATTGATACATGAAAAACATCATGTAACTTAGACAACTCTAGAGGGTGAGCCAAACAATAAGCCACTGGTCCTTTTTTTTTTTAAAATCTCATAAGGGTCGATAAACCTTAGACTCAGTTTCCCTTCTTTCCAAATCGAAGTATCTTCCTCCATGGTGATACTTTTAAGAAGACCTTGTCTCCGACTTCATATT
This sequence comes from Tetrastigma voinierianum, assembly GCA_016808115.1. Lineage (NCBI taxonomy): Eukaryota > Viridiplantae > Streptophyta > Magnoliopsida > Vitales > Vitaceae > Tetrastigma > Tetrastigma voinierianum. The sequence continues at coordinate 584,646 of JAEQBH010000668.1, forward strand.
CAATATCCTTTCTCTTCAAATCAGCACGCGACTTATGTTGATCACTAGCAGCTTTTAACTATTGTTGAATAACCTAAACTTTTTCTTTTGTATCTTTCACTATATCCGGACTAATTACCTTATGCTTCCTTCATTATGTCTAGCACACAGGGGTTCTACATTTTCTACCATATAAAGCCTCATATGGTGTCATGCCTATACTTGATTGATAACTATTGTTATATGTAAATTCCATCAGTGGAATGTACCTATCCCAACTTCCAGGAAAATCCAACGTGACATCCCCCGTAAAGATGTCTTCTAACACTCAGACAATTTTCCGCATCGTCCATTAGCTCATGTGAAGGGAAGGTCAGTTAAAATTAAGTCGAGTACCCAAAGCTGACTGCAATTCTTTCCAAAACCTTGATGTAAACTGTGGATCTCAGTCAGACACAATTGACAATGGAATACCATGAAACTGGACAATCTCATTCACATATAGTTCAACTAGTCAATCCATGGAATAGTCAAGCCGGACTGGCAAGAAATGAGTTGACTTTGTGAGTCTATCAACGATTACCCATATCTAGTCATGTTTCCTTTGTGTGAGGGGAAGTCTGGTCACAAAATCCATAGTAATGTTGTCCCATTTCCATTGTGGAATTGGAATGGGATTTAACAGACCAGACGATACTTGGTGTTCAGCTTTCACCTTCTGACAAGTCAAGCATCTGGATACATAATCTGTTACATCCTTCTTCATTCCTCGCTACCAATAATATTGCTTCAAATCATGATACATCTTGTTACCTCCAAGATGCATGGTGAATACGGTATTGTGAGCTTCATGCAACAACTTCTTCTTTAATTCTTTGTCAGTCGCTAAACATAATATGTTTTTATAATATAAACCTCCATCCACCACTGAATAGCCAGTCTTGTTTTTGTCTCTAACTAATTGTTCAGTTTGTTGAAACTCGACATCATTCTTTTGAGCATTAATTATCATATGCTTCAAGTCAGGTTTAGCTTTTCATTGAGCTAATAAAGCTCCATCAGGTGTAAATCTCCATCTATTGTGTTGTAGTGACAAAACTAAAATCGTCTTTTTTCTTAAGGCATCCTCCACCACATTAACTTTCCCGGGGTGGTAATCTATTATACAATCACAGTCTTTGAACAATTCCAGCCACCTTCATTGCCTCAAGTTAAGTTCCTTATGAGTTAACAGGTATTTGAGACTCTTACGATTTGTATATATTCTACATCTTTCACCTTATAAGTAGTGCCGCCAAATTTTCAAAGCGAATACTACCACAACTAGTTCCAGATCATGCGTGGGATAATTTAATTAATGTGGTTTCAGCTGTCTTGAGGCATATGCCACTACTTGGCCATCTTGCATTAATACACACCCCAGTCCATTCCTTGAAGCATCACTACACATGGTGTATTCTTTATCAGGAGTAGGTTGAGTCAACACCAGTGCTTGAAAAAACATTCTTTTCAATTGATTAAAATTGGCTTGACATTTATCCGTCCATTACGAATTTACTCCTTTCCGGAGTAATTTAGTGAGCGTAGAAGCTATGATAAAGAATCCTTTTACAAATCGTCAATAATATCTAGCTAAACCCAAGAAACTTCTCACCTCTATTACATTTCGGGGTAGTTTCCAATTTACAATAGCTTCAATTTTAGCCGAGTCAACTCTAATGCCTCTGTCCAAACAATATGGCATAGGAACAAAACTTCCTTAAGCCTAAAATCACATTTACTTAACTTTGCATACAGTTGGTTCTCTTAGTCTGCAAAACTATCCACAAATGTTGTTCATGTTCCTGTTCATTCTTGGAATACACTAGGATATCATTGATGAACACCACCACAAACTGGTCCAAATAAGGTCGGAGCACTCGATTCATCAAGTCCATAAATGCTGCTAGAGCATTAGTCAAGCCAAAAGGCATTACTAAAAATTCATAATGACCATATCATGTTCTAAATGTTGTTTTTGGAACATCTTCATCTTTTACCCAAAGTTGATAATATCCCGATCGCATGTATATTTTAGAAAATACACTGGCTCCTTTCAACTTATCAAAGAGGTCTTCAATTCTTGGCAACGAGTATTTTTTTTTTCACTGTCATCTTATTTATTTGCCAAAAATCAATGCACATCCGTAGGGTGCCATCTTTTTTTTAAACAAACAAAATCGGAGCACCCTAGGGAGGAACACTGGATCAGATGAATCCTTTGTCCAAGAGCTCCCGTAGTTGATTCTTCAACTCCTTTAATTTAGTTGGAGCCATCCGATAAGGTTCCCTAGAGATAGGAGTCGTCCCCGGTAGAATTTCAATAGACAGGTCTACTTTTCTTTCAAGTGGGAGGTTCGGTAGCTCTTCAGGAAACACATCTAGAAAATCTTTCACCACCGGTATATCTTCTAGTTTTACTTGTCCCCGTTTAGAGTCAAGCACCAATGCCAAGAATGCCTCACATCCTTTTTTTTAAGAAATCGTCGGGCTTACATAGTTGAAATTACATTAGATAATGGGCCAGATCGAATACCATGTACTGTCACCTCTGACTAGTTGGAACATTTAAGCACCACTGTTTTCTTATCACACTCAACTATAGCCTGATGTTTAGACAACCAATCCATCCCTAAGATCAAGTCAAACTCATGAAAAGACAATGCAATTAGATCAGCAGAGAACTCTCTATCATGGATAATTATGGGACAGTTCTTATATACTCGGTTGACACTAATACTATGCCTAAGGGGACTAGTAACATGTATGTCATATGGTAATTGCTCTACTGATGGCATTTTATCAAATGAGTGCTCGGTGCATACATATGAATGTGTAGAACCAGGATCTATTAAGGCATCACAAGTTGTTGGAGGTGCATTTGATCCTCCCTTGCCATTCTTGATGGATTTCTAGGAGCCCCAGGTTCTCTCAGACAGTTTTCTAAGAGATGATTCATGCTTCCACATCGGATGCACCCTCTAGTTAACCATCTGCAATTTCTAGAATGACGTTTATGGCAGTGTGGGCATTCAAGTATTTCACCTTGTCTAGTTGAACTGCCCCTACCAATGCCAGATCTGTTGTAGGTCCCTTCCTTCTTCCTCTAGTAGCAGAACTATGCACTGATTCAGCTTGATATTCTCTAGTTCTTTTACTTGTGGAGGGACAACCCCTAGAGAATCCTCTCTTCTAATTCCTTTCCCCACTAATCATTTCAGATTTCTCAACCCTCATAGCTTTTAGATTGAACTGATGAACCAAATTTGACTAAGTAATCAACACTACCACCAAAGACGGTTTAGTCTCAGGTAGTGGCGCCACAAACTTGTTGACTCGCTGATTTCTAACATAGACCAAAACCCACTGCTTCTTGACACTGCCACCAGGGATTATTCAATCCCCAGTAGTTATATCATAAACTTGTTTGACTCAAAATATAAAATCCATTTTCTACCGAGTAAGTAATAATTTGCAATTTAAAATTGATTGTGGTATAAATCACTGAAAGTGCATAGGTCATACAAGTAATAAAGTTGACAAAATAAGTTCGGATATCATTCCCACGAGGATTGATTGGAAAATCTAAAGATTAACTACCCTCACTACTCAAGATCATCACTATTTGAACCTCAAATTTCCTGTAGAAAATTTGCTTTCTAAAATAAATTGAATAAAAAGATAAAGAAATTTTAAAATACATGTGATTAGAGAGTTTACTGGACTAAAAGAACACTGGGGAAAAAATCAGTGTTATGACCATCAATTTGCAGGGTTCCCAAGAAAATATAAAGTGTTGGATATGAACTCTGGAATTGTCCAAGAGCAAGGTAGTATAGCATTGGATTTCTCCTTGTACCACACATTTCATTCTCCAGTTTACCACATTACTATCTCTAGTCAATGGGTTTGAAAAACTACTTGTAGGACTTGATCCACTTTAAGATCTGACTGTTTTTTCTTCTCAGTACTTCACAACCATCTCTTAGGATTGGAAATTTCTTGCCCCCATAGACAGGGTACTACAAGCCCTCTCCAATTTAAGTGGTACCTTAGCCATCAATTAGACAAGAATTCCCTCTCTCCTTGATTAGAATCTCAACTAACACATGATTGAGATCATTCTTCTCAATTGAGGTGAAACCTCTCATAATTAAACTGTTAGACCAATAAGAGAATCTTATTCCTCGGGAGCACGCTCCTACTGTCACCCAGGAGGGAACCTTGAAGTCAGAGGTAAGATCTTCACCAATGATATACTAGAGTGATCCAAAGAGTGCATTAGTTCAAATAATATCAATGCAATTTACCCCTAAGCTACTACTCTTTGCTCTTAGGTAGTCCATCTCTGTGTCACTCAGAGGGATATTCTTGGGAATCAGAGTAATGATACAACTTTTTCTAGGTACCAAACACTGGCATTCAGAACAGCTCAATGTAGGAGCAATACCAGTTAAATCACTCCAATTTTCATACCCAAAGCAACATTAAAATATTACAAACAATAATCCCAACAACAGATTTTTCCCAGAGGGAGGTTAGCTTTGCATTACTGAATTACAAATAACAATGACTAGTTGATCAAACAAATTCATTGGAATTGTAATCAAAACTGAAGAAAAATGAATTCTAGAAAAATTCTTAGATTCCATTGAAGTTCGTATTGGATTTCATCATCCAGCTCGAATCTCAGCCTCGCATCAACAATTCTAATCTAAAATAAAGAAAAATTAAATCTAGAAAAGAAAAACAAATAAACAAAAATATATACAAAGGAGATTTAAGCTCCTCCCAAAAGCACTGGTGCTTCTAAGATTGGCAAAAAACCTTAGCAAAAGCTGCACACTCGGCCCTAGGAGTTTCTTTTTACAGGCTTCAGACATTGGGCCCTAAAAACGAGGTGAAAATCAAGCATTTCGAAAAGCCCATAAATTTTGCCCTAGTTGCTGATTTCTTGATGATGTCGTGACATCGGTGTTGTCAATGTTGTGGATCGAATCGAATGTTGCTACATTGAGAGTCTATTGGGCAATTCTCAATTTTCAGTGATCAGTCAATGTCTTGGCTATGTTGTGATGATGTCGCGACGTTTTAGATGAAGTATTGTAGATCAACTATGATGTTGTGGAAATGTCGCGACATTAAGTTGGTGTTTCGACATTGAGTTGATGTCGCGACATTGGCTTTTCTGGTGTTGCGACATTAAGTTGGTGTCGCGACATTGAGTTGAATGTTGAGGTTACTTTCTGATGTTGTGACACTACTTTGATGTGACATTTAGTTGATGTCATGACATTGCTCTTCCGGTGTTCTTTGTCTAAGCTATTTCTGATGTCGCGACATTGCTCTATTGGTGTCGCGACATTGAGTTTTGATGTCTTGAGAGATGTCGCAATCTATGTTATGGAGATGTTGCGACATTGTTCTTCTACTCTACTTGTTTCAGCTGATGTTGCGGTAATGTCGCAACATTAAATTATTGTTCTTAAACTCTTCACACGATGTCGCGACATTGATCTTTTGGTGTCGTGACATTGAGGAATTATGATCTATCTATTTCCACCTCTGTCGCGGCGATGTCGCAACATTGATGCCTTCCCTTTTTGCTCTTTTTGTTGCTTTTCTGCTTCTTTTCTTCAAATTTTTGCAAAGCATAAATCTGGGTAAAATTTCCATAATCTTACATTAATTTGGACTTTTAAGCCTGAAATATTCTTAAAAATAAATGAGTTTTAGACCTATTAATAGTTGCTTGCACCAATTGATAGAAATTCACCTGTTGTAAAGAAATAACAATAGTAATGTACCTTTTGATAGATTCATTTAGGCCATCCTCAAACTATCTACATTGAAAGGCTTCAATAAGGATTGGTTTTGGAACATATTTACTAAGGTGGCTGAATTCTTTCTCATACTCTGCTACTACCATGTTCCATTGTTTCAGATTCATAAATTGCTTCCACTTGGCCTCTCTGTTAGCATCTATGATAAATTTCATCTGAAATTCCTTGACGAAGAAATCCCAAGTAATCGGGTTTGGAAGTAGTGGATGTCTTAGAACAAGTTTCCACCAGTCGTAGGCCGCACATTGTAAAAGTGAAACCGCACAGGTGACCATATGCTCAAGAAGACACTTCACTTCATCCAACACCCTTCGTAGTTTCTCTAGCCAATACTCGGCCTTATCAAATTCTTCTAAACTTGTACCATGAAATTTTCAACTCCTTGCTTTCTCACCATATCAATTGGAGCTTTAGGGGCCTTTAGTCGATCTAAAACCCGTGCCATATCATATGAAATCTTGAGTAAAGCTTAGGTTAACCTGGAAGGTATCATAATCTGTAATGGGTCGGAAGGGCCCAGGAGGCGATGGACCTTGGTCCCTAGGGTTGACGCTTTCAACAGTTTCTTCAATGGTATCTCGGGATTGATCCATCCTATTCAATTGGTGAGAAAATAAGGACATTCACATTAGGTCATCACAATACTATATACATGCATTTCTAACCTATTAGTTATCCAGAATCGCCTAAACCTTGCTCTGATACCAACAAATGTAACACCCCCTACCTGCACATAGTGTAACCATTCACCCATATAGTAAGGTGCACTATGTCAGGTGAGGAATGCCATAAAGCCAGGGGCTTCTGTCCTGTTTAGTTCATCATACTTATGACAAAATTATACAATGATCCATGATAGAATTACCCTAATATCATTTTTACTAGAATGGTAAAACTTCATGTCCACATGCAACATAATATTATAAAACACCGCTATAGTAGTGTTCAAATATCATTTACATGTCATGCTTATATATATATATATATATATATATATATATATATATATATATATATATATATATATATATATATATATTGTTTTGTTGTTGTTTTGCTTACTTGAACTAATACATATTTAACTGCTTTCATTATAACAAAGTATTACATTTACGTTACTATCCGCAAACTCAAGACCTACATTGGTGACTCCTCTTTGTTGGCCAATCGGTCTTGGTGGACAGGAATATCCTTGGCATCAACTTTAACTTTGATACCTACACGGATAAAAAACTCGTGCTAAGAATATAGCTTAGTGGGGAACAAATATGATATGGACAACCACTCATTGAGATCGTCAATAACATCACACACATATGAATATATTTCACACAGCATAACTAAAACTTTCATTTATTAATATTCATTAATCATTTTCATGCTCATATTATTTATTACCCATAACACATTGCATATAAAGAGTTAGCACATGCACGTGAAGTGGATAACGAGAGGAAAATTACGATCTGGTGGGTACCTCATTTTACATTTCAGTAACATTTTAGCTTCAAAAAGTGACCCAAACGGGGTCCAAATAATGTCCCAAATGGGGTCATGATGCGATGCAGCTATGCTTGACTGATAGTCCTATAGGCATTCTATCTAGCATTCTACCCGATCACAAGCAGGCATTTAGATATATGTATTTCTATATCGATTATACTAGTATCAGTAACATACATGTCATACTTACAATCAATTATTATGTTCATATAGTAATCATGTAATATTTCTTTTAACCAAATGTTCCCCTATATTTTAAGTTGCCAATGACTCAAAATCAAATCATTTGAACCTTTAAATTATGAGGTATGGCCTAAACATTCCAAACTACTCCTGGACAGTTTCCAAGAAAAGAATTGTCTTCTATATTTGAAAATTTTCTAGGCATGATAGAGACATAATTTGACCATACTTTCTTCATTCAAGTTACTGTCCTACGTGTCTACTCTGAGTATAATTTTAATTCACCTCATTTGTATTAGTAGAACTCAATATATGGCCTAAACAACATAAACTACTATTTAAGGGTTTAGAGCAGGATTTAGTTCTTGGTCTCTTCTAAAAATTTGTAGCAATGGATCTTAAATTTCATATCCAATTAGAATCATCCAATTTGGAAGTTTGAAGGCCAAATTATGGCCAAAACACAGTCACGTGTCTAATGAAATTTTAACAGATTTTTCCCTTAAACACCTACACACCAATTCACACATCTTTACTCCTTATTAATGGCCACAACCAACTTATATCAGAATCACACCATCAGTTCAACATCATAACCAATTTAATATGTACATATACATACATAAAGAGTGTTAGGTTCCCAAACCTTAATTTGCTTCTATTGGTTTTAAATCTACCATTTCTTCTCTTCTTTCTCCTTCTCTTTGTTTTCCTTGTGTGGGGTGGATAGCTGAAATTGTAGAGAATCAAATTGGGTTTTCTCACCCTTAACACAACCGACCCTTATGGCTTGGATAAGCCATAAAAACTTTCCTCCACCTTCTTTATTGTTCTAGAAACTAAGGGTGTGTCTTCATGTGATTGGCTCCATTTATTAAATTGGTATTTAGTCCTTCCAACTTTATTTAACTAGACATTTAACATATAACTATTTCTAAATCATATATTTACATACAAAATTTCTTAATTTATGTCTTTAGGTCCCTAAATTAACAATCTACCAATTTACTCTTGACTTATGAATTAATTTTGATTATCTCATTTTTCTTTCTTTACTATTTTAACTACTCGATTACACATTTTCGACCAACATTATATCCTAGACATGTCATAAAACTACTAGGGCAGAAATCAGGGCCTTACAATTATACACTTACCAAATAGATCCTAAGCCTATCGTTAACTTGCTCCCCCCAATTTCCTTGGCCTCCACGGTTATAGAAATGACTTGCATCCTTCCAACCCTAGTCCGAACTCACAAAGTCTCTCACATTCTTGCACTATGGGACGGTGTTAACCCGAACTTCATCCCAGTTCATCAAAGGACTTCTTTCTTGACCCTTCAAATCCTCATCAATTTTGATCTTTAAAGTAGACTTCTTCTTGTAAAACACCAGGGATGAAGATATGGACAATCTCAAATCCAATATTCTCCTCCTTTGTCTATGTATTTTTCAAAAACAACCCTCAGTAAGACACACTTTTGATCCCCCTATTTCTCCTCCCCCCCATGATGAGTATATTAAATACTCATTTTATCCCTATGTTTTATCAAGATTTTTAGTATTTTTTATGTTAAATAAGTTTCCTAATGCTCTAAATATTCATTTTTATGATTAGGTTAACCATTTGGTGGAATTGTGTGAAAATGAGCGAAAAAGCCCAAAAAATAGCAAATTACACATGTAGATATAGCTACTATGTTTTGATGTTTTCAAGCTTTCCAAGGATGGATGGATGGGTGACTTCCCAAGCTTTGTAAGGAGACCCTATTCACTCAGTTTGGACTTCAAATGATCAAGTTATGATTCTTGGAAGTTGAAGGAAGAAGAGAAGAGAGCTTAAAAGTGACCAGTTGGAGCATTTCGTAAATTCATTCTTTATTATTATTTCTAAAGTGCTATTTCAAGTCATATCTAGATTCTACACTTCAAGATATTTCCAAAGGTACCAAGAACACCAAATTTGGAGTTTGAACGAAGATGTTATGCAAGTTGCAATCTATGGTGGCAACGAACCAGAAGAACAACAAACGAAGATGCTATGGGTTCGCCGCGGCGAAGGTCACATAGCCTAGCAAAACGTATAGCCCGTATCAGCCTTTTTCGAAGACCTATATAAGAGGGGACATGTTCTAGGGTTAGGGGGATGGACGGGAGAGGACCAAATCGGCCCTTTGGGGTTTGAGATCGGATCTTTTGAGGGACAAAGCCCTCCTTAGGGTTTCTTCCCTCTTGTTCATGAACAAGCAACACTTTGGGATAAGAGGGGAGGCTTGGTAGCAGCCCTTAAGCTTGGGAGAAGGACTAGAGATTTGCAGAAGAAGAGTGAAGACTCACCATGGCCATTAGAGTTTCTTCTTTCTCTTTTGTCACGTTTTATCCTAGATTTGTGATGTGTCAAACCTTTATTATGTTTTAATTTCTTAATCTAGGGTTTTGGTTGTATATTGAACATGAGTTTTATATCTATTTGTTAATTTTATGTTTTCTATTGTTTCCTATGAATGCACTTCTATTGATTTATACTTGTTTTTATTTACATATTGATTTCTATTTAATCTCAATATGGTGAATGGTTCCTTGCGAGATTTGACAAGGGAGTGAGGAATAATTTGATATAAATGAGTTAACCAAGTTTGCATGGTAGTGTAGAAAATATCGGTAATTAGGAGGCATGTGAGGTTCTTAGGTCTTAAAGCATCTCTAATACTTGGGGTTGAGTTGAGAAGCAAGAAACCTAGTGTTAGTCGGTAGGTTATTTGACCTTGAGAGAGGCTTATAATTAAATTAGACAAGAGTCGCCTTGGTGAGCATTTTCACAAAACAATAGAGTAGAATTTTGACTTAGATACAAGAGGATTGTACAATTACACCAAATACCCTAGGAGTTTATCATCTCTTGGTATCCCCTAGTTGCACAGTTCATTTGTTCGATTAAGCATTGTCAAGACCAGATTATATATATTTACAAATTAATAACACTATTACCAAAGGACTATTAGCTAATCCCCAGCAACGGTGCCAAAAACTTATTATAGACCAAACTGTATAATGCCATCGTAATGGCTTTAGTGCTGTCACTCGAAACTATTCATTCCGGAAACAGCGGCATGCAAACTTGTTACCCAGTTGCTTATGTGATGATGAAAGATTGATTTGCTCATTACGTAAATGTATTCATTAAAATTTGAGTTGGTCTTGATTATTGCGAAGTGGACGGGTCATAGTAATAAAGTGGATATTTAAAGTCGGTCTCGTTCCTACGGAATGATAAATCAAAGACTAACACCCATTTGCTCAAGATCATTGTTACTATTTGAACTCTATTATTATGATGATAGAGATGACTAAAATTTATCTAGATTCATTCCTTAATATATATGAAAATAAATTTAAATAAAAATGGGTTTGAGACTTCACTGAGTGAGACAAAACTGGATATAGATCAATGAGTAATAATCAATTTCTTCATCTTATCGATTCATAGCTCAGCTATAAATTGGAAAACTGCGTTTGTTAAAGATGCATGGTAGTATAGTTTGAATTTCTCCCTTAACCATAATTTTCATTGATTAAAGGTTCATATTCATTTTTGAGACATGATTATAATCAGTTACTTGTAATTTGTAGCCCTCTTTCTAAGATTTTAGTATTTTTCCTTTTTAGTACTTTTGTAAGACCCGGGAAAAAAACTAAAAATTTTAAATTTAGCTAGGAAGGGCAAAATGGTAATTTTGTCGGAATGGGATATGCTAAAACCTGTAATTTTTCTAGATATCGGATGTCGAGATGGACTTCACCGTTGAAATCGTCTCGCAAAATCTAGTCACCTAGACACATTTTGTTGAATTACGAGACCGTCATATTTTTCCCGAATTTCGAGGCGACGGGCGTCGAGTGGACCCAAAAAACGGGATGTTTAAAAATATCCCAAAAAATGTCAAATATTTAAAGAATGTCCATTTAAGATATATGAAATTTAAACTGAGACGAAATAAATTGTTTCGGGTCGAAAACGGACCGGGAAAGTGTGAGACGTGGCGAGATGTGAGTTAGTGTCTCATGTATATTATCAAGAAAATATCTAAAATAAAAATATCTCGATTTGATGCAGAAACCAGCGTTAGAGAGAGAGAGAGAGAGAGAGAGAGGAGGAGAAAAAGTAGCTTCTTGACGGAGTTTTACGGGTTTTGGCAGTCGGAGTCGTGGTAGAGTTCAAAGGCGCTCTGCGCGGCGAGAAACTACACGTGGAATGCAGGAATCACAAGGTTCGCGAGGTCAATTCGGGGTTTTCATAGTAGCAGAAGGCGGTGTCAGTGAAATCACGTTATTTGAGGTAGGGTTTTCTTCTGCTAGGTTTAATTTAAATCTAGGGCATGTGTGTGTGTGTCGAGAGTCTTTATCGGTTTTCCCGCCGACCCCATGAATGTGTTTTGGCCATAACTTGGCCATCACTCATTCGAATTGAATGATCCAAATTTCTGGGTAAACTAGACTTATAGGAGAACATATCTCCTTGACACAGGTATATCCAAATTCTGACCCCTTTGGACTGGCTTCGTTGAAGTGGGCTGCGCTATGGTGTGCGGCGGAGAATCGGGTGGGACCTGATTGTCATATTTTTTTATTGTTGGCACCGCAGCAGGGCGATATAACTTATTCGTCAGAACTCGTTTCGGGTTTTCTTAGACTATGGAAGCCCGTTGAGTAGATTCCATCCATGTGCATGTGGAGAAACGTTAGGTGATTATAACCCATTGAATCTATGTTTTTGTGCAGGAGTGTGCAGGTTGCTTGGTTGTGTCAATGTGAATAGCTGGGTTTTGACATGACCATCGCATGGCATGTTGTAGGCTACTGTATTGGGTAGGAATTGCAATGAGTTAGCCTAAGGAAGGCTGTATGACATTATTTATTTAGTCATGGATTGATGGATGCTAATATGCTTGATACGATATCTATACATATAATGGCATGAAATATATGGAACTTATATGCTTGCGATATATGTTTGCATGGTAATTGACATAAAGTACAACTGATGAGAATGGTTCATGTAGTGTGTATCATACATGTAACATGAGAAATTGCAGTGACATTAGCATTGCATATGCACAGGGACATCAACATATTGCATGTGTGTGCATGGGTATGGTCATCCATCATCAGTGTTGATGAATGGGTAGTGAGCTCGTACTTTGGACGACGTCCAATAAATGTCTCACGGTTAAAAACATAAAATAATATAAATAATGTGTGTTGGGAGGAGCAAGAAGGGGACCGTTAACCCCCTTAGGTGAAAAGCCGGGAACATGGGTGTAAGAGACTTGCAGTGTGATCCGAAAAGTTATGTGGGTGTAAGAGACCCTTGGTGTCATCCGAAAAGTTCTGTTGCCCAAAGAAGACACACGGTCATGGTTATCACATAGACTTCGAGTTGTGTGATAGGAGTCGGGATTGACTCGAAAATTAATTTACTTATAGGCACTTGCATTGGAAATGCGGTAGTGTTAAGGGCTCGGTATATGTGTGTCATTGAGTGCTTCTGTGGCGGTTGTCACCTTGGCATAGGCATGTGAGAGGGTCGGCGAAGTCACTTTCGGGATAGGCATGAAGACATTCTATGTATGTTTGTTGCCTTTTCTATATAGTAAAAACCCCTCGAATTAACATAATTACAAAGAGCCTTACACTTCTCTTTGCATCCATGTCACTTTGGATAAATTTGCTTGATAAAATAACTTTTCTTTATGTTCATGATTTAAGATAAGGTCAAGTCTATGACACGCAAGTGCCTGGATCATCTAGTAATGTCTGAATGTAAAGTCGAGTATCGACTACAGTTGGCAGCGAATTGAGATCAAACGCAAACTCTTAAAATTCCATCTTATTTGGACTAGAACACGTAGTGAAAGTTTGATCTAAACAACAAAAATTAAAGATCATAGACTATTGAATATTATCAAACTAAGATAAAATAAAAATAAATAAATAAAAATAAATTGTAACTAAAAAAATGGACTGAATCAATTTCCTGTAAAAAACAAAAACTATCAATGAAATACAGTGAAACAGTCAATTCCAGCACTATAGTACATTGCCCTGTTCTGTGTATGGATCTAGATTTGTCAAAGATTTCCTAATTGTTGGAATTGGATTTCTCCATATTCACCGGTTGGATACCCTTGCTTCTCTCGAAGACAAGATCAAACCAGCTATCTGTATTCCAAATCCTCTTACAAGATCTGGGTATTTTTCTTTCTCAATACTTCACACCCATTTCCTGTTGACAACAGACCTTTTGTATTTCCTTCTCAGGATTTTCGCAAAGTTTCTACCACTTAATTGGTGGCTCAACCTCCAGATCTATGGGTTCGTCCCTTTCACTTCGTCCCGGATCTCTAAGCTAACAGGGTTAGGAACTTACCTTTAGATTAAAATTGAACTCTCGATTATTTATATTGTTAAATACACCCCTCGACTTCAATTGGCGAATGGAGTTTATCAAATGAACTCTCAGAGATCAACAGTTCATCAATGGTAGTCAAGCATACCTAGAAAAGAATTTTCTCAGCTCTTAGGAATCTCAATCTTTGTGTCACGCAGGGGGCATCCTGGAAATCAGAGCAAGATAAATTCCCTCAACTGGTATTCGGTACTACCATTGGGAACTTATCAATTAAATAACAGAAATGAAATTTCAGCTCTACTCGTCTCTGCACAGTTCGCAGATTCAAATCTAGAAAAGAAATAAACTAAAAATAAAAATAAAGAAAATAAATAAAAATCTACTCTAAACTAAACCTTTGAATCCTCTCCTTTTCCCACTTTTTTAAGATAGTGAAGGCGGAGCTTACTTTTCTTATTCTAACCTTGTCTATTTATCTTGTCGAGAGTTAGGCCGAATCCCGAAGTTCGGAGTGGAATTTCCAAAAGCGACTTCTTGTCTATCGCTACCTCGAGTTGATGTCGCGACATGGATTTCCAACAATTTGCTCTTGTTCGGTCACGCTTCATTGTATTTTAGCAGTTCCTTCTTTGTTGTGATGATTAATGGTGGCGACATCGTTTTGTAAATCGCGACCTTATTTGCTGATGTTTCTCCATGATGTCGCGACCACGGTTTCATGTCGCGACATCATTGTCTTTCTCTTCTTACGGTTTTACGGTTGCGACCTCAATTTGTAAGTTGCGACCACCTTTCTGTTTGTAGGATGACTTCATGTTGCGACTTTCTTTTCTGGTCGCGATTGTGTTGGTCTTCTGCCTTCACATGTTTCAATTTTATGTCGCGACCTCAAGGTTATATCGCGACCTCTTTTGCTGCCCATTTCTATTCTTAGTCCGCGACCTCGGTTCTTTATTTTTAACCCAATTTCCTCCTTCCCATACGTATTCGGGATGATGTGACCTCTGGGTGATGTCGCGACCACGTGCTCTTTTTACGGCGTATTGTAGTCTCGATTAACCGAAGTAGTTGACCTTGATTTCTTACGCTCAGCTCTTCTTCCGTCGCGACCTAGTGAGTGGTCGCGACATAGTTCTAATCCTTGATTAGTAAATGAGTGCGACTTCGAGTTCTTGGCAGGAAGCGATTTGGCTTGAGTTGCGACCTCCTTTCAACCTATATTTTGGTTGCAACTGATCTTCTGTTGAGACCCCAATTCTGTTTTTATCGCGACCTCAGCGCTATGTCGCTACCTCAAGCTTGTATGTAGTGACCCCTCGAATGGAGCCTTTCATTTAAAAACTAGTTGCAACTTCATTTACTTGCAAAGACCTCTCTTGTGGTTTCATTGACGGATCCTTGTCGCGACATCAAAGTGATGTCGCGACCTCAAAGTGATGTCTCGACCTCAGTTATATTCCATTGGTGTCGCGACATCAGAGTGGTGTCGCGACATGAAGATTCTTCTTTTGAATATTTCCTTTAGTCTCGACCACATTTCCTTTGCCATGACCTCTTTCTTTGTTGCCTTGGTCATCACAGTCGTAACCTCTTTCTTGAATCGCGACTAAGCTTCTGTCGCAACTCAGATTTTCAATTGCGACTTGATTACGCCTTATAAATTTGGTTCTTAACTTTCTTTGAGATTTAAGCTTTTCTTGTATTTTCTGCAAATTAAATTTAGTAAAATATCCACATTTACGCATACAAATCACTTGATTTATCTTGTAACTATGCTCGGAAAAATGGATTAAAAATCTAATGAGTTTTGGACTCATCAAATTCCTCGAACTTAAGAATTTTGCTTGTCCCCGAGCAAAGAAATTAATAATTGTTTGTCCTCCAAACAAATAAGCTTAAATTTTAAGGACACTTTGCGATTCATACCACACAGTCTTTCTTATTCCACGCTTCTTCGGAAATAAGAATGCAGTATCATTTTAAATTTCGATTCGATTCGAAATAAATGATATACTTCATTCACAAATTTCTTGGTGAAATAGTATTTGAGCAGATTTGACCAATAAGTCTTGTTACGTATTATTGTGTGCGAGGTCTTCAATCATTTTCATCTTCATGTTGAATTTAATTAATCTTACGGGAGTTTTCTTGAAGCTGTTGGTGAAGTCCCACAGCCTTGTTTTCATATTGATCTCCTTTAATGTAGGTAAATTCAACCTTGAATCAGTGAGGTCTTTCGAGGCTTGTAATGTTGGGCTTAGGTAATTGGGTAGATAATGGGAAAATTTAAAGTTGCAAATCACCGAGTTTCCACGCTTTCCTTTTGCAACTTGTTGCCTTGATTTCTTTATTTTTCTTCTTTGTACTTGATTCTCCTCATTCTTGGCATTCCATCTTTTAACTTCTTTTTTATGGAATTTTAATTTCCATATGCACTTTAATCGAGCAAGTTCCACTTGTTCTCAAACTCTTTGCTTATGTTTTTCTAGGTTGGGAATAGTACAATGTTATGTCTTCTTAATTTCATGCTCTTAGAGAACTTTAGAGCACAGCAACTCCATATACCGATTGGCATTAAGTGCTAGGTGTTCGCCTGCGAAGCAGTCTCTTTTCGTTAATTTTAACTTGCTCTTGCTTGCGCCTGCGCCGTAACATTTGGAAATATTTTCCCCCCGAACTTGTTCTTGCTTCCTTCTGATGAGCACCATCTTGAAGCTGGATAATTTGGGCTCTTCTTGCAAGAATGTGCAAGAAAGAAATTTTAGTTTTTCGATTACTGTTATTGAAGAAATAAAACATTTGGCTCAAATTAGAAACTAGAGGATATGCTTTAGCATATATTGAGAGTAGGCTTGGAAAAGCTCAAGCGCCAGGATAGCCTGTCCTTCTTATTAATTGTTTTTACCGATTTAAAGCCTCGTCAATAATCTAACAAGTTCTAGGACTATGGACTCTTAATCACGAATTTCCCGAGAAGATGTTCTGATTCCTCTCAAAGTTTAATGAGTTTTGTTGACCAAGTGTATTATTTCTTCAAGACTTGTACTTATTCACTCTCTATTTACACTATTTCAACCAAGTGCTTTGTTCCATCAGCAATAACCATTTTTCCAATTTTTGCAATCTAAACTGAATTTAAACAATGCAGGTTGCATCTCCTAATTTCCAGTTTACTAATCTACGCCCTTATTTTTCTTGCAAATTTTGTTCTTGGGAAAGAACAGAATTGTTTATTTGATCCTTGTATAGACAAGGCACTCATTCTTTTCATGCTAAACAGAAAATGACACAAACCTGAGAATTTCTCGAAGTCGCTATTCATCCATCAAATAAACATCCTAATTATTCACAATCAAAATTTTCATTCATGAAGGAAAAAGCAATCCAACAAGCGAAAAGTAACTATAAATGAAAATTCAATAAAACACAAGACATAATTTGGATAGAACAAATGGATTTCTATTAAAATTTGGGAATGTATATATTGATAACATCTTGAAAAACAGGTTTCCTTTCTTCTTTTGCAAGCCTTTTTAGGTATTATGTTGGGAGGATCTACATCAAAACTGGCTATGTTGGGATCAAACTTAGGAAATTTCATTTCAGATGTTTGTTACTCAACTGCAGGTGGAATTTCTTTGCCTTTTGAAGATATCTCATTGTTTGAATTGCAGCTGCGTGAATGAGTGTAATCTGCCTCTTTCCACACGATTATTGCTCCTTCCCACACCGAGAAATACATTCTAGCAGTTTGGACAAGTTCTGATTGATCAAGTCCATGCTCTCCAACCAGGTTTTTCTTATATACTCATCATCGTCTTCCAACTGTTGATCTATTTCTTTCATTATTCTCTCGAACTCCTTGAACAGTTCCTTGTATAAATGCTTGAACCCATCAATCTTCCTTAGCATGTTATTCTCCATTTCTGTCTCTTTCTTCTTCAGTATGTTAAGCGATTGACATCGCGCAGATTGATTATTATAAAATGCTTGCATGGCTTGTCTTTATTCTTTCATCATCTTTTCTTCTTGTTTCTTGATTCCTCCTTGTATTCTTCTTCTTTGATCCTCAGTTTCTTCCATGTCTGCTCCTTCTTACAGTGCGGCTTCGCCAGTCTTCTTTGATCTGTTGTTGCCTTTCCCATTTCGATTCTCTCTCTTCCATCTCCTTTTCATTGCTCCCGAGCATTTCCATGATTTGATATTTCCCTCTTTATGGACCATACATGCTAACGAACAATTGTTCTTAATATGAATGGTGTTATTTGGCACTTCTTCTATTTCTCTTCCTTGATTCTCTTCATTAACCTCTTGCTGCGGCTTCTATGTCATTTGTATTTGTGCTTTTTATCTCTCTTTCCTTTGGGTCCCCAGTTGCCAGGTTAGGGTGAAGATACCCTTAGACACTTTTCTTCTTAACTACATGCCCAGCCGCGTCTTGATGCGGAGTACGGTGATGGTGGATGGGTGAGATCATCCTCTTTGTTCTTTGGCGTGATAACCTTTGATAGACTCCTCGATCAAGCTCCCAATGTTTATCTTGTATCCTTTTTGCGGGCGCTCCTGAATCATTGCCTGCGATCTCTTCTTGAACTAAGGTGCCCGTTGGGACTATTAGGGTGAAAGTAAAGTGAGCCTTTGCCTCAGTACATCGGGGATATCCCTCTTGATAGAGTGGTGCGGGTCATTTTTGGTGGCCTCCCATTTCCCTCTTCCTGCAGTCAGCAGGTGTAATATCTTTCCATGGTTGGGATTTTCCATCATCTTTTTGAATTTCGGTCTATGTTTGAGGTCTTTCATCTTGAAGACCTTGTTTATCTTTTGTGCACTAAAAGACACCCATACTCCCCTTACAAACACTGTGTTGTCCTCTCTCATTCCCACCAGATTGGCATAAAATTCTCCTTACCCTTTGCCCATGGCTTTGGTGGCACATTGCTTCTGATAACCCCCAGGCCTCTTTTCTCTTATAGCCTACGAAAAGGAAATTAACATCCCAGATCCTCTTGCATCCCACGAGCTCTTGTCAAAATATGCTTTCTTCCACGGCTATGGGCCGTGCGAGATAAAGGCTTGAATTAATCATCCGTTGGTTGATTATTCTCTGCCTCTTCTCGATTTTCTGTTCATAATGATTTACGCCTCAGTTGATGTTATTTGTATCTCTTCCTTTACTCGACATTTCTCGCATAATCTCGTTGATCAATCTATTAAGATTTGCGACGTCGTCCTAATTTGCTGCCATTAGTGAAGAATTGCGAGGGTATTGCTTTGCTTTCTGGTTCTAGGGTTTCAAGATTCAAGAAGATGAATACAGAAGTGGAAAGGTTGGAATGAATTGCAGTTTAATGGACTTTTGAATAGAACAGACGTTGGGCTCAATGTCATGATTGCGATATGAGGGTCGAGACATTAAATTTTTGAGCCACTTAATTAATGATGTTCACTGAATCCTATTTTTAATGCTGGAATATCCAAAATGAAAGGTTTAAAAACCTACTTTTATTGAGTCTTGGATTATTCTGGTTTCTGACATAAAGATTTTTATTTTGACACGAAATGTAGTCTGTAGGAACTTTGATGTCTGACTTTCTTTTCTACTTTATTGTTTTCATATCTAGCATTCTTGGTTGCAACTTTTGGATTAGTGTTGTGACGGAAAGAATTTGGAATCTTCTTTGAACAATTAAATTCCACACGACAATTACAGTCAATTCAAACCCGATCGAAATGAATACAGCTTCGATTCATCTTTACGTCGTGTAATATTGACAAAATCATCCGCTATGCATCGTATTCCAAAATTTAAGCACAGGGCAAATAAAATTCCCCAAACTTTCCAATCATGCCATATTAGAGACAAAATTTAAATAAAATCGAGAAGATTATCGCGCTGTCTCTTATGCAGGTGAAATACGATTCTTACTCTCCCTTTTACCCAAATCTTTCATTGTCTCTGAAACTAACAAAAATATTTACCCTCTTTCTTCATTGAGAAATGTAGATCAATTACCTGACTATTAGAAATTTAAACACAAAAATTATAAACTATAACAAGAAAAAAACTTAAAACAAGCGTGTGATTTGCCTTCCCTGTACTCAATTTTAGTCTTTAAAATTTATTGTGGACTTCTTTGTATAATTGTTCTGTTTTAACTGAAATTTTCTCATTCGAACTAAGAGTCATTCTTCTATTAAAACTCTCGAGGTAGTGCTTTAATCTCGACCATTAACTTTGAATTCCTCATGATTCTTTGGTTACAAGTGTCAACGCCCCAAATTGTGTGCTTGATCTCTTGTATATAGATCGCTCGGGTTTGGTTTAGCATTCTGGAAGAGTCTTGATGCAGGTTGAATAACGGGCTTGATCTCACATGTGAATTCCTCCTCGAAGTGCGTTTATCATCTTCATTTTTGTTTTATCTTTGTAGGTCGACATATCACCAGGCTTCATTCCTCGACTCTTCCAATTCATTTTAGGTACGGGTAGCCTCTCTTGCTGCTTGACCTTGAAATCAAAATTTAGCTTCTTGATGGCCATGGCACATATTCTAGCTCGAGGTAGGTGACAAGATTTCCAGGCAGAGTTTGTATAGGACATTTCGATGGGAGTTTAAAGCGATCCTGTATGCCTAGAGTGCATCATCAAGCCAAAGAACCGATCTTTTATCTGGAACTTCACAGTCTTTTCAAGAATTTTCTTTATCTCCTTTGTGTTGGAAACTTGACTTGTCCATTTGTTTGAGAATTTATACGAGCCTCATAATGTGTTTGATACCATATCTTGCTCATGAGTTTGTGAGCACCTTATTTACAAAAATGGCTCCTCAAATCAGCGATTATGGTTCTGGGTGTCCCAGGCTCTGGCGAGAATATTTCTTTAAAAATCCACAGCGCCAATAGCATCATTCTTGGGACAATTTCTTGCCTCGACCCGTTTGATACATAATCCACCAGGAGTATGTATATATTTCTAATTAATTTGGAAAAGGCCCCGTAAAATCCATTCCCCCTTACATGAACAATGCACCACCAGGATACCTTGTAGGGGCATTTCATGCCTTTGCTGATATTTCCCATTCTTTGGCATTGATCACATAGCCACTGCCCATTCAAAGCAGGTCCTTAAATAGTAGGCCAGTAAAAATCTATTGGAGAATTTTGTGGGGCTGTTTTATCTCTTGCAAAATGTCCTCCCGTATGGTGATGCATGACGACTCTGTAAAATCTTGCTTTGCTCACCTTAATTTACACATCTCCTTATAATCGGATAATCTCCTCTTTTAAGCGATAATGGGTCATCCCGGATGTAATTTTCTTTGTCCCGGAGTCCTTAGCTTTTTTTCTCTCTTGGTAAATTTGAATTCTGGTGGCATAATTCATAAATAAGAAGTTCTATCTGACATACCGAGGTGATTAGGTGGCCATGGCTGGAATACTTTGCTCATGCAGGAAGGTACCTGTTTATTTCTCTTTGTTTTTGGCCTGCGGGTTTCTCCCTCTTGACAAGTGATCGGCCTTTATCACATTGTCACAACCTCTTATCCTTTTATTTCTAAATCAAATTCCTGTAATAACAATACCCACCTGATCAGTCTTGGATTTGCTTAACTCTTTGCCATCGGATATGTTGTTGCATGATCGGTGTGTATAATACTATGGGACCCCAGAAGATGTATGGCTAAAATTTTCACATACAAATACTATTGCCAACATCTCCTTTTAATTAGTAGAGTAATTTTCTACGAGCTTCGTTGAAGGTTTCTTTGTATAATATATAGCCTTGAACACTTTTATTTACGTCTGTCTGACTCCATTCTGAAATCACTAGCATCACGACAACTTTCAAATTCTGATTTCAATATGGTTTTGCCATGATGGGGGCTTAATGAAGTATGGATTTGATTTCTTGAAAACATTACGTGGGGATTCATCAAAATAGAACTTAGTATCCTTTTCGTGTCATAATTAGTCTAGCAATTTTTGAAATCCACGATAAATCTTACAGTAAAATCGACATGTCTAAGAAACTTCTAATTCCCTTTCTTGTAGTGGGTGGCATTAAATTTCTTATAATTGGAAACTTTTGCTTGATACACCTGCAGCCTGTACCCAATCATGTACCCCGAAGACCAATTATACCTTAACCATAAAATGGAATTTTTCCCGATTCGATTTAGATTCTTGTCCTTGCACCTTTAGTCGCATCCCGAGTTATCGCAGACCTTTGTTGGCTGGATCCATACCTTTGTAAAATCATCAAGCAGAAGATCTCCATGGCACACGCTAAATCCAAAAAAGTAGACATAATGCATCTTTGGAAGGTACCGGAGCATTACCTGAGCCAAATGGCGTTCTCTAAAAAGCAAAAAGTACCAAATGGGCATGTAAAAGTTGTTTTTCCTTGATCCTCGGGTCTGATGGAAATTTGGTTATATACAGAGTGCTTACGTTCTTATTCGGTATCTTTGAATTCTATTCCCAGCGTAGGAATTAAGGTTGTCTAACATTGTATCTTGTGGGAATCCATAGGTCATCTCCACGGGAGTAGTGCATTGTTGATCAGTAGGAGCTATCCTCCCAAAAAAGTGTAATTTAAGGAATTATAAGGGTTGTGTTGTTTGATTGAATGATTGATTGATTTAAATATTTTAAAATAGAAAGATGATTGTTGGGATTCTTAGGTTTCCACTCACTTATGATCACGTAATTCCCACCTCTTATTTTACAGTCTCATCTAAGAGCCATTGATAAATGGTCTTCGATGGAAGATTTATCCTTAAATGCTCTTTTGAAAGAAAAGATGATTGAATGATGTTAAGCACTTGTTCTAATTAGGTCGGACTCTTAGCTTGCATTTATGTCGAGCACAGCGTGTCTGAGATCTCTAGTTCACCGTTGTCAAGGATGCAACAAAAGGAGTTTTACGGTTCAACAAGCGGTAACATCACACGATCCATTGAGGTATAAAGAGGTGAGGGAATTTCCCTTGATCGGGGTGAGTTTCAAGTAGAACCCCGACATAGAAGTTTAGAACTCCATGGAACTATAGGACAATCATAATTGAGAATTTGTCATAAAAGAACTTTGAAAAGTAGAATTCAATTGAAAGCCTAAAGATGAAAATACGAGAATATTGAGAATGGAAACAAAATAACAAGGTTCCTCTTGAGAAGATTACATGTGCTTGAAATCAAAAAACCCAGAAAAATAAAGTCTTCAACCCTAATCAACAAGTCTTCACCTCCAACTATGGAGAAGAACTCTTCTCCTATGAAAACCTAACCTTAGTGATCAAGGCGCCTTCTGTGTGTCTATGGCTTTAATACCCCTCTCGATGCGATCCAGCATTAAAGTTGATTACAAGTGTGCCCTTGCGTTAAGATTGGATTCTACTCCAATTCACGAGTTCGCTACAGATTGTGGAATTTTATGTTAGTGGTGTCTTAGGTACACTTCAGCTCTGTCACTTTTACGCATAGGTGTCTGGTGTTACATGTTGAAGGTGTCTGGAATTTTTGAATCCTTTACTTTTGCATGAGTGTGCAAATTTTTATATTGAAAGGTAACAAAATTTTACTTTGCTCTTTAATTGCTTTTCGGCATTATTTGCGAGTTCTGAAACTTCCTGTCGATTTACCGCAACATCAACAATGATCCATATTTGCTTCAGGACATAAATCTTTGTACAATTATGCATTAGACACGAAAGACACGAGTCAAAGAAAACCTGAGCGATTAAAAGTACTGCTCCCTTAGGAAGTTCTTTCCACGATAGGTAAAAGAGGCGAGGAGCCCTATATTGATTTATTTGAAAGTTACCATTTCCCCTCTAATGCATACTGGTTACTCTTTTTGGGAGTGTAACATCATCTCCATGTTGTGTGGATGTTCATGGAGTCCTTGTGGGTTAACGGGGAATCCCTTGGTATGTTCATTAAACAGATGTTGCTGATTTCCGGGATGATCCATTTGAGGTAAAATGTTATCTTGAAACACTTGACTTATTAAGGATTCCTTAGAATTTTTGGGGGGTGCAATTCTTACAAGTCTGCCGTTGCTCATTGCGAGCCCAAACCGACATGCACTAAACCTACTCGTCGAAAGCTTACCCACTGGATTTCTTACAAAACAATTAAAGAGTGGAGAGCGTCACTAGGATTTGCAATGCAATTGCAAATTACCTCTAGCTTTCTTCAAATCAACTGGGTTGGTTGCCACTCCCCGGCAACGGCGCCAAAAATGCTTCGTTCTTATTCGTATGCTGAATTCTATTCCCAAGCGTAGGAATTAAGGTTGTCTACATTGTAATACTATGGGAATCCACAGGTCATCTGCACAGGGAGTGGTCTAAATTTGTTGATCCGTAGGAGCTATTCTCCACAAAAAGTGTAATTTAAAAAGGAATTATGGGGTTGTGTTGTTTGATTGAATGATTGATTGATTTAAATATTTTAAAATAGAAAGATGATTGTTGGGATTCTTAGGTTTCCACTCACTTATGATCACGTAATTCCCACCTCTTCTTTCAGTCTCATCTAGGAGCCATTGATAAATGGTCTTCGATGGAAGATTTATCATAAATGCTCTTTTGAAAGAAAGATGATTTGGGTGATGTTAAGCACTTGTTCCCAATTCATTCCAGGACTCTTAGCTTGCATTTGTAATCAAACCTGGCGTGTCAAGAGGATCTCCTACGTTCACACGTTGTCGAAGATCTTAACTAAGGTTTTACAGTTTCAACAAGCGGCCCAACATCACCTGATCCATTGAGGAACAAAGAGGAATTGAGAATTTCCCTTGATCGAGGTGAGTTTTCAGTAGAACCCTGACATAGAAGTTTAGAACTCCATGGAACTTATAAGGACAATCATAATTGAAGAGAATTTATTCATAAAAAGAACTTTGAGAAAATTAGAATTCAATTGAAAAGCCTAAAGATGAAGAATACAGAATATTGAGAATGGAAACGAAATATGAGTTCCCTACGAAAAGATTACATGTGCTTAAATCAAAAAGTAGAAAAATAAAGTCTTCAACCTAATCAACAAGTCTTCACCTCATTATGGGAGAAGAACTCGTCTCTATGAAAACCTAACCACAGTGATCAGGCGCGCCTCCTTGTGTCACATGAAACTTGCCCCTCTCGATGCGATCCGCGTTAAAGTTGATTATAAATTGTGCTTTGCTAACGTTAAGATCGGATTCCTACTCAATTCAGTAGTTCACTGCAGATTATGCAGGTACATGTTAGTGGTGTCTACCGGTACACTTTGCTCTTATCACTTTTACGCATAGGTGTCTGGTATGTGAAGGTATCTGGGTACACTTTAGTCTTCACCGGCTTTGCATAGGTGTACGGTACATGTTGAAGGTGTATAGGTACCGCGCTCTTTGGTGCTTTTCCGACATTGATTGCGGTTCTGAAACCCGCGATCGGTTGCGACATCATGATGATCCATATTTGCTTCACGGGACATGGAAATCTTTGTACAATTATGCATTAGACACGAAAGGAACCTGCACAAGTCAAAAACACAAAAGCAATTAAAAGTACCTATCCTCACGCAAAATGTGGGCAAAGTGTGACTTGAATGTGCTAAGTTCAGCTATAATTACTGCTCAATTGTGTATTCATCACCCCTGACCTAAATCTTGCTAGTCCTAGCAAGATTCGAGACTAGAATACCATTGGTTATGAACTCCAACAAAGTTCGCTCGAATACAGTTAAACTGCAGAGTTCCTCGAAATAGCAAATATGAGCAACAATACTTCACTACTTTAGTATGCACTAAGTATGACTCATTTTAGAGTAACCACAGGTCTTAAGCGATGAACATAACAACAAGCTAACCACAAATCGGTATTCAAATAGGGACCATGGAATTGAAGAAAAATAAGGTGGTCATGCGAGCATTGAACTGAAATGATCGATATTATAGAAACCATTTAACATAAACATAGAACTACTATGCATAAAGTCAAAGAAACAACGAACCTGTTAGAATAAGGTCTTAAATGTTTGTAATGACCATGAGGTGAGCAAGGAAAAATAGACAAAATGGGTGTTGTTGGCATAACATGGGTGAGTCTGCTACCCAATTGCAGCTACCACCTAATCTGGCACAATAAGCTACTACACAGCGTCATCCTCATCATCTACAAGAAGAAAATGCATCCTCATCGGTGAGTCATCAAACTCCTGCGAATCTCCTCAGTCGGGAGAGTGGCATGCCTTGACACAGTCTCCTCGGAAAATATGACTCGAGCCTAGAGAGCCTCACGGTCAGTACATACATTTCCTCAAATGCATTTGAAGCACCCTTTTATTCGACGCTCCATTTTCTTCAATGGGGATGAGCTCATAGGTGTCGGTGCTGTAGATGAATGTACCCCGGGAATAGCCACTGGAGGCTGTGAAGGCTGGGGTCTCGTGGATGCGGCTCGGCTCTTGGCCTCCATTTGTTTGTAATAAGGCTAGCCTAGGAAGCACCCTCTTTTCCTTAAGTAGCTCCTCGTTCATGGCTTCCCTGAGACTCGTCCTGAGAGATGGGAATGGAATATGTCTAACTGTCACGAGAGGCTGGAAGTCCCTAAGTCACACACCATGACTAAAGCATAATGATAAGTTTCCGGTCAAACCTCATATAAAATGAATTTGTTCTCTGGCAGGGAGATTTCTCATTGCCTTTAGGTCAGGTTCTATCATGAATAATCTTATTCATCGATACATGTCAAGCGAGCTTCCAGTGCAATTCTTTCGCCCTTAAGCCATTCATGGTCCGCCGGGGTGAGTGCATAACTCTCGTGAACAAGCGGGCATCGTCGGTGATAGCCACAAGTGGAGTAAAGGTCGGTCTGACGTGGCGGACATCTTGTAGGAATGGCTGTCGAATCGGGGGGTAATTTGTATGCAACACATCCAGTGGTCTCTAGTAAGGTCTCGGCCCGTTGATTTTCTTTCATATTGGTACTCTAAAACTCAGAACAGCGGTAGGTAAATATCCTGAACCTCGTGCACACAAGCGCATATTATGTTCTTGAATAACACCTGATTGGATGAGGTACGGAATGTCTCCTTCACACCTCTCGCGGTGAAATCCCTATTCTGGTGGTAGGCCCATTTTCCTGCTCTGGCAGAGCCCTCAGAACATAGCCTACATCTGTCATCATCATCACTCTCTAATGCTTCCTCACTTTGAAGACGAGATCTATTTGCTTCCTTTGCCTTTCTTCTTGGTGCAGCGAGGCCAAATTTTCTTTTCTTCACGGCCCGGCTGTAGAGGAGCTGAGCGCTTTTCTTTCAGGTATTCTTGGATCTTGCCATGGAGTATGGCAAGAATGGCGATGATGCCCCCGGATGGCCCACACATATAAAACAATATCAAAACAATCTCGAGAAGTCTTAGGGCTAGTCCCATACAAATCGAATGAAATTTCCTCCCTTATCATCAGTAGGAAACTGAACCACCCAGTAAAGAAAACCACCTTAAAATAATAAAACAGAGTCCGTATCTGATAGTAGATAAAACACAAAATTGCTCTCAGGAGGGTTCTCGAGAGGCTTACCACGTACGTACGATGAATGGAGAAAGTCAGGGCCTAGCGAAGGAAACAACGGCATAAACAAGCGAGGGAGTGGGTTGCTTGTGTGAGGGAGGGCACAAAGGGTTGGGGTTTGGTTTGTTTCCCAGAGAATGGATGGGTTGTGAATATCGAATGACCTGAAATTTGGGGTTAAAAACCCTATTTGCCCAAAGCAGGTCGCATGTGCGGTACGCGTTAGTGGTGTGCCGGTACACTTTAGCTCTTTGCCTTTTTTGCGCAAGGGTGTCAGGTACATGTTAGTGGTGTACCGGTACACTTTGGCCACTGCCTCTTTTTGCGAAAGGTGTACCGGTACATGTTGAAGGTGTACCGGTACACCTGTTCCAATTTGGCATTTTTTTTTTTCATATATATTTTTGAAAATTTGGAACAGTGGTGCCGATGTAAAATTTGTCCTTGTCAACCGCCTTCCATCCCGGGTTTCACTGCATGCTCACCTTTTCTTTTGCTCATATTCTACCCAAACTGACTGTATTCACGGAGTTGGTCACTGTAATTCCTTCTTTGGATACTTTCAATCTTTCCATGGGGTCTACTGCTTTTCTAGTGATCAGGGTTCTTAGGGTTCGAACTAACTTGGCAACAAGCTGAAATAGGTACGAGGGGTGAGGCAATCTGAGGATCGCGAGTGTACATATAAATAATAGCCTTTAATCATTTCAGGTTATGCGAGATGTTCCTCGAGACTATATTCATGTATTTAACATGACATGCCAAATTGATGCACAATTGGGAACCGCAGCGGGCAAGATAAAAGTATGGCGATTGGAGTGCATGGTTTGTGTAATGAGTAATAAGAGGGGCGAGCCTTGAGAGGATAAAGTCAAAGATGAATATAAAGATTTTTGTGCATGCTTGACTAAAGTGTACATCACGATGAGATGATGTAAAGTGTGTATGAGATCATGCGGCTATGTACATTGCAGGTCAAGTATTATACCTAAAAGAGTCATAATTTGAAAAATTTGACCATACCTTTGAACATGTAACAAGCGCATAGTTAGGTTCGACGGTGTACGCCCACCCCCTAGCGAAACAAGCATTGCCCTCGATGCATAGAAAGCTAGGGTACCCCGCATGAGCGGGGGCGACATAGAAATTAGGTCCCCTATTTTTATTTTTTATTTTATTTTTTATGTTTAATGAATAGCAAATGAAATAGAGACAATAGAGATAAAATGCAAACGAAAATAAACAAAATCGAAACTATATACAAATGATTGAGCAATTTACTTTGAAGGGGAATCTGAGTGGCGGATCTACAAATCCTCACTATGCTCTTGAAGATTGAAATGCTCGAGGAATGGCTTGGCGTTGACCGTGACTTTGAAGGACTTTCCAGTATCGGGATTTTCAATCTCCATGGCTCCGTATGGATAAACTACTAGCCAATGATGAATGGGCCGATCAACGAGCGAAGTTGTCTGGAAGAAGTGCAGCAGGGAGCTATCTGACCCAGTACTTTGGTTTAGTTGAGCGTTCAGAACAATAGATTTGTCATGGAACAACGAGCGCGCTCCTTGTAAATTTGGGAGCTTTCATCGACTCTGTTTACTATTCATCAAGCTCATTTAGTTCTGACAAGCGCTGCTTACCTGCTTGAGTTAGATCAGAATTAAAAGTTCTAATAGCCCAGTAAGCCCGGTGTTCCATTTCAACTGGTAGATGACAAGCCTTTCCATAAACAAGCCTATAGGGAGACATACTAAGAACAATTTTAAAGGTGAATGCGTTGGTGAAAGGCATCAATGGTCGGGTGATAATCTTACAGATTTGGGACGCCGTTTCAAATGTTTGATCTCACGATAGATAATTCAGGCTTGACCATTAGTGTAGGTGGTATGCAGTTGAAACTTTATAGGTGACTCCATATTTTTGCAGTTTTCAAAGATCGATTCTGAAATGGAGTCCACCATCACTAATAATTAGGAGTATTCAAAAGCGGAAAAATGTGTTCTTTTATAAATTTCAAAACAACCTTGGCCATTAGTTCGTCGGAATAGCCTCGACCCACTTTGACACATAATCAACGGATAACGGAATGTACTAATTACCTGAAAGGAACTGACCCCATGAAATCTATACCCCAGCGGTAAAAATTTCAGTAGATTAAGATGGGGGAGTGTTGCAAAGGCATCATGTTTTCGTTTTGTGACCCTTTAATTGTTGGCATTGAGCACACGTTTACAAGTGAGAGCAATCTTTAAATGAGTAGGCCGGTAAGCCATTTATAATCTTATACGCTATTTTCTTGCGGAGAAAATGCATAAGCGGAATAGCAAAGGTTAGGATCACGATGCGCTCATCGTGGGCACACATCTTCTCATTAATTGATCGGGGCCGGTATTTAGAAAATAGATATGGATCATCAAGTATTCTTAATATCGCGAAAAAATTTCTTTTACGATCCATTGTGTTGGGATTTGACCCGGTGACTAGGTGATTTACAGTAATACATTACCAAAGACGATGAACAAGACGAAAAGTTGCTCATCGAAGCGTTGCATATCGTTGTGCCATGAGAGTGGATTCTACGGAACTAAGCGAGATAAATGGTCAGCCAACACATTCTTGACCCCCTTTTTATCTTTGATGGTCAGATTGAATTCTTGACATAGTAAAATCCACCTAGTTAACTTAGGGCTTGGTGTCACAGCAGAGGAAGCGGTGCCCGGTCTTTGCATGATGCGTGAAAATGGATTACGGGAGGCTTCTGATGTATGACTGAACTTTTCTAGGGCAAAGGCGGCTGACTAAAAACTCTTTTACGTAGTTTGTGTAGTTACTTGAGTGGAGTCTAGTGTCTTCTTTGGCATAATAGATTACAAAGCCTTTTTGTCTTCCACTTTTGTCACAAAACAGCCCCTATGGCATAATCACTGGCGTCACACATGATCACCAAGCGGAGTTCGATTAGGGACCGCCATGATGGGGGCGACACTAGCATAGTTTGAGATTAACAAAGCGTCTTCCTGGCTTGTGACCATGCGAAAGGACATCTTTAGCAAGCAATGTACATAAGAGAGGCGGCTATAGCGCTAAATCTTTATAAATCTCTTATAAAATCAAACATGTCTGGCGTCGATGCATCTCTAACACACACTTAGGAGTAGGTAAATTGGAGATCGCTCGACTTTGTGCCTCGACATGATTCTAGTTTATTTTCTGTGGCTGAGACGATCATACATCTGTGAGGGTGACATCTTTGATTTAACACAAGGTTTTCTCTTGACATCTCTCAGAAACTTTTGGTGATTCTCAAGCGAGTCTAAATAAGTCTGCGAAATCATCCATGAAGATTTCGAGAATGATTTCTATCATGTCGAAAATTCCCATCATGCAGTTGGAAAGTTAAGTTGCATTACGCAATCCATGAGACGTTTCCTAAGTAGTACGGACATGTGAATATGGTTTTCTCTTGATCTTCAAGCTATCTGTTGATTTGTAGCTTTGGTACCATCGAAAGCGATAAATTCATGCCTGCAACTCTCTACGACATTTGATCAACAAATGGAAGAGGAAAATAGTCCTTTAAATTACGCGACCAAGTTCTGCCTTATAATGCATGCGGACATGACACAGTGACACGGTAGGATGAGCTCATTATTTTCATTGCGACCCACGGTAACTCAGTTTGCCATTTGCACGTGATGGGGTAGCCCACTTCTTTATTCTTGATGGGTAAATAACACCCACCATCGAGTTTTAATACTTCCTTCTTTACCACTTCTTTCATTATTGGGTTTAGTCGTCTCTGTGGTTGCCTAGAGGGTTTAACATCCTCGCCCCAAATGATTCTATGTGTGCGAGATAAAGTATAATTCCTTAATATGCAATTGTCCGCATCTAAATGGAGTTCTGTGTGTTCTCGATATCTCAAAGTTGATTTTCTTGATTCATCTCTAAGGAGGAAGATATGATTCTAGGAAGATTTCTTGCACCCCTAGAAGGCATATTTGAGGTGTGATGGTAAGGGTTTTGACTCGAGCTTAGGTGGCCTCTCTTCATAAGGCCAATGCCTTGTCCTCGTTTGGTGGCAATGGTTGGAGTGGGGTGCCCACCCATTCACTTTGCCAATACCTCGTTATGCTTTCGATTATGGAGTGTAGGAATTAGATTCTAGTGTGGTCACTTCCTCCGTCCCGACTCGGGCTTACGAACGCATGACATAAGGAGATTATCATGCTGAGACATTGTCTAGTATTTATGTACACGGAATCGACCATGTTGACCTCACACACTTCATCTTCATACCCATTTCCCTTGATAACATTAAGATATTCAGTGTAGTCCCATATTCCCAAATGATAGTGTGCATTCAGCCTCCCACAATGTATAATGGCATTAGCGAGTTGCGGAATTAGTGCAGAATCCTTTGAGAATTAGGTTCCTTGATTCCACCACGAGGTTGAGTGTCGAGCACAACAAAATCCACGGGGAAGTAGAACTTGTCACTTGCAATGCATCCTTCACTATCCCTCTAGATTTTTACAACATGGTAAGCTAATTGGAGAGTGATATTGGTTGGCTAAATTCTCTAACCACAGGTCCATTATATCTTGTGTATGGCGACAAATTAACACTCGCCCCTAAATCCGATAGAGCATGTCCCGACTTGGAATTCCCACTGCTACTATAGAAATGAAGTAGGAGCTTCACGGGATCTTTGTATTTTGGGGCGAGTTGTTCAGTCGATTAAGGAGTAGATTGTTCGGTCATGATGCCTCCCTTATTGACTCCTAGTTTCCTTTTCTGGAGTACCTGATCCTTTAGAAGCTAGCATATGATGGAATTTGCTTAATAGCATCTAGTAAAGGAATGTTCAATTTCACTTGTTTGAACAATTCGCGATCTCAGAATGGTTATTCACTCTCTTTCAGGGTTCTCGGCTATGAGGATATGGGTTGGAGGAATATACGTGCCTTATCTTCCTGCGGCTCATATCAAATAACTTTGTTGTCCTAGAGACATGAGGCTTGTCTGATACCTCATCATCTCTGATCGATTCACTTTGAGACTCTTGTAATGGTTCTTTGGTTGGGATAGTTTTGTCAACTACCTTACCACTTCGAAGAGTAGTAACAACCTTACAATGTTCAAAAGTACCCTCACTTGGACTTGAAACTCCCACACTATTTTGACCTTGTGGGTTTTGGATGGGTTGAGATGGGAGTTTCCCTTTCTCCTGTTGAAAATTACCCATAGAGGAGGTCAGCTTAGTTATTTGGGATCTCCACATTATTGTAGATTAATTACGTGTTTGTGGATTGTTGGGTCTGTCTGGCCCCGTGTTACTATATCCTCCAAACTTCTCTTATGAGGAGGTTGATAAGGGTGTGGATTTGGATTCCCTTGATTCGACGGATGGAAACCTTGATTAGAGTTCATAGGAAATCCTTGGGGGCCTTAATTCTAAAATTGAGGGACTGAATTTGGAAAACCTTGGTTGTTTGGCAGGTTATGTGGGCCTCCCTCATTTCTCCAACTAAAATTAGGATGCTTACCCCATCCAGGATTATATGTTTCAGAGTATGGAGGTGAAGGCTTCCTTTGGTAGTTAAGAGCATTAGCTTGCTCTATCACGGTGCTCCCTTAGCAGGAAGGTTTGGGCGGTTGATAGTTGAGTGTGTAGAGTCATCACATATGCATGACTCACTCCACTCCTAAGTCTGATAGGTCTGGAAGTCTTGCAAATTGCACTAGTTACCTCGTTCACCTTTTCATCTCTATGGCCTCAATTCGTTGTTAAATTGGCAATTTTTTAAACACAATTCATCATTTTATTTCAAGTAATGGATTCCTCCCCCTATAGGCGTACTATACACTTTAGCAGTGTCTATGGAGGTGTTAGTCTCCCATGTTCAAGCATTTTCTGCTATGGTGTCAAAGAGTTGAATTGCCTCCCTAGCACTCTTTTCATAGAATTAAGCACACACACATCATTTTGAATGTATTGTTTATTATTCAAGAGGATAGTCAGCAGTGAAATTACTCACATAATTTGACTCGTCGATCCATGATGAGGGATAGCATGGAGTAGATCCTTAATATCTCTCATTACCGCGACAAAAGGTTCACGGCTTTGAGAAAAGTTAGAATTGCTTTCGCATGAGAGCATTAGTACGTGCGGGAGGGAAAATTTTTTGAGAACTCATTTATATTTTCCCATGTAAAGTGAATTAGGTCTGAAGATGACCAAATTTTGGCTTTCTCCTTTAAATGAAAAATAAAACCAAGCAGTTATGTGGAGGTGAACCGGTGAAATATAACATGAAACATCCTCGAAAGTCTCATGTGAATGAATAGGGTTCTCAGTTCACCAGGTGGTATACAATTAAAGACGAATCATTTTTCGACTTCATGAGAGGTGATTGGCCTCTTCGGTAGGCGAATACATGGGTTTGTTGTGGTTCGTTGAGGTTCGCGAGATCTCGGAGAGTTCTTTCCACATTAGGTAAAGGAGCGGGGCCGCATGTGGTTCGTGAAAGTTACCATTTCCCCCTCCCATTCTTTGGTGCCTCTTTGGAGATTATAACATCATCTCCATGTTGTGGATGTTCATAGGTCAACGTGGGTTCTTAGAATCCCTTGATATCATTAAACAAATGTTGCGATTCAGGGATGATCCATTTGAGGTAAAATGTTATCTTGTATGACTTATTAAGGATTCTCGGAATTTTTGGAAGTCTGATTCTTACAAGTGCGCCGTTGCTCGTGCGAGCTGGCCAGGCATACCTTAAGCCTACTCGAATCAAAACACCTTTGAGATTTCTTAACGAGTAAGAGTGGAGAAGCGGCTCTAGGATTTGCAATGCGTTGCAAATTACCTGCTTTCCTTCAAATCTTTGGGTTGTTTCCACTCCGTGGCTTCTTGAAAAATGCCGTTCTTATTCGGTATACTGAATTCTATTCCAGTGGAATTAAAGGTTGTCTACATTGTAATCTTTGTAGGAATCCAGGTCTATGCACAAAGTGGTCTCAATTTGTTGATCAGTAGGGTATTATCTAAAAAGTGTAATTTAAAAAGGAATTATGGGGTTATTTGTTTGATTGAATGATTGATTGATTTAAATATTTTAAAATAGAGAAGGTGAGTTGTTTAGGATTCTTAGGTTTCCTCACCACTTATGATCCGTAATTCCACCTCTTCTTTGATCTCATCCCAGGAGCCATTGATAAATGGTCTTGATGAAATTTATCCTTAAATGCTCTTTTGAAAGAAAGTGATTGAATGATGTTAAGCACTTGTTCCCGATTCATTCGGACTCTTAACTTGCATTTGTAATCCAAACTGCTGATGTCTAGGATCGTTCACACGTTGTCGAGAGGATGCCCATTGGGTTTTACACGGTTTGACAAGCGTATGCCTGATCCACGATGAGGAATAAAGAGGTGGGGAATTTCCTTGATGGGGTGAGTTCACCAGTAGAACCCGAAGCCATGAGTTTAGAACTCCATGGAACTTATAAGGGACGATCATAGTGAAGAGAATTTATTCATAAAAGAACTTTGAAAGGGTAAATTCAATTGAAAGCTTTAAAGATGAAGAATCGAATATTGAGAATGGAAAACGAAATGGTTCCCTCTTGAAAGAATTACACATGTGCTTGAAATCAAAAAACCGGAAAATAAAGTCTGACCACAATCAACAAGTCTTCACCTCATTTATGGAAAGAACTTCAAATCTCTATGAAAACCTAACCACATTGATCAAAAGTGCCTTACTCCTTGTGTCTATGGCTTTTGCCCTCTCGATCACGATCCACATTAAAGTTGATTATAAGTGTGCCCTTGCGATTTAAGATCGGGATTCTACTCAATTCATTAGTTCACACCTGGTGTCTGGAGTATTTGTTAGTGGTGTGCAGTCTGCTTTGTACTTGTCGCTGCATAGGTGTGCGGAGTGCGAAGGTGTCTTAGGTACACTTTAGTCCACTATACACTTTACGCATGGGTGTCTTTGGTACATGTTGAAGGTGTCTGATTACACTTTGCTCTCTGGTCACTGACATTGTTCGCAGTTCACGAAACTTCCGCCGATCGGTTGCTGACATCATGATGATCCATGTTGCTTCACGGACATAAATCTTTGTACAGTATGCATTGGGCTGAAAGACTTACACAAGTCCAAAAAACACAAAAGCAATTCAAAAATTACCTATCCTCTCTTTGAAATGTGGAAGTAGTGTGACTTGAATGTCTTTAGGATTCTGCTTTATAGTGCGCTTTCGATTGTGTATTAAATCGCCATTATCATCGAGAAAACAAAAGTGAGGGTGTTACTGCCAATCTATCCGACTATCGATCAATGAAAGCGGGAAAATGATCCTTTCTTGTTGCGATATTAGTTTTACGTAGTCAATACACACCCTCCATCTGTGCGATTCTTGTAGGAATCAGGTTCATTCTTTTCATTTCGATCACGGGTGAATCCACCTTTCTTGGGAACCACGTACCTTTAGGCTCGCGAGAACTATCGATATGGCGTATATAAAACAGCGTTTAACCATTTTAGAACTTCTTTTCTAACGACTTCTTTCTCGGCTAGGTTCGACCTCCTTTCTTTGCCTCGATAGAAGTTTTGCATTATCATTCGACAATATTTTCAAATGGATGGGCCCGATACCCTTCGAGATCCTCGATTGACGACAATAGCTTCCTTGTATTTTCCTCATAATTCCAAGGCAACCGTTCTTGACGATCCGATGCGGTGATATGATATTTAGTTTCTCTTTTAAGTTCACAGAACTCATATTTCAAATAGTGGGCATTTCTTTCCAATGATAACCCATACGCACTAGTTTCACCTTTCAGTGGTTTTGCATTTACATTTGCTCCCTCTTGGCTATTTTCATTTATGCTCGGCCCCATTTCTTTGTTAAACAAATTTGAAGCGGTATTTCTGATCAAGACTCGAAGATCTTGAAATTCATCTCAATTTCATTTCATAGAATGTTGAAGAATCTGATCATAATTCAATTCAACATTGAAGACTATTGTTTTCTACACGGCCATACAACTTTACGCATCTACATCGGGATGTTTCCAAACTCTGATAAGATTAAAGTGCACTACTTCATTCCGCCGCAGGTGTCGGTTCACCTTTTTGTACATCTATCAAGGCAGCTCCAGTTGCTAAGAAAGGTCTTCGTAGCAGCAAAGGAACTTGGGTATCTTCCTCCATCTTCATGATAACAAAATCCACTAGGAAGATGAATTTCCCTGACATCATGTAGTACATCCTCAAGGAATACCTTGCAAGTTTGTGCCATTGATCTGTCGGCCCGTTTGCGATGTAATTCTTGTGGGAGTAAGTTCCCCCGAATAAGTCTCTTGCACAAGCGATAGAGGCATCGAATTTATACTAGCACCCGAATCGCATAAAATGCCGTGAATTCATATTTCCCACATGGGCGGGGAATGGTGTTGCAGTCCTTGTTTCTTGGGAGCTTTTGTTGGATAATTGCACTGCAGGTAGTAGTCAAGTTCACTATTCCCTCCTCAGCTATCTTCCTTTTCTTGTTCAGTATCTCCTTTAGAAATTTTGCATAAATAGGCATTTGGTTGATTACCTCTGCAAATGGGATATTGATTTCTATTTTCTTAATAATGTCGAGAATCCTAGAAAGCTGCTGTTATGCGCCTTACGAGCCTCTGTGGAAATGGCCTTTGGAGGTGTATAAGGCTGGTACTCCTTCCTTGTTTGCGCTCATTACTTCGCCAGTTTATTCGAGTGCGTGTGCTTTTCTCTCCCTTCCTTCCAGTCTTTTCTTGTTCTACCTCGATCTCTTCTTTCCTTTCTTTCATACCATTGTTGCTCATTAACCCTTTTTAAGCGGTGCCATGCAGTCTTTGGATTCTTTTAGGTGTCACTGGGGAATGTACCCTTATTGATTTGGCATATTCAAGGCCAGTACCCTACTTGTGTGTCAAATTTTCTATAAGAGGCCTTGTATTCTTAAAATACTTGAGTGATCGAACTTGAAAGCTTCCAGTCAGACAGTTTCACATTCATAGGCTGGCATAAGCCTTGTTGTCCCCCGTGAAGCTATGACATTTGTTCTTCAAATGGTTGAGTCCTCACCCAGCCACGATAGTAATTCCTGCCTTTACCCTTAATCTTTGCTTCTTTGGAACCTTGGTAGGTGTTGATATCCACAGTGAGGATTAATCTGCACCATAGGCCTTATGTGCCTCCGCCCATATGAGAAATTCTCATGGTTCCTCGATGTTGGGCCCATGTGTGTGGGGAGTTAAGATTCCTTGAAATGATAATTTCTTAAGCTCATTCACGTGCCAACCTCCCTCGGCACCATAAGAATCTTCTTGTTGTACATCGACACTTCTTCTCATCTGTTCTCTTTCCACTTTGCTCCTATTTCATGAGCAGTGTGCATTTTTCTTTCTTGTTTGTCCATCCTATGCATGATGGCATCTAACTTTGCCTCCATGCATTTTGTCATTTTACTCAACTCCATGACCCACTTTTCCTCTGCCTGTACCCCTTGGCTTCGGATGGGCTTTCATATCGTTTAGCGGGTCTTATCGGATCTCTAGCCTCTTCGGCACTTTTTCGTTTTGAATGCTCCTGACATGAAGCATGATAATGTGCCTTTAGAGTCATTTAAGGCATGATACATATCCATCTGGGTTTTAAATCAATTCCATGCATAGAGGCACCTCTTGACAACCTTTTGAATCTCGGGCTATATATAGGCTCTCGTCTTCCCCCTTGTTGGAACACTGAAAGAAGAAGAAGAACCCATCTCTCTTCTTCTCTACGAGGTGAGAGATGGAAAGAACATGAAGTATGCTTCTCTGGCTCTACAAGTATCAAGCTGAACCCATATGGTAATGATTCATACCATGTGGATTTATATATCTAGTAAGGAGAATGGGAAGAGATGCGGCTTTATCACCTGCGGCCTTACACGTTCGGCTTCTTTGTATTTGCCATCTGAGAAATCTACCGGGTGCTCGTTTGGGTCTTCGGTGGGGTGACGGTGAGCGATCTTCTTCTCCAGTATTATGAAAAATTTGGTTTTTAGTTAAGTTATTTTCTTCATCCATGTAGTAGGCTGTCTGATTGCAAAATATTCTTCCTGAATGATAGGCCTTGAATCCTCCATTTATTAATGTCGATGTGGGAGGTATACATTCTTGTCCTCTTGCTCCTGCAATGCGGTCATGTCTCTCATCTTCCATGGCTACGTTTTCTGCTCTTTTAGTCTTTCTTAAGCAAGGTGTTCTTTCCCGATTCGATCTCTTTGGGAAACGAGGTCGAATCCTTGTTCCTATGCATTAAAGGTCTTCCCGAATCAAAACACACTCGGATTAATAGGATGAGTCAAACTAAACAAAGTATTTTCAACATGGTTTGTGCAAAGATCGGTGGTTGATGTAGCCACTACTTGAAAACTATTTTGTTATTTTCTTTTTATAAAATGTCCAAATTAGCATTTCCTCTTTGTTAGAATATTGATCTATTTAATTCTTTCAATCCCAAACAAACGCCATAAAAAACTTGTTTGCCTTTTCTATATAGACTAAAGCCCTCAAATTAACATAATTACAAGGAGTCTTGCTTCTCTTGCATCCATGTAACGGATAAATTTGCTTGATAAAATAACTTTTTTCTTTATGTTCATGATTTAAAAATAAGGGTGATCTATGACCACACCAAGTGCACGGAGTCATACAAGTAGTAAAATCTGAATGTAAGTCAGGTATCATTCCCACGGAGGTGGCAATGAATTAAGATCAACTCTACAGAAACTACTAAGAATTCCATACTATTTGGACTAAGAACACGTAGTGAAAGTTTGATCTAAACAAGCAAAATTAAAGATCTTAGACTATTGAATAATATCAAGCTAAGATAAAATATAAATAAATGAATAAAAATAGAATTGTAACTAAAGAATGGACTGAATGTCGGTTTCACGTGAAAACGAAACTATCAATGAAATCTGATGAAACGATCGATTCGACCTTTATAGTACATTGCTGCATTACGTGTATGGATTTGGATTTGTCGAGATTTCCTAATTGTTGGAATTGGATTTCTCCCATATTCACTTAGGTTGGATACCACTTTGCTTCTCTTGGAAGACGAGTCAAACCAGCTACACGTATTCAAATCCTCTTGCAAGATCTAGGTATTTTTCTTTCTCGATACTTCACACCCGTTTCTGTTGGCGTGGACCTTTTTTGCATTTCCTTCTCGGGATTTTGAAAGTTCTACCACTTAATTGGTGGCAACCTTGAGATCTATGGGTTCGTCCCTTTACCCTTGATTAGATCTCAGCTAACACGGGGTTAGAGACTTGCTTTAGAGATAAAGGTGAACTCTACGATTATTTATATTGTTAAATACACCCCTCCCGACTTCAGTATGGCGAATGGGGTTATGAAATGAACTCTTAGAGCTCAATGACTAAATCAATGGTA
Organism: Tetrastigma voinierianum; assembly: GCA_016808115.1. Taxonomy (NCBI): domain Eukaryota; kingdom Viridiplantae; phylum Streptophyta; class Magnoliopsida; order Vitales; family Vitaceae; genus Tetrastigma; species Tetrastigma voinierianum. Next base: position 624,663 of record JAEQBH010000668.1, read on the forward strand.
GTTAGGCATACCCGGGAAAATTTTCTCGACTCTTAGGAATCTCAGATCTCTGTGTCCCACTTGTGAGAGGGCATCCTGAAATGTCGAGCAGATAAATTCCCTTAGTGGTATTCGAATAACACCATTGGGAACTTATCGATTAAAGCATTACAAAATAAATAAATCGAACCCAAATTAGTTCTCCGTATTTGTGCCGGAAGAGCAGCAACTAAATGTAAATCAAATCCGACGGAAATTTGCGCTCAGATTATTGCATTGCGAATTAAATGGGCAGTCACATTCTGTATTGTAATTGCAATAAAACTGAGAAGAAATGAATTCTAGAAATTTGTCTAGATTTCATAAATTTTCAAGCAGTAATTTTAAGAAGAAAATAACATAAATGAAATTTTAGCTCTACTCGTCTCTGCACAGTTCGCATATTCAAATCCAGAAAAGAAATAAACTAAAAATAAAAATAAAGAAAATAAATAAAAATCTACTCTAAACTATACACAGAAGTCCTCTCCTTTCCCCTTTTTCTAGGTAGTGAAGACGGAAGCTTACTTTACTATTCTAACACTGTCTATTTATCTTGTCCCGAAAGAGTTGGCGAATCCCAAAAAAGTTCAGTGGAATTTCAATGACTCACTATCCTATAATGCGACCTCGAGTTGATGTCGACATGGATTCCTTAGTTGCTCTTGTTCGATCATTGACTTCATTGCTTGTTGCAACGATTCCTTCAACTCTTGTATAGATTAATGGTCGTGACATCGTTTGTAGTCGTGACCTTATTTGCTCAGTGTTTCTCCAGAGTTGATGTCGCGACCACGGTTTCATGTCGCGACATCATTGTCTTTCTCTTCTTCTGGTTTCTGAGTTGCGACCACCTTTCTATTTGTAGGATGACTTCATGTTGCGACTTTCTTTTCCTAGTCATGATTGTGTTGGTCTTTTGCCTTCATAGGTTTTAATTTTATGTCGCGACCTCAAGGTGATATCGCGACCTCTTTTGCTGCCCATTTCTATTCTTTTTGGTATGACCTCGGTTCGACTTTGTTCGCGACTAATTTCCTCGCTATCAGCATACGTATACGGTGTGACCTCGAGGTGATGTAGCGACCACATGTTGCTCTTTTTACGATTGCGTGTAGTCTCAATTGCTCCAAAAGTAGTTCACGACCTTGATTTCTTATGCCGACTCTTCTTATGTTAGACCTAAATGAGTGAATCGCGACATCGTTTCGATCCTTGAGTGGTAAATGGTCACGACAGGTTCTTGGCAGGGCTTGATTTGGCTTCGGGTTGACCTCTTTCAACCCCCTTTATTTTTGGTTGGAACTTCAATATTCCTGTTGAGACCTTAGTTCCTGTTTTTATGTCACGACCTCAATTGTATGTCGCGACCTCAAATGGAGCCTTTCATTTAAAAACTAGTTGCAACTTCATTTACTTGCAAAGACCTCTCTTGTGGTTTCATTGATGGATCCTTGTCGCAACATCAAAGTGATGTCACGACCTCAGTTATATTCCATTGGTGTCGTGACATCAGAGTGGTATCGCGACATGAAGATTCTTCTTTTGAATATTTTCTTTAGTCTCGACCACATTTCCTTTGTCATAACCTCTTTCTTTTGTTGCCTTGGTCATCCTGGTCGCAACCTCTTTCTTGAGGAGTCGACTAAGCTTCTGTCAGCATTTCAGATTTTGATTGCGACTTCAATTCTACTTGTAGGCTGGTTTCTTAGTTTTCTGAGATTTAAGATCCAGCTGTATTTTCCTGCAAAATTAAATTTGAGTAAAATATCCACATTTCTGCATACAAATCAACAGTTATCTTGTAATATGCTCAAAAAAATGGATTAAAAATCTAATGAGTTTTTGGACTCATCAATGACATACGACATTCATGTAGACATTTTGACTTGGATGTGTATGGGTTGGTTTGATCATTGTATGAGCACTTAGGTGGGGAGTAACCCTTGTAGGAGATTATCACTATTGGGCTTGCTTACCCCGTCGTGGGACTCCTCTTTGGTCTGAGGTTAGGTGAGGGTGACCGCATTAAGACCGCACATATGAAGAAATGCGGATGTGGCTTTGGGTATATTTTTATATGTATATTTGAGCGATCAATTTTAATATATCATTTTTGTATAAAAGTGTATAATTGAACTCTTGTGAAAATATCACTACATAGTTGCATGTATAGTATTCAGGGTATGGTTGAATGGGGCCGAGTGGTTTCTATGACTCATGAATGACCCGGTGTGGTATATTGAGCCCGGATGAGTCAGGTGATGTATTGTTATACAGGTTGTATTTTGGATAGAGCTTCCCATACAGAGGAGACTCTGACCCATTTTTTTTGTTAATTATGGATCTTGATAAATGGGACATGATGGTGTGGCGTTAGGTGCAGGCACCTGGTTCTGCTGAGTTGACCGGGTTGTCAGGACCCTGGGATATAGTGTCCTGACTTTATGCGGATCTTAGGCTGGAGAATTCTTGCCCCATAGGCCCGAGGATGTACAAGCACTTATCGAGTTGATTATTGTCATCCTTCATTTAATTTAGAAAATGTCCATCTCCTTGATTAAATCTTTGCTAACACGGGATCAAAATCAATTCAGCATAAAGAGAAGAGACCTCTGAGTGATTAAATTGATACTTCATTCAACTATCCTCAATCACGAGTAAGTTGGTGATCTATTTGAGTAACCCATCAGAGTTCATTAGTTCCTTTGTATTAGTCTACCATACCCACAAAGAACAGCTCTATCCTCTCAGGATTCTCCATCTCTTTGTCACGCAGAGGGCCTCCTTGAAATCAGAGTAAGATACATGGCCTTGCTTGAGTACACGGTACTAGTACTAGGAACAAATAAATTCAAAAACAATACCAATCAAATAAATTCAAGAATTCTAATTAAGGCATTCTTCCTCCTTGTGCATAAAAATGACTATCATCATTGACCTATTTCCAGAGATCTCAACTTTTCAAAACTGGTTCACTTATATCAGTACTATGCAATCAAGAAAATTCACTGAAATCATAAACGAACTTAAATAAATGAACTCCAGAAACTTTCCAAAGATGATTTTAATAATAAATTCCAGCTCGAAGCTACATTTCAGTTCACTACCCAAATCCAGAAATTTAAAAAGAATACCAACTAAAATCTACATTGAAACTCTATTGAAATTAACTCTACTAAAAAGAAAATAAAAGAAAAATAAACTATACAAGAGTCATCAACTGCTGCAGTATGCAGGTTGTGGAAGGCTGCGCATAGTGCCTAGATCGTCTATTTATGAACTGTATTTAGGCGCACTTCATTAATTGCTTTGTGAATCCAAAAATTGGCGAATTGAGTCCTATGTCCGCGACATAGAAAGTTCACAATCGCGATAGAGTTGCTTTTAGTACTGCATCGTTTTTGCCTCGTTGTCTCATGCATTCTTTTATTCTGACCTTTTCGCTTTCGACTTTTCTTGAATGCATTTGCACTTACAGACTTTGTGTAATGTCGTGACAAAATTTTTGTGTAGTAAGTCTTATTCTTGTACTTAACGAGGAATGTATTGTGTCGCTGACGCGAATCTATTTTAACCGACTTCTCATGTCATACCATACGGGTCACATCGCGGCGACATTTTCCTTTTTGACTGTCAAATGTCACGATAGAGTTTTCTCTGTCGTGTGGAATTCTTTGAGTCTTGGCAATTTTGTCATGACAGAGGAAACTCGCCAAAAATTAAATAACAAATTTTTCTTCTACGATTCTTGTCGCTTCTTGAAATTTATTTGCCATGACATAGAAATATTTGTTGCGACATTCTTGACTTGTCTAATCTTAGTTCTCCTTCTATTTATGTCGCGACCTAATTTTATTTTATCACGACAGAATTCTTTCATTCCATAGCTTTTATTGTCGCGACATAAAATTTCTCTGTCGCGACAGAGATTCTGCCTTCATTTCTTTACTATGTCGCAACATGAGTTTCTTTGTCGTCATTCTTTTTGTGTTGCTCTTCAACTCCTTGTCGCGACAGAGAATTCACCTTCTTCCTATTTTGTTTGTCGCGACCGAAATAATCTTTGTCGCGATAAAGATTTTGTTGCTCTTAGTTGTGAATTCTGAATGTTATGTCGCGACAGGATTTTCTTTGTTGTGATAGAAATTCCTCCTTGAGTTGGCTTAGTTATGAAAACTTTGTCGAAACATAAAAACACTTGTCTCAGTTGACTTGTGTTGTAGTCTTAGCATTTTCTATCGCGACAAAATTGTATTTGTCAAGACGGAGTTCATCTATTAGTCTTCAGCTTTTTATCTTGCAATAGAGAAAATATTGTCACGACACAGCTCCTTTTCTCTTTGCCTTGATCATTATCTCGACAGAGTTAAGGACTATTGCGACAGTTTTCTTCATAATTTTCTTCAATAATGTTGCGACAAAACTGCTCTTTCAGCCTAGAGTTCTGCATGATGAGCTTTGTTGCGACATTTAGTTGATGGGTGCGACATAGTTCTTTTGGCTTGCTTGAAATTGTGTCATGACATACAAAAACTATGTCGCGAAAAAGATTGTTGTATTTTTCACTTTTTTTTTTCTTTTTTGCTTGTTTTCTCTCCTTCTTCAATTAACACTTGTAAAACACAAAGTTGGTGAATATTCCATAATTTGGCATAAAAATAGGTTTAAAAATGTTACAAACATGCCAGAAAAATGGATTAAAAATAGATGAGTTTAAGACTCATCAAGCGTTCATTAGGTTAGTTTAGTTTAATCTTTATTTTTGAACTCAACGTTGACCGTTTGGATATTAGAGAAGTATTCTACTTTTGGTACTTAGCATCCCCATATTCCACAATGGTCGATATCACACATTACATACACTTTATTACTTGACAAGCGTATACTGGCTCATAATAGGCACTTTATTGCATAGTTTATTTACATATCAAGAATATGTATATCAAGTTTTTGGTGCTGTTATCAGGGATTAACAAGTCTTTGGTGACATTGCCAGCTACTTGCAAAACGCCTATCAAGTTTTCCCTCAAATTTTTATGGCGGAAGGCAAGGAGAAATGAAATAAAGGTCTGGATCGGTGGTAGAGACCTCATTTACTCCACAATGGATATCCCCAAGGATGACCGAAGAGATTCATACCTAAAAATATCCAATCATTTGGTGAAAATGTTGGCCAATTGATCTTTAGTGGATACATGCCTAAGATCAATGATTTTGTCCTCATGTAGTGGTACCTTATATTAATGTGCTTGGTTCTAGAATGTTGAACTAGATTTTTTGAGATACTAATAGCTCTAAGGTTATCACAGTAGAAGTCCGAACTTAATGACCATATCCTTGGCATATTTTGCCTGTGAGATAAAGGTACCTAAGTTGGTTTGCCGTACTTGAAGACCCAAAAAATACGTAAGTTCTCCTACCAAGCTCATTTCAAATTTTATGCTCATGTGTCTCACATATTGTTCCACCAAGTGTTGGGACGTGGACTTGAAGACTATGTCATTAACATTGATTTGAATGACAATAACTTCCTTTTGACTTTTAGGAATGAAGAGAGTATAATCTATTCCCCCTCATGTGTAACCCCCTTTTAGGAGGTATATTGTGCGTCTCTCATACCAAGCTCTTGGGGCTTGTTTTAGTCCATAAAGAACCTTTTTTAGTTTGTCAACATAAGTAGGATGAAAAGGATCTTCAAACCCTTTAGGTTAAGCTATAAACACTTCTTCATGTAGATACCCATTTAAGAGGGCACTCTTGATGTCCATTTGATAGAGTTCGAACATGAGTGTACAAGCCAATGCCATTAGCAGATGAATTGACTTAGCAAATGTCTCGTCAAAATCGACCTTTACACTTAAGTGTATCCTTGAGCAACCAGACGAGCTATGTTCCTGATGAGTCCTAAACTCATTTATTTTTAGTCCATTTTTCTGGCATTTTTTAGAAGTTTATGATTCATTTTAATGCAGAATTATGGAATAATCACTAACTTTGTGTTTTGCAGGTCTTGAATGTAAAAGAAACAAATCCAGCAAGAAAAGAAGAAATATTGGCTAAGGCAAGAAATGTCGCGACATAATTTCAGAATGTCGTGACATATCTCAAGTCAACCAGCAGGGTTATGTCGCAACAAGCAATGATATGTCGCAACAAAGACAAAGATGAGCTCAAGTTGGAAGTAAAGATTGTCGTAACATTTCAAGACTTTGTCACGACATAATATGAGAAGGATTGAATGATAAATGTTGCAACAAAGAAATGAATGTTGCAACATAATGGAAATCAGAAGACAAAAATATGTCGAGACAATGGATTTTTATGTCGCGACATTGCTTGAGAAGTTTATGAAGAAGTGCAAGAACTATGTCGTGACATAGAAAAGTATTGTCGCAACAAAGATGGAAGATTCAAGGCAAGAAGATTGTTGTGCCATTAGTTTGCTTTATCGTGACAAAGACCAAGCAAATGGTAGTAAAGTTTTGTCACGACATTCAAACCTATGTTGCGACATAAAGAACTGAAGAAGGAAGAAAGAATGTTGCGACACAACAAAACTATGTCACGACATAAATTGGCATATTAAAAAAACAAGTCAAGCAAGTTAGTTGTGACAAAGGTTTTGATGTTGCAACAAGAATTTCAGAGAATGACAAGAAGAATGATGAAACAATGTCACAAAATTTCTAATCTATGTCGCGACATAAAGTTCAGAAGGTAGCAGTGCAAGGCAAGAAAGCTATGTCGTAATAGCAAAAGTTTTATGTCGCGACAATAACAACATAGTGTTGAGATGAAACTCTGTCTCAACACATAAATTTATTATTGTGACAAAAGTTGAGAAGAGCTATAAGAAGAATGTTGCGAGAAAGGCTAAAAAGAACAATCGGAAGAATGTCGCGACATAGAAATTTATTGTCGCAACACAATGAAGAGCGGCAAGAAAAAAATCTATGTCGCGGCCAAAGTTTGTATGTCGCGACATACCATTCAAGTATTAACACTGCAAGGCATGAAAGAAATGTCACGATAGAAGACACTTATGTCGAGACAATTACAAGCCTAATTCAGCAAAACCCTGTCCTGACATTTTAAAAGTATGTCGTGACATAATTAAAAGAAAAAGAAACAGAGCATTGTTGTGTGAACCTTGCAAGCCTGACAAAGGCTGGAATAAAGATAGCTACATATCATACGAAAAAAGCTACAATTTTAGCCTCGAAGTTTGAAGCTATCATTTTGAAAACTATAAATAAAGTGCATAGGGCACTATACCTGACTCATCTTTGGAACATTTAGATGTTGGAGACTCATTTTATATTATTTTTTTTTAATTTTTTAATTTTTTGTCAATTTAGTTTAACAGCATTTTAGTTAGTTTCTTGGATTTGAAGCGTGTCACATTTGATTTGACTATGTTTATTGTAAAAACCCACTTTGCATTACTGTATGATTTTAATGGAATTTGGAAATTTTATGGAGTTCATTTATTTCAGTTTGCTTGCAATTTCAGTGAATTATCCTGATAAGTTAGTCACTGTTATTTATAATCTAGTTTTGAAAGACTGAACTACCTCTGGGAATGGATTGGTGTTAATTATTGTTTTCTGCGCTACTTAAAAGAATGTCATAGTTAGAAATCTTGAATTTATTTAATTGGTGTTGTTCTTGAAATTAACTGTTCCGAATATTAGTAGCTTGTACCTAGGAAAAGATTGTATCTTTGCTCGATTTCTGAGCTCGAGCAGGAGATGGAGATTCTGAGTATGTGCTTGATTCTTGGGGTATGTTGAATATTATTCTAGAATTAATGAACTTTGAAACATTACTTTGATAGATGACTAATTTACTCATATTGTGAAGATTAGTTGGATGATGTATCAGTTTAATTGATCAGAGGTTTCTCCTCTTTCTGATGAAAGGATCTTGATCCCGTGTTAGCATAGATCTAATGAAGGAGATAGAGAATTTTATCAGATTCGAAGGATGAGATACCAATTAGATTGGAGAAGGCTTGTATTATCCTGTCTATGAGGGCAAGCAGTCTTCAGTCCTAAGAATTAGTAGTGAAGTACTGGAAAGGAAAAATACCTAGTTCTTAGAAAGAGGATTATATCCTACAAGTAAATGATTAGACCGATGTATCTGGAAGGAACATGGATCTCTACTTAGTTAAATGTATGGTGTATGGAGGAATCCACACTATACTACCTTGTATCTTTGACAAGTTCAGATTTCAAACTAATGGCTGAACTATAAATATAATCTGTGAAAGTGATAATTCATACATTAGTCATTTAGATTATTAACTATCTTGAATCTCAGTCATTTATTTTAAATTCTTTAGTTATAGTTATAGAATTTTAATTACTCATACTTTCCTTTAGTTTCAACAAATCAATTTTGAACTTTGGAGTTCAAATAGTAAGGATCTTGAGTAGTTGGGGTAATTGATCTTTAGATTTCTCATCAATCCTCGTGGGAATGATATCCGGACTTGTTTAGTCCAATTTTATTACTTGTATGACCTATGCACTTGCAGTGATCTAGACCAAACCAAATTTCAAATGAGGCCTTTTACATATAAGGCAAAAAACATATTTTATATCTTGAGTCAACAAGTTCTTGGCATTATTGCTGGGGATTGAATAATTCTTAGTAGTCATGCTATAATTTAGAGTTAAACCTTGGTCTAAAAATCAATCAATCAAGTTTATGGCAGTTAACAGGATTGAAAGGAAGAATTTAAATGTCGATATTCGACCAAAGAGAATTGCTAGATTTGGACATTTTTCTCACATTTTATCCACCGTTGGAAAGAATTTGCAAAAGAGTTTTAAGCGTGTGGCGAAAGCTCACGAAAATGTTTATGAGCTTAAATTGATATAGTTGTTTTCCACTGATTTCATTTGATCTTAGCGTGTTTCCATTTCAGGAAGATCTTACATGCATAGAAAACTAGAAGCAGAATTACTGCCTTTGGACACATAATTGGAAAGAACATTGAGAAACCTGAGAAAAGTAAAAAGTGGAGAATCAACAACTATGGCAGAGCAGAGAGAAATACAACCACCGATTCCAGCAGAAGCAGTAGCAAAGAGGCCTTAGAAGCAAATAACTATGGAGGATTTTTGGAGGTCAGTTATTCAAGATGAATAATCTACTATGAGACAACCAAGTATAAAGGCCAACGATTTTAATTTAAAGCCAGCTTTGATCACAATGGTTGAGCAACATCCATACACTGGGCATCTTAGTGAAGACCCCAATGAGCATATGGGAAGATTTTGGAGGATGGAAAATACAGTAAAGCTGAATGGGGTGAGACTTGAGGTGATCAAGTTGCAACTTTTTCCTTTTTCACTGAGAGATGTGGCAGCCACTTGGTTTGAATCACTGTCTTATGGATCAGTGAGCAATTGGGAAGAGTTGGTGGAGGCTTACATGAGTAGATTCTTCCTTTCTGCCCTCACTTCAGAAAGGAGAGGGAAAATCATAGTGTTTAAATAAGGAGATGATGAAAGTCTCTATAATGCATGGGAGAGATATAAGAGATTGCTGAAAAGATGCCTAATGCATGGAATATATTTGACCACCCAAATGGACATCTTTTACCATTGTATGAACTACACCTCCAAAGGTATAATTGATGCAGCCTATTGGGGAGCATTCAAGAGGAAGAGTGTTGAAGAGGCAAGACAGTTGATTTAAGATCTAGCCAAATGTAACTATAGAGCTCCATCTAAGACTTCAGGGAGCAACAACAGACTAAAAAGAAGTAAGGTGATATAACTGAATAGGATGACTGCCATAGAAGCAAAACTTGATGCATTGATGAATAAGATGGGAAACCAATATAGAAGAATGCACTCAGCACATGAAGTGGGAACAGTTGATAGAAATGAGAAACGAAGTAGTGCGATGAGGACTAACCCACATGAGGGTCTCTATCCGAGTTGAGAAGGCACGGTTTCTCGTCTTGTAGAAGCTTTCTGACTTTAAGTTAAACCTAAACACTTAGCCTACACACCAGCACTCAGGAAGCATGAGAATTTCTCATGTGGAGGTGGAGCCTGAGTCGAGCTAGAGTCTGAAATTTTCAACAGCAGTATGCTCCACACGGGTTCCCGGGACGAGCAGAGAAAGGGGAGTCGAAGCGAAGTAAGAACGAAGGAGATCTTTCCTTTGACGATCAAATGTTGACATTCATGGGAGAGAATAAGAAACCTCTTGAATATTCATGAGCAGAAATTTCTTGAGATATCTTGACATGTCGGCCAACCTTATTGAGGATGTGCTTTAGGTCGACACTATTGCCTAAGCTAAAAATTTGGAGGCCTAGAGTATTAGAGACCAGTGCCCCAGCAATCTGAATTAGTCGAGGATGCCTTCCCCGAGTGATCTGATGAAAAGGGTCTAAAGTTGTATGGTGGTGACTCTGAGGAGTGGCAGAGAATTGGAAAGCTGAAAAGAAAGAATTTTGTAGCAGATGTCTAGCTAAAGACATAAACTAAGCAGCTTCTTAAGAGGCAACCCAAGCAATTTTCAATTTTCATAGTTAACTTGATTTTGTTAAATTTTGTGTGTTTGAAGTTTAGTTTTAATTTTGTTTGAAATTTTATTTTGTGATTTTGTTGATTTTTCAGGACAATAAAGTTGAATTAAAGATGGATTTTATTTGGAAGCATTATTTCTCAAACGCATTATGTAGAAAGTGCTCCAAGGGGGAGTTTTTTTTTTTTTTTTTTTCTGTTTCCCTAACTTATTCTTTAAGGATAATGTATAGTTGAAGTTTGAGGGAGTGTATTTTTATAGAGTAGAAAATGAATAATAGCTTTGTTGTGCCCATTCCCTTAATATTTTGATTATCATCATGTTGAATGACATTGAATGAAGAAATGTGATGTATTGTTCATACTTGAATTGAGGTTCCTTGCTGTTAAACATGTCTTCACAAGTATGATTTGAGTAGTTTGAATGCATTGCATACTATTTTGTGTGTTAATTGATTGAAAATGTCAAATTTGAAATTTTGAGGAAAATGCACTTTATGTCGTGACATAGTTTTTCTAGCGTTTGTCATTTAAGAAAGTATGTCGTGACATAGTAATTTATGTCGCGACATTATTTTACTTGAATGGAATATAACTATGTTGCGACATTATTCCTATTTGTCATGACGTAAGTTCCAAAAACCCTAGGCTATTTGTTTGTCGCAACATTTATTTTCATGTCCCAACATGACTTAAGCCTAAAAACCTAAAGTTTATGTTGCGACATGAAATTTTAATGTTGCGAAGATTAGAAGAACACAACCAATCATTCGGCCTATAAATAGAGAACTTTGAAATTTGAAAGGCCACCTTCCTCATAAATCATCAAACCACTCATTTACCTTCACCAATTTCTCTCTCATATTCTTTCAAAATCCCTAAATTCCCAAACCGTATTTCACCAATGTCTTAACCATCTAATATGATTTCGAACTTGAATGAGTTAATGGAAGATTACGCAGAGAATGAGGAAGAAGCTATTCAGGAGGTTCAGTCAGGAGTAGTACAGGAGGAAGAAGCCGTTCATGAGGCTCAATCAGGGGTAGTGCAAGAGGAAGATAGAACCAAAACAATGACAGAGACTAAGCAACCAACTGAAGAAACAAGAAAAAGAAAGAGAAAAGCTTAGGAAACTGAAACAGAGCAAGGGCAAGAAGAAGAAGTTAGTGAATTCGTTTCAGCCATTGCTTTTGTCTTATGGGAGAAGGGTCAGAATGAAAAGGATTTCATTGTCAAAAGAGGGTTTAACAAGCTTATCTGGCCCTTTATTAAAGTAATTGAGAAGAGAGGATGGCATTTACTTTAGTAGCACAAAGCGCTTAGTTTTGTGGCAATAGTAAAGGAATTTTAGGTGAACATGGTGGAAGTGAGAGAGAAGATTGTTTATGTCAGATGAGAATAGATCTCTTTCAGTAGAGGGAAGATAAATGAAACGTTTAATCTGAATAAGCAAAAATATGGGTCAAAGTTTAAGAAATTGTCAAAAGAGCAAGAGTATCAAAAAATTGTAGACTTGGTCACAAACGGAAAAGGGAAATGAAAGTCAACAAGGAAAACCCCATATGAATCCATTACTAGAGGCTCATTGACAAAGGAGGCTAATGTATGGTTTTATTTTGTCAGTTTAGTCCTCTTACCCTCCAAACATCTCAGTATAGTGAGAAAGGAAGAGGCAACACTCCTGTATGCATTCTTGGAAAGTCTGAAAATTAATGTGGTGAAAATGAAACTCGCGTTCAAGGTTATTACGGAAGCAAATCTGATCTGATCCGCAAATATGATCACTAGACTCTGCGCATCTTAGGAGGTGTGAAAGAACTTGGGAGAGAAGAAAAAACATGTTCGAGCTTACTCCTCGACGTGAACTAGAATAGTGTAAGGGTCAAGAATACGAGGCAGGAAAGAAGTAGAAATTGAAGAAAATGAAGAGGATGACTGATTACTACCAAAATAATTTTATTTTACACCCTTGTTAATACAGGTTTTGAGCACTTTTTGTGTAGTAATCAGCCTAATTAACCTAGTTGGCATATTTAGGACAACACAATGCTACTAATCCAAATGTTATGTAAGCAAGTTTTGTTGTTTTGTAGGCTATTTATACCATAGATAGGGATTGACTCAAGCATGAAGAAATCAATTGGAATCATGCGAGAAAAAGGCAAAGCGAAAGCATTCAAGAATCTGATAGCGAGTAGCGATTTCGCGAGGTTGAAATTACTTCCTTTATGAAAGTTTCTTGCCACTGTTCACTTGTCCTGCATCTTTTGACCTTTTTGACTTTTTGTCACTTTTTGGATTTCTTCCAAATTTGTCCCCCTGTATTAGTTTTTGTCTTGATTATTTTGGTAATTTGTAATGGGGTTTGGCTATAAAAGCCCCTAGACGGGACATTGTAGTTAGTTTTTAGTTTTTGCTTGTTTTTCATTTTAATAAAGTTCGATGGGAAGCTTTCAACAATTCTCGCTCTTTTTCATTTTCTCTCATTTTCTCTCACTTTCTCACTAGCCAAACAACCTCTGAGGATGACAACTCAGAGGATGAGTGGCTAGAACCTCTTTCTCCTTGAAGGAAGGTCAAACGAAGGATCTAAAGCAGTGAGGGCTTTCATGTTTTCAACACAGGTATTCATTGACATTTTTGTGTTTCATTTGAACTCTAGGTATAGATCCCTTCGATGCACCTTGAATGATCCGTATTTGATAATCTTTTAGGGTTCAATGGATGCTTATTGCTAGATCCACTGAGATTCATTGAACCATCATCCCATTAGTCATTTGGAAGGTGAGTCGAGGACTTGTTTCCAATGCGAGACCAACGATGCTCGGTGAATACCATTTTCAAAGGATAGTTATTAAGGGTTAGGTTTATAGCTAAATGAGGAATCCCAGTTAGGAGATAACTATAGGTCATCCTCCCCAACGCGAGGAAAAGACCCGAGAAACCCTCATTTGCCCTAGGAACCTAAGCTCAGTGACCTAACACTTCAAGGAATTCTCTTTTACATTTTAACTTATTTTATTTTCAGTTTTCAACCATCATAACCCATTGTTTTTACCAAATCCCAACATCCAAAACGAATTCACCAATTTGAGCTTCAATATGATATTTCAGAAAGCTCATCCACAACAGACTGATCCCAGAGCATTTATCTTGTAGTAGCAATGCAATGATGGCGGAAGATGTCAGTCATCAAATTTTGTTGATTCCACGATACCCCATCTTGGCCAGCGAATCAAATGGTGCAGTTGCAGGGGATGGTGCCTAAGTGCGAAAATAATGACATATTGGACTGCCTTGTGATCACGTCACAAGTTTTGGTGGCCACTATCGATCTTTAGTATTATAAATTGGATTTTATTAGTTTCATTTCAGCATTTAATTTTTTAGAAGCTAACTCTAACCCTTTTAGGTAGGATTGTTTCTTTGTTGTGCAGTCTGTTCTTGTTTCAGCAAGAATCTGTGCTTTCTAGTGGATTAGAAATCAGTAAGGCGGGTCGATCAAGCTAGTATTCTCTAGAAGCCCGGTCAGGCGAGATATTAGTTTGAACCCAATGGAACACCCAGAGGGAGAGCAACATAGTTAGTACCTAGTGGAGAGAAACCATAATGCATATAGGTCCATGAGGGATTACATACGCCCTCAGCGGATGAGTGCCCTCTGCACTGTGCCTCGACTAATGCGCGTATGGCGGTACTGACCCAGTTGGGGGGGAACCACCCAATTTCTCATATGAAACCAGGGCCTCCATAGTATGCACCTCTGCTCTTCCACATTATGCGCCCCCGACTCCTCGGCCACCACAGCACCACGGGTTAACTTCTTGATTGAGCGAAAATGCGAGACTTGAGCAAATTGATGGGTACTTTTATAGAGGAACAGAAGCGGTGAATGTCAGGTAAATCAAAGAATTAATCTTATGGAGAGCTCTAAACGAAAATGAGATGGAGAAGCAAGTGACCTTGATCGGAAAATAGACATCTACAGTACTCCATTGAGGCTCACGGTCAGCGACATGTTCATCAGGAGGAAGAGTGCACGATTGACACCATAGTGGAGGGTATTATAAGCGGCCTTCTGAAGAACATAGAGACTTTTCACGGGAATTTTACGAAGGGTTATACGAGTCTCGGACATTTGTCTTTGCTTTTTTGTCTATCGAAAGGATGAAGCAATCTCCCGAATTCTTTGAATGAGGAGAAGCGATGGAAAGAGCCGGGTGGAAGGCCTCAGCTTATTCTTAAATCATTTCCCGTAAAATTGAATCTAGTGCCCTTGCCGACCACCAAACAGCCCACGCCAACAGCACCCTCTCGACCCGATTGCACATTCGACACACTGCGGCACATTCGACCGCGAAACACCTCGCTAGGCCATCATCCCATACGCCTTTGCCGTAAAACTTTAGGAAGTTAGTAGCCTCTGGTGAGCTTCGCCCTCGTAAAGGACATTAGCGGTGCTCATATTACATATGGCACAGCGGATGGCTCATCTGAAACCATCATGGTTGGTCGAACTGGACCTTAAGCAATTCCACCCGGCTTCACCGGTTCCACTTGATCCCCGAGGCTTGAAAGCGGGTTTGGGGGCTCAGTCTCCCAGCCTTTGTTTTGATATTTTTATGTTTTATTTTATTTTGATTTATTTAATTTTTCTCTTTATATTTTCTCTCATTTTAATTTAATCTTTGTTTTTAGCTAATTTTTCATTTTCCTGCAATTTTTAAAATTTTTCTTGCCTTATTTTTGCAGGTTTGTGCTTAGTTTATGAAGTAGGGGAGGTTCAGGTGCAAAACTCCAATTTTGCCAGGGTTGCGAAAATTTCGCAGGATCACTGTAGCTTGTACGGTAGAATTTTCGCAGGAAAAAAGCCAAAATTCGTAGGCATTGTAGCAGTAAGGGGGGAGGGGCACTATACCATTTTTGTCTTTGAAAAAACAAAATGATATATATATATATATATATATATATATAAATTCTTTGTCTTTAAAAAAAATAAAAAATCTTTGATGCATATATCTTTGAAAAAAAATAATTTACTTTGTCTTTGAAAAAAAAAATTAATAATTTTAGTGTGAAATTTCCCAGCCCCTACAAAAGTTTCTTGCCACTGTTCACTTGTCCTGCAACTTTTGACCTTTTTGACTTTTTGTCACTTTTTGGATTTCTTCCCAATTTGTCCCCCTATATTAGTGTTTCTCTTGGTTATTTTGGTAATTTGTAATGCGGTTTGGCTATAAAAGCCCCATACGAGACATTGTAGTTAGTTTTTAGTTTTTGCTTGTTTTTCATTTTAATAAAGTTTGGTGGGAAGCTTTTAGCAGTTCCCAGTCTTTTTCTTTTTTCTCCTTTTCTCTCACTTTCTCACTAGCGGCTTGACCTCTGGGATAATGACTCGAGAGGATGAGTGGGGCAGAGCCCTCTTTCTCCTTGAAGAGGAGGTCTTTGGGCAAAGGATGCAAAATGGTGAGGGGCTCTGATGTTTTCAACGCAGGTATTCATTGACATTTTTGTGTTTGGTTTGAACTCTAGGTTTAGATCCCTTTGATGCACCTTGAATGATCCGTATTTGATAATCTTTTAGGGTTCAATGGATGGTTATTGCTAGATCCATTGAGATTCATTAGTTATCATCTATTAGTCATTGGAAGGTGAGCGAGGAAGACTTATTTTCAACTATGCAGACCCACATAGTGCTTTCGATGAATACCATTTTCAAAGGATAGTTACTAAGGGTTAGGTTTATAGCTAAATGAAGATCGGATTTGGAGATGACTATAGGTCGTCCTCCAGCGAGAAAAGACCCCGAGAAACCTCATTTGCCCTAGGAACCTAACCTCAGTGACCTAACACTTCAAGGAATTCTCTTTTACATTTTAACTTATTTTATTTTCAGTTTTCAACCATCATAACCCACTGTTTTTACCAAATCCTAACATCCAAAATGAATTCACTAATTTGAGCTTCACTGTAAGTCATTTATGCGAAGAAAACCCATCCCTGTGGACAATCCACAGAACCATACTACGTTAGCAATGCTACGTTCATTAGGAGGTATTAGGTATAAATTTTCTTGATTCACAATACCCCATACTGATGCGAATCAATGACAGAGGAAATGAACAAGCTAATTTTGAAATCCCATTTCAAGAGAGACAAGAGAGGCAAAGAAACTTGAGCCCCATTTTGAATTTATCTCCAGATGTCATAGAAATTCATCAAGAGCCAGCAAAGATCTTAGGGCAACAGAGCAACAATGTAGAATTGATGGAGATTTTGAAGGTTATGAGGCAAGAAATGCAGGAAATGGATAGACAACTAAAAATCCAACTACAATTGAGAGATCGAGGCAGAGCTGAGAAGAAGAGATCAGTACTTTGATGAAGTGATCAAACAGAGATTTAGAATGGAGGGAAGAATTGGAAAAGAGAGAGACAGAGTGGAGATAAGTGATAAGAGTTAGAGATGTAGCCTTCTGGACAGAGACAGGCATACATGAGGCCAATTTATTGAAAATTTTGGAGGATAGAGACAATGTCATGAAGGCAGCTTTAGAGTCAAGGGATAGAGATTGGTTGAATAGTCTTGAGCATTGCAAACAAAGCTTTAGAGTAATGACTTATGAATAGATTAACAATAGGACATCATTGGAATCCATAGGCAAAAGGTAGTGTGAAATGGTAAAGAGTAATGTAGAGATTTTGGATTGGGTAATGAAGACCGTATCTGGTAAAAAGAAAGTGCCTTGGCAAACATCAAGATTTTTTGATTATGTGCCTTATACCATAGTGCCCTTAGGTGTTGACAAACCTTATATACCTTTTACCAATCTAAATAAACCTGAAGAAACACCTATACCAGAAATCCGAAAGCCTGTTTCAAAGTCTCTTAATCCTCTAGTCAAATCTCCCCAAGACCCAAAAGAAAACATAAAAAAGTGAATTTCTTTTGTTTGATTGTCTTGCTTGTATATATGCTTGTAACTATCACATGAGTTCAATGAAATACCTTCTTAAATCTGTGCAGCTATGCTTTGGAGAAAGTTTGTGCATTATGGCTATATCTTAAGAATATGCACTTGTGAATCAAATGTTGAGATGAATTGAATCGTTAAGTTTTGAGTTGCTTATGTTACAATAATTTTAACAAACTAAATGGTTAATCAAATAAGATTTCTAATTGATGGCAACATGTCTAGAAACCAAACAAGAAAGTGATAGATGAATTTGGGGTAGGATGAGATGAATTGAGAGAGGAAGTTGTAATGTTATCAATGAATAAGTTGAACTTCAAGATTCAGGAAGATTTAAACAAATGATGGAACAAATAAGACTTATAATTCTGTTTTTGTAAATAGTTTAAGTTGTATAGATCACGAAAAACAATGCTTTTGTAATTAAAATTTTCTAAAACAAATTGTGCTAAGATTAGGGGCATCTTTTGGGATCCATCACAGTTTAATCTCCCCAAACTCTTAGAACTTGTTAGATTCTTAGTCAAGGAATCCTAGGCAATACCACTAACAAGAAATGATATAGGCCATTCTTGGAAGTTTGAACCTTTCAAAGCCTACCCTTTTAATATGCATATGCATATACCTTAGTTCCTTATTTGAGCCAACAACCAATTTCATCACCAACTAGCAAATAAAAATTCTAAATCCTTCCTTACATCTAATCCTATAGTAAAGAACCCTTGTTTGCCTAGATTGCATGACAAGTACATCAAAAATAGAAGAGGATAAGTTTGGGTGAATATTTTTTGAAATGTAAAGAAGGATAGGAATAAAGGTTGAGAAAGAAAAACCAATAGAGATGAGAAAAGAGGAAGAAGAAAAAAGAAAAAGAATATGAGAAAATACAAAGTATCAAGGTGGAATGAGTTTTGTCTTGTAGCCTTTCTCCGTTGAACAATTAAGTTCTTAGGGGTGTTTCAACACCTAGTACCCTAATGCCAACTGCTATGGGAGTTGCTAACCCAAACTTCGCTAAGGGTGGCAGAAAGATTAAAAAGACAAAACATTGCACTATTCCATAAGCCTTGACAGAAAATGAAATGTGAAAAAAAAAAAAAAGCTTCTAATACGAGGAACTGAATTTATAGTCTGAAGGTGGCCAAGAAAAACACCACAATGGAGAGTATGAAAAATTATGCATCGAAACAAGTTTGGGGTTGTTTGAAAGTTGACATCAGTGGAAAAAGTAAAGGATGAAGAATGAAGGAAAATATGTTGAGTTGTAAGAGGAATCTGGGACAATTTGAGCCTAAATTGTCCATTTATCTACCAATTACGAAGCCACACATTCTGAGCCTAAAGACCCTAATTGATCTTGAAGGTGGTATATATACACGTAGTGAGATTAATATGACCAATAATAGATTAGCTCATGTTGTTTTATCCATTTTTCTAGCATAATTTTAGAAGTTTATAATTCATGTTAATGCTGAATTATGTAATGTTCACCAACTTTTTGTTTTGCAGGTTTTTAAATGAAAATGAGATCATTCTAGCAAGAAAAGAAGAAAATTGGCCATAGCAGAATTCTCTGTCGCGACACAATTTCAGAATGTCGCGACAAAATCCCAAATGACAAGCAGGAGTTATGTAGCAACAAGGATCTAGCTAAACTCAAGCTAGAAATGAAGATTGTCGCGACATAAATTTTGATAGACTGATTGATTTCTATTGCGACAATGAATTTTTATGTCATGACAAAGCTATAGAAGTTCATAAAGAAGAATGTCGCGAAATTCCTAACTCATGTCGCGACATTGATCAAGCACATGGCAATGAAACTCATGTCGCGACCTCACCTGGCTTTCTGTCGACATAAGAGTGAAGATAGCAAAAAAAGCTATGTCGCGACAAAATGACTATGTCACGACCACCAAAATCCATGAGTCGAGTTTGGAGGCGAAAACTCTGTCTGGCAGAGAAACTTTATCTTGCGTGATAGAAAATATAAACAATGAGACGGATCAAGACAAGAATTAATACAAGCGAATTTTCCATGTTGCGTAGGACATTTACGACATATGAAGACCAAGAGTGATTATATGTTGCAATAGAAGAACTATGTCGTGACCGTGACATTCATGGTCGACAATGAGGTGAAGACTTATCGCGACAGAGAATTTTTTAAGTCCGCGGCAAAACCTGACATGAAGTACATGTGTGAACTCACATTTGCAACAAGGCGACTACTATCGACAAAAGTTTAGAATAAAGACCTGATAAAGAAAACGAGGCGAGAAATCTCATCATTTCTGAAAGAAGATTATGTCGCGATAATAAAAATTGCTGAGTAAGAAATTTCTGTCTCGACAGGAAATGGAAGAGACATGAGACCAACCGAGACAAATATGTCACGACAAAAACTTTAATGTTGCAACAAATAGTTCAGCCAGCGACCAGAAATAAAGATGATTAGGTTGTGACAAAGAAAAAGTCTATCGCGACAACAGACTAAAGCAATTGTGAGAAACTCTATCTCGACACAAAAATTCTATAACGTGACACAAAGCAGCGCAGCAGAAAGAAACTTAGTCATGATAAAGAATTTTTTATCGCGACATACTATTCAAGTATTCAAGCTGTAAGGTATTCAAGAATTATTGCAACACAAGAAAAGCATTGTCGTGACATAAACAAGACAACCTTATAAGAACTATGTCGCGACATTGCCAACTTATGTCGCGACATAATTAGAAAGCATAAAATATGTCGCGAAAGCTGCGTACCCGCAAGCCAAAAGATGTTAGGCGGCGGAGATGAAAACTTTGTCGCGGCGATTACTTTTCTATGTTGACAAAGTTACCTAATTAGGCATAAGTACGGGGATCCACAATTAGTGCCTAGAAGTGTAGCCCGTAATTTGAAAATACATAAATATACACATCCCAGGGCAGCGTGCGTATTCATGAAACAGAACTTCTTGGTAGAAATTTGGAGACTCTTGTATATTATTTTCTTTCTTTTGTTTTAGTTTTTAGAGTAGCATTTTAGCTAGTTTTTGGGGATTAAACAATCGGTGTAAAGTTCGAGCTGGGTTTCTTTGTAAAATTTTGTTTTTCATTGTTATGCGATTAAATGGTGGAAATTTTATGGAGTTCATTATTTTAGTTCGTTTCTTGATTTCGGTGAACACTGTCAGGTTAGTCATTGTTATTTGTGATCCAGCTTTGAAAAACTGAGCTCCATCTAGGAATTGATCGATGTAATTATTATTTTCTACTCAACTTGAAAGAAGTTCATAGTTCGAATGTTTGGATTTAATTGATTGGTATTGTTCTTGAAGCTATTTTGTCAAAATATTAGTAGCTTGTACCCAGAGAAGGACTGTATCTTGCTCTGATTTCCAGGAAGCCCTCTGAGTGACACAGAGATGGAGAATCTTGAGAGTGTAGAGCAGTTACTTGGGGGTATGTTAGACTAGTATTAAGGAACAAATGAACTTTGAAAAATCACTTAGATAGATTACTGACTTATAGTGTGAGGATAGTTGGATAATATATCAATTTAATTTATCAGAGGTTTCTCCTCAATTTGATGAGAGGATCTTGATCCCATTTTAGCATAGATCTAATCAAGGAAATAAAGAATCTCATCAAATTACACGGATGAGTTACCAATTAAATTGGAGAAGGCACGATATCACACATCACATAGAGCGAAAGTCTTGATCATAAGAAGCTAGGTATGAAGTACTTAAAGGAAAAATACCGGATTTTAGAAAAGGTTTCTATTCAACAAGTAACCTTAGACCCACATGTATCCGAAAGGAATATGGATCTCTAATTAGTGAAATGTATGGTTTATGGAGAAATCCAAATTATACTACCTTGCATCTTTGACAAGTTCAGATTTCAAACTAATGGCTGAAATATGTTATAAAATGATGCAAAAATTCATAATTGCACACTAATCTATTTCCCAGTGTTACTTTATCCAGTGAACTCTCCAATCCATTTATTTGAATTCCTTACATGTACTTATAGCGTTTTATCTAGTTTTTGCTTGTGCTTAAGTTTAGAAACAAACCATTTTTAACTTTAGAGTTCAAATAACAAAGATCTTGAGTAGATGGGGTACTTGATATTTAAATTTATCATCAATCCTCGTGGGAATGATATCTGGACTTAAATCTATTTTATTACTTATGACACATTTACTTACGATGATTTAGACCAAAATAAATTTAATGGATCAACAACTTTTCAAAAGGGGCTAAACACATTTTTTTTATTTATTAAAATTTAGTCAAACAAGTTTTATGGCATTTCAGCTGGGGACCGAAAAGTCTTTGGATGGAATTGTTACTTCCTTTATCAGACTTGGTCTATGTTTAAAAATCAGTCAACCAAGTTTATGGCGTCGTTGCGGGGGATTGATAAATAATGAAGTTAAATATCAATATTCCAATCAAAATGAAATTCTTAATTTGACAGTTCTTTATTTTATCTTAAATTCGAGAAAATCACAAAATATAGTTTTTAACAACGAGTAGCTAAATAAGCTATTGAAAATTTTTATGAGTTTAATTAGACATGATTGTTTTCCTGAATTTAATATGAATATAGTTTGTTTCTATTTTGGGAAGACTTACCAAATGTATGAGAGCCTTGATAAATCACTTTGGACTGGAGCTGGAGAAGACATGAAATAGGAAAGATTAAGGATAGTGAAGAAGCATTATGGAAGAATTATAAAGAAAGAATGCAACTATTCAGAAGAAGCATAAACTGGGATCTTAGAGGCAAATGACTATGGAGGACTTTTGGAGACTGATGATTCAAGATGAATACTCTCTTTGTGGGACCAGGCACGCTGTGAAACTTGACAATTTTGAGCTGAAGCCAACTTTGAAGTCTTATGATGCAAGCAATGCCATTTAATGGTATACTAATTGAAGATCCCAGTAGGCATGGGAAGATTTATGAGGATGGCTAATATAGTCAAGTTGAATGGGGTCAGACTAGAAGTGATCAAGCTGCAACTATTTCCATTTTCACTAAGAGATGTGGCAACAACTTGGTTTGAATCATTGCCAGTTGGATTAATGAACAATTAGGAAGAGTTGGTGGAGGCTTACATGAGCATATTCTTCTCTCTTACCCTTACTTCTGAAAGGAGAGGGGAAATTATAGTTTTCAAGTAGGGAGAGGATGAAAGTCTCTACAATGCATAGGAAAGATACAAAAGATTGTTGAAAGATGCTAATATGGAATAGATATGACCATCATGTGGATATTTTTATCATCTTTGTGAATTATACCTCACGAAGGTGATATAATTGATGTAACCTGCTATGGAGCTTTAAGAGAAAAAGTCTTTAAAGGGAAAAGTAGTGAACTGCGATGATTGTAGTGCGATTATTCAGTCCTTACAAAAGAAGATCTGAATCCGGGCGGCTTCCTTATTCATACATAATAGGGATTACGAGATGGGAAAAACAACGTGTGATTAAGACCCCGGCCTTCGACTTGATGCCTTTATCTATAGTTAAGAAGGGTGGGTTTGGGAGCTCACTCCCATCAGCAGCCTCTGGATGGCGGTTCTTAACCTTAGCTTAACTTGAAGGTATTCTTGATGATGTGCTTATCAAAGTGGGAAAGTTCATATTTCTAGTGGACTTTGCGGTTATTGATATTGAAGAAGACAAAGAAGTCCCTCTGCTAGTAGAAAGACCCTTTCTTGCTACAGGAGCAGCTTTGATAGATGTGAAGAAAATAGAGCTTACTCTAAGGGTTGGAGATGAGGCAGTGCACTTCAATCTCAATCATAGTTTGAAACAGCCAGAATATGACAATGTTGATTGTAAGATTATAGAAACGAAAGTACCCATCAATTATGAACTAATAAATGATTGTATGATTCAGAATTCAATAATGAAAATGAGGTGACTTGGGTTCGATCCATGGCTACGGTGCCATAAACTTGGTTGATTGATTTTTAAACATAGACCAAATTTGATGAAGTAATTTGCAATTCCATCCAAAGACTTTTCAATCCCCAGCTGAAATGCCATAAGACTTGTTTGACGAAATTTTATTAAAAAAATAAAATTGTTTAGCCCATTTTTGAAAGAAGGATCCATTAAAATTGATTTTGGTCTAAATCGTTGCAAGTGCATAGGTCATACAAGTAATAAAATGGATTTAAGTCGGAGAAATATCATTCCACGGATTGATGATAAATCTAGTTATCAAGTACCTATCTACTCGAAATCTTTGCTATTTGAACTCAAGGGTAAAAATGGTTTGTTTCTAAACTTAAGCATGGCGAAAACTAGATAAGAATATGCTTGCATGTAAGAATTCAAATAAATGGATTGGAGATTTCATTTGATAAAGTAAAATTGGGAAATAGATCAGTGATTATGAATTTTTGCATCATTTTATAACATATTTCAGCCATTAGTTTGAAATCTAAACTTGTCAAAGATGCAAGGTAGTATAATTTGGATTTCTCCATAAACCATACATTTCACCAATTAGAGATCCATATTCCTTTCAGATACATGGGTCTAATCATTTACTTGTAGAATAGAAACCTCTTTCTAAAATAAGGTATTTTAAAATTAAATAGTCTTTATTTCTGATTAGAGACTCTTGCCTGTAAACGGGTTTCAGTATTACTCTGAATGTAAATTGGTAACTCATTATCTAATTTGATGAGATTCTCTATTTGTAAGATTAGTCTACTAACATGGGATCGAGTCTCTCATCAAATTGAGGAGAAACCTCAGATAAATTAAATTGATACATCATCTATTGTCTTCACCTTTATGGAGTAAGTCGATAGTTTATCTAAGTGATTTTGAGTTCAAGCGTTAAAGTAATATTAGTCTAACATACCCCCAAGTAAATGCTCTACACTCTTAGGATTCTCCATCTTTGTGTCACTCAGAGGGCTTCCTGGAAATCAAAGCAAGATAGAGTCATTTTGTAGGTACAAGCTACTAATATTTTGAACAAGTAACAGAACATGCAATTAAATAAAATCGAAGCTTCGAACTATGAACTTCTTTCAAATGGGAAGAAAATATGTCGTGATCCATTTCTGGATGAACTCTGCTGCAAAGCTAGATCTAAAATACTTGTTGACTAGCGGTAAAGGTAAATCCACGAAATTTCAAGCGAGAAATGGAATAAGTGAACTCAGAAAATTTAAAGTGTTTTATGAACGGTAATAAGAAAAACAAAATTTTATAATGAACCCATTTTGACTTTACTGGTTGTTGTTTCAATCCGAAAGGACAAGCTAAAAGGCTACTTTAAGAACTAAAGAAAAGAAAATAAAAACAAAAGAAAAATAATATCTGAGTCTCCATTTCAGTTCTGGTTTGGTGGAAAGGCTGCACCTGATACCCTAGATGAGTCTATTTATAGATTTTTAAATGATGGGTCGCACTTCTAGGCACTAATTGTGGATTCCCAAAAATTCTGGCCGAATTAGTAACTTTGTCGCGACATAGAAAGTTCAGTCACGACAAAGTTTTCATATGTTCCCAGCATCTTGTCGTGGCATGCAGTTTCTGTCACGACATATTTTTATGCTCTCTTCTCGAATTTTGTTGCGATATAAGTTGGCAATGTCGCAACATAATTCTTCTGTGATTGTCTTGTTTATGTTGCAAGAAAGCTTTTGTTGTGTCACGACAATTCTTGAATACCTTGCAACTTGAATACTTGAATAATATGTCGCAATGCAAATTCTTTATCCGACTAAGTTTCTTTTTGATGCGCTGCTTTATGTCGTGACATAGAATTTTTATGTCGCGAGAATTTTTATGTCGCGGCGTGAGTTTCGCAGCTTGCTTTGTTTGTTGTCGCGATAGACTTTATCGTCGCGATTTAATCGCTTTACCCTAATACGCTGAATGTTGTCAGAATGCAAAGTTTTGTCAAGATACATATCCGCCTTCGTCGTCTCTATGTCATCCCATTCATGTCGCGACATAAAACTTCTCTGTCGCCATAGAAATCTCTTACTTAGAAATTTTTATTGTGGCGACATAATCTTCTTTTGTTGAGACATAGATTTCTGCCTTGTTTTCTTTACCGTGTCTTTCTTCTTAACTCCGTCGTACAGAGCCGCCTTCTTTGTCGCAAATGCAGTTCACTTCAAATTTCATGTTGTGTTTGTCACAATTAAAAATTCTCTTCTTCTTTTGTCGGATAAGAGTCTTCTATCTTCATTGTTATTTCAATGTTGTGTCATAACATTTCTTTCTTTGTCGCATATAATCTATCTTGGTCTTGTCATAAGCTGAAATGTCTATCGCAACATGGAAAATTCTGTCCCAAGCACTTTGTCTTGATCACTCTCATTGTTTTGTTATTTTCTGTCGCGACATAAAATTTCTCTGTTGTGATAGAGTTTTCTTATCCTTCAAACTTGACTATGGATTTTGTGTCGGTATTACAGTTGTCTTTTGGTTTACAAAGGGCTTTTCGCCCTTTCAATTCTTATGTCATGACAGAGCGTAGATGTTGCGATATTAGAGTTTCACAAGCGCAGTTTGATCAGTGTCGCGATATGAGTTGGGAATGTCGCGACATTCTTCTTTATGAACTTCTATAGCTTTGTCATGACATAAAAATTCATTGTCGCAATAGAAATCAGCCAGTCTATCAAAATTTATGTTGCGACAATCTTCGTTTCTAGCTTGAGTTCAGCTTGATCCTTGTTGCAACATAGCTCCTACTTATTATTTGGGATTCTATCGCGACGTTCTGAAACTGTGTCACTACAGAGAATTTTTCTTTGGCCAATTTTCTACTTTTCTTGCTGGAATTATCTTATTTTCATTTAAAAACATGCAAAACAAAAAGTTTGTGAACATTCCATGAGTCGACGTAACATCAGATATAAACTTCAGTATGCTAGAAAAATGATAAAAAATAGATGGGTTTAGGACTCGTCAAATTCCCCGAACTTAAAGTTTTGGTGTCCCCAGCCGAAAGAAAAAAAAATGTTGTTTGTCCTCAAACAATTTAGCTCTCAATTTTTAAGGACATTTTTCTGGTAGAATCCACAATTTGGCAGGAAACATAAATTAGTTTTAAAATTATTTCTAAATATGTTTCCAATCTAAAATCAAGAAGATTTTCAATTAAGTTCACTAAAAGGCCAAGTAATTTCTATTGTGTATACAGTTCAATTATTCCACCCTGATTTGTGAGTGTGATGGTCTTCTTTCTTCTTCCTTGGCAGATTAGTTAATCTTCTGGGATATTGCTTAGATAGTATGCTTCTCCTTTATTCTTTAAAGTCCTATATGCTTGTTTGTCGTATTAATCTCCACTAATGTAGGCATATACCACCTTCAGAATCAATTAGGTCTTTTAGGCTTATAATGTGACGC
Organism: Tetrastigma voinierianum; assembly: GCA_016808115.1. Taxonomy (NCBI): domain Eukaryota; kingdom Viridiplantae; phylum Streptophyta; class Magnoliopsida; order Vitales; family Vitaceae; genus Tetrastigma; species Tetrastigma voinierianum. The sequence continues at coordinate 651,607 of JAEQBH010000668.1, forward strand.
TGAGGTAATTGAGTAGGTAATAAAACAATTTAGGCTCAATTTCACCCAGATTTCATTTATACTTTGACATACCTACCTTCATATGAATTCTTGACTTTTTCCATTCATGTCAACTCTCTAACTTCCCCCTTTTCTTTGGTGCATCTTTCTACATACTCTTTCTTGTGGTGTCTTGCTTGACCACATTCACATTGTAAACTCTCTTCCTTATCTTAGAAGCTTTTTACTTTTCATTTTCTATCAAGGTTTTTGGAATAGTGCAATGTTTTTCCCTTTTAAGCTTTCTACCACCCTTTACGAACTTTGGGTTAGTAACTCTCATACCAATTGGCATTAGGGTAATAGATGTTGAACACCCCTAAGGACTTAATTGTTCCAGGAAGGAAGGCTATAAGACCAAACTTATTCCACCTTGATACTTTTTTTTTCATAGCTTCTTTTCTTCATTCTTTTCATCTTTTCTCATCTCAATTGATTTTTCTATCTCAACCCTTATTATCCTTCCTTGTACTTTTGAAATAATATTCTCCCAAACTTGTCATCTTCCATCATTAATGTATTTGTCATGTAATATGGGAAAATAAGGGTTCTTTATTGTAGGATTATGTTCAAGGGAGGATCTAGGCTTTTCATTTGTTGGTTAATGATGTGGTAGGATATTAGCTCAAATAAGGAACTAAGGTGTATGCTTATGCATATTAATAAGGTAGGCTTTGAAAGGTTCAATCTTCCACGAATGGCCTATATCACTTCTTGTTAGTGGTATTGCTTAGGATTTCACCTTGACTAATAATCTAACAAGTTCTAGGACATTTGGAGATTTAACTGCGATTGATCCCAGAAGATGTCCCTAATCTTTGACACAATCTGTTTCAGAGATACTTTTGACCATGTGCAGTGTTTATCAGGGTTCATAACAACTAAGCTGTTTACAAAATATAATTACAGGTCATATTTGTTCCATCAATTGGTTGCAATCTTCCTTATTCTTGAAGTTCAACACATTCGTAAATATCTTCACAACTTTCTTTTTTAGTTTATTGCATCCTACCCTAATTCATCTATCAAAATTTTGTTTGGTACCTAAATATGTTGCTATGCTATTTTACAAGTGCAAAGATTATTTGCAATTTAAGACCGATTTCAAAGTGGAAGAAGCTTAACAAACAACATTTCATTTCCTGATATTCCAAGTCTACGATCGATTAACAACTATTCAGCAGTTTAAACCATGAAAATTGGGTTCTTCATTATTTAGCAAAGCTATTTACTAAATCTCATCAATTTCTAATTATTGAACACAAAGGAAAGGAAATGAGCCAAATAAACACCGCAAAGAAATGTAAAATGAGAGTGAACACCCGATTTTGCGAATTTTTCTTTAAGTATTTAAGTGTAAGGCATCTAGTTCTGTGAGAGAAAAGGGGAAAGAACTATAGAGGCGGTATTTTCTTCTTCTATCATGCACATGGGAGGAATGCGGAGGTGAGAACTGAGAATCTGGACTTGTAAGGCATTTGGACTCTTTACCTTCTTCACTTCTTTGGAATGCGGGACCTTTCAATGGAATAGGGTCATTTCCTTGATGAAATCATTTTGTCGCCCCCGATAGAGTTCAAGGTTCCCTTACAAGGCGAAGTACATTATCGAGGTTGTTGTTGATCATATCTAAGCTTTCAGTCCAACATTTTTCCCTATAGTTTAGGGCGCCCTCCATTTCCTTATCCATTTTATCTATCAAAAGTCTTATTTCTTTCTGATGTTCCTTGTACTGATACCCAAAAACATCCGCCTTCTACAATAAGTTCTTCTCCATTGCATCTTCTTTCTCCTTCATGATTTTTATTAGCTTACTATCCCTCTTGAGCTGATATGAGATGAAGGCATCTTTTCTTGCCCTGAGTTCTTAACTAAGCTCTCTTTCTCTTGTTTCCCATATGCTCTTCCACTCTTCATCTCTCTGCTTTAGGGCTTCTTCTAGATTTTTGTCCCTTCTTTTGAGCACTGCATCCATATATTCATCTTTCAGTTGGAGTTGGATTTGCAGCTATTTGTCTCTCTTTTGCATTTCTTGCTTCATTGTTTTCAGCATATCTATTAATTCAACAGTGTTACTTTGATGCTCTAAGTTTCTAGCTTGCTCCTGATGGACTTGTCTCACTTTTGAGGAGAGGGTCAGAATTGGGCTCACACTTCTCTGCCTCTGTTGTTGCTCTGGAGCATCACTTTCAAGCTGTATTGGATGTATTTCTACATCATCTATGTTCTCTCTCTCAATTTCTGCTTCTCTTTCTCTACCTCTGTTCTTAGACCCTTTGGTGATTCCTGTCAGTGTCAGGGGTGAAGTTCTTGGGCAGTTTTCTTCTTCCCCCCAGTCTTCTTTCGCACCACCCAGGATACATAGCCTAGTGATCAGTGTTGGTGAAGGTGCCCAAAGTCATGTATCCACCAACGTAATAACCGAGAGATTGAGGTTATCATGATTTTTCCCCACAACGAACTTGTAACCCTTCGGGATGGCATGCAAGCAATCTTGCCTCCTTGATTACTACCCGAATAGTCTTTATTTTACACACATATTAATATAGGTTTTGAGCATTTTGTGTCTTAATAAACCTAATTAACCAGGTGGCATATTTAAGGACCTAGCATAGATACTAATCAAATTTTGTGGCAAGTTTTGTTGTTTGCGGGGTTTTTTATACCATAGATGAGGATTCGACTCAGCCATGATCAGTTTGATATGACGCAAATCTCAGCAAGTGAAATGTGATCCGATAATGAAATGTCTTAGATCTTCTTGAATTTCACTTCTCACCGTGTTCCACACCATCCTACTTTTTTGACTTTTTGACTTTTGTTCCTCCTTTCTTCCCATTTTGTCTCTGAATTAGTTTACTACTTTTGTTTACTATTGTAATTTTGCTTGGCTGGGGCAGTATATAAGCTCTTGCTGCACTGTAAGAAGAGACCTTTTTTTGCTCATTAATAAAATTGCTGGGCGGGAACCTTTCAGCAGTTCCCACTCTTTCCCATTTTCTTTCCTTTTCCCTCACTTTCTCTCCATTTCTCACTAGCCAAACACCGTCCGAGGATGACAACTCGGAGGATGAGTAGCTAGAACCTCTTTCTCCTTTAAGAAGAAGGCTACTAGGTGCAGGATCCTGAGGTAGGTTGAGGGTTCAATGTTTTTCACGCAGGTATCCACTGCCGTTACTATTCTCCCTTTTTAACATTAGGTTTTGATCCTTTTTGAGTCATCTTGAATGGTTATTACTTGGTAAGATTTTGGACTCATTGGATGCTTAATGTTAGATCCATTGATGTTTGTTAGTTATCATTTATGATCCATTGTAAGGTGAGTCAAGGTGTTTTGTGTTTTAATGAATGAGAGCTTTAATGGCCAGTGGATGCCATTTTTAAAGAGATTTAATGAGGGTCAGTTTTTATAGTTAAATGAAGATCTGGTTCGGGAGATGACTATAGGTCATCCTCCCCAATGCGAGGAAAGGACAGGAAACCTTCGGTTGCCCATGAATCCGACCAGGTGACTAACACATCAAGGAGTTCTATTTTACATTTTTTTTAACTCACTATGTTTTTAGTTTCTAACCATTAAAACCCACAGTTTTTACAAAAACCCTGAATCCAAAACAAATTCACTAATTAGAACTTAATTGCTGATCGTTTATTAAAGACCCGTCCACGTGGTGGGCCACAGAGCCAGCATGCTGCGGTAGGTATGCTCTGACCGGTAGGAGGAATTAGGTTTATAAATTTTGTTGATTCTAGCATACCCTACCGCACACACGAATCAAATGGCGCCATTACCGGGGATGGTGCCTTAGTGCATTTGATGAGTAGTTGAACACTTGTGATCCTCATCACAAGATCTGGTGAATTTACTTTTATTTTTTTATTTAGCAATTTTTTTATCAGTTTGTTAATTTTGTTTCAATGTTTAATTTTTTTTAGCTAACATTACCCTTTATCAGTTTGGTGTTGCCACATTTTCGGCGAGTGCATGTTTGATGGGTAAGGAGTGCGGAGGCAGGTTAATTAGTCAGGTCTCCACGAAGGAACCAAAGGCTGCAGTGATCACCGAACATAGACCAAATGCCTGGAACACTAGAGAGAGCAACATAGTCGATACCGGTGGAAACCACAGTGCATATAGGTCACGTGAGGGATTCTGAGACACCTCCCGACTAATCGCCCTTATGGGAGTGCCAACAACCCGTAGTTGGGGAGCCACCTAAATATTTCATGGGGTAAAACCTTCCCGCGATATGCACCTCTGCACGTTCAACTGGATGCTTCATCTACGGCCTCAACCACCACGGTCAACCTCGATTGAACAAAGTCATTACGGACCTTAGCGAATTTGTGGGTGACTTTGTGGAAAAGCGTAAGTCGATCCGATGCTGATTAAGTTAGAAAATTGACCTTGTGGAAAACAATGTGAATGAGAGGGTGATGGACTTCAAAGCGAAATTGATCGAAGGGGTGACAAGGCTGCGGAGAAATCAATTTCGAGGCTTGCCGTCAGCCAGTATGTTTACTTAGAGGAAGAGAATCCAAAGGAAGAGTGTCTGATTGACACCATGGTGGAGGAGCATTGTCAACAGCAGCTACAAGAAGGGCTGATAGAGAAATTTGCTGAATATTATGAAGGGTTATCTGAATCCTCAGACATTGGTGCTACTGTTTATCCATGGGAAAAGAAAGAAGCAATCTCTCCCGTTTCGACGAGGAGAGGCGATGGAAGAGCGGTGGAAGGCAACCTGATTTACACATACTCTTGGCCCGAGTGTATATCCACCTTCACACTGCTGACCCACCGATCAATGCACAGGCTTTTCTTTGTTAAAGAGTTGAGGCCCGATCCATTTGTAAGCATTGTAAGCGCAGGAAGTTAGTGGCTATTGTTCAAACTTTTGCCACTAAATCAAAGACATTGGCAGCTGCTCATGTTGCATGCCTGACGGTTGGCTCGCCATCGCAGCAGAGCTTGGGTTCGGATTTGGAGCACCTAAACACCATTAATTACACCGGCTCCACCGGTTTGACCTCGAAGGCTTGAGGCGGTTTGGGGACTTTCAGTCTCCCCGGCTTTTTGTTTTGATTTTTATTTGATTTGATTTGATTTGATTTTACTTTATTCAATTTTTCTCTTTAGATTTTCTATAATTTTAAGTTAATCTTTGTTTCTAGCTTATTTTTCATTTTTTTTGCACTTTTTTTTTAATTTTTTATGCGTTTATTTTTGCGGAGTTTGACAATAAAATATTTGCGATGAGGGTCGCTAAGAATTTTCGCAACCCTGCGAAAAAATTCCTTGAAATTTGTGAGGAGTTGCGAGAAATTTTACCTTCTACTTGTAGCCACATCTTGTTTCATTTTTATTTTATTTTATTTTATTATTATTATTTATATTAAAAAAAACTTTCTTTTAATTCTCATATTTATTTATTTTAAAAAATATATTTTGTCTTTTGAAAAAATTTCCAAAAAAAATATATTTTGTTTTCTAAAAAAAAAAAAAACAGATTTATTAAAAATTTATAATAAAATTTTTTTATGATACGGGTTGCGAAATTTTATGACTTCACAATCCTGAAGCCCCGATTTGCACTTATGTTTTGTTTTGATCATAACTTTCATCGAACTTCCGTTTTGGGTAATTGCCTTGGATTGGAAAGCTTATAGAGTGTAGAATCAAATATATAGTCGAGAAGAAAACTTTAAAATTATGATGATGAAGGTATAATTTTCAAAATGCTCCAGCTGGTCACTTTTTTTTCCTCTCTTTTCTTCTTCCCGACTTATTCATTTGAAGCCCCGAATGGAGTGAATGAGTCTCGGTGACTTGTGATATCCTATCCAACAACGGGTACATTTCATCAAGGAGGCATCACTTCTTTCTTTAAATTTCCATTCCATAGCCACATTGAGGACAATGTTGAATTTGGTTGAGGGGAGAGTTAAGGAAGGAAGTATTGATTTATGTTTTGAGCAAGTCTATTTTGTTAAGTTGAATGGCTTGGTAGTCAGTTTTTTTTTACAATATAATGCATGTTTTTTTTTTAGTTTCTAGTCCATGCTTTCAATTTATGATTTTCAGAAAACTTTTTTTTTTGTAATGCCAAGCTTGCAGTATGAGAAATTGAAATTTTTTTCCAATGTTGTTGATGTTAGAATGGTGTTATGCTTAGTTCAGTTGATAACATGTTGAAATTCTTATGGTTTTCGACATTTTTTCTTCCACATTGAACTAACCACACACTGTGCACATTAGATTTCATTTATAGGTGAAAAAGTTTGCCTTGCCTTCATACACAAGAAGTCCCAGGCTGGTACCTTTGACCACCTTTAATAGATTAGGACCCCCTGAATAAAAGACGATAGGTCTTTGAAAAAAAGAAAAGAAAGAAAAGAAAAGAAAGAAAAGAAAAGAGGAAAAGAAAAGTGCTATGCTTTGCCTTGAAACCAGAGCACGGTCCCAGTATATAGCGAAGTCTTTAAAACACAGTGCCCTAAGCCCAGTAGGGAGCCATCGACTTTGTGCTCGATTACATGGGTGAATAGGTAGAGTTTAACCAGTGTAGGTGCTGGAGTTTGAACTCATTAAGAGTCAGGTGAAACACGAAGAAGTTAGTGGTCGAAAGATCCTTATGACTTGATTCCCTAAGCCTTAATTGGTTGGGAGTCATCGGTGGACCCAGATTACACATGGACTATGAGTTCGATACCCTCAGCATTGTGCCCCTACAACAAAAAAAGAGTTGTGGAATAAAAGTGGGTCCTGATCTATTGAGGTTGGTTAGTCTACTAGGTTTAGACATTAGCTAGGTTAGGGGGAGAGGACAGTTTGACATATTATTTTTGGAAACTAATCAAGTTAACACTTAGGTTTTTGTGGAAGGTTTTAGGTTGGTTCTCTAAGAGTTGTCACTATTTTGATACTTGAATTTGCATAGCACTTACTCTTCTTGAGACAGTCATTGGGTAGGATTTTGATGACTCTTGCTAAAGGTTGGGTTTTATCCCCTCCTCACTTTTGAAAAAAACTTCTTGTTCGCTGATGTATATAGTTCATCTTGCTTTTGATTGCTTTCTTCTTCTTTCATTGCTAAGGGACTAGCAATGGGTCGGTTGGGAGGTGTGATTACCACGAAATGTCTTTATTTTACACCCTTATTATCTGAGGTTTTGAGCATTTTGTGTACTAATCATTGGTCTTGATTGGCATGTTGGACCTATGAAACTAATCAAATTTTTGTGGCAAGTTTGTTGTTTTTGCGGGCTTTTATCTTAGTGGATAAGGAGATTCAGCTCAACCATGGAGGAATCGAGTGTGGACCACTACCGATCCACGGGTAGACCTTGACCGCTTTTAATGGAAGGAAAATGTGGTTTTGATTTTGAATTTTAGAAAATCAGTCCTCGAAGACCAGTTTTTCTTTGGGTAAGCCATACTTTTTTGTTGTTATTTTATAAAGGGAAAACCAGTAAGAATAAAAAACCCAGTGACTCTAGTATGGAAGCGTCTTCTTGAAAACTAGATTCCCGGAATTAGGTGGTCGGATTACCTATCGGGAAGGTACCTCATTATGAGGTAGCACCCCTCTGAGCCGAACTCGGTCTCTTGCTAGTGAATTGGGTATGTAGGAGCATATGGGTCCACCGGATCAGGATAGTCTCCTAGGCTAAACATCTGACTTAGATCGGGGACTTGACTGGTGGTATCTAGCATGCTTAAAAACACTCGGCAAGGGCGAAGCAGTGTGTACACAGCGGTCCACGGCCCTGCAGCTATATCGAGGTTAGCCCGACAAACATAGCAAGCATGCATGACGAACACAAAGCATCCATGTGAAATTCATTGCACAACATTAAATCACATACCTGTGGTCCCTAGCCAATGACTGCATTAGAGGTCGAGTAAAAGGTTCGAATGCATCACAAATGTCAAAATCAAACACCTTATCGCATATGAACAAATACTAGCGCTAAGCTTATGTACTCGAAAGTCCCTAGCCATGCATAGCAGGAATGAGTAGGGCAAATATGTACATCATACATCATGCATTAAAACCAAATGTTGGATCCCATACGAAAGAAAGGAGCGAATTTGAAAGGAGGTAAGTGGTTTGCTTACTTTGCTTTATTCCTTTAAAATCCCACAAACCAAACCATACATACCAATCCCACATTGCCCACTACCCCACTTTGTTCAAACCGAAACTGAACTCAGACCCTAAAGTCAGCCTATAGGTTCCTTGGGGCAACTAAGAGCACGCCATAATAGATTCGAGACTGAAACATGCTAAAATGAGGCACCCGTATTATCTTGCACAATAGGTTGAATTGGTTCTCAACAAGTCCAAGCAGTTAGAAAAGGGAATTCACCAGAAACTTTTGTGAAATTCTCATGAGTCAGAATCCAAAAACCAGCAGTGCAATTCTGACTACGAATGACCAAGAACCAATGTAAACAAAGCAAAGTACCCAAACTACCATTTCGGAAAACCTAACCCAATGAACCGGATGGTTCGGTTTCCCAACTAGTCCAGACTGTTGAGAAAATATCTCAAACTTGTCAGAACTTTTCTCACGGAGTCATGAATCTAACAAGACAAACGGAGTGCAATTCCGACTCCGAATGACCAAGAACCAACCTGAGCAAAGCAAGTATCCAAACCTCTGCAGTGGGAAAGCCTAACTTGATGAGCAGGCTCATTCGGTTTCCCAACCAGTTGAGCCGGTTGGGAATAATTCTCAAAATGGTTAGAACCTTCCTCAAGGAGTCAGGAATCTAACAAAGCAAATGGTGATTGATTCTCAGCTCGGATTAGTGAGAACCAACCAAAACAATCCGTTGTTTTCTAAAAGCTGGGACTGCCCGGCCAAGCGTGAGCAGGATCTCACATATGAGAGTGGCAGAGTATTCTAAATGGTTGAGGAAAAACATAAAATTTGGTCAGAATATCCCTTAAAGAATAGGGAAACTAAAAAAACAAACGGTGCATGATTCTCAGCTCGGATGAGTGAGAACCAACCAAAACAATCCGTTGTTTTCTAAAACTGGGACTGCCCAGCAGAAACTGTTGAACGGACTCTCACGTATGAGCGTGAAAACCGGTTCAAATGGTTGAGGAGAAACATAAAATTTAGTCAGAATGTCCCTTAAAGAATAGAGTGGAGCCAGGGTCTATTTCTTACCTCTTCCACAAAACGCAGAAAAGAAACCAAGCTAAGCATCGAGAAAAATCATCAAATGTGCGTCAGGGCGGAAAAAGTGCCCCTTCAAGGTCCCTTCCACTTTGATCTTTCTCTCCTTTTGTGCGATTCCACCTCAGCCTCACGAGCCTACCTGGTGTTTTCCACCTTCAAGCTTTGGAAAGAGCCTGTCAGTCTCGAAATTAGCTCCCACCATTAACTCCCTCCTCATTTCCGTACAAAAATTTGAATATCTAAAGTTTTCGGCTTGCTTACTCCTGATATCAACATGGATTCATGGTGGGCTGCATGTAACAAGCCAAGGCCCAAAATGGACCCACAATACTGCCCATGGTCGAGAAATTTGGAGCTTATGGGCCAGAACCATATAGGATTTGGGCTCGAAATCCTGTGATGCTCCACACAAGGCGTAGGCCTTAGGTTGGACAAATGCCGATGTCCCGAGGCAAGTTGAGGGAAAATTGAAATTTACACAGAAATATTTCCCTGAAGGGTGGGAGGTAGCAAAAGCGGTGCACCATTCGAGTCGGATGAGAGAGATATGATAGAAACAAGGAGAATTACTCACGAATCACCCAAAAAAACAGTGTTGTATACGTACTGCCTTGATGAACCAGTCAAACCAATTAGTCAAATGGTTGACAAACATTATGAATTTTTAACAGAAACCTCCTTGGCAAATAAGGAATCCAAAAAAACAAACAGTGAACAATTCTGAGTTCGGACAAGGGAGATATGATCGAAACAAGCTCAAGTGCTCACGATTGACGCAATTAATAAACTTTGATTGAGCTAAAACTATAGGGGGCCCCACTTGCTTCCTATAGTACGATGCCAATAACTAAAAAAAGCCATGATGACACTCTAGTGAACTACATACGCACTCAGCAGACACATATAGAAGCCCACGAGGCTCGGAGATAGACTAAACACCCAAGGGCCCTAATGGTGTTATATGAGAATGATGGGTGAGTGTGACACCCATAGGATAAATGAAAGTGTTGAGGGGCAAAATTGAGGGTCTACACTAAGTTCAACTCATAGGCGCCAAATCAAAACGGAAGAAAGAGCGAAGCAAAGCGAAGAAATGGAGGCGAGGTATTTTACTTGGTACCGTAACTGCGAAATTTCGCAACCTGTAATCGCCTTCCTGCTTGACTAATTTCCCTTATCCTGCTTTTTGACTTTTTGACTTTTGTTCCTTCTTTCTTCCCATTTTGTCCCTATAATAGTTTACTGCTTTGTTTACTTTTGTAATTTTGCTTGGCTGGTGCAGTATATAAGCTCTTCTTCACTGTAAGAAGATACCTTTTTTTGTTCATTAATAAAATTGCTGGGCAGGAACCTTTCAGCAGTTCCCTCTGTTTCCCATTTTCTTTCCTTTTCCCTCACTTTCTCTCCCTTTCTCACTAGATAAACACCCTCCGAGGATGACAACTCAGAGGATGAGTGGCTAGACCTCTTTCTCCATGAAGAAGAGAATTTTGCCCAGTGCGGGATCACGGCGGTGAAGGTTACATGTTTTCACGCGGTATCCTTTGCAGATTCTTCATTTCCTTGCAACTTTGGTTTTGATCCTTTATGAGTCACTTGGTAAGCTTTTAGGCTCATTGGATGCTTAATGGTAGATCCATTTATGTTTGTTAGTTATCATTTATGATCCATTGTAAGGTGAGTCAAGGTGATTTGTGTTTTAACGAATAAGAGCTTTAATGGCTAGTGACTGCCATTTTTAAAGAGATTTAATGAGGGTCAGTTTTTATAGTTAAATGAAGATCCGGTTCTGGAGATGACTATAGGTCATCCTCCTCAACGCGAGGAAAGGACTTGGAAACCTCGGTTGCCACTATGAATCCAACCCTAGTGACCTAACACTTCAAGGAGTTCTATTTTACATTTTTTTAACTCACTCTGTTTTTAGTTTCCAACCATTAAAACCCACTATTTTTACAAAAACCCTGAATCCAAAACAAATTCACCAATTAGAACTTAATTGCAAGTCATTTGTGCGAAGAAAACCCCATCTACGTGTTCCGACCCAGAACCCTTTATCTTTATGATAACTATGCTACGAGTAGAATAGGTTTATAAATTTTGTTGATTCTGACATACCTTACCGCACACACGAATCATCCTTCTCCCTAACTGTACTTAAGTGCTTGGTTGGAAAATAATTGAACAAATGAAATAAAACCAAACTTTGGCTTGTTCAGTCAACGACCCCCCTGCGATAGACTCATGTGGGTTTTTCCTGGTTGCATTCCACTTCCCCTTGCCTTCAGTCAACATGTCTACAATCTTCTAGAAATTTGGTTCCTTGATCAGTTTCTTGAATTTCGAACAATTTTTTATTTCATTCAGATTGTAGGTTTGAATTACATTTGCTCCTATTGAACGAAGATCCATTACCTCGAATATATCTTGTCTTATCACTCACCCACCATATTAGCGTAGAATTCTTTTACTACAATTATGAAACCAGGGGTTTTGTGCTCACAAATGAGAAGCCATCCTCTCTTCTCAACAATTTCTTGGAAGGGGGAGATCCACTTACTAAAGCCCCTCTCGCCTATGAATTCTCTATGTTGTAGTTTATCTCTCCAGGAAACAAAATCCAGCTCTGAAATCCAATCGCTCGCTTTTCCTTCACTGTGCTCTACTCCAGTTTCTTCAGCTCCCCTTTTCCTCTCTCTTGTTTCTTCAACTGGTTGCTCAGGCTTCTCTCTTGCTTCAGCTCTTTCTTCTTCTTCTATTTTTGCTTGAGTCGCTTGGAGTGTTTCTTTCTCCCTCTCAATATACTCTTCCATGATTTCGTTTAGGTTAGATGGCTCAGACATTGTCAAAAGAGAGTTTTGGGGGATCTAGGGTTTTCAAAATGAGGGGAAGAGATTTGGGGAAGAAGGCTGAGTGGGTTGATTGGTTGATGAGGCAAGTGGCTTTTCAAATTTCAAACATGATATATTTATAGGCTCACTATTGGTTGTACCATCATTAAATGTCGCAAACTAGCCTAGGGTTTATTCCATTTTAATTTTCTTATGTGACGTATTTTTTTAAATCATTTAAAAACTAAAATTCGGTCCATTGCTGCGACGGAAGCGAAATTGTCGCGACATAAAATGTGATGTTCAAGTGTACTTATGTCGCGATAATGAGAAATATTATCACGACAAAAACTTTCCTTGCAAAATCAATTTTAAGCCAACTTGGTCGTGACAGAGAGAAAAATTGTTGCAACATAGAAAAGACAAGGATCAGTTCAAATTAAAAGATGTCACGATAGAGAAAAACATTATCACGACATAGTTTGTGCTCCTCTAATTAACTTATGTTGCAATAGAAAAATTGTGTAACAAAATCTCCTGTGGGTTCTAAAAGACTAACCCATTCTTTGTCGTGATATTAAGAAACAATGTTGCACATGAGTTATGGTATCTTGTCGCTGACAGAGAGAAAACTATGTCGCGTGATGAAAAGAATTTTCTCCCAGAAGTTTGCAGTTCGCATGCCTAAATCAAGCAACATTAAAAGCATTGTGCATTCATTGATACCAATCAGAACATACTTGTGAAAACACATCTAATCATTAAAGAACCTCAATTCAAGTATGAACAATCATTCATTCTTCACTCCAAAATGATTCATGATATGATATTAAGAAAATTGAATAATGAGACGAAACAAAGCTACTATTCATTTTATCACCTGTAAAATTACATTCCCTAAACTTTAACTATACATTATCATTAAAAGCAAGTTAGGAATCGAAATCTCCCCCTTAGCAATTTACATCATCGGTTTGAAAGTGTGTTTTTCTAATAAAATTCATTTCTAATTCGCTTTAATGTCACTGAAAATCGTAAAACAACAAATAAAACTTTAAACAAAAGTAAAACTAACGAACACCCAAAACTTAACCAAAACAAACTAGCCATGAAAATTAAATAATTATTTGGGTTGCCTCCCAAAAATTTGCTGATTTAATGTCTTTAAATTGGGCATTCTTGCGAGAATATTTTCTTTTAAACCAAAATTCTCTTCATTCTCTTCCAAATCCGGTTCAATTTTCATTTATGTTCCCTCCAAGGTATTGCTTCAATCTTTGACTATTCACTTTAAATTCACATCCAGAATTAGTTTTTAGTGTCACTACCCCAAAAGGTGTACTTCTTACTACTGTGTAACGACCACTCCATCTTGACTTCAGGTTTCCTGGAAAAAGCTTGAGCTTGGAATTATATAATAGGACTTGTTCCCCTGCTTTGAATTCCTTCCTTAAAATCTTTTGATCATGCCACTTCTTTGCCTTATCTTTGTAGATTATGGCATTATCATAAGTTGCATTCCTCAACTCTTCCAGTTCATTCAATTAGAGTAATCTTTCTTCTTTGGCAGCTTAGAATGCACAATTCAATTTCTTAATGGCCCACATAGCCTTGTATTCTAGTTCCAGAGGGAGATGACAAGGTTTTCCAAATACAATTCTATATAGGGACATTTCAATAAGAGTTTTGTAAGCAGTTCTATAAGCCTGATACACATCATCTAGCTTATAAACCGGAGTCTTTTACCTTGTATTCCACGAGTTTTCTCTAGAATTTTTCTTGATCTTACTGACGGAAATTTCTGCCCATTTCTTGAGGGTGGTAAGCCCGATCCCATTACATGTCTTATTTCATATATGCTCATGAGTTTTTCAAAAACTTTATTTGCAAAATGAATTTCCTCATCACTGCTGATTGTTTTAGGTTCTCCAAATTTGCTAAATATATTTCTTTGTATAAAACCAACAACTTTATTAGCATCATTTATGGAACAAGCTATTGCTTCCACCTATTTGGATACATAATCCACAGCTAGGAGAATGTATAGATTTCCAAATGATGGTGGAAAAGGTCCCATAAAGTCTATTTCCCAAACATAAAAAATCTGCACCACCAAGATTCCTTGTAAGGGCATTTCATTTCTTCTGCTTATATTGCCCATTCTCTAACATTTATCACAATGTTTACCCATTCAAAATAGTCCTTGAATATAGTAGGATAATAAAAACTTGATTAATGAATTGTATGGGCTGTTTTGCCTCTTTCAAAAATGTCTCTCTCATAGAGTGATTACATGACATTTATCTATCAGTTTCTTCTTGTTTTGTTTAAGTACATATCTTACGATAATCATATATGCTCTGTTATGAAAGTAATGGATCATCGAATATAGAACCTTATGACCTCAAACTTCCTTTTCACGTAGCTAAATCATATAGCATAATTCCCACAGGCTAGGTAATTCCTGATATCGACATACCGGGGTGGTTGAATTTCTTAACACGAACCCTTTACTATTTGGAAAGTTTTTCTTCTAATTCACTTCCTTTTTCTTTTTTTCGATTAGTCTTTTCGATCTATAGATAAGTGATCGGTATCACGTTGTCCCATGCCCTTATTGTCTTTAATTTCGGATCAAACTCTTATAGTAATAATACCCGTATGATCGATAAGTCCTTGGCTTGGCATCTTTGTGCCTTCCATCAGATATCTAATTGCTGTAGCATGATCGATTGTGTTGTATAACATAGGACCCCCCTAATATGTAAGATCCCCAGAATTTTCATAAGCAAACACCATAGCCAACATCTCTTTTTCAGTTGTAGAGTAGTTCTCTTGAGCTTCATTGAAGGTTTTTCTGGCATAGTATATGGCCTTGAATATCTTCTTTGTTATTTATCCCAATACAACTCCCATTGCATAATCATTGGCAACCCACATAATTTCAAATTCCTTGTTCCAATCAGGTGTTACCATGATGGGTGATGTAACTAATATGGATTTAATTTCATCAAATGCAGCTTTACATAATTCATCAAAATCAAACTTTGCATATTTTTCAAGTAATCTGCATAATGGTCTAAAGATTTTTCAGAAGTCCTTTATGAATCTTCTGTAAAAACCAACATGTCCTAGGAAACTTCTTATGCCTTTGACTATTGTAGGTGGCAGGAGAGTTTCTGCCTGATAAAAACCTTTAGCCAAATACACCTCCCAATCAATTTGCGAAATTTTATGTTCCAAGACAATACCCTCTGTTACCATGAAATGACATTTTTCCCAATTTAAGGCCAAATTCTTGTCTTTGTACCTCTGAAGTACTGTTTCTAGTTTTTCCAAACAATTCTCAAAACTAGATCCATATACTGAGAAGTCATCCATAAAGATTCTCATAGCCTCTTCCACCAAGTATGAAAACATAAACATCATGCATCTTTGGAAGGTGGCAAGATCATTACATAATCCAAATGGCGTCCTTCTGAAAGCAAAAGTGACATAAGGACATGTAAATGTAGTTTTCTCTCCACGATCCTTAAGATTTATAGCAATAAGTTTATAACAGAATATCCATCGAAAACGATGTGTGGGTGTCCTACTAACTTGCCTAGGATTTGGTCAATGAAAGGTAGAGGATAATGATCCTTTATAGTAGAAGTGTTTGGTTTTGTAATTAATACACCCTCCATCCTATCTGGATCTGTGAGGTGAGTGTTCTTCTCATTTCTAATCACAGTGAATCCACCATTTTTCGGAACCACATGAATTGGGCTCACCTAAGGGCTGTCTGAATTGCATATATGAAGCCTACATTCAGCCACTTCAATACTTATTTTATGACAACTTCTTTCATTACTGGATTCAGTCTTCTTTGATGTTCAATAGAGGTCTTTGCATTATCCTCTAAAAGGATCTTGTGCATGTAGATAGAAGAACTTATTCCTTTTAAATCTTGTATAGATCAAGCAATTGCTTCCTTGTATTTTCTAAGAGTGTCAAGTAGTTTATGTTCTTCATATTCAGTCAATGCAGCTAAAATAATAACTGGTTTTGCTCTTTCTTGTTCTAAGAAAGCATACTTTAATTGATTGGGTAATTCCTTTAAGGCTAACCCTTTTGAGCTTGTTTATGTTTCTTTTGCTTTACACGTTCACTTCTGTATTTTTTCTATCTTTATTTTCATCAATACGGAAATCTTGCTTCTTTTGTTTCAATTGGAGTTCGAAATTGATATCGAACATGAATCTTTTTGGAAATTCATCTGTGTTCATTCATTGAATTACAGATCCATCTGATCATTTATCGATTCGAAGCGATGGGTACTTTGTTTCTATAATCATACAAATAGCATTGTCAAATTACAGTTGTTTAATGTGATTGAGATTGAAGTGCAGCGCCTCATCTCGACCCTTAGAGTAAGCTCTCCTTTCTTCACATCTATCAGTGCCTTTGCCTTGAAAGGGTCTTCCTAATATGGAAGAGACTTGTTTGTCTTCTTCAATATCAATGACCACAAGTCCCTTTGGAAGATATGAACTTTCCACTTTGATAAGCACATCTAAAGAATGCCTTCGGGTTGAGCGTAAGGTTTTGTCTGCCATGCCCAGGGTCATGGTTTAACGGTGGGCTCCCCCGGAGCTTAATATCTTAACTACGGATAAAGACATCGAGTTGATCTTGGCTCAGAATCACACGATTCTTTTTCCCATCTCGAATTCCACTGTGCATGGAATAGTGAAGGCACACTGGATCTTGCATCTTCTTTGGTAGACCTCACAAATATGGCCACTGCGGAGTTCTTCATTAGGCTCATTACTCCTTCTTTAGCAATTTTTCTTTTTCTGCTCAAAATGTCCTTCATGAATTTAACATAATGAGGCATTTGAGTCAATGCCTTTGAAAAAGGGATATTAACTTCCATTTTCTTGAACATGTTCAAGAATCTTAAGAATTGATCTCCTAACTTAGCCTTTTGTAGCCTTTAAGGGAATGGGACTTAAGGCTTGTAAGCTTGAACCTCTTCCTTCTTCTTTAGAACTCCCTCTTCAGCTTGTTGCTTTCGCAGTTTTTTTGCACTTCTCTCTTCTTCAGCCACTTCAGAACTGTACTGCTTTAGTTCTTCTCCAATTTCTTCTTTCACTTCCTTAGTTTTCTTCTCTTCTTTTTTTCCACCTTCTATCTCTCTTCTACTTCTTAGTGTAACCACCATACAATCCTTTGGATTTTTCCTTATGTCACTTGGAAATGCATCCTTGGACTGATTCTGCATAGATAGGGCTAGTTACTACTTGTGGTTCCAGATTCTACAAAGAGGCATTAGTATTAGCCTGAAACACAGTTTTGTTTGACTAAAATGTTGCTAGATCAGCAAATTTATGCTCGTGGATGTTTAACAACCTTTTATTTTCTCCTATGAAAGTAAACATCTATTTTTCAAAGGAAGAAGATCTCCATTGTCCCTGATTTTCTGCCCTCTAACTTCCTTGTTGTTGTTGTTGTTTGAACCCAGGTGAAGCATAATGTTGTTGAAAATTCCGCCTAAGTTTGTGACCTTGCTGTGCTCCTCCCCCATATGAGAAATTCTCATGGTTCCTAAGTGTTGGTGTGTAATGAGCTAGCAAGTTGAGGTTAGGCTTAAAATTATAACTTCTAGTAGCATTAAGATACATCGCCTCCTCGAAAGCGATGGGGATCTTCTTGGGCTGATCCATTCGACACTATTCTCTTCTAATTTTCACCCAGTTGTTCCTTCATTTGTTGGGGCATTCTTCTCTCTGATTCCCATCCATTTGCTCATCAATGCATCTAGCATTTGCACACCTCGATAGAGCGAGTCATACGGTTCGACTCTAACATACCACTCCTTACCCCAGTGCCACTCTTTGCTCCTGGTTGACATGGAGCTTATAGTTGCATTTGGCAAGATCTTCTATCAACTGCTTTGCCTCCTCATCACTTTTTCTCTTAAAATCTCCACAACATGCTGCATCAATTATACCTTGTGAGGTATAATTCATAACATGATAAAAAATATCCATACCATGGTGGTCGGATCACCATTCCATGCATGGGCGTCTTTTGATGTCTTTTGTATCTTTCACCATGCATTGTAGGGAACTTTCATCCTCCTTACTTGAAAACTACTAATTTCCTCGCTGTAGTGAGGCGTAGGAAGAATCTGCTCATGTAAGCTTCCACGATATTCCCGATTGTTCACTAAATCAGGCGCGTGACTCGAGCCAAGTTCTTGCCATCTCTCGATGAAAGTGAAATAGTTACCGGCTTGATCATACGGTCTGACCCGGACCAACTTGGCTGTATTAAATCTTCCCATATGCTCATGTGGATCTTTGCTATAGTGCATTAAATTGGTATTGTTGCATCGTTGTGATCAAAGTTGGCTTCAGTTCAAAATTGTTGGCTTCAATAGCAGGCTGTCTCACAGTAGAGTATTCATCTTGAATCATTGGCCTCCAAAAGTCCTCCATAGTCATTTGCCTCTAAGATCTCTTAGTTTATGCTTCTTCTGGAATAGGTTGCATTCTTTCTCTTTAATTTTCCATAGTTGCTTCTTCAACACCTTTAACTTTTCTCAGATTTCTGAGTGTTCTCTCCAGTTCTGTATTCAAAGGCAGGAGCTTTGATTATGGTTTTCTATGCATGTATATCTTCCTGAAATAGAAACAAACTGAGATCACATTAAATCTGTGGAAAACAACTATGTCTAATTAAACTCATAAAAATTTTCAATAGCTTATTTAGCTACTGTTGTTAAAAACTATATTTGTGATTTTCTGGAATTTAAGATAAAATAAAGAAAATTGTCAAAATTAGCAATTCTCTATTTGATTGGAATATTGATATTTAACTTCATTCTTTATCAATCCTTGGCAACGACACCATAAACTTGGTTGACTGATTTTTAAACATAGACCAAATTGAAAGAAGGACCTATTAAGGGTTGATTTTCTGAAATCCTTTTGCAAAGTGCGAAAGGTCATCTGAGTAATAAAATGGATTGAAGTCTAAGATATCATTCCCGAGGACAGTGATAAATCTAAATATCAAGTACCCCATCTACTCAGGATGCGCTATTTGAACTCAAGAGTTAAAAGTGGTTTGTTTCTAAACTTGCCTGAGAAAAACTAGATAAAATACATAACTACAGTAAAGAATTGATAAATGGATTGGAGGGTACAGGATAAAGTAACTTAACTTGGAAATGATCGGAGTGTGCAATTATGAATGCATCATTTATAACATATTTCCCAACCATTGGTTTGAAATGCGAACTTGTCAAGAATCTGAGAGATAAGAGTATAATTGGATTTCTCCATAAACTGTCACATTATCAAATCAGAGTCCACCATTCATAGGTGTGATTTAATGATTCATGTATAATAGAAACCTCTTCTAAATGCAGATTATTTTACCTTTGCATTACTTCATACCCATTCTTAGAATGAAGACTACTTGCCCATATTTGGATGTTTCCTTACTTGATTTAATTAGTAACTCATTGAGTCTAATTTGTTAATGAGATTCTCTATTCTTTGAATTTAGATCTGTGCTAACAGGATAGAGATCACTCTCATCAGAATTGAGGAGAAACTCTACGATCAATTAAATTGATACATCATCAACTATCCTCACACTATGAGCAAGTTAGTGATCTATCACAAATGAGTTTTTGGGTTAGAACATTCGTAATATTAGTCTAGCATACACAGAAATGCCCACTCCACCCACTGGGGTCTCCATCTGTGCCACTCGAAGGAAACTTCTGAAATCCATAAAGATATAGTCCTTTTGGTGCAAGCTGCACAATATTTTGAACAGAAGGCAATAGAGAACAATACAATTAAATAAATCGAACTAATTACGAACTATGAACTTCTTTCAAGTTGAGCAGAAAATAATAATTACATCGATCAATTCCCAGATGGAGCTCATTTTTTCAAAGCTGGATCACAAATAATAGTGACTAACTGATCAGGTAAATTCACTGAAATTGCAAATGAATTGAAATAATTGAACTCAAGAATTTTCCAATTTCATTTAATGAAGACGATAATGAAGCAAAATTTTCACAATGAACGGTCGAAACTTTGCAGTTGTTTACGGGCAATCCCAAAAGAACTAAATTTAAATGCTACTCACAAAAACTAAAAGCGAGAAAGAAAAATATTATCTGAGAGTCTCTGGCTACCTAGAAGTTCTTGGTTACGGCGGAAGCGTATAATTCACTGAATATTCTTTATGGATTTTCTCGAATGATGGATATAACATAATCTTTGTTAATGGATCCGATTGATGATGGGCAGCGTAATGACGCGGAAATTTTATTGATAGGTTCAATCTTGTGTACCAAAGCACTCATGGTAGCGTCATGGTTTTTCCGTAATATATTATTTATCTTATATTCTTGATATGACATGGTTCTTAGATATCACGTTCTGTAGCCTAAGATGATCTTTCTGCCATAGTAATATATTAATGATATGAAATCATAGTATTAAGTCTTTTTGCCAGACGTTCATTCTTTAAGACGTTGACGCCAGGTGCGTAAGAATCATTTCAAACGTACTGACATTAATATGTATTCGCCATGTAGGTGCAGTCGCCGGCGCTCTTCCGTATTATTGTGACCTGTTTGCGACCGATGGCGTCGTCTGGCGGAGTTCACTTCAGCCTCATGTTGTGTTGTGTGACTCAAAATTCTGTCTGGCGGCAGTCTCTCCATATTTTCGTGGGACTCACGGATAATATCGACGCGATTTCTTATCATATAACATAATCGCCGCCGTTATTATCTTAGCGACTCCGTGTTTGTTATCCGTGTGTGGTTTGTCTTATGTCGTTATTGTTGTCGTGACATAAAATTCTTTATTGTGTGAGTTTTCTTGCCCCCTTAAAACGACTATGGTTTGTTATTGACATAGTTGTCTTTTGTGGTGATAGGCTTTATGTTAATATTGGTTTTTATCGTGACATGGGTTTAATTACTGTGTGTGATGTTATGGCCTGAAATTTAGAATGTCGCGACATTCTTTATGAACTTCTCATTTATCAGCGACATAAGAATTCATTATCTGTGACAATCAGATAGTCTATCAAAAATTTATGTAAGGTCATCTTCATTATGGCAGTTGACGTTTGTTGCGTGACATAACTCCCGACGATGACACGGGATTCTCATCACTTAAGCAGCCACGCATTAGTGTCTGTGAGAGTCCATACGGCGATTTACATTTTTGGTGAGATATCTCATTTTCATTTAAAAACCTACAAAACAAAAAGTTGGTAAACATTTCATAATTCAACATTAACATGAATTATAAACTTCTAAGAGTATAAGAAAAATGGAGTAAAGAAAGCTATATGAGTTTAAGACTCATCACGGAATTGAAACAGCTGGGTGGGATACTGAAGTTAAACTCATACATTTTTATCATTTCATGGCATAATTTTAGAGATTACAATTCATGTTATCTTTTGAGTATGGAATGTTCACGACTTTTGTTTTACGAGAACTACAATGAAAGGATGCTCTAATTCTAACGAAAAAGCGAAAATTGGCAAAAGCTGAGTGCAATATCACAGCTACGATTTCGAATGTAGCGACATAATCCTAAATAGAAGTAGAGTATGCCATGTGCAGAGATCGAGGCGAGCAGCAAAATGAACTTTAAGTGACCTCAGAGCACGATAAATGACTTAATTTGTCACGAAAATGAATTTTTAAGTCGCGACAAAGTGATGAGTCTAAAAACTCATTAGATTTTTAATCCATTTTACGAGTTTGTGCCCGGTCTGTCTTGATTTGTTTGAAGAAAAATGGGTAATTGACTAAAATTTCATTTTTGTAGGAAAATACAGCAGAAACTCAAATTTTAGCAAAACATCAGAAGAACTTAGCCTCGACAATTGAGAGGTCACGGCGGAAATTTAAGTCGCGGCCGGGAATGCTCGATTGCCAACCATTCAAGTCACGACATCCAACAAATTAGGCTTTGAAGAAGAAAGCTGAAAACTGGAACAAGTGAAGTCGTGACTTGAAAAGAAAGGAGGTTGCGACCAAAAGTGGTCGAGACTAAAGGAAACAATCAAATGGCGAAATTCGTAATCGTGACATCAATTTGATGTGTGACACCACTCTAGTCGCGACAAGAATCAGGTCTATGAAGCCACGAGGGTATTTGCAAAGAAAGGAGTTGTAACTGATTTTTAAATCTGAGGAAACTCAGGCTCATGTCGCGACATCACTACTATAGCGACATAAAAGCAAAAAACAGGAAGATTTAAAGTGCAACCAAAGATAGAATTTAAAGGAGGGTCATGACCTGTGATAAACCTTACGAGCGAGGCGCGACCTTTTACCGTCGAGATCAGAAATATGCGACACTAATTTGGGTGAGCTGAAAAAGCGACCGAAGAAATTGATGTCGCGACATGTAGTGAGTCCGACACAGGAAATGTCAAGTGGGAAGAGGAAATTAGTTGCAATGTAGGGCGAGGTTGCAAGGCGGAAGAAAAGGAGAATGGGAAAGCAAAGAGTGTGACATCGATCCTAATGTCAGAGCATAAAATTGGAAGACATGAAACGAAGACCTGACACAATTGCGGCCAGGAGTCGAGTCACAATACTAGAGTCATCTCTGAAACACCAGTGAACATGACAGCGCGTCGCCTTTCGGGGCTAGGAAGGAAGACAATGATGTGAGCATGTAGCGAGTCGACATCAACGCTGAAGCATTGAGCAAATGAAATTCGCGACCACACACGATGTCGCGATACGCGCGATCAGCGTGGCAGATAAGCGGTTCGGCAAAGAAGAGGTCACGGCCGATCGCGAGCAGTAAAGACGAGTCCGTATGCGACATCAACTTGAGGTTGCGACACTGGATGATGGCTGGGCTCTTTCTTTGGATTTCCGGGCGTTTTGGACTGAAGGCCCCTTCTTTAAATTATAAATAGATAGCTTTAGAATAGTAAAGCGACTTAGTCTTCACTACTGACAAAGGGAAAGAAGGAACTCAATGTATATTTTAGGTATAATTTTTATTTTATTTTTATTTTTGTTTAATTTTTCGATTTTGAATCTGCGAGGCGTGGAAAGCGATTAGAGAGTACAGTTACACCCAGATATGTTATTTTCTTAAGTATTACTTGCACGAAAATTTATGAAATCTAGACAAATTCTGAATTCATTTCTTCTTAGTTTTTATTGCAATTATAGTGGTTGTGTGATCTGGTGCTCCATTTCTTAATTCGCAATCACAGTGTCGGAAACCTTGACTCTCTTTGGTTGATTTACATTTGAATTCTGATCTTTCTACTGGTACTGGAAGTGGTAGGTTCGGTTTTTACTTAATCGGTGTCGTTTAAATGGAAAAGTTCCCGATAGTAGTACCTAGTACTAGTTGAGGGAATGTATCTTTGCGATATCGGGATGCCCTCTGCGTGACCTGAGACGGAGATTCCACGAGAGTTGAAACATTCTTTTACAGGTATATTAGGCTACCATTGATGACTAAGACTCACGAGAGTTCATTTTGATAAATCCCCGTTCGCTCACTTAATTGAAGTTTGGAGGGGTGTAACAATATAAATAATCGAAGGATGCAATCTCTGGGTAAGTTCAGTCTTTGTGTTAGCTCAGGTCTAATCAAGGGAAAGGGATGAACCCATAGATACGAAAGGTTGAACCACTAATTGAGTAAGTAGGAAATTTTGAAAATCATAGAAGGTAAAGCAAAGTTATATAATAATGGTGTGAAATGTGGAAGAAAAGCACCCAGATCTTGCGAAAAGTGGAATCTGATAAATTTGGTGAATCTTGTATTCAGGGAAATGGATATCTAATGGTGAATATGGAGAAATCAAATTCGATAATTGGGAAATCTTGGACAAAAATCATATCCATATAAAACGAGGAAGCCGATGGATTTTTGTCTTGGGGTGAGGCTTTTCCATTGTATTTCATTGATGGACTTTCGTTCTCACGAGAGCGGTTAATCTATTCTTTATAAACGATTTATTACATTCATTTACTTTTGTTTTTAGCTTAATAAGATATATTAGATAATATAGGGATTTTTAATTTGTGTTGTTTAAGATAAGCCTTCATTATAGTTTTTAGTCAAATAGTAGCAAATTTTAGTAGTTGGGAATTACGTTGATGTGGTCGCTAATAATCTATGTGGGAATGATACGGACTTACATTGGTTTTCACCCACTTGTATGACATGTGCACTTGCGGTGTGGAGCTTGACCCTTGTTACTAAATCGGGGAACAATCAAGAGAAAACTATTTTATCAGTAAGATATCAAGTAACATGTATGCAAAGAGATAGCAAGGCTCTTGTAATTATGTTAATTTGAGGGTTTTAGTCTATATAGAAAAATGACAAGTTTTATGGCGCGGATTCTTAGAGGGATTGAAGAATTAAATAGATCAATATTATATGACAAGAAATACTAATTTGGACATTTTAAGAAAAGAATAAAAATAACTACACTGCTTGGTGGCTATTTTAGCCACTAATCTTTATAAACCATATTGAAAATGTTGTTTTAGAGTTTGACTAATCCTATAGAATTTGAGTGTGTTTTGATTTGGAAAACTTTTGGCCGCAAGAGCTTAGGATTGTTTTGAGTTACTGCGAGACAACGAATTGGAAAACACTCGAGGGCTTGGGAGGGCCAAAGGCGCGGCTGTGTGGGATGGGGACATGACAGGAGGATGAAGGCGAAGGCCTCCCTTCATTATGTTGGAAGATTTCTGAGCTATTATTGGAAGAATATTATGATCGAAGACGGCTACTATAGATGCGTAAATAATTTGAACTAAACGACTTGCTGATTACAATGGTTCGGCAACATCGGTTCTTTGGTCATCCTGAGACCCTGGCGAGCACTGGGAAGATTTCTCGGGATGGAAAATACGGTGAAGCGAGATGGGGTGAGGCGAGTGATAAAATTATCTTCCATTTCTTTGAGAGATAGCAACCACATGTGACAGCTCATTACCACATAGTTCGGTTGATGCCAGGAAGAAGTTGGTAGAAAACTACTTGGGTTGATTCTTTCCCAAGTCTCAAAGCCCGAGGAGAAAGAGAGATAATAGTATTCCCAACTTGGGGGAAGATGAGAGCCTATATGTATCGGAAGAGTTAAAGGTTGTTGAAGAGATGCCGATGCATGCTTTCATAGATTTGAAGACCAGTGGACAAAGTGTATCATGCTTTAAATGATACATCTAAGGGTATTATCGATGCTTCATCTTGCGGAGCATTCAAGCGTAATAAAAGATCTTGAAGAGGCGAGATGTGATAGAAGACCTGGAAGATGCCAATATGGCTCCATACGGGGTTTTCCAAGAGGAAATATGGAGGAAGGGTTCGTAGGTGGAGCAAGATGTGACCATGGAGGCAAGTTGGTCTCATAATGCATGGGATGAATGACTGAAGATGCACCACGCTCATGAAATAAGGAGTAGTGGAGAACTTATGAGAAAAGTGCGTGTGCCATGAAGATTCATATGGTGCGAGGAGGTTAAGGGTACGTGAAGCGAGCGAAGTTATAATTTCAAGCCAAATCCTAACACCTTTACACTCTGACTGTCTTTGAGGAACCATGCTGAGAATTTCTCCTTATGGTGGAGGGGCATTAGAGGTATGGCATGGACGAGAATCCTCGGCGAGGATATCGGCGACTGCGGGGTTCGGCGGCCCAAGGAGGTGAAGCGAAATGAATATCGGGGTCGAAGAGGTTGACCATTTGATAAATCTTTGCCGGGTTCATGGGGAGACCGGCGGTGTCCTGATTCCGACGAAACTATCCCGGACTTGGAAGCTTCCAGGTCGATATAATGTTTGAAGAATGCCAGTGCCATAGTGAAAATTCCGAGAAGGAGGGAACCACCATTGGAAGTGACCACGAATGTGCGTCGAGCAGGGTACATTCCTGATGATACTGAAGAACCAAAGGCGCATGACGTTGATTAGGAAGTGGGAAGGATTTGGGGCAGCAACAAAGAACATAAAGAAAGAAGAGCGAGGCGAGAAAAGAAAGTGAAAATGAAGGAGAAAAACGGCTGATTGAACAGCGAAAGAAAGTAATGATGAGAAAAAGAAGGAAGAATTGCCGGCCTATACACCTTGATTGCCGACTCCTGAGACTTGAAGTCGAAGAAGCAGTTTCTAAATTTTGGATATTTTGAAAATAGAAATAAATATCCCATTCTTGAGTGATTCGCTGAATATATTTATCGCAGAGTTATGAAGGAAATGCGGGCGAAAGAAAGATCGTGAGGAGGGTATAGTTAAACAGGCCTTTCGTGCGGAGTGCCATTATCCGATAGCTCAGCCAGATGAAGGACAGGGGCGGTTCACCATTCCGCTCGCAGGGAATATGAATTAGCTTTATGTGATTACGGAGCAGTATAAGTTGATGCCTCACATCGGTTGTACAAAGACTTAATTTAGGGAACTTGCAGCAATTACATTGCGGATGGGTGATAGATCTGGCATAACCCGAGGCATTCTTGAAGATGTATCGAGTTGGAAATTCATCTTCCCGGTCGTTTGTTATCATGCGAGATGGAGGAAAGATCTGAGTTCTACTGTTCTGGGAAGACCTTTCACCATGAAAAGTGGGTACATACTGAAATAGGCGTCTCGAAGGTGAATTAACTGCAAAGGTTGGAAATAGGCGATTAGCATTTTAATATTAAAGGAGTTTGACATCTGTCTGAGAAGACGGTTGTATGGAAGAACATAGAAAAAAATGATCTTCCCAGTGATAGATAGTCGATTGTATCCTTGACACTCATCAATGGTGGAATTGAATTTTCGGTATCTTGAGAGTCTTGATTGTGAAATCTTGCCTTAATTTGTTTAACGAAATAGTCTAGAGTATAGTAGCTTGATCCCGAAGATGAAGTAAGCGGCAGCTTGACAAACTATGAAGCGAAACTAGTGCGAAGCGACATTGAAAGAATTACTTGATCATTAAAATGAGTTTTAGAACCCGAAAGAGAAAACCGGTTATCATATCAAATTTGCGATGATTGAAGCGAAACGGTGCTTGGTAATTCTAAGAAAATCTGAAGCAATTGGCGGTCGATTGAGGATCTGAAGGATATAGAGCCCCTGGTGCATGCACAAAATATTCTTCGGAGGATAATGCAAAAACTTATATTGAGCATGAAAATTTGACGATGAAAGAGTTTAACTCAGAAAGAAGTTATGAAATAGTTAAATGCAGGTTTTATATATGCTATATCAGATAGTTCTTAGGTAAGCTGGTGCATGTGGTTCGAGGAAAGTGGATCTTATGATCATAAGTAGAAAAGAATGAGCCCGATTCCTACGAAGTGACGAGGATGGAGGGTGGGTATTGGTATAGAAAATTGAATCTTGCAACCATAAAGATAATTTTCCCACCTTTCATTGATGGGATGCTCAGATGAGTTGGCGGGACACCACTGTTTTGTTTTCTTGATGGATACTCTGGATATAACCAAATTGCACTTGAAGATCGGGAGAAAACCACCTTTACATGCCCATTTGGTACTTTTGCTTTTAGGAGAATGCCGTTTGGTTTGTGTAATGCTCCTGGTACCTTCCAAAGATGCATGATGTCTATATTTACGATCTAGCATAGAAGTTATGGAGATCTTCATGGATGATTTTGATTATGGATCGGTGATTTTGAGCGATTACTGCGTAACTTTTGAGGCGGTGCCCAGTGCCGTCGAAGAATCCAGCTCTGAATTGGGAAAAATGCCATTTTATGGTTACGAGGAAGGTGTCTTGGGCCACATGGGTTACATGGTAGGACTTGAGGTAGACGAGCAAAAGTTTCAATTATAAGAAATCTAATGCCACCGCATGGTCGAGGAATCGAAGTTTCTTAGGACATGCTAGATTTTATAGAAGATTTATCGAGAGATTTCTCAAAAATTCTTCCAGACCCTTATGCGAGATTCTTTGAAAAAGATACTAAGTTCTATTTTGATGAATCCTGCGAAAGCATTTGAAGAAATCAAATCGGACTTAGTTGAAGCTCCACGTCGTAGTGGAAACCCGGTTGGAATAGAGAATTTGAAATCATGTGTGATTCCAGTGATTTTGCAATGGGAGTTGTATTGGGATAGAAAGATGAAAAAGTGTTCAAGGCCATATACTATGCAAGCAAAACCTTTAATGAAGCACGAGAAAAGTACTACTACGAGAAAGGAGATTGGCAATAGTATTTGCATGTAGAAAATTTAAACCATACATTTTTAGGGTCCCATGTTGTTATACACACCTTTGATCATGCGACAATTAAATATCTAATGACAAAGAAAAGCAAAGCGAATTAATCGAGGTGGAATGCTTATTACGGGAATTTGATTTAGAAATAAAATACAAGAAGGGTAGTAACTGATGTGATAGTACGATCACTTGTCAAGAGTGGAAGAAAACCTTTGTACAAGAAGAAAGAGAGAAATAGCAAAAATTTCGGATGAGCGATTATTTCGGCTGTCACTCCGATCACCCTGGTATCGCGATATTGTGAACTTTTGGCTTGTGGAATTATGCTGCAAAATTCAGCTACGACGAGAAAAGAAGCTAGGGTAGCCGAGCGGAGTACTACATCAGGATGACCCATTATTGTTTAAAAGAGGGAGGGCGATATGATTATAAGAAGATGTGTGTGCGGAAGGTGAGCAAAGCGAGATTTTTATAAGATTAATAGCATGCATCACCATATGGAGGACATTTTGCGGGGAGATAAAACAACCCACAAAATTCTCGATCGAGTTTTCTTGGGCTACTATTTTTTTAAGGATTGTTTTGAATGGGTGAGGATTATGTGATCGATGCCAAAAAATGGGAAATATCGACAAAGGCATGAGATGCCTACTTGAGGTATCACAGTGATGCGATTGTTTGATGTATGGGAATGGATTTTATGGGGCCTTTTCTAGTTTCATTTGGAAATATATACACATACTCTATTTGTGGATTATGTATCCAAAATGGTAAGCGTGACTTGTCGAGAATGATGCCACTACGGAGTTGTGGGATTTTAAAGAAATATTCTCGAATGATTTGGAACACCCGAATTATAATTGAGTGATGGAGGGAGCCATTTTGCAAATAAGGTGTTTGACAAACTCATGGCTTGAGATGGTATAAACTTACATTATGAGCTTGGCTTATCATCCTCAAACAAATGGGCAAGCTGAAATTTCAACGAGGGAAATAAAGAAAGTGCAGGAAAGGCGTAAGTTCCGATAAAGAGATTGGTCTTTGAAGCATTGATGCACTCTGGGCATACACAAAGCGCCTTTAAAACTCCCATTTGGAATGTCCCCACTCTGAGGGCTTGTCTTTTGAAAACCTTGTCACTGGCTCTTGAGCTAGAATATATATGTAAGGCTATGTGGGCCATCAAGGAAGCTTATTTTTTTTATTTTAAAGCTGCAAAGGAAGAGAGGCTACTCAGTTAAATGAATTGGAAAAATTGAGGAATGGCTTTGTGAGTGGTAGAATTTACAGGGATAAAAACAAAAATGGCATGATCAGCGAATTTTGAGAGAGAGAATTCAGAGGCGGGAGATCGAGTCTTGTTATTCAACTCAGGACTAAGACTCTTTCCGGGAAAGTGAAGTCGAATGGAATTGGATATTTACAGTGGTATCAAGCACATAGTTTGGGGTAGTGACACTTAGAACCAGCAATCACGAGGAGTTAAAAGTTAATGGTCAGAGATTAAAGCACTATCTTGGGAGAAAGCAATTAGAAGAGTACCCCTTCGTTCAGAACAAAGGAAATTGAAGAAACAGAACAATGGCGGCGAAGTCATTTAAAGACTAAAAATTGAGACGGCTTTGTGGAAAGCGATCCACACCGATTTGATTTTAAATTTTTTGTTTTATTATTTATAGTTTATAAATTTTGTCATTTAAATTTCTAATAACCCAATTTGATTTTATTCATTATTGATTGAATGAGTAGGTAAAGAATTTTTTATTTTTTTTTCGTTTCTGGGACAAATGAAGATTGTCACCGAAAGGAGTGCATCACCAATCAAACTTCAATCGACATAAGAAAAAAAAATTTTAAAATAATGGGCGATATATTCTTAGCGATTTGATTTTAAAGTTTGTCTTTGATGTAGCATGATTGAAAGTTTAGGGAATTTTTATCTTGTTTTGGTGCTTAAGTTTTTTAGAATGTGATCGTAGTGGAAGTTTTTGAATTTTTGTGCAAGATGAAGATGAGTTGAGTTGCAGTTCTTTTGATTGGAATTGAATAAATTGAAACTTCTTTGTGAATTTGAGTGTTTAAGTTTGGAGTGCATTAATTCAAAGTTGCAACAACAAAATTCTTTTGGATGTGAAAAATAAAAAGTGGAAAATAAAGTCAAAATAATGAGCGGGAGTCTGGCGAAATAAAGGAGGAAAGAACATTTACATGTTGCAACACCATTTTCCTTGTAAAGTGACACATTTCGAGGTCTGGCAAAA
Source organism: Tetrastigma voinierianum (assembly GCA_016808115.1). Classification (NCBI taxonomy): domain Eukaryota; kingdom Viridiplantae; phylum Streptophyta; class Magnoliopsida; order Vitales; family Vitaceae; genus Tetrastigma; species Tetrastigma voinierianum. The sequence goes on from JAEQBH010000668.1 coordinate 682,198, forward strand.
TTTTGAAGTCGTGACGAATGAATCCCGAAAAGTCAAATAAAGAAGGTTAAAACCTCTAATTTTAGGTGTCTTCAACGAAATAAATAAATAAAATAAAATTCATTGAAATCATTGAATTTAGTAGCATTTGATAGTTAATGTCGTGACTCCTTAGTCTTTGTCATGACATTAAACTCTAACGTCTATTCCACTTGAATTCGATGCTTCGCGGAGTTTCAACCCAACTTTCCATTTCAGCATCCATCTTTCGGAATCTTGAAACCCTAGAACCAGAAAGCTCAGCAATACCCTCGCAAACCTTTAATCATGGCAGAAAACCAAGATGAAGTCAACAATCTCAACAAGGCGATCGGCCAATCATGCGCGACTAATGTCGAGTAGTAGAAGAAGCTGTCGGAGACTGACTTTGAAGAGTAATGCGAAAAGGAAACCACGGGAGAGGATGAGGCTACGAGAGAGAAGTAGCGGAGGAAGAAAAGACTCATTGGGAAGAAGCTAAAGACTTATGGAGCAGGTGATGTGGAGCAAGAATTTATCTGCCCGAAAGAGGTTTTAGCAAATTAATTTCCCCATTTACGAAGTAATAGAAAAAGAGGTTGGAGCACATTCTTTTTGTGAGCACAAAGCACCAGGATTTTTAGGCTCTACCAAGGGAATTCTATGCAAACATGGTAGGAGTGGAAGGAGAGTTACGTTTCGTGAGAGGTGTTTGGGTGCCCTTCGACGATAGAAGCATAAATGAAGTGTTTAAACTGAGAGATTTCAAGCATGGGTCGAAATATCTGAGAAATTTAGAAAACCCAAATTATGAAAATATAGTGAAGCGGTTGACTGGAGGAGAAGGAAAGTGGGAAGTGACGAAGAAGAATCCCCACCATGCCATCAAAAGGGGAGCTCTCACAGAAGAGGCAAAGGTTTGGTTTTATTTTATATTTTTTGTAATAGTACCTACCAGACACCTTTGCACAGTCAGAGAGCAGGAAGTTATCCTGTTGTATGCCTTTTTGAAAGGATACAAAATAAACATGGGATTGCTAATCGAAGAATCAATTAGAGGGTACCATTATAGCAATAAAAGAGGATTGATTCCTCACCCTGTCACTATTAGTAGACTCTGTTTTAGGAGCGGGGGTGAGGGGGTGGAGGAAGAAGAAAGATGCTCTCGGGTCTCCCCTCTAACCCTTACGGGAGTGACAAGGGGGCCTAAAGGAAAGAAGCAGAAGGAAGTGATGATATTAGATGCAGAAACAGGGCAAGAGATAGATGCATAAATTGATAGAAGAGAAATGGAGGAGGTACCAGACAGTGTCCTTCCAGAAGCAGAAGAAGAGCCTCTCAGGATAAGCCCAACATATCCTCTATCTCCAGAAGTACAAGAGCAGTACCGGTTCAGCGGGAAGCATCCGGGAGCATAGAGAGAAATGCACAAAAATAATGGAAATAACAAAAACAATGAAAAAATGGAGGAAGAGAAGCCAAAATGGGAAAGGCAACAAAGGATCAAAGAAGAATTCATGGAGACTACAACCAGAAGGAAAGAGCAAATATGGGAAGAAAATTGGAGAATGAGAGAAGAGAACATACAAGAAGGAGGAGTTGAAGAAGCAAAGAAGAAGATGATGGGAAGAATACGAGACATGTGTGGCTTTTTAATAATCGAGTTCAAAGAGATCTTGGTGCTTGAACATCATGAAGGAGAAGGAGAGAGAAATGGAAAATAGCATGCTAAAAGATCGATGGGTTCAAGCATATATATAAGGAACTGTTCAAAGAGTTTGAGAGGATAATGAAAGAAAGAGATCAGCAGCTGGAAAATGATGATGAGTATAGAAGGAAAACATGGTTGGAAAGTATGGACTTAATCAATCAAAATTTGTCATTTACATGAATGTATCTCACGAGGTGGAAGGAACAGTCCAATCAAGTGGGGAAAGGCAAGATCACGCTCATTCGTGCGGTACAGTTAAATAATGAAACATCTTGCAAAGGGCAAAAGGAATTTCCCTGCTTTAGAAGCCAATGCGAAATAAAATTCCCTAGGTTTGAGCCAGTGAAGCTGATTTGATGTAGACCCTCTGACATAGTACCTAAAAGACATACAAGAGAGAAGAAAGAAGGCGAAAGGTTTTAGCATGTTATACATAAATACATTCCCAAAAATTTTAATGGAAACTGATTTGGTTTATCTTACTTGTCCCTTGTTTGAGTGAATTCTCATTTTATAAGTATTCTTTTACAGCATTAGATAGTTTCTCACTTGTTTGAATTGAAAAATTTGATTGTGGATAAATAGATGTTAGTTGATTATTGAACATGATATATGACTTTTGTTTAAATTGTCATTTTCTTTTTCATTACCCAGAAATCAAATAAAAAATTTGTTCTTTCTGAGAGCAATCTACAACCATCGGGGCATGAACTATTGGCAGAAATTTAGGGGTATTGCCTGCATTGTTTAACTTTAGTTTAGTTTTGGTGGAAAATTGGTTATTGATGATGGAACAAAACACTTGGATGAAATAATGTAGTAAGCAGTGAAAATAAATACAAGTCTTGAAGAAAAAATATTACACCTTAAATTAACAAAACTTACGAAACTGGGGAATTAGGAACATCTTACGGGGAATTTACGGGATTGAGAGTCCATGATCCTATAGCTTGTTTGATTATTAATTGAGGGCGAAGTAAATCTTAGGTAAGCATTGACGAAATGATAGAGGCTAGCCTTAGCGGGATTAAACTTTTCTAAGCCTACCCTCAATATATGCTTAGAATATTCTCTAGTTCCTTGATTTGAGCCAAACCGCCTTATTTCTTCAATAAAGCGACAGCGAGGAATTCCCTTCCTTGCAATGAAGCACCACGTGAGCCCATATTATCCAGTTTCTAGTCCAAAAAAAAAAGTTAACTATAAAGGAAGAAACAAGTTTGGGGGAAAAATATTTCCAATTTTTTTTTACAATGAAGGAGGTGAAGAAGTAAAGAAGCAGAAGCTAGTGAAATAAGGGAATAAGTTTTGTCTTGTGAAATAAACCTTCCCTTGAACAATTAAGCTCGTAGAGTGTTTTAACACCTAGTACCCTAATGCCAGGCGGTAGCATGGGGTTGCTAGCCCAAAGTTCTCTAAGGTAATAGAAAGCACGAGAAGACAAAACATTGCACTATTCCCGATTCTAGAAAAACAAAGCAAAGGAGTTCAAGAAACAAAGGCCTTTGAATAAGTACATATGGAAATTGAAATTCCACTAAAAAGAATTCAACATGAAGATGAATGTCGGAGCGAATTGAAGAGAATAAGCAAACGAAGAAAGAAAAGGGTGAAAGTTGAAGGCAACAAGAAGTATAGAAAAGATTGGAAGCTGGGTGATTTACAACTTAAAAATTTTCCAGTATCTACCCAATTACCTAAGCCGACATTTACAAGCCTAGAAAGACCTCATTGATTTTGAAGGTTGGATTTACCTACATTAGTGGAGATCAATATGAAACAAGCCTATGGGACTTTGACAAGCGAGTCTAAGAAAACTCCCGGAAGATTAACTAAATCAACATGAAGATAGAAAATGATTGAGGGCTGCACACACACTGAGAACAAGACTTGTTGAATAAACTGTTTAAATACATTAGTTTATATCGGGAATTTTGTGATAGAAGTATACCATGTCTTATTCTTGGAATCAAGCGAAATTTAAATGATGTTGGTATCTCTTAATTCCGGATCGAGGAAGGTGGAATGAGAAAGGCGTGGTATAAATAAGAGAAAAATGTCCTTAAAAATTTTCTAAGCTTATTTGTTTGAGGACAAACAATTCCTTTGCTTTCAGGCACAGGGCAAATTTTAAGGGTTGGGGAATTTGTTGGAGTCTAAAAACTCATTAGATTTTTGTCATTTCTGAGTTTATTATGAGATAAATGTTGATTTGTTTGAAGAAAAATGGAGTAATTGGGCTCAAATTTCATTTTGCGGGGAGAAGCAATGAAAGCTCATTTAGCAAAAATCAGAAGAAATTAGCACACCCAACAGGGTGAGGTCATGGCCGGAAATTTAAGTCGGCAGCGGGAATGCTTTCGATTACCGACCATTCAGTCCGCGACATCAACAAATTGGAAGCTGAAGAAGCGAAAACTTGAACAAGTGAAGTCGTGACTTGAAAAAGGAGGTTACGACAAAGAAAACGTGGTCGAGACTAAAGGAAACAATCAAATGACGAAATTCATGTCACGACATCAATTTGATGTCGCATCACCAAAAGGATATGAATGATGTCGCGACACCACTCCCGGTCGCGGCGAGTCCGTCTATGAAGCCCGCAAAAGTATTTGCAAAGAAAGAGGTTGCAACTGATTTTTAAATACAAGGCTCCATTTCATGCCAGCGACATCCACTATTATGTAGCGACATAAAAAACGAGGAAGATTTAAAGTGCAACGAGAATAGAATTTGAAAGGAGAATTCGCAGCACAGCCCGATAAAACACTTTGGGAGGCGTAGCGACCTTTTACAAGTCAAGGATCATAAATGATGTCGCGACCACTAATTTAGGTCGCGACTTTGAAATTGATGGAAGAAATTGATGTCGCGTATGCAGCGAGGTCGTGACACAGAAAATAAAGTGGGAAGAAGGAAATTGGTGCAGCGTGATGAGGTTTTACAAGGCTAAAGAAAGGAATGGGAAGCAAAAGGAAGTAAAGAACATCGTTTTAAATGTCGAACCATAAGAAAATGGAAGACAAGAAGACCACCAACACAATTGTGACCAAAGGAATCATAGTCACAAGATGAGGTCATCATACAAATAGCAAAGTGGTTGCAACCAAAAGCTGGAAGCGTGTAGCTTCAGGGAGAAATTTGGGAAAAGAAGGAGGAACAATGATGTCATGACATGTAAGCGAATTAGCGACATCAGCTATGAGAACATTGAGTAAATGAAATTGCGACCTCACACGTCTTAAGCTACCGCGAATCAAGGCTGTGGCAAGACAAATGGTTGCAACTTAAAAGAAAGGGATTCGCGTGATCATGAGCAATTAAAGACAAGTCCATGCCGACATCTAACCCGAGGTCACGACATAAAACCGATGAACAGGCTTTTTCTTTGGATTTCCACAGCCTTGTTTGCGAGGTTCGGCCCAGTTCTTTTACGAGTATAAATAGATAGCTTTAGAATGGCTCGCGGCTTGAGTCTTCTCATTACCCGGCCAAGGGAAGAGGAACTCGGTGTATATTTTAGAGTATAATTGTATTTTATTTTTATTTTTGTTTAATTTTTCGGTTTTGAATCACATTTGTCTGACTTGAGTAAATTTGGATTTTTAGATCTATTATTTTTTCTTAGTGTCTTGCTGAAAATTTATAAATCTAAGCCAATTTAAAATTCATTTAACTCTCGGTTTATTACCATTATAGTGGTTGTGCGTGATCGGTGCTCCATTTCAGCAATTGTGATCTGGGTAATGAGAACATGTCTATTTGGATTGATTTACATTTGATTACGTCTTTCCTACACAATTTAAAATTAATTTGGGTTCGGTTTTTTGCAATCGGTGTCGTTTTAAATGGATAAGTTCCCAATAGTAGTACTGTGCCAGTTGAGGAATGTATCTTTACTGAACCTCCGCTGATGCCCTCTGCGTGACACGACGGAATTCTGAGAGTTAGAGGCATTCTTTTCATGGTATGTTCATTACCATTGATGAAATGCGAGCTCGAGAGTTCATTTTTGATAAATCCCCATTCGCTCATAATTGAAGTCGGAGGAGGTGTATTTAACAATTTAAATAATTAGAGTTCACCTTAATACACGGGTAAGTTCAAATTACCGTGTTAGCTCGAGGATATAATCAGAGGGAAAGGATGAACCCATGATCTGAGAAGGATTTGAGCCACGATTAGTGAGCGCAAATTTTGCGAAAATCCTTAGAAGGTAATGCAAAGTTCCTCTTTGTCAACATGAAAATGGGTGTGAAGTGTGAGAAAGAGAAAGAAAAACACCCGGATCTTGCGAAAATTTGGAATCTGGTAGGCGGTTAGATCTTGTATTCGAGAGGAAACAGGATATCTAGCGTGAATATGGAGGAAACTCCCAATTCGATAATTGGAAATCTTGGACAAAAATCATATATCCATATATAAAGCGAGCAATGGATTTTAGTCTTTGAGATTATTTGTTCCATTGTAATATTTCATTGATGGTTTTAGTTTCTCACGAGAAGCCCGATTCAATCCATTCTTTTATAGACGGAGTTTATTTTATTCATTTTACTTTTGTTTTTAGCTTAATCTGAATATATTAAATGGTATAGGGATTTTTAATTTGTGCTGTTTAGATAAAACCTTCATTATGAAGTTTTAGTCCAAATAGTATGAAATTTTAATAGTTGGGGTAGTTGATACGTAGTCGCTATCAATCTACGTGGGAATGATGCGGACTTACATTCGATTTTCTTACTTGTATGACCTTTGCACTTTACGATTAATGAGACTTGACCTTATTTTAAATCGGGAACAATCGAAGGAAAAACTATTTTAATAAGCAAAATTATCCAAAGTAACATGTATGCAAAGAGAAGTGTAAGGCTCTTGTAATTATGTTAATTTGAGGGTTTTAATCTATATAGAAAAGGCAAACACAAAGGCTGGAGAAGTTCAGAAGAAGAATGTTGCGACATTCTAACTCATCATCGCAAACAACGATCGACACATAAGCGATGATGGAAACTCGTAATACATGATATCTCATAACTCTATCGCGACATAAAGAATTGAAGATAGCATAAAAGCTCTGTTTCGACAAAAGATAACTATGTCGCGACAAAAAATCCATAGTCAAGTTTGAAGGGCTAGAAAACTCTGTCACAATAGGGAAATTTTATGTCGTGACAGAAAATAGCAAAATAATGACACAGATAATGACAAAGTGCCTGCGACAGAATTTTCCATGTTGCGACAGACATTTTAACTTATGACAAGACCGAGGTAGATTATATGTTGCGACACAACATTTAGAGTCAGCAATGAAAGATAAGAAGACTCTGTCGTGAAAGAGAATTTTTAAGTCGCAACAAACACAACATGAGGCTGAAGTGAACTCTGTTGCGACAAAGACGACTATTGTCGTGACAGAAGTTAAGAAGAAAGACACAGTAAAGAAAACAAGGCAGAAATCTCTGTCGCGACAAAAGAAAATTATGTCGCGACATTAAAAATTGATGATTATGAGATTTCAGTCGCGACAGAGAAGTTTTATGTCGTGACAGGAAATGGAAGAGACATGAGACCAACCAAGATAGATATGTCGAGACAAAAACTTTAATGTTGCAACAAACAGTTCAGCCAATGACTAGGAGTAAAGATGATAAGGTCACGACAAAGAAAAAGTCTGTTGCGACAATAAACCAAGAAACTATGAGAAACTCTATCGTGATACAAAAATTCTATGTCTAGACACAAAGCAGCGCAACAGAAAGAAACTTAGTCATGGCAAAGAATTTGTTGTCACAACAAACTATTCAAGTATTCAAAGGTACACCAGAAGCTGTTATTCAAAATTATCGCGACACAAGAAAGATTTTAGCGACCTCGGCAACAACCTGGGAATAACTATGTGGCGACATTGCCAGCTAATGTCATGACAAAGGTCGAAAAGGGCATAAAAATATGTCAGCGGCGGCGCATGCCACGGCAAGAGATGATGGGCGGCAGAGATTAGAAAACTTTTTATTTTTGACAAAGAGCTTTCTAGCCGGCAGCGAAGTTACTAATTAGGCTAGAATTTTTGGGGATCCACAATTAGTGCCTAGAAGTTCGGCCCATCATTTGAATCTATAAATAGATGCATCCTAGAGCCTTTGTCGCGCGTATTTTAAGCTAAACTAGGAACTTTTGGGTAGCTGGAGACTCTTGTATATTAATTTTCTTTTCTTTTGTTTAGTTTTTAGAGTAGCATTTTAGCTAGTTCTTTTTGGGGTTGAACAACAATCGACTGGTGTAAAGTTACGAGCTGGGTTTGCTGTAAAATTTTGTTTTTCATTACTTTATGATTAAATGAATTTGAAAATTTTATGGAGTTCATTTATTTCCGATCGTTTGCAATTTCAGTGAATTTACCTAATCAGTTAGTCACTTTTATTTGTGATCTAGCTTTGAAAAACTGAACTCCATCTAGGAATTGATCGATGAGATTATTATTTTCTGCTCAACTTGAAAGAAGTTCATAGTTCGAATGTTTGGAGTTATTTAATTGGTATTGTTCTTGAAGATATTTGTTCAAAATATTAGTAGCTTGTACCCAGAAAATTACAATATCTTGCTTTGATTTCCAAGAAGCCCTTTGAGTAACACAAAGATGGAGAATCCTGAGAGTGTAGAGCAGTTACTTGGGGGTATGTTAGACAAATATTACGGAACAAGCCCGAACTACGAAAAATCCCTTGCTTAGATAGATCAGACTTACTGTAGTGTGAGGATAGTTGGATGATGTATCAATTTAATTGATCAGAGGTTTCTCCTCAATCTGATGAGAGGATCTTGATCTCGTGTTATCAGAATCTAATCGAAATAGAGAATCTCATCAAATTAGACGGATGAGTTACCAATTAAATTGGAGAAGGCTTGCAATATCCTGTCTATAGGGGCAAGAAGTCTTCAATCCTAAGAAATGGGTATGAAGTACTAAAAAGGAAAAATATCCATGTATGCAAAAGGAATATGGATCCCTAATGTGTGAAATGTATGGTTTATGGAGAAATCCAAATTATACTACATTGCATCTTTGACAAATTCATGTTTCAAACTAATGGTTGAAATATGTTATAAAATGATACAAAGATTCATAATTGCACACTGATCTATTTCCTAGTGTTACTTTATCCATTGAACTCTCCAATCCATTTATTTGAATTCTTTACATGTAGTTATAGAGTTTTTTCTAGTTTTTGCTTGTGCTTAAGTTTAGAAACAAACCATTTTAAACTTTGAAGTTCAAATAGCAAAGATCTTGAGTAGATGGGATACTTGATATTTAGATTTTTCATCAATCCTCGTGGGAATGATATCTGGACTTAAATCCATTTTATTACTTGTATGACCTGTGCAATTGCAGTGATTTAGACCAAAATCAATTTTTATGTATCCTTCTTTCAAAAAGAGGCTAAACACTTTTTTATTTATTTATTAAAACTTAGTCAAACAAGTTATATGGCATTTCAGTTGAGGACTGAAAAGTCTTTGGATGGAATTTCTAATTACTTCATCAAATTTGGTCTATGTTTAAAAATCAGTCAACCAAGTTTATGGCACCGTTGCTGGGGATTGATAAAGAATAAAGTTAAATATCAATATTCCAGCCAAAGAGAGAATTCCTAATTTGGACATTTTTCTTTATTTTATCTTAAATTCCATAAAATCACTAAAATAGTTTTTAACAGCAGTAGCTGAATAAGCTATTGAAAATTTTCATGAGCTTAATTGGACATAGCTGTTTTCCACATATTTATTATGATCTCAGTGTGTTTCTATTTCAGGAAAATCTACATGCATAGAAAACCAGAAAAAGAGTTGGTGCCTTTGGATACAAAAGCTGGAAGAGCAATGAAATCTGAGAGAAGGATTAAGTGTTTAGAAACAACTATAGCCAAATCAGGAGAGAAAAGTACCAACCATATTCGGAAGAGCGAGGAAACTAAGAGACCACGAGGAGCAAATGACTATGGAGGAGACTTTGGAGGCGATGATTCAAGATAGATACTCTGGCTGTGAGACGACATGCTATTAGAAGCCAACAATTTTAGAACTAAGAGCCAACTTTGATCACATTGATTTTGGCTGCTTGCACCCAATTTACTTGGGCATCCTAATGAAGACCCCAATGAGCATATGGGAAGATTGATGAGGATGGCTATCTGATCAAGATTGAATGAGGTCATACGAGGGGAAGTGATCAAAGAGCTACTGACTATTTCCATTTTCACTGGGAGATGTGGCAGCAACTTGGTTTGAGTCATTGCAAGTTGGATGAGTGAACAATTAGGAAGAGTTGGTGGAGGCTTACATGAGCAGATTCTTCCCTCCTGCCTTCACTTCTGAAAGGAGGGGGGAAATTATAGTTTTCAAGCAGGGAGAGGATGAAAGTCTCTACAATGCATGGGAAAGATACAAAAGATTGTTGAAAAGATGCCCCATGCATGGAATAGATCTGACCGCTCATATGGATATTTTTTATCATGCTATGAATTACACCTCCAAAGGTATTATTGATGTAGCCTCCTGTGGAGCTTTTAAGAGAAAAAAGTGTAGAGGAAGGAGTAGTGAGCCTAACAGCAACCTAGAGTGCAGTTATTCAGAGGCCCTTACCAGAGAAGATGCAGGATCTAGGAAGCTTCACTATTCATGCACAATAAGGAATTATGAGATGGGAAAAGCACTGTGCGATTTTGGAGCCAGCATCAACTTGATGCCTTTATCTGTAGTTAAAAGATTAAGTTTGGGGGAGCTCACTCCCACAGCCATGACCTTGCAGATGGCAGATAGAACCTTAGCTCAACCTGAGGGTATTCTTGAGGATGTGCTTATCAAAGTTGGAAGGTTAATCTTTTCAGTAGACTTTGTGGTTATTGATATTGAAGAAGACAAACAAGTCCCTCTGCTATTAGGATATAAGGGAAAAGTTGTTTAGTGCAAAAGAGAAAAATATCCTTAAAAATAAAAGCTGAATTGTTTGAGGACAAACAAAATTTTCTTTTCTTTGCTTGGGGACAAGCAAAACTTTAAGTTTGGGGGAATGTGATGAGTCCTAAACTCATCTGATTTTAGATCCGTACCTTGAATTTTGGGAAGTTTATGATTCATTTTAAAGAAAAATTATGGAATAATCACAACTTTGTGTTTTGCAGGTTTTGAATGTAAAAGAAAAAAATCCAGTAAGAAAAACAAAAAAATTGGCTAAGGCAAGAATGTTACAACATAATTTAAGAAAGTCGCGACATAATCTCAAGGTAACAAGTAGTGCTATGTCGCAACAAGCAATGATATGTCGCAACAAAGACAAAGCTGAGCTCAAGTTTAAAGTAAAGATTGTTGCGACATTTCACAACTTTGTCGCGACATAATATGAGAAGGATTGAATGATAAATGTTGCAACAAAGAAATGAATGTTGCGACATAATGGAAATCAGAAGACAGAAATATGTCGTGACAATGGATTTTTATGTTGCGACATTGCCTGAGAAGTTTATGAAGAAGTGCCAGAACTATATCGTGACATAGAAAAGTATTGTCGCGACAAATATGGAAGATAGATGGCAAGAATAATGTTGCGACATTATTTTGCTCTGTCATGACAAAGATCAAGCAAATGGTAGTAAAGTTTTGTCACGACATTCAAACCTATGTATCGACATAAAGAACTGAAGAGGGAAGAAAGAGTGCCGTGACACAACAAACCTATGTCGGGACATAAATTGGTAGATTAAAGAAACAAATCAAGAAAGTTGGTATCCATAAAAGGTTTTGATGTTGCGACAAGCATTTCAGAGAATGACAAGAAGAATGATGAAAGAATGTCGCGACATTTATAATCTATGTCAAGACATAAAGTTAAGAAGGTAGCAGTGTAAGGTAAGAAAGCTATGTCGTGACAATAGAAGTTTTATGTTGCGACAATCACAACATAGTGTTGAGATGAAACTCTGTTGTGACACAGAAATTTGTTGTCGCGACACAAAAATTCATTGTCGCAACAAAGGCTGAAAAGAACTACTGGAAGAATGTGGCGACACATATATTTATTATCGTGATACAATAAAGAACGGTTGGGAATAAATATATGTCGTGACCAAAGTTTTTGTTGCGACATACCATTCAAGTATTAACACTACAAGGCATGAAAGAAATATCCCAACATAAGACACTTATGTTGCGACAATTACAAGACTAATTCAGCAGAAGTCTATCATGACATTTTTAAAGTATGTTGTGACATAATTCAAGAAAAAGGGAATAGAGCAGTGTCACGACAGAACACGGCAAGCCATAACAAAGCTGGAGGACAAAGATAGCTACTATGTCGCGACATTGTTTTTCTATGTAGCGACAAGCAGTCAACTGGGCCAATTTTTGGGAATCCACAATTTTAGCCTCAAAGTTTGGCCCATTATTTGAAAACCTATAAATAGAAGTACATAGGGCACTATGCACAGCTTCCGTCGAACCTGGAACATCTGGGTAGTTGGAGACTCATTTGTGTGTGTGTGTGTGTGTGTGTGTGTATATATATATATATATTTTTTTTTCTTTTATTTCTTTTTTCATCTATTTAGTTTTAATTTAGCACTTTAGTTAGTTTTTTCTTGGATTTTAGCAGCGATATGAGTTGAAGTTTTGAGTTGTGTTTATTGTAAAAACTCAATTTGCATTACTGTATGATTTCAACGGAATTTGGAAATTTTATGGCGTTCATTTATTTCAGTTTGCTTGCAATTTCAGTGAATTTTCTTGATTAGTTAGTTACTGTTATTTGTAGTCCAGTTTTGAAAGATTGAGCTCCCTCTAGGTACGATTTGATTTTAATTATTTTTTTTTGAGCTACTTAAAAGAATGTCATAGTTAGAAATCTTCTTTATTTAATTGGTGTTATTCTTGAAATTAATTGTTCCAAATATTAGTATCATGTACCCAGGAAAGGATTGTATCTTGCTCTAATTTCAAGGAGGCCCTCTGAGTGACACAGAGATGGAAATTTATGAGAGTATGGAGTAGTTACTTGAGGGTATGTTAGACTAATATTCTGGAACTGTAGACTCTGAAGATTACTTTGTTAGATCCCTTCATTTTCATGGTGTGAGGATTAGTTGGATGATGTATCAGTTTAATTGATCAGAGGTTTCTACTTTGTCTGATGAAAGGATCTTGATCCCTGTGTTAGCATAGATCTAATGAAGGAGATAGAGAATTTTATTAGATTCGAAGGATGAGATACCAATTAAATTGGAAAAGGCTTGCATTATTGTAAAGGTGACCAAAAGACATACAAATTTATGACACTATTACCAAAGGACTATTGTCTAATCCCCGGCTACGGTGGCAAAAACTTGTTAGGAGACGACCAAATGATGTATATGTGAAAATATGGCCAAGGGAGTGAATGTGGTAAATACTCAAAAACTGATTTGAAACAAAAGTAAGTATACTCAAAAATTGAAATGAAAAGTATTACCAACACTCAACCCCTTTCCGCAAGTGCACGGGTCATACAAGTAATAAAGTGGACTCTAGGAGTCCGGATATCGTACCCCCGAGGATTGGAGGTTCTCTCGATGAATTTGATCACCCAGATTACAAGGGCTCTTCACTATTTAGGCGACAAGTAGGATGTCAAAATAAAATCAATTTAATTGAAACAAACTGATTTAAAACTAATCCTAAAAATCTACCAAATAAGCAACTACTTAATTCCTAAAAGGTATGAAGAGAGTGTCACTGGGATGGGGATAATTATTTACAAACAATTTTTGCATTTCCTTTGAAAGCGCAACAATTGTAAGTTGAATGCTAGATTTTGTCCAAGAGCAATGTAGTATACCTTGATTTCTAAGGCCCATACATTTCACTAGTTGAGATCCATATTCCTTTTCATAACAAATGGGTCTAAATAGCTACTTGTAAAATTCGCACTCTTTTAAGATTTGATTGTTTTTCTTTTCAATACTTCACAACCATTTATTAGGACTCAAGAATTCTTGCCCCCAGACGTGATAATGTGCCTCTCCAAATGTAATTGGTATCTCGTCCTTCAAATCTAATAAAATTTTCTATCTCTTTTCACGTATTCATAACACAGATCAAGATCCTCATCGACTAAGGAGAAATTCTTCTGATCAATCCAAATTGATACATCATCTAATTAATCCTCACACCATGAGAAACATATCCAGTCAAAGAGCAATCTTCTTTCAGTCTGGGTTAGTTCTTAAGATATTATGTTCTAGCATACCCCTAAGTTACCGCTTTACTCTCGTGAATCTCCATCTCCAAGAATGTCACTCGTGAGGTATCCGGAAATCGTGAGCAAAGATACAAACTTGCGGGGTATAAGCTACTAATATTCCGAACAATTCATTATATGAACTATACCAATTATATAAATTCAATTTTCAAACCCACAAAATAATTGAAAAAACTGCAAATCTGAATGTTCAAAAATTAATCCCCAACCCTAGAGGGTGTTTAATGTTCCATTACTAGATTTCAATCATCACTAATCAAACAAAAAGTAAGAAAATTAAGAAAGAAATCAAGAGAAAGAAGAGAAAAACCCAGATTTGAGCTTAAATCTTCACCTCAACAAGAGAACAAATTGAATATCCGAAAAAGCACACCAAAATCTCTTCAATAGAATAAACTGTTAAATTATATTCTAAGATTCAGGCCAACAAAAATTCAACAAAAACTAAGAAATGAGTGCTTTAGAGAGAGAAAAACCTATGAGAGAGAAAATCCGCATTTTTAAATTTTTCAACTTTGTCTCGAACTTTGTGAACCCACCCTATTATACAAAGACCAAATCTCTTCAATAGAAACAAAAACTGGTCGAAAACTCCGCTCTCAAATCTAAACAAATAAAATCTACAGAAAAACTGGAAAATGGGCAGTCTGAGCAGTCCCCATGAGAGGCTCTCCAATCTTCCCGCCGCCTTTACCAAAAAACGAGTATATTTATGGTCCTAGGTAAAATGGGCTTGAAATTAGGTCAAAAAATTTTTTCGGCCTTTCAAGTTCGTGACGTTTCCGGTCGCGACACGTTTTCGTCACGACATCGTCGCGACATACTTCGCGATATCCACATCGCGACATACCTCGGATACTTCCCGGTCGCGACATACCGGTCGTTTTGATATACTGATACAAAGCGAACCGCTTTTTTTCTCCAACTTGTCAAGTCAGGCAGAACCTCTTCTCGCGTTTTAATCGGATTCACGCAGGAGAACCTCGCGAAAGCTATTTGAATTGTAGAATGCAGCCATGAGGGAATTTTGAACCATTTGATGTTCCAGATGGCATATAAAAAATTCATCTTTCCAGTGAAAGGCTATGAGAATTCAAGGACTCTTCTTTTGGAAATAAATCACCATTCGCAAATCACTAAAAAAGCACATTAATCCTCCTATGTTAAAAACCAAGTTTAGAGAAATTTTATGAGTTTTACATGAATATGGATATAAAATGCTCAAAATATCATGTGAAATGAACTCAAAACATAGATGAGTTTTGCACTCATCAACACCCCCAAACTTGAAGTTTGCTTGTCCTCGCTAAAGAAAAGAAAGAAGAGCCATCCTCAAGCAAAATGGTGAAAGGGAAGAGTTCATTTACCCTTTTATTTAACCAAAACCGAGTAATCAAGCTTTGCAAGGGGTATGTGATATGTGTCTCAAGAATCACCTTTACAAGGAATATACAGAAAATATGATCAAGATAATTTATTCATTTTAATAGTGAATTAATCTCATAATAGACAAATTTAGATCATGGCTCTCACTAGTGTGTGTGTGTGTGTGGTCTTTCCTTATCCAAACAATTGCAAGCTAGATGAGTTTATGAGAATTGAGATAAGTATGTGGATCTCCTAAGATAATTTATTTAGGTTCCATAGGCTTGTTGTTCTTATCATTCTCCACTAATGTAGGCACACAACTCTCAAGATCACAGGTCTTTATAAGCTTGTGTAATGTAAGGTTTGGGTGGGTAGTTGAGTAGTCATTTTAGGCTAAAACTTACCCAAACATACATATTTTTCGTATTATCAGCCTCTTACTCCATCCCGATTCTTACCATCGGTGATAGTGACACTCTCTAAACACCCTAAAACTCGTTTAGGGTGCTGCATCCTTTCATACCCTTGTCACTTTTCTGCACAAATTCTGCATTCTTTCAACAAACATCAAGAAGCCTTTTTCTTTAAGACAAGGTTATTAGAGTAGTGCAATGTCAAAACCCCCTTAAGCTTTCTACCAACCCTTAGCGAGCTTTAAATCAATAGCTCCCAAACCAATTGGCCTTAGGGTATTAGGGTGTCAGGACACCCCTTAGGATTTACTATTTGGGGAAGGAAGGCTACGAGGCCTGACTCACTCTTTCCTTGACTTTATTGTATTTTGGGTTTCTTTTACACTTGATATTTTTCTTTTTTTTTTTTTTTTTTTTTTTTTGACAACCCTTTGATTTTCAACTTAACTCATGTCAACCAATTTGGAGTTATTTTTCCTATGGAAAAATAACCCCCAAACTCGCTTCCTCACCACATTTCATCATGTTCAAATCTCATGTTATGGGTGAGTTTGGTTTTATTGAGGGATAGGATGTATAGGAAGGTTATTATTTCAAACTTGGTTTTTTTTTTTTATAAACAGAATTTTGGCTCTTTTAAGGCTCAAACATCTGGTATTCAGAGAAATATGCATATGCATATTAATGTGGTTAGCTTGAAAGGCACAATCTTTCCAAGGATGGCCTATATTATTTCTCAATTGTTGTGTTGCCTAGATTTCGCCTGCTTCGATAATAGAACAAGTTCTAGAACCTATGGAGATCAAAATTGACATGGATTCTCATAAACCTTCTCTAACTCCAAGCAAAATCAAGCCAAGGGTACTTATGACACGTGCATGGATTTTGAGAAACCAATGACTAAATAGCCTATTAAAGAGATAACTCATTAAGCATTAAGTCCTATTATCTCTAATATTGTCCATATGCCATGGGTTCATTTATGGTCCTTATTGACATCACAACAACTCCAAGCAAAACTCAATTAACTCAATAAATCAACTAAAAAAATATGTTCTAACTAAGATGTAAGTTACAAGCATCAAACAAAGTCATTATCCGTAGCATTCAGAAAATTTCATCTTCAGTTGTCATTTCAGAACATGGGGTGTGACATGATAAACTAACAAAAAAATAAACACACCCAAACTTTGAGATGAACATTGTCCTAAATGTCTAGCAATGAGCAAAAAGTGAAGCAATAAAGCAAAGAGTTATGAAGAGAGTCGGGAAAAGTGAACTCCCTTGTAGTCTCGCCACTTTGAATAGGAAACTTGATGATTTTCGTGACATTGACATCGTACTACCCTTGATACACTCTTTGCTTCTTCGGAGCCATGAAAGGGCTTGTCATTTTTCAAACACTTGGTGTGCACCAACTTCCCTTCACTCAAATGAGTGAGCTTTGATTCTTCAAAACCTCCTTCAATACATGCAAATCACTCCACAATCAACAATGATCCACAAAGAACCCAAAACAAACAACCAAGCACAAAAATTTTCTTCCATTGTAACTCCTCTTTGATGCTTGGAATGATGGATGGAAAATTGAGGTTCAACAAAGGTAAGTTTGTGGGTTTGTGATGGGTTTTGAAGATTGAAGATGATGAAAATGGATTGGGGAGGAATGTGATTTAGGATCTGAGGGCTGGAGAAGAATTTGAAAGTGGTTAGTTACAAGGGCTGGAGGAAAGAGTATGGCAAGATAGAGTATAAAGTAGAAGAAGAAAATGGGTTTTAAAGGGTTAAAAGCCTCAAGCTGCGGGATCGGTGGTGCTGGTCACGTCAGCAATTCCGCTCAAGACTCGCTTTTTATCCAACTTGCTATACTCATATCTCCTTCCATTTTAGCTCTAATTGGATGTAAGGACTCTGAAAGCTCTCAATGTGAATGCTCATGGGCTAAGGTGAACCATTTGAGCCTCAATCAATACAGAAAATCAGAATGTCTAATGCTGTCCAGTGTGATACTTTGACTCTTAGGTTTTCCTTTGCTTGTCTCTCGCCCATATCACTCGCTATCCTTCAAGTCCTTCATGCTTATATATTCTCTCAAAATTCCTCCAATAGCAACCCTAATTCTTTCATTCATTCTGAACTCATCTCTTTGTCTTCAATTTCCTCAAGCATGATCATGAACCTTCTAACTTTATATTTCGCCTCAATTTGGTTATTTTCACCCAAAACTCCAAATTTGATGAACATTCCACTCCAATTTTTATTTTATTTCACACTCTGGGCACTATAATTACATCAACCACTTTCCAACTTCTTGCCTTTGCTCTTGCAAACTAGTCATGACAACATGTTGAGCTTTAAACTATCTATTCTCGAAACACTAACAACAAAGTTAAAACACCGCTCGGAATTTTCATCCCAACAAGAAAAAAACAGCAACAAATAAAATAACTAAAAATAGAAAAATAAAAGAGAATGGATAGAATCCTTATTACTTAGCGCTTAGGTTGCCTCCAAGAAGTTGCTCCATTTTTAGAGTCCAAATAGACTCATAGGAAAGTACTAGTGCTTCTCCATTTGACCAATCATTCATCTTGAAAGCACTTCCTCTCATAACCATTCAGCTCAAGGATGGTTTCTTTCAGATTTTGGAATAGGAGAAATAAACTCAACTAATTTTTGCATTGGCTGGTGGTTCAGCCACAATTTCTTTCAAACAAATTTCTATGTGAAGTAGATGTAAACACATTTATGCTTAAGGGGGACTATTCAAACATGTGCCCTTTTGATTGAAGCAAGCTGCAGAATTTTCTGCACATGGCTCTTTCTTACTCCGTCAAAGGTAATGGTTGGTGAAGATTGAACTTTGCTTTCTCCTCACCCATAAGCAAGGTGAGCTCCCCCTTTTTGATGTCAATCCATGTTTGGCTTGAGGAAAGAAGTGGTCTCCTTAGTATTTGAGAATTTTGTAGATCCCCTTCAATGCCCCAAGTCACAAAATTGATGGGGAAAGTGAATGTGTCAATCTTCACCAAAATGTTTTCAATATCCATTACTTGACTTTCCTCTTCAAATTTCAGTTTATCCACTAATGGCTCTTCATCCTCTAAGTTGTTTAGGAGTGTCTTGTTCTCAATTTCCAGCTCATTTTCACCTTCTTCCACAGATTTCAGT
The DNA here is from genome assembly GCA_016808115.1 of Tetrastigma voinierianum. Taxonomy (NCBI): domain Eukaryota; kingdom Viridiplantae; phylum Streptophyta; class Magnoliopsida; order Vitales; family Vitaceae; genus Tetrastigma; species Tetrastigma voinierianum. Next base: position 701,150 of record JAEQBH010000668.1, read on the forward strand.
ATATGAAATTTCTGCACATTGCTCAAATTAGCATCCATGCATTCAATGGGATTTTTCAAAAGTATTGCCTAGAGAGGTCCTAGAAAAATTATCCTTGAATGCTCGACTAAGTGTCCAATTGACCTTCTATTTTTTTCAATCTAAAGACTAGTGTCGACTTGGAAGGTATGTAAATCCGGGGTCTTCTGCCTATGAAGACTACCATCTCTTGTTCTCATTCATGCTCTGTAAAATTCTCGCTTCCTTAGCAAGAAACAACTCTTTTCTTTTGAAATGTGGGGGTCAGCTCCCTTGATAAGGCAATACTCCTTGTTCCATGAGGTCATTCAATTCTTGATTCAAATGACATCAAGGAAGTCAAGTTTGGCTTCTATGGAGGCAATTCCATCTTCACTTGAATATTCTCCATGAGTACCTACAACAAGAAGAAAAACAAAAGAAAAGAAAGGACAAAAATACCACAGTAAAAACAAAATAAAAAAAAAAAAAAAAACCTAAGAAACAACTCACAACAAAAATAAAAATAAAATTGCCTAAATTAGCAAATCACCCGTTTCTTCGTGTAATGTCAACTTCCAATGAGAGAAAGGAACTGGCACAATCCTCGTGGCACGCGCCCAAAAACTCAGGAAGGGGTGGCCAAAAGACATATACAAATCTTGCGACACTATTACCAAAGGATTCATTGTCTAATCACTCAAGAATCCGCAGCCAAAAAACTTGTTAAGAGATCTAATCAAATGATGTATATGTGAAAATATGGCCAAGGGAGGAATGGTAAATACTCAAAAACTGATTTGAAACAAAAGTAAGCATACTCAAAAATTGAAATGAAAAGTATTACTAACACTTCCCCTTTCCACAAGTGCACGGGTCATACAGCACAAAGTGGACTCTAGGACCGGAGATCGCACTCCACGAGGATCGAGGTTCTCTAATTGAATTTGATCACCCATTACAAGGGCTCTTCACTATTTAGGCGACTGCTAGGATGTCAAATAAAATCAATTTAATTGAAACAAAACTGATTTAAAACTAATCCTAAAATCTACCAAATAAACAACTATTTAATTCTAAAAGGTATGAAGAGAGGCACTGGGGATGGGGATAATTATTTACAAAACAGCTCTTGTATTTCCTTGAAAGCAAATAATTGTAAGTTGAATGCTAGATTTATCTCAAGAGCAATGTAGTATAGCCTTGGATTTCTCCATACACCATACATTTCACTAGTTAGAGATCCAGGCCTCTTTTCAGACAAACGGGTCTAAATAGCTACTTGTAAAATTTGGCACTCTTTTAAGATTTGATTGTTTTTCTTTTCAATACTTCACAACCATTTCTTAGGACTGCAATTCGCCCCCATAGACAGATAATGCAAGCCTTCTCCAATGTAATTGGTATCTCGGCCCTTCAAATCTAATAAATTTTCATCTACTTGATCGATTTTGCTAACACGGATCAAGATCCTTTCTATCGCGACTAAGGAGAAACATCCGATTAACTAAATTGATACATCATCTAATTTAACTTTTCACACATGAGTAAATTAGTGATCTATCAAAGTAATTTTTCGTAGTTCATTAGTTCCAAGATAATATTAGTCTAGCATACTTCAAGTTACCGCTCTTACTCAGAATCTCCATCTCTCGTGTCACTCGCAGGGGCCTCCGAAATCGTAGCAAAGATACGCTCTTTTGTGTATGTTACTAATATTCCGAATAATTCATTATATGAATCCATAATAATTATATAAATTCAATTTTCAAACCCACAAAATAACTGAAAACCGCAAATCGAATGTTCAACAATTAACTCTCAACCCTGAGGGTGTTTAATGTTCCATTACTCGATTTCAATCATCACTAATCAAACAAAAAGTAAGAAAATGAAGAAAGAAATCAAGAGAAAGAAGAGAAAAACCTGCATTTGAGCCAAATCTTCACCTCAACAAAGAAATAAATTGAATATCCAGTACAACACCAAAAATCTCTTCAATAGAAATAAAATATGCTCGAAAAACTTTAAGATCTATTAAAATAAAAAATATGCAAAGCAAAAACTAAGAAAATGAGCAATTTAGAGAGAAAACTCCATGAGAGAGAGAAAAATCCAGATTTTTAGTTTTAACTTGTCCAACCTTAGGAATCTGAATCTCTATTATACAAAGACCGAAATATCTTCAATAGAAACAAAAAATCGTCTTCAAACCGCCTCAAATCTAAAACAAATAAAAATTCATTAAAATCGGAAAAATGGGGCAAGCCTAGAGAGAAAACCCCAAGAGAGAGGCTCTCCACCTTCCCTCCGCTCTTACCTAAAAAAAAAAAACGAGTATATATATGGTCCTTAGGTGAAATGGGTTTGAAAATTAACAAAACTCAATTTTCTACTTTTCAAGTTTCTGCAGCATTTCTGGTCGCGACACAGGTTTTCTGTCACGACACCATTTCCTGTCGCGACATACTTCGCGACATGCCCCGGTCGCAAGATACTGGTCGCGACATACTTTCGCGACATACCGGGTCGCATACTTCGCGACATACTTCCCGGGTCGCCACGATACCGGTCACGACATTCTCTCCCGACAAAGAACTCGCTTTTCTTTCTCCAACTTGCTCCGGGCCATAACTTTTCCATTTTTGAACTCGATTCAGCGCGCGAGTACTGGAGCCTGAATGTAGAATGGAGCCAAGAGGAATTCGAACCATTTGATGTTCCAGATGGTGCAAAAATTCATCTTTCCAGTGGTGCGCTATGAGAATCTCGTTGATTCTCTTGGAAATAAATTGCCTATTTCTTACCAAATCACTTGCTTTTCATCAATAATCCTACAAAACCAAGTTTAGAGGAAATTTTATGAGTTTTACATGAATATGGATATAAAATGCTCAAAATAGCATGTGAAATGAACTCAGAACATAGATGAGTTTTGCACTCATCAATTATCCTATCTATGGGGGCAAGCAGTCTTCAGTCTTAAGAATTAGGTGTGAAGTATTAGAAAGGAAAAATACCCAGTTCTTAGAAAGAGGGTTATATCCTATAAGTAACTGATTAGACCCATGTATCTAGAAGGAACATGGATCTCTACTTAGTGAAATGTATGGTGTATAGAGGAATCCACACTATACTACCTTGCATCTTTGACAAGTTCAGATTTCAAACTAATGACTCAGCTATGTTATAAAATGATGCAAAAATTGATAATTATACATTGATCTATTTCCCTGTGTTAACTTTACTCAGCGAATTCTCCAATCCAATTTATTTTAAATTATTTAGTTATAGTTATAGAATTTTAATTACTCATACTTTCCTTTAGTTTAAACAAATCAATTTTGAACTTGGAGTCTGTAAACAGTAAGGATCCGCAGTAGTCAGGAATTGATCTTTAGATTTCTTATCAATCCTCGTGGGAATGATATTCGGAATTGTTTAGTCCACTTTTATTACTTGTATGACTTGTGCACTTGCAGTGATCTAGACCAAACCAATTTTCAAATGAGGCCTTTTACATATAAGGTAGAAAACATAATTTATATCTTGAGTCAACAAGTTCTTGGCATTACTACTAGGGATTGAATAATTCTTAGTAGTCATGCTATAATTTAAAGTTAAACCTTGGTCTAAAAATCAGTCGGTCAGTTCCTATTGATGTTCATTTTTATCTGTCTTGTTCTTGAAGATCCATTTGGTCCCAATAATATTTGCATGTTGGCCTTTGGAACTAAATCCTAAATTTCATTGCATCTAAAAGGTAATAGTTCTTCCAGCATAGCTTGGATCTAGAACCCATCATTCAGAGTCTCCTTGTAATTTTTTTGTTCAATAGTGGAGATGTAGTAGAAAATTCTAAGGCCCATCATTTCTCTATAGTTTACCCTGGGAACTAGACACTCACTTCTGGATCTCCTATAATATCAGTGGCAGGATGGTTTTTACGAATCTTCCTGGAGGGTTCTTGAGCCTGAATGTCAGAGTGTTCAACACTATTGTGGTCATCTTGTTGTTATAAGGAGTCCACTGTTGACCGGACATCAGTCATAACTATGTGTCTAGCTTCTGAGATTGTCCGAACGTTTGCAAAAACTCGTTCACTTCTTTATCACTGGATGGTGGAGCGTTTTTAGGACTATTGAGAGTCTTCTCTTTTTCAAGAACTGACACCACATGAGGGTCTTTTGGTCTAGATGTTTCACTAAGGGGAAGATAATCATCAATTCGCACATTAATTTATTCCATCACATATTTGGTTCTTTTATTATACACCTTATAAGCACGGTTGTTTGTGTAGTTGTTCGATTGTTTTTGTGTTATATAAAAGTTTTGAAAAAGTCAACCAAAGCCCGCAAGTGTACGGATCACAAGTAATTCAATGGCTTTCAAATTAAAAATCTTAGATATCGAACCCATAAGGAAAGTGTGGTTTTAATGAAGATTGAGTTCCCCAACTACTCGAGAATTTTACTATTTAAGCGAATTGAATTGTTTGTGATTGAGGGTTAACTAAAAAATGAAACTAAATTAAACTAAAAATCTACTCTAAAGGATTAACAAATATTTGGATTAAGTTGTAAGAAAAACTTTAAGGAATAAAACTAGGGCTGGTTGTTTCCATTGGTGCATTTATGGCTTATTATCATTAAGTGCTAATTAAGTGAAGATATTCTTGTGTTTACCTAAGAAACTCGGTATGAGGTTCTATCTTTCGAGTCTCACCTCAATTTCTCACACCTAATCCCTATTCTCCTTTCGGTTCATCTAGGTTAAACGATGTGTTACTTGTTCTAATGGTAAATCAGTCCTTGGGAATTTCCATTGGTCACCTCTTGATCCATGCAATGGAATTTCTCGGGTTATGTTTAGATCGATCACCTTTCGGTCCATACGATCATCACATAAGGTTAGATGACGTTGATGAGTGCTAAACTCATCTATTTTTAGTCAAATTTTCTTGCATTCTTGTAGAAGTTTATGATTCATTTTATTGTAGAATTATGGAATAATCAACAACTTTGTGTTTTGAAAGTAAACGAAACAAATCCAGTAAGAAAAGCAACAAAAAAATTGGCTAAAGCATAAATGTTGCGACATAATCTCAAAACGTCGCAACAAAAGTTCAAGGCAACTAGCAGGGCAGTGTCGCAACAAGCTGTGATATGTCGCAACAAAGACAAAGCTTAGCTCATGTTGGAAGTTTAAAAATTGTCGTGACATTTCACAACTTTGTCGCGATATAATATGAGAAGGATTGAATGAAAAATGTTGCAACAAACAAATGAATGTTGCGACATAATGAAAATTAGAAGACAAAACTATGTTGTGACAATGGATTTTTATGTCACGACATTGCTTGAGAAGTTCCTGAAGAAGTACCAAAATTAGGTCATGACATAAAAAGCATTGTTGTGACAAGAATGGAAGATAGAAGGCAAGAAGAATGTCGATACATTCTTTTGATCTGTCGTGACAAAGATCAAAGCAAATGGCAATAGAGTTTTGTCAAGACATTCAAACCTATGTCGTGACATAAAGAAATGAAGAGGGAAGAAAGAATGCCGCATTTATTAATAACAAAACTAGTGTCGCTACGTAAAATGAAGTGTGATTAAAGAGACAATTCAAGTTAAGTTGGTCACAACAAAGGTTTTGATGTTACGACAAACATTTCAGAGAATGACAAATTCAAGGAATGAAAGAAATGTTGCGACCTTTCTAGTCTATGTCGCAACATAAAGTTCAGAGGGTAGCATCACAAGGAAAGAAAGCTATGTTGTGACATAAGAAGTTTTATGTTGCGATAATCACAACATAATGTTGAGCTGGAACTCTGTCTGACATAGAAATTTATTATCAAGACAAAGGTTGAGAAGAACTACAGGAGGAATGTCGCGACATAGAAATTTATTATGGTGACACAATGAAGAGTGGCAAGGAAAAACATTTGTCGTGACAAAGTTTTTTATGTCGCGACATACCATTCAAGTATTAACATTGCAAGGCACGAAAGAAATGTCGCAACATAAGGCACTTATGTCTCGACAATTACAAGACAAATTCAGATAAGCTCTGTCGTGACATTTTCAAAGTATGTCATGACATAATTCAAGAAAAGGCACGGTAACATCGGCTACGACATTAACACCGCAAGCCAACAAAGCCGAGGACAAATATAGCTACAATGTTGTGACATAATTTTTCTATGTTGCGACAAAGTCATCAATTGGGCCAGTTTTGGGAATCCACAACTTCATCCTCGAAATTCAGCCCATCATTTGAAAACCTATAAATAGAAGCACATTGGGCATTGTGCCCAGCTTCTACCAATCTTAGAGCATCTGGGTAGCTGGAGTCTCCTTCGTATATTATTTTTAAAAATTCTCTTTTTCTTTTTGTTTTTTTATTTCTTTTGGTCGATTTAGTTTCAAATGTAATTTTAGTTATTTTCGGATTTGAGCAGCTGATAAGTATCAAGTTTCGAGTCGGGTTCATCGTAAAATTTAGATTACTATCATTCGGATTTCAATGGAATTTGGAAATTTTATGGAGTTCATTTTATTTCAATTTTGCTTGCAATTTAAGTAATTTTCCGGATCAATAACATTTATTTTGTAATCGAGTTTTCAAAGACTGAGCTCCCTCTGGGAATGGACTAGTGTTAGTTATTATTTTATGCGCAATTTAAAAGAATGTTATAGTTAGAAATCTTGAATTTATTTAATTGGTGTTCTTGAAATTAATTGTTCTAAATATTAGTAGCTTCTACCCAAAAAAAATGGTTGTATCTTGCTCTGATTTCCAAGAGGCCCTTTGAGTGACACAGAGATGGAGATTCCAAAGAGTATGGAGCAGTTACTTGGGGGTATGTTAGACTAATATTATGGAACTAATGAACTATGAAAGATTACTTTGATAGATCACTAATTTACTCATGGTGTGAGGATTAGTTGGATGATGTATCAGTTTAATTGATCAGAGGTTTCTCCTCTGTTTGATGGAATGATCTTGATACCGTGTATGCATAGATCTAATCAAGGAGATAGAGAGTTTGATCATATTTGAAGGATGAGATACCAATTAAGTTGGAGAAGGCTTGTATTATCCTGTCTATAGGGGCAATAATTCTCCAGTCCTAGGAATAGGGTGTGAAGTACTGGAAAGGAAAAACACTCAGTTCTTAGAAAGATGATTATATTCTATAAGTAACTGATTAGACCCATGTGTTTGGAAGGAATATGGTTCTCTAATTAGTGAAATGTATAGTGTATGGAGGAATCCAAACTATACTACCTTGCATCATCGGGCAAGTTCGGGATTTCAAAACTAATGGTTGAACTATGTTATAAAATGATGCATAATCTGATAATTATACATTGATCTATTTCCCATTGTTAACTTTACTCAGTGAACGCTCCAATCCAACTCATTTTGATTTTTTTGTTATAGTTATTGAATTTTAATTAGTCATTATTTCTTAGTTTAAACAAATCAATTTTGTACTTTTGAGTCCCAAAATGAAGGCGCGATCTTGAGTAGTCAGTAATTGATCTTTAGATTTCTCAACAATCCTTGTGGGAATGATATTTGGACTTATTTTTAATCCACTTTATTACTTGTATAACCTGTACACTTGCAGAAAATTTCATTTAGACTGAAAACTGCAAAATTTTATATAGAGAAAAGATTTATACATTGAAAAGAATAGTGACATCAGAATTTAGGTCTATACGAAATCAGTCAACCAAGTTTTTGGCGCTATTGCCGAGGATTGAAAGAAGAATTTAAATACCAATATTCCAACCAAAGAGAGAATTGCTAATTTTGACATTTTTCTTTATTTTTTTTTATCAAAAATTTAAAAAATTCACAAAAATAGGTTGAACTACAATAGCTGAGTAAGCTACTGATAATGTTTTATGAGCTTATAGTGATATAGCTATTTTCCATTGATTTCATTTGATCTTAGTTCCATTTTAGGATTATCTTATATGCAAAGAAAACCAGAAGCAGAATTACTGCCTTTGGACACAAAATTAGAGAAGACACAGAGAAATCTAAAGAAAGTTCGAAGTGCTGAATCAGTAATTATAGCAAAGCAAAGAGATATACAGCAAAACACTCAAGCAGAAGAGACAACATAGAGGCCTCAAAGGTAAAGGATTATGGAGGATTTTTGGAGGCCAGTCATTAGAGATGAATACTCTGTTGTGAGACAATTTTCTATAAAGGCCAATAACTTTGAGTTAAAGCCAGCTTTGATCACAATGGTGCAATAACATCAATATATTGGCCATCTTGGTAAAGACCCCAATGAGCATATGGGAAGATTTCTGAGGATGGCCAATACAATAATGTTGAATAGGGTGAGATCTGAGGTGATCAAGCTGCAACTCTTCCCTTTTTCATTGAGAGATGTGGTAGCCACTTAGTTTGAATCACTACCTTATGGATCAGTTAACAATTGGGAAGAGTTGGTGGAGGCTTACATGAGCAGATTCTTCCCTCCTGCCCCCACTTCAAAAATGAGAGGGGAAATCATAGTGTTTAAACAAGTAAAGGATGAAAGTCTCTATAATACATGGGAGAGATATAAGAGATTGATGAAAAGATGCCCAATACATGGAATATATTTGACCACCTAGATGGACATCTTTTACCACTCTGTGAACTAAATCTCCAAAGGTATAAATGCAACCTGTTGTGGAGCATTGAAGAGGAAGAACAATGAAGAGGCAAGACAATTGATTGAAGATCTAGCAAAAAGCAACTAGAGAGCTCCATCTGAGACTATAGGGAGTACAGCAGATTGAAAAGAAGTGGGGTGATAGAGTTGAGCAAGATGATTGCCATAGAAGCCAAACTTGATGCATTGATGAACAAGCTAGGAAACCAAGATAAAAGAATGTATTCAACACATGAAGTGGGAACAGTGGAAGGAAATGAGTAAAAGAGTAGTGTTGATGAGGGACTAGCCCATGAGAGTCTTTATCAAGTTGAGGAGGCTTAGCTTGTCAATGGCAATAGAAGCTACATCTTTAAGCCAAACCTCAACCTGACTACCCACTACACACCAACACTCAGGAACCATGAGAATTTCTTATATGGAGGTGGAGCACAACAAGTCCAAGACCAATGCGGAATTTTCAACAATAGTATGCTGCATATGAGTTCCAAGGACAGCAACAACAAGGGAGTCAGAGAGCAAAAACTCAAGGACAAAGGAGATTTCGATCCTTTGAATATCCAATGTTGACATTCATGGGAGAGAGTAAGAGGCTGCTGAATATTCATGACCAGAAATTAGTCGAGCTTAGCAAAGAGATTTCAGCAAACAATGTGTGTTTCGTGCCAACACTAATGCCTCTTTAAAAAATCCAGAGCGGCTGGGCAGTACACATGCTAATTTAACTAATCTGGGCGGATGCCTTCCTAAGTGGTATAAAGAATAATCCTAAGGATTGTATGGTGGTGACTCTTAGGAGTGGTAGAGAGTTGGAAATCAGAAAAGAAGATGAGAAGAAAAAGACTGAAAAATAAGAGAAAGAAGAAACTGGAAAAGAGACTAAGTTGAGCAGTTCAGAATTGGATGAAGAGACTGAGAAAGAAGAGTTACAAACTGAGTAGTAGGTGGAAAAAGGAAAACTGAAAAGAAAGAGGAAATGCAAGCTTACATGCCTGTTGTTCCATTCCCTCAAAGGCTTCAGAAAGCAAAAATGGAGGAGTAGTTCTCTAGATTCTTAGATATGTTCAAGAAGACCGAGATTAATATACCTTTTGTTGAGGCATTGACTCAAATGCATACTTGTGCTAAGTTTTTGAAGGACATTTTGAGTAAGAAAAGGAGAATTGTTGAAGAAGGAGTGGTGAGTTTTAACAGCCACATGTAGTGCAGTGATCCAGAGCTTACCAGTGAAGATCCAGGATCCTGTCAGCTTCACCATTCCTTGTACCATTGGGAATTTTGAATTTAAAAAGGTTTTATGTGACTCAGGAGCAAGCATAAACTTGATGCCATTATCGCGGGTAAGGATCGGGCCAGGGGAGCTTACTCCACAAATATATGACTTCAAAATGGTAGACGGAAACAACAGCAAACCATAGGAGTTCTTGAAGATCTACTCATTAAGGTGGGAAAATTTATTTTCCCTGTGGACTTTGTAGTCATGGATATAGAGGAAGATACACAAGTTCCACTGTTGCTTATGGAACACCCTAAAATATACCTAGTAGTTTTATAACACGTTTAGGGTATAAAATAAGTTAAATTGTATTTTTTCGAATTTAGCTATTAAAGAACAAAAATGATAAAATCCTAAAATTATAAAAGAATTAAGGTTAAATTGGTAAATGTCAAAATGAGGACCCAAAGGTCATAAATGAAGAAGAGTATATGCCAAAGTAGAAATGTGATAAGTTGTGGTACAAATGAAATATAAATGAAGGGTTTTCATGCAAAAATGAGAAAAGAAAGCCAAAAAGAGATAGCCAAACAAGGGCTTGTAATGGATGAGAACATAAGACCAAAAAATTGTCTTAGAATGGGTATTTCACGTTTTGGAAAAGGGAGAGAGCCAGGGTTATGGGTTCTTGAGCAAAGCCACAACCCGGCTTTCTTCAAAATCGGCCTCTAAGATGAGCCGTCTTCTCGAACGCTCCCTGTACCTGAAATAATATTCCTCGATGTGGTGAGAGCTATCGCCAAAGAAGAGTGGAATTGACCTTAAATGGGTTACTCCCACCTAAGTGCATATGCAATGATCCAATTTAAACACACACTCAAGTAAATACGTTGATCCTACTTGAATGTCTTACATGCTCCCATGTCTCGAGTCCTCACCGCCCTCACACTCGCCTAAGCAATGTGTATGAGAAAACATCATTTTCAAAACAAAAACTTGTTGTTCTTCTGAAAATACACTACCAGTTTCAGAAAATACGGGACTACCCTCCGAGATGAATGTGTCAGAGAACTTCCCGAAACAAATTATGGTCCTCATCCCAAATGACTGGCTGGACTGCCTCCCAACCCTATTCTCCTAAAATCATCATGTGAAATTCCTTTCCCAATCATGTTCGCTTTTCTCGTAGTAAATCTCGTGTCATGCACTACACCTAATTTCTAGGTTACTCCATAAGGCATATGAAAATGCATTATGCCATTTCATGTCATTCATGCTAATATATTCGCATACATATATATATTAACATATTTAAATCACATATAACATGTTATGTAATTTCAACACAATTTACACCAATATACAATTTTTGGTCGACCATCACCCAAATTAACTCACTTAAGCTACTCCCAAACTCATCTCCAATGACATACACACACAATTATATTCCATATAATTGTGACCTCATGTTAATACACAAAGTTCATGCATTAACCTACTAATTCCTATACAACTCAAGCCATCCATTTCATCAATTTCAAGCACCCAACACACGCTGGGTCCATTTCACACAACCCGGATCGATTTTAACCGGTCTCTAGAAAAGAACATTTGGTCACAATGGCCCACTCACCCAACATCGGCTCCACTTCTCATAGACCGACCTATGCCCATTTCCGGCCCCTACTCATCAAAACACAATTTATTACACAATTTACAACACAACGCCAAAATGGGGCCCCTACACTGCCACGGATCGGCCCAAATGGGTCCCTAAAATTCCACACTTCGTTCCAAGATTTAGATTCCGATCAAACGGCCACCACGGCCCTTCAAACCAACACAAGCATCACAAAACACTTAAACAAGAGGTAAAACAAGTAGGATAAAAACCCCTACCTCATGGAAATGTTCAAACTCCAGCGAAACGGCGCCCGCCACGCTGCCCTCGCCGCAGGTAACAACTTCTCTTCTTGGCCCAAGAAACTGATCACTGCCCCGATCGTCCAGATCTGGGAGAAGTCACACTCTCTCTAAAATAACAAAACCTAAGCTCACTGCCAGAAAATGTCCAGCCACTGCCCTTTTTTCCTCTTTTTGCCTCTAATTGAAGAAGACAACACTATTCATTTTTTTGTCCCATTATCATTAACAATTCTATTAATGCCTTCCATGTCCTCAATCTTGGATTTTGACACATGACACTATCTAGGCCATCCTATTTCATCCTCTCTATCTCGCGGACATGTTCTACAAGAGTACATGTTATAGGTGACTTTTGTCACATCACATGTCGTTTACTTCAAGACCCGATACTCTAAGTGAGCTCGAAAAACGCAAGTAAAATTCCCCGACTGGCCCCTAATTCGAATAAATTCGACGCAGAATATATATTTACGCAGAAGATTCCAAATCTGAAATCTGTTTCATCATCCGAGATCTAGAAATTTTTTTTATTTTTACCGAAATTACGATTTTGCCCTTTTTCCGAAAATTGGAATTTTCTCGGGTCTTACATTCTCCCCTCCTTAAAAAGAATTTTGTCCCAAAATTCCACACACATACGTGATCCAACCACACAAACATGTAAATTTCTCACAACTCCAAGACCGTGCCTGCATGACAACCCATTGCTGTCCCACGACAACCCGATGGCTGTCAACTCATCCATGTCAACACCCAATATGTCTACTACCCTAAGGTCCACCATGAGCAGAATCACTGAGATCCCTGACTCACGATCTCGACACATTTGACCAACTCTCACCCTACATCCTAGGGAAGAATTTCCCATCATCTCTCTAAAGGCCTCAGCCTCTAAGCCCAAATCTATCACATAAGATGCATTAATGAATGAACATGATGCATCCAATTAAAACACTACTCTAGTCAACAAGTGCAATATAGAAACGCATCTCTACATCCGCGCTTGTCCGAACGCCACCGTCACTCACGAGATCTCTGCCTTCTGTGTGACAACTTCGCCCCTGCGCCCGATGACGACAATGGTAACACGTGGTGACCGGGCCTAAATTCGACCCGAACTCGACCGGCAAACCCGTGGTCGACTTCGACCCACACTCTAACCCCGGTCTACGTGGATCCGTCTCGCTGGCGGCCAGGTGCTGGTGTGGCACCTGAACTCGGAGCACCGGGGTTCCCGACTCCATACTAGCGGAAGAACCAACTCCGTGTCCTCTCCCGGTCGTATCACCGACCGGACTCCGAGACTGCCCCAAAACCCCGATCCCCTCGTCTCTGGGAAATCCCTCCTCATATGTTCGGGCTGTCGCAATGCAGCACACCATCCGCTCATCCCTAACTCGCAACCCTAACTCGCCTACTGCGATCGGGACTGAAGTGTCCCATCACCTTGGGACTTTACCTCCGCGATAATCCCGCTGAAAGTGTCCGTGCTACTCCAGGAAATAACATCATCCGTCCCGTTTCGACTACAACGTCCCATCTCCGCCGGTCCCATGACTCGGCCCGTCTCCTTCGACATCCTTAAGAAATGTAAGTCTTTTGTTTCTTTTCCTGTGCTGGAAGAAGATGGATCTTCCTTCCTCTAGATCAACACCCATATCTCGGATGCCTCAGATGTCATCTACCTCTCCCTCTACGGTCATACGTCCTGACCTCTAGAGTCCACCTCCTCCCAACCATTGGGAGGACGATGTGTTTCTAAACGCCGAGGTGCCTGACCACATGGCCTCACTCATTGCACATGCTCGTGCTGAGCAGCAATGATCGCAATCTCTACTCTACTGCCACAGCGCCCGCCGGTCGTGCCGATGGTGCCCGACCGCACCTCGCACGCCCCCACGCCCTCCCGCGACTAGCCATCTACACATGTCAAATGGCAAGTTAAATCCTAATGCAGTATCTCTAAGGCATAAAAACATCCCCGAGACACCATTCATATATAGAAAATATTTCATACATAATCTCCATGCATTTTCGATAATGCAAGACAATCATTCCACATTAAATCATTTTTACCAACAAAAATTTCATTTTTGAAAATCTCATTTTTACAAAATTTTATCTCATTTTATTTTATTTTATTTTTTTGAAAATTTTTGTGAACAAAGGTTTCACAATGTAGTTGTCCCAAACAAAGGGGACTCGTAAATGGCAGTAATCGAGTCAAAATCGGTTGCGCACTAAGTGCACAAATGCCATCTCACAAGATACGCGCCTGTGCTGCTACTGCACGCCTGCGGTGCACTGCCGTGTCGTGGTCGTGTTCCTCGACCTGCAGTCAGAGCCTAGCTCGGCCGTGTCACAGCTCGCTGGCGCGCCTTCAGACGTCGCAGCCCTGCCCCGCCTCTCAGCGTGTTAAATGTCGTGGCCTCAGCTTCCTCCTCGTCACAATTATTAATCGCGAAGAATATGAGACACTCCTTCCTACCATCAAGCCACTTCAACATGACACCCCTATATCACGAATTAACCTCCCCAACCATTCGTTCTTTAGTCACGATACAAAATTCAGATCGCGATTACGCCTTCCCTTAAGCCAAACTAGCCTTCCAGCTTCATCATGTCACGACATACAATTTCCATCAGATCAGGACACAGCCGGGCAAGAGCCCAACCATTTTCCGTGACTTTTTTCCTTTTTTCACACACATTTTTTTCATTTCAAGTATTGGAAAACACCAAAATATATATATCCTTTTTTAATTCTCCGTAACACCCAAATAAATCATAAAACTTTATCCATTTTTCTTCAGTTTTACACATTGTAAAACCTTAGGAAAATTTTCTTCACATCACATTTTTTCATTTAATTGACTATTTGTCTAAAAATTTCGAACACTTAAGGTTACATTTTCTACTAGTGTTCAACGTTTTCTCCTATGCTACTCACCAAGCATACAAATTATATACACAACACATAACAATCCATGTTATAAACATCATCCACACATCAATCACATGATCACACAGTCCACATAACATACAACTCATGTTATACACACCATCACACCTCAAACACAATGCATGCAGTGTTCTACTCTTGTCCCGTGACTTCCTAGGTAATCACATACCTAACCCTAACATCGAGCCACACCAAGTGGTGATGTTCTTACACCTTAATGACTCTGGCCTTGACCTAAATCCCTCAAGCCCTACGTAATCGTATACCTAACTTATCAACACTAAGCTCTAGGTATTTATAAACTTAGGCTCTAATACCATGCTGTGACGCCTCAAAACCCGGGGGTCCGTTGACAACCCGTCAACCCGTGGAAAATCTATATGTCTCGTATCGCGAGACTCATACCTGAGTAAAAATGGCCTCTTAGGCCTATAAACCAATACTCACCAAAATATACACCCAACTATTTCCCAATAGTTCAAGAGTTATAAAATTTCTCTTAATACAAATACATATTAAAATTTACAATTCTAATACATATTATCCCAAAAACATCAAAGCTACAACCCGACTTCTTCAAATCGGCTCCTAAGATGAGCCGGCCTTCGAACGCTCCTCAGACCGAAATAATTTCCTCGATTGCAGGAGTTGATTCCAACAAGCACTCCAACTTCAATGGGCTTACTCCCCACCTATGCATATGCAATGATCCACTTAAACACACACTCAAGTAAATACGTGATCCTACTCTTGAATGTGTACATGCCCATTCCCGTGTCTCAGTCCCTCACCGACTCTCACACTCGCTCAAGCCATGTATATGAGAAAAACATCATTTTCAAAACAAAACTTGTTGTTCTTGAAAATACACTACCGAGTTTCGGTAAAAATATGGGACTACCCTCCGAGGCGAATGTGTTGGAGAACTTCCCGAAACAGTCATGGTCCTCATCCGAAATGATCTGTTGGACCGTCTCCCAACCCCATTCTCCGAAAAATCATCATGTGAAATTCCTTTCGCAATCATGTTCGTTTTTCAGAAAATTCGTGTCATGCACTCACACCTAATTTCTAGGTTACCTCCGGTGCATATGAAAATGCATTATGCCATTTCATGTCATTCATGCTAATATATTCGCATACATATATATATTAACATATTTAAATCACATACAACATGTTATGTAATTTCAACACAATTTACACCAATATACAATTTTTGGTCAACCATCACCTAAATTAACTCCACTGAAAGTTAATCACAAATCCATCTCCACGATCTACACACAATTATGACCATATAATTGTGACCTCATGTTAAATACACAAAGTTCATGCATTAACCTTACTAATTCCCTATACAACTCAAGCCATTCATATTTCATCAATTTCAAGCACCCAACACATGGATGCTGTCCATTTCACACAAACCCGGATCGATTTTAACCTGGTCCCAAAATAACAAGGTCGCCCATGGGCAACCCACTCACCCAACATCGGTTCCACTTTGTAGGACCGAATTCCATGCCCATTTCCGGTCTCCTACTCACCAAAACACAATTTATTACACAATTTACAACACAAACACCCAAAACAGTCCCTACACTGCCACGGACTGTCCAAATGGGTCCCAAAAATTTCCACACTTCGGTTCTAAGATTTGGGACCGATCAAACGGCCACTCACGACCTCAAACCAACACAAGCATCATAAAACACTTAAACAATAGGTAAAACAAGTAGGATAAAACCCCTACCTCACAGAGTTTGTTGAAACTCCAAGAAACCGGTGCCCAAGCATTGTCCTCGCCGCGTAGAACAAATTTCCTTCTTGGCCCGAAGAAATCCGACGGTCCTATCGTCCGGGATCTTAGAGAGAAGTTGCACACTCTCTCTCTAAAATAACAAAACCTAAGCTCACTCAGAGATCGTCCAGAGCCACCGCTGCTTCGCTCTTGCCTCTCTCTAATTGGTAGTTAAGATAACACTATCTGTTCATTTTTTGTCCCATTATCATTAACAATTCTATTAATGTCTTCCATGTCCTCAATTCTGATTTTGACATGGCACCATTCAGACCATCCATTTCATCCTCTTCATTCAGACATGTGTCACAAGAGTACATGTTATAGGTGACTTTGTCACATCACATGTCTTTTTACTTCAAGACCCGACATCGCGCCGAAAACGTAAATTCCGACTGCCTCGAATTCGATGAATTCGACTGGTAGCTAGATTTCATGAAGATTCCAATGGTGAAACTGCTTTCATCATCCGAGATTTAGAAAATTTTCGGATTTTTGATCGAAATTACGATTTTGCCATTTTTCCTCCGAAAATCAATTTTCGTCTTACAAATTCAAGTAAAGTGAAGCTCGTTGGGGCAAATTCTCAAGCTATGTTTTGAAAAATAGAGTAGTCTAGATTGCTTTTGAACATATCTTGAGTTTCAGCGGTTCGACCGATGATTCCAATTTCGAATAAAAATGCATTTATAGGGGGGAACAATGAACTCAAGGAAGTTAGGTAAAATGTGGCTTATTTTTTTTCCCAGAAAATTTTATCAAGGAAGTTGGGTAGAAATAACCCTAATCTAGAAACCTAATAAAATCCATTACTGTTTCTCTAATTGTGATGGATTAGGGGTTGGTGATGAGGAAGGCTGACCCAAGAACGGGATTCCGAGGATAGGAATCGAGGAGCGACAACCTTTTTGAGTTTTTTCTCCATACCTCTCTTCTTATTTCAAGTTTTTGATTGTTGGTTGAAATGATTTTCAAGAAAACAACATATGTGATTTGTTTTGGGCTTACTGGGGAAAATTGATTTTAAAATGCATTGCCATAAAATATCAGGTGAGTATCAAATGTATTATTTGGGTATAAATGTATATACAATATTGTAAATAACTATGACTAAGTTTTAATGCCCTTGATATAATGTTATCTGTCACATTTGAGTTAAGGGTAAATTGGTATACCAATAAGGGTGTTAAGCGGACCAAAACACATGTACAAATTTATAACACTATTGCCAAAAGACTATTAACTAACTCTCGCACAATGCCATAAAACTAATCGAGACTACATCAATAAATTGTTATGGATCAAAACACCTATTCAAATTTAAGACTTATTATCCAAGGACTATTGTCTAATCCTCAGTAAATAAACCATTAAACTTGAGTGTGAGTTTCTTTAACTATCACGTTGATTAATAGATATTTTTGTAAGAGAAAACCATTTTCGTGTGGTGTTGATCCAGTATACTGCAAGTGCACAAGTCGACAAGTAATAAAATGGATTTAAGTCCAGATATCGATCCCACAGAGATCTCAAGAATTTTTCAATCAACTACTCCCAACTACTTAAGCTCCATACCATTTGACGATAATACGATAATGAGATTTTGCTTTGAAAGCTTGAAAATAATGATGTAAAAGAAAATGATTGAATAACAAATGAATTGAAGATTGAAATATCAAAATAACAAATTTAGATTTAACAGTTATCTCTAAAGGAAACATTGAATAATCAGCTATTGTGAAGAATCAATCTCCTACAACTTCGTATCAGAACTTTGTTTTTCGAACTACGCATCTTTAAAACTAGTCCAAGGATTACTATAGTGTGACTGACCTCTCCAAACCAATAATAGCTTCATCATCTCACCTTAACCGTTTCTCGAACACGTAGGGTGGAGTAACTACTTTTAAATCTGGGTGAGCCTTGCTTCCGGGTATTTTTCTCTTTCTCAATACTTCATACCCACAACATGGACTGCACTGAAATTTTAATTTAGTCATTGCCGAGGTTTTCACTATACTGGTTCCTCACCCTCAAAATTAGAATAGCTTACTCTTTCCTTGATTAAATCCTTGCTACCACGGGATCGAATTCACTATTTGAATTGAGGTGAACTCTCTGTATACTTAAATTAATAACTCACTCAACTCATTCTCGGTTACAAGTGAGAAGAGGATGCATTGATTTAAATATACAGAGCACATTAGATCAGTAATATCAGGTTCAAATACCTTCCCGAAATTGCTTCTTACTCTCAGGAATGCCTTCTCAGTGTCACCCAGAGGGCCTCCCGAAATCAGTCGTAAACAACCTCGCATGGTACAAGAGACCGAAATCGGGATCAATTCCAAGATACAAGCAAACCAGCAAGTCGACGACATCTGAAGTTCATCTAATGAATAAAATACTACGTGAAAGATTATTTCCCGATAATAACGCCAATTCAATGGAAGTCGGGCTTCTAAATTACCTGATTATACCATACATCGACCAAGTAAACCATCGTGAAATCTAAACCAGGTGTTCGAATCCAAATTTGTCCGGAATTCAAACAACTTACGCAATTTTAAGAAATATAAATCTCAAAGACTAGCTAAATCCTTTACAGCCTAACGCGTTCAACCAAATTAGAACGAAATACAAACTACTCTTAATCTAAACTAAAAATGGAAAGAAAACAAAAAAAAAAGAAAAGAAAAGAAAAGAAAATACAGAGTTTCTAAAGAACCTAGATCTCTTCAAGTCGCTTAAGAGCTTCTTTTCTGGCTGGTAGTGCCTTTCAGATTTATAGGTTCTCAAGTCAGCCCTAATTCCAATGCATTCGTGCATTTCCAAGTGGACTGATCATGTCACTGCCTCGTGTCGCGACCAAATCCCTTGTCGCGACATCGCTTAGTTTGGCACTTGTTGCAGCATTTATCAATGTCATGACATTCCTTTGTTTTCTTGAAAGATCTTACGCTTCTCGCGATAGGAATCAATGTCGCGACATCGATTTCTTGTCGCGACATCAACTTTAGTCTCTACAACTTTGAACTGATGGTTTTTGAGGTCGCGACAGCAATCTCTTGTCGTGACATCAACTTAAGAACTGCAAACTTCAATCGATCATTCCCCGATGTCGCGATATCAATCTTTGTCGCTGACATCACTCGCGGTCCCACGTGCCTTAATCAAGTTGCTCGATGTCGCTACATCGATTCCTTGTCGCGACATCGCCTTTGCCGTCTTTGCGTATCTTCAACTCGATAGTCCCCGATGTCGCGACATCACCTCTTTGTCGCTTACATCAACTTATGTCTTTGGCGCTTTGAACTGTCGTGCCCCCGTGTCGCGATATCGATCTCTTGTCGCGATATCAACTTAAGTCTCTCGTGATTCGGTTCATGGTTTCGAGGTCGCGACAAGACTTTGTCGCGACATCAACTTTCGTCGCTATTATCAACTTAGGTTTTGCAACCTTCAACTGATCACGTCTTATGTCGCGACATTAATCTCTTGTCGCGACATCAACTTTTGGGCTTCCTCCGGAGGTTTAATCGCAGTTCCCGATGTCGCGACGTCGCCCTCCGTCGCGACAAATGTACCTTAAGTCAACGCTCATCTTTCAACCCGTCATAAATGGCCAAGGCGCCTCTCTCATTCACGACCTCCATCCCTGTCACGACATCGACCTTTTGTCGCCATCACGATGTTGTCGCACACCATTCCTTAAGCCCATGGTTAGTCCTCAGTCACCTAACTTAGATGCCCTCGTTTCACACCCGCATCAAATTTCCTTTCAATTTTCCCGATGTCGCGACCCGCATAATGGACTGAGGTAGTTTCCAAACTCGCAACATTAGTTACCCACCGCTTTACTTCGCCCCGCCATTTTCTCGATTTTTACTCCACCGGACACAGATTTTCTAATTTTTTCTTCTTTCTTTCACACTCCCCCGCTAATAAATAAATTGGTGAGTTTCTTCATATTTCATATTAATTATTCCTTTTAGATGAAAATCAAACAGAAAAATGGATTTAAAAATATGACTTTAAGCTCATCAAACTCCCCCTAAATTTAAAGTTTTGCTTTTGTCCTCAAGCAAAGGAAAGAAAGAATTGTTTATCCTCAAACAAAAGGACATTTTTCTCTGTTTCATTTTGGCAAAGAGCGCCAATTTGATTTGAAATGCTAAGGAATGCATTGTTTTCTCGTACATCTAGCTTCAAGTCCAGCTTCAAGGTTAGTTTTAATCTTTATAGTATACAAACTAAATCATGAAATTGTTTTACAAACAAATATAATCATTAGATCCCCTGGGCTTTAATAATAAATTAGTTTTACTTTCTTATCTTCATAATGAGTCACTTAACTCCCTAAAGTCCTCTGATGGGCTTTGATTGTTTCCTAGTTATTTCCAAATTCCATAGGTTTGTTTTTCATATCGATCTCCACTAATGTAGTAATTCCAAATTTTCAAGATCAATCAGTCTTTTCACTATATCATAAAGCTCGTAATGGGTGTGGGATGGAAGGAATTTTTAGGTTAAGATTACCCCCGAACCTTTTCTCTCCCCTCTACGCCTTTCTTTCTTGTAGCTCTCTTTAATAAACTCCCCTAAACTTCGTGTTCGGGACATCTCTTGATTTCTTCAATCTCGTAACCCGTATGTCCCTATTTCACTCTCACTTAACTGGGAAATTTCCTGTTTGTCACCCTTCAGGATAGTGCAATGTTTTACCTTTTTAGGCTTCTAACACTCTTAGCGAATCCTTTGCTATTAGCTCCCATACCGTATGGCATTAGGGTACTAGGTGTCAAAACACCCCTAAGAATTTAATTGCTCAAGAGAGTTATGCCACAAGATAAAACTTATCCCTATGTTTCTTTCTATTGCGTTTTTGCTCTTTTGCCTTTTCTCTTCATTCCCCTTTTTTTTTTCTATAATTTTTTTCTTGAGTTCCTCAAAAACATATACTCCCCAAACTTCATTTCTTTCTTCCTCCTTGAATTCCTGGGTAATCATAGGTTCTTTACTGAAGGATTGATTTTTTAGGATGGGTTTGGTTTCCATTGGCTTATTTTTTGAAAAATAAGCTTGTTTGGCTCAATTTATGGAACTACTGCATATGCATCAAGATATGATAGGGCATATTAAATGGCTCAAACTATCCAAGAACGGCTCGCATCATCTCTCATCACTATATCACCTAGGATTTCGCCAATCAATAATCTAACAAATTCTGTGAATTTGATTGAATAGTTGTGACTAACCATAAGGGACTTCCTTTGACTCATTTTTTGTTGATGAGTAGTTAAATTCAATTGATATTCAATAGGTTCCTCGACTAATGCTCGTACTCACAAACTCAAAAATATGTTTCTGCCTCCTTCATCGTATTACCTTCCTCTATTCTGGACTTATCAGTTAGATTTAAGTCACTTTTGCACTTTGTGTTTCAATCAAACTGTATTCATTTGGCCCTTATTCTACATTTCAGCTTATTCCTAATCTAACTGTTTCATTCAATTCAAATTTCATTACATCTCGCCAGCTTTTACTCTGAATCCATCT
Organism: Tetrastigma voinierianum; assembly: GCA_016808115.1. NCBI lineage: Eukaryota > Viridiplantae > Streptophyta > Magnoliopsida > Vitales > Vitaceae > Tetrastigma > Tetrastigma voinierianum. The sequence goes on from JAEQBH010000668.1 coordinate 723,303, forward strand.
CCTACTTTTATTTTCCTAACTATGCAACCACACAAAGCAACACAAAATTTAACAAACCAAAATAACACAACAATTCATTTCAAATTTATCATTTTATTTATGATTCAATTGCAAATGTTGATACCACAGACGCTTGGGAGAATAAGGAAGGCCTGGGCTTTAAGAAGTCTATCTTTTTCTTTGGAAGAGGCAAAGAAAGATATTAGGGGATCCAGGTCTAGGGTATTCAAATTAGCTGGGAATGGAGGGAATTTGTATTTCCTTCTTTCCCTTTCTCTTCTTAGTTTCCTCTTCAACTCGATCTTCAATGAAGATCCTTACTGAGAGATCAACCTTCTGCTTAGCCTATCTTGTCTCTTCCCCAAGCCATTCATTGTGTTTTCCATTTCAGTCATTATTTCCAAAAATTTGAAAGATTTTTGTTAATCAAATCCAAATTTTCTAGCCATTCTCTCTCGCCTCGTAAGATTCAAAGATCCTTTCGGGCTGCCTCTATCATCCAAATTCTTATTCTCAAAATCTTTTTGTGTAGACTTGTATAAAAACTCAACTTTGATTTGTTCTCCTAATTGGGCTTCCCGTTCTACCTCCTTTTCTTCATGATGGTTAAGAGTCGAGAATCACGCCTCAAACTGATTGTTATAAAAAGATTCATGACTCAAATGAGGTCAGAGAAGATCAATGATCTTTTCCCTTCATTTCTTTCTTAAAGTCCTCTCTTGTCAATAAGAATCTCTTTCATTTGTTCTTCTCTTTTCATTTTTCTTCCCATCACGATCTCTTCTTTTAACTCTTTTCATAAACTCCTTCCCCGACTTAAGGTAATATCTCCCACTCTTTTTTCCTTTCTTCCATCTTCTTCGATGCACTGAGGACCTCCATTATTGAATTTGTTTCAGGTTCTCGAGCTTTATCCCTACTCTCTCGAATGTTCTATTTGAAATGGGGAAGAACTAGCCAAGTGGGATGGAGAATCAAAGGGGCTTCTTTCATCCCCACTCTTCATTGTTCACAAATGTGAAAGTATTATTTTCAAGAGGAAGTTCTGGGTTCTCTTCGCCAGCAACCCCAAGTCTCCTCTTCTTGCCTCCCTCTACTGCTAAAATCTGGGTGAGCTTCTTCTCCGTCTCAATCAACACCCCTTTTTCTTTTGGTTTCTGTCCTGGCTCACCCCGTCGCAGGAGGCAGGATGTCAGGAACTTTTCTTCTTCTTCCCACTCTCTCACCTTTAAACATAAAACAGTTATTGTTGCTGGGTGAGGGATCAACCCTCTCTTATTTCCTTCATGGTACCTCATTATAGAGTTTTCAATTACTATTCCTACATTTAACTTGTACCCTTTCAAAATAGCATACAACATAATTGCTTCCTGCTCTCTCACTGTGCACACATGCTTGGTTGGGACCAAAACAGAGGCCAAGAAATAGAACCATACCTTAGCCTCCTCTGAGGCTTCCCGTTCAGTGGTTTTGGTTCTCCTTCACCTTGTCCCGCTTGTGCTTTTCCGTCTGAGCTTTTTGGCAAATCTTCTTAAAATTTGGGTTTTCCAAGAGCTTTTGAACTGACCCATGCTTCAGGCCCTCGCCATTCCATAGGCTTCAAGCACGCCTTGGCTCCATATGGTACCCACACCCCAACGAACACGTTGGTTGCTCCTTCCCGCTACCGTATTATCGAGTAAAATTCTTCACCACCGGTGCGGTAATCGACTTTTGATGTGCGCGTAAAGCTCCCAACCTCTTGTTCAATCATCTCCTCGAAGGCAATGTGGTTTCCGAATCTTCTTTCGACACGAACCCTTGTCGCATAGTGCTTCTTCCAATTGGAATGTTTCCTTTGACACAAACTTCTAATTCTTCTCTCTCGCTTTTTCTCTTTCTCATCCGCTCTTTCTTCTCGAAACCCGCCGGTGCTTCGTGCTTCGGTGGGCATCTCTTCCATCTTTGCTCTTCCCGTCTGATTTCTTCTTCTCCGCTTGCACATATTCCTCCATGATCTCTTCCGTGTTAGTGGATTGCCTGAGGTTTCAACCATTTGAAACTAAGGAAAGTTTTTCTCGAATATTTTGAGAGCTGGGGTGGGTTTTTAGAAATTTAGAATCGAAGGAAGGGAGGGATGAACTGCTTCGAAAGTGGAGCGGGAGTGGGAAAAAGTTCTCCAACAGTTGCAATTCAATCAAGTTTTTGTAATAATTATTATTTCATTAAATTCGCTTGTCGCGACATCAATTTCGCCACTTTATTTACATTACTAATTTTAGGCATTTAAGAGAGAGTAATAAGTACTTCGACTCTTTATGTCGCGACATACTAAGTTTGTCACGACATAACTAGGTTTTTTATATCGCTTTCATTTCATGTCGCGGACTTTCAGATTTTCAAGTTTTTGCTTATGTCGCGACTCTATGCCCTTAGTTTACCGGATTCAAAACTTAAATTCCTTTATTAATCCTATACTCCTTTTTGGGGACATTTATTCAGTATCTCCAATCGAAATTCAACAAGCAATTCACTCATATTTCACTGTGTTTGGTTTAGGGAGAAAGCTACTCCCCTTTGTTCATGTCGACATTTCGCAAGTTGCCGGGAGGTGTCCCTGGAGTTGCTTTTCTCACTCATGTCTTTCTACTCCTTGCGCACGTATATCGCATGATTCAAGAAAATTTTAATTAAACTATAATTAACTTCAAAATTAAATCTATCTTTATAAGAACCAATCAAACGAAATGACTACAAAAATTCAAAATCTAAAAGCAAACTAAATTTTCGGCTGCCTCCCATCACCGCCGCTTGAGTCCTTAGCTAGAATTGTCGCCGTTCTTATTCCTTCTAGATAACCCATCGGAGCTCTTCCATTCCTTCCTCCCCGCTTTAGATAATGCTTCGGCCTTGTCCATTGACTTTGAATTCTTCTCCCAAAGATCGTACCCCATCGTCACCGCCCAAATGTATCGCTTGACACCACCGTGTGGTACCACCCACTGGATTTCAACTTTCCGAACAATTTCGGGGCTTCATAATTAAACAAAGAGGAACCTCGTTCCTCGTTTAAACTTTCTCAAGATCCTTCGATCATGCCATTTCTTTGTCTTATCCTCAGATTCTAGCATTATCATAGGCTTCTTATTTCTCAATTCTTCCAGCTCGCATTTGGAGCAATCTCTCTTCCTTGCGCTTTAAAATCGGGGTTCAACTTCGATGGCCCACATCGCTTCTCAGACTCCACCCCAGAGGTAGGTGACATGGCTCACAAAACAATTCTCGTATGGGACATTCCGAATGGGAGTTTCAGGAGGCAAATTCGTGAAGCCCAAAGTGCATCATCAAGTTTGGAAGACTAATCCTTCCTCGCTGAGCTCACAGCCTTTTTCAAGTATTCTTTAATCTCCTCGTTGAAATTTCGTCATTCATCGTTCCGGATGATAAGCTAGACTCATTACATGCTCGATCCCATACTCAAGCCATGAGTTTTGCAAATATTTTGTTTGCAAATGGCTTCCCCATCACTAATGATAGATGATAGTTCCGGGTGTCTCCAAATCTGCTCAAAATATTTTTTGCAAGAAGCCTACAACTCAGATTAGCATCATTCCTGGATACATCGCTTCCACCCATTCGAAATATAATCAATCGCTAAAGTAGTGATGTACAGTTCCCAAATGATGGTGGGAATGGTCCCATAAAATCTATTCCCCATACATCAAAGATTTGCATCACCATTATACCTCTTAAGGGCATTTCATTTCTGCTGCTGATATTTCCAATCTTTTGGCATCGATCACACAATTTAACCCACTCCAGCACAACTTCCGAAGATAAGGCCAATAAAACTCATTGGAGTATCTTATGAGCTGCTCTTTCTCCTAAAATGACTCATATGGTGATGCATGGTATTCATTCAGAATTTTGCCTTGTTCATTTTCTAAGTACACATCTTCTTAATATTATCATGTCAGCACTCTCTTTAAATAATAGTGGATCATCCTAAATATAATATCACGCGCCTGAGTTTCCTCTTCCGTCGTAGCTGACTCAAGGAACTACCCCACAAGCTAAATAGTTTACAATGTCAGCATACCATGGAAGTTGGAAGGAAACTTTAAAAAGTTGCCTATCCGGGAAGTTCTCCACAAAAGATTACTTTCTCTCTTCTATCGCTATTTTTCTAATACCTTGATATGATCGCCTATCACATTGTCACACCCTTTATCCTTTGATTCCTGGCAAACTCTTCTTTGCAATAACAGCACCCACCTTATCAATCTTGGCTTAGCTTCCTTCTTGACATCAGGTAATTTGATTTGCCGCATGATCAGATGAATAGTAATAATGGATCCCAAAATGTATTGCCTGAATTTTTCATGCTGTAAATACTATGGCCAGCATCTCCTTCGCTTGTTGAGTAATTTTCTTGTGCTTCATTGAAGGTTCTACTAGCATAGTATATGGTCATGAATATTTTCTCCTTTCTTTGCCCTAGGACAGCTCCCATTGCAAAATCACTAGCATCACACATTATTTCAAATCCCTTATCCCATTCTGGTGCAACCATTATAGGTGCTTGAACCAATTTGATCTTGATTTCTCTGGGTACAAATTCCTGCAGGAGTCATCAAAATTAAACCTTGTATCCTTCCAGTAATCGTATAGTGGTCTAGTATTTTTGAGAAGTCTTTGATGAATTTCCTATAAAATCCAAAGATTCTAGAAGCTTCTTACTCTCAACATCGGGTAGGGAAAAGAGTTCTTGATAATGATACTCTTGATCGTCTACTTCAAATACCAAAGAGCATAAATTTTTATGCCTAAGAATAATACTCTTCTGTTACCATAAAATGACATTTTTCATAATTCGTTAGCCGCTTGTCTGGTATCTTGAAGCACTGCTTCTGTGTTCTTCAACACTGATCAAATCGGATCTACATACATGTTGAAGTCATCCATAAAAATTTCCATAACCTCTTCAAACTAAAAGTCTGAAAATATTGATATCATACACCTTGGAATAGCAGGAGATTACATGTTTCCAAATGGCATCCTCTTCCTCAAGGCAAAGGTACCATACATGTGAATGCCGGTCTTCTCGGGTCCTCGTGCACAGCAATCTGATTGTATCCTCGAATACTCCATCCAAGAAACAAAAATGAGGGGTGTCTCGTTGAACTGGCCCAACATCTGATCAATGGCGCGCAAAGGGAAATGATCTTTTCCGTGGTTGTGTTCAAATTTCGTAATCAATGCATACCTCCATCCCGCTACTGTTCTTGTTGGAATCAATTCATTTTCCTAATATGGATCACAAAGAGAACCCACCCTTCCTTGGAACCACATGGACCGGCTCACCTGAAGACTATCTGAAATTGCATAGATAAAACCAACATTCAGCAATTTGAGTAATTTCCTTCCCCACTACTCAACAATGATTCACTTTGATGTCTTCTGCTGATGGCTTCTTCATGAAGTTTCTTCTAGCAGAATTTTATGCATGCAAATCAATGGACTGATAATTTTCAATCTCTTCAATGGACCAAGCTTATAGACTCCTTTATGCCTTTAAGATTTTCAGCAACCTCCGCTCTCAAAGATCAACGAGCTCCAGCAGTAGATAATCACCGTCTCTCTTTGCGATTCTAAGTAAGCATACTTCAAATGACTTGGCAACTCTTTCAACACTAGCCCTCTTCACTCCGGTTTTGATGAATTTCCTTTTCATTATTTTCCCTTTGTCATTTCGTTTGTTTCGTGCTCAACATAGCTTCTATAGAATGAAAATCAAGCAAAGTGGATAATCGTAGTAGTCATCTTCATTATACTGGGAATTTATCTCTTTTCATTGATAAAATTCGTGGTGAATTACAATCATTGTGAATATCAGGGTCAGAGGTATAGACACTCATCAATTACACTGCACCTTCCGTCTATATCTATATTCCGTATGCTTGACTGCTGAGCAAATGTACTCTCCAGCCTCCCTCAAGGTAAGAACTCGTATGCCGATCGTGGCGTACCAAAGAGCTAGGAATGGTCCTCCAAAGATAGGGTACTTGTGAATCTCTCTTCCATGTCCAGACGATTTAAGTCTAATGGAAAACAAATTTCCCAATGGGCTACCAAAGACATCTTCCAAGACTCTTCAGTTTTATCATCGATCTCTGTCTCGCTATTCAAGAGTAATAGTGGAGGGAATAAACTCCCCCAAACTTAATTGTTTGGCAACAGAAAGAGGCATCAAGTTTATATTTGTTCCTCGAGCGTCGCGTAGAGCTGAATTCACCTCCAATGATGCAATGAATTGTAAAACTCCCCGGATCTCAGGCATTTTCCGCAATTCTTTATCATAACATCGCAAGTAGCAAAAGTGAGGATTCACAATCCTTCAGACTATCTTCTTTCTTGCCTAGCATGTCCTTCAGGAATTTTGCATGTATGGCATCCGAAATACCACTGTGAAGTATACCGATCTCTAGAGGCTTCCGAAAGGTTTTCAAAACCCTGTAAACGCCTCTATCTTTCGATTTCCGCAAATTCATTGAATGGGATCGCAGGCCCAGAGTCTTTGATATCCTTCTCGTCTACTCCTTCTTTCTCCTATTTCTTCATTTTCTCTGGCTTTCTTCTTCTTTGCTGCTGCCATTTTTTTCTTTCATCTTTTCTAACTCCTTCCGACTCTGGTTTGATAAATGGCATGCAAATTTTCTTCTTTGATTCTTCTCAGGTCACTGGGGAAGGCATCTTCCTCCTGGCTTTGCGGTGGTTGGGGCCACCGCCCTACTTGTGTCTCCTGTGTTCTTCAGTGTGGATGCATTGGTGGTGTTTTGAAAATTTTGAGAATTGGTAGCAGCTTCTTCCAATTCTCCAAACTTTTGTTCATGGAGGTTCACAACTTTTATTATCTCTATGAACTAAAGACTGCTTCAGTGATTGGGCCTCCTCTCAATTCATATCTATTTCGTGTTCATTTTTGCCGCTCATTGGACCTTGGTGGCTGTTGATAACCCTATCGAGGGTCTCCTGTCCATGCGAGGGCCCGAAGCCCTCCTCCACCATATGAGAAATTCTCATGGCTCCTCAAAGGTCAGTGATAATGTGTGTAAAATGTTGTGTTAGTATTGGGCTTTGAAATGGTGGTAGCTCTGGCTCACCCGTATATACTTAACCTCTTCCAGTACCATAAAATTGTCTTCACAGCCTCCTCTCAAAGACTTCTCTCTAATAATAACCCTTCAACCGCCTCCTATCCTACGGCAAAGGTGTGTCTTCCTTTCGTTTGTCTATCCTATGCATAATGGCATCCAACCTGGCTCCATGGTCAGCACATCCTGCTCAAATTCATGATCCCTCTTCCTCCCGTCAAGCTCTTTTGAAAACTCAGATGGAGCTTCATACGTACTGAGCTGTGTCCCCAATCATCGTATTCGCCCTCTTCAAAGACGCCTCTAATGCTCCAACAAGAAGCATCAATGATTCCCTTTGATATACATTCAAGGCATGATATACAAATGTCCATCTCCGAGCTTTTAGATTCATCCCATGCATTGACACCCTCAAACAATCGCTTGAACTTTCCTAAGCTACATACAGCTTTCATCTTCCCGTCAAACATTAAATGATTTCCCTCCCTTCTCTCCGTAGGTGAGGTCGTAAGAATCAATGCAAGCAGAAGGTTCTACTTAACTCTCTCTGGGTTATATCACAGAGCCATATGCGGTAAAGATTCATACTAAGGAATGCATGTAATTTTTGAGGAATGGGAATAGATGCGCTTTATTGATCATGGTCTCACCCATCTAACTTCATCAGATAACATCCCGAAATCTTCCTGTGTGTCACGTCAGTCCTCTCGTGATGACTAGTAAACCTGGCGCGCCTGATCACAACTTAAAAAGTGGTCGAAGTTCCAAAATTATTTGCACTGTTAGCTGGGCCAGCCCTACTGGTACCATCCACACAGGGCTCTCAAGTCCTCCAGTATTTGATCGGAAGCCTTCAAACGCTTCTCGGCTTCATTCCGATCCGGCTTTCATCCTCACAGCGCAAGAGTTTCTGCCTTCTTTATCTTTCTCAAGCTTCTGATGTTCTTCTGAATTCTGTGGTCTCATCTGGAATCGTGACAGTGTTCGCTTCCTATGCATTAAGATTTGTCCCCGTAAACCAAACACACTTATATTTAATAGATTAGTCCTGGCCTCCACAAAGATTTTTAATATAACATGGGCAGTTAGTGTACAAAAGAACGACCGCTTGAAAGCCATTTGTTCTTTTCTTTAAAATTATCCAAATTATATTTTTCAGTCTATTGACTTACTAAATCCTTTCGATCCGCAATGCAATATAAACTTGTTAGTTTTTACCAAAACATACGGTAAATTTATAAATATCTATTAAGTAAAATAGGATCATTAACTAATCCCGGCAATGTTAATGGCATAAATCCACTCGAGACTACATCAATAAATTGTTATGGATCAAAACACCTATTCAAATTTAAGACTTATTATCCAAGGACTATCATTCAATCCTCGTGAAATAAACCATTAAACTCCTGGCGTGAGTTTCTTTAACTATCACGCTTGATTAATAGATATTTTTGTAAGAGAAACCATTTCATGTGTAATGATCCAAGATACCAAAGTACACAAGCTTCCATAAGTAATAAAATTGGATTTAAGTCCAGATATCGATCCTACGTAGATCCTTCAAGAATTTTCAATCAACTACCCTAAACTACTTAAGCTCCATACTATTTGGACGATAATACGAGCAATGAGATTTTGCTTTGAAAGCTTGAAAATAATGATGTAAAAGAAAAAATGATTGAATAACAAATGAATTGGAAGATTGAAATATCAAAATAACAAATTTAGATTTAATAGCTTATTCTAAAGGAAAGACTGAATAATCACGACGTGAGAATCAATTCCTATACCAGATTGTGAATTTTGTTTTTTCCTAATCATGTGATCTTTAAACCAGTCTAAGATTAATATAGTGTGACCGACTTCCAACTATTATTACTATCATCCTACCTTAATCGCTTCGAACACAGAAAGTAGATAACTACTTTAAATATAGTAGCTCCCTTGCCTCCGGCATTTTCTTCTCAATACTTCATACTCACAATATGGATCATGCACTGAAATTCCTTCAATTTATTCATTGCCGAGGTTTGCACTATAACGTTCCCTCACCCCAAAATTAGAATAGCTTCATTCTCTTCCTCTTTGATTAGATCCTTACAATACTGGATCGAATCTTACTATTCGACCGAGGTGAACTCTCCTCGTATACTCTAAATTAATAACCTACCCAACTCATTCCTGCCATGCTGAGAAGAGGATGTATTGATTTAAATATAGCAGAGCATAATAGATCAGCAATATCAGTTCAAATAATACCTTTTAAATTCGTTTTTACTTCTCGTGAATGACTTTGTGTCACCCAGGCTCCTGGAAATCGGGAAATGTAATAACCTCATTATTGGTACAAGAGACTCAAATTGGGATCAATCTCCAAGATACAAGCAAACTAAACAATGGATGAATATCCAAGTTCATCTATAATGAATAAAATACCATGTGAAAGATTATTTCATAATAATCATTAATTCAATGCAATGGGCTTCAAACGATTGATTATACCATACATCGTCACGATCAAGTAAAACTAACAACTCCAAAACTAGGTGTTCGAATCCAGTGGGAATTTGTCCTGAATTCAAACAAACTGCATGCACTAAGAAATATAACCGTGATTTTAAACAAATCCTTCTTTATAACCAATGTCCAACCAAAATAGAATCCAAATACAAACTATTTAATCTAAACTAAAATGGAAAGAAAAACGAAAAAAAAAGAAAGAAAATAAAATAAAAATACGTGATTTCTCTCAAAGAACCTAGATCTCTTCTTGTCACTAAAAGCCGCTTTTATAGGGTTCTGAAGTTGGGCCCTAATTCCAATGCATTCTTTGTGGATTTCCAAGTGGGTAGCCCATGTTCTTTGTTAGTCACGACCTCAAATCCCCTTGTCGCGACATCGATTAGTTTGGCACTTATTCTTGGCATTTATCAATAAGTCATGACATTCCTTTGTTTTCTTAGAGAAGCATCTTATGTGCGACAGAGTCAATGTCGCGACATTAACCATTAATCGCGACATCGATTCTTGTCAGCGACATCTTTAGTCTCTACAACTTTGAAGCCGATGGTTTGGTCGGCGACAACAATCTCTTATCATTGACATCAACTTAGAAGCTGCAAACGGTAGTGCGTCCCTGATGTGCGACCTCAATCTCTTCTTAGCGGCATGCTCTATAACTCCACAGGTTTCAAGCGTGCGTTCTGATGTCAGCGACATCGATTCCTTCAATAGCGGCATCGGCTTCATGTCTTTGAAGCTTTCAAGCGTGGTTCACGATGTCGCGGTATCAACTGCTGTCGCGACATGACTTATGTCTTCTGATTTTGAGCGGTGGTTCTGGTGTCGCGACGTATCGATCTCTTGTCGCGACATCAACTTAAGTCTACGCATCACGGGCCGATGGTTTACGAGGTGCGCGTGACGAATCTCTTTAATCGGCGACATCAACTTCTTGTCGCTGACGTGACTTAGGTTTCTGACCTTCGGTGATCATGTCTTATCGGCGACATTAATCTCTTTGTCGCGACATCGACTTTAGTCTCTGGAGGCTCAAGCGGTGTTCACGATGTCGCGGCGTCGGTCTCATCGCGACAGCGGCTTAAGTCTAGTTTCATCTTTTCAAACCTGTCATAGCGTCAAGGCGCTTCTCTTGTCACGACCTCCATCCCTTGTCGCGACATCGACCTTCGTCGCCATATCACGATGTTGTCGCGACATCATTCCCTAAGTCTCTGGTTAGTCCTCAGTTGCCTAACTTGTGATGCCTGTCACGACCTGCATCAAATTTCCTATAAATTTTCCTGATGTCGCGACCTGCATAAATGGACTGTGCAAGCCCAAAACTACAACATTAGTTACCCAACTGCTTTCATTTCTTCCACATATTTTACGCATTATTACTCCAGATTCTTTGCATTTTTCTGACTTTTTCTTCTTTCTCACACTCCTGCTAATAACAAATTTGATGAGTTTCTTCATATTGATGCATATTAATTATTTCTTTCGGATGAGAAAATCAAACATAAAAATGGATTAAAATAGAGAAAACACCAAGCTCGTGAAGGGTCAATATAGCATTACTTGGGAGCGAAATGAATTATAGTGGCATCTTGTCAAGTAGCGAGTGGGACGGTATGGTAATTAATACGCTGATTTTGAAATAACCGGAGTCAACGGCCAAATTGTGTGTGTTATATAAATGTTTTTCTGCAGGCTGCGGCCCGAGGCAGTGCCGATAAATTCCATTATCCTATGCACGAAATGGTTAAATTCGTTTAAGGGAAAAATTATAAGTAAATGTATGAAATGCATGATTTGAGTTTCAAATGAAATATTGCATATGAAATTGTATACTTTGAAGTGATCAAATGATTTTCAGATGCAAAAATGTGAAATAAGCACATATATATAATGTATATTGCCTGGACTATTGAAATTGTGCCAAAAATATTGTTTCAGAAAAGCTGCATATTTGTGTTTAATTGAAATGAAAAAAGTATTGCATAGAACCCCTAAGCATGAAAATTCTTAGCGCATTGTTTTATCATCGCGCAGCTACCGAGTGACTAGGGACAAGAGAAAAAGGCGCTAAAGTTAGTCATCGTCAGAATCGTCGTAGTATAAGTAACGCTACATCGATGCATACATTTTATCCCATGACATTATTTGATCCTTTTTGTAATGAAACCAAAAATGTATAAGTAGTCATGGGAAGAACATATTTTATTGTTGTGGATATGAGCCACGATAATGTTTTGTAAATGATAATGTTGAAAGGGCATACATGCCATATTGAATGAAAGTGTTAATTGACAAAACGGTGGGCCCTCTTTAACCGAAATGATTATACGACATCTATTTCTACAATATTTGAAAATGTATATATGGTAAAACTGGTCCGCGTCCTCGAATCTAGTTGGGCCTCCGGGCCGAGTCAGGTATGAGGGCGAGAGAGCTTGGAAGACCTTTTCTGGCCACTGGAGCTACCTTGATAGATGTTAAAAACGAAGAACTCACTCTCAATGTGGGAGATGAAGTAGTATACTTCAACTTGAACAAAATCTTGAAACAGTTTGAATGTGAAAGTACAGATTGTAAGACTGTAGAAATAATAGTTCCCATCAGTCCTGAACTGATTTTTGGTTGTAATTTTCAGAATTCAATCAATGAAAATGAGTTGAATTTCTAGTATCTTGAGAATCTTGATTGTGAATTTCTGACTTCCAGTTTTGATTTAAAGGAAACAGTCTTAAGTTTGAATGAGAACAATACAAAAAAATGAATCATTAATGAAGAGAAGGCAAAAGAAATAGAAATAATTTCAGAAGGGTTAATCTTGAAGGAATTACAGACAATTGAAGTATGCTTTCTTAGGACTAGAAAAAGCAAAACATGTGATTATATCAGTTTCATTGACTGAGCTTAAAGAACAGAAACTGTTGGAGATTCTCAGAAAATACAAGGAAGCAATTGCTTGGTCAGTAGAAGATTTGAAAGGAATCAATCCTTCTATTTGCATGGATAAAATCCTTTTGGAGGAATATGCAAAGACTTCCATTGAACATCAAAGAAGACTAAATCTAGTAATGAAAGAAGTTGTCAAAAAAGAAGTACTGAAATGGCTGAATGCAAGCTTTATATATGCAATCTCAGATAACCCTTGGGTGAGCCCAGTTCATGTGGTTCCTAAGAAGGGTGGATTCACTATGATCAGAAATGAGAAGAATGAATTGATTCCTACAAGTACTGTGACAGGATGGAGGGTGTGCATTGACTATATAAAATTGAATACTGCAACTAGAAAGGATCACTATCCTTTACCCTTTATTAATCAAATCATTGGACAGGTTAGCATAACACCCCTGTTTTTGTTTTCTTGATGGATATTTTAGATATAACCAGATTTGTCATAGCCCACGAGGACCGGGAAGACTACACATGTCCTTTGGCACCTTCGGCACCAGAAGGATGCCATTGAATTATCTGTCTCTTGCCACCTTTAAAAGGTGTATGATGTCTATGTTCTCAGATTTTATGGAAGAGGCTATGAAAATCTTTTCTCAGTATATGGATCCAGTTTTGAGAAATGCTTGGAAAATTTGGAAACAATACTTCAGAGGTGCCAATATAAGAATTTAGCTTTGAATTGGGAAAAATGCCATTTCATGGTAGCATAGGGTATTGTCTTGGGGCACAATATTTCTACATCTGGGTTAGAAGTAGACCAAGCAAAGGTTTTTTTCATAAAAACTCTCTTGCCAACTCTGTGATTAAAAGAGTAAGTTTCTGGACATGCATTTCTGAGGGGAGATTTATAAGGGACTTCTCAAAAATCTTCTAGACCATTATGCATATTGGTGGAAAAGGAAGCAAATTTTGATTTTGGTGAATCATGCAGATTTGCATTTGAAGAAATTAAGTCCATATTGATTATAGCTCCTATCATGGCAACTCCTGGCTGGAACAAAGAGTTTGAAATCATGTGTGATGCCAGTGACTATGCAATGGGAGCAATATTGGGACAAAGAACTGAAAAGATATTCAGGGCCATATACTATGCCATAAAAACCTTCAATGAGTCACAAGAGAACTACTCTACCAAAGAAAAGTAGATGCTGGCAATGGTGTTTGCTTGTGAAAATTTCAAGTCTTACATATTGGGGTCTTATGTTATCATGCACACTGATCATGTTGCAATTAAATATATGATGGCAAAGAAATATGCCAAACCAAGACTGATCAGATGGGTATTGTTGCTGCAAGAGTTTGATTTAGAAATCAAAGACAAGAAGGGTAGTGACAATGTGATAGTTGATCACTTGTCTAGATTTAGAAAAGCCTATTGAAGAGGGGAAAAAGAATTAAAAAATAGTAGAAATTTTCACGATGGCTTGACTTTTCCGAGTTATCGATCCAAGTACCCCAGTATGCGATATTGTTGGTGCCTTTGTGGAATTATGTCACCTGAGTTCAGCTACTAGTAGAAAACAAAATTGAGAACTAATAGCGGATTTTATATATGGGATGATCCACTACTTTTCAGAAGAGGAGTAGATTTGATTATCAGGAGATGTGTACCAGAAACAGAACAAGGTAAAATTCTTGATAAATGTCATGCATCACCATATGGAGGACACTTTGCAGGAAATAGAACAACCCATAAAATTCTCCAACCAGATTTTTATTGGCCTTCTCCATTCAGAGACTATTTTGAATGGTGAAACATTGTGATAAATGTCAGAGAATGGGCAACATAAGAAAAAGAAATGAGATTCCTATGAGGAATCCTGGTAGTGCAGATTTTTTACGTATGGGGGATAGACTTCATAGGACCTTTCCCATCCTCATTTGGAAATCTATACATTCTCTTAGCTATGGATTACGCATCCAAATGGGTGGAAGCAATAGCTTGTCCCATAAATAATGCCAGCACAGTGGTAGGGTTCATTCAAAGAAATATTTTGAGCATATTTGGAGCACACAGAACAATCATTAGTGATGAGGGAAGCCATTTTGCAAACGAAGTGTTTGCAAAACTGATGAGCAGATGTGGAATCAGAAATGTAATGGGATTGGCTTATCACCCTCAATCAAATGGGGAAGCTGAAATTTCTAAGAGGGAGATAAAGAAGATTATAGAGAAAACAGTGAACTGAAGCAGAAAAGACGAAGCGATTAAGATAGATGATGCATTGTGGGCTTATAGAACTGCTTACAAAACTCCTATTGGAAATGCCCCATACAGGATTGTATTTGGGAAGCCTTGTCATCTCCCTTTTGAACTTGAATGTAAAGTTATGTGGGCTATCAAGAAACTAAATTGTGATTTCAAGGTACACTTGAGAAAATAGATTACTTGGTGTGGCTGGAAAGTTGAGGAATGAAGCTTATGATAATGCTAGAATCTACAAGGATAAAACAAAGAAGTGGCATGATCAGAAAATTTTGAGGAAAGAGTTCAAAGGAGGAGAGCTAGTCCTGCTGTACAATTGCAAGCTCAAGCTATTTCCAGAAAAACTGAAGTCAAAATGGAGTGGTCCTTACACAATAGTTGCAAGTACACCCTTTGGAGCAGTGGCACTGGAAACTAATTCTGGAAATGAGTTTAAAGTGAATGGTCAGAGATTAAAGCCTTATCTTGGAGGGTACATAGGTGATGATTAGTTCCAGATTTAGAAGAGATGGAAGAATTTTGCTGAAAGGAAAGCATTTTGCAGCAAATGTCTAGCAAAAGACATAAAACATGAGCAGCTACTTGGTAGGCAACCCAAACAATTTTTAATTTTCATAGTTAACTTAATTTTCTTAAATTTTGTGAGTTTGAGTTTAGTTTTAATTGTTTGAGAATTTTATTATTATTGATTGTGTTGATTTTTAGGACAATGAAAATTTGAAATGGAGTGATGGTGTTCATTTTGGAAGCATTCTTTCTCAAACTCATTATGCAGAAAGTGTTACAAGGTGGAGTCTTTCTTTTACCCTAACTTGTTTTTTAAGGATAATGAATAGTTGAAGTTTGGGGGAGTGTATTTTTATGGAGCAAAAAATGAATAGTAGCTTTGTTGTGCCCATTCCTTGAATATTTTGATTATCATCAAGTTGAATGATACTGAATGAAGAAATGAGATGTACTGTTTATACTTGAATTGAGGTTCTTTGCTGTTAAACATGTCTTCACAAGTATGATTTGAGTGGTTTGAATGCATTTGCATACCGTTTTGTGTTAATTCGTTGAAAATGTTAAATTTTCAATTTTGAGGAAAATTCATTGTATTGTTGTGACATTATTTCTTTTTATCGAGACATTATTTTTGCTCCGTCGCGACATTATTTCTCTTTGTCAAGACAAAGATTGCTCTAGCATTTTATATGTTGCAGGAAATTATGTTGTGACATAATAATTTATGTCGAGACATTATTTTACTTCACCAGAGTATAATTATGTTGTGACATAATACCCTTTGTCGTGACATAAAAAAAAAAGACCCTAGGCTATTGTTTTGTCGCGACAATTTAAAAGAACACAACAAATCATTTGGCCTATGAATAGAGAACCTCAAAATTTGAAAGGCCCAATTCCTCATAAACCATCAAACCATTCATCTACCTTCACCAAATTTCTCTCTCATTTTCTTTCGAAAACCCTAAATCCCCAATCCAGATTTCAACCATGTTTGAACCATCGAATCTAATTCCGAACCTGAACGAGATAATGGAAGAATATGCTGAGAATGAGGAGGAAGCCAATCTGGAGCTTCAGTCATTAGATGTTTAGGAAGATAGACCCAAAGCTAGAACAAAGACTGAGCAACCACCTGATGAAGGAAGAAAAAGAAAGAGGAATGCTAAAGAAACAGAGAAAGGGCAAGAACAGGAAGTCAGTGAGTTCATTTCAGATAGTGTTTTTGTCTTATGGGAAAAGAATCTGAATGAAAAGGACTTCATTGTCCAAAGAGGGTTCAACAAGCTTATCTCACCCTTTATTAAAGTGATTGAGAAGAGAGGGTGGCATTTACTTTGCGAGCACAAAGCACCTAGTTTTGTGGCATTAGTCAAGGAATTTATGCGAACATGGTAGAAGTGAGAGAGAAGACTGTTTATGTAAGAGGAGAGTGGATCTCTTCTAGTAGAGAGAAGATAAATGAAACTTTTAATCAGAAGGGGCAAAAAGATGGGTCCAAGTTCAAGAAATTGTTAAAAAAGCCAGAGTATAAGAAAATTGTAGACTTGCTCACAGACAGAAAGGGGAAATGGAAGTCAACAAGGAAAACCCCATGTGAATCCATTTCAAGAGGCTCATTGACAGAGGAGGCTAAGGTATGGTTTTACTTTGTCAGTTCAGTCCCTTTGCCCTCCAAGCATCTTAGTACAGTGAGAAATAATGAGCCAATACTCCCGTATGCATTGCTAAAGGGGTATAAAATTAATGTGGGCAAAATAATTGAAAACTCTGTTCTTAGTTACTACAGAAGCAAATACAAGGGTCTGATCCACACACAGCAACAATCACTAGACCCTGTATCTTAGGAGGTGTGAAAGGAACTTGGGAAGAAGAATAAACATGTCCCAAAGCTTCTCCTCTGACATTGACTGGAATAACTAAGGGTCTAAAGAATAAATGCAAGGAGAAAGAAGTAGAAACTAAAGAAGATGAAGGGGATGACATTGGAAATGAACAAGCTAATTTGGAGAGCTCAATTCAAGAGAGATAAGAGAGGTAGAGGAGCTTGTGCCCCATCTCAAATTTATCTCTAGATGTAAGAGAAATTCGTTAAGAGCCACCTGAGAGCTCAGGGCAACAGAGCAACAATGTAGAAATGATGGAGATGTTGAAAATCATTAGATAAGAGATGCAGGAAGGGACAGACAACTACAAATCCAACTGCAATTGAGAGATGAGTACATGGATGCAGAGCTGAAAATGAGAGATCAAAATTTGAAGCACGCACTCAAACAAAGAGATGAAGAGTGGAGTGATAAGCTAAATAGAAGAGAAAAAGAATTAAGTGGAGAACTCAAGGCAAGGGAAAAAGCTTTCATTTTAGACTAGTTGAAAATAGACAATGAGCTATTGAAGATAATAAAAGAGAGAGAAGATACAATAGAGAAGAATATGTTGCAAAAGGAAGATGCTGTTGGATATTTATATAAGGAACATTAGAAGGAAATCAAGCTCCTCATAGAAAATAGGGATAAGGAGATGGAAGCAACCCTCAACTACAAGAAGAAATTATGGACAGAGAGCTTGGATATGGTTAATAACAATTTGATCAAGATGTACTCTGCCCAGGGTGAATTTGAGGGAGTCCTAAACTCCATTGGGCAGAGACAGAATGATCTTATTAAGCAAATGGCTCTCTCAATAGGTGAATGCCTTCCTTGAGAGGAAGGTAGCAAGGCTAAATAATCACAAGTCCAAATCCCTGAATTCTCTCCCTCTTCTACTGGTTATAGGTTTGAACCAGTAAATATGAACCTTCCCCCTAAGTATGATAGGAAAAAGAAATGACTTGCCTTGTTTTCTTTTCCTTATTCTATCTTTGTAATAAAATCCCTTGTACATGAAAACATAAATGAAAAAATCGTGTCCATTTTTCTTGTGTCTATTTCCTTTTTCATTGCTTGATCTTCAATAAATAAAGAATGATGACTTTTTAGTTTGTGTAGCTTTTCTGAATAATAGAGAACTCGGTTTTCCTTAATATATTTGCTGATGAGAGCTGTGGATTTTTTGGTGGAATTTGAATGATGGGTGAATTGAGTTGCTTGTGCTATGATAGATTTTTCTGAATTGAATGGCTTGATTAATGTAAGCTTTTGAGTTGTGAAATAGCATAGCAACATGTCTAGAAACCAAACAAGAAATTGATAGATTAAATTGGGGTAGGATGAGATGAATTGAAAGAGTAAGTTGTAATGCTATCAATGAATAAGTTGAACTTCAAGACTTGGGAAGATTTAAACAAATGATGGAAATTCTGTTTTTGTAAACAATTTAGTTATTGTGAATCTTGAAAAACAATGCACATGGTCAAAAAGTACATCTGAAACAAATTGTGCTAAGATTAGGTACATCTTCTGAGATCCATCATAGTTTAATTTCCCTTAAGTCTAGAGCAGGGTATTAGTCGACGAAATCTGGCTGATACAGCTAACAGGAAATGATATAAGCCATTCTTGAAGCTTTAAACACCCTTGTAATATGCATATGCATATACCTTAGTTCCTTATTTGAACCAAGAGTCAATTTCATCATCAACCAGCAAATGAAAAGCTTAAATCTTTCCTTCAATCTAATCCTATAGTAAAGAACCCTTGTTTGCCCAGATTGCATGACAAGTACATCAATATCAAAGTAGGACAAGTTTGGGGGAGTATTATTTTAAAATGTAAAGGAGGATAAGAATAAAGAATGGGAAAGGAAAACCAATTTAGATGAGGAAAGAGGAAAAAAAATGAAGAAAAGAAGCTGTGAAAATACAAAGTATCAAGGTGGAATGAGTCTTGTCTTGTAGCCTTCCTCCCTTGAACAATTAAGTTCTTTGGGGTGTTTCAACGACTAGTACCCTAAGGCCAACTGGTATGGGAGTTGTTAACCCAAAGTTCTCTAAGGGTGGTAGAAAGGTTAAAAAGACAAAACATTACACTGTTCCATAAGCCTTGATAGAAAATGAAAAAGTAAAAAGCTTCTAATATGAGGAACTGAATTTATAGTGCGAAGGTGAGGTCGAAAAATACCCTGATAGAGTATGTAGAGATGATGTACGAAACCAAGTTTGGGGTTGTTTGAAAGTTGACATCAGTGGAAAAGTAAAAGATGAAGAATGAAAGGAAAATATGTTGAGTTATGTAGAAAGTGGAATCTGGAGTGAAACATGAGCCTCGATTGTCCATTTGTCTGCAATTACCTAAGCCACACATTCTGAGCCCTAAGACCTAATTAGTCTTGAGAGGTTGTATGCACCTACATTAGTGGAGTCATGTGACAAAAAGCATATGGGACTTAGAAGAATCAAGGAGAAGTTTATTATCTAAGTAGTGTCTTAGAAGATCAACTAATATGCCAAGGTGAAAAAAAGAGAAGACCATCACACACTCACAAATCATCGTTAAATAATTGAACTTTTTACACTATAGGAATTATTTGCCTATTTATTGAACTTAATTGAAAATCTTCCTTGTTCTGGATTGGAAACTTGTTCAAAAATAATTTTACAACTAACCTATTTTTAAGCTAAATTGTGGATATAAGGGAAAAGATGTATAGTGCAAAACAGAAAAAATGTCCTTAAAAATAAAAGCTCAATTGTTTAAGAACAAACAAAATTTTATTTTCTTTGCTTGGGGACAAGAAAAACTTTATGTTTGGGGGAATTTGATGAGTCCTAAACTCATATATTTTTAGTCCATTTTTTCTTACATTTTTTTAGAAGTTTATGATTTATCTTAATACAGAATTATGGAATAATCACCAACTCTGTGTTTTGAAGGTTTTGAAAGTAAAAGAAACAAATCCAGCAAGAAAAGCAGCAAAAAAATAGGCTAAGGCAAAATTGTCACAACATAATCTCAGAATGTTGCAATAGAAGTTCAAGGCAACTAGTGGGGTAGTGTTGCAACAAGCTATGATATGTCACAACAAAGACAAAGATGAACTCAAGTTGGAAGTTTAAAAATTGTAGCGACATTTCACAACTTTGTCGCGACATAATATGAGAAGGATTGAATGAGAAATGTTGCAACAAAGAAATGAATGTTGCGACATAATGAAAATTAGAAGACAAAGCTATGTTACAACAATGGATTTTTATGTCGCGACATTACCTAAGAAGTTCCTGAAGAAGTGCCAGAATTATGTCGTGACATAAAAAGCATTGTTATGACAAGAATGTCAGATAGAAGGAAAGAAGAATTTCGTGACATTCTTTTGCTCTATTAGACAAAGATCAAAGAAAATGGTAGTAGAGTTTTGTCAATACATTCAAACCTGTATCGCGACATAAAGAACTGAAGAGGGAAGAAAGAATGTCAAGAGAAAACAAAACTATGTCGCGGCAGAAAATTGCAGATTAAAGAGACAAGTCAAGTTAAGTTGAACACGACAAGGGTTTTGATGTTGCGACAAACATTTCAAAGAATGACAAATTCAAGGCATGAAAGAAATGTTGCGACATTTCTAATCTATGTCGCGACATAAAGTTCAGAGGCTAGCATCCTGAGCCAATTTATCGTGGCGGCCGGAAAGTTTTATGTCGAACAATCACAACATAATGTTGAGATGTAACTCTGTCGCGACATAGAATTTTATTGTTGCAACAAAGGTTGAGAAGAACTATAGGAAGAATGTTGCGACATAGAAATTTATTGTCGCGACATAATAAAGATCGGCATGGAAAAACATTTGTCATGACCAAGGTTTTTATGTCATGACATACCATTCAAGTATTAACACTACAAGGCATGAAAGAAATGTCGCGAAAGAAGACACTTATGTTACAACAATTACAAGATGAATTCAGCTGAGCTCTGTCGTGACATTTTCAAAGTATGTCGCGACATAATTCAAGAAAAAGGCACAGAACATTATCGCGACACAACACTGCAAGCCACAACAAAGCTGGAGTGTATAGCTACAATGTCGCAACATAATTTTTCTATAAAAGTCTTCAATTTAGCCAGTTTTGGGAATCCACAACTTCATCCTCGAAATTCAGCCCATTATTTGAAAACCTATAAATAGAAGGACATTGGGCATTGTGCTCGGCTTCCGCCGAACTTGAAACATCTAGGTAGCTGGAGTCTCCTTTGTATATTATTTTTTTAATTTTAATTTTTTTTGTTTTATTTCTTTTGGTCGATTTAGTTTCAACTTAACATTTTATTTAGTTTTTCTTGGATTTGAGTGGTGATCTGGGTTGAAGTTTCAAGCTGGGTTCATTATAAAAATTTAGATTTCATTACTATCTAATTTCAATGGAATTTGGATATTTTCCGGAGTTCATTTATTTCAGTTTGCTTGTAATTTAATTGAATTTTCGAATCAGTTAGTCACTGTTATTTGTAATCCAGTTTTGAAAGACTGAGCTCCCTCTGGGAATGGACTAGTGTTAGTTATTATTTTTTGCGCAATTTAAAAGAATGTCATAGTTAGAAATCTTTAATTTATTTAATTGGCATTGTTCTTGAAACTAACTGTTCTAAATATTAGTAGCTTGTACCTAGAAAATGGTTGTATCTTGCTCTCATTTCCAAGAGGCCCTTTGAGTGACATAGAGATGGAGATTACTAAGAGTATGGAGCAGTTACTTGGGAGTATGTTAGACTAATATTATGGAACTAATGAACTTTGAAAAATTACTTTGATAGATCACTAATTTACTCATGGTGTGAGGATTAGTTGGATGATGTATCAGTTTAATTGACTAGAGGCTTCTTGTATGTCTAATGAAATGATCTTGATCCATGTTAGCATAGATCTAATAAAGGAGTAGAGAGTTTGATCAGATTTGAAGGATGAGATACCAATTAAGTTGGAGAAGGCTTGTATTGTCTTGTCTATAGAGGCAAGAATTGTTTAGTCCTAGGAATAGGGTGTGAAGTAATGGAAATGAAAAACACCTAGTTCTTAGAAAGATGATTATATCCTACAAGTAACTGATTAGACCTATGTGTCTAGAAGGAATATGGTTCTCTAATTAGTGAAATGTATAGTGTATGGAGGAATTAAAACTAGACTACCTTGCATCTTTGACAAGTTCAGATTTCAAACTAATGGCTAAACTATGTTATAAAAGATGCAGAAATTGATAATTACACATTTATCTATTTCCCAGTGTTAACTTTCCTTAGTGAACTCTCCTATCCAACTCATTTTGATTTTTTTTTTGTTATATTTATAGAATTTTAATTATTCATTCTTTTTTAGTTTAAACAAATCAATTTTGTACTATTGAGTTCAAATAGTAAGGATCTTGAATAGTTGGGGTAATTGATCTTTAGATTTCTCAACAATCCTCGTGGGAACGATACTTGGACTTATTTTTAATTCACTTTATTACTTGTATGACCTGTGCAAAATTTTATATAGAGAAAAGATTTATACATAGAAAAGAATAATGAAAGAAGAATTTAGGTCTATCTGTCAGTCATTGAGTTTTCTACGCCATTCTTAGAGATTGAAGAAGAATTTAAATATCAATATTCCAACCAAAGAAAGAATTTCTAATTTGGACATTTTTCTTTGTTTAATAAAAAATTTCAAAAATTTACAAAAATAGTTTTAACTGCAGTAGCTAAGTAAGCTACTGATTTTATGAGCTTATAGTGATATAGTTGTTTTCCACTGATTTCATTTGATCTTAGTGTGTTTCTATTTCATGAAGATCTTACATGCATAGAAAACCAGAAGCAGAATTGCTCCTTTGGACACAAAATTGGAGAAGACACTGAGGTAAAGTAAAGAGATATACAGCAAAACACTCAAGCAGAAGAGACAACAGAGAGGCCTCAGAGGTAAAGGACTATGGAGGATATTTGGAGGCCAGTCATTAGAGATGAATACTCTATTGTGAGACAACTTGCTATAGAGGCCAATAACTTTTAGTTAAAGCCAACTTTGATCATAATGGTGCAGCAGCATCAATAAATTGGTCATCCTGGGGAAGACCCCAATGAGCATATGGGATGATTTATAAGGATGGCCAAATCTTTTGCAAGTTGAATGGGGTGGCTTAAGGTGATTAAGCGTAACTCTTCCCTTTTCATTGAGATGTTCTGACCACTTTGTTTTGAATCACTGCCTTATGGAAATCGATGAACAATTGGGAAGAGTTGGTGGAGGCTTACATGACGATTCTTCCTCACCCCCCACTTTAGAAATGAGAGGGGAAATCATAGTGCTTAAACAAGGAGAGGATGAAAGTCTCTATAATGCATGGGAGAGATATAAGAGATTGTTGAAAAGATGCCTAATGCATGGAATAAATTTTACCACCCAGATGGACATGTTTTACCACTCTATGAAATACACCTCCAAAGGTATAATTGATGTAGTGCGAAATTTTCACACCATGGTGCAAAATTGCCTTTCCTGTGCACTGTTCATGTTTCTGTTGACTTTTTGACTTTTGGTTCTTTTTTACTCCTTTTTCCCATGTTGCCCTCCTTGTATAATGCCTTTTTGAGGGTATGTTGGTATTTTACCTTATCTTGAGCTCTATATAAGCTCAAACCTTGTAGAGAATGAGACAACTTTTACTTTTGGATTTTGGTGGAAATACAGAGCACTGTAAGTTCTCCCGCTTTTCTCTTTCTATTTCATTTTCTTTGTTTTCCTTTCATTTCTCGGCTGCCCAGACACCCCTGCGGGGTGACAACTCGAGGAAGGATGGTTGGCCACAGATAAGCACCCTATCCTTGAAGAGGAGGCTATTGGCTTAGGGTTTGAGGTAAATAGCGGTTCTCATGTGCTTAATGCAAGCATTTACGGGTATTTATGTTTCCATATCTCACTCTAGGTTAAAATCTCTTAAATGTACCTTTATTAACCTGTATTTGGCAACCTTTTAGGGTTCAGTGGATGCTTATTGTTAGATCTACTGAGATTCATTAGTTGTCTTCTATTAGTCACTGTAGGGTAGATACAAGAGGAAAGATTTTCACTGCCGAGGACCATAAATGATTATTAAATGCCATATTTCAAAAAGAAAATTATTAGGGTTCGGTTTTTTTTATAGTCAGACGAAGATCCGGTTCGGGAAATGACTATAGGTCATCCTCCCCAAGGCGAGGAAATGAACCCGAGGACCTCTCAATCGCCTTAGGACCTCAAACCAGTAGCCCAATGCTTCAAGGAGTTCTTTTTCTTATTTTTCCTCATTTTATTTTCAATCTACACACCATCAACCTCCACTGTTTTTACCAAACCTGAAAATCCAAACCAAATTCACCATTTTGGCCACCACTGTAAATCATTTCGCATGAAGAAAACCCATCCCTAAGTTTGACCCTAGACCACTATACTGCAGTAGCTTTGCTACGGCAGTAGGAATCCTAAGATATAAATTTTGTTGATTCCGGAACACCTATTGTGGCATGAATCAAATGGCGCCGGGTCCTTTTCCTCGCGTTGGGGAGGATGACCTATAGTCATTTCTCGAACCGGATCTTCATTTGGCTTTTAAAATTTGAACCCTATCATTTTTCCTTTTGAAACAAAGCATTTATTGAGCATAAATACTTGGACGGTGAAAACATGTCCCTGGCCAATCTTCTGTTATTTCATAGAAATGACGAATCTCGGTGTATCTAGCAATAGCATCCTTAAACCCCAGATTGCCAAATACTGGTCAATCAAGGCATCTCGAAAGATTTAAACCTAGATTGAAAGATAGAAACATAAATGCTAATAGCGCTTGCGTTAAAGCAAGGGAACCGAGGGTACACCTCACTTCCAAAGCACAGTAGCCCTCACTCTTCCAAAAGACGAAGGGGTTTCTTGACCATCCTGAGTTTGTCATCTCGGAGGTGTTTGGTTGCCCAGAAAATGAAAAGAAAATGAGAGGCTGGGCATAAGAAGAAGCGGGAAGCTAAGCCGTCAATTTGTGATTGATGGATTCACTCCTTTGTACGAGAGCTTGGCGGGGGCTTATATATGCTGGAAACGAGGAAATTACAAAAAACCAAAACTAAAAGCTATTACAAGGACAAATAAGGAAAAAACAAAAAATTGTAACAAAAACATCAAAGCATCAAAAAGCAAGTGAATAGTGGCTGGAGGCATGAACAGTGCTCGTAGGATGCAAATTTCGCAACCCTGCAAAATTTTTGTTTTGCTCCATTTTCTTTGTATTTTCTGCTCTTCTTTCCTTCTAGTCTCTAATATGAAATGCTGAGTTTGACTCGAATTCTTCGTGCTTGGATCAACTCAACAATTTTGGCATAAATAGCTTGCAAAAACTACAAAAAATTAGCCTGAATGCGTCCCAGTAGAATAGTAGGGACCTTAATGTGCAAATTGGGTTAATTACACTAATTAGTACACAAAAAGTGCTCAAAACCTGTAATAAACAGGGTTCAAAATAGAACTTTTTGAGTACTAATGCGCAAACCTACCGTTGCTAGTCATTAGCAATGAAAGAAATAAAAAGAGCAATCAAAACAAAATCAAAATTATGTTCACAAAAATGGCATTTCAAAAAGGTTGTTAATGAGTAATGCCTAACCCTCGATGAGAATCATTGAAACCCTTGCCCAATAACTATCTCGAGAGAATGAATGTCATATAAAATTGAGTATCAAAAGAGCCTCCCTCTTGGTGAATCAATCAGAGACTTCCACCAAAATCTAAGTGTTTGTTTGATCAGCTCTCAGTGATAAAGCGCTAAGCGCTCCCCCAGCAAGCCCTTTTGCCACCACCAAGGAGACTAACCAACCTAAATAGATCAGGACCCATTCTTATTCCACAACTCTCTTTTTTTGTGTTGTAGGGGTACAATGCTGAGGAATCGACCTCACTAAAGTCCGTATAACGGGGATCCACTGATGACTCCCAACCAATTAAGGCTTAAGGCACCAAGTCATAAGGATCTTTCGACCACTAACTCTTCAGGTCTCACCCCAGACTCCGAATGATTTCAAAACTCCATCACCTACAACTTGCTAAACTCCACCCATCCACCCATGTAGCGAGCACTAAGTCGGTGGCTCCCTGACGATTAGTTTATGGCACGAAGCTTTAAAGACTTCGCCGTATACCTATCGGACGTAACCTTTTTCTTTTTCTTTTCTTTTTCCTCTTTTCTTTTCTTTTCTTTTGGAAGACACATTTGTTCTATTCATGGGGTCTGCCTGTGCAATTGGTCAACGAAACTAGGGTTGGTTTTACAATGTTTAGGAGGTAGGCAGTTTTTCAGCTTATTGAAGAAACCCGTGTGCACAGTGTGTGGTTAGCTAAAGGTGGAAGAAAAATGGTCGAAAGCAACAAGAGTTCAACTGATCATCCACTCAACCAGGAATGGAACCAATCTAACATCAATAGAATTGGTCAGTGTTTCAATTTTCAGAAATTTGCAAGCTAGGCAGAACACAAAAATGATTGTTTTGAAAAAAGTAAGTTGTATAGTATACTTGACTTCACGAGGAAACTAGCAAGCCCTTTGAACATCACCAAAATGGGCTTGTAAATAATAACAAAACATAAATAAATGCCACTTCATGCATTGCTCTCACTGACCCTAATGTCACATTGTCTGCAATGGGGCTTGCATTGGAAAGTTAGAAAAGGAAGTGCTACCACTTTGATGAAATGTACTCGTTGTTGGATAGGAGACTTCGTAAGCTTTCTATCAACACCTTATTCACTCTGTTTGGGCTTCAAATAAACAAGTTAGGAGAAGAAAATAGAGGAAAAAAGTGACCAGTGGGAGCATTTTTAAAATTACACCTTCATATATATATATAAAAGACAAAATAATGAATCAAAGGCACAAAAAACAACCCGTATTACAGATATCAAGGTCTTCAAGAAGTCGCTAAATTTATGTATTTTGTCTTCTCAGCCCAAAATTAAGCAAAACTTGCAAAATAAACACAAGAAAATTAAGAAAATTTAAAATTGAAAATGTTAGAACAAAGATTAACTAAAAAGTAGAGAAAATCTAAAAAGAGAAATCAAAGAAATCAAAATAAAATAAGAAAAGATGAAAACAAAAAATGGGGGAGACTGTGCTCCCCCGAAACCAGTTTCTTAAGCCTTTGGAGGGTACTTGAACTGGTGGAGCATAGAAATGCTGAGGTCCACGTGCTCCATGTCTGAACCAGCACCCGAACCACCCGCTACATGCAAGCAGGCAGTCGCGAGCTTTGATGTAGTGGCAAAGTCTCGAATAAAGGCCACAATAACTTCGATGTTTGTACAAGCAAGGATGGATCGACATGAGCTTGGGAGTAGGAGTTTTGGGTGGGATTGTGTCGTTGTGTGAAGGCAAGATGCACCGGAAGAGGGTCATTTGGTTGGGCGCTGGGCACTAGATCCAAATTTGCGATCGTCAAGAATAAGCTTTTGTGGCTCCTCCTACTTCTTTCCATCGCTTTCCTCCTCATTCGAAGAATGGGAGATTGTTTATTCTGTTGTTTCATTGCTCTTCCACTATGGTGTCAATCAGGCACTCTTATTCTGGACTCTCTTCTTTTGGAGGAACATGCTGATTGGTGAGCTTTGAAATTGAGCACTGCAGGTTGTCAAATTGATGATCAATTTCACTTTGCAGGTTGTCAAATTTCTGACCTACTTCACTTTGAAGCCTATCTAATTTTTGGTTCAAGGAGTTCTCCACAGTATGAATTCTTTGACTTAATTAGGCATTGAATGTCTTCGCTCTTCCACAAAGTCACCCACTCAGCTTGGTGGAGGTTCAGGATGGCTTGTCTCCATTGGAGAGGTCGACCGTGGTGGTCGAGGCCGAGACTAAGAGTGCACACCAGGTGGGACAAAAAAAAAAAAAAAAAAAAAAAAAAAAAAAAAAAAAAAAAAAAAAAAAAAAAAAAGCAGGGAGGTAATGGTGAGGTCTTGTCTCATGAGGAATTTTGTGCACTCCCAACTAGGGTTGAAAGCATTTCCATATAGTGCATTTGTTGGAGGCACCATATAGGAGGGTGCACTCACCCATGGAGGATTTCTATAGTCCCTCATGGACCTATATGCATTGGGATTTCTCTCCATTGGGTAATCGATGTTGTCAAGCCCCAGTGCTCCATCGACCACAATTCAAGCCAAAATGCACTCCTGCAGCAAGAACAGGGCAACACAAGACAACACAAACAATCCCGGCAACAGTACTGATATTATTATTATTTTTTTGATGTTGAACTAAACTAAAAAAAATCTACTATAAAATACCAAAAAGGATGATAAAGGAAAATTCACCAAAACTTGTGATGAGGATCACAAGTGTTCCACAACTTGTCAAATGCACTTAGGCACCATCCCCGGCAACGGCTCCATTTGATTCATGCCACAAGAGGGGGCACTGAATCAACAATATTTATAACCTAAAATTTCTCCCACGCCAGAGCGTAGCCACTGCAGTGATAAAGGGCTTTGTGGTCGAACACGTGGGATGGGTTTTCTGACAAAATGATTTGTAATGATTCAAAATGGTGAATTTTAGTTTGGATTTTTGGAATTTATAAAACAAGAGGGCTGGATGGTTACGTCATACAAATGAAGAAAAATAAGAAAATAACTCCTCGCGCACTGGGGCTACTGGCTCGAGAGGTCCCAAGGTAAATGAAAGGTTCCTGTCCTTTCCTTCGTAAGGGGAGGATGACCTATAGTCATTTCCCGAACCGGATCTCTCATTTGGCTTTTGTAAACTGGAACCCTAACATTTTTCCTTTTGAAACAAAGCATTTATTGAGCATAAATGCTCCCGGACAGTGAAAACATGTCCCCTGATCTACCCTACAGTGACTCATAGAAGATAACTAGCCGAATCTCAGAGGATCTAGCAATAAGCATCCACTGAACCCAAAAAGATTGCCAAATACTGGTCAATCAAGGCATCTCAAGAGGATTTAAACCTAGATTGAAAGATAGAAACATAAATGCTAATAACTGCTTACGTTAAAAAAAGGAGAACCGAAATTTTACCTCACTTCCAAAGCCTAGTAGCCCTCCTCTTCAAGGATGAAGGGGTTTTTTAGTTGAACCACATCCTCCGAGTCATTATCCTCGGAGGGTTTGCCGTCTTTAAAATGGAAAGAAAACGAGAGAAACTAGAGCAGAAGAGAAAGAGCAGGAAAGCTGAAAGCTTCCCGTCAATTTTATTGATTGATGATTCACTCCTTTGTACAGAGCTTGACTGAGGCTTATATATGCTTAGAACAAGGGAAATTACAAAAAAAACCAAAACTAAAAGCTATTACAAGGACCAATTTGGAAGAAACAAAACATTGTAACAAAAACATCAAAGCTTCAAAAAGAAGGTGAACAGTGGCTACAGGATGAACATGGCTGTCTCGAGGCATGAACAGTGCTCGCACGATGCAAATTGCACAACCCTGCAAAATTTTTTCTTTGCTCCATTTTCTTTGTATTTTATGCTCTTCTTTTCTTTTGGTCTTTGATCTGAAATGCTGAGTTTGACTCAAATCTTCTGTGTTTGTCGATTTCCAACAATTTCTAAGATAAATAGCTTGCAAAACTACAAAATTAGCCACAAAATGTGATCAAGAGAATAAGAGGACCTTAATGCAATCATTAATACGCTTAATTAGTACACAAAAAGTGCTCAAAACCTGCAATAAACAGGGTTCAAAATAGCACTTTTTGAGCACTAATCAGATGTAGCCTACTGTGGAGCATTTAAGCGAAAGAGTGCTCAAGAGGCAAGACAATTGATTGAAGATCTAGCAAAAGTTAACCATGTAGCTCCATCTCGAGACTTCAAGATAAAGAATAAACTAAATGAAGCTGGGTGATGAGCTGAACAGAGGATCGCACAGAATTTCAAATCCTGATGCATTGATGAACAAGATGGGAAACCAAGATAGAAGAATGTATTCAACACATTAAGTGGGAACAGTGGAAGGAAATGAGCAGAAGAGCAGTTTTTGTATAAGTTTGATTAAACAGATACTTCATCAAACTATCCCCAAACCATGAGTAAGTTAGTGATTTATCTGAGTAATCTTTCAGAGTTCATTAGTTCCAAAGTATTAGTCTACCATACCCACAAAGAACTGCTCTATACCCTCAGGATTCTCCATCTATGTGTCACGCAGAGGTCCTCTTGGAAATCAGAGCAAGATATAATTATTTGCTTGGGTATACGATACTAGTACTTGGAACAATTAAGTTCAAAATAATACCAATCAAATAAATTCAATAATTCTAACTAAGGTGTTCTTCCACCTTGTGCAGAAAAATAACAATTATCATCGACCCATTCCCAAAGGGATATTTCAACTCAAACTAGTTCACTCATAATGATGGAACAAATCAAAACTCAACAATTAGGTTTTTTTAAAATTTTTCCAGAAAATCTTATTTTCATAGGAACCCATGCAAACACATATTAATATCAAAAGGTGAAGATCATATCTATACCTGTTACTGTTATAGGAGATTTGTTAGCCAGTAGGGTTGAAACAACTCCCCGCACTGTATTCAATCTCACTTCTTCTCGAGGTGTGCGTACCAACATTCAGAAATGAACAATACACTCTAGGTTTTCTTCCCTAGACTAACTGTGTACTCAACACATGATAAGCGGGATCTCTAAGGAGAAGAGAGACTCTAGAAACTATGGTTTGGAAACTTTTCGTTTTTCTTTGGTTTCTCTTCCTCTCAAAGACGACCACCACAGTAAATATACCTCCCGCTTGGGTTTTTATAGATGTTTCCAATTTTATCTGATAAGGAAACGAATTAATTATATTTAATATTCTTAAATTGAAATCCTTACGTATAAGGAAACAAATTAAATAATATTTTATCATTCTTAAATTCAAACTTTATCGATAAGGCGAATGAATTAATAATATTTAAATTTTAATTCAAATCCTTATCGATAAGGAAGCGAATTAATTATATAATAACACCAAATATTATTACCTTTACATATTATTTCCTTATTCAATGAGCAAACGAATTAAATTAATTTAAATAATAACTACTGTTATTTGTAATTTTAAAATAATCTCATCATTTTAAATTACTACAGAGAGTGCAATTCTATTCCAAATCATGAATCGCTCACTGTAGTAATATAGGAGGTGGAATTAGTAACCTATGGACCTTGTAATTTCAAGTCTAATAAATTCAATAATTAATTAAACTCTTTAATCAATTTATTTTAATTTATTAATTTCGCAGTTATCTACAAAACTTGAAATCAACTCTTGTCCTTACAAAGATCGATTTTACTCTGAAATTTAGAGGTCCATTGATTTAACTAATACATGCCTCTATTCCAAGAAGTGATTTATAACGAGCTCCGTGAAATTACCGTTTTGCCCCTCTAATTATATCTTGATCCTTAAGTTCCATTAATCCACTAGTGAACAGTTAATTTTGATGAGTGCCTAAAACACTCAGAGTATACCCGCGTCTGTCCTAGGTTTAGCGTTATTTTGCGTTTAAATATGTATTTTTATAGCTCAATACCTGAGTATGGCAAATTCTGTGAATGTAGGTGCAAAGGAAGTGAAAAGAGCAAACTTTGGAAGCAAATCGAGCAAAGGGAAAGCAATGCATGAAAGCGATCGAGCGCCGCGACGCTCCAACGTTTGACGCCCCACCGTCCGCGACGCGGCCAACCAACAAAGTCCACAGCAGTAACGCCGCCAATGCCTCAACGCTCGTGACGCCGCCGCGAGATCCGCTCCATCATTGGGTGCCACCAAGGGGTTCAGACCGGCATCGGGAGGCGTATTTAACAATGGCATGGAATTCGTGATAAAGAGTGACACCGACTTCGAAGAAGAGCCCGTGATTTGTATTGCTTCCCATTTTTGGAATGATGTTTTTGAGATTAGATATCTACATTTTCTTATTCAGTATGTTTTAGATCTATCTAGGTGTTGTCGAACTCCCTACATGTTCACGGATTAAAACACAAAAGAATTTATGTTATTCATTTGTTTATAAAATTGTTTGCATTTGCTTATATCTAAGTAATCTAATTATATGGTGATGTCCATTAACATTAGCATAATCATACCTAAACTCGAGATTCGAGAGATGAGGTTATCCAGATCTCAGTAGAGTAAATCTTTCAAACTTGATTCAGAAATAGATATTCCGATCCTCGAAGGTGGTATCTCTGAGGTAGAAACATCAAGCGCTTTCGAATACCGGCTGATAGAGATATACTCAATTCCATTCACGAGATAGGCTGATATACCTCGAGAGAGTGATATCTAGTAAAGTAAGATCACCTCGCCATCAACAAATGAAATACATTGAATAATAACATCTTTAAGAAATAATCCATCGAAGGTGACAGGAGACATAACCCCTAGTCTTCACACTAAAGAATTCATTAGAATCAATAGCCGAATTGAAATTCACACTAGATCTCTTTCATACTTACAATTATTCGTATATTATCTAAAAGCAACATCTTTGTATTCAACCTACCTGGCCCCCTTGAATCGATCCGCATACATTTGGTACACTATATTACTTGGGGCTACGCGTGCACTTGCGCACCTAGGCGTATATTTTTACACATCACGCTTTCGGCCTATCAAGTTTTTGGCGCCGTTGCCGGGGATAGGTTTAGATTGATATAGAGAATAAAGCAATTAGATATTACTCTAAAATTTTTTGTTTTTATTTGTTTTTACAAGGCCGGTAATTTGCACAGTTGGTTCGCAGTGATCGTTGTTCTTAGATTTCAAGAAGTACATGCAAAACAAGACTGTGCTAATTTTCAACATCCGCTTGACCCTAAGCCAAAAAAGAACATTACACGTATTACGCCGAGAACAGATCGTAATGTATTAGGAAATCTAGCGATCATGGAAAACACTCGAAGAGCATAATTCGCATCAGCGTAACAAACCACAGAGAGGCCGAAATGGGAATAATGGAAGGACTCACGCACTCCAAAGCATTTATACAAACTGCATGATCCATTCATGTTACTAGAGGAATTTGCACTTCACCACAAATGTCGGGACAACCATCGACCACCACCCATTCAGCAAACAACTCGAACTCGAAGTCGCACATTACGCGTATGTCGCAGAATATCTCGATTCACGGACTACCCCATGAGAACCGAATATATTTGACCAACTCGAAGTTTGTGGATAATGATCAAGTATAATGCTACTTAAGAAGCACTCAGTTGAGATTATTCCTAATTCTCCCTAGGTGATAGAGCTCAAGTATTGGCTAACAAGTCACCTGCACTGTGATCTGGCTACTGAACGATTTAAGGTAAATTTCTCGACCAAGTTCGCCACCTTCGAAAAATTGTGCAACTTAAAAGAGATCACGCTTGACGTACCTAGAAGGAGAACTTGCGTGAGGCGCAGATAGATTCCACGAACTATTGAGAAAATGCCCACACCACCGACTGACCAGATGGATGCAGGTTCACACTTTTTATAATGGTTTGAGGAATGCGACTAGAACAGTGATTGACGCCTCGGCTGGAGGATCCCTGATGAAGAAAACCACGTACTGCTTATGAAATCTTAGAAGATCGCAACCAATACAACCGTTGGCCTAGAGAAGGTTACACCAGCGGAAGTTTGGTGGCACTTGATAATGAGGTTCTCAAATAACTGGGTTAATCATGTGGCACACCGACTAAACAGCTTAAATAGGACAAAGTATGAACGAATGCCATACAGATCAACCCATGAGTTATGTAAATTTCCAGGAGGATAAAGACAATAGGCACAGAGAGGTTAATCAGAACCCAAATGAGAGCAGCCTAGTACGCGTCGAGGTTCAATCAGTCACTGGGCCAAAGAGCAAGGATGCGATGGGAAACAACACGTAATCGTGCCGGCGCTGGCGCGCACGCAATAATCGACCTAATGAATAATCAAGGTATGGATGGAGGAATAATCAAACAAGATTACCCGAATCGAAATAGTGAACCACCTCCCGAGAAAAGGGTGGATTTAGAACAAGCCTCGCAATGTGATGTTAACCTCCCCACTCGCTTTCATGAATGAGACCATGGCGATTATGTAAAGAAGAAAACCTGGCCAGACAATCAAGTAGCACAACAGAAATTTGGAGGCTAAATGGGTCAAATGGCAAAACTCATTGATGTAGCGCAACCGGTTCCTTACCAAGCAACTCGTGGCAAACCCAGAAAAGATGAGAATGAACATGTCAAAGCAAAGAGGCCGAAGTGGTAAAGAATTGGAGACCAAGGGGCAATCCCCAGTTATAGAGAAAGTAGAGACTGAGAAAGTCATCCAAATTCGGCCAATGATGATGCGGTGACAAGGAACAACCTAATGAGAAATGCAAATGAACGTAAAATCCCCATCGGGGCTAGTGCCACAAGCCCCGCTGCCTTACCCACAACGTCTAAAAGACGAAACAGCTTAACTTTAACTGCAGAACGTGGTGCCAGCATTTCAAAGAAAGCTTACAGTGCTCAAGGACCCGTGAAGCCCCATCATCTCTGCACTATTGGAAATGCGGGCCCTTGGAGGGCCCTATGTGATTCAAGCGCACAACTCGCATGCCCTTATCCATTTTCAAACGTTTGGGATTAGGTGAAGCCCGCCTCACTACAAATACACTTCAGCCTCGCCTATAGATCTTACATCCAAGAGGCAATAGCGACAAAATCTAGTAAAGCTCTAATAAGCTATCTTCCCGCTGGATTTCATTGTATTAGACATGGAAGAAGATAAAGAAATACCCATAATCTGGTCGACCGCTTTCTTGCAATCGCAGAGCGATGATTGATGTCCGTGAGAGAGAATCAAATTAAGAGCAGAAGATGAAGTCAAGTTCAACGTGTTTGAAGCAAGTTGAGACATCCGACGTAAAGTGAGTTTGCTTCTGGCGGCGTAAAGGTAGAGGGCTATAGTGTCTAGCCAAAGTGGTCTCCACTGGACTTTCGAGGCTAGCCAAAGGGAGAATGAGTCTCGAGAACTCGAGCCAAGAGGCAAGAATATGCAACTGATGGACTCTTTCGAACACAATAGAAGGAAATACTGACCCTCTAGGGGAAGGAGTTGAACCCAAATACTCCATCGGCTGAACAAACCACCTAAGATGGAACAAAACCTCTACTCAGCCACTCTGAATATGCATACCTTAGAGTAGCATCTACCCTACCAGTGATCATCTCAGCATCTTTGACTGAACTAGAGGAAGAGAAGTTATTGAGGGTCCTTAGTGATCACAAACATGCACTCGGATGGTCTCTAGCCGATTTAAAAGGGATTCGCCCTTCTATGTGCATGCATCGTATTTTACTAGAAGATGGACATAAACCTTTAGTGGAAGCGCAGAGGAGGTTGAATCCTACAATGAAAGAGGTAGTCTGAAAGGAAGTTTTAAAATGGCTAGATACTGGGGTGATTTATCTCATTTCAGACAGTACATGGGTAAGTCCAATTCAAGTAGTACCGGGTTAGGCGAGGAACAACCGCCATCGTAACTGAAATAACATCTTAACTTTCTCAACGCCACGTGGAGGATTTATCGACATCGGGAAATCGAATGTTTCACCGAAGATCATTTCCCACCGCTTCTAGGATCGACAGCCGGATCATTAGCCGGGCATGAATACTATTAAGCTCGATGGATATTCCAGCTACAATCAGTTCTATAGCCCCGAAGGATCAGGAGAAGACGACATTCACTTGTCCTTGGCGGGAACATTCGCACTGTGCGAATGCCCTTTGGGCCGCGGCAATGCGCCGCACTTTCAACGATGTATGATGGCCATATTCTCCGACATGGTTGAAAAGACAACTGAGATCTTCATGGACGCATTTTTCGGTATTGGGTGGGTAATTCAATGACAACCGTTTGGAAAACTTGAGAGTCGTGGCCGGGTAAGATGTGAGGAGACCAACTTATACTCAATCGGGAAAGCATTTTATGGTACTAAGAGGGTATCATTCTTGACACTGATTTCCAGCCAGAGGGATAGAGGTAGATAGGGCAAAGATTGAAGGTGGGACAGTGCTGCTCCATCTCTCACCAGAAAGGGATTCAAGTTTTGTGCCACGCCGGATTCTATAAAGGTTCATCAAGGATTTCAGATCGCAAACGCTGTCTAACCTTCCGTCCAAGGGATCCCATTTGAGTTTGATTCACAATGTTTGCATGCATTTTCAAAGGTTGGAAGGATAAGTTAGTATCGCCTCCTATTGTCGTGGGTTCGATTGGTCCTTTCCTTTTGAACTTATGTGCGGCCGCGACTTCTCGATCGGGGGCGTGTCAGCGCAACGAGAAAATCTTTCGTAATCTACTATGCAAGTAGAACTCGAATGACGCCAGCCGAATTATGCCACACAGAAAGAACTCGGCTATCGCCTTGCTTTCGGCTAAATCTGTGCCATATTTTACCGCAACAAGGTCGCGGGTGCACACCGATAATTTCCGCCATTGGCAATTTGATGACTAAAAAGATGCCAAACCCCGATTAATTCGGGTGGGTCCTTTTGTTTAAGAATTTAATGAGATTAAAGACAAGAAAGGCACTGAAACCCAGTATGCATCATCTTTCGCGATTGGAAGGGTCCAGAGATGATGCTCCAGTGAATGACGAATTTCCATATGAGAAACTCTTAGCTATTGAAGACAAGAGGTAGCCCTGGCATGGTCTGGCTGTGATTATGTGGAATTATTTGTGGCCAAGGTAGTGCCTCCGGAATTTAACTATCAACAGGAAAAGAGGTTTTTCGCACACTTGAAACACTACTATTAGGAGGAGCCAATTCTTTACATACACTGCGTTGATCAGGTGATTAGGAGATGTGTACCCGAAGATGAATGCACAAAGATTCTCGAACCATCACACTCTACCGTATGTGGACATTTTGGGTGGCTGCAGAATGCCAGCCTAAGGAAGCTTCAATCAGTTTTTATCGTCTACCTTTATTTAAAGATGCCTATCAATTCGCTTCCACTTGCATAAATGCCAACGAACGGGAAACATTTCTGTAAAGGACTCCAGCCACCCATGCATCCCATTTCGAGGTAGAATTGTTTGACTTATGGGGATAGATTTCATGGGACCATTTCCTCATCGTATAACAACTTGTACATCTTGTCATGACTATGTCTCAAAGTGGGTTGAAGCGATTCCTACCCGCACTAACGATGCAAAGGTCGTAGCTCAATTTCTGCGCAGCCACATCTTCTCACGCTTTGGAACCCCTCGAGCATTGATCACAGACAATGGTACTCATTTCTGCAATAAGGTAATTGACAAGGTTTTGCAAAAGTATGGGGTACGCCATCGTACATCTCTTGCATACCACCCACAGTCAAATGGACAAGCAGAGGTATCAAATCGAGAAATTAAGTCCATTATGGAGAAGACAGCTAATGGGGCTCCCGAAGGATTGGTCTAAAAAAGATTGAAGATGCACTCCGCACTCGCACAAAGATTTAAACTCCCTTGGGTATGTCACCGTTCAGAATTGTTTATGGTAAAGCATGCCATCTTCCAGTAGAATTGGAACATCGAGCCTACTAGGAAAACTCACAAAGTAAACATGGATAGTACATTGGCCTGAGAAACGATCATACAAATTTCATGAACTAGACGAATTTAGGAACGGCTTTCTACGAAAATGCCCGCATTTACAAGGAAAAGACAAAGCCTGGCACGATAAACACATTACTGTAAAAGAGTTCACTATAGACAACAAGTTCTTTTATTCAATTCTCACCTAAAGCTCTTTTTCTTGGGAAATTAAGTCTAGGATGGCCGGGCCTTCTACAGTTGACTCAAGGTCTTTTCTAGTTGGTGGTAAAGGAGTTACACATCCCGAAAGGCACATTCACAAATACCACCCAAACTGAAGCCGTGATTTCTAGAGGCAAGTTTCTCAGACAAGGTACTTCATTCCTTTGACCGCATCAAATGAAGTGTGTAGTGTTTATCATAAGAGCTCTGCCCTTTGTTAATATTGATATTCAGGTCACAGCTAACGACATTAAACATAGCGCTTCGGGAGGCAACCCAAGTTTATTTTCATGCAATTCCTTTCTATGGTTTAAATTTTATTATGCTTTCCGGTTATGTTTGGTTGGTGATTTTTTATGTCCGGTATCTCTTGCGGTTGTTTACTTTCGGGGACTAGCGGCAGTGCTTGGAAGGATCAGTTATGCGAGCCCCACAAAGTCGAGTCCACATTTACAAGAGGAGAGGTCGCCAGGCTACTTCACGTGAAATTTTATTTTTTTTTAAGTCTTCTCTGTAACGTCGCGACGTTGGGTTTCAACGTCGCCTCGAATTACCCTTCTGCGGAATGTCGCGGCTGATGAGATTCAACGTCATGGCGTTGATTTTGAGAATATGCGGAGCGTCGCGACGTTGATTTCCAACGTCGCGGCGTTGGACCCTCCCTCTTTGGGCGTCGCGGCGTGAGATATCAACGTCGCGGCGTTGATTCTCAAACGATCACGGAGCGTCGTGGCGTTGATATCAGCGTCGCTGGCGTTGTTTGATGCAGTCTGCGGAGCGTCGCGGCGCGTTGCCCGAGCGTCGCGGCGTTGGCGCTATATCCCTCTGCAAGCGTCGCTCACGTTGCCCGAGCGCTCGTGACGTTGCCGCATTTAAGGCCCGAAACCGCGTCTCATTTTTACCTCCTCACCGTGCCACCCCTGCTGGCGAACAGCACCCTTGCGCACCCGTCCTCACCAGCCCTGTCGGAGCCCAGTGTTTTGGCCCTCCGACACCATCCGCACATGCCGCTAGTCAGTCCTTCATCCTATAGTCCATCGTCTTGGCTAGCTCCATTCCCATGACGGTAGGTGTCATTGCCCTCGGTTGAGGGTTTGTTTCCTCATCCTTGATGCAGGAGGACTCCCTCTTAGGGTTCGGGTGTGCCAGTTGGGTTGGTCAGATATCCTAGGGCTGGTGTCTACTTCTCAGTAGCCCATTAGGCCCTCTGGTTAATAGTGCGCCCTAGGTGTTTGTTCAATTGTCCAGTCAATTCGGGTGTGCCACATTGGTGACAGTGCATTGCTTCCCATCCTAGAAGCCTGCACCCGTCCATCAATGTCTGGAAAAAGGCAGAAATTGCCTACCAAGCGAGTGGGTCGGTGAGACCGACCCGAATTATATGATGTCGCGGTTCGTGAATGAAAGTCTTGCCCGGTCGGTTCGGCACCATGCGAAGAAGCGGCTCGTTCGATAAAGGAAAAGAGGTTTCATCACGGCGATTTTTCGGGAAAAGCGATCGGCGGCCAGGGATGGCGGGCCTTTGTGCCAACCACCTCATCCAGCGGCGATGAGTGTGGTGGAGAATTCTACGCCAATAGCTATTATAGTCTAGATCATGTCCCTTCGGAGCCGTTTGATCGGCTTTACGAGCGCCCCGACTACCCCGAGGTCATTCGGGTCTTGACTAATGGGCGGGGTGAGTGGAAAGTTAATAGTGAGGGCCATGCAGTCCATTTCAAGGCCAAACATTTGGCCTTTATACCTAAGGTCTGGCATCACTTCATCACGTCGCGTCTTATCCCGGCGGCCAGATATTGTGAAGTGGCGACCCAGCGTGCTGCTGATTATGCCATCATCTGGGATATACCTTTTGATGTTGGGCGGTTATAAGGGGATGCCTCCTCCTGCACTTGGGGCAGCCAAAGATGAATCTGGGGCACCCTTTCCTCATCTTTGGCTTATGCAAAGCGGCCCGGGGTGCCCTCGGCGGCTTGATGAGGCATGGTTACCAGTAAAAGCCATATCTGTCGAGAGGGACAAGCCCGAGTGTCCCGCGACTGAGGGTCTGGGTTCCGGCCATAAGCCCTCGGACGAGGGCGAGCTTCACGGTCATGAACTCGCTATGGACTCTGGGCAATCCCGGGGGACGTGGCCGATCCTCGTCCAGCCCACCTCGCCGCCACCACACGCCCAGCCCCGACGGCTCCTCGGGTCCTCTGACCCGAGGACCCGGTGCTCTCACTTACTGAGCGCTTTGATGCATTCTGGGACGAGACCCAGGAGCACCGAGTCCTCATCACACAGGATATGGAGGCACTTCGTGCTGATATGCGTACTGTGTTGGCCAATCAGGCCACCATTCTTCAGCAGCAGCAGTCCTTGCAGGCCCAGATTGCACAGCTTCTCGCTTTCCACCAGCCGCCACCACCACCGCAGTGATCACCAGGGGAGTTCTCTTCACCCTCTACTGTTCGTTTTATTGCCAGTGAGGACACTGGCTATTTTGTTTGGGGGGTGGGGGTAGTGATCGTGCTTTTGGTTAGATATGTTTAGTTTTGTTTTGATTTTTGTATTATGTTTAGTTTTGTTTTGATTTTCGTATTTGTGTAATAATTTTTTGTTTCGTTCAAGCATGTTAGTTGTGTTTCCGTTTAGTTGCAGTTTACTTTTTCACTTTAATTTGATGAGTCAGGTGTTAGTTTTTGTTTGCGTGTGTGTTAGGTCATTCTTATACGTAGTAGTTTCATGTGTAGGTAGTTGTGTATGTGTGCCATGTTGAGTGAAGATCACTTTTTGGACCGAATTCTATTGACATGGAACGGATGCATATGATGTTTGATGCTGTTAATTAGGTTTAATAGGTGGGAAGGCTTAGTAAACCAATTAGAATTCAGTCAGAAAACTATTTCTCAATGACCCTATCACACTCACAAGCTAATGACCTACAGGGTATGCATAGGTGCCGAGACCAACTACTAAAGCTCGACAAACATTTGGGAGTCTCCTAGCAGATGCAAGTGGACGCGATCAAAGAGGATTGCAGTTGAGCCCCAACTAAAAAGAAAAAAAAATGAAAGAAAAAAAATGTGAATAAGTGGATCATCCAATAGGAATCCCGGGCACAGTCCGAGGGGCCTTTCAAAGCCTAATGCCCTAAGCCAATTGGCTGGGAGTCATTGACTTCACTGCCCGCTACATGGGACAGAAGATGGATCATTCCAGCCTAGGGCGCTGAGTTTGGTTGAGTGTTAGGTGAAGTTTGAAGGAATTTATGCTGGTGCCCTTAACCAAAGTGGGAGTCACCAATGGATCCCGCTCTGAGGAACACTCATCTAAAACTTCTTGGCACTAGGTCTTCCTCATTTTTTAGGTATTTAGAAAATATTTAGATATTTTGGTATGAATAAAAAGGGTGCGTTCTTATCCTTTCTTAATTAGCTTCTTCCAAATAGGTGAGTTGAGCTCAAGTTTGAGGTGTGAGACCTAGGTATACACTAGGGTCATTCATTCGGCCTTTTATAAGGGACCTTAGGAAGGTTGTGAAGATCATGGAATTTGAGGCACTAGTCACTTTACCTATTCAGCAGGAGTTTTTCCGAGAAGTCAAACACTTTTGTATGCATCACGCGAACCGAACAAGCGATACTTGGTGTGAGTCGGTCAATTGATCCCTTACTTATCGGCATGTGCATCACTTATCTTCGTGTTAGACTTGAGTATGTCGAGATTGTGTGTTTGTTTGAGTCATTCTTGCTTGAGTTCAAGCGAAGTTAAGGACTGGGGGTGTGATAAGTGCCTAAAACACTTTCAGTATACATCTGTCCTGGAGTTTAAGCGTTATTTGCGTTTAAATATGTATTTTTATAGCTCGATACTTGAGTATGGCAAATTCTGTGAATGCAGGTGCAAAGGAAGTGAAAAGAGCAAACTTTGGAAGCAAATTGGAGCAGTGGAAAGCAATGCATGAAGAGTGGCCCAGACGTCGCGTGGCGTTTCAAAGTTGTGGCGTCCAGCATTACTTAGCGTTAGGTCAACCAATGTAAAGTCCTGGCGATGGCGTAGCGGCGTCGGTAGCGAATCGCTCCCGTCATTAAGCACCAAGGGTTTAGAATTCGGGGCATCGGGGTAGATGCACGAACAGACACGGAATTCGAGCGATGCGACATCGAGAGCCGAAGAAAGGCGTGATTTGTATTGTTTCCCACATTTTGGACAATAGAATGATGTTTTTGAGATTAGATATCTACATTTTCTTATTCAGTATGTTTTAGATCTATATCTAGAGTGTTGTTGAACCCTGTCACATGTTCATGGATTAAAGATTAGTAGTTTATGTTATTCATTTGTTTATAAAATTGTTTGCATCTGCCTTATATCTATAATTCAATTATATGGTGATGTACGGCCAACATTAGCATAATCATCTTGTCAGAGATTTGATAAATGAGGTTATCAGGAGATCTGAAGTAGAAGCGTGACCTTACGATTGATTATGTAAATAGAGATATTCAGATCCTGAAGGTGGCATTTGAGGGTAGAACATTTAAGCGTTTCGGAATACTGAGTTAGGGATAAGAGATATCTCCAATTCTATTCTGAGATGGCGGATATACCTCGAGAGAGGGATATCTATCAGTAAGATCACACCGCCATCAACAAATTATAAATACATTGAATAATAACATCTTTAAGAAATAATCATCGAAGGTGACAGAGCAACAACCCTAGTCTTCAATACCAATAATTCATTAGAATCAATAAGCTTAATTGAAATTCACACACTAGATCTCTGTACAATACAATTATTCAGATAATATCTAAAAAGCGACATCTTTGTATTCAACTCACGTCACGTGAATCAATGCTCCGTATATTGGTACTATATTATAGGCAGCGTGCATGCAGCACCTAGTATATTTTTACATCACGCTTTATTTAATAAGTTATAAACCTGTTATAAATTAGGCACTCAGGCAATTCGGTTCCGAGAACCCGACACTTAAGAGACCGTATCCGAGCTTCCATAGGTTGAATTCCATGTCATAGTTGACATTCCCAGCGCGCCCGTAATGTTCTCAGACTAAGTATTGAGCCCGTTTCATAGGCTTTAACCCGTGACTCGGCCATTGACATAAGCAGTCTATGACTATTCGGGGATTGACCCGATGCATATGATCATCTAGCGGCACTTGTTTGCGAATTCTTAAGAACCAGCGGTATTTAAAGAATTGACTTCACGCCTTGGTCCTGTCTGCAATCTTATTATATGGAGCCTCCACTTTAATCGCCGCATTAGTGACGGGATTAAGGTCACTTCATTCTCAATAATGCTTGAACCGCGGTAATATTTAATTTGAAGATCCCCAAATAATTGTTTATTGCGAACAATATGATTTATAATCCATAACCTCGATCCTCTCGTGTATAACTGTTATACACTGGGGTTATGGTTACATTAATAAATCTGGGATTTTCTGACGTTTCATTCATACAGTATGCACAAAATAGCTAAATGTAATATCTGACACTTTTATTAATTTCATAAAACATAAATATAAATTCATGCTTTCTGAGGGCACTATCCTAACAATCTCCGCATAAACATAAAGTTATGTCTTTTAAACCCGTCGGATAAGTGACCCTCGGCTTGATTTTGCGGAGTAACGTCTTGGTGAGATGGATCGCAAGGTTATCTTGCGTGCTATCTTCATAACAATACGTCACCCGATTGCAAATCTCTCTAATGGATGATACTTCCTCTCTGTACCCTCTTTTTGTGACTCCTTGGTTCTTGGGTTGCCACGAGCTCAGCGTCACGATGAAATTACTATGGGTTTATCCATATTTAGAACCTTCGGTCTGTAATGAACTTCTTGGCTTGAAGTTGCTTCTTTGCATTTGCTTCACAAGCTATATATTCGAAGCTTCCATAGGCAGAGATCTACGATGCTGGATTGTTTGACCTTCTCATACCACGACTCCACCACGAGTGAATCTCTTGACCAGACGATCGACTTTCATTGTCCTTATCTAACATGAAGTCGAATCGGTATATCCTATGGGTTCGAATTCGGCTTTGAATAAATCAACATATAGTTTCTCGTTCTCTTAAGGTACTTAAGAATGTGCTTTACCGCAATCCAGTGCGCCAACCCAGGGTTGGATTGGTAATGACTGACAATTCCTATCGCATAGCGTATGTTTGTCTTGGTACTACGATGGCGTATATGAGGTTTGCTGAATGCCAGTGCAAGGAACTCCCCCATGTCCTCTTCTTCCTGAGGTGTCATAGGACACTACTCCTTAGAGAGGATAATTCCATGTCGGGTCGGTAGTTGACCCTTCTTGGAATTCTGCATTGAAAACCGAGCCAACACCTTATCAATATAAGATGCTTGAGACAAGGCTGAGTCTCGTTCTGCATCCCTTATGATTTGATCCCAAGTATATAACTCAGCCAGTTCCAAATCTTTCATTTGAAACTTTTCGACTAGCCATTTCTTTACGCCACAATAATCCTATATCATTCTAACAGAGTAAGATATCATCTACGTATTGTTCAAAAGGACTATTTTTGGTTTCCTTGATGCAATTTTGTAGACACAAGGTTCATCAACATTTTACCGAAACCAAAGGTTTCGATCGCCCTATCAAAACCCTTGTGGTTCCAAGATTCGGGGCTTCGCTTGCCCATAAATGGACCTAAGCAGCCTTGCGCACTTTCTCGCTCTGGCCTTCAACTATGAAACCCTCCGGTTGCATCATATAAATGCTTTCATCAAGATAACCATTCAAAAGGTCGCCTGACGTCCATTTGGCTATACATTCATAATCAAGAGCAAATGGTAAAGGAAAGAAGGATGC
Source organism: Tetrastigma voinierianum (assembly GCA_016808115.1). Taxonomy (NCBI): domain Eukaryota; kingdom Viridiplantae; phylum Streptophyta; class Magnoliopsida; order Vitales; family Vitaceae; genus Tetrastigma; species Tetrastigma voinierianum. The sequence continues at coordinate 768,202 of JAEQBH010000668.1, forward strand.
GAATGGATTTAAGATAGTTACTGCAGAAAGTCTCTTCATAATCGGAGACTCCTTTGTATAGCCTTTGGCTACTTTAGCAGCTTTCAAAGTCTCCACTCTCTCCCATCCACACCTCTCTTTTTCTTATATATCCATTTGCACCCAATGGGCCTAACTGACTCAGGAAGATCTACAAGTTCCCAAACAGAATTGGAATACATAGATTCCATTTCTTGTTCCATGGTTGTTAGCCACTTGTCCTTATCAGGATCATCCATCGCATGCTTGTATGACAATGGATCGTCATCACTAGTATCGGTTACAACAACATTTGCTTCACCGGCCCCTGTGTAGCGAATTGGTTGTTTAGAAACCCTCCCACTACGTCGAGGTGCAATGACATCCTGTATAGGATCTGTAGTCTCTTTGTTACGTTCCCCAGTAACGGTTACTGGTCGTGGTCTGATCTGATCAGATTGTAATTCCTCTAGTACAACCTTACTTTGAGGTTTGAAGTTTGCCATTTAGTCATTTTCAGCAGTTAGCATTCACGAGATACAAATACTTTATCTGAGACCTGTAGAACAAACCTCCCTAAGGCTCAAAGTAACCAACAAACGTACATACTGCTTGGCGGCCCCAGCTTCCTGCCTTCCTTTCAAGACATGTGTCGACACCCCCACATACCTGATATGACATAAACCTGGTTTACGACCACTCCATAACTCTGCGGTGTGTGTCAGATAGACTTAGAGGGAACTACATTCAAAATGTGACCGCAGCTATGCCGCATATCCCCATAATGATACAATGAGGAGTAGCTCATCATAGACTTAACCATGTCAAGCATTGTTCGATTTCTTCTCGCCACGCCGTCTGGCTGCAAGGCTCTGTGTGCCGTGAGTCGAATACAATGCCATGCTCACCAGTGATCTCGAACTCAGACAAGGTATTCACCTCCTCGATCCGATCGAAGGCACAATAATGATTTACCTAGCTGTCTTTCAGCTTCTACTAGGAATTCTTTAAACTTTCCAAAAGTTTTAGATTTCCTTTGCATTAGGTAAACATACTGCACTCCAGAATAGTTGGCCACTATGTTATCAAGTATTCGTAATCGCCCTAGCTTGGATATTCGAGGTCCGCAAACATCCGAATGTGTACAAGTTCAAGTGGTTCCTTTGCCCTATCTCACGAAAGATCTCAGTCATTTCCGCTTTCCGCACTTGGGATTCACAAGACCGGGAAGATTGCCAACTTTTAGCTCTTTAAAGGACCATCTCACAAATTAAGCATCCTATCCGTGCTTATATGTCCTAACCTTAGGTGCCATAGGTACGTGTCATCATTATCAAGAATCTTTGCTTCTTAGGCTTAGATGTTCTACTCTAAATAGCCCGATGTTAAGGAGCTGTCATTGTTCGCCTTAAAATGTAGTCATTATTATTTGCATGACAAATGTTTAAACCATTTCTCGAAATAATAATCCGATTATTATCAAATGAAATAGTAAACAATTGTTCATACAACTTAGAAACTGGAATCAATTTCTCCTCGAACTGTGAATGCAATAAACATTGTTCAAAACAAGAAATTTATTCCTAATTCTAAACGAACCGCTCCCATTGCAACTGCCGACACGTCGGCCCCATTTCCTACTACCATCGAGCACTCCCCATCAGCAAGCTCCTGGCGAACTAAGACCGAAAGAAGAACAAATATGGTTAGTGGACCGAATCAATTATCCGTGATCACTATCAACTTCCACTAAATTAAGCCAAAACCAAGAAATAAAATTTACCTTCTTTTTTGTCCTTCGCCTCAGAGATACTTGTTACGCTTTCTTCCAATGTTCATCGACTCCAATAATGGAAACATTTTCCTTGCTTTTTCTTCGAGCCCTTCTTCTTATCGCTAGCTGAGCGTACTCTCAGCTTTTCTTCTCGGTCTTCCTGCAGAGGCACCCTTATTGTTATTCCTCTTCTTCTTATTGTTAGAAGAGGATGAGGCCTTGGTTTCAGCAACATTTTCTTCAGCCTTTTTAGTCCTTGTCTTCGAGATGGCCTCGAAGGTTTGCAATTCATTCAGCAAATTGGTTACATCAGAATTCCACTGCTCATAACATAGTCACTAATTGAAGGAAATCAGGAGTGAGTGAATCCAAAGATATAATTTCACTAAAGGCCATCTATTATGCACTCGTGCAGCTCTCGCCATTTATATAATTAGCCATGTTCAGAACATGGTCACGAACAAGAGTACCTTTACTCATCTTCACGCTCATGGCTTCGTAGTTTTTCATGACGCCATCTGCTCGGATTTTTCCGAACATGTTTTGAGTGGAATCCATAATTCAATGGCGCTTCCATCCTTTCATGTTTTAGCCTAAGCACGTCCGACATGTCAAGCAAGATATAGCCCTGCTTTGTTATCGGGCTGAACTAACGCTCATGGTTCTACCACGAGCCGGTATTGGCTGCAGGTTCTACAGATATCTCTCGAGAACAAATCTATTGTTCTCGCACTGTTAACGATATTAACATTACTTTTCCACTTTACAAAATTATCGTCGCTAAGGATTCATTCATAGTAAAACAATTATGGGGTTTAAGGCAGACATTATTGCTGAAATTAATTAAATAAAAATGTATTTATTACATGTAGCAGAAGAAACATCAAATATATTTTGGAATAGTAAACGTGATGCATGAATGCATAGAAATTAAAACACATAAAACAAAAATACTAATCCAAGGTAAAGTTAACTATACAATTAATATGTTTAGTAGGTAGGTCATACTAATTATAAAATTAAATTTGAGACTATCTCAAATTAATAAATGAGACTCAAAATATCTCATATTTTCCTCATTTATTAACTTACCTTTATTTCGGTCAGATACACCAACCGCTTTATTGTATCTTCTAAGGTGACCCATCGCTTCTGTGCTCTAATGTAACTTAACCTAAGATCGCCGTAGTAGGTCAGAATCTTGGAATACATCATCCAAACCCTATCGCAAAGGAAGTGCAACGATGATATTAGCCCAGGTGGACACCCTCCGTAGGGAGGACGTAATCAAGGCGTCACTAGGCGCCACCTAAAACCTCACGGTGTTGGACTAACGATGGAGACCGTAGGGCACATTGTCACATGCCCTTCTCCCCACTAATATTTTAAACTTATGTGTTTTCTAGTTATAAAACATCATATGTTTTATAATCCTAGCAAATTATTATATCCTATATAATTAACCACTAGGTGATAAGAATCTAATTCTATTAAATTAAATAGGCGTATAGAGTTCAATCTAATTGAGCCTAGGCTTATTAGTTAAACTAATCCAATCTAATCAAGCCTAACCAGTTTAGGGTAAACCTAGCTCCATAGTGAAAAGGGCATAATTAACTAACTTTAAGTCCAAACTTATTCGGGGCCTATTGTTTATTTACCATCTTAACAAAATCAATCAATTTATTAAAATTGAATAATCTAGGTTAAACAGCCTAACTATTAACCACAAGAAGCCCAAATTAATATATTAAATTGAAATTACCAAGTTTAACTATTAAACTATATCCATTATTTAATTTATTATTCAGGGGCGGCAAATAAACAAACATTCCTAATAGAACATGTTTCTAAAGGATGGTATGGCTGATACAATATGGTGGGCATTCATGTATGACATGTTATATGCATGGGCATGTTATTCGACCGCATCTCATAAGACGATAAATATAAAGTAAATAAATAAATAAACGCGGGCCGGGTGTTTTGGGTATTTCTAATAATTACAACCTTGGAAAAAAAGGAATGGGAAAAAAAATATTTAAATTACATAATGGGCTTCTTGCAATTACATAATTCCCAAAGTTGCTCCATCTTCATGTCCAAGCCCGTTGTGTAATTTCCGGTCCACCAATAATACAAAAAAATTACAAAAAATCCTATGCCATTAATGGCTTACACAAGATCTAGGGAAAATAAGAAAACCTAACCCAAAAACACCATATAATTAACGACCCTCATCCATCCATACACAAACACAAATAATCACATTTAAATATGCAAGAATGCACACTCATGCATGAATCAAGAAACAATTTTTCTAAACACAATAAAAAAAAAATATTAATACATTTACATGGACCGTTTCTGATACCAATTGATGGAAATAAAACAAAACTCAACGGAATTAGGTTTTTTAAAATTTTCTAGAAAATCTTATTACAAGTAGAACCCATGCACATATTAATATCAAAAGGTGAAGATCATATCTATAATTGCTATCAAGTATAGAGATTTGTCACAAGAGGGTTGGAAAACAACTCCCGCACCGTGGTCTTCAATTCCACTCTCCTTCTCGAGGCACCAACGATTCAGATTTGGAACAATACACTCTAGGTTTTTTTGCCTAGATCTACCTTGTGTACTCAACACATGAGGCAAGGGATCTCTAAGGGGAAGAGACTCTCTAGGAAACTAGGGTTTGGAAAAAAAAACTTCTTTTTTCCTTTTTCTTTGTGGTTTCTCTTCAAAGACTCCACCACCACGGAAATATACCCATGCTTCGGGTTTTATAGATGCTTTCAAATCCTTATCGATAAGGAAAACGAATTAATTATATTTAATATTCTTAAATTCAAATCTTTATCAGATAAGGAAACAAATTAATAATATTTAATATTCTTAAATCTTAAATCCTTATAAGATAAGGAAATGAATTATAATATTAAAATTTAATTCAAACTTTACCAAATAAGGAAACGACTAATTATATAATAACACCAAATATTATTAATACCCTTTATATTTATTTCCTTATTCAGTATGAGCAAACGAATTAAATTGAATTTAAATAACAACTAATTGTTATTTGTAATTTAAAATAATCTCATCATTTCCAACTACTACAAAGGAGTGCAATTTATTCCAAATCATGAATCGGCTCATTGCAGTAATATAGGAGGTGGAATTGAAACCCAGGACTTGTAATTTCAAGTCTAATAAATCTATAATTAATTAAACTCTTTAATCAATTGTTTTTACTTTGATACTTTCAGAGTTATTCCACTAAAACTTGAATTTAACTCATTCTTACAAAGATCGATTTTATACTCTGAAATTTAGAGTGTCCATTGATTTAATCATTACATGCGCTCTATCCTCCAAGAAGTGGTTCACACCAGAGTCGGGTGAACTTCACTGCTTTAAGTTCCCTCTAATTATATCTTGATCCTTAAGTTCCATTAATCCAATTAGTGAACAAGCACTCTATAAACCTCGTTATAAATTAGAGCGCCTAAATCGTCATTTAACCACACTTAAGGGAACTAACTGTCCAAATTTCCATATAGAAGGGTTGGATTCCATGTCCATAGTTCACATTCTGCCAGCATACATCAATGGGCCTCCAAGACATGCAGATAGTTCCATTTCATAATCCAAGTTTTTAACCCATGACTAAAAGGCCCAAATAAGTATAAACAGGAGTCTGACTACTCAGATCGAGATATGCATAGGCATCATTGATTAATGCCCAAAAGTGCAATTTTGAAACTCATATTAGATAGGTTTTGAGTGCTTTTGTACATTAATCATGTCATTTATACTAACTGAAGTGTTCTAGCTCCTTAGTAACACTTATGCCATTTAGGTATTTTTGGCTGTTTTGCGTGCTTTTTGCGCACTTTGGAGTTCAATGCTGAGATAAAATGACGAATCATGCTTGAACTCAAGTTTCAGCCATCAATCAGCCCAAGAATCAATGAGAAAACCAAGGCAAAATGAAGAAAATGTGATGCAATAAGACAGATAACAATGCAGTTGAAGATCAACAAAGTTGAATTTTCGCAGCTATAAAATTTTCGCCAGATTGCGAAAATTTCAACCTTAGCTTAAAAATTTCGCAACCCAGCGAAAAACACCAAATTTTGCTAGACCACTTCCGGGCCACAGCACCATTTTTAAATAAAAAACCCGATTTCACATTTCATTTTCGCTAGTTTAGCTAAATTTCGTTATTAGCAAAATTATCCGGCCTTAGCGGCGTTTATTTTCGCTAGGGCTCGTTGATTTCGCTTAGTTAGCGAAATTCCTCACTCTAGCGGGGCTGATGCCTCGCCATGCTTTGTAATTAATGCCAAACCGCCTCCAAACTTGGTGTATTACCTAATTGTCCTATAACTTAGCCAATTTCATAGGTTTTTTGGTATTTTCATACCTTGAGGAGGCCTATATAAGCCCCTCTTGTTTTGTAAGAAAGTGTGAACGATCAGTGAAGGTGGAGGAACAATTTGGGAGAAGATATTGCGTAGTTTTTATTTTTGTAAATAAAGTCTTTATTTTAGGTTTTGCTTTTATTTCTTTTCTCTCTTCTCTCTCTTTTCTCTCTCTTTCGGTTGCCAAACACACCTCTTGGAGGATGGTAACTCAAGAGATGCTTGGCTGCTCTCCTTGAAGAGGAAGGAAGCTAGCTTGGTGGTGGGGCATATGCATGTCGGCCCTCTTGTATTAAAAGCTACGTAGTGTATTTATGGCTCTTATTCTCAAAACTTAGTTGCATAACATGGGATGTTATTGATTTGGCCAATACTCTCCATGTTTTAGACCTGTTCTTAGATGGTTTTGCATGAGCCTCGAGATAATATTTACATGTTAGGGTTCTTCAAATTGGGTGGTTAAATAACATTTATCAAGTATTATTTCGGGGCCAATACTCTCCATAAAGCCAGATGCAAAGGTTTCGGTGAGAGATGCACCGTTGTTCTTTAGATAGTCTTTACGAGCCTCTAAATGATAATTTAATGTTAGGTTTTAAACTGTAAAGGCCATAACTCCATGCTACCCGCTTTGGACTCAAATAGGAGATGCTTCATGGGTGAGGCTTGCTGTTAAATATAGATCCTAAGTATGCCATGGACTATATGTTGCATGTCATAACGCGAGGATAAAACCCGAGGACACATTTGTTTGCCCTAACTTGCCAAGTTAGCACCTAATTTTTCAAAGTTAACTTTTCACACTCTTAACTTTCGCTTTACAATTTTTCGCCAAACCATTCCCACTGCTTTTTGAAACCCAAATCCAAAGAGTCCAAATGAGAAAGCCTTTACCTTTCATGCACCGATGTAAACCATTTTAGATGAAAACCCATCCCCGTGTTCGATCCAGACACTATACAGCGCAGTAGGAACTTAGGTGTATATACCCCGTTGATTTTAGCTCACCACTGCGGGCACTAATCAATCACTAGCGGCGCCTGCTTGGAATTCCCGAGACAAACGGTATTTAAAAGAATTCGAAAACTGCGCCTTGGTCCTGTCCTATATAATTCATTATATGGAGCCTACTTTAATGTCACACATTAGTGACCCGGATTAAGGTCACTTCATTCTCAATGATAGCGGACCGCCCAAGTAATATTTAATTTGAAGATCCCCAAACTTCAATTAATTTATTACGAACATTATGATTTATAATCCATAACCTTGATCCTCTTGTGTATAACTGTTATACACTGGGGTTATGGTTACATTAATAAATCTGGGATTTTTCTCGACGTTTATCTATACATTATGTACAAAATAGCTAAATGTAAATAATACGTAAACTTTTATTAATTTCATATAAACATAAATATAAATTCATGCTTTACAAGGCACTATACATCATATCGTGGCCAACTGATTAGGAAAATTCACTTTGAAATTAATAAACAAAGTGAAATAAATGAGTATCGAAAAATTTCCAAACTCCATTTAAATTCAAAAAGCGATGTGAATGAGAAAATTTAAAAATTACGGCTGTTTGCCCCCTTTAGTTCAATACTCGCTGCGGAAAATCAAAAGAAAACTAACTAAAAACTATGCTCAGAATTAAATCTCTTAAAAAGGAAATAAAAAGAAAAATGTGCTCTGAGAGTCTTGAAAAAAAACTTATTTAAGACACGATTATATACAAATTTATGACACGCCACCGGGATATTATCATCCCTTGTGGCACTAAAAAATTGTTAGGCAAGTTGTACCAAACAAAGTTATGACTCTGCCGCAAAGGATATTATCTAATCAATGGCAGTTTTGAAGCTTGTTGCTAGATTTTGATATGAAGATATATGTTTGTCCTTTTTGTAAAAATGATTCATTAAAAATTTGGATTGAATCTTTAATCCCTTTGTAAGTGCACATATACGTACAAGTAATAAAGTGGATTTTCGTGAAATCCGGATATAGTTCCCCATAGGAATGATGAATCATAGGCAACTGCCTGACTACCAAAGATCCTTACTATTTGACTCGATATTAAGATGATTGGAAGCGAAGAAAACTAATACTAAGAAATGCATTTCACTAATGTACACAAATATTAATAAGTGGAGTTGAGGTGCGAGTGAGACAACACTGGGACATAGACCAATGAATAATTGTCAATTTTTGCATCCATTTTGAATCTTAGGTAGCCATAAGTTGGAAAGCGTTGTCAAAGATGCATTGTGGTATGTTGGATTTCTCCTTAACCTTTTCACTAGTGTAAATTCATGTTCCATTTGGACTCATGAATCTATTACTTGTAGATATAATCTCTTTCTAAGATTTGAATATTTTCCATTTCAGTACTTATTTAAATCTTTGGGACTGAAAATTCTTGCCCTATGATATGGAATATTATAAACCTTCTCTGTTTAGATGACACCTCGTCAACTAATACGTGGGAATTATAAATATACCTTGAGGTTCAGATCTTTTTAACATGATATCAGAATCTTTCATCGGAGAGAGGAAGCCTTTAAGTGATTGAGAATTGATACTTCCATTAGTATCCTCCATGTGGAGTAAGTTAGTGATTTTATATATTGTCTTTTAAGTTCATTAGTTCCAAAGTATTAGTCTACCATACCCAGAGAGATTGCTCTATACCACAAATGTCTCCATCTACGGCAATCACGTAGAGGGCCTCTGTCAGGCAGATTACAATTCTTTGCCCAGGCTACAGTACTAGTGCCCAGGAACAATTAGGATGAAATAATACCCGATCAAATAGAGATTCCAAGAATTCTAACTATTATAGGTTCTTCCACCTTGTCTATGAACAATTATCATGGACCCATTCTTAGAGGGAGCTAAATCTTTCAGAACTGGTTCTCTCATATTAGTGACTAACTGATTAGGAAAATTCACTGAAAGTGCCATGAAGCTGAAATAAATGAAATAAAATTTTCAAACTCCATTTTATTCGAGCAGTAATGAAGAAAAATTTAAAGAAATTCCAGCTCGGAGCTGCACTTCAGTTCATTACTCAACTCTGGAAAATCAAAAGCAAACTAACTAAAAACTACGCTCGAACTAAATCTACTAAAAAGGAAATAAAAGAAAAAAAAAATATATATATATGTCTGAAAAGAGTCTTGACCGCTGAGAAGTCCTAAAGAATTGAGTGCGCGTAAGTGCCTAGATCGTCTATTTATAGACTTTCCGATGTTAAACGCATGAGGTGTGTTGTGGATCCCCAAATGTCCTGGCCCAAATTGATGGCTCGTGACTATAGAAAGTTAATGACGAGTTTGATCTTGTCGGCTTCTCCTTGACTTCTGAGTTCTGTCATGACCTATTCTGCGACTTTTGGATTATCTTTGCAGCAGAGTTTTGATCGATGATCTGTTCTTTCGCGTGAGGAGTACCTTGTGTCGCAACACAAAATTTACTTTATCGACTCTTTATCTGGTGTTTGTTATGTCACGGGCATAGACTAGATGAAGGGCATAAATGAGATTATACTATTCCACTGTGTCCTTTGAAATTGGTGCCGCTCGATGTGGTTTTGCCTCATTGGACTTCCCTTTAGGCGTAGGAATGTTTTGGTTTGGAACTGAGTTTATTAGACAATGTTATTTTAATATTGTAGTGGACGTATCCCGGAGGGAGTTAGATGCCCTCAGGAATAGGCTAGATGAGTCGGAGTCACTTTGTTATCTCACTTTAAAGGAAGATAGCACATATTATGAATGACCACAAGGAGGCACGATCAATCAACATGATTGCTCGCGCGGTCTTGACCTCGATTTGCCGGCATCTCTTGGGCTTTCCACATACAAACTTTGGATCATTTGGTTTCCAGCCCTCTATGGCGTGAGGCTTAGCTAGAGGATTATGGGTAGACTCTTCCCCTCCAGATTCAAAGGGGAAGAAGTCGGGGTTGGCTTGGATCATGAATGTGTTGCTATTGGTACATCGAGCCGCAGTTTTCCGTTGGCCCTTGGGCTACCATAGGCCGGTTCTGGATATTCCTTACCAGATGGTATAACAAGATTAGTGCAGACCCGTTGCTCCCTATAGGTTGGCAGGGCCTACTTATCTACATCCACCACCTTCGAGTATATGCTACAGGTGCCTTGAAATTTTGTATGAGCTTGCCATCGGCGATATAGGCACGCCTCCGCAAGTATTGCGGTTACCGCGACTCGCGGGATGCCACTTAGTGGCTGTTCGGATATTGGTTGAAGGGGTTTTTGGTGCTCCACTACCACCTAGGCCACCACCACATCCCTGCCCCGCGGGATTCGCGAAGCGGATCTTGCTATGCTACCATTGAAACGAGGTGGTGATACACTGATTGTGTAATCTTTGAGACACGCCATTTAGGACTTGATTGATCAGGGTTTGGTTGATTTGGGATGCCCTGTAGTGACTACAGACCCACTCCCCACTCATAACGCTAGAGTTGTACCTCTACCCACGAGTGGTGTACATTTGGTTGAGTTTTCGGGAGACGAGATATTCATGATGAGATGGGATGGAATGCTCTAACCAATCGGTTATACAGAACCCAGATTTTGAGTGGACTGCACCGCTAGCCAATAGATCCCTAGGTCATTCCCGGTTTCAGTGAATGAGTTCCTACTCCCCAGGACTTCAATTTCTGTGCTGCTTGTAGCATGTTCCACCCATGACCTTCATTGTTCCGAAGGAGTAGGCTATTCACGGGGATGTTGAGATTGTTACCGAGAAGTGGGAGGGTAGCTCGACCTCCACCCATTGACGAGCCATTGCTGGCACATCGGCTAGAGAGGATGTTAAGAGGATGGTGAGATTCTGCCAACTACGCACTACACAAGCACAAATATATCCATCTGAGCCTATGGCCTCATCCATTTATATAGAGATGCATTGATCTGGCGGCAAGTCGGTCGAGTTCACACTTTGCCCTACCCACTGAGGGCTTATTCACTTTCTCACATCAAATACATGCATTGTGTTTACGATGATGATTCTTGCCCGAGAGGGTCGGATCATGTTCGACCCTTATTCGTGATGTTATTCCCGGGCCGTCAAGTGTGATGCGTCTCTTGGACCATGACTCCGTATACTTGTCGATTTGTTGGATTCTTGCCATTGCGCTTGGATTTTCGCCGTGTTTGGTAACTTCTTAACAAACTATCAGACTTATGATGGGACTCGGAGGCGAGTTATGGGCACACTCAATACATGTCATGATTTGAACATTCGGATACTCCACATACTATTTTAGGTTTTACAGTTAGGTCATCCTTTAACTTACTTCTTGTCCGCTCTTGGATTCATGAGTGATTAGTACCCAAAAAGTGCTATTTTAAACCCTATTTAAGATCGGTTCTAAGTACTTTTTGTGCACTAATCATATCAATTAAGCCAATTGACATGTGTAGGTCCCTTTGGTACTAATGATTGTATTTCGAAATTTGTTTGAGTGGCGGTTTGCACGGGTTTCATAAACATCTACCATATCAGCTAAGCATATCAGTTGTAGTGCGGTTCGTATGATTTATATTGATTACATCAAGGCGGGAATGAAGAAATTGGGCTCGCGAAGCCAGGTTGGAATATCTGAGGATGCATGTAAAGCCGATTTGGGAAATTTTAAGCTATGTATTGAAATTTCGCTACATAGCGAATTTCACACAATAGCGAATATTATGCTTAAGTGTTTTTGTGTACAAACGACCCGTTTTGGTTTCCATCTCTACCCTGCTGTAATTGTACTATTTAGGATGAATTGGTATTTTCACGCTTTTGTAAGGCTTCTCTCGCCATCTGTCGAACAATTTATAACCTAACTATGCACCACGACATTTTCCGGCCTACAGTTTCTTTGGCTTCATTTTCTCTCTTCTTTCTCTCACTTTCTAGGCAGCCAAACACACCCTTTGAGGATGACCGCTCAAGGATGTTTGAAAATAAACCTCAACATAGAAGAGGAAGGTTGCTAGGTTGGTTGTGAGGTTTGCGGGTGATCTCGACTTTCAGGCGATTCACGGGTATTTATGTTTCAAACTTTCAAAACTAGGTTTTAAAGCTATTTGATGTACTTTCTTCGGTCAATATTTGGCTAACTTGAATGTAGGTATATATTTGGCAAGCTATTGCGGCACGAATCAAATGGCGTCGTTGCCGATGATGGTGCCAAACTACAGATGATGGGTTGATGGGTACTTGTAATCCTCATTACAAGTATTGGTGACCTTTTAAACCTTTTTGAAATTAATTGTTTAGAATTTCAAGTTTTTTTTTTTTATATAACACTGATTTTTTATTTTTTTTTTAGCTAACACTAATTTTTGGCAGGCTATTTGTTGTCTTTGCTGTCTCTTTTTTGTGTCCACGGTGTTTGTACATCCACAGGGATAGGGTATATCGAGTAGATTGCCAAAGTTCAGTAAACCAATTGAACAGGACTGTTTGATTAGTGCCCAAAAGTGTTATTTTGGAACCCCCTTATTTTAATGGTTTGGCGCTTTTTGTGTACTAATTGTTTCTATTAACGATTGACATGTTCGGGTCCCTATTGCGCCGATTGCATTTCGAGGAGGTTGTTTTTGTAGTTTTTCGATTGGAAGCCAAATTACTTCGTAGCCAATCCAATCACTTAAACCAGTAGGGTTGTTTCCATAATTTCATATGGTTTTCTCAATTTGATAGCCAGGATGAAGAATATCAAACTTGAAGAAATGGGGCAGTGGAGTGGGAATAGTAGCCCTGAGGAAGCAATGGAGCGATAACAAAACGATGACAAATTCGCTACGCGCGATAATTTCGCGATCGCGAAAAGTACTGTTCGCCGCGAAAATTTCAATTTCGCTATGCACCGTATTACCGGTATGATGGCAATTTTAAGCTATCATAGAGAATTTTAGCTATGATGCGAAAATCACTTTGTGCGAGATTTTACTTTGTTTTTTGTCAAAAGCGACCGTTTTGGTTTTTCTCATTTCTACCCTCACGTAATTATTCTATTTGGTTATTTGGTATTTCACATGTTTGTAAGGCTATAAGCCATTGTGGCTCTTGTTGACCCTAAGTTTTAATTTTTTGGAAGCGATTTACAGGCCCTATTTTTTTGCCCTCATTTCTCTTCTCTCTCCTTTCTCTCACTTTACCAGGTTTGCCAAACACCCTCCAGGCAGCAACTTTGGTGAGAAACAAATCCGCCCCCCTCCTTGAAGGAAAAGGCTACTTTGAGGGTGGAATCGAAGAACTTGTGGTTCCCTGTTTTCCATATGGCCGGAGTTTTGATATTTTGGTTTAATTTTAGCGCGAGTTTTAAACTTTTTGATGTACTTTCTTTGGCCAATACTTGGCAAGCAGGGTTTAGTGTATTCTTAGCTTTAGATACACTAATATCAAGTGGTGTCCTTCTGAGCCACGGTAGGTGTGAGGTTACCTTTTCATTATGCATCATCCTCTTTGATCAATACTTAGTAATCTTTAGGAGTTCAGTGGATGCCTTATGTGAATCCCACTTTGAGATTCATTGTTGCCCTTTCTGAGTCATTATAGAATTAGTCCAGAATGAATTTTCACTTTGAAGGGCAAATGCTAAACCTCAAATACTTTCTCCAAAGAAAATTATTAGGGTTTATTTAAAAGTTAAATAAGAAGATCGGTTCGAGGAGATGACTATATGGCCATCCTCCCCAACGTGAAATGAACACAGGACATCTCGGTTAGCCTAGGATCTTAACCGTTATTGTGCTTCAAGGAGTTCTTTTTATATTTTTATTTCACCTATTTTCCAGTTTACCAAACCATCAAACTCCCTGTTTTACCCAGTAACAAAATCCAAATTTAATTCTACCGTTTTGACTTACTTAAATATTTGTCTGAAGAAAACCCATGTATTGAGCCACAGACCACTATCTTTGCGATAGCTTGACTACGGCGTGGGAGAATATAGGACACAAATTTTGTTGATTCGGGATCACCTCTTTGTGAATCGGTTGTGAGTCAGTGTACCGCAGTGGTAAACCAGTTCTACCTGAAGAGCAAATGAAAGTCAGCAAAGACTATAGATCCTATAGCATATAAGTCAATGAGAGACCACCTGCCCTCTGGGAAGTGAGTGCACCTTCCTGCATCATACCACCTGCTAATGATGTGGCAGTGAGACCCTATCTGGTGCCCCTAGCTTCCCACTTTTCATGGAATGGAGAATGAAAATCCATATACGCATATCCGGGTTGAAGCTTGCACAACTTTAAAGAAAGGTGTGTATGACATGGACACCAGCAAGGCGAAAGCATTCCTTTGACCTTTGAAGAATGACCCCGAGGTTGGCTCAGTTCATTTGAGGATGAGAACAATTTGAAATTAGGCGATCTTCAGCTAAATTTTTTGAAAGAAATTTTTCGGTACAACCAGACCAGTTTGAAAGAGGCAAAATCTACACTTACTCGGCCTAAATAGCGAAGTTTATCGGTGTTGGGAATTCATGGAGACCATCAGTGCATGTCCACACCATGGGTTTGATACGTGGATGCTGGTGAATCTTTTATATGATGGTATGTCTCCCAGGCCATGAATCAACTCACGGAAACCATGTGTGGAGGGACTTTCGAGCCGCAGGGCTAGATGATACTGGACTTTTGAACTATGTGGCGAAACCTCCAAGCATGGACGAGCGCGATCAGAAATTTGGAAAAATGAGGCCTTCAACCCACCAAAGGGGAGGCATTTATGCACTTTCCAAAGACATTGAGATGAAAGCAAAATTGACTACTTTGACCCGAAGGTTAGAGGAGCTTGAAATGAGAAATCAACATGAAGCTGCGGTGGATGAATTGCCTGCATCACCCGGCTTTGTTTTAATTGTCAATCAAGTAGCCATCTGAGAACCTTGTCAGTTTAACCAGTGAGGACTTAATCAGAAGCATGCCCACATCATATTCAGGTCCAAAATAAGCCACCTACAAATGTATATACTTCGACACCTATAACCCCAGTGGAGAATCATCAAGCCTCTCATGAGGCGAGAGCCTCTATATGCTCCCGAGGGCCTGGCAATTCTGTTTAGCTCCACCTCTAAGCCAAAAGCAGACCTCCACCTTCTTCTCCTGTTGACGGGGTGTCTGAGATTTAAGCAAGGTTGTGGTACCTTTTGGAAGGAACAAAGGTGTTGGGTGACTCCAAACTAATCAGAAATTCAAGCAGTGAGGCTAAATATGAATTAGCCCGACATGCATTACAGAGATCGACAAAATGAAGCCCAGCTTGCAGAATTTCATTTCTAGGTTATTCTAACGATGTGAGTCTGAGAAAAAATTCCTCGGACTAGAGCCATAGGGAGATGCATGAGATAGGCTGCATATGTCTGTCACAAGAATCGATGAGTCAAGGCAGTATTAACTTTGAAATTAGTGGGCCAGGACAGGATCAAGGAACTAGCCGAAAGCTCTGATGGGTGAACCACGGAGGAAGAACATGACGAGGGGAAGAGGTGGAAACACGATTAGTACCTCCTTTCCCACGAGGCACTTTGAAAAGGAAAGAATTGGAACATATATGGCCAGTGAAGATTAACATTTCCTGCTACCCGATGTAAGTCAAGCAGAATACACATTATTACAAAAATTTTGAAGGATTCTGCGCAGGTGAAAGAGGCACAATGTGAATAAAGGCCTTTTTGACCGGGCAAGTGGTACCATCATTAAGTGCAAGACCATGCAAAGTAGCAGATCGGGTGTTCTGATCTGTGAACATAGGCGCGGCGCGGCTGTGGAAGGCATTGCTAGATTTGGGGCAGTGTAAATCTTTTCATACTCGATGAGTTAAGGCGAAGTTAAACCAGCCACTATCACATTGTCTCTAGCTGATAGGTCCATCAAAATACCAAAGGGGACAGTTGAGGATGTTTTGATTCAGGTGGACAAATTCTACTATCCAGTGGATTTGTAGTGCCCAAATCACAAAGATCAATCGCGATGAGGGGCTAATCATGTGCCAATCATCATGGGAAGGCCATTTTTGGCCACTTCCAATGCGATCATCAATTATTGAAATGGGATTATTCTCACAACTCACCTTTTGGGAGACTATGACTTTGGAACTCAATATCTTCCACTTGAGTAAAGCATTTACCTTGGTGGAGGATGACTATGAAAGAAGTGCGCATAATAGATACAATTCTTAAAGAATAGGCTAATGACGTAAGTGCAGATGTGCTAGCCCGAGAAGTTATGGGGTGCCTTTTGCCTTGGCAAGTGAACCTCGATGCATGAGCACTTTGGGTGTAGGGGTGTTGGAAGAAAAAGTGTGCAGCACAGTGAAGCTAGAGAAGAGGAAAAGGAACCTCCACTTGGTTGGATCTCAGCCCCTTCACATTGGAATTAGTAATACATTTTGAAGAAAACAGCGGTCATCCGGTTGTCCTCCGTCAGCTTGCTAACCACTCCTGAGGAAGACAATCTTTGCACCTCAGAATGAGACTCATGACTTTGGGGTGGAAAATTTCCGATTTAAAGCCTTCCCGGCCAACCGTTTTACATCACATTTATTTAGAGAAGAGTCAAAAACATTGGCGACCACATGGAGATTCAGTCCTCACATACGGAGGTAGTTCGCGTGAAGTCCTGAAGGTTCTTTGCAATGGTATCATTTACCCCATATCATTAGCACTTGGGTAAAGCCCAACCCGGTGGTCCCGAGAGTCGGGGGTGACCACTATAAAAAATGAAAAGCGAAGTTTTCTGCATGCCACCATGGTTGGAGGGTATGCATAGATCTGGGAGGCTAAATCTGTGAGTAACAGAAAGATCACTTCCCAGCTACCCCCTTCATTGATCGGCTTCTTTAGAGTTTACGGGCACCCATTCTTGCTTTTGGATGAAGTAGGTACTTCCAGGATAGAATCGCGCAGAGAAGATCAAGAAAAGACCACCTTTACTTGTACATTTGGAACTTATGCTTACAGGGAGGATGCCTTTTTTGGGTAACACAATTTACACCTTCAGAGATATATGCTTAGTATATTCGATGATATGGTGGGCACATAACTGGAGGTATACATGGATGGCCTCTGCGTATGCGGAGGTGACTTGAAGAATGTCGACTAATTTTGAAGTATCTGTGGGGTGCATGGCTCAACCTAGTGCTGGCAGGAAATGCCATTTATGGTGAACCAAGGGATTGTACTGGGGCATGTCATTTTGTGAGAATAGAAGTTGAAAAATGGCTGAACTTATTTCCAAAGCGCCTTCTCCAACAAATGTAAACAGCTAGGCAATTCCTTGTATACGGCCTTTTCGAGGATATTTAACAAAGTTTTTCAGTGCTAAGCCGCTTTGCTCAGCTGCTTTCGAGGAAAGATGCTAAATTTGCTTGGGAAAGATTGTCGGAAAGGGGGAACTTAACTTCCCCGGGGGAGGTTGAGGTTGTTTGACCCTTTGCGCAATAGTAAGGAGCACCCAATTGGCGATTGCCTTTTGAGGTGATGTGTGAATTACGTGATCTTGCTATTGGAGCAGTTCTTAGACAAAGAGAAGGTGGAAAAGCTTATGGAGTCTATTATGCAAGCAAAACCTTGAATAAAGCACAAAGGAACTACACTACTACAGAGAAAGAATTGTTGGCAGTGGTCTATGCCTTAGACAAATTTCGAGCATACTTGGTTGGGTCTGATATAGTCATTTTTACAGATCATTCTGCTTTTAAATATCTCCTAATTAAGAAAAACAAAATGCTAAAGTAGGGAACTTATCGAGTGGGTTCTTTGCTTGAATTTAATTTGCAGTGCAAGGTCAAAAAAGGGGTAGAGAATGTTGTGGTAGACCATCTTTCTCTAGATTAACCATAGCCCCGGCCTCATAGCCCCCAATCAATGATAGACTACGAAGAGTCTCTAATGCGGGTTGAATGCTCCACTGTTGCTCTCCATTGCCAGAATTTCATAACAAGCGGGAGACATTTCAACTGATTGGAAATAACAAGATCTTCAAAAGTATTTCTTAGCGAAGATCATTCTATTGCTAGGGAAGAACCTTTCTTGTTTAAATACTGTACAAATCAGATAGTGAAGTGTGTGCACGAAGAGCAAATTCTAAGCCTTTGCCGCTGAAAGTCTGTGAGTGGTCACTTTGCTTCCCGAAGAAGCAGCGATGAAGGTGTTAGGGTTTTGGTTTCTACGCCTATTTTAAAGCTCACAAAATGTGCCGAGTATGTGATAGATGCCAAAGGCTCGAAAAATTGTCTCGCCGTCATATGATGCCCCTAAACCCAATTTTAGTAGTCGAGCTATTTGATGTTTGGGGCACCGATTTCATGGACCTCCCCCGTCTCTTACTAAGGCGCCCTTGTAATGGTGGGGGTAGACTATGTATCTAAATGGAACAGGCAATCCCTGCCAAAACCAATGACCAGGGTGGTGCTCAGAGTGTGAACATCTTCCGGGTTTGGGAATTTACCAAAAAGCCATTATTAGTGATGGGGTTCACACTTACTGTAACAAACCTTCCAGAAAACCTCATGGCTAAATATGGTGTTAAGCAGAGTGGCTGCCCCTTACCATCACTCAAACTAAGTGGTCAGTGAGCTTGCCAATAGGGAGATAAGCCATTCTAATGAAGGTGGTGAACAACCATAGCAGAAAAAGATTGGTCCCTCAGGTACTTGATTCCTTGTGGGCATAGAGACGGCTTTAGCTTGATTCTTGAATGTCCCGCATCTGGTTTGGTCTATAGTAAAGTAGTGCCATCTTCAATGCGATAAAGATATTCAGCATGGTAGACAATCAGCCAGACATAGTTTAAGTAGGGCCGAGCTCAAGATTCCTTGATCTCGATGAGTTGGAGGAATACGAGTAATCCTACTTGAACTTCGGTACAAAGGAAAATTCGAAAAAAATGGCGATCAGATGATAACTTGCAGAATTTCAAGGGGGACTAATTCTATCACATGACTCCAAACTCCACCTTTTTCCGGGCAAACTCAAATCCAGATGGGTTGGACGCTCATCATTCATCGGAGCATACCTGGTAGCTCGGTAAGATTTGCCTCGACCAAAGGATAATGAGTGTTCAGGTTAACGAAGGAAACGATCGAAGCCCTATGTTATGCCAGCTCCGTAGAAGAGGAGGAATTTCCTCCTTGATCCTCCATAATGAACATTCCGACCACTAAAATTTGGTTTGGTCTCAACGAGAGACAAGCTATGACTAAAATTTTGATTTCTTTTTGGTCAATTTAAAATTTATTTTCTTTTTAGTATTTTTATTTAATTTAGTTGTATTTAAACCTTCTTTGAAATCATGGAGTTTAATATATTATTTTATTTTTATTCTTTTTATTTTATTTTATTTATATATATTTTTTTATTTTGGATATATGATGGTGTCGAACTTTCAAATTCGCTATAATAGCGAAATTTTTTGCCCTCTTGCTCTTCGACTACAGGGACCTTTCAATTAACTTGAATGCTCTATAAAAATACAACCCCCATTCCTAATCACAATGAGCCGCCTTCTACTGCTTTGCACTTTTGCACTTCTCCCTGCCCTTGAGCCATGCACTTACTGGTCATACGTGAAATGACCATCCGGCCTGGCCGCACTAAGCGAGTCACGACGGAGTCCCACAATCCACCGCATGCATTTGCCTTGTGCTGCCATTTGTAGCGCTCCCACCTCCTCCCAGCCTTAGATCATCGAATTAAGCCCTGTAGTCCTGTGGTCTTGGTAGAACTGAGCATTGTCATTCATTGCCACTTCAACTTTCACCTTAGCGGTTCTTTGGTGTCTGGAGGGAATGATCGATCAAGCCTAAGGGGTCAAACTAGTACCCTAACTAGAGATGTGTTGGCTTGTCCAAGGCTTTGTTGGCCTCTCATGTTTCCGGGATAAAGAGGCTGCTGCATTGATAAGATGTATGATGCAGAGCCGGCCTCTGTTGTTATTCCGGAAGGCTCGGTTGACCCCATCCGGTAATATCTTTTTCGGGTGGGACCTCATCCCCCTTCTCCTGTTAATTGTGACCACCCGGAGGGCCGCCTGCGGCGGGCTCGGACATCTGGCGAAGTCTTCCGTGTTCTCTTGAGCCTTCCTCCTCGGATACCAGGTTGTCGCCTCGATTCATCCCGGCAGGACCGGAATCCGATGTTTAAATGCCGATCCGATACCAGGGAACGTGAATTGTCTTGCCAAGGACTTTCCCGGAGAGTCCTACTATGATGCTCTGCCTTGTGACGAACATGGATTAGAGGGTGTGGGTGGTCGGAGAACAACTATTTCTTTGCATCGTTTACACTCGTCTCTCCGCCGGTTTTATCCGGGTGGTACCAGGTTTATCGCCTATGACATCCCGGGGGTATAAATAAGATCGCGACGGTTCGGCATAGATAGTGCGTCAGTTACGAGCCTCGGACATCCCACTTTGCTGCTGACCTGCGATAGTTATGAAACTCCACGAGTTATCGGCGGTGGCGCCGACATCGCTTAGAAATGATTCGCTCTCTCTCGAGATACTACGGCCGGATCTGCACTTTTAGCGGCAACTTCGCCGCGGATGCTTCTCACTGGACCACGTACTTGGCCCAATCGCCCCCTTGCAGCACTATTTACAAGCGTAGATGGCTATTCTCGAGGCTGCGCTGCCGGGATCTCAGGGGTTTTGGTTCAATCGGTAGAGCATCGCGACAACATTTCTACACTTGGGAAAGTCACTTGTAGGACTGGCTCAGGCGGGGAGGCTATTCCGCTGTGATCTTTGGGGTTGCTCTTCTTACATATTAGAGCATCTTGGGTTCTGGAGCCACGTGTTGAGCGTCGGCCAGAGTTGTCTGGATCTTATCCGTGGCGGACCCTATCTATGCCGCTCTTTTCTTGCGCCGACGAGGAGGGAGTCGTAGATGATTATACGAAGGGGACCTTCTTAGGGTGGCGACATATCAGGTTCACATGCATCCCCTTGGTTCTCCCTGCTGCCCCCACGCTCCTCCACGGGGCTAACGGGGCCCATCCTCCCACATCACGACAGCCATCTGAGCACCTCACTGTCACTTAAGGGATTGCTGGCTGTTTTGAATCTTTCAGCCCTTTACTCTAACCTTCACGCATCTTGCGGCTTCTTAGACAACATTGGTTGGCGACGGATGGCTCGGCCGGGGTCACTCTACTTTGAGTCAAGCTATTATTCGTGAATCTGAGCCACACAGGTCTCCACAATTATAGTGATAGCCTATACAGCCCCTTCTCATGACCCGGTGTTTCATTCCGCTTGTGACCTGCGTTGGATATGTTGGCGACCGCCGCGGTAGCTTGAATCCACGCATCTACACACGAGGATTAGGTGGTCGCACTTCCTTCTCTAGCTTTCCTATCCCTAACCCATGAGGACACAGTTATACTTTGGTTGGGGGGGAGAGTTAAGTGTCGGAGTGGCATTCTTACTTTTTGTTTTGTTTATACTTGTTGTTTTAGTTTATCAACTACCTCTTGTCTTGTATCATGTTGTTTTTACTTGTACCAGTATTAGCCAATAGTAAGGCGGTGTTTATTTTACAATTTAGCTATATGTATAATTTCAGCTAACAAATAAGCTTGTACTAGCCCTTTTAGTTATATTAAAAACTTTATAAGCGATGTTACATTTTCTACTTTTGCACCCACATTTTTAATTTTTTACTTAACTTTTAGTATATGCATAATGTTTAGCCTTGGAACTGTGTTGAACTTAAAGCCTTTCTAAAATTCATCCAGTTGGAGGGTCCTATGCAGAGTTGAGTGGTTGACTAGTCAAATTACAGTTTGTGTTACCCTCTTCTTCCGCCTTTGGCTTGCCACACACTTAGCACGTTGGTCTCGATGATGAGTACAGAAACGACTGGCACAAAACCCCCTCTTCTGTTCTGGCATACCTAGTGTGGATTTACTCCCTGAATAGGTTGTGGACCCCATAGTCAGAAGGCGATGTGTCTTCCAAAATAAAGAGAAAAAAAGAAAAAAGTGAAAAGAAAATGGGTGAATAAATTTAGCTTTTGCCTTGAAACTGATCCACGATCCGAGGGTATATGGTGAAAGCCTTTAAAGCTGGTGCTAAATGGCGGTTGAAGTCATGACTTTGTGTTCGCTACAAAGGGTGGATGGGTGGAGTTTAGCAGTTGTTGTAGGTGCTGGATTGAAATCATTCGGTCAGGGGTGAAACCTATAGAATTTGTGAATTGAAAGATCCTCATGGCGATGCTACACTAAACCTACTTGGTTGGGGTAGTGGTTAATCCGTTACGGGACTTTGGTGAAGTCGGAACCCTCGGCGTTGCACCACAGCATAAAAGATTGTGTAATAAGGGCCTGAGTCCTGATCTCTACTTTAGGTTGTTAGCATACAGGAGTTATGGAAATTAAGCTCGGTTGGGGGGGGGGAGGCGTGTTCGTAGTTTATGGTGAGACCTGATCAAACAAACCGTAGCTTTTTGTAGAAGAGCCTGGTTCATGCCTCGATGAAGGCTTGTTGGTGGAGTCAACCGCGGTATAGTTTTCATTTCTTTCGAGATGGTTTTTAACCCAGGTTTTAGTGATACTCGCCAGCGGGTTGTGCATTACTTTTACAAACCTTTTGACCTCACATGTTTTGTTCTGCTACTTGTGATTATTTATGGCATTGCTCACGGGACTAGAAATGTGTCCAGAGTTTGGGGGATGTGATTAGTACCCAGTGCTATTTTAGACCCTATTTAAGATCGGTTCTAAGTATTTTTGTGCACTAATCTCTCTCAGTCGCTCAATTAAACATCAGTAGGTCCCTTTAGTCTGTGATTGTATTTCGAGGAGCTGCATTTGTGGTAGTTTTGCGGGTTTCCATAAACCTATCCTGCATATCAAGCTAAACATCTGAGATTGGCCCATTACTACCAAAGTTTATATAAGTTATATTTGATTACATCAAGCCGTGAATGAAGAAATTGAAGATAAAACAAGTTGGATCCAGGCTGGAATATGCAGGATGCATGCAGAGAAGCTGGGGAAATTTTGCAAGAATAGCGAAATTTTCGCTAGAATAGCGAAATTTTCGCAATAATAGCGAAATTTTCGCTATCTATGGAAATTTACTACATAGCCAGTTTTATTTGCTGCTATGAATTTCGCTACATGGCTAAATTACCGCAATAACTCTTCAATTTCTTGCCAAGAATAGCTGGTACAGCTATGTGTCTAATCTTCGCTACATAGCGAAATTTTCACCTATAGCGAAATGTTATGCTTCATGTTTTTGTGTACAAACGTAAATTTTTGGTTTTCATCTCAACTTCCCCTCACTTTGTAATTGGCACTATTTAGGATAGATTGAATGTTTTCACCTTTTGTATGAGATTATATAAATATCTTATGAAGACAATTTGCAACCTAACTATTCACGGCATTTTCCATGCAGACTGTTTTGGCTTCACATTTTCTCTCTTCTTTCTCTCACTTTCTAGGCAACCCAAACACACCTTTGGATGTGAAACTCAAGGATGTTTGGCCTAAAGCCTCTAAACCTTGAAGAGGAGGGTTATAGGTTGGTTTGATGAGGTTTGCGGGTGATCCTCTTGTTTTTCACGAGAGCGATTCTTTTGGGTATTTATCTTTCCAGGCTTTAAAACTAGGTTTAAAAGCTATTTGATCTTACTTTCTTGGTAATGTTGTAGCTTGCAGGTTAGTGTATTCTTAACGTTAGATACACTAACATCCATTAAATTGTCATTTATGAACCATCAGGTAGGTTAAATGATAGATTTCAAGCTACGAAGCAGTTAATGCCATTAAATGCTATGGTTAAAAAGCTACTAAAGGGTTAGTTTTTAAAGTTAAGCAAAGATCCGGTTTGGAAATGACTATAGGTCATTTACCTAGTGGAGAAATAACACGGACACCTTAACAGCCTATCATACCAAACTAATTATTTAACAGAGATATTCTGCTTTACATTTATTTCGAATTACCTTCAATTAGCATATTGACAACAACCACACTTTTATATAAATCCAAAATCCAAACAAACCTCACCATTTTGTGAATCATTATGCAATCATTTGTAAGATGAAAGCCACGATCCCGATGTTGATCTGTTGCTTGTCTTTGCGATGAACTCGATGGGAGAAATTAGGTATAAATTTTCTTGATTAGACTATTGCGACGAATCATGGGGCGTGTGTTATTACCATCTTCCCTTATCAAAGATGAAGGTCATACAGAGGGAGCTCTGTTATCGGGATATAGTCTAATAGAGATGTTGACACTTCTACGACGTGTCTGAAGCCAGGTGGGGATAGCCTTACCACATTTGACCCGGGTTTAATTTGTTCGGAGTTTAGGTTGCTCGGTTTAGAGATGGCACGAGACCTAGTGCCTATGTCTTTGATCAACTATACAACACTTTGGTACTTGAATGGTGAGGCATGTCTATGCACAGCCCAGGGTTGGGTCGCCACCAGTGAGGTTGCAGCGAGTTTACTTTATGGTTGATGCATGACATACCCTGGGGTTAGGTTACCATATAGAGACGATGCCGTCATGAAAGCGTGGCTGCTTCAGGGCGAGTGAGGTCGCTGTTTCTTTGTTCATTCGATTATTCCTTAACATTATGTCTTCCGGTTGGCGGCCCGCGTAGAAGACAGGCCATGCGCGCAGAGTACTAATCATACTTTAAAAACCGAGATGGATCCAAGGCGTCAGCGGGGCCACAGAGACATATACGTTTTAGTTGAGACCTCTTAGGCACGATGCCATGATGGTTGCACCGCATCTTAGAGTTGAAGGCTAGTATGTTTTTCTATGTATTCCCAGGGAGATGTCCTTGACTATGACCTGCCCTGTGGTTGGGGTGTCACACCCCCGATCCCGCTCCGACCCGATGGGCGAGTCCGAACCGATTTCGGGGTGCGAAACCATATACTGGGACTCCTTATTTTTATAACCAACAATCATTTACAATTAAAAAGGAACTACCCACCGGGTAAAATTAATATTAAAATTTATTCACATTACTAAGTCCCATTTCTTATGCAAATACACATATATATACATATCTAATACAAACATCGAGGAGATCGCCGGAGCAGTCTTGGTGAGCACCTATCTACGGGATATTGTGCTAGCGGTGTGGAATGTCACCATCCACTCTTTAACTCCTCTTGGTACCTACGGATTGACACGGAGTAACTAAGCTTTAACAGTGAGGTTATATAGACAATATGACCAATAATATAATCGTTGTCCTTGTCTTTTACATTTACTTTTAACATGCAAATAATGTCTATTCTTATTTGACTTCTAACTCATCTCATATTATACATGTAGATTTCTTCTTTTCGGTCCTTATCTTTCTTGTTCCTTATTACTTCCTTTGTGTCTATGTATTTCTGAGGGTTGTAACTCATATCTACTACATGTATGATAGATCCAAAACATATCCAAAGTAAACTTATACGTATACAATGACGAATTCGAGAACAAAATCAAATGCTATTAATTTCATCTGGTTCAAATCGGACTAATATCAATACGTATTAGACTCTTCTCAGCATCTGGCCCAGAAGCCCTTAATCAGCTGCAAATTTACATTTCGTGATGGGATGCCCGTTAAATCATTTTAGTTTCGTTTTATTAATTTTCATTTTCAAAGTCTTCGACCGGAATCCCTATGACCGATTAGGCGGATCCAAGGCTGGGCAGTTTACTCAGAAGCGATTATCAGTCGAAACATTTATCTCATTTTATTAAATTTTTTGTTTTTAAAAAGTGTTATGTGACCAGAATCTGGCTTGGCCCGGAACAGGCGGATCAAGCTGGAGCCGGTTTACTCACATTTTCAGTCTCCAAAACATGTTGTTTATGTTCTTCTATTTCAGAACCTTTTTAGTGTCAGCACTTCTTTTCGGGCAATCCCATAAACACTTATAATTTCAAAAGACCATTATTATTACATTCAACAAAATACATTTAAGATGATGCCTTTTACTATGTCCGTGTAATGTAAAAGATACTTATACAAAATACTTTAATACCATCGTTTTTCTATTTTTCGGTTTGTGATTCCACATATAGCTATAAATTAGAGCATCCCACGACATATTGATTAGTGAATCACGCACGTTGTCATTCAGTAATGTGCAGATTTCATTCAATATTACTGCGTCACATATGACTATAGATTCGACATTCACGACCAGATTCGATGGGCGATCATCGCGTACGGTAATTCATTAGCAATCTTGATTTACATGTTCAATTATTCTTAGTCTCATATGGCTATGAAATTAGGCATTCCGCGGCCAGTTCGGTTGGTGAATCCTGTCGCATGCGTCATTCATTAGCAATGTGATTTGTATTCAATTATTATAGTCTCACATATGGCTATGAAGTGACATTCCGTAGATTCAGTTGGTGAATCTACCATCTGTCTGTCATTCGTAGCAATGTGATTCGCGTGAACCATCTGGTTACCTTCTGGCCAATTGGTTCGTGAATCCGTCATGTCGGTCATTAATAATGTTTCGTCAATTTACTTTTATCACGATAATTTCTCTTCGTTCAAATACATGCACACATGCATAAAACAATGAACATTTCTGAATAACAATCATTTCAAATCATATATATATATATATTTCCACGATTAACATTCTATGATCTTAATCACATTTCAATTCTAATATCACCTTACGTATTATCTTTTCAAAGATATACGCAGTATATGCATATTTCATATATATTACACTTATTCATTCCGCATTATACACTATTTCTATGACCTATTTCCTTCACGTGTTCATTCCGTATACTCATTCATATACACTCAGTCATAAATTCATTGGCGTATATACTCATTCATACCTTCTTATTCATGAATTGCTCATTCACATATTCCATCACGTATACTCCCATTCCTTATACCCATTTACGTATATGTTTCATTTATTTATCATTTCTGGTTATATGTGATAATAATCATATATCCTTTATTATGTTCATGACATATTGCCTCTCATGTTCACAATCATGTTTCAATTGTTTTCATTTCATTTCCATAATCATTTTCTTTCATGAACACATCTACACATTTTCATTTCTACTTTCCTTGTTGTACTATTCATATGGCACTTCATATTCTTAATGAAGTATGATGTCTAAGATCACACGCATTCATATATTCTCATTCTTTTATGGATCTAGTTTATGGGGTGAATCAATCTATCGGATCATCAAATTAAAAGTTATAATTTCACCAAACGAGTCAGTTTACCAGATTACACTAGAACAGATTGTATTACTGTGGAGCACTAAGGGTTCTAACTTTATATTTAGCACAAGGTCTTTGTACTCATTTAAAGCTAAAGGTTCCTAAGGGTTCTATTCCAATTGGAATCACCCAATTCGAACAGAAACTCAAGTTCACGTCAGAAACAACCCGGACTACTCTACTATTAAAGCTGGAACCAAATTTATCTTTGTGGCTTTTTAATTAGATATTTCGACCCCTTAGAATATAGGCTGACAATACTTTCTCTTTAAGTTTGGTTCTCCTTGAAGTCTATTTTACTTAGCCATGAATCCTCCAAATCGGATAAGAAATGGGCAAGTTATGGCCAAAATACGAAACTGGTCCAGAACAGGAAAGCGAGAACAAGTCCTACCGGTAGGACCAGACTCTCTAGGTAGGACTTTAACTTCAAAAAATGACCAGAATCGAAGTTCTACCGGTGGGACTGCTCTGGACTCTCCGAAAAGTGCCCAGATGTGTGTTTCTCACATTTTCCTTATGTTTCAACTCCAATCAACTCTATACCTCATGTGCTTTAAGACCACTTTAAATTCATCTTATGATCTCTTTTCTACTCAATTTATCATTTCTGTCCTTCTCTTATTTCCAAAGACCCTATTATGAATTTCTTCAAAAACCATTCTAATAATAGGTCTTAACCGCCACATACTAAATACACAAATTTATTAGGGTTTGTTCCTAGCCAACCCTTTTTCTTTGAATTAAACCGTAAATCCAACCTCGAGGAGGATTCCATGTTTCTTGTGCCTGACCAGAGTTTGTTAACCTAATTCCCAGCACATCTTGGTTGGATTAATCCTAACAAACCCTAGGTTGGGTACAACAAATAACCATTAACCAAAAACAAACAAAGGATCCATACTCAAGGTTAGTAGTTCCATACCTTGTTGGCTTGATCTATCTTCTTTACTCTCTTCCTCTTCTTCTTCTTCTTCTCTCTTTCTTTTTGCTCTTCTCTCTCTCACGGTTTTGATCCCAAAAATGAGACCAAATTAGGTCAACTTTAATCCCATATTTGCTAAGGCTATGTTTGGCATGAAGTAAAAATCCATTTTGCTTTAAGTTTCTATATAATTGCATCTTGGTCACAGAATTCTTCCCTTTGAAAATCAACATACATATTCTAGTTTTAACCTCATCTTTCTCTTTTCTGTTTCATATCCTTTTAATAATTACAATTGCCCCTTGTATCTTGTAAACTTTCCGGGTCCCTCATTTTATTTTTCCGAAAATTCATATTTAACTTTTGTATGCCTAAACAAGTCAAAACTACTGGGTATATTTCAGGATGTTATTACATGGGGATGATATTGATAAGATGAGCTCTATGATACTTACATAGACAGAGATGGACACAGTTAGCATAGGTCTATTATCTTTGATGCAACTCCACGTGAGCCCCATTATGCTTTTTATAATTTGGGGTTCTATATTGATGATTTTGAGGTTGCTAACACACATTGAATGCCTACGCTGATGCAATGGACATGATCGACACTGGCCACATTTTGGATGCAGCCCCACCTAGGCCCGGCTCTGTTTTGATATGTTTGGGATTTCTATGCTAGAGATAAATGATGATGATGGACTTGTTGCTACTGATATTATTCATAATACTATTTATGTTGAGGGAGCGTCTGACTCTATGGACCCACCTTTTCTTTGGCCTGTATTGGGTTTATCACTTTGATGATATTTCTGATGGTATGACCTTAGGTATTTTCGAAATTATTTGCCTGTGTCACAACATTTTCCTTTGATTACACCACCAGCACCGACAGCACATAAATGCGAATGATGTGGGAGACACATATGACCCACTAGGTGGCCAGTCAGAGTGTGATTCTGATACAAAGGACAAGAAAGTTACACCCATTACTGGTAGCACAGTGTTGATAGATTTTAGGACACCAGATCAGCCTAGGGAGATTAGGATTGGCTCTTCCCTATCTCCTGATAGAGAAGTAGATTGTTTGTCCTGCTCAGGTCATACTTGGATGTATTTGCATGGTCATATAAAGACATGTCGGGCCTTGACTCCTCTATAGTGCAACATCACCTGCTGCATTTCTACATATACTAGGCCAGTTCAAAATAAAATTGAGAGACTACCCACTCAGTGGAGTTTACCCAGGTTAAGGAAAGAGATTAAAAGCAACTCAGTGTTCTGGCTTCTGTGGTGGTTGGTATCTGGTGGATAGCTAATGTTGTCCCTGTTCCTAAAAAGAATGGCAAGGTTAGAGTCGTGTAGACTTTCGTGATCTGAAGAAAGCCAGTCCTAAGGATGATTTTCCCCTCCCACACATTGATATGTTGGTTGACAGCACTGTAGGACATTCGATGTTGTCCTTCATGGATGGATTTTCTGTGTATAATCAAATTATGATGGCTCCAAAGGATACGGAGAAGACTTCTTTCATTATTGAGTAGGGTGCTTACTGCTACCGGGTTATGCCATTTAGGTTGAAGAATGCAGGAGCCACTTATCAGAGAGCTACTACTACTCTGTTCCATGACATGATGCATAGAGATATCGAGGTATATGTGGCCGACATGATAGTGAAGTCCCGAGATAAGGCAGATCACTTAGCAACCTTATAGAGGTTCTTTGAGAGGTTCAAACGTTTCAGGCTGAGGTTGAACCCTAAAAGTCTTTAACTAGGGTAGCTTTTGGGGAAATTGTTGGGACATTTAGTGAGCGGGGTATAGAGTTGAGTCTAAAAATATCCAGTCATATAGGCATACTTGAGACTATGAGAATATGCGGAGGCTTTCTAGGCTAATTACAGTATATCAGTCGTTTCATTGCTAAACTGACAAACATATGTGAGTCTATCTTCCGTCTTCTAAGGAAGAACCAACCTACAATTTGGAATGATGATTGCCAGCGTGCTTTTGTGAAGATTAAGGAGTGTCTCCTTTGTCCTCCAATTTTAGTGCCTCCTATACCAAGGCCCTCTTTGCTTCTGAATTTGTCAGTTTCAGACATGGCCTTAGGATGTATGCTAGCTCAACTCAATGATTCAGGGAAGGAGCGAGCCATCTATTATCTGAGTAAGAGGTTGCTAGAATATAAGTTCAGATACACTATGATCGAGCGCTTCTGTTTGGCATTGGTTTAGGCCACTAGGATACTGAGACATTATGTGACAGAGTATTCCATACTTTCGTTCTCACGATTGGATCCGTTGAGGTATCTGTTTGATAGTACTACTAACAGAGTTTGATATTCAGTATGTCACACAAAAATCAATAAAGGGAAGTGTTGTTGCAAATCATTTGACTTATTTGCCTGTATCCGATGACAGACCGAGTGATGATGATTTCCCTGATGAGCAGTTTGTTTCCATAACCAGTATCATAGGATGGCGGTTGTACTTTGATGGTGATGCCAATCAGTCGGGGTTTGGCATTGGTATCCTATTGATATCACCTCAAGGTGATCATAATACCGTCGGTCCAGTTGACATTCTCTAATCTCATCATCAGTTTATTAGAATAATATAGTTAGTATGAGGCTTGCATTACAATTCGGTGCCATGATCTTGTACAGGATTCCAACTTTGTCATTAAGTAAACTCAGTATATTTGGAGGACTCGAGATGAGAAGTTGAAGCCCTACCATGCTTACTTGGATTTGTTGGTTGATAGGTTTGATGAGTTGAGATATACACATCTACCCATAGAAAAGAGTCAGTTTTTTGATGTGTTAGCCACCTTGCCTTCTGTAAATGAGATTCCTGCGTGAGTGACTGTACGGCCATTGTTGATCGAGACTAGGTCTGCACCAGCTTACTTTTGTTTGATTGGAGATATTGAGGATCAAGATGAGCTACCTTGGTACCACGATATTTATTAGTTTCTGTCATGCGACGCTACCTAGAGTCAATGTCGACCGAGATGAAGAGCATTAAGACATTTGGCCGCCATATTTGTTGTTTATTAGGATGCACTATATACTTTTTTTTTTTTTTCTGAATCAGCTCGATGGCATGTTGTTATTATGTTTTTAAACGTGCCTCTGATTTTGTGATGAGAGAGGGGTTCATGTATATGTGGAGTTGTGGCCCACACCTTGGGAGGTCATATGCTAGCAGTAAAATCATAAGGGGCCCAGCATACTTTGGTTGATCAAAGAGAGGCGGATTATTTGCCAATTTGTGCAGAGATAATCAGAAGTGTCGGATGCACCAGGACTTGATACACATGCCACCTTCTGAGTTACGTGGACTCATCTGGCCATTTTCGATGTAAATTATTGATATATTAGGAAGATCATGAGTCTTCCAATGGGCATCACGTACATTTAGTTGCCGTGGCTATTCACTAAGTGGGTGGAAGTAGCTTCCTATGTTAGATTGATAGTGGCTAGGGTGCCCAAATTCATCAGATCTCACATTATTTGTCGATATGGGCTCCCTCCCGAGCTGATTTCTCATAGAGGGGTGCATTTCAGGGGCAAGGTGGACACGTTGATTCAGGAGTATGGAATTCAGCATCACAGATTGTCTACGTATAGGCCACAAACTAATGGGACAGTTGAGGTAGTGAATAAGAATATCAAGAGGATTTTTAGAAAATGAGGTGAAGACTTCTCGGGGTTAATTCGACTCCTTTAGCGTTATGGGCTTATCGTTTCATCTTTTTGTACCACTGGGCTACCCCGTATTCTTTGGTGCCTGGTATGGAGCGATGCTACTATTGAGATTGAGATAGGATCTTTAATAGTAGCACTAGAGCAGTAGATATCTAAGGCCAAGTGGACCCGGTCGTTGCGATCAGAACCCCAGCGCCTTTTGGTGAGAGGAGATTGAGGGCATGAATCATGTTCAGGCCTATCGGGAGGAAGATGACCGTGCATTCCAGAAAAAGGGCAAAGCCTAGGAAGTTTAAAAGCGACTGATCTTGAAAGTCCTAAAGAGGGTTGATCCCATCGACCCCACAAGGTAAGTTTAGACCGACTTGGAGTGAGCCGATATATTCGAGGTGGCGCCGAGATAAAAGCGGCCACAAGCTAACAGGACCTAGGCGAATTCAGTTCATGGAGCCAATCAATGTGGATAGGATTGAAGAAGTTTTATCACGTGGATCATGGTGGTGGTGGCCATCGCCCAGTATACGCATATTCCTATTACACACCCGGCCACAGTGATGTACCATCCTATTGCTAGCCCGCCCCAGACCCTAACATTGATTTATTATGGCTTTTTTATTCAACGCGCATACCTTTTCTAACTTTGGGTTGAGGCTTGCCTAGTGTGAACAATATTTATTAATTGGATCTGTGAAGGCATTGTGAGCATTGTGTCATTCTTCGTTCTTTTTTGCATCATTAACTGTTTCTTTCTTCTCCATTTTGCATCTTCACTGCACCATGGAGTTTTGTTTCTATCATGTTTCTTTCATACCAGTACCATACGTGATGATGACTGGCTCTTATTACCAGAGAATTATAGGTTAAGGTGTCACACCCTTCGATTTTACTTTATGGTTTGATCTAAGAGTCTTAGTTTGAGGGGACCATTTGGGTTTGGGATTTGAGGTTCATTGGTTAGATTGTGCTAGTGTGGCATTCATCTTACTTTGTTGGTTGTTCGACGCAAAAAAAAAAAAAAAAAAGAAAAAAAAGAAAAAAAAGAAAAAAAAAAGGAAAAAAATGAAGAAAAAAAAAAAAAAAAAAAAAAAAAAGAGTTACGCTCATTCGGTATTCGCTTCATTGGTATCTAGGATTAGCATGATTTTCTGACGGTATTATGGCTTGATCATCAGAGGTAATTTTTTATTAAGGGACTTATTTTTCTTCTAAAAGGCGGGTGAGAGCATTGTATGATCCTTTTCTCACCATGGATCTGGGAAACACATTGGGAGTGAGGTTTGGGTTTCTTTGGTATCCTGGATCATTGTCTCGTGCCATTCCATCTTTTAGTGACATGCCTCCAATTGGCATCCTCGAATGAGTGGTTTGTCATCATCCTCATTCTGCTACACTTATCCCACCTTGTTTCCCCTGCAGCTAACACATCCCTTTTCATTTCTTCTATCACCTCTTCGATCGTCGTCTCGCTTCTGAATGATGTGTCTTTAGCAGGTCATACATCACTTTTGCTTTAGCATTGTTCACTTATGTGTTTAAGTGCGAGTCGCTTTTTCTCACATGATTCCGGCGACGGCATTGCGCACACAAGGGTTTGGCATTATCTATTAGGTGGCCCGGGCGCTGTTTCCCATCATTTCATTCACCTTTCACCCAGCCTCGTTCTGGTCGGTGTGAGCCACCCCTAAGGCCATGAGATCACGTGTTTGCTTAGTGCATTTTATATGGGCGAGGTTCCGTCTGCCGATTAAATGCGGAATGTCGATTAGTCTCTATTCTTGGGAATGTCGAGGTAGGTCCATGATCAAATACATATGATACAAGTGGGACCATTGATGAGTACCTGGCGATGCTTTGACACGTTTGCTGAGGGCATACCTGTCTTTCATGATAGCTTTAAGCTCTTACACATGTACACAAATGGTCTGTTTCGCTAAAGGCGTTTTGGACGCCCGAGTTTGAAGTAAGCCCCTTATTTAGCTTAGTTTCTTCATATAATAGAGTTTTTTAAGAGGCGATCGGGATCGATTCCCGGTATTCATTGACCCGGTAGGATGTATACTAGGGCATTCCCAATTCCATTGTCTGTTCGCTCTATAAGCAGAGTTGGATTTCGATGAGTGTATTTCATAGGTTTCTGTCAAGGTATTTGAGCAGATGTACATATAGGGGCATACCCAGCGTTTGTTGGTGGATATTGGATGTTAGGGATAAGTGAGGGCTTTTCTCGGGGATGAATGTTGTAATATTTCAAGCACAACGACTTTGACTTTATGTGCAGTGGTGGGTTTCTAACATGGTATTGATGCCTTAGACTAGGGCATAGCCCTTTCTTTGCGCCTTTGGACACGTTTAATCCTTCCTTTTGTTTCGGGTTCTCTTGCATCGCACCCAGATTCGATCCCTTCATTTTGTTTCGGGTTCTCCCACATCTTGCCCGGATTCAATCCCTTTGTTTTGTTTCTGGTTCTCCGGCATCGCGCCCAGATTTGATCCCTTCATTTTGTTTCGGGTTCTCTGGCATTGCGCCTCGATTCGATCCCTTTTTTATTTCGGGCTCTCTGGCATCGTGCCCGGATTCAATCCTTTCAATTTGTTTCGAGTTCTCCGGCATGTTTTTCGGATTCGATCCATACAATTTTAAGGGTTCCCCGTGTGCCCAGGTCGATCCTTTCCTTTTGTTCCGGCATCGTGCCCAGATTCGATCCTTTCCTTTTGTTTCGGGTTCCTGGGCATCGTGCCCGGATTCGATCCCTTCCTTTTGTTTCGGGTTCTCCGGCTTTGTGCTCGGATTTTATTATCTTTTCTGGCATCGTGTCCTGATTTTGCTCATCTTGCTCGGCATCTTGTCCGAGCATCGCTTATCTTTTTCGGCATTACGTTCGGCTTTCATTATATTTTTCGGCGCCCGTCTTCAGCGAAGTATATATCTTACCGGCATCGTGTCCGACGCCGGCTTATCTTTTTGAAGCGCCGTGTCCGGATTTTCTAAATCTTCCTCAACATCGCCAGGCATCTCTTGCTCTTTTGGCATCACGTCCGACTTTCGTATCTTTTCGACGGCTGTGTATGGATTTTCTCATAGGTGTCCGACATCTTGCATCTTTTTCGGCATCACGTCCAGCTTCTGCTATCTTTTCGGGCGATGTCCGAGCATCTTATCTTTTTCGGCCTCGTCAGGCTCCATTATCTTTTTATCATGCAATTTTCCTCATCTTCGACATGGTGTCTGGCATCACTTATCTTTTTCGACATAGTCTAATTTTTCTTATCTGTGACGCTCGTGTTGGATTTTCTCATCTTCCTCGGCATCTTGTCGAAACGCCATATCTTTTAAACATTGAGGCTCGACTTTCATTATCTTTTCATTTCGTGTGGACGCCACCATCTTCCTCGGCATCGTGTTGTTCCGACGTCATTACTCATTTTTGGCATCACGTTGGACTTTCTCTATCTTCTGCTGGCATTATGCGGATCACTCATCTTCAGATTTCGTGCTTGAGTTTCTCTTAGTCCCTTCCCGATTTTAGCGACTCGGATTACATTAGCCTTAGGTACTAGGTAGGGGAAAAAAAGTGTTGATCATTTGGGTTACTTCACTAGAGTTCATTTCACTCTTGCATGGCTTATTGTACCCCGAAAAGTGCTATTTAAGCACTTTGCTATTGTTAGTTTGAGCACTTTTTGCGGCTGGTGATCCAATTAGCGATTGACTTGTCAAAGACTAAGTTATACTACTAATCACATTTATGGCAAATTTTGTAGTTTTCTCAAGCCAGTGATGTCAAGTTATTAGAATAAACTCAATCACCAAAATTAAGATATGACTTCCGAATCACGAGACTAAGCTGGAAAAAGAGAAGTTTAATGCGAGTGACACCGACAATTCGCAAGGACGAATTTTGCAACCTATGAAATTTCGCGGTCAATCTTAATTTTATTACCCAAAAAGTGCTATTTCGCACTCTGCTATTACGGGTTTTGAGCACTTTTTGTGTAGTAACCAGTCCAATTAACCCCGGTTGACTTGTCAAGGACCTAACTATACTATTAATCACATTTTATGGAAAATTTTGTAGTTTTTCTCAAACCATTGATCATCAAAGTTATTAGTCTGACTCAATCACGAAAATTCAAGTTGAACTCGAGAGAGTGCGGAGACATACGGGAAGAAGAAGGTACATGTAGAATGAAGCTTGCACCCTTGCAATTTCACAGGGTTGCGAATTTTCCTAGCCTGCGAATTTTCTGCTGCTATTTGTTGACTTTTTTAAGTCCGAATTTTGTTCTTCCCAAATTGTCCCCCATGTAATAGTGACTAACTCATACCTTTTTGTAATTTTGTTGCTGGGGTAGTATATAAGTCCCAAGGAACACTCTATAGAGGGGAGCTGGATCATTAATAAAGTTTTGGAAGGAAGCTTTCAGCAATTCCCGCTTTTTCTCATTTTCTTTCACTTTCTCTCATTTTCTCACTAGCCAAACACCCTCTGAGGATGACAACTCAGAGGATGAGTGGCTAGAAACCCTTCCTCCTTGAAGGAGAAGGTCACTGGGCAAAGGATCTAAGGCAAGCTAAGGGGTTTCATGGTTTTCACGCAAGTATTCACTGTTATTAATGCTCTTTCTTAAACTCTATGTTAGATCCCTTTGAGTCACCTTGAATGACCCGTATTTGATAATCTTTTTCGTGGATGCTTATTGCTAAGATCCTTGAGATTCGATGAATTAACATCTATTAGTCATTGGAAGGTGAGTCAAGGAGACTTGTTTTCCATTGTCTGAGACCACTAATGCTCAGTGAATGCCATTTTCAAAGGATTGTTATTCAGGGTCAGCTTTCATAGCTAAATGAAGAACCGGTTCAGAAGATGCCTATAGGTCATCCTCCCCAACGCAAGGAAAAGACCCGACAAACCCTCATTTGCCCTAGGAGCATAAGCCCAGTGACTTAACACTTCAAGGAATTCTCTTTTACATTTTAACTTATTTTATTTTCAATTTTCAACCATTACAACCCATTGTTTTTATGAAACTCTAAAATCCAAAATGATTTCACTAGTTTATCCTCAATATTAGCCATTTCCACGAAGACAACCCATCCCTGTGGACAATCCTAGAGCCACTATACTGCAGTAGCAATGCTACAACAGTAGGAGGTATTAGGTATAAATTTTGTTGATTCAGGATACCCCTACGGCATAACGAATCAATTGCCTGTACTTCAGCACCCACGATTCACTCGTTCATTCACTCTAATGAAGAGGGACATATTTGTAGACCCTCAATTTTGTCCCTCAAAACTTGCATTTATCCTATAGGTGTCACACTCACCTATCGTTCTCATATAGCACCATTAGGGCCCTTTTAGGCTTAGTCGGTCTCCGAACCTCGAGTGGGCTTGTATGTGGTCCATTGAGTGCGTATGTAGTTCACTTCAGAGTGTCATCGTGGCTTCTTTTTTTAGTTATTGGCATCGTACCATAGGAAGAAATTGCCCCCCCTTCACCGAGGTTTTAACGTGATTGAAGTTTATTGGAGTATTTCGAATTCGGAGCACTTGGGCTTGTTTCGATCATATCCCCTTCATACGAACCCGAAATCATGCACCGTTTCTTTTGTTGGATTCCCTACTCAATGAAGAATTCTCTGAAAATTTTGAGAATATTTTGTGCTTGGATCGACACTTGAGGCTGGCTCGGCCGGTTCAACGGATTCAGTTAGGACCATTATTCTAGTAGGTTCAAATTCGGAGCACCAAAATTTTTTTTTTTGTTATATCTCCCTCATCCGAACTCAAAATCATGCACTCTTTCTTTTGTTGGATTCCTTACTCTTTAAGGAAAATTCTGTAAATGAATCGTGTGCACGGAGGGTGGTTCGGAATTAACAAAATTTATAAACCTAATTCCTTCTATTGTTGTAGCATGGCTACTGCAGTATAATGGCTCCTAGGGTCGAGCCACCAGGGGATGGGTTTCTTCGCCTGAAATGATTTGCGGTTAAGTCCCGAAATGGTGAATTTGGTTTGGATTGAGGTTTTTGGTAAGCAGGTGGGTGTGTGCTTAGGCGAAAATGAAATGGAAATAAGAATATAAAGAAAATTCCTTGACGTCGGCTGCGGAGTTTGGGTTCAAGGTAGCTACCAAGGGATCCTCGGGCCCTTTTCCTCACGTTAGGGAGGATGACCTATAGTCATCTCCTGAACCGGTTCTTCATCTCGCTATAAAAACTAAACCCTAAATAAATATCTTTGAAAATTTGGTATTTGCTTCCTATTGGTGGTCTCGGACAGTGAATAACATCACCTTGACTCACTTTCCAACAGCTAATAAATGATAACTAATGAATATCACTGTATCTAACAATAAGTATACAATGAACCCTATAAGCTTTCCAAGCAACGGCCATTTAAAAGGTGAATCGAAGGGGATCAAACCCTAAAATTTGGAGAAAATAAAAACATCATTGAATCGCCTTTCAATAACCTGGAATGTGATAACTAACAAATGTCAATAGATCTAGCAATAAGTCAATGAACCCCGAAAGTTTATCAAATGCACCGATCATTCAAACGGCCGAAAGGGTTAAAGGCGTTTGAATGAAACAAATAGTAGAAAATACCACCGGTTAAAACATGGAAAACCCTCAGTTTTCCTTATATCCCCTGCCCAGTAGCCTTCCTCTTCAAGGAGAAAGAGGTTCTAGCCACTCATCCTTCGAGTTGTCATCCTCAGAGGGTGTTTGGCTAGTGAGAAAGGGAGAGAAAGTAACGGAAAATGAGAGAAAATAAGAAAGAGCGGGAACTACTGAAAGCTTCTGTTGCACATAATCTAATTCTCCCACTATGTAAGTGTGAGTGATGGATCAAAACATCAACACAAATTTATAACGTTTATTACCCGAAAGTTATTATCTAATCAGCAATAATACATGAAACATTTCTGTTATATTTCTTTGTAATTATCTTTTGATTAAAAGCGGTTTCCTTAAGAGTGGCTGAATTTCTTTACGGTTTTGATCCATGATTACGCAGAGTGGGCCGGTCGAACAAGTAATAAAGTGGATTTAAGTCCGGATATCGATCCCCACGAGATCTCGAAGTGCGAGATCAACTTCTGCGACTACTCAGGCTCATACTATTTGGTATGATAGAGCGATTGATAAATTCCTATGCAACCTTTAAAATAATAAAAGAATGAAAATATGTAAACTAAGAACAAAATGAACTAATGCTTAAACTAAAATAAAAAAAATTAAAGAAATAGACTGGTCAGTTAGCTTTTAAAGGGATGCATTGAAAATACAGCTATTGTGAAACATCAATTCCTGCAGATAACTCTGTAACTTTGCTTCATGAACCTCAGATTTCAAATCCGTCCAAGGAAGATGGTAATGCCATGTGGATTTCTCCTTAATGACACATTTCATCATCTAATCTTCCCTGTTTCTTTCGAAGGCAGTTAGATAACTACTTTTTAATCTGGTGCCTTGTTTGGGTATTTTCTTTTCGATACTTCATACCGAACATGGACTATAAACCTTAGCTTTAAGACATAGGCTAAGCATGGGTTTACACTATCTTTGGTTTCTCATCCTCAAAATTGGAGCAGATTCATTCTTTCCTTGATTAGATCCTTGGTAACACGGGATTGAACTTCTTTGTTCGAATCGGCGAACTCTGCTTTCGTTTAATTGATAAGTCATTATTTCGTTCTCGGTTTCAAGTGAGAAGGGTTATCGATTAAAATTCCACGAGCCACATTAGATCCCATTGGGTTCGCATACCCTTGAGAAATCATTCAATACTCTCAGGAATGCCTTCTACGTGTCACTCGAGGAGGGCCCACGGAAATCGAGCATGAAACAGATCCCATTACGGGTATAGGACAGCGATATTTGGATCGGATACAAAAAATAAACAAAACCCAGCAGCGGATTCAAGGTGAAATTTATTAGACTACGATAAATTTACGTAAGAAAGATAGAATTCTAACAAGGAAGTAAATTCAACGAAGGTGGGTTTCTAAATTACTTAATTACACTAACGGTGGCTCACGATCGGAAGAACTGCGCCATCGAGAAGCTGGAAGTTCGAATTCCAAAATTTGTTTGGACTTCAAACGAACCAGGCAGTAATTTGAAGAAAATATCATTACGCATTCGGCTTCAACTTGACAACTAACATCGGATGAAATTCAAATGCAACAATCTACTCTAAATCTAATCTAAAATAACAGCAAAATAAAGAAAAAAGCGAAGAAAATTAAAATACACGGGCCTTGGTACGCAGGACTTCTCTTTCCTGGCCATGAGAAATTTGCTTTCCTTGATGCGGCTGGCATTATTTATAGGGTTTGGAAGTTGGGCCCCTAACTGATGCACTTTGTTGTGGTTCAAAATCGCTGGCCCGTTTGGCATTCGCTGTCGCGACTCCATTTGTGTGTCGCGACCTTGACATGATGTCGCGACCTCTGCTCGCGTCGGCTTCCTTTGTGCAGCATGAGCTGTTTGATGTTGCGACTTCAATCCCTCGTCGCGACTTCACCTTTCGCATTGTGATCTCTTTTGAAATTCGCGACTTGATCATGCGTCAGCGACTTCGTTTTTAACGATTCGTGCGTAAGCGGAGACCTTTTATTTGGTCACGACTTGCCTTTATCACCCATTGGATCTGATATCACGATCGGCTAAATGACGTCGCGACCCTCTTTCGTTTTAATTGATGTCAGCGACCCTTTGAATATTGTCAGCGACTTCACCTTTGCAATATTGTGAGCTCTTTTTAGAGCGCGACTTCAATGTACGTCGCGACTTCAATGTTATGCTTATGAGCTCTTTTGATGTCACAGGAGCTTTTCTTTTTATTTGTGACTGTGCCCGACATCTCACGGGATTTGATGTCGCGACGGTAAATGATGTCGCGATCTCAGGTCTTTGCTAGCGATGTCGCGACTCTTGAAGGACATCAGACCTTAACTCTTTATGGCGATGTCGCGACAACGGTAGCGTCATGACCTTCTTTCTTTAATAGCGTCTTCGCGACCAGCGGCGATGTCGCGACCATAATACCTTGCGGTGATATCGCGACCAGCGAAGGGCGTCGCGACATCTTACAGTCGATGTTGGATGTCTCTATCTGTTCCTAGCTATCGACCTCTATGTTCAGTCTCTTTGAAATCTTTTGTCGCAACTTCTATTTAGTGTCACGACCTCTCCATGTCTCTTTGCCTGGCCTTCAGTGCATCGACCTCGAAGTGGTGTCGACATCATCTGCTTCTTCATTAATTCTTGGTGTCTGATTTGGAGTTTGTTCGCGACCTTGGTGTTATTCTTCATTCTTTATCGATATCGCGCTATCAAGTCCTTTCTTTCAAAATTAGTTGCGACTTCTTTTACTTAAGAAGGTTGTTCTTGTAGCTTTGAAAACAGCTCCTTATCGCGACCTCATGGTGTTATCACGACGTCATTTATCTCATTTTGGTGTCCACGGGCACCCGCCCGATGATGTCGCGACATGAACATCTTCGTTGTGAACTTTTAATCTTAGCGAGTCATTCTTTTGTCTCAACTTCATGCTTGGTCACGACTTAAACATTCCTCTTGATTTCTTCTTGAGGCCAAATTTGTTTTGTCGTGACTTGGAATTTGCTAGAAATTGTGCTTCCTATCGCGACTTAAATTCAGTTTGACTTGGTCTGGCTGCGGAGCTGATTTCTTATAATTTTGCTAAAAATTTGATTTTTATAACGTATTTTCTGCAAATTGGAATTTGAGTCAATCATCGATTTTGAGACAATTCATCATTATTCTCATTATAAACTCGAAGCGTTAAAAAATCTAATGAGTTTTTGGACTCATCAAATTCCCCAAACTTAAAATTTTGCTTGTCAGCGAAAAGAAAAGAATTGTTTGTCCCTCGAGCAATAAGCAAAATTTTGAGACAATTTTACGATTCATTCTGATCTTTCTCATTTCCCTCTTACGATGCGGAATCAAGAGATATCACTATTATTTCAAATCTCGGTTTCGATCACGAAAACGAGGCATAGTGTACTTATTCTGAAAATTTCTTGATAAACTAATGTATTTAAGCAGTTTATTTAACAAGTCTTGTACGTGTGTGTGTGCGAGGTCATCAATCCTTTTCATCTTGTATTGAATTAAGTTAATCTTACAGGAGTTTTTCTTAGGCTACATTTATGTCAAAAGTCCCATATGCTTGTTTTTCATGTTGATCTCCCGCTAGCTATAGGTAAATTCAACCGCTGAAATCAATGAGGTCTTTCAGGCTTGTAATGTTGGGCTTAGGTAATTGGGTAGATAATGGAAAAATTTAGGTTGTAAATTACCCAGTTTCCATCTTATCTCTACATTGTTGCCTCCAACTTTCTTCCTTTTTCATTTTTGTTCTTTCCTGATTCTCCTCAATCTTAGCCTGCTTCCTCCTTTTGAATTCTTTTTATGGAATCTCAACTTCCATATGTACTTGATTCAGGCAG
Source organism: Tetrastigma voinierianum (assembly GCA_016808115.1). Lineage (NCBI taxonomy): Eukaryota > Viridiplantae > Streptophyta > Magnoliopsida > Vitales > Vitaceae > Tetrastigma > Tetrastigma voinierianum. Next base: position 810,841 of record JAEQBH010000668.1, read on the forward strand.
ATTCCTTTGTTCTTTAACTCCTTTGCATTTATTTCTCTAAGATTTGGAATAGTGTAATGTTTTGTCTTCTTAGGCTTTCTATTACTCTTAGAGAACTTTGAAATTTAGCAACTCCCACGTACCAGTTGGCATTAGGGTGTTAGGTGTTAAAACACCCTACGAAGCTTAATTGTTCGAGGAAATAGACCGCGAGACGAAGCTTATTCCTTATTTCACTACCTTCTTTACTTCTTCAACCCCTTCTTGTCAAAATTTGGGAATATTATTCCCCAAACTGTTTCTTCCTTTATACTAGAAACTTTTAAATGTAGAAAGCTGGATAATTTGGGTTCTTTACTACGGAGTTTGTGCAAGGAAGGAGCATTTCGATTTTCAATTCTTTGTTTATTTAAGAGAAATAAGGCTTATTTAGCTCGAATCGGGAACTAGAGAATATACTTAAGCATATTTACAGGGTAGCTTAAAAGGCTCAAGGCGCAGATGGCCTCTATCATTGTTGGTTGTTTTTCCACACAGATTTCCACTTATCAATCAATAATCAAACAAGTTCTAGGGTATGGACTTTAAATCCACAACGAATTCCCCATAAGATATTCTAATTCTGTCAAAGATTTCATAAGTTTTGTTGACCCATGTATTATTTCTTCAAGACTTGTACTTATTCACTTTGTCTACTTACATTATTTTAACCCAGTATTTTGTTATCGGCAATAACCAATTTTCCAATTTTGCAACTAAAAAGCCCAATTTAAACGAAACGATAAGTACTCCCAATTCCGGTTTCTTTATTCATGCCACTGATTCTACAATTATTTGTGTTGAAATACACTACTAGTCAAACTACTTCCAACTAGTTCAGATTATGATATTTAAAAGCATTTTCACTTTTGAACTAAATCCCCAATGTTATTATTTAACAAGTCGAACTAAAATAACAATACAACTAACTGCAATCAAGCAAACATTTCCTTTTTCACAAATTTTCTTGTTTTATTCATGATGTAATGCAACAGTTGAGAACAACAATAAGGAAGAGGGGAAAAGAAGGATAAATCAATGGGAAGGTCTATTTTTTTTTTGAGGGATGAGAAGCAAAAATGTTGGGGGGATCGGTCGAGGTAGCAAATTAAGTTGAATTTGGGGAATTTCATTTCCACTCTCTTCTTCTTCTTGTCATTCTCCCTTTCGATCTATTCTTCAAGGATCAATTCATTTGTGAGATCTACCTTTTTTCAGATCATCCTGTCTCGTGCCCAGTGTGTTCATTGTGCGTTCCATTTTAGTCATGACTTCTAAAAATTTGGAAAGATTGTTATTGATCAAATCCAAATTTTCAAGCGGATTTCTTACGAAGGCATCTTTGTCGTCAAGCTCTTGATCTTATTCCTTCATCCTTTTCTCGAAATCCTTGAACATTGACATGTATAGGAACTTGAATCCCTTGATCTGCTCCTTAGTCTTGGCTTCTTGATCTAAATCCCTTTCCTTTATGAGTTTTAAGAGCTGAGAGTCACGATCATACTGATTGTTGTAGAATGATTCATGGCTTAGCTTTAACTTCTTTAGTAGATCTTGATCCCTTTCCTCCATTTCCTTCTTAAAATTTTCTTCTTAACTTCTTTGCTCAGGGATCTTTTCATCTCGCTCCTCCTTTACCTTTCGTCTCTTAGTACCCATTGTTGATGTTGATCTCTTCTTTCATCTCACTTTTACTCTTTCTCTGCTCATCTCCTCTTCCCATTGTTGGATCCCTTCTTAATTCTTTTTCATAAACTTCTTCTCTGAACTTTTGCTGTGAGGTTCCACGCTCTTCCCTTTCTTTTCACTTTCTTTCGATGGAATCGGCATTTCCATTATTTTATTATTTTCCCGTCTCCCGAAGCCTGTGTTCTCCGAAATCGTCTTTAAAGGGGAGCTGGCCAATGGGGCCGAGAAATCTATCGGGCTTCTATCTCTTGTTCTCTATCATCCGGAACATAAAAGTATTCCCTTCTTGATGTGCTTCTAGATTTTCTTCTTCGCTCACCGAGCGGTGTCTTCTTCCTGTATTGCATTTTCATTTTCATCCTCGAACTGCTTTACTATGACCCCCTTTTCTTTGATTCTTTGGCCCCTTGCTTACTCCCGTCAGGGTGAGTGGTGAAGCCTTGGGACACTCTTCTTCTTCTTCCCAAGTTCCCTTCACACCAGCCCTAATACATAACCTTGTGATGGTTGCTGGGTGAGGGATCAAACCCCGTTTATTACCTTCATGATACCTCATTATAGAATTTTCAATAACTGTTCCAAAGATTAATCTCAGATCCCTTCGCATGGCATATAGAAGGATTTGTTTCTTGTTCTTTACTCGTGCGTACGTGCTCGGGTAGGGACTGCACAGGCCAGAAGTAAACCACACCTTGCTTCTTCTCACAATCTCCCGCTCAGTGGTCTTTTTGCTCCTTTCCCTTTCTTCCACTGCCCTTTACCGTTTGTTAATTTTCTCGCAATCTTCTCACAGTTAGGGTTGTTCATCGCTCTTCTTAATTTTGATTTACCTTTTTCGCTCTCTTCCATTCCATACATTCATTAATAGTCTTTGCCCATAAGGCACCCAAACCTCCGACATAAACAGTTCTTCCTTCCAACCAGATTGGAGTAAAATTCTGACGTACCATCGTGATATCCAGATTTTCGATGTTTATGCACTCCTCCCCACCCTCTCTCGCTCTATTAATTCCTCGAATCTGCAGACGGAGCTGGCCGAAACCTCTTTCTCTCTACAAACCCTTTCCAAGATAGTGCTTTTCCGCACAGATAAAGCTTCTTATGAGACGAACTCGCCTTCCTTCTTCTTGCCGCCTCTTTCCCTTTCCTCCGTTGCTTTGTAACCGGACACTTCCGTTGTTCCGACTACTGCTCTCCCTTTCAGATTCCAAATGAACTTCCTTCTGGCTCCTGCATACTCCTCCATGATTTCGCCGTGCTCTGGGATGAGGGTTGAAGGTTCACACAGAGAAATCGGAAGGTTTTAGGAAGAGATTCTGATTTAGGGTTTGCAAGAATAGAGAACCAGAGAATATGCGAAGACGAGTTGTATTCGCTTTCAAGGAAGGAGATGATAAATGAGGGAATTTCAACAATGCACCAATTATTATGTTGGGCTCTTTATTACTTCATTTATTTATGTTTGTCGCGACTTTAATTTCAGGATGCGATTGTGTGCTGTCATTAAATTTAGGGCACAATTAAAAACTGCCCAGCTAGCATACTTGTCTCTTATGTCGCGACTTATTCTTGTTTGTCGCGACATAAGTTAACTGTGGGAGGACAAGTTGTCATCAGGCTGCGACATCAGGTATTTGAGGACATAATTGAGTTGTCGCGGCCCTCACCACTCTTTTGAGGAATGGTTCTTGTCGCGACCTCAATTTCTGTCGCGACCTCTGCCCTTTGTTCCTTCTTCGCATCACTTGCTATGACTAACTTCCGCCGCATGCAAATCTGGTCGCGACTCTTAGTCTCGCACATGCCCTAAATTTTGATGATCGTGACATCTTTTCATTCCTTATTAATTTGGTACACTCTAGCATCCATTTAATCATTCTCACTTAGCACCAAAATGTATTCTATTCAATTTTCACGAATTTATGTGTGAGAAACATACTCCCCTTTTTCGAAATGTTTCCGTGAAGTGCTTCGAGTAGTCCCGAGTTTGTTCCTTCTCGCCTGAGCCATTTGATTCTTCATCTGCATATTACAGCAATTCCAAAAAGGATTAAATTCATCTATTACTAACCTAGCAATTTATAACAAATCATGACTATAACTCAAAATTTTCAAAAACGCGTAATAATATAAAAAAACAATTCAAAGTCTATTTAAAGAAACTAAAAAAAAAATTCCATATGGGTTTCCTCCCATGAGCTGCTCCATTTTGAGTCCTTAGTCGGGACTAGTCGCTTTTGCTTTCTCTCTTAAATTCACCAACCGAGTTCTTCCTTTCTTTCTCCCCACGAGATAGGGGGGTGTTTCAGCCTTGCCCATTAACTTCAATTCTTCCCTAGCATTAGTCCCGAGTGTTATCATCTAAAGATAAGACTGACACCACCGTATATGGTCCACTCCATTTTGATTTCAAACTTTCCTTTGGAAATAATCTTAACTGGAGTTAAAATACACAAGACTCCGATCCCCCGCTCTGAACTCCTTTCCGTAACTTTGATCATGCCATTTCTTTGTCTTCCTCAGATATTCTAAAGATTACATAGCTTCGCTTTCATTTCTTCCAATTTCATTAAGTTGAGAAGTCTCTCTTCCTTTGCAATTTGAAATCAAGTTCAAATTTCGTTTGATTGCCCACATGGCTTTGTATTCCAGTTCAAGAGGGAGATGACATGGTTTTCCAAAGACAAGTCCGTGATGGGGACATTCCAACGGAGTTTTAAAGCAAATTCCGTATGCCCATAATGCATCATCAAGCTTTAAAGACCAATCTTTCCTGCTAGAAATCACAGTCTTTTCTAGAATTTTCTTTATTTCTCTGTTGGAAATTTTAGCTTGCCCATTTGTTTGAGGATGATAAGCCAAGCTCATAATGTGTCTACATCGCATTCGCCATGAGCTCATTTTCAAACAACTTATTTGCAAAATGGCTTCCTCCATCACTAATTATAGTTCCGGTGTCCCAACCGCTTAAGAATATTTTCAGAAACCCCACAACCGTATTGCATCATTCTAGGACAAGTCGCCGCTTACCCATTTTGATACATAATCCACAACCTAGAGTAATGTGATATATTTCCAAATGAAACAAGAAAAGGCCCCATAAAATCCATTCCCCATACATCAAACAATCGCACCACTGTGATACCTCAAGTAGGCATCTCATGCCTTTTGTTGATATTTCCCATCTCTTCTGCATTGATCACACAACTTTACCCATTCAAAACAGTCCTTAAAATCAGAGGCGCAAAAACTCGACCGGGAGAATTTTCAGGGCTGTTTTATCTCCCGCAAAGTGTCCTCCATAAGGTGATATGATGCTCTTGTAAAATCTTGTTTTGCTCACTTTCCGGTACACATCTCCTATAATTAGATCACCCTCTTAAACAAATATGATCATCCTGCATGTAGTACCTAATCGTCAGTCCTTAACTTTTCTCCTACGCAGAGGCCGACCTCATGGGTACAATTCCACAAGCTAAGAATTACATACAATATTAGCATGTATCAAAGGATTTGAGGACAACCTAAATAACTCGGTCATCTAGAAAAATTTTATGCTATTTCCTCTTCCCTTTTCTTGTAAAGTGGGTTCCTTCTTACTCGCAAGTGATCGCCCATCACATCAAGCCACGCCTTCTTCTGCCTTTAATTTCTAAATCAAATTCCCGCAACAATAATACTCCACTGATCAATCTTGGCTTCGGCTTCCTTCATTTCCATTAAATATTTAATCACGCATGATCAAGCAGGTATAACAACATGGGACCCTAAGAGGCGGCCCGAATTTTTCACATGCAAACACTATTGCCAAAGATCTCCTTTTCAAAGAGCAGAGTAATTTTCTGTGTTTCATTAAAGGCTTTCGCTAGCATAGTAGACGGCCTCGAACACTTTTTCATCTTTCTGTCCCAATACGCCCCATTGCAAAATCACTGCATCACACATGATCTCAAATTCTCTGTTATCTGGTTTTGCCATGATGGGAGCTTCCACTAGTCTGGATTGATTTCTTCAAATGCTTTATGGCAGGATTCATCAAAATAAAACTTACTATCTTTCTCCAGCAATCTACATAGTGGTCTAGCAATTTTTGAGAAATCTCCGAGCAAATCTTCTATAACCAAAGATGTCTCAAGAAACTTCCGATTCCCTTTGATCAGAAGGTGGCATTAGGTCTTTATAATCAAACCTTACAATACTTCCAAGCCTCGTCGTTGGTAAATCCATGCGGCCCCAAGACAACCCTTTTGTAACCATAAAATGACATTTTTCCCAATTCGAGCTAGATTTTGTCTCGCACCTTGAAGTACCGTCCCCGTTATGCGGTGCAATGTTCAAAACCGGATCCATACAATCGTAAAGTCATCCATGAAAATTCCATAACTTCTTCCGCTTAGATCGTAAAATATAGACATCATGCAATTGAAGGTACCAAGAGCATTACACACCAAATGGCATTCTTCTAAAAGCAATGTAAATTAAATGGGCATGTAAAAGTGGTTTTCTTCCGATCTTCAGTAATAGCTATTTGGTTATATCCGTGAGTATTCCATCAAGGAAAACAAAACGGTGGTGTCCCGCCAACTCATCCAAAGATTCGATCACGAAAGGTAAAGGGAAAATGATCCTTCGGTCAAGTAAAGATTCACCCTTCCGTAGTCGATACAAAACCCTCCAACCTGTCACAGCTTTTGTGGGAATAAGTTCATTCTTTTCACTGACATATGGAATCCACCTTCTCGGGAACCATGTACCGGGCTTACCTAAGAACTCTGGCTCACGATATAGCATATATGAAACCCGTGATTTAACCATTTCGTAACTTCTTTCTCGATACAACTTCTTTCATGACTGGTTCAGCCTCCTTAATGCTCAACATAAGTTTTGCATTATCTTCCAAAGAATATTTGATGCATACAAATGTAGGAACTCGATACCCTTCGGGATCTTCAATCGACCAAGCATTCGCTCCTCGTATTTTCTCAAAATTACCAAAGAACTTCCTCGTTCTTCACTTCCACCAATGTACCGATATGATAACTTGTTTTTTCTTCGCCTAAAACTCATATTTCACGACCGGGTCTAAAAACTCATATTTCAAAATGACTGGCAACTCCTTCAATGTTAACCCTTCGCACTAGCTCTCCCGCCCCATGAGTTTTCCGTGTCCGGGTCGCCTCACTTCATCTTCGATCGCTTTCATTTATACTGAGACTGCTTCATTATTAAACAAATTTGAAGGCGAACTTCACAATCAAAGCCTCAAGGTAATCGGGAAATTGATCTCAATTTTTACTGATAGTTTCAATGATACAACGTAATTCACTTCATCACTGGTGAAGGCTATCATTTACAACCATACAACCGGCTCTTCCCTACATTAGGATGTTCCAGATCTTATTATCATTAAATGCACCGCTTCATTCCCAACTCGAGGCCGCTCACCTTTCGTACGCCAATCAAGGCGCCCCGTTGCTAAGAAAGGTCTTCCAAAGAACAGAGGAACTCGGTGATCTTCCTCCATTCGCATGATAACAAAATCTATCGAGAAAATGAATTTCCCAACCTTGACGCAGCACATCTTCCGCACGCCCTCGGTCGCGCTTACCGGGATTCATCACCCATCTCTGTAAAGTAATTGCTGTTGGGGTTAGTTCCCCCAAACTAAGTCTCTACACAACTGATCGAGGCATCAAATTTATACTTGCTCCTGAGTCACATAAAGCTTAACCCATTTGCCAATAGAATGTGAATAGCAGTTCGCAGTGGTCTTTTCATCTTTTGGCTGGAGTCATTGATAATGGCAATCAGAGGAAGCAACAAGTTAACTATACCCTCCTCACTATCTTCTTTCGTCAAAGACCTCCTTCGTAAATTTCAAGTATAAAGAGGCATTTTACTCGATCACCTCGCAAATGAGATATTTATTTCTATTTTTCAAAATATCCAAGAATTTAGAAAACTGTTTCTTTGACTCTCAAGCTCTCGAAATGGCATCATAGGAGCATAAGCCGGTAATTTTCTTTTTCTCGTATTTTCTTCCCTTTCATCCGTTCAATCAGCCGTTATTCTCTTCTTCTTTCTTCGCCCTTCTTTCTCTCGCCTTTACTTCTTTCTATCCGTCTTCCGTCGTCAAATCCTTCCCACTTCTCAATTGAATTGCCATGCGCCTTTAGTGGTTCTTCCTGTGTCACCGGGGAATGTTCCTCGTCTCGATTCGGGCATATTCAGACAATTTCCTCATTTGTGTCTCTAGATTTTCTGAAGCACTAAAGATTCTTCCTGAACATCTAGTATCGTGACTTTGAAAGTTTCCAAGTCGATAGTTTATGTTCATGGAATTGTAATAGCCTCTTGTTATCCCCCCATGAATTGGCAAAGATTCGATCCTCAAATGGTCGGGTTCTTCGACTTCCTCGTATTCATTTCGCCTCACCTCGCCGTCGATTCAGGCTACAAAGAAATGAGCCGAATCAACAATATTTATATACCTGTTCTCCCACGCCGTAGTCGGGTTAATGGGCAAGTATATGGTCTGTAGTGGCCTAACACGGATGGGTTTTCATCCTAAAATGGCTGCCTCAGACGTTGCAATGTAAGCGTAAGGCTTTATTCGGGACTCTTCTGGAATCAGGTTTCAAAAATGCTGGGAAATGAAGTTGAAAATCGAGAATCAGAAACCGAAAGTTAAAGTGAAAAAGTTAACTTCAAGATTTAGGTTACTAACTTGGCAAGTTAGGGGCAAACAAGTGTCCCTGGTTTTATCCTCGCTGCTATGACATGCAACATATAGTCCATGGCATAACCTGGATCTATATTTAACTAAAGAACCTCACCCATGAAACATCTCCTATTTGAGTCAAAATGTAGCATGCGCTATGGCCCCTTTTAGTTTAAAACCCTAACATTCAATTATCATTTTTAGAGGCTCACAAAGACCATCTAAAGAACAACAAGGCATCTCTCACCCGAGCACCAGATCCTAAAGCAATGGGAGAGTAAGGCCAAAATAATAACAAGAATGTTATTTAACCCTAATTTGAAGAACTCCTAACATGTAACATATCTCGCAGGCTCGTAAAACCATCTAAAGAACAACAAATTCTAAAGCATGGGAGAGTATTACTAAATCAATAACATCCCATGTTATGCAACTAAGTTTTGAGAATAAGAGTCATAAATACACTAATTAGCTTTTAATACAAGAGGACAACATGATATGCCCCACCACTCAAGCTGGGCCTTCCTTCCTCTTCAAAGAAAGGAGGTTTAGCCAAGCATCTCTTTGAGTTGTCATCCCTGCAGAGGTGGTTTGGCACCGAAAGTGAGAGAAAGAAGAGAGAGAAGAGAGAAAATAAATAAAAGCAAACCTAAAATAAAAGACTTTATTTACAAAAGCAAAGAATGAAAAGAACTTACAAATCACCAAAACTTCAGATTCCCTTCTATCCACCTCCTCTTTTATTACAAAACATGAGGGGTAATATGCCTCCTCAAAGTATGAAACTACCAAAACCCAATAACTGTGCTAGTTATAGGACAATCAGTAATAAAACCAAGCTCGAAGGCTGCATTAATACAGAGGATGACAAGGCCCCGCAAATTTCGCTAGAGGTGAGAATTTCACACTAGCGACTTGGCAAGGGTTAGCGAATTTGGCAATGGCTTAGCGAATTATAATGTTGAAATTTCAAGAATTAGCGAATTTCACTATGTAAATTGTCGCGAGAAGCTTAATTTCGCGAATGCACAAGCAGGCGTAGTCAAGAAGCTAATTTTTTCTTAATTTTCGGGCGAGATTGCGAACTGCTTGCGAATTAGCCATAAATTCATAGATCGCGAATCGTTGATAACAAAGCTGCGAAAATTCTCGTTCATTGCCTCGCATGCCTTCTCTGCCCCGTCTTCAACTCCGCATCTCATTTCCACTCTTCCTTTGTTTTTCCATCGGGACAGTCATTACTGGTCGGCACTAAACTACAACCTCATGATTGATCATTTGCATCAGGGCTGAAGCCTATGCATAAATACCACAAAACAACCCAAAAACATGCTCCAAACATGGCAAGCATTAAGATGACACTAACACTTAATTGGTTTATATGACATGAGGCTTCACGCACAAAAGTACTCTAAACCTATCTAATATAGTGTCTAAACTGTACTTTTGACACTAATCACCGCCGCCTCGAACCTCGTGGCCGGGCCGATATCCCGGTCGAGGATGTTGTCCCCGCCTCGGGGCCATGTAATGCCCCCTCCACCATATGAGAAATTCTCATGGTTCCTCAGCCACTGATCAGAGTGTATGGGCAAAAAGTTAGATTCGGGCTTGAAATGATAGCTTCTTTGCTCGCTCATGTACTTAACCTCTCGTAACCATAAGAATCTTCTTCTCACCTCACGCACTTCTTCTAATCAATTCTTCATCGCTCCTATTTCATGAGCAAGGTGCATTCTCTCTGCTTGTCCATCCCATGCATTATAAAGATCCAACTTAGCCTCCATGGTCGCCATCTCAGCCAGCTCTACGACCCTTCCTCCGCTATCACCTCTTGAAACCCGGGATGGAGTCATATCGCATTTTCCGTGTCCTCTATCGATCTCGCTTCTTCAAGATTTTTCGCTTGAATGCTCCACAAGATAGCATCGATAATACCCGATGTATCATTTAGAAAGGTGATACACTATATCCATCTGGCTCAAGTCTATTCCATGCATCGGGCAATCTTCACTATTCAATCTTTCCTGCGACATACGTGCTCTCATCTTCCCTTGTTGGAATACAATTATCTCTCGTCTCTCGAAGTGAGAGACAATGTTAATCATATGGTTTCTACCAACTCTTCCCAAGTATTAACGCATCCATACGTAATGATTCATACCATGTGGTCGCTTATGTTTCAAAGAAAACGGGAAATGTATGTAGTTTTATCACCTCTGCCCTTACACCGCTCGGGCCTTCACTAGATAACATCCTAAGAAATCTTCCTGTGTGCTCATTTGGGTCTTGCAGGATGACTGGAAGAACTGATGTCGCCAACCATTGTAATTAAAGGTGGCTTTAATTCAAAATTGTTTCGCATCCACCCAGAGTCGGCCCGATCACTCTTCACACAGCTCCGTGTCCCTCCATTGTGTCGTAATGGGTATCTCTAGCCACAGTCCTCTCGTTCTCCGTTTGGGTCATGTATCTCTTCCGCCTATAGTCAAGGCTTCAGTTTTTTGTCTTTCTTGGGCCCCGAGCCTCTCTCCATCTGTTTGTCAATCAGTCGATCCCTCGCTTTCCTATGCATTAAAGGTTTCCCCGAAATAAAAGCATACTCATATTAATAGATTAGTCAAATATAACAAATATTTTCAACATGGCTTGTTAAAAATTAGTGACTAATGTAGTCAATGCTTGAAAAGCTATTTTTGTTCTTTTTTTTTAAAATGTCCAAATTAGTATTTCCTTCTTTCGTCAGAATATTGATCTAATTAATTCTTTCGATCCCCGGCAACGACGCCAAAAACTTGTTAAGACATAATCTAATTCTCCCACTACGTAAGTGTGAGTGATGGATAAAAACATCAACACAAATTTATAACGTTATTACCCAAGGATTATTATCTAATCCCCAGCAATAATGCCATGAAACTTGTTTGTTATATTTCTTGCAATTATACCGATTAAAAACGGTTTCCCTTAAGAGTGGTTGAATTTTTGGTTTTGATCCATGATTCAAGTGGACAGGTCGAACAAGTAATAAAGTGGATTTGGGTTCGTATATCGATCCTACGTAGATCTCAAGAATTCGAATCAACCACCCCGACTACTCAAGCTCTATACTATTTGAACCATGATGTGCAATTGATAAATTCCTATGCAACCTTAAAATAAAATAATGAAAATATGTAAACTAAGAACAAATGAACTAATGTTTAAACTAAAATAAAAATTAAAGAAATAGACTGGCCGGGCTTAGCTTTAAAGGATGCATTGAAAATACAATATCATGGAAACATCAATTCCTGGGCGTATAACTCGTAAATCTTTGCTCATGAACCTCGATTTCAACCGGCCCAAGGATGATGGTAATGCCATGTGGATTTCTCCTAATGACACATTTCATCATCTAATCTTCCCCGCTTTTCTCTCAAGACGAGGATTAGATAACTACTTAATCCGAAAGGCCTTGTCCCCTGTGGGTATTTTCTTTTCAATACTATATCCGTAACATGGACTATAAACCTTAGCTCCTAAGACATGTGCTAAGCATGGGTTTACACTATAATCGGTTTCTCATCCTCAAAATTGGAACAAGCCTATCTTTCCTTGATTAGATCCTCGCTAACACCTGATCGAACTTACTGCTCGAATCGAGGCTTAACTCTCCGCTCATTTTAATTGATAAGTCATTCAACTCATTCTGGGCTTCTGGGCGAGAAGAGATTTATCGATTAAAATTCACAGAGCCCATTAGATCCCCAATATTAGGTTCGCATACCCTTGAGAAATCATTCAATACTCGGGAATGCCTTCTCTGTGTCACTCAGAGGGCCCCTGGAAATCAGAGCATGAAACAATCCCATTACGGTGTATAGATAATCGATATTTGGATCGATACAAAATAAACAGTAAACCGCTAGCGTATTCAAGACTCAAGTTCGCAGACTCGATAAATTTCACAGAGATAAATTCTAACAATAGAGTAAATTCAACTAAGTCGGGTTTCTAAATTACTTAATTACACTAACTTAGCTCCGATCGTGTTAATCCATCAGAATCTGGAAACTCGGGAAGTTCGAATCTGGGGTAATCTGTTTTCACTTCAACCAACTGTGCAAAGCACTAAGAAAATATCATTCGCATTCGGCCTTCAACTTCAACAACTAACATCTAGATCCGTAAATTCAAATGCAATAACAATCTACTCTAATCTAATCTAAAAATAACAAAGAAAATAAAGAAAAAAGAAACAAAAATTAAAATACACGAGCCTTCTGCCACCTGCACTTCTTTCTCGAAAGCCGTGGCCAAAAGTCGCTCTTCGCAGCAAATTTCAGTATTTATGTGGTTTGGAAGTCGGGTTTCTAACTTCATGCACTGGATTTCAAAATAATCGCCCATTCAGAGTTCATGTCACACTCCATTCAGGTGTCGCGACCTTGACTTGATGTCGCTGACCTTCTCTTTCACGTCGCGACTTCACCGCTTTCTTCTTATGAGCCGCTTTGATGTCGCGATTTCAATCATACGCCGCGATTTCACCTTCCGCGATTGTGATCTCTTTTTGATGTCGCGATTTCATTCATACGTCACTTTACTCTCGCTTTTCCGTTCGTTCAGCGTGTTTTATCCGGGTCGACTTGCCTTTATCACCCATTGGATCCGATGTTGCGACCGCTTAAATGACGCCAATTCTCTTTCCTTTTAATTACGTCGCGATTCACCGAATGACGCCGCGACTTCACCTTTCTCAGATAGAGCCTTGAGGTCGCGCGACTTCAATCATACATCGCGATTTCCAATGTTATGCTTATGAGCTCTTGATGTCGTGGAAGATTTTCTTTGTCAGGACTTGTCTCTCGCGATCTCGGATTTGATAACGCGACAAATAAATGATGTCGCTAATTTCCATTATTTACCGTTGATGTCGCAATTCATCAAGGACGCCGCGGACCTTCTTCAGAATTTATGTCGCTACCATCGATCGACGTCACGACCTTCTTTCTTTTCAACGGATGTCGCGACCACTTGATCGATGTCGCCAATTCATAATATTTCCAAATGATGTCGCTACCACCGGCTGACGCCGCGTGGACATCTTCTCGATTCAAAGGTCGATGTCTCTATCTGGCTCTAACTGCCGCGAATTCTTATGTTCGGGCCTTTGAAAATCTTTTGTCGAGAACTTCTATTTAGTGCCACGACTCCATAGTTCATCGCTGTTTCCACTATGTCATGATTCCTCGGCGTCAAGCCATACATCATGTTTGTTTCTTCATTAATTCTGTCGTCTGATTTGGAGTTTCGCGCGAATTCCTCGGGTGTTATTCTTCACATCACAACGCCGCAACATCAAGTCCTTTCTTTCAAAATTAGCTAAGTACTTCTTTCTTTACTTGAGAAGGTTGTTCTGTAGCTTTGAAACAAATCTCTTGTCGCGAATTCTCATGGTGGTATCACGACGCCATTTATCTTCCTTGGTGTCGCGACATCGCAATGATGTCGCGACATGAACGTCTTCATTTGACTACTTCTTTTAATCTTTACCAAGTCATTCTATTCCCCAACTTCCTTTTTCGTGTCACGACTCGCTTGTTCACTCTTCGCTTCTTCCTTCAAGGCCAAATTTGTTGATGTCGTGACTTGAATTTGCTGGAATTACGCTCCCGTCGAATTTAAATCCCGCTTTGACTTCCACCGGCCGCAGTCGATTTTTATAATTTTGCTAAAATTTGATTTTCTCACAGATTTTCCCGCAAATTGAATTTGAGTCAATTATCGCTTTTCTCGTTGCATAATCATCATTATTCTCATTATAAATTAGAAAATGATTAAAAAATCTAATGAGTTTCAGATCATCACTTCCGCCAAAAGTTATATTAATGAAGAAGCATCCCCCATGTTGTCTTTGCCTAGGGCTTTTATAAATTAAACCCCCTTTACAAAATACCAAAAAAAACCAAAACAAATACTATTACAAGGGGACAAATTGGGAAGAAAACCAAAAAGTGACAAAGGAAGTCAAAAAGTCAAAGCAAAGATGAAAGTGGGAACAAGGGCGGTGCAAGCAAAGGCAATTTCTCGCAGTTATAAAATTCACAACCTCGCGAAATTTCAGAGGTAAGGCGAAATTCGCAACTTGCGAACCTTTACAAAGCTATAAAATTCCTCGCAGCCTCGCTCCCGTTTCTTCGCTTCACTTCTTTTTCTTCTGGTTTTTTATTTGCAACTATGAGTTGAACTTGATTCTCCATGGTTGAGCCTAACCCTATCTGCGGTGCATAAAAGCCTGCAAAAACAACAAAACTCGCCACAAAATTTGATTAGTAGCTTTGCTAGGTCCTCAACATGCCAATTGGGTTAATTAGGCTGATTAGTACACAAAAAATACTCAAAACCTGTATTTATAAGGGTGTAAAACAGCGCTTTTTGGGTAGTAATCAATAAAATTTGTAATTTCATCCATTCGACCGGTTAGGAACCGATTCATCCAGATCATTGTGCTAGCTTGTATGGAGCACTTATTTGGTGATTTTGGAGCCCAATTCCTTCTTGTTTCGAGCCCATAAGCTCTAGATCAGTCCTAGGCACGGCCATGAGCCATTGAGCCTGGTTACTTGCAACCCACCTTGAGTCCATTTGATTCTTGTGGTTAAGCAAAGGGATAAATGTATGCTTTTGACCTTGTTATCAGAGGAGTGCTTATGGACAAAGTCCGAGGTCAGATCGGGGGAGTCCCACCAAAGGTGCAAATGGAAAGTAAGCTCAAATGTTTTATGTAGGAAAATACAAGCAAAAAAATGTGAAAATGAAGGGAGAGAGGAGGAAAAGGGGCGGAGGGATTCTCCAGATCCGGGTGGGAGTGGTCACTCCCATTTTATTTCCTATAGTTTTGAGGGAGTTGATACCAGGTTTGGGAGGCAGAAAAGAAGGAAGACAAAGGGGGAGAGCCGAACTTGGCTGTGTATGAACGCTGTGTGCTTCTCGCTGCTTCTTTTGCGCCTGTCTTTGCCATTGATGTTTGCAAACCTCATTTTAGGGCACTAGCCATTGTTCGGGGTCAATTCTCACTCATTCTGAGTCGAATCGTACACCGCTTAGCTTGCATTCCTTACTTCTTAAGGAATGCTCTTCCAAATTTTGAGACTTAACCCGCCAACCGGGGCTTGGGAACTGGATCACCGGTTCATTAGGTTATGTTTTCAAAGAATGCTGAAGCAGTAAGACTTTGCCTTATTTCCGATTATCACTTATTCGAATCTAATCGTACACCGTTGCTGGGGTTCCTTACTTACGAGGAATTTTGAAAAAAAAAGATTGAGATTTTTTCTCAACCGTCTTAGCCGGTTGGGGAACTAGATTAGCCAGTTCATTAGGTTTTTTTCCAGGGATAGCAATTAGGGCATCTCGCTTATTTAAGCTCTGCCACTATCCTGCTCATAATCATTCATCATTTGTTTTTTTAGATTCCTTATTCATTAAAGAATATTCTGGTGAAATTTGAGAATTTGTCTTTGTAAGACCCGAGAAAATTCTAATTTTCTGAAAAAGGGGAAAATCGTAATTTCGATAAAAATCCGAAATTATTCTAGATCTCAGATGATGAAACGGATTTCACCATTGGAATCGTCTCACAAAATCTAGCTTCCACGTCATTCGCCAAATTCGAGACAATAATTTCACGCTTTCTTCGAGGCAATTGTGCAGGTGCCACAAACGGGTTTAAGAGACATGTGATGTGACAAAATTCACCTATTACATGTACTCATGTGACACATGTTGCATGATTAGAGAGATGAATGGTTGAGATTGTGCTATGTCAAATAAAAACTTAGTGGACATGATGGGAATTTTGAATGTTTAATAAGGATAAGACAAATAGAAATAGTAAGGTTCTCTTCATTTTGAGAGGCAAAATGGGCAGAACGTGCTGAGGGCTGGAACAAACGTGCAGGAGCTGGGTTTTTGAGTTTTTAAAGAGATTAGGTGTGCCTTCTCTCTATATTTGCGGTCGTTCGGACCGTCGGTTCTCGACGGAGCAAGAAGCAAAGTCGATCTACGCGGTGAGGGCTACGCGTGGACACCGATTTGGTGGAGTTCCGATAACTCCAAGAGGTAGGGATCTTTTCCTACTTGTGTTACTCTTTGGCTAAGAGCCATGTAAATGGTTAGGAATGCTCCCGAGGCTTGTTTGAATTAAATCTCAAATTTCAAAGCTTTGAACCGAGTGGAGAAAATTCCTATTTGTGTGGCCGTGAACAGTGCCACTGATTAGTATCCAAAAAGTGCTATTTTGAAACCTATTTATTATAGGTTTTGAGTGCTTTTTGTATACTAATCATTCTAATTAACCCGATTTACACATTACGACCCCTACTATTTTAATGATCACAATTTGTGGCAAATTTTGCAGTTTTTGAGAGCTAATTATGCCAACATTGTTGAGTCGCTCCAAACATGAAGAATTTGAGTCAAACTCAACACCATAGATCGTAGACCAAGAGAAAGAAGAAAGCATAAAATAGAGAAATAAGAAAAAGAGGATGCAGGAAGCAGTCGCAGGATGCAAGCAGAGCAAGTAGAAATACAGGATAGCAGGGGAACAATAATTTTCGCATGTGACAGCTTTTTCGCTATCTTAGCGAAATTCTATCGTGCATAATAAAATTTGAAATTCTCGCTATGCACAATACCATGAAAGCAATGGGTAAATTTCGCTAGCTTAGTGAAAACTACTGTTCATAGCGAAATTTTTGGTTTTCGCTATTTCTTGTAGTTTTCGCTATATAGCGAAATTCACTGTTCATAGAGAAAATCCTGCCCATGTGTTTTTGATGTTTTTGATTCCAAACGACCTCGTTTTGATTAATTACCATTTTCATTCCTATCAGAATTTCATATTTTAGGCCTTTGTCATTTCACATATCGGGAATGGCTATAAGTCAACTTATAGATTTTCAGAACTCCTAACTTTAATCTTTCAGCATATTACAAATTTTCATTTTGCTCTTCTCTCTCCCTCTTTCTCTTATTTTCTAGCTACCAAACACTCCTCCGAGGATGACAACTCGTAGAATGCCTGCTGAGACCTCTTCCTCCTCAAGAGTGAGGGCTATCGCGAATGTTTGAAGGTAAAACACTGGCCCTCATGTTTTTCACGTGAAGCATTTGTTCTCTTTAATGCTTTCAGATCTCACTTTAGTTTGAATCACCATGGATAAAATTCCCGAGTGGGCCGCATTGGCAGTTAAGGTTCGTGGATGCTTACTATTGGGATCCACCGATGCCCATTTAGTTGTCATTTCAGCTCCCGTGTGTTAGATCCAGTGATGGTTTTAACTGTTTTGAAACATTAAGGAGTAACAAATGCTATATATTAGAAGAAATGATTTTAAGGTTTAGTTTTTAATGTCATATGAAGATCCTACTGAAATGACTATATGTCATGTTCCCAATGCGAGGAAAAGACCCGAGGATACGTTAGTTGCCTTAAACCCTAAACCATGGGCCCAAAACTTCAAGGAGTTCTATTTACATTTTATTTATTTATTTCGCCAGAACCAACCACTCCCTCGTTTTGGCTTCAAACCTTAAAATCCAAACCAAATTCACCATTTTGACTTCACTTAAATCAGCTGTACAAGAAACCCATCCCCGTGTTCGACCCTGCACCAATTATACCGCAAAGAGCTCGACCGCGGGCACGAATCGCCCAACGAAGGTTTTCTACCGTTTTGTGAATAGTAACATGAATTTGCGTGATTTTTATGATGTCAAGATTCAAAATGAATTGCTTCAGGTTTGCTACTTAATCCATGTGAACTAATTTTCGTAAGTTATCGATGTGAAAATTGAATAACATGATCGCTGGAGTAAATTATGTTAATATATGCATGTGAATCGTGAAGTACAAATTATTTGAATTGATAATGCATTCCATATGCATTAGGCACTTTAGAATATTAGGTGTGAGTGCATGACATGAAATGAAACAAAATGAAAATGTTTGCGGAAAGTGAATTTCACGGAAGATTTTCCAAGAATTGCCTAGGAGGGACGTCCAATGTATCACTTCGATGAGGACCAAGGACTGCTGAGAGTTATCCAAAGAATTCGCCCCGAGGGTAGTCCAATATTTTTACCGAAACTGCAGTAAGTTTTCAAGAACAAAAGCTTTGCTGTGAAACCGGATATTTTTATCCCATATCGGGCTTAGGCATGTGCGAAGGGAGCCTGAGGACTCGAGGACATGGGCCTGGGGCAATGTAGACATTCGAGTAGGTTCATGAAATTGCTTGAATGTGATTGTTCGCCATGCATGTGCACTTAGGTGGGGAGTAACCCATGTAGGAAATTATCTCTACTGGGCTTTGCTCACCATGTCGAGGGATCACCATTTCAGGTACAGGGAGCGATCGGGAAGGCGACGCTCACTAGAGGCCGCGTGTTAGAAGAGAGCCCACTTGTGGCTTTGATATTGTTGTATAACATATATTAGAAATTGTAAACTTTTAATATATGTTTGTATTAAGAGTAATGTGTTAACTTGAACCACGTAGAAGATAGTCAATTGATATTTTGTGAGTATCACGTAGGCCTGCTGCCATTGTTATACTCGCATGTGGACCTTGTGTGGTCATTGTAAACTTGTTGGGACAGGTTTGTACCTTGGGTAGAGCTCCCCGTACAAAGGAGACTCTACCCAATTTTCATGAGTGGTGTCGGGTAACCTGACATCCACAATATCTGTGAGGTCGACAAAGTGTTGTCAACCCGACACCTGGGCTTGGGAGTCACAGCTCAACCATTGGACCGGCTTGACAATCTATTCAACTATCGAGGATACCATGGGCAGCCCCTATTTTACAAATTTTCAAGCCCTAATCCCTTGAGGCTCAAGCCCGTTTGCACTAATGATTTTTCGCTATATTCAGTCTAAAGCCGAGCCTAACTCACTCACGGACTCGCTGAGTTAAGACACTTGGGGTTAAGTGAGTTTGATTGTGGTTAGTGAATTTTCATTTGGAGAGTATGAAAATAAACAAACATCTGAATCCCCTCATTTTCCATTCACTTCCATTTTGAACACGAACTTTGGTTACTTTATCTTGAATGCTTGTTATGTGTTTATGTGTGCTGGACTAATCTCTTCTACAGTGCATGGCTTGGGACCTCAGATACGTACCATTTGCTTTGACTTGTTGAGTTTATATGCATGCTAGATGTCGAGTTGGTTTGTGTGATTCATATCATCTACATAGCCTAAAATCAATCGATCTTTGACCCATATGCTCCCATGTACCCAATTCATTTGTAGAGACCGAGTTCCAGGCCTAGAGGGGTGTTACCTCGCATAAGGTACCTTCCCACAAAAATCCGATCCCCTAACCTTAAATTTAGTTTCGTGGATCGCTTCCGAAGACTAGAGTCAATGAGGGGTTTTTTGTTCTTACTTGATTTTCCCCATAATAAATAAAAATAAAAAGTAAGTGAGGACTCCAAACTAAACCATTCCTCACAAGGGACGGATTTTTCAAAGCTTGAAAATAAACTCCTTTTTTTCTATTAATAGCGAGTCGCGCCGACCTGTGAATCGGGTAGGGTCCACACTAACATTGGATAAAAAATGTATAAAACCGATCAATCATACTAAAATAACATAACAAAAATATCCAAAATATCCACAATATCCCAAAATATCCAAAAGTAGTATAAAAGTAAAGCAAATTAACCAAAATAAGTGAAATGTTCCATGTGCATCCAGGTGCACCGATAAAAGCATATAAACTGAAAATACTAAAAAGTACTAGGAATGCACCCCCAAACTAAAAACCAACACTGTCCTTAGTGCAAAATAAAATGTAGGGGGAACATAAACTCCCCTTAAAATGCTAGGTGCTCGTCATCATCAAAAATCAGGTAATCAGCTGAATCCATCGCTGCTCAGGTGCAGTTGGAGGCCACACAGGAAGCTGGAACGGAGACGGCGGCTGCAAAGGTACTACAGATAAAGATGTTGGTCCATGGTAGAACTGCATCATGTTGACAATATAGGCCGTGTTGCGCTCTTCGTGATTGACTTTGATCTGCTAACGTCTGGCCAACTCATCTTGACAAACTGCATCTGCATCTGCAGATGCCCTAGTGGTGCCCCATCAGCCTCGGTACATCTCCGAGCTCTTATTCCTCTTGCTCTTATGCCACATTATCGCCTTCCATGTTATCCGCATCTCCATGCTTAGTCTTCGGGAGTGGCAATGGAAGCTTGTGGGTTGACTTCTCTTATGATTCATGCATGGGGACCTCAGCGAGCCGACATAATCGGGCAATCAAGGAGGGGTGTATGAGGGCTTCGATACATCGCCTTTGAGTGGACTCTATTATCCCTTTCTTAATGACAATGCCGACATCGAATATGATGCCCTATACAAACGCATAGAGCGTAACGATTTGTCTCGCGTGACCATGGAGAGATGAAGGCTTGACTTTAAGGTAGCGCAGATGAAGTTGCAGCAAACCTTCGGGACCGGCTTCAGGGCTTTCATCTAAAATGTAGTAACCTCGGACGTGGATGGATGACATTTCCATGCACCCCGGCCCCTTGTGAGGGACCTCACTCTCATATGATAATATGTGTCCTGTAGGCATCGCTATTGTCGTCCACCACCGTGCTGTACAATCTGACACTCGTGGCACCGAAATCTACCCACTTACTCCTGGACATATACTCTAGAGCCAACCCGAACTAAGGTAAGCCAGAGTGAAACCTCGACGACGGCATTCCCGTTGGGATGCTTATAAAATGTAGTCCAAATCCTCTCCTGGATCATGATGCTAAAGTAGATGTTTGAGTTTGGGATTCCACTCTCTACGACGAATGTCCGATTGTAGAGGATTCACGGTGAGCACTTTGCTCTCCCGAGTGATAACCGTCGGATCACTAAGGAGTCGAAGGTAACGAGAGCTCCGGCTTTGTCCTCTCCCCTCTTGGAATGGTTTTCTTGAGCCATGGAGAAAGAGAGATGACAAAACTGACTAGAGAGGACTCCAGTTCTGGAAAGGAAAAGTCGAAACAAATAAAGTGCGAAGAAAATAAGCTAATGCTTTTACTTTTATAATGCCCTAAGTTCGCCTCATTGCTCTGGGCTTAAGGGGCTTGAATATGATCAGCCGCGAGGGGTTCGCCGTGCAAAAATCATTTTTAAGGTTCGCCTAGACGAAGGTCATCCTTCGCCAAGGCGAACACCTTCGCCTCGAAAAACCCGAGTCCTCCTGCAGATTAATCAGGGTTCACCTTAGTGAAGGCTCTCCTCGACAAACTCAGGAGCATGTTTCCTCGCCACAAAGTTTAACGCTCGCTTTTGTCCCCAAAAATTGCTCTTAAGTAATTAAACATCAAATTGTCATGTTTTTTCACAATTTTTTCGGTTCACTCCAAAAAACTCGATTTCAAGTATATCGACCCGACCTTATTTCCTTGAATGCACTTGAAACATTTAACACACAAATCAAACTAAACCAAACAAAACAAGAATCCCCAAAGACTTAACAACATTAAGCCAAAAATAAATGAAATAAAGTAAGAAAATAAACGAAAAAATGGGTTCTTAAGTAAACCCTCGGTTGCCTTCTCAAGAAGCGCTTATATTTAGTAACATAGCTTCGACAAAGTCGTGTCTCCTAACGCACTGTGGCTCAATGAGCGATGATAGATTTTTCACTCAACTCGGAGGATGACTCATGGGTTCTTAGTCAAGTGTGCTAAAACATGCTAAGATGAGATTCTTTGGCAAGATGGATGTCTTGTGCTTTTTCTTCTTTGTCTTCACAGCAGTTGATTTTTCAATTCCTTCAATCGATAAGGTCAGACATTCACCAATTTCTAAATGACACCATTTCATTTTTGGTCCACTCTTTGAGTTTATACTCGAATTAAGCTTTGCCCCATTATTCTTCTCACCCTGAGTGACCACTTAGCTTTTCATGGTTGCCTTTTTCAAATCTTTTCATGGTCTCCACTCATCATATGGGAGTGAATTGAGTCTCATGCATGATCTTACTTCTTTCTTTCAATCTGGCCCTTTTATGGGATGCTCAATCAGACCACATATTCACCCTAAAGTCAATTCTCTAATTTCTATATCAATAAGGTCTCCCCAAGAATGAGGGGTAATTTCTTTTCATCCTCCCTCCATGCCTAAAACCACAAAGTCAACAGGGAAAATAAAACTTATTGGACTCCTTATGAGAACATTTTCAATAATGCTCTTGCAAAGCCATTGATCGATCGGCCATTTGAAGTGATAGAGTTGTAGGTGTGTGATTTCCCCCAGATTTAGCTTTTTAGCCACTGAATATGGCATCAGATCGATGTTGGAACCAATATCACATAATGCCTTACTGAATGTATGCTCCCCTATGACACAAGGTATGGTAAACTGTCTTGATCTTACCCTTTCTGTGAGTTTCATTACGATCAGATTAAGCTGGGACAAGGTCACTGTCCCATATGCCTCTAACTTCTTTTTGTTTCTCATTATCCCCTTCATGAATTTTACATAGTTCGGAATTTGAGCCAAAGCATCGATAAACGAAATGTTGATCTCGAGTTTCTTGAACATGTTCATAAACATAGAAAATTGTGCATCCATCCTAGTTTTTCTAATTTTTTGGGGAAAAGGTAAGGGTGGAGTGTATAAGTGAGGGTTATAGGGAAAAGTTATTCTTCCCGAGATAGATTGATTAGATTTTTTATTTCCACCTTTGTTGTTCACTTCAACTCCTCCTTTCTTAGTTTCAGCTTCAATCTTTTCTTCATTTTCCAGATTTTTATGCTCCACTTGCTTCTTTCGCTTTTCTCATCCTTCTTGGGCCTATCCAAATTTCTTTCCCACTTCAAGTTACGCCATGCATTGCTTCGGGTTTTTCTCTGTGTCACTCGAAAAGGATTTTGGAGGATTCTCTCTTAAAGATTGAGCCAATTGTCCCACTTGATTTTCCAGATTCTTCAAAGATGCTACCAACCCGACTTGATTTGTCTCCATATTCTTCATGCATGCGCCAATATTTGCTTGGTTGTGCTCCAAATTTTTCATGCACATCCCCATGGTGGTTTGGATATTTTCTAGACTTTTTATGTGCATACCAAAGGTGAGTTGATTGTTCTCCAGCTGTGTAAGACGCGACTCATTGCTCTTTCTCATCTCATTCATTGCCAACAACAACTCATTAACCCTAGTTTGTCTTGTATTCCTGAAAATTTGAGCTCAAAGCTCCTTGATTTTGGAATCCTGGAGGTGCCATGGAGGTGGTTAGTCGATGGGCCTGCTTAACAATCGCTTGATTTTGTATGACAAATTCTCAAGTGGCTGCCCAATGATAATTAGATGGCAAATTGTTGTTGGGAGAAATGTATAACTTCTATTATTGACATAATTAGCATCTTCAATCTGAAGCGGAGTATTCACCATAAAAGCATTCTAAGGCATATATGCAATCTCTCCAAGAGTCGGTTCTTTGGGAGCTTGTTGATTTAATTTAGTCATCAAAGCTTCAATTTTTTCTTCCAAAGATGACAGTTTGTTGACTTTATGGATTCCCCCTTGTCTTCTACCATCATCTCTCACAAAATGAGGTTGGTAATTGTTCTTTGCCAGTTCTTTGAATATAAAGTTAGCCTCTCTTGCTGTTTTCATAGTGATGGAACCTCCATATGCTGCATCAACTAGTGTCCTCGTTGAGAAGTTGAGACCATTATAAAATATTTGCACTTGAGCACTTAGCTCATATCCATGATGTGGGCACTTTCTCAATAGCTCTTTGAATCTATCCCATGCATCATAAAGCTTTTCTTGACCACCTTATCGAAATTGTGTGATTTCATAACTAAATTGTGAAGTCAATTGTGGTGGGAAGAACTTAGTCAAGAAAGTCTCAACGGGAGTCCCCCAAGTGTCTATTGAACTCGACATCAAATTGTTGAACCAATTTCTTGCTTTCTCCCTTAGTGAAAAAGGAAAAAGCTTCAGCTTATTCATATTGTGGTCCACTCCATTCATCTTATAAGGCCACACAATTGTAAAAGTTCGATAAGTGCCCATCGGGATCTTTCAAGGGCCACCCCCAACCACGCACTGGAACCATGTTTATTGTGCTGTGCTTTAGCACTAAATTGCATTCCATGGGTCAGATGGCGAATTCCTGAATATTCTTCATTCATCATGGGCCTCCAGTAGTCACCAAGTGTCGGTTCTCAAATTCCAGGCATCTCATGGTGGTTTAATTGACCCTCACTAAATATGTCACTATTATGCTCTTCCATCTTTGTATTATTGGCTTTGATCTTCTTAAGTCTGAACAACGTTCTTTCTATTTATGGATCAAACGACAGTGATTCAGAGTTGGATCTCCTATGCATACAATTTGGTACCTGAAACCAGAGAACAACACTAGAAAAGAAGTAAACAAACTAAATACATAATACAAACAATAATAAAACTAAAAAGAAAAATAAAGGAAATAGACTAAGATTTTTGCACAAAAAGATTTTTTTCTCAAAGTAGAAAATGCCCTTTTTGCTGGAATATCTATCCATTCCACTTAAACCATCACTTCCCTACAACGGTGCCAAAACTTGTTCAGTTTTTTTTGTGTTATATAAAAGTTTGGTAAAAATCAACCAAAACCCGTAAGTGTACGGGTCACAAGTAATTCAGTGGCTTTCAAATTAAAAACCTAAGATATCAAACGTATGTAAGGAAGGTGTGGTTTTGGGGTGGAGGATTGAGCACCCGACCACTGCTCGTCGACCAAAAGACATATACAAATTTGGCGACTACACTATTTCCAAAGGACTATTGTCTAATCCCCAACAATAATACCATGAAACTTGTTAATTGTATTTCTTGCAATTATACTGATTAAAAATGGCTTCCTAAGACTGACAAATTTCTTCCCGGTTTTCATCCATGATTCCGCAAGTGCATGTGTCGAACAAGTAATAAAGTGGATTTTAGTCTGTGATATCAATCCCACAGATCTCAAGAATTTTCAATCAACTACCTCACTACCAAGCTCTATACCATTTCCGACTATGATAGACAATTTGAATCAGTTTTGAAAGCCTTAAAATAATGAAACTAAAAAGAATTGAATCAATAACAAATGAATTGAATACTGAAATAGTGAAATGACAAATTTAGACTGAACAGTTATCTATAAAGGGAACATTGAAAATAAAACTATTATGAAACATCAATTCCTTCGACACCTCCAGAATTTTGCTTTATGAACCACGATTAAAACTAGTCCAAGGAGGCAAGGAAAGTGCAAACTGATCTCTCCAAACCCACTGCTTCATCATCTCACCTTCACTCAAGCTTCTCTCAAAGACAAGGGGTTGATAACTACCTTTAACTGGGTCGCTTGTTCCGGGGTATTTTTCTTTTTCAATACTTCATACCCACAACCTGGACTGTAAACCTGAGCTCCTAAATTATAGTCATTGCACATATTTACACTATACTGGTTTCTTTTTCTCAAAATTAGAACATCTCATTCTTTCCTTGATTAGATCCTTGCTAACAAGGGATTGAATTCACAATTCGAATCGAGGCGAACTCTCTGCATATTTAAATTGATAAATCGTTCAACTCATTCTCGTCTCCAAGTGAAAAGAGGGTTTATCAATTTAATCACACAGAGCACATTAAATCACCAATAAAGGTGTTTGCATATCGGCCCACGAATTGCTCATCACTCGTGAATGCCTTCCCGTGTCACTCGTAGGGCCTCCCGGAAATCGTAGCTTGAGACAATTCGCTTTTATGGGCAGCTTATAATCGATATCGGGATCAATTCCACAAAATAAATGAAACCAGCAAGTAGATTTACAAACTGGGGTTCAGCATCGGCGAATAAAATTATGCAGAAAGATAATTTCGACGATAGAGTCATTTCAATGAAGCCGGGTTTTTAAATCACCGGATTACACCCATACATTGGTCATTGATCAAGAAACCACCGTAATTAGGAAACTCGGTAGTTCAAAACTAAAATTCCGTCTCCTGAATTCAAACAAACTAAACAAGAATTTGAAGAAATATAACCGCATTCAGCCTAAAACTTTAACAAATTTAACGCTCAGATCCAAATTTAAAACAAAAATACGAATCCAATCTAAAATAAAACAAATAAAGAAAAGAAAATTAAAATACAAGAGCCTTCTCAAAGAACCCGCATCTCTCTTTCGTCGCCAAGAGCTCATGCTCCTTCAAAAGAGCGCCTACATATTTATAGGGTTCTGAGGTTGGGCCCTAATTTCGATGCACCTTTTTTTGGACTTCAGTTAACTGGCCTAGTTGATTGTTGATGTCGCGACATCAATTCTTTGTCGCAACCTCTCGCTGGTTCCCGCCTCGCCGCAGGTTCGTCGGCCACCATATGCTCGGTTGAATCGATGTCACGATACCGATTCGTCGCGAATTCTTTCTTTTGAACCGACAGCGCGACAACCATCGACGTCAGCGATCTAATTTTTTGTATTTGATGTCACGACAAATTAATGTTGCCTGACTCGAGTTGTACGGGATGTCGCGACCTTTATGATGTCGCGACTGCTCTTTGCTTATGTTGTCGCTGATCGCTTAATGGATGTCGCGACCTCTCAAGTCTTTTTGTATTGATGTCGTCATAACCGTGTGTTGTCGGGACCTTTTTCTTACTAACCATGTCGCTAATCACGAGTGATGTCGCGCTCCTTTCTCATAGTTATGCCGCGACAACCGTGTGTCGGCCGCCACCTTCTTTTTCGCTGCAACTGATGTCGCGAATTATTTGAATGCGTCGCTGCCACCTTCTCTCTTCTTTACGATGATGTCGCCACCTTTAGCTCTTTGCAAGCTTATGTCGCGATCGCTTCGATTCAGTTGTTGATGTCGCGACATCATGTCTTCTTCTTCTACCACCCCGCTGCTCACTTTGAGTTTCTTCTCTCACGCCCAAATTACTATTTCAATTACGCTTCATTTGCTTAATCGGAGCTTTGTAGTTGCAACCTTTAATATGTATTTCCTCGATTACCGTGAAAGGCTTCACGACATCAAACTTTAATCCTTTGCAACTCTCCCATTGTAATTTCCTTTAGCCAAGGCTATATCAAGACGTCGCCACATTCTCGCTCCCCTTTACTCGCACTTCGCTTCTTTTGAATCTCGCGCATGCCAGCTTGGTGAAGTATTCCATATTCCTCGCACATAAATCATCTTTTTTAGAATGTAAAATAAATCGAAATGAATCGAAAATAGATGACTTTAAGCTCATCAAACTCCCCTCTAAACTTAAAATTTTGCTTCATTCTCGCTAAAGAAAATAACATTTGTTTGTCCTCAAACAAAAGGACATTTTCTTCTCGTTTTGTTTTGCGCTTGCAACCAATTTTAATTGAAACTAAAATTGCATTAGTTTATTGTATATTTAGCTTCAAGTCCTGTAGAAGGTTAGTTTCTACTCAATCAGTACATAACTAAATTGTCAATTTGCTTACAAACAAGATAGTCAATTGATCCCGCCGAAGAGTGTGTTGGCCCTTCCTCAATCTTAGTGAGCCGCCTAACCTCGCAGGTTCTTCACAACTTTGATCCTTTGAATAGTTTCCAAATTCCATATCGCCACAGAAATTCCAACCTTTCAAGATCGCCTCGTGCTCCTTTCGTGCTTGTAATGTTGGGGCTCGTAACGGGTAGATATGGAATGTTTAAAGTTAAGATTACCCAAACTCTTCTTCTTTCTTACTTAATCGTTGCCTTCCTTTCCTCTTGCAATTCCTTTTAGTCGATTTCCCCCAAACTCATCTTTGAGGTATCTCCTTGAATTCTTGTGGGCTTAAAACTGCTTGCTCCAATTTCATTCAGATTTCTCATTATCGAACTCTTTCTCCGCCACTTTTCAGAAAAGCTCCACTGCTCGTCTTTTAGGCTTTCTAACACTCTTAGCGAACTTTGCTAGTAACTCCCATACCAATGTTGGCATTAGGGTACTAGATGTTGAAACACCCCTAAGAACTTAATTGTTCAAGAGAGTTAGGCCACAAGACAAAACTTCTTCCTTTAAGCTTTCTTTTCTGTTGTTTCCTCCTGCTTTAGATATGTCCTTCTTCACCCTTTTCTGTATTTCTCCTTTAGTTCCAAAATATACTCCCCCAAACTTTATTTCTTCCTCCTCCTAGAGTTTTTGCAATCGAGGTTCTTTACTGGAGGATTAGTTATAAAGGACGGCTTGGGATTTCCAATTGCTTTTTTTATTTTTTTATTTTTTTTAATTTTTTATTTTTGAAGATAGGGACTGTTTTGGCTCAAATTTAGGAGCTAGGGTGTATGCAAAAGCATATAAATAATGGTGGCTAGAAAGGCTCAAACTGCCAAGGATAGCCTGCATCATTTCTTGTTGGTTGTTGATTCGTGCCACGGTAGGGTGAGCGGAATCAACAAAATTTGTTTCCTATGTTCCTCCTACTGCCGTAGTCAAGCCATCAAAGAGCTGTCTGTGGTCGAACACGGGATGGGTTTTCATCCTATGAATGACTCAGACGTTGTTGAAAAATGGTGAGAGGCTTTTTAATTTGGATTTTTGGAATTTTGTTTTAAAACAGGGGGAGTTGTTTGGTTACTGAATAACTGTAATAACTGAAAATTAAGTGTGAAATGGTAACTTAAGGTTTAGGTTACTAGCTCGATAACACATAGCAAACAAGTGTCCCTGGGTTATATCCTCGCATTATGGCAAGCAACCTATGGGCTCCAAGCCATAACCGGGATTCATTTAACTTTAAAACCTAACCCCTAAAAAAACCACCCTATTCGGTACCTCAACATGTTAAATAAGAATCCATAGCCCCTTTTAGTTTAAAACCCTAGCATTCAACCTCATTTCAGTGGCTCGTAAAGACCATCTAAAGAATCACAGTGCATCTAACAATAAGTATGCACTGTACCCTAAAGCATGGTGGTATCGCCAAAGTAGTGACATTAAATGATATTCAACCCTAGTTTGGAAGATATGGAGCTACAAATACAAGACTTAACATTTTAAAACATGAGGTCAACCCGCAACCGCCACAAAAACCAAGCTAGCAACCCTTCTTCAGTTATAAGGCTTAGCTAAGCATCTTGAGTTGTCATCCCTAAGAGGGGTGTTTGGCAGCCTAGAAAATGAAAGAAAGAGGAGAGAGAAGAGAGAAAAAGCAACCCTAAACTCGAAAGTCATGGAGATATTTCCATAAATGAAAAGTCACAAAAGATCGCTTAGGGTTACGTAATCAGGTGGGGGGTGGCTTTATATAGCCACCCACGTGTGAAACTACAAGAAAGCCTAATATATTGGCTCACAAGGACAAGTGGAGGTAATACACCAAAACGAGGTCAAGCCGCATCAAGTACAACAAATTTTATCAGTATAGGAATTTCGCTTACGTTAAAGGAAAATTCTCGCTACCTTAAATAAACCCTCTCTCTCTAGTTTCAATGTAAATTCCTCGCTAGCTCCAGGCTAAACTGGCAACGTAGATATTAAAAATGGGAATTTCGCTTATGCACGCTGAATTTCGCTTAACCAGCGGGTAATTTTGAGAGATACAATAAAATGGAGAATTTCGCCAGCACTTGATTTTCGCTTATAGATAGCGAATTTTCGCAATCATAGCGAAATTTCCCCGGGTTGCCTGCTCTTCACCGCTATGCCATCAGATTCTACTACATCCTTTCTTTATCACTTCTCACTGCTTTCTTCACCGACTTTTATATGTTTGATGGCCGAAAATAGTTTCAATCTTCCTGGTTCAGCACATCTCGATATCGACCAACTTAGTGACCCAGGTACATAAAACCTCGCAAAATAACCAAAAATAACTCCTCGAATGGCATAAGTGATTGCCGGACCTAAACACTTCAATTGGCTTAATTTATACGATTAATGCGCAAATGCATCCAAAACCCATCTCGAATAGGGTTCAAATGGCACTCGGGGCACTAATCACACCCCCAACCGAAACGTCATAAATCCCTAAAGAATGCTTAAAGTAATAAGGGCATGCATGCAGTGATTTTCTCAAAAAGTTTATGGTTCAAAAACTGTATGTACAAATAAACATTACCTTTAATATGAAAAATTGATACCAAGCTTGAAAACCGACATGAAAGAGCAGAACCCATACAAGAACAATTTTTAGGTCAACATCTGATCCATGGTAATCAACCTGAATTTCCACAAAGATCTAATGGTTCTTTATATAACCAGGTTGAACTAATAAAGTGCAAAATTGTTCCCTCCCCCCAACCTAGCTACAGGCATGGCCTTAAGTTGTTGAACAACCTAAATAGGATTAACTGCACACTTATTTCTTTATTTGACTACATCAGTAGGTGCAAAACCCGACTTCACCAATGTCCGTGTAATGGGGTCCACACCTATGATCCCCAACCACTTAAGGCTTCAGTGGCATCAAGCCAAAGACCACCCCACTCACGAACTCTTCACAGTTTCACCCCGACCCGAATGACTTCAAAATCAAGCACCTACAATCTCGTTAAACTCTACCTATCCACCCATGTAACGAACACTAAGTCGGCGGACTCCCAACCAATTAAGGCCAGGCATCGGCTTCAAAGGCGTTCGCCATATACCCCTCGGACCGTGCTCGGGTTTCAAGGCAAAGTGTCACGACATTTATTTTTCTTTTTCTTCTTTTCTTTTTCTTTTTGCTTTTTCTTTTCTTTTCCTTTTTGGAAGACTACATTGGTCTTCAAATGTGGGCAACACAAACCTATCCTAGTCACAACACGCCAAGGCCTACTATGCAAAAGTGAAAGGAGGCAACACCTACGCCCCATTGGTACAACTGATGTGCAAGGTGTGAATCTAGCTTAAAGGTGGAATGTTCAAGGTCAGAAAGCATGATGAACTTCAACCGACTAAAAATTTCTTCAAACATGGAATCGTTTCCCGCATTAAGGTAACATGCAAGGTTTCAATTTTTCAATTAGTGCAATTCAATCGGTCTAATTAAAGCAATTCAATTGTTCATTGTTGCACCACCGTCTAATTAAAGAAATTCAATTGTCCAATTGAAAACAAAAATTGATAATTTAAGTGGCACAAAAAATGATACGCAAAGTTGTAAAATCAGATATAACACTGTATAGCTTTTAATATAGCTAAAATGGCTAGTACATGCATAATCAAAGCTAAACATACAAAAATATCACTGCCTACTATGGCTAATACATGAATCCTAAACAAAATTAGTAGGCAGTTGATAAAGCTTGTAACTATACAAAAACATAAAAGAAACCTAACCACCTCACTGCTGTGGTGGTGGTGGGTCCGTAGTGCAATACGCCGTCGCCGCCAACACATTCCAAAGATGTCGCCGCCGCGGGCCTCTCCGGTCGAACATGCCGAATACCCAAATGTGTCGCGATTTGCTGCAAGATGGAGGACAGTGACTCCAAAGTGGCCCCGCCGAGCCAACCTCCGGTCCTGCGGCCGCCTAGGCATGCCAAAGAACATATAAAGATCCATCACACCCGCTATCTCTCACGGCAGCCCGCACGAACGGAGCCCGGCGAACGCCGGTGGATGTAAATGACGGGCCGTGAGTAATGCCAGGCCGCGGCCGAAGTAGGCAGGTGGTAGAGTAGGGAGATGGAGGAGAACAACTGCGTGACTCCTCTCCATCTCAGCCCATAAGCACGACTACCTCCTCTCGTGAGAATGCTCGCTCCGGAACCTAACCTCCTCCCCCCGGTCCCGTCAACGAGGGTAAAAGAGAGCAGTACGACCATCGCCCTCCACGACGTGACCTGAGGGGCACCTAACCCTCATCTCAATCTGGGCCCTGAGTTCATGTGCCTGAGACCGGCATAATAGTCTCAGATCGCAGTGAAGACTCTCGGGCCGAGCTGTGCCCTACGGTGGACCTTATCTTCGAAATGCATCAAGGAGGTCATCACCAGCTCAGAGGGACTAAACCAGTATCCCCCTGATATCCGGTAAAGAGCCTCCAGGATGGCCCCTCTACGCTGTACGTAGTGCTGCAGCGGGAAGAGACTGGTCCTGAACAGGTGATCAATCGTATATCCGAGGCGAGCTTCGCCTCCCCGAACAGATAGGTCCCGCTGCCAAGGCCTCGAGCAAGAATGCTGACCATCTCCACACACATCGGCCGTGGGCTAATCGCGATAACCTCCTCACCGCTTACTGTATCTCAGCCTAACGCTACCGAAATGTCTCGCCTAATAACTCCCGCGATCATCGATAGTAAACCGAAATTGCTCGACTAGATGCTCCCGAGGTCATCGAATCTGTAGGAACCAGAATCCACTGGGGTACAAACCGCCGTTGTCATGAATGGTAGTAGGAGTGCTGCTGATCAATGTGATTGAATCCCCGGGACCGTGATCGCCCATCGCCGGACGTCATAGTACGACTCCTGATGGAACTCTCTGCGGTGGAGCCGCACATTCCCGACGGGTTCCCGCCTATCGACCTCGATCCCGGAGGGTGGTGGCCATACAACCGAGGCGGCGATGTCGCCCGGCAGCCTGATGTCGCTGAGACTACCGGAGAACCGGATGAGGACGACTCACCCGCCGGATGTCCCGGCCCGCTTTGCAGGGCCGCCCTCCGATCTCCGCCGAGGCACCGGGTGATCGGGGCCGGGTCCCATCCGCTGCCCCCGGCACCCTCCGAACCCTCGAGGCCCCCGTGGACCGGAGCGGCATCGGGTCCGGAACCGGAGCCGGAGCCGGGCCCCGCCTCCTCGCTCTGCACCGACCGACCCTGGTCTGAGATTCCGGACCCACCTCCGTGCGAACCATACCAGAGGGGTCCGGAAAGGACACCGGAGTAGGCTCACGACGAAGATGAAACCAGTGGCACCGCACGGCTGATCCGGGGCTCATCACGACGCATCGGAAGTTACACTGCATAGGACACACTAACCAGTGGCTCGCCTACAGGGGACCGTACTCGCCAAGCAGGGACCAGTGGCACCGGACGCTGGGCGGCGCAGCCAGGTGGCGGCGCGCTACCGTGGCCGACTCAGGTAGTCGGGGCTCGGCACGGGGAGCGCGACACGGGGGCGGTGGCGCGGTGGCTCTGAGCACGGTCGTGATAGCTAGTGAGTGGCGGCTCGAACGGGCGGCCGGCTCAGGATTGCGGCTTCGGGGCTGCTGCGACGGAAGTATGGGCGCGGACGGTAGCGGCGGCAGTGGCTGGGGCTGCTGGCCCAGCTAGAGGCTGCGAGTGGCTCTCGGGGCTCGGCACAACGGCGGTCGCGATCCTCGAGCCCGGCCCGATGGCGGAAACTCCCCGGTGGCTCGAGAGGCTGCGGCGAGTGAGGGCTCTCGGGTATCACAGCCAATCCCTCCCCTCTTTATAAGCCTAAAGGCCGGGTGAAGGAGTCATTTCGCTATTATATAGGAATTTGAGACAAACACTGCTTTACCACTTGCAAATCAAATTTTTTTTTTAAATATTAATATATTAACACTTATTAAATATAAGTATTTTAATTAAGTATTATAAATATCTCTATAATTTAATATACAAATATATAATATAATTATAACTTACTAAAAAATGAAAGCTGCTAAATTAGGAAACATACTAAAAATAGCTAAAATTATCGAAATTGACTAAATTAAAATAAAAACCAAAAATTAATGAGCTGCAATTTGGTTTTGTGAACACCAAATCAACCCCAGTTACAAAAATTACTCAAGGAGAATTGAGGAGGATGAATCTCCTCAACCTCGATGACTGAGAGCACGATTCCATAGTGTTGGATTTCCCATTGTTGACTTGGTTCTCACTGATTGAATTTGAGCTGAGCAATTGCCACTTACTATGTTAGTCTTGATGGCAATACAAACCTGCATCACCTTGGTTGGCCATTTCAGGTTCACGGACACTTTCGACTTCCACACATGCGACCAATTGAACCAACTTCATCGGTCATTTGATTTTCATCTTCCTAGCGACTTGTGCTTGTTCAAATGGAATATGTTCAGCTCAAGGTCATGTTGCCAAATGTAGGTTGCATGACCATTCCAGCGGTGTTGATTGCATTAGCGGTGGCAGAGAGAAATGAGTCTTCAGGATGATTGGCACATGATTGGGTTCATTTGCAAATGGCTCGGTGTCGAGCACTACAAAATCTACTGGGTAGTAGAATTTGTCTATTTTCACCAAGACATCCTCAACTATCCCCTTAGGGATCATTTCTGCCCAGATCTATCGACTGATGATGACAGTGTGATGTTGGTAGGTTTTAAGTTGCGAGCCTAGCTGCATACACTTGAGTATGAGCGTGGGTTCCTGTGGCCCCTAAATCCGAGCGGTGCGTATCTATGCTAGTCCCCACCTATGTTATTTGAAATTGTGGGAGATCCGGGATCCTTGTATTTGGTGGGTTCTTGCTTTGGATTATAGCAGACATTCGGTTAAATGCCTTCTTCTCGATACCTAACCCCTTTTTGATTGTGCAAGATCATGAAAACTTTGCATAGAGCGGGACTTGTTTGATGATGTCGAGAGGTATGTTCACTTCTACGCCTTAGGACTTCTAGGATGCTTACCTGCTGGGATGCCTTCTTCTTGCTTCTTAGTGCTACAATGAAATGGAGGTGGCATGCAGTGTTTCATTGAGTCCTCTTTCAGGAAAATGTGTTTTGGCTCCATTTCTACTTCATTCCTGGTTTCCTCAACAGGTTTTGGCATTGGTTGATCAACCTCTTTTCCACTCCTCAGGGTGATTATAGCCTTCACCTCATCCATTCCTAAATTACTGGATGACCCTACCTCATGGATTTTGGGTTTGGCCTTTGTTTGGGAAGAGAGGAGACAGCTACCTCACCTCCTCAACAACTTGTTGATCTTGGTAGAATCTGCCGGGTTGTCAATTTTTTGGTTAAGATTGCTCTCAAGCCCATCTATCCTCTTGTTAAGTGTGCTCTCTACAGTATCAATCCTTTGTGCCAGTTGCACATTGATCCATTTTTGTTCTTCCACAAAGTTACCTACCACCTTACTCAATTCAGTATAAGCATTCCTGAGATGAGGATGGAGGTGGTTGTAGTTGAAGAGTGGAACAAAGCGTGGTTTGGCACACAGGAGGGAGCACATAGAGCGGGGGGTTGGGTCCGGAAAAGGGAGTTGGGTGATTCCGCCAATTGGAATTGTAGGTATTTCATATGGGGCATTGGGTTGTGGAGGCTTACTTATTTGACCTCACGACATTTTGCATATTCGACATCAAATCCTTCCTTTGAAGGGGCCATAGGATCTCTTGTTCTTGGGTGGGCGAGTGGATTGGAAATTGGTGCATGGATTGGCATGCGGAGATTACCGATCCTTGCACACTTCATGGGTCGTTGCGCTAACTCCTCCACCTTCCTAGCTAGGGTTGAGATTTTTGCTTTCATTTCCATTTCCTCTGACAGTGCATACATCCCACCCCTAGGGTTGACTGAGGGCCTTATTCTTTCCATTTCTCTCGGGTTTGGTTCATCCCAACCCTTAGAAGTTTCAGCCACATAGTTCAAAAAATCCATGGCTTCATCAGGATGCTTACTTAGAAAATCTCCCAGCATGGTCTCCGATAGCTGTTTCATGGCGGGCGACATACCACCATAGAGTGGTTTACCAGCATCCATGTATCAAACCCATGGTGTGGGCATGCGATTGTCTCATAATCTGTCCCAACTGCTTGAGCACAGAACCTCACCATCTTGAAATTTGCAAGGTATAAATTTGTCTCTTCAAATTGTTGATTCTTGTGGGCAGAAGAATTTCTTTAAAATTACTCATGGCTCAGCAATTTCTTATGGTTCTAGGCCTCGGTGAGTTAAGCCAAATCTTGGCACTATCCTTTAGGGTTAATAGAAATGCTTCGGCTTTAGCAAATCCATGTCCATCATGGAGTTGTATGAGGTTTCATATATGCTATATCGAGGACGGTTCTTGGGTAAGCCCGAGTACATGTGGTTCCCGAGAAGGAATTGAAGATTCAGTGTCAGGAAATGAAAAGAATAGACTTATTCCCTACGAAGCGTAGCGGGGATGGAGGGTTTGTATCGACATAAAATTGAATCACCGCAGCGAGGAAAGGATCATTTTCCTACCTTTCGTCGATCGAATCTTGGATAGGTTGTCGGGGACACCCTCGTTTTTCTTTTCTTGATGGGTACTGCGGATATAACAAATAGCTATTGCACTGAAGATCGGGGAGAAAACCACTTTTACATGCCCATTTAGTACTTTTTGCAGAAGAATGCCATTTGAATGTGAATGCTCACAGTACCTTCCAAAGATGCATGATGTCTATATTTTTCTGATCTAGCGAGAAGAAGTTATGGAGATTTCATGGATGAGTTTACAGTGTATGGATCCAGTTTTGAACAATGCCTGCATAACCTGGGGACAATACTTCAAAGGTGCAACGACAAAAATCTAGCTCTAAATTGGGAAAAATGTCATTTTATGGTTACAAAAGGGATTGTCTTGGGGCTATGGTTTTGTGACAGGGCTTGAAGTAGATGACAAAGGTTTCAATTATAGGAACCTAATGCCACCACTTCACGGTTAAAGAAGTCAGAAGTTTCTTAGGACATGCTGGATTTTATAGAAGATTTATCAGAGATTTCACAAAAATTGCTAGACCACTATGCAGATTGCTAGAGAAAGATAATAAGTTTTATTTTGATGAATCCTGCCAGAAAGCATTTGAAGAAATCAAATCCAGACTAGCGGAGGCTCCCGTCATGTGAAACCAGTTAAGACCCGAGAGAATTTGAGATCATGTGTGATCATAGGTGATTTTTACCATTGGGAGCTATATTGGAATGAAAGATGAAAAAGTGTTTAAAGAGGTCATCTACTATGCTAGCAAAACCTTTAATGAAGCACAAAGAAAATTACTCTACTACTGAAAAGGAGATCTTTGGCAATAGTGTTTGCATATAGAATTCAGGCCATGTATTTTGGGGGTCCCATGTTGTTATACACACTAATCATCGACAATTAAATAGTTAATGGCAAAGAAGGAAGCAAAGCCAAGATTGATCGAATTGGGTGTGTTGCAGGAATTTGATTTAGAAATTAAAGACAAGAAGGCGGTGACAATGTGATAGGCGATCACTTGTCAGAGTAGGAACCATTTATGCGAGAAAAGGGAAGATAAATAGCGAGAAAATTTTCAAAAATAGCGATTATTTGGTGTCGCTCCCGATCACCACGGTATCTTGATGGCGAGATTTCTTGGCTTGTGGATTATGCCACTAGAATTCAGCAACCAAGCGAAAAAGTTAAGGGTAGTGGCCAATTACTACATGCAGGATGATCCATATTTGTTTAAAAAGAGAATTTTGAAGTCGATTATAAGGAGATGTGTACCGAAAGTGAGCAAAGCAAAAGATTTTACAGAATGTCATGCATCCTTATGGAGAGGACACTGCGAGGAGATAAAACAGCCACAAAATTCTTCAGGTAAGTTTCTTGGCCTACAATTTTACCAAAGATTGTTTTTGAATGGGTAGGATTGTGTGATCAATGCGAATGGGGAAATATTATGAGCATGAGATACTTGCAAGGTATCTGGTGATGCAATTGTTTGATGTATGGGGAATGGATTTTATAGGGCCTTTTCCAGTTTCATTTGGAAATATATAAATATTCCTAAGCTTGTGGATTATATCAAAATGAGTAGAAACCGGCGGCTGTCTAAGAATGATGCATACGGTTGTGGGGTTTTACAAAGAAATATTCTTAGCGGTTGGGACACCTAGAGCTATAATTAGTGATGGAGGGGAAGCCATTTTTGCAAATAAGGTGTTTGCCAAACTCATGGCTTGAATACGGTATCAAACACATTATGAGCTTGAAAACATCATCCTCAAACAAATGGGCAAAAATTTGAAATTTCAACGAAATAAAGAAAATTTTGGAAAAGGCGCCAGAGTTCCCCGGGGGAAAGATTGGTCTTTGAAGCTTGATGATGCATTATGGGCATACGGGGCCCCTTTTAAAACTCCCATTGGAATGTCCCCATACGGACTTATATTTGGAAAACCATGTCATCTCCCTCTTGGCCCTAAATACAAAGCCATGTGGGCCTTCAAACAGCTGAACTTCGATTTCAAAATTGCAAAGGAAGAGAGACTTCTCAATTAAGATGAGCTGGAAGAAGCGAAAGCGAAGCCTATGTAATGCTAGAATATACAGGACAGATAAAGTAATGTATCATGATCAAAGATTCTGAGGGAAAGAGTTTGGGAAGTAGGGGATGAAGGTCTTCTTTGTTTAACTTGATTTCGTTTAACTCCGCATTAAGATTATTTCCAGAAGCTGAAATCAAATGGAGTGGACCATATACAAGGTGTCAAGTACTATCTTCGAGCACCTGTGACTAATCAGCACCAAAGTTAATGGGCAAACAAAACACTTTCGCCAGGTAAATAAGAACTCCAACCGGGTGAATGAAATAGAGAAAGCTTTAAAACAAATTAGTCCAAATCCATGGACTCAAATGATTTCATGGGAGGCAACCCATATGGATTTTTTTTTGGTTTCTTTAAATAGACTTCGAATTTTTTTTTTATATTATTACGCGTTTTTGAAATTTTTTTAGTTCTAGTCATGATTTGTTAGAAATTGCTAGGTTAGTACTAGATGAATTTAACTTGAATCGCGCAATATGCATGAAGAATCAAATGGCTCAGCGAAGGAATAAACCCGTGACTACTCCAACACTTCACAGAAAGAACAAATAAAAAGGGAGTATTTTTCCCTACATAAATTATGTGAAAATCGAATAGAATACATTTTTGAATTGGTTTGCGAGAATGATTAAAACGGATGCTAAGAGTGTGCAAATTAATAAGGAATGAAAAGATGTCCATCATCAAATTTGTGGCATGTGCATTAAGTCGCGACCGTGATTTTATGTCGGCTAAGTCGAGGTCGCGAACTTAGTCGGGCATCAAAAAGGAACAGCGGCGAGGTCGCGACGTAAATTGAGGTCGCACAAGAACCATTCCTCAAAAGATGCGAGGGCCGCGACAACTCAATTATGTCCTCAACACTGGAGCGTCGCAGCCGATGACAACTCGTCTCCCACAAGAACTTATGTCGCTACAACAAGAATAAGTCGCGACATAAGAGACAAGTACGCCACCGCGCTTAATCAGGCTCCAAATTTAATGATGCGCACACAATCGCAAATTCTAAAATTAAAGCTTCGACAAACACAAATAAATGAAGTAATAAAGAGCCCAAATATTAATAATTGAATTGTAACCGTTGAGAAATTCTCCACTATCATCTCCTTCCTCAAGCAATACAACCTTCGCCTTCTCGTGATATTCTCTTCGGTTCTCTATTCTTGCAAAACCCGAACCGAATATCTTCCTAAAAACCTTCCTCGATTTATCTAATGGCCGAACCTTCAACCTCTATCCCAAACCCGAGCTTAAACATGGAGGAGTATACCTGCATCAAGGGGAAGTTCATCCTGAATCTGAAAATGAGAAAAGGTCAGTTTAACAACCAGGAAGTTCAATCGCCATGTGCAACAGAGGAGAAAGGGAAAAGAAAAGCAGCAAGAAGAAGAGGAAGACGAGTCTGCCCCCGTAAGAAGCTTTCTCAAATTCCGAAAAACACTATAGCCGGGAAAGGATTTGTAGGAGAAAGAGGTTTCAGCCAACTCATCTCACCGTTCAAGAAATTAATATAGCAGAGAGGGTGGGGAGAATTCTACAAACATCAAAAATTTGGATATGCAGCAGTCGTCCAAGAATTTTACTCCAATCTGGTTGGAAGGAAAGAGAACTCTGTTTATATCAGAGGAGTTTGGGTGCCTTATGGAGCAAAGACTATTAATGAGATGTATGGAATGGAAGGGCAAAGAACGGATCAAAATTCAAGAAGCTGATGAACAACCCTAACCGTGAGAAGATTGCGAGAAAATTAACAGACGGTAAAGGGCAGTGGAAGAAAGGGAAAGAAGAGCAAAAGACCCTGAGCAGGGGATATTTGATAGAAGAAGCAAAGGTGGTTTACTTCCTTAGCCTCATTCCGTCCCTACCTGCCAACGCCCCGCACAAGTAGCAGAACAAGAAGCAATCCTTCTCTATGCCATAATCGAAGGATACAAGATCAAGGCCGAATGTAGCTTATTGAAAATTTATAATGAGGTCAAGGTAATAACTGGTTTGATCCTCACCCAAAGAACCACTACAAGGTTATGTATTGTATCGTGTGAAGGGAACTTGGGAAGAAGAAGAAGAGTGTCCCAAGGTTTCACCACTCACCCTGACGGGAGTAAGCAAGGGGCCAAAGAATCAAAAGAAAAAGGGGGCCTGGCAGAAATGTAGATTCAAAGGGATGGTGTGAAAATGCAATACAGAAGAAGACACCCTTCTAAGGTGAAGAAGAAGAAAATCTAAGCACATCAAGAAGGGAATGCTTTTATGTTTCCGCATGATAGAGAACAAGAAGATAGAAGCCTAGATTTCGACCCCACCGGCGCCTCTCCCTTTAAGGAACAGCACTGCAGAGAACCCGGAGAAAGCTCAAGGAGCCTGTGAGAATAATAAAATAATGGAAATGCTCAATTCCATCCAAAAGAAAGTGGAAGAAAGGGAAGTAGAAATGGGAACCTCCAAAGAAAGTTCGTAGAAGAAGTTTGCGAAAGAATTGAAGAGAATGGATCAAACACTGGAAGAGGGATGAAATGTAAGAGAAGAAGTATAGTCGAGATGAAAAGAAGAGATCAAATTAATGTAGCAAGAGATGAGCAGAAGGAGGCATATGAAAAGATCCCCGGAGCAGCTAGTAAAGAAAATTTAAGAAGGAAATGCAGCAAAGTGGATCAAGGACTACTAAAGAAGTTAAAGCTAAGCCATGAATTCATTCCTATGAACAACTGATGATCATGACTCGCCTCTAAAACTCATAAAGGAAAGGGATTCTCATATCATGAAGCCAAGACTAAGGAGCGTGATCAAGGGATTCAAGTTCCTATACATGTCAATGTTCAAGGATTTCGAGAAAAGGATGAAGGAATAAGACCAAGAGCTGATTTAATAAAGACGCTTCGTAAGAAAATCCGTCAAAATTTGATTTGATCAATACCACCTTTCCAAATTTTTAAGTCGGTGATCAATGGAACGCATAATGAACACTGAACGCACGGTAGATAAGTGATGACCCAACAAAAGACCCCTACAAATGAATTGATTCAAGAACAGATCGAAGGGAGAGAATGATGAAGAAGAAGAGAGTGGAACGGAATAAATCAACCCACGATAACCTGATTCGATTCACGCTGTCCACAGTGCGAATAGAGATCCATTGATCGACCACTTAATTAGTGGTCCAATCGTTATACATCACGCGAATAAATAAAACGGTGGAAATGAATGTCATGACAGCACGGCCATGTTTTATTAGGCGACTTGTTAGAGAATATTTAGATTTGGTCGTAAGGAAATAGCAGTTATCATATCTGAACTATTAGTAAGATTTGAAGGATTCCAACACGCACTATAATCTGTGGCAATAATAAAAGAATCTGAATTCAGGAGTACATTGTTCTGCTTTAATCACAATGAGTTGCAAAAACAAAAATTTATTATCATTGATGAAAAACATTTAACAAAATTAAATGTAAGACAAAGGTGAATACATAAAACATAAAGAATAACATTAATGGGTCAAAAAACCATGAACTTTGATAGAATTAGAATATCTTCCGGGAATTCAGATTTAAAGTCCATACCCTAGAACTTGTTTGATTATTGATTGAGGTTAAGTCTAGTGAAACAAACCAATGTAAATGATAGAGGCTATCCTTGGCAAACTTGAGCCTTTTAAGCCTTACCCTCAAAATATGCTTACATACCCTTCAGTTCACTAAGCCAAATAAGCCTTTATTTCTTAAATAAAGAATTGAAAATCGAATGTCTCTTCCTTGCAATAAACCCGCAAAGAAAGAACCCAAATTTATCCAAATACTGATCAGAAAAGTTTAGTATAAAGGAAGAAATAAAGTCAGGGAATAATATTCTCGTGATTTTGACAAGTAAGGTCAATAAAGTAAAGAAGCGTAAGCTAGTGAATAAGGGAATAAGTTTTGTCCGCCTATTTCCCCTTAATAATTAAGCTCGTGGTATTTTTAACACCTAGCACCTTTAATGCTAACTGGTATGGGAGTTGCTAACCAAAGTTCTCTAAGAGTAATGTAAAGCCTAAGAAGACAAAACATTGCACTATTCCAAATCATAGAGAAATAATGCAAAGGAGTTAAAGAACAAAGGAATCTCGTCGGGTCCAAGTACATATGGAAGCCGAGATCCTGGTATAAAAGAATCTGGCAAAAGGAGGAAGCGTGCTAAGATTGAGGAGAGAATCGGAAAGAACAAAATGAAAAGGAAGAAAGTTGGAGGCAAATAATGTAGATAAGATGGAAACTGCAATTTGCATAAATCCTAAAATTTTCCATTATCTACCCAATTACCTAAGCCTAACATTACAAGCCTCGGGAAGACCTCATTGATTTTGAAAGGTTGAATTTACCTACATTAGTGGAGATCAACATGAAAAAACAAGCATATGGGACTTGATAAATGCTTCAAGAAAACTCCTTAAGATTAACTTAATTCAACATGAAGATGAAAAGGATTGATGACCTGCACACACACACAGAACAAGACTTGTTAAATAAACTGTTTAAATACATTAGTTTATCAAGAAATTTTGTAATATAAGTACATTATGCCTTGTTCTTGCATCGA
Source organism: Tetrastigma voinierianum (assembly GCA_016808115.1). Lineage (NCBI taxonomy): Eukaryota > Viridiplantae > Streptophyta > Magnoliopsida > Vitales > Vitaceae > Tetrastigma > Tetrastigma voinierianum. Next base: position 854,107 of record JAEQBH010000668.1, read on the forward strand.
AACTGAGATTTCAAATAATAGTGATATCTCTTGATTCCAGATCAGAAGAGTGGAATGAGAAAGACTGTGGAATGAATTAGAAAAATGTCCTTAAAAATTTTCTAAGCTTATTTGTTTGAGGACAAACAATTCTTTCTTTTCTTTGCTTGGGGACAAGCAAAATTTTAAGTTTGGGGGAATTTGATGAGTCAAAAACTCATTAGATTTTAATCCATTTTTTTGATTTTATAATGAGAATAATGATGAATTGTCTCGTTAAAACCGATAATTGACTCAAATTCCACTGGGCAGAAAATACGCTTGTAAAATCAAATTTTAGCAAAAATTATAAGAAATTAGCCTGTAGTAGAATTGAAGTCAAAACTGGAATTTAAGTCGCGACAAGAAGCGCACTTCCAAAGAAATTCCAAGTCGATATCAACAAATTTGGCCTCAAGAAGAAAAAATGCAGTGAACAGTTAAGTCGTAATTCTAAAGAAGGAAGTCGGGACAAAAGAATGACTCTGGTCAAGATTAAAAAGAAGCAACTAAATGAACACATTTTCATGTTCGCGACATCATTACGATGTCGCTGATACCAAAAGAAGAAAATGACGCCGTGATACCACCATGAGGTCGCTGACAAGGAGCCGCTTAAAGCTACAAGAACAAATTTCTTCTCAAGTAAAAAGAAGTCGCGAACTAATTTTGAAAGAAAGGACCTGGCGTCGCCGGCTATCGACGCGAATGAAGAATAACACCAAGGTCACAACAGAAACCCGCAAATCGCACGGCTGTGCGAATTAATGAAGAAGTTGGTACATGATGTCGCTGATACCACTTCTCGAGGTCATGGCGCGAATCGTCTTGAAGCAAGAGATACGGAGGTCGTGGATAATCAATAGAAGTCGCAAAAGATTCAAAGAGATCGAACATGAGGTCGCGATAGCTAGAAATGTATTATATATCCAATAATCGATCAAGATACGCGACGCCCCCTGGTCGCGACATCTACCGCGAAGGTATTATGGTCGACACGCCGCTGGTCGCGGACATCGGGCTACAAAGAAAGAAGGTTGCACGCTACGCTGGTCGCGACATCGCCATAAAGAGTAAAGAAGGTCACACGCCCCGCAGTCGCGACATCGCCAGTGAAAGAATGGAGGTCGCGACATCATTTAGCTTCGTCGCGACATCAAATCCCGTAGATACGATAAGTCACAACAAAAGAAAAGCTTCCACGCATCAAAAGAGCCTATAGCATAACATCAAGTCGCGACGTGAGCGATTGAAGTCGCCAATTTCGCAAGAGCTCAAGCAATACGTAAAGGTGAAGTCGCGACGCCATTCGCTGGTCGCGATATCAATTAAAAAGGAAAGAGGGTCGCGACGCCATTTACCGGGTCGCGACATCGATCCAACGGGTAAAGTAAAGGCAAGTCGACTGATAAAAGCTTCACATAAGACGAACGTAAAAACGGCGTCGCACGTATGATCAAGTCGCTGACCTTAAAAGAGATCATTAATGCGGAAGGTGAAGTCGCTGACGTATGATTGAAGTCGCGACATCAAACAAATTCATAAGCAGACAGCGAAGTCGCTGACGCGAGCAGAGGCTGCGACATCAGTCAATGTCATACACAAATGGAGTCGCGACATGAACAAAACAAATGGGCTATTATTTTGAAATCCACAAATAGTGTATCATAGGGGGCCCAACTTCCAAACCTCCTATAAATATGCAGCTGTTATCGAAGGAAAGTACTCGCGCCGTAAAGAGAAGTCCGCAGTCAAGGCTCGTGTATTTTAATTTCTCGTTTCTTTTTCTTTATTTCACAAGTATTTTAGATTAGATTCAGAGTAGATTGTTACCGCATTTGAATTCCGGATCTGGATGTTAGTCGTTGAAGTCAAGCCGAATGCGTAATGATATTTTCTTCAAATTACCCGCCTGTCTGCTTCAGTTCAAACAAATTTTGGAATTCGAACTTCCAGTTTCGGATTTACAGTAGTTCTTCTGATCAGGGAGCTACCGTTAGTGTAATTAAGTAATTTAGAAACCCAAATTACTGAATTTACTCCTCGTTGTTAGAATTTATCTTTCTCGCATAAATTTATCGAGTCCAATAACTTCACTTGAATCTCGCTTGTCGGGTTTTGTTTATTTTTTGTGATTCGATCCAAATATCGTGTCCTATACCTTTAATGGGATTGCTTCATGCTCGATTTCAGGCCCTCCAGTGACAGATAAGGCATTCCCGAGAGTATTGATCGATTTCGGCGGGTATGAACCCATTATCAGGGATCTAATGGGCTCTATGGATTTTAATCGATAAATCTCTTTTCACTTGAAACCGAGAATGAGTTGAATTACTTATCAATTAAAATGAGCAAAGAGTTCGCCTAGATTTGAACAGTAAGTTCAATCCCGTGTTAGCAAGGATCTAATCAAGGAAAGAATGAACTGTTCCAATTTTGAGGATGAGAAACTAAAAAGATAAGTGTAAACTCATGCTTAGCCTATGTCTTAGAGCTAAGGTTTATAGTCCATGTTCGGTACATGAAGTATTGAAAAGAAAATACCTGCACAAGGCAAAATCAAAATTAAAAGCGCTTATCTAATCCTCGTCGAAAGAAACAGGGAAGATTAGATGATGAAATGTGTCATTAAGGAGAAATCCACATGGCATTACCATCTTCCTTGGACGGATTCGAAATCTGAGGTTCATGAAGCAAAGTTACAGAGTTATCTGCAGGAATTGATGTTTCACAATAGCTGTATTTTCAATGCATCCCTTTAAAAGCTAATTGACCAGTCTATTTCTTTAATTTTTTTATTTTAGTTTAAACATTAGTTCATTTTGTTCTTAGTTTACATATTTTCATTATTTTATTATTTTAAAGGTCAGATAGGAATTTATCAATTGCCTAATATAGTTCAAATAGTATAGAGCTTGGAGTAGTCGAGTAGTTGATTCGTAATTCTCGAGATCTCTAGCTGATCGATATCCTGACTTAAATCCACTTTATTACTTGTTCGACCCGCTCCACTTGCGTAATCATGGATCAAAACCAGAAAGAAATTCAACCACTCTTAAGGAAACCGCTTTTAATCAGTATAATTGCAAAGAAATATAACAAACAAGTTTCATGGCATTATTGCTGGGGATTAGATAATAATCCTTGGGTAATAATGTTATAAATTTGTGTTGATGTTTTGATCCATCATTCACACTTACATAGTGGGAGAATTAGATTATGTCCCAAACAGGAGCTACCACAAAAGCCTCACACAGCGCGAAGGGTCGTGTAATTGAGTCCTTCGAAGCTCGCTTGGCACCTATCATCCCAAACAAATTTGGAGCCCTTTTTCAGAAGAACATAGAGGGGTTTTGCATTTTGAAGAGTCCTAATAAACCTCCCGTAGGCTGAAGATGGCCAAGGAACTCCGCCTCACCCATTCGACATTCATGGGGAGTGGCAGCTTGGAAATAAGCTCAACTTTAGCCTTATCGACCTCAATTCCCATGCTGAAGATGACATGCCCAAGAATAATTCCCTAATTCACCATAAAATGACATTTTTCCTAGTTAAGTACCAAGTTTTTTTCTAATGTATCAAGTGAGAACAGCCAAGGTCAGGTAAGCACTCCTCAAAAGACTCTATATGGTGATATCATCATATATACTTCCATAATGCAATTCCACCATATCAATCAAAATACCGAGCATACATCTGGAACGCTGTAGGGCATCAGAAGCGCCAAACGACATTCTTCTATAGGCATAAGTCCCAAATGGACAAGGGAAGGTGGTTTTCTCCTGGTCTTCTACTGCAATATCTATTTCAAAGTATCTAGAATACCCATATAAACAACAATAAAATGGATGCCCGGAAACTCTCTCAAGAAGATGATTAATGAAAGGAAAAGGGAATGGTCCTTCCTTGTCACTGCATTTAGTCTCTGGTAATCTATACACACCCTTCAACCTCGTCAGGCGCGGGTAGGCATATTTCCCGATTCGTACTGCAAAGAAAGCCAAAATCAGCAAAATTTATACCTGTTGCTCCCACCGCCGTAGCGTAACTACCGCAAAGATAATGCGCTCTGTAATCACGTGGACGGGTTTTCGTCTTTACAAATGACTTGTATAATGATTCAAAATGGTGAGACTTTCATTTGGATTTGGATTTATAAAAGTGTGGTCATTGTGTCACTTGGCCAGGGCAGCTTTTTAAAATAAGATGTCAAAAGAACACCTTGGTTTCGGGGTCACTAGTTTGGCATGACGGGTTACAGAGGTGTCCTCGAAGTTATTTCCTCGTGACAGTAAGCAAAATGACATATAGTAATTTCCAAAATCAGATCTGCTTAACTTTAAAAACCAACCCCAAGAACATTCCTATTTGAACCATAGCATTTACCGAGCATTTAATGTTCTACGCTTGAAAATAAAGCATTTAACCTACTTCGCTGGCTCGTAAACGACATCTAATGGATGTCGCTGTATCTACCATTACAATACACCAACCCCTGGAAGCATGCCAAGTATTGACTAAAGAAAATACATTAAATAGCATTTAAACCTAGTTTGAAAGTCGAAACACAACACGCTAGATTTTGCTTCCATGAAAATAGAGGAACACCCGCAAACCCACATCAACCAACCTAGCAACCCTCCTCTTTAAGGTTTTGTCATCCTCAAAGGGGGTGTGTTTGGCAGCCTAGAAAATGAGAGAAAGAGGAGAGAGAAGAGAGAAAATGGGAACCAAAACAGGTCAGGAATGAAACTCGCATGTGAAATGAAAAGTTAGGGGTTACAAATGTTCACAACATGGCTTATATAGCCCCAGTACAAACATGTGAAAAATACCAAACTAACCTAAATAATAAGGATTACATTGAGGGCAAAAGAGGAATTAAACAAAACGAGCTTTGATCACAAAAATGATGCGTAATTTTCGCTTACGCATAGTAATTTTCGTTATGATATCGAAATTTCACTATCATAGCGAAAATCACTTTCATAAAGAAAAATTTCGCTGGCGTGCACGCATTTTCGCTTATGATAGCAAATTCCCGCTATCATAGTGAAAATTTAGCTATAGCGAAAATTTAGCTATGATGGCGAAAATTTCGCTATCATTGCGAAAATTTCGCTATCATTGCGAAATTTTCGCTATGCCTGCGAAATTTTCGCTATGCTTGCGAAATTGCCAATCTTCTACTGCATCCTCCAGCCTGCACTATGCATCTTCCAACTTGCTATTTCTTCATCCCAGGATTGATGAAATCGACGAGAATTCATACAAACTCGGCATAAATCAGCACAATTTCGATGCCAAGCTTGATATGATGATGAAGGTTTACGAAACCTGCAAAACTACCAAAACAACTCCTAAACAAAAATCGTGAGTACTTAATCAACCTACACATGTCAATCAGCTTAAATAATATGATTAGTACGCAAAAAGCACTCAAAACCTATCTTAAATAGGACTCAAAATAGCACTTTTTGGGTACTAATCATTCCCCCTTTTCATTTTGTACAATAGTCACCCCCGACTTCTTGGGCACGACTTGAGTAGGGCTCACCCAAGGACTATCGGAAATAGGGTAAATAATGCCGACCTACAACAACTTCAACAATTCAAAGATGCACTACCACCAGAGGCTGGTTTCAAATTGCCTCTGTATCACCTCACCGGGTTTAGCTTTCATCTCCCTCCATGTGAATGTGATGAGTGCAAACCAAAGGGCTAATCCCCTTTAAATATGATATTTTCCATCCAATGGCCTGTTTACACTTCCTGAGGGTTCTAAGCAAACTGTCCTCCTGTGAGGGCATTCAGAGATGAGGAAATGACAACAGAGCATTGGCCACTTTCCTCTAAATATGCATATTTCAGTTCTGTGGGGAGGTGCATAATATCGAGCTTTTGGGGTTCTTTATCTTCTTTCTTTCCACTGTCCTCCCCAGCCAACAAAGGGAGAATTTCTTCTCTTTTTTTCCAAGAGCCATAAGCAGCAAATAATTATGAGGTTTCATTTGGATCTTCATAAAACTCACCACCTCTCTATCAAATCTCCTATAGTTGTCGGCCGCTAGACTGCTCATCCACAATGGTTTCAACTTACATACCTTTCCGACCCTCTTCCCTAGTGCATGCTTTGGTTTAGGTGAAAGATATTGAGTTCCAATGTCATATTCCCAAATGTAAGTTGCATTACCCCATTTTGACAATTTATGATAGAATTTGAGGTAGCCAAAAATGGCCTACCAAGGATGATGGGCACATAATTGGCTCCCACAGCTACTGGCTCGATGTCAAGGAGAACGAAGTCCACTGGGTAGTATAATTGTCTACTTGCACCAAAACATCTTCGACAGTGCCCTTGGGAATCTTCATTGACTTGTCTACCAAAGATAATGTGACAGTGGTAGGCTTCAATTCGTCGAGTCCCAGCTGCTTGTAAACTGAGTAGGGTAACATGTTGACACTAGCCCCCAAATCTAGTAATGCCTTTTCCACACAAATCCCTCCAATATCCACTGAAATAGTAGGACACCCTGGGTCTTTGTACTTCACCGGAGTTTTGTAACACCCCAAAATACACCATAGTTTTTTTTAAACATAATTAGGGTATATTATAAGTGCATTTAGAAATTTTTCGTAATTATTATTTTTTCTAAGTAAGAAAATTTCGAAAACCCGGAATTTTGTACAAGATACAAGGGCAAATTTGTAATTTATCAAAATGGCACACAAAGGTCATAAGATAAAAAGAGTATGGGCTAAAGGAGAATATAGCATAACTTGTGTACAAATAGAGGAGAGATGAGGACTTAAGTGCAAATAACAGGAAAATTAACTATAAAAAGAGGATGAGACCAAAAATATCTCATTTTTTGGTCTATGAAGGAGAGCTCATACTGGTAGGAGAAGAAGAAGAGAAGAGAGGAAGAAGAAGGAGAAGCCAAGAAAGGTATGGAACTTGTATGGAAGCTATGGTTTTGTAAGGAATCAGTTGTATTTTGGACGTTGGTATGGATTTCTATGGTTTTCTATGGACATTAGTTTTGTTCCATTTCTAGGGTTTAGTTAGGAATTCATCCTAACCCTAGATTTGTTGAAAGTTGGGTTGGTAAAACCCTAGTTTGTATAAGTGACTATGGAATCCTTCCTATTTCTATGGTTTTGTTTAGATTTGTAAACCTGTGTATGGATTTTTAGGAGTCTTTTCCTAGGGTTTGGTGATGAGAAGTTCTAAACCACCATTACAACTTTTATTGGAGTGGTTAGGGTAGGATTCCATTGTGAATTATGAGATATATGAGGTTAGAGGAAGTTATTTGAGTTTTGAGCTTGAAAAATGGCAAAATCTGTCATTTCTAGGCAAAATCGTGCTGTGGCACCGCATTCAAAGTGGGCATCTGCACCCATGATACGTAACCAAAACTGCACTTACTCAAATGTAGGCGGTACCGATACCAATGATACAAAAGCAAAATGGTACTGGTACCAACCAAAATGGTACCAAGACTTTTCAGAATCCGTGCCGTATCGTACCGATCCATGTGGGTACCGGAGCACCAATGCTTCCAATACCCCGAGCATTTGTGGGATCTTGCATTGTTAAGCCCAAATTGCATTAACTGCATGGTATAGGAACCCTAATGAATGACTAATGGGGGTTCAATAAGAATGAAACTAAGTGAAAAATGCACCGTACCCCGCAGTCTCGGCGGATCGAGTTCGATGTGGGTAAACTCAATGCCCCTATGATAAGATAATAAGTTCCTAAACACATAATTATAGAAGTGCCTAAGACCAGATATTAAATGATACGACACTTCGTGACGGGCAGCACGCCTCTAATCGCTGCTTCCTAAGACTTCGCTACGACACTTCGCTACATGGGCGTGCACTTCTTTCGATCAATGCCGCACTCCTACCAGTGCTACGACACTTCGTTACGGCGCATCGCTCACCAAAGGCTTCTAAGACTCCCGCACAAGGCTACAACACTTATATTAAGTCATAGCACTGCCTCTCGATTAGTGCTTCTAAGACTCGCTTTATGCTATGGCACTCAACATCGTACAGCACCTTCGGGTACTTATCAGGTTATGTCCTACTCATTTTATTAACGGGGTCTAGGTATTCCTGCAATAGTTATATGATAAGAGTCCGAATGACGGTAATAAGATTCAAAGTAATGGACACCGTTATGCTCACCGTACTCCACGGCACCTCCTCGTATAAGGTAAGCTTCAGAGTACCTATGGGTACCTTTGTACAAGTATAAGTATGCTAAAAGTAAAAGTATAAGTATAAGCTTTGTAACTCCTACGGGAGATCTGAACAAGCATAAGTTTGCTATAAGTACAAGTAGGCGTATAAGATTATTATATGAAATCATGAAAATCGATATCTCAAGCATCAGATATCTCATATCGTTATATGCTTACTGGGGAATGAGTATTACGACGTATAGTATAAGTCATATGTTTCCCACTAAGCATAAAGCTTAACACTAGTTTTAATCCGTGTAGGTACAGGGGAGGACGTCTGTGATCTTTCGCATACCGCTAGGCCATCACACTTGTAGGGGTCCATCACCTGTAGGTTTTGCGCTCCAATTTTGTAAATGTAAATGTACAATTTTTTTTTTGTATATGTATTCCGTAAACGGGACTCAAGATCGTATGTATTGACCGTAAAACACTACTGGTGGTAGTTTTATTTCTTTGTATATTCGTGATATGATATTTTGATTCCGCTATAAAGACTCTGGAAAGCACACCAATGTCCGAAAAAGGTGTAAAGAGTCCCAGTGTCTCGCAACCCCTATCAAGTGTGACAAGTTTTGGTATCGGATGATGGCACTCACCTATTATGTCAAGAAAGCCTTTGCCGATATTCAACCTCTCTTTCACCGTGCACAAGTCTTTTTTTTTAAAATCTTGGCAGCGTTCCGACTTGCTTAATCATGTCTAAAAGGAATGTCGACTTTTACTTGCCTACTTCAAGAATCTCATTTTGGTTGCTCATCTTCTTTTTTCTTCTTAGTGCTTGAGGAAATGGAGGAGGCATGCTCTTCTTCATCATATATTCTTTAATCACAATTCTTTATGGTTCCTCTTCTTTATCTTCTTTAGCTGCATCAAGTGACTTAGGCACTGGCTGATCAACCTGTTTACCACTTCGCAAAGTGATAACTGCTTTCACTTCATCCATAGTAGGAGTGGGTTCTCACCGCGCAGAGCTGCCAATTTCATGAACTCCTTAGGGTTTCGTCGTGTTTTGTGAAGGAAATTTGCCCTTTTCCTGCACTTGTTGATGGTTGGTTAGCCTGAAAATTGAATATTGCAGGTTGTCAAAATTTTTGAACAATTTTTCTCTAGAACCCATCTAATCTCTTGTTCAAGGTGTTCTCCATAGTGTCAACCCTCTGATTTAACTACACATTCACTGTTTTCTGCTCCTCTACAAAGTTACCCACTACCTTGCTCAAATTTAGGATGGCTTATTCAACTGGAGAGGTTGACTATGGTTGTGATGGCTGAGAAGTTGAAGCATACTGTGGAGGAGCAGGAGGTGCATAATGTAGGGGTTTCGGCTTCCAAGAGAGGTTTGGTCGATTTCTCCATAAGGTCAGAGGTGTCGCCATACGGTGCATCGTCGGGTGGTTTGAATCTCGACTAATAACATTAGCTCGCCCAATTAACATCTCCTTTATCACTGAACATTGGACATTGTTCTCCAAGATGCCTCGTAGGATCGATAGACAAACATGGCCTTTTCGTATAGAGTCTTAGTCACCGCCAGACCTCATGCTGGTTTCTCATTTCCGGCCTTCCAACCCCAGTTATGGCCGAAAGCCTGCCTTCGTAACCGATGGCGAGTCAAAACTCATTGATTTTTAAATCCATTTTTCCGACCTGTGTTACAATATAATTGCTAATTTTTATGTAGAAATATGGAAACCTTACCAAATTTATATTTTGCAGGTTTTTACAGCAGACTTAGCAATTCCAGCAAGAAAAAGATATATATGGTTAAGGCATCTAGGTCATGACAGACTTGTGAGGTCGCGACAAGGGATTCCTCAGATCTGTAATTTTTAAGTCACGACCTGAGTAAGCATGTTGTTGCAAATCTGTTAAATAAAGACCTCAGGTCGCGACAGAGAATCGAGGTCACGACAAGAAGTGATACTGGAGCCAAGAATTTGCTGTTGCGACAAAAGACAGGATGCAGAGACAGAGAAAAAGGTTGAAAGAAGGATTTTGTCGCTATCACTTGATGTCGCGACGTCAGGACCCTTGTCGCGACAAAAGAACGATGTCGCGACAAGGAATGATCAAGCATAAATCGTGGCACTCAAGTCTCGACAAAGGATTTTAAGTTGCGACATTATGACAAGATGAAGATATTATTCGAGGTCGCGACAAAGGCTTCATGTCGTGACAAGAAAGAAGTCTAGGCCAAACAAAAGTTGTTGCGACAAGAGAAAAGTTGCTGAGACAGAAAAGGGGTTTCAAAGAAAGATCTTGTCACAACGCCATTGTGTATATCGCGACACCGAAAGAAAAAAGCTACGGTTGCAACAGATAACTGATGTCACGACGAGGAATGGTTGCAATGAACTCGACAAACAGAGTATTAAACACACACACGCTACATCTCATCGGCCACATCATCAAAGGAAAAAAAAAAAAAAAAAAAAAAAAAATTTGGTCATTACACAAAATATGTCAAGACACCGGCCGAGGTAGAGATGGATTTCATGTCGCGACATGAAAATGAGCTGAATCGAAGTATGCGGTTGAAACTAAGTTCGAAAGCAACTCGCGAGCAAGAGCAAAAGGTGAGAAGGGCAGTTCATTCAGCCGCAACATACTTTCTAAGTCGCCACCAGAAATAGAAGTCGAATCGAAAGTAAAAACAAATACAATTGAGATCGAGGTTGGCTTACAAGGTGAGAGTTTAAAACGTATAGTCAAGTCGCGACCTGCCTTTTTGGTTGTGACAAAAAGTACACCAAGAAAAGAAACGACCGGGTCGCGACCTAAATTTTATGTCACGACAATGAACTTAAACAGATCACCAGTTTTGAGTCGCAATCTGAATAAAGGCAGAAGACAAACAAATGATGTCGCAACACAAAAGGGAAGCTTTGACTAGGAATCAAAGTGGTTGACAACATAAATGGTGTCGCAACATGAAAAGGAGGTCGCCACACGTAACTCGCAGGCGGAAGGACAAATTGGTTATCAGACATGGAATCGAGGTTACTACACAAATAATGGAGACCGTAAGAAGTCATCGCGAATAAGAATCATAACTACTGTAATCGCAATCCTGGTCACGACATAACAATTCATGTCGCAACAAAGATTCCAGAGAAAGAGGATGATTCGCGCCACGCAGGCGCTAATCAACAAAATTTATATCCTAGTTTCCACCGCGTAGTGCAAAGCTACTCGTAATATAAATGTCTCAGTATCGAACACTGTGGACGGGGTTTTCTTTACACACAAATGATTTACTCTAAGCTCAAATGGTGTGAATTTAATTTGGATTGGGGTTTTGATAAAAACAGGGGGTGTAATGGTTGGTAAACCTAAATTTAAATAAAATAAAATGTAAAGAAGTCTCCTTTAAAGTGCCAGCTACCGGGTTTTAGGTTCCAAAGGTCACCGAGAGGTTCTCGTCCATTTCCTCGTCGGGGGAGGATGACATATAGTCATCTCCCGAACCGACCTCATTTAGCTATAAACCTAACCTAAAATAATTATCCTTTGAAAGATGGTGTTTAATGAAAGCAAAGAAGGGTCACCGACTGAAGAATACCTCCCCGACTCCACCTTACAAATGATTAATATAGGTAACTAATGAATCTCAAAGGATTCAGCACAACAAGCATCCACTAAAAGATTACCACAAATAAAGGTTATTCAAGGTGAATCTAGGGGATTTAAACCTAGAGTTCAAAGGAAACATAAACTCCGCGCAGACCGCGTGAAAACAGGGGAACCTTCAACACCCTTCGGGATTCGTGACCCAAAGAACCTTCCGCTCTGCTAAGGAGGGAAGGGGTTTTAGTTGAACCATCCTCCGAGTTGTCATCCTCGGAGGGTGTTTGGTTGCCCATAAAATAGAAAAGAAAGGGAAAGAAAATGAAACAGAGAAGAAGCGGGAAACGGGAGAGCTGAAAGCTTCTCCAAAAATTTATTACCGACTTGATTGATTGTTACAAACCTTGATTCTAGCTTATATACGGCTCAGAGCAAGGGAAATTACAAAAACAAACCAAAACAAAAGCTATTACAAGGGTAGAAAGTTGAAAAACCAAAAACGGAGTCGTTGATAAAAATGTGAGCCGACAATTTTCTATGCATAGTGATTTCGCTATCATAGCTAAAATTCAACATAAGGAAATTGTACCTACTATGGTACAAGAATTTTCGCTTATGATAGCTTAAAAAATTCCACAGAGCGTAATTTTGGCACTATTCCTCACTAGCTACTGTTCCATTGCTCCCTGTTGCTTTTATTCACACTGCACTATTCCATTTCTTCTTGCTTTGATATTCTTCATTCCCGGCTTGTTGAAATTGATAGAAAACCATATGAAATTGATGGAAATCAACCCGACTTTGTTATGGATTGGATTTGATACCACTTATTTGGCTTCCAATTCCCCGCAAAAACTACAAAATAGCCTTGGAATGCGATCGTGAGAATAGTAGGACCCAACATGTCAATTAGTTACTTATAACACTAGTACAAAGTGCTCAAAACCTATTAAAATGGGGTTCAAAATAGCACTTTTTGGGCACTAATCATACCCCCCAACCTGGCTAGCTATCACTAGTCCCTTAGAAATGAAAGAAAGAAAGAAAGAGAGAGCATACAATGAACACAAAATAATGTTCACAAAAATTATATTTCAAAAAGGTTGTGAATGAGTAATGCCTAACCCTAAGTTAGAATCATCAAAGCCTTGTCCAATAACTATCTTTGAGAGAATGAATGCCATACAAAATTGAGTATCAAAAGAGCCTTCATCTCTGAACTGTCCATAAACTTCCACTAAAATCTAAGTGTTTGTTTGATCACCAACAATAAAACTGCTAAACCGGCACTCTCCCCAACCTAGCTACTACCACGACCTAGCATGCTAACCAACCTAAATAGACAGACCCACCTCTTATTCCACAATTCTTTTATGCTAGGGTGCAACAGGAATCGACCTCACCAAAGTCCATGTAACGGGATCTACCGATGACTCCCAACCAATTAAGGCTTAGGGCACCAAGTCATATGATCTTCGACCACAGTCCTTCGTGTTTCACCCCGACTTCGAATGATTTTGAGACTCCAAAGACCTATAACTTGCTAAATCTACCTATCCACCCGTAGCGAATTAAGCCTGCGACCCCAACCAAAGCAAAGGTTTAGGGCACTGGTTTTTAGCGTTTTCACATATACCCTCGGACCGTGTTCTGGTTTCAAGGCAAAGAGTCGCAATTTTTCTTCTTTTCTTTCTTTTTCTTTTTTTTCTTTCGGGAAATATCACATCGTCCTTCTATTCACGGGGGTCCTTAACCTATTAAAGGTGGTCAAATCGAAACTAGTGGTAGGTTATTGCAAGGCTTAGAGGTTAGGCGCTTTTTCAAAGTTATCAAGAAACTCGACAAAATTATGTGTGGTTAAATAAAGGTGGAAGAAGTAAGGGTCAAAGCAACAAGAGTTCAACTCGATCGATCCACTGGGACTTAGGGTATGTAACCAATCTAAATATCACTGGGGACTGGACAAGTTTCACTTTTCAAAAACCACAGGTTAAGGTAACAAAAAAAATAGTGCATTTTTTTTAACAAAAATGGGGGCCAGATAGTGATGACAAATTTCACAAAAGCAAACCAAAGAAGCCACTAAACATCACAAATGGGCTTGCTCAAAATATAAACAAAAACATAATGTAAAGCCACTTCCTTTGCTAACTCTCCCTAACCAAATGTCTCATTGTTCGTAATGGGGCCTCTGATTGAAAAGTTAGTGTGGAAGGAAGTGTTACTCCTTGATGAGATGTGATCGTTGTCGATGAGACTCTGCAAGCTCTTCCATCGACATCTTATTCAATTCGCTTAGCTTCAAATGAACAAGTTAGAAGAAGAAAAAGAGAAAAAAAAAGGACTGGGGCTTAGGAGCATTTTAAAATTCTACCTTCATAAAAATTTAAAATGTTATTTCTGGCTATTTTCGATTCTACACTCTAAGATTTCCAACGGTACCAAAAACGCCTAAAAGGAGTCTTGATGAAAAGTTACGAAATAAACAAAATCGAGGCAAAATAATGGGGGCATAGCGAAAATTCATACCATGTTAATTTTCATGGTAGCGAAAATTTCACATAGCTTAAAAATTTTGCTATGTGTGCGAAACTTTCGCTATGTGTAATAGCGAACATTTTTTTTTTTGAAAAATAAAATAAATTAATTAATAATAATAATAATAATAATAAAATAAATATAAATATAAATAATTTAAAAAAAATTTTTGACATTAACAAAATTTATTTTTTTTTGAATAAAAATAAAAATAATAAAATAAAATAAAATAAAAAATTTGTAATAATATTTTTGTGTGAGACGAAATATTTTTTTTTTTTTTAACCTTAGTTATCGTAATCGCTTTGTCTTTTAGTCAGACAACCAGAAAGCACCAATTTCGCTACATAGCGAAATTTCGCTATGATAGCGAAAATTCCACTGCTTCCAATTTTCACTGTATTTGCGAAAATTTCGCTATGGCTGCGAAATTGCCCCTGCTCTCTGCTCCTTGCTATTTCTTCATTCCAGCCTTCAAAATTTCACTTAAACTGCAAAAATTAATACAAGAAAAATTAAGAAAAATTGCAGAAAAGTGAAAAACAAGCTAGAACAAATATTAACTTAAAAATTAGAGAAAATCTAAGGAGAAAAATTATAGAAATCCAATTAAAATAAGATAAAATAAAATAAAACATGAAAAATTAAAACAAAAGGTGGGGGAGACTATGCTCCCCCCAAACCAGTTTTTTTTTAGGCCCTGGAGGTCAGTTGAACCGTGGAGCCAGGAATGCTAAGGTCCAGGTGCTCCAAACCAGAACCCGTGACCCGAATCCATCCACTATGCCATGCGACGGTTAACCGCCATTGTTTTTGATGTAGCGGGCAAAGGCTCGCGGGCAAGGGCTAATTAATTTCTTGAATTTTTGCAGCATAGGTAGTGATGGGGTGGCCTTTGTGGTGGGTGTGCCGTGCAATCTGTGTCGCGCTGGTCAGGTCGCGTAGTGTATATTAATCGGGTCTAGTAAGATGCCGGTAAAGGGCTCGCTTTTTCGTGTCGGGCAATGCACCAGATACGATGCATGGGATTAGTTGAATGATAGGCTCTTGGGTCCCTTCCACTATTTCCTATCCACTTCCCTCCTCAGCCAATAATGGGGAGATTGTTTCCATCTTGCCGCTTATATCGTCTCAACCGTGTGTCAATTGTGCACTCTTTTCCGGATTCTCCTCATCTCTCGATGAACATGTTGTCAAGTGCTTTGAGATTGAGCACCGCAAGTCGCCAAATCGGGCCGGAATCTAATTTCACTTTGAAGCCCATATAATTTTTGTTCCGTGATTTCTCCACTGCGTCAATTCCTCCCCCCGACTGGGCCCTCGGACATTCACTCTCACTCGCCTCCCATGAAACTATCCACCAAGGCCTGCTCCAAGTTCAATATTGCCCGCCAACTCAAGATGTCAACTCGTGGTGGTTATGGCGGCCGTAGAGTCAGGCCCAATATGGAGAAGGTGAAGTGCATGTTGGGGGAACATTGTAGGCGTGTGCACTCATCCATCGGGTCTCATAGTCCCTCATGTACTCCATATGTATTAGGATTCCCTTCAATGAAGCCGCTAACTTCGCATGGAAGGTTCCTATAGTCCCTCATTGACATGTATGCTCTAGGGTTTCTCTCCACAAGGTACTCACTATATTGTTCTCCCTCTCCCATTTGGTCACAATTCAAACCCACTGGACATGCAATCCTGCAGTAGAAATAGGGCAACACAAGACAACACCAAAAACAGTCCTGGAAATTTTATTTTATTTTTATTTATTTTTTTTTAAATTAAAAGAAAATGATAGTGAAATATAAATGCAATTCACCAGTACTTGTGATGAGGATCACAAGTGTTCAACAGGTCATCATTCGCACTTAGGCAATTATCCACTTCTGAATCTAGCGCCATTTGATTCGTGGCGTGAGGTATGCGAATCAACAAAATTTATATCCTGAAAGTCTCTACCGCCATAAAGAAAGCTACTCGCAAAGATAAAGGGTCTAGGGTCGAACACAGGGATGGGTTTTCTTTGCACAAATGATTTACTATTAAGCTTAAAAATGGTGAATTTTATTTGGATTTTGGGGTTTTGATAAAAACAGGGGGTGTAATGGTTAGTAAACTGAAATTTAAATAAAATAAAATGTTAAAGAAGTCTCCTTAAAGTGCCAGGCGACTGGGTTTAGGTTCTAAAGGTCACTGAGAGGTTCCTGTCCATTTGTCAAAGGATGACATATAGTCATCTCCCGAACCGGATCTCTTCATTTATCTATAAAACCTAACCTAAAATAATCATCCTTTGAAAGATGGTGCTTACTGAGCGTAAAGAAGGGTCACCGATAAAGGGAAGAACACCTCCCGACCTTTACAATGATTAATGTGAGGGTAATCTAATGAATCTCAAAGGATCTAGCAATAAGCAATCCACCGAACCCTAAAAGATTAGCAAATAGCGTCATTCAAGGTGAATCTAGGATTTAAACCTAGAGTTCGTGCTGAAACATAAACCGCCGCTAAGGCACTGCGTGAAAAACAGGGAACCTTCAAGCAGCCTCGACCGTGACCCAAAGCAACCTTCTTCTTCAAGGAGGGAAGGGTTTTAGTTAACCATCCTCCGAGTCATTATCCTCTGAGGGTGTTCCTCCACGCTTCAAAAAATAGAAAAGAAATGGAAAGAAAATGAAACAGAAGAAGCTGGAAACGAGAGCTGATGCCTCCAAAATTTATCGACTTGATTGATTGTTACAAACCTTGACTCTAGCTTATATACGCGATAAGTAAGGGAAATTCCAAAACAAACCAAAACAAAAGTCATATAAGGGTAGAAAGCGGAGAAAAACCAAAGTCGTTTGATCAAAACGAGGAAGCGACGATTTTCGCTATGCATAGTGATTTTATTTATCATAGCGAAAGGAATTCAGTCATAAGCGAAAATTGAAATTTTTCGTGTGCGATATTTGGCTATGATAGCAAAAAATTTCAGTAGTAAGCGTAATTTTATTCTGTTCTCACTTCTTATGATTTGCATTCTCTTTGTTGCTTTTATTCACACTACACTATTCCATTTCTTCTTGCTTTGATATTCTTCATTCCCGTGACTTCTTAAGTGATGAAAAATATGTAAAGTGATGGAAATCCAACGGAGCTTTGTTATGATTGGATTGACCTGACAATTTGGCTTCCAGTTCTTCATAGAAAACTACAACTTGACCACAGAATACGTCGGAGAGAATAGTAGGGACCCGGACATGTCAATTAGGTTAATTATAACAATTAGTACACAAAAAGTGCTCAAAACCTATTAAAAATAGGGTTCAAAATAGCACTTTTTGGGCAAAGAAACGATGTTGTGACAGAAGACATCAGGTCGTGACTCCCTACTGCCAAAAACTAAACAAAGAAGGTTGCGATCAGTAATATAAGTCACAGCGGACTTAGCGAGCTCATGGCGCAAACTTAGCGTGCGATAAACTCCTTTAGGTCGCGACTGAACAATGTTGGGCCTTTTAATTTGAGGAAATCCACTTGAAGCCATGAATCGAAGCCCGATTGCGATAACATAAATAGGTGTCTTCCGTCGGAAGAGGCTGACTCTTGAAACCCGGATCTAACAGGGGATTGAAGAAGACCCATGCCCATATTCTTAGAATCGTTTTGAATTTTTTTGTTTCTGGTTCTGAACTAGCAATCTGTTTTGCAGTGTTAAGCTGGATCAAATCGTTCAATCTCCTTTCCAATTACTTCCTGAATTTTATGAAGTCTAGACAATTCTGGAATTTAGTTCTTTCAGTTTATTATAGTTACAGTGGACATTCTTGATCAATACTCCATTGTTGATTGTGATTCAGTGTTTAAGAATCGCAACTTCCACTGGAATGGACTTGTTGTTAGTTATAGTCTTTTCTATATAAATTAGACGGAATTTCCTGGATTTGGGATTTATTTGATTGATGTTGTTCTTGAATTGATTTGTTCCCAATAGTAGTATCGAATTCCATATCAAGGACTGTTTCATGCTTTGATTTCAAGGAGGCCCTCTGAGTGACACACATATGGAGATTCCTAAGAGCTTTGAACATTCAAATTTGTGGGTATGCTAGACTACGTGAAAAGAAAGAGAAAACTAAAGAGCTACGAGTTCCTTCGATAAATTTTCCATTTCACTCATAGTTAAGTTGAGAGGGGGATTACTTATCAATTTAAATAATCAAATATTTCCTTATGTCCAGATGGAAAGATCTTGATCCTATGTTATTTAATATCTAATCATGGAAGAAAAATCCTTGAATCCTAAAGGAAGAGTCATCAACCATTTTGTAGAAGTTTATGATGACCGGACTTAGGATGCAAGAAATGTGCAGTCTTAAGAAATGGGTGAAGTATTGAAAAAGAAAATACCGAGATCTTATAAAGATTGTTTGAATACAGTGGCAGTTAGATCCTTTGCTTCTAAGAAGGACCCTCTAATTAGTGAATAATGGAAATCCAAGTTGCATTAATAGGCATCTTTAGCAATCCAAATCAATCGAGGATAGAAAGAATCAATGAATTAAAATAAATTGGTATTTCCACAAACAATTTCATTTTAGTAATTACATTTCTAGTAGAGAATGATTCGGTCTTGAGTTTATTTTATTTGTTTTAATTCAAATTTTCTTTTGATTAGATAAATATAATATAGTATGATCTTGTCTTTCAATTCTAGTTTCTAAACCGTTACAAGGAGGTGAAAATAGTGTGGATCTTGAGTAGTTAGGGTAGTTGATTTCAAAATTCTTGTCAATCTCTGAGGGAATAATATTTGGACTTACATCCAAATTTTTACTACTTGTATAACCTGTGCACTTGCAGTGTCTTAAACTAAACCCGTTTTATAATTTCAAGAACATCAAGTCATTTTCTAATTTTTAAACAACTAGCTCTCGATTTTGGTCCCCTTTGTGGAGGAAGCTGTGACTCTAATGAGAGGCATTAAGAATTGAGTGGTTTAGTCTATACATAAATATAGACCAAACTTGATTGATCTGGGAAGGGAATACATACCACCCACAGTGCTTTGGGTTGAGGTTTCATTCTTTCCATCTCCCTTGGGTTGAGCTCATCCAACCCTTTGAAGCCGACTATACCCAGGAAATCAAGGCTCCTGCGGATTTTTGCTCGAAATCTCTCCACACATAGTCTCTACTTGATTGCTTCATGGCTGGAATACCATCATAAAATAGGCGACCAGTGTCAAACCCATGGTGAGGACAAGCATCGAGTGCTTCCATATATCTTTCCCAGGATGCATAGAATTTTTCGTTTTCATTAGCTGAGAAGGTGGAAATCTGCCTCTTTAAGTTCTTTGTCCTATGAGTGGAGAAGAATTTCTTCAAAAATTCTACCTGCATCTCAGTTCAATTTTGGATGGTCCTTGGCCTCAGGGAGTTTAGCCAAATCTTGGCTTTATCCTTCAATGTGAAAGGAAAAAGCTTAAGTCTCATTAAGTCCACAATGGTCGTATCCTCCTTGAAGGTGTTGCAAACCTCCTCAAATTCCCTCATATGTGTATAGGGGTTCTCACTCTCCATTCCATGAAAAGTGGGAAGGAGTGGCACAAGGTAAGGCTTAACAACCATTTCCTTAGTTGGAGGTATAATCTGAGAAGTGCTGAGTGTGGAAGATTATGTGGTCCCTCATAGACAGATACATTGGGTTTATAATTAACCACTATTGACTCTGTTGGTTCTCTGCAGTGGGGTTCCATTGGATCAAAATTCAGGCTCACTATCGAATTTGTTTCCTGTGATTCTTGTGGTTCCTATGGGATAATGATTTTAACCAATCCGCCTTTTGAATTCCTAAACCACTGGAACATAAACTCCTATATGAAAATAGGGCTGACACGAAAGAAACAGAAAATTCTACCAACAAGGGTTAATGTTAGCTAAAAAAATATATATAGACAGTGAAATGGAATTGATCAACCTAGCAGTAATTGCTAGAACGAATGAAAAGAGAAAAGAAATTCACTAGAACTTGTGATGAGGATCACAAGTGTTTAGTATTGACTGTCATTTGCACTTAGGCACCATCCTCGGCAACGGCGCCATTTGATTCGCGTGTGCTTGTGTAGCCTGTAGGGTATTCTGAATCAACAATATTTATAACCTAACACCTCATACTATCGTAGCATAGCTACTATAGTACAGTGGTTCTAGGATCGTCCACAGGGATGGGTTTTCTTTGTGGAAATGGCTAATGCTGAAGTTACACTGGTGATTATAATTTGGATATTGGGATTGTTATAAAAGAGTGGGTTTTGGTAGTTGAAATCGTGACCAAAATGATGTAAAAATATAGAAAGAACTCCCTTGAAGTGTCGGGTCACTGGACTTGGGTTCCTAGGGCAAATGAGGGATTCTCGGAGTCTTTTCCTCGCATTGGGGATATTAACATATAGTTACCTCCCGAATCGGATTTTGGTTTAGCTATAAAACTTGACCCTTAATAACTATCCTTTGAAAATGGCATTCAATGGCCATTAATGTTCTCAATCAATAAAAAAAACCGTCTCCTTGAGTCACCTTCTAATGGCTCATAAATGATAACTAATCAGCATCATAGGATCTAACAATAAGCATCCAATGATCCGAAAAAGCTTACCATATACTAACCATTCAAGGTGAATCGAAGGGATCAAAACCTAAAGTTGAAGGAGAGAACAACAATGGAAGAGAATACCTACGTTGAAAACATGAGAGCCCCTTCGTTACCTCAGGTTCCCTTGCCCAGTGCCCTCTACTTCAAGGAAGAAGGGAGTTTAGCCACTTATCCTCTGAGTTGTCGTCCTCATAGGGTGTTTGGCTAGTGAGAAAATGAGGCCCAGTAGGCTTGTTCAACGAAGCCTCCACACAGGAATGTTTGTCTTAAAGATTTTCAAGATCAGCATAAAGTGTTGTTTTGGGGATTGCCTGCAAAACCTTAAAATTACCAAAATAACAAAGCAACAAAGCGTACAAGAATGAGAAATGGGGAAAACAACAATCGAGGAGCAAAGTCACAAGAATTCGTCTTTGCAAAGTCGCGACCTACTGCGAAATTCGCGCCAATTCAGTAAATTTGCAGCCCTTACGAGAGCTCTAGGGGTTTCTTTATTCTTTTACGCATCTTCTCATTTTGTCTTTTGCTTCTACAACTTTAAGTTCCAATTGATTTCTTCATGCTTGAGCTGCACCCCTATCTTCAATATTTATAGCCTATGAAAACTACAAGAAATGCTATAA
The DNA here is from genome assembly GCA_016808115.1 of Tetrastigma voinierianum. Taxonomy (NCBI): domain Eukaryota; kingdom Viridiplantae; phylum Streptophyta; class Magnoliopsida; order Vitales; family Vitaceae; genus Tetrastigma; species Tetrastigma voinierianum. Next base: position 875,744 of record JAEQBH010000668.1, read on the forward strand.
AATTGATCATAAGCCAATTAGGTCATCAACGTGCCAACTAGGTCAATTTGGATGATTACTATGCAAAAAGTGCTCAAAACCTGGACTTTTAAGAGTATGAAACAACACTATTTTGGTAATAATCAACAAGTATGCTCCAGAGATGCTAGTTACAGAGGAAGAAAAGTGTCGTAAGTTTGAGGATGGCCTAAATGACTATATTCGAGTCTATGTCATAGGGTTTGGCCATGACATTTTCTCTAAGATTGTGACATGTGCGTTAAATGTTGAAAGGGTAAAGAAAGAAGAGTATGACAGAAAATAAAGAAGGCAGGGTAAGAAAAACCACAGTCGATCAATGATTGTATCAACACCGAATAAAGTTTAGGAGTCCCTGAGGTTCTAGTCGATACCATTATAGGGACCGCTCAAACTAAAATTAGTAAGACTATTCTACTAGCACCATGCGCCCAGCTGGTACCTGGGTTCTTAGGAGGACCAGAAATATGTATTACACACACATTGGGAGAAGACATAAAGGAGATTGTTGGAGGCTAACAGGTGCTTGTTTGGTTTGTTGATCCAATGAGCACAAAGTACAAGATTGTATTAGAGCCCGTTCTTTCACAGCACCCCAAACTAGGGGTATAGCTTCAGCAGTACAGAATGGAAGTAAGGACAACAGGAGAGTTGCATTAACGAGTGCTTCGAGGCAAGCGACACAAACCATAAGCAGACAAGATGCCCGTGCTCTAGCCAGGGTGTATGCAATGAAGGCAGTTGAAGATAAAAATGCCCCGAATATGATAGTTGGTAATTTCCATATCTTTGAGACTATTGTACATGCATTGATAGATCCATGATCAACCCATTCCTATGTTTGTACTTCCATTTCGAGTTTGGGTAGTTTACCGAAAAGTGAAACTGAGTATGATATCTTGGTGACAAATCCGCTAAGGCATAGTGTCATTGTGAATAGAGTTTATAGAGATTGTTCCATCAGAATACGAGAGTATGAGTTTCTGGTATACTTAATCAAGTTACCATTCAGAGAGTTCGATGTGATATTAGGGATGGATTGGTTGTCCTGACACCAAGTGGTAGTTGATTGTAGAATCTGTGGTGACCTTAAGGACAGAGTGGTGAGAAGTGACTTTCATCGGTGACATCTGGGAACCACCTCTCTAATGTGATATCCAGCGCCCTTCCTGGAAACGATGGTTCGGAAAGGGTGTGAAGCCTACTTGGCATATGTGATTGATATGAAAAAGGCGAAGCCTAGTTTATCAGACACCCCTACAGTTTGTGATTATCCGAACATGTTTCCGAAGGAGTTTCCAAGATTGCCTCCATAGAGAGAGATTGAGTTCGCAATCGATGTTGTTCTAGGTGCCACTCTGGCATCCATTACACCGTATAGAATGGCTCAGGTGGAGTAAAAAGAGTTGAAGCTCTAGTTGCAAGAATTATTAGAAAAAGGATTTATTCGTCCAAGTGTATCACCATGGGGAGCTCCAGTGCTCTTTGTTAAGAAGAAAGATGGTACACTTCGGTTGCATGTTGATTATAGGCAATTGAACAAGATGACAATGGAGAACAATTATCAGTTACCCTGAATTGATGACTTGTTCAACCAATTGAAAGGTGTGGGTGTCTTTTCAAATATCGACCTACGATCTGGGTATCATCAATTAAGGATTAAGGATGAGGATGTGCATAAGACGGTGTTTAGAACACGGTATGGACATTATGAGTTCCTTGTAATGCGTTTGGGTTGACAAATGCATCGGCGGCATTCATGGACTTAATGAACCTTGTTTTCTGATCGTTTTTAGATCAGTTTGTCTTGGTGTCTATAGATGACATCCTTGTGTATTCAAAGGATCGGGAAGATCATGATACGCACCTTCGGGTAGTGTTAGAAACCTTGAGAAAGGAACAGTTGTATGCAAAAATGAGTAAGTGTGAATTTTTGTTGAGGGAAGTGTCCTTTCTTGGATACATTATATCGGAAGAAGGAATTAGGGTGGATCCAAGGAAGATAGAGGTGATTCTTGAATGGAAACCACTGTGAAATGGCACGGAAGTTCGTAGTTTCCTAGGATTGGAAGGTTACTACATAATGTTTGTTAAGGGGTTTTCGATGACTGTGGCCCCTATGACGAGATTGCTCTAAAAGAATGTGAAATTTGAGTGGAGTGGAAAGTGTCAAGCTATTTTTGAAAAGTTAAAAGCATTCTTAACCAAGGCACCGGTTCTTACTCAGCCGACCTATGGTAAAGAATATGTGATATTTAGTGATGCTTCATTAAATGGACTCGGATATGTCCTTGTGCGAGAGGGTAAAGTGGTAGCTTATGCTTCAAGGCATTTGAAGCCGCATGAAAAGAATTATCCTACGCATGATTTGGAATTGGCCGCCATTGTGTTTGCATTGAAAATATGGAGACACTACCTTTACGGAGAAAAGTGTTTCATCTCGCGTCCACAAAAGTCTTAAGTATTTGCCCTACTTGCCGAGGCTTAGCAGAGACAATGTAGATGGATGGTATTAATCAAGGATTAGGATTCTGTGATCGACTACCATTCTGGGAAAGCTAATGTTGTGGCAGACGCTCTGAGTAGAGAGTCAGTACAAACATTATGAGCACTGAATGCTCATTTTTCATTATCAGAATACGATACAATAGTAGCGAAATTGATAGCAAAACCAAATTTGTTAAATCAAATGATAGAGGCACAAAAGAGTGATGAGAAAATTTCTGCAATTGTAAGTCAGAATATAGAGGGGAAAGAAACTGAGTTTTGAGTGAATGAGGATGGATTCTTTTATTATAGAGACCAAGTTTGTGTACCCAATGACGATGAGTTGAAAAAAATCCATTCTTGAACAGGCACACAGTGGATCCTTTGCTATGCATCCTGGTAGCACGAAAATGCATTAGGATTTAAAGACTTCATATTGGTGGTCCGGAATGAAGAGAGATATTTCAAAAATTTTGACCAAATGTATGGTGTGTCAGAAAGTGAAAGTGGAACATCAAGTTCCTTCGGGATTGTTGTAGCCTATTAGAATACCCGAGTGGAAATGGGACCGAATCACAATGGATTTTGTGGTCGGGTTACCATTGACAAGGAGAAAGAATGATTCAGTTTGGGTTGTGGTAGACCGATTGACGAAGTCAGCTCACTTCCTACCAGTAAGAACCGACTATTCACTTAATAAGTTGGCAAAGCTTTACATAGAGAAAATAGTTTGGTTACATGGGATTCCAGTGTCTATCATTTCAAATAGAGATCCCAGGTTCACCTCAAGATTTTGGGGAAAATTGCAAGAGGCTTTAGGCACTCGGCTTAATTTCAACAAGACTTTCCACCCGTAGAGGGATGGACAATCGGAGAGAGTTATTCAAGTTTTAGAGGATATGCTTAGAAGTTGTGTGATCGACTATGAGGGTAGTTGGGATAAACATATTCCTCTAGTTGAATTTGTGTATAACATTAGCTTCTAGTCGAGTATTGGAATGGCACCTTATGAGGCTCTCTACGGAAGGAAATGTAGAACACCATTGTGCTAGACTGAGTTAAGTGAGAAGAAAGTAATCGATCCTAATTTGATTCCAGAGACTGAGGAAAATGTGAAAATGATAAGATAAATATTAAAGGTAGTCGTAGATAGAAAAAAGTCTTACGTCGACTTGAAGTGAAAATGCATTCAATTTGAGATTGGTGAGAAAGTGTTCTTAAAAGTTTCTCCTTGGAAGAAAGTCATGAGATTCGGGAAAAATGGCAAGTTGAGCCCTAGGTTCTGCTAGGTAAGTAAGAAATGTCCGAGAAAGTGGGTCAGTGGCATATGGAGCCTAGCCTTAACTCAGAGTTGAAAGATCCATAATGTTTTCCATGTTTCAATGTTAAGGAGGTATAGGTCATACCCATCACATGTGGTCTCTTCGAAAGTTATTAAGCTTAGACCAAACTTAACAAACGAAGAAGAGCCTATAGAGATCTTGGCTCGAGAAGTCAAACAATTGTGGAGCAAGCGAATCCCATTGGTCAAAGTATTGTGGAGAAACCACAAGATAGAGGAAGCCATGTGGGAAAGTGAAGAAATCATGCGTCATCAATGTCCACAACTGTTCAATGAAGGCAATTTCGAGGACGAAATTATTTGAGGGGAGAGTTGTAACGTCCTAAAAATACCCTAGCGGTTTTATAACATGTTTAGGGTATAAAATAAGTTAAATTGTAATTTTCCAGAATTTAAATTGTTAAAGAACAAAAAAATTATAAAACCTGGAAATTATACAAGAATTAAGGTTAAATTGGTAAAATGTCAAAATGAGGACCCAAGGGTCATAAATAAGAAGTGTATGTGCCAAAATGGAAAAAGGGTAATAAGTTGAATAGAAAATGAAAGAGACAATAAGGATTAAAATGCAAAAATGAGAAATGAGGAAATAATGTGCTAGCTAAACAAGGCCTAATGAAGGTTTTGAGTTAAGACCAAAAATTGGTCTTTGAATTGCATTTCTCATTTGGGCATACCTTCACGTTGAGAACTAGGGCATGGTTGAGAGAGTGAGATAGGAGACCAAGTTGTCTTTGTGCTCTCCAAGGATTTGAGCCAAACAAAGAAGAAGGAAGAAGAAGGAAGTGAAAAAAAGAGATTAAAGGTATGAAACTAACCCTACCCCCCTTTAATGTTGTGTTTGGGTTTGATGAAGACCCCAAATCGGAATATAAGTGTTTTGAATGGCTGTAGATAAGTTTTGGGGTTGTTTTGGGTTAAGTTTCAAAGTGTTTTTGGGTTATGATTGGTTTTGAGGAATTTTTGTATAAAGGAAATACTAGGGTTTCAGGGGAGATGCTCTCAAAATTTTCCAAAACCCATGTTTTTGTTTTTGTCATAACTTGGCCATCACTCATCCAAATTGAGTGATTCAAATCTCTGGGTAAACTATACGTCTAGAAGAACAAATCACCTTGAAATAAGTGTTTTCAAATTTGGACCCCATTGGACCTAGAAATTCGTCAAAGTAAGGCTCTTTTTTTGGTAAATTACAGTTTCGGTTGATCTGATTTGGTGTTTGGAATAGTTTTGAGTATTTAGGCCATAAGTTGAGTTTAACTCATACAAGAATTGGTGATTCAAATTTGCGGAGGTAAATTAGACTTCTCTGCAATGACAAATCTCCTTGGAATAGTGTATTCAATTTGGACCTACATTGGACCCGAAGTGCGTCAAAGTGAAGCTCTATTTTCGGGCAAATTCTAGTTATGTTTTGAAAATAGAGTAGTTCCGGTTGTTTAGAACATATCTTGAGTTTCGGTGCTCTGAATTGGATGATTCCAATTTCTGAATAAAATATATTTATAGGGGACCAATGGACTGGAAGGAAGTTGGGTAAAATGTTGCTCATTTGTTCCCATAAAATTTTACTTAAAGGAAGTTGGGTAGAAAACAACCCTAACTAGAAACCTAAATAAGCCAACTAATATTGTAGCACCCCTTTTTCAGTCTGACCTGATTGGTGAGTCTGAACCGGATCCGAGATGCTTTGATACCACTTAAGTGTAGCGACACCCGACCCCGGCTCGACCCGGTTGGTGGATTAGAACCGAAACCCCTGGGACGCTCGGTTACCACTCAATCACTTTATCAAAATCATTTATTAAAAACACACGGAAGCATTTTCTTTCTCAAATGTTTGCGAAAGCGATTTCAATTTGGGGCAAGTCCATAAACATTTACAAATTCAATAGGCCCATAACATTTAACAAAATACATTTACAATGAAGGCGTTCCAAGCCTTTTCAAAATGATTTACAAAATGGATGTTCAGAGTTCAAATTGTTTTTACAAAATATTAATGTTCAAAAGAAATGGAGTGAATGCATAAGTTAGAGCATACTCCGCAATTCTTTCTTTATGACTCTAAGCTCCTCGACATTGGGTCCGCTTTCAATCACTATCAATCACCTCGATATAACGCGTTGATAAAAGCGATATCTTAAGCATTTTCATCTTGTGGTTCTATCTGATTCCATTCTTTCGTTTCAGTTTAAGTCAAATCATGCAACTTTACTAAACAAAACTTTCAAATCTTTTGGATGATCAATGTCAATTCAATACATATACATTTTCATATACAATCATATATGGTTCATTGATCATCCCAAATATACACTTTCATATGCAAGAAATCATTTATAACGAATCAGCCGCATTTCACAGTATCTTTTCAATACCAATATGTTATGATCTCGAATCCGATTCGGTTCTTGCATAACGAATTTAACCTATGTTTTCGGTATACAAGATATCGGAATCACCGACACGGTCCCGCTAGGCTGCAGGCTAGTATAAAAACATTTGTTTTATAACACGATCTGGCCCGTTAGCGGTAGTTATAATATAAAAAAATTAATTTATTAAACACCGATCTTGTCATTGGGCTCACGGATCGGAGTGACACATCATTACGTTTGTTCGCAGTACTGCTAATTTAACCCTTATTGGTATACCAATCTATTCTTAATGCGAATTAAATGGTTAACATTCTATTAAGGGCGTTCAAATCCATTATAGCAAATTACAGTACAATATGTACATTTGTATAAACAGTTCATTTTCAATACTCAATACATTTCAGTAACATTTCCACAGTCAAACCTCAGAATCATTAAAACAAATAATATGCTTTTCTTATACATTTAGAATAATTTCAAATCTTGGAACGAGTATAGGAGAAGATAGAACAAACCAATCTATCTCTTTCTTTTTGCCTTGTCGTCAATCTCGGTCTTAGGTTAGGTGATCCTCACCAGTTCCTAGCAAATCACACACATCACATTTAGTGAACTAACACTAATCACACTTAACGACATTGCGAGGCGGCTTAAGCGGTTACCCACCTTACGAGGTACTATGACATTTTTCACTAAGTTTCATTCTTATTCGAACCCCCATTAATCATTATTAGGGTCCTTAAACTATCGGTGTACAAAAACTAGCCTTTTTGAACAAAAATAAAAAATTCTTCGCTGCGGAATGCTTGTCTACGCCTGCGGCGTAGCAATTGGCGCCGCTGGCGTGAAGCAAGGCCACGCGGGTACGCGACCATGCGGTGCCCTTTAGCACCTCGCCTTGTTGCGGGCGAGGCATCCCATGCCGAGGCATTACACTCGCGTACGGTGCCCTACGTCAAGGATGGCGGGCCCGAATGCCTAATTTCCAGTTTTTGCTATTGTTGCGTTTTTTTCTCCAAAATCATCAAAATCCCAAAATAAATGGTGGGAATCACTCCCAATAACATTATAAAGTCATCCTAAACCAACCATGAGCAAAACCCATGGATGGATTAGGTTTTTTCTAACCCAAACATCATTTAAAGAAATCTAAGGTTTGGTTCTTACATTAAATCCCTTGAATCTTCTTAACCCAAGATGCTTGATCACTTTAGAAGCAAGAAATGGGAAGAAATCACCTTGCCCTAGCTTTTCTCCCTTTTCTCCTCTCAATCTCTCTCTCAAAACGTTTTGCTCAAATGAGCATTCTAAGACCAAAAAGGCCTTAAGTCATGTTTTCACCCTAAGGCCATGTTTGGCTTGTTCATTAAATCCCATTTTCCATTTTTTCACTTTAAGCCCTCATTTCTTACTTCCATTCTTATTTAATTCACTTTGCATTTAAGCTCATTCTCATTAGACCCTTAGGTCCTCATTTTACAATTTCCATTTTTGCCCTTCTTCACTTAGGTTATTTCCGGGTTCAATAATTTAATCACTTTAGCATATAACATTTAATCATATGATCACATATTCATTTCACTTTTCGCAATTTAACAATTTATCAGTTTTCCAGAAAAAACCTAAGTTTGGCTCAATTTATACCCGATATATAATTAAATAATTATAAAAATTCTAGGGTATTTTTGGGGCGTTACAAATATTGTTCTCTAATTGTGATAGATTAGGGTTGGTGACGAGGAAGCTTGAACTAAGAACGGGATTCCGATGATAGGAATCAAGGAGCGACAACCTTTTTGGGTTTGTTCTCCATACCTCTCTTCTTATTTCAAGTTTTGTGGATTGCTGTTGAAATGATTTTCAAGAAAAACTCATGTGATTTGTTTGCGAGCCTGGGGAAAATTGATTTCAAATGCATTGCCATAAAAATCAGACATGAGCATCAAAATGTATTATTTGGGCACAAAATGGTTATACAATATTGTAAATTATTATGACTGAGTTTTAAATGCTCCATTGTATCGTTATCCATCATATTCGAAGCTAAGGATTGATTGGTATACCAATAAGGGTCAATGTAGCAAGCATTCAAGCAATGAAATGATTTATAGTGCACATCGATCTCAGAGCCCAAGAGGACAAGATTCGTGAGTGTACACAAAATGAATTTGTAAATAACTCGCCAGCGTACTCTAAAGGTGACCATACTATGTTATTAAATGTTTTTATATCGGCCTGGAGCCCAACGGAACTGTACTAGTGATTCCGTTATCCTATGCACCGAAAGTCATGGTTAAATTCATTTAAGGGCAAACTTATAAGTAAATGTGTTAAATGCATAATTTGAGTTTTGAATGAAAAATTAACATATATATTGTTTATTGCATTAACCATTGAAAATGTGCCAAAATGTTGTTTTCGAAAAGATACATATTTTGTGTTTGATTGAAATGAGGATAGAAATGCATAGAACCACAAAGCATAAAAATGCTTAACGCGTAGTTTTATCACGCGCAGGTACCGAGTGAATGGGGGCAAGATCAAAGACCGCAGAGCTCGGAGTCATAGTCAAATTGTGTGGAGTATAAGTAAATGCTCCGTCTCATGCATACATTTCATTTCAAAAAAACAATAATGTAATTGTTTTGTATTGCAAACAAAGATGTATAAATCTTCATGGGAAGAGTATATTTTGACTTACGTTTAAACATGAAATACAATGTTTTGTAAATGATTTAAAAAGGGCAAGAAATGTTGTCTTGTATAAATGTTTGAATTGAGCAAATGATGGGCTCTTTACCATGATTGATGTATATATATATATAATGCGTATTAGTAATGAGATCATATTTTCATACATACATAAATATGATTTAAATTGATATTAAATATCCCATCTAAAATAAGTATATGAAATGTGTTTTACAAATAAATGGATTTAGTGGTCCACGTCCATGGGCCCAATCCAGTTGTCGGGTCTGGTCAGGGGGGTCGCGACAGAGATATTCATGGATGACTTTTTTGTTAATGGATCTAGATTTGAGAATTACTTACAAAATTTAGCAATAATACTTCCGAGATGCAAAGACAAGAACCTAGCTCTTAATTGGGAAAAATTCCATTTTATGGTAGCTGCTTCGTCCTTATTCGTGTGCCGAATTCTATTCCCAAGCGTAGGAATTACAGTTGTCTAGCATTGTAATACTGTGGGAATCCACAGGTCATCTCCACAGGGAGTGGTCTAATTTTATCGACCAGCAGAGCTATTCTCCACTAAGGGTATGATTTAAAAGAGAATTGTAAGGTTGTGTTGGTTGACTGGATGGTTGATTGGTTTGACTGTTTTAAAATAGAAAGACAATTGCTGGGATTTTTAGGGTTCCACTCATTTCTGATCATGTAAGTCCCACCTCTTATTTTAAAAACTCATATAGGAACCATTGATAAATGGTCTTTGATGGAGGATTTATCTTTAAATGCTTTTTGGAAAATAGAGATGATCGAGTAATACTAAACACTTGTTCTCTCAATTACGAACCCTTAGCTTGCATTCATGATCAAGCACAACGGTACCGAGGATATCTCTAACACGTTGTCAAGAATATGCCCAATCAAGGATTTACAACTTTTCGCACAAGTGATTAATATTACACAATCCATCAAGATCGTAAGAGGAATCGAGGGACTATACCTTAATCATGGTGAGTTTCCCCTGTGGATTCCCAGCAATAGGAGTTTAGAACTCCATAAAACTTACAAGAACAATTATAATTAAAGAGCGATTAATCATAAAAACAGTACCTTTTGGAAATCAGAATTCACTTGTAAAACCGAGAATGACGAATGTGAGATATTAGGATTTAAAACAAGATAATTATTTATGCTGGAAGATTACAACACGAATCTAAAGCTTTCCAATAGAGAAGAACTTTAAACTGATCTACACACTTTAACTCAAAATGGAGAAAAACTCTTTCCTTTCAAAACCTAAACCCTAGAAGTCAAACCGCTATTACTTGTGTCCTCTTGCTTTTATACTCCCTCCAATGTGATTTTCCCATTTTGTCTTGCTGACAAGAGTACCTCGTACAGATCGAGTTCTTGGACCAATCTCGCAATTTATGTGAGATGTACTCGGCACATTAGTGATGTACTCTAAGACAATTTCACCACTGCCACCTTTTTTTGTATGATGTGTACTCTAAGCACACATTTGTGTTGTACTCTATTAAATGTGCCCACGCCACTTTTTATAAGGTACCTCCGGCACATGAAGGTGTACCGGTACACCTTGGTCCTCTGGTGCTTTCCTTGTATTGCCGGAGTCTCGAGACTGGCCCATTGTTCGCCCCGCATCCGTAGTGCTCATATCGGGCTTCCCTGACATACATCCTTGTATACTTACGCTTTAAACCCGAAAGACTGTACAAGTCTAAAAACATAGAAGAAATTAAAAGTACCTATCCTTATGCCAAATGTGGGTAAATTGTGATTTAGATGTGGTAAATTCTACTATAATTATTGCTCAAATGTGTATTCATCAGTTGCAGAAGGAATAGTTTTAGGGCACAAAATTTATGTTGCAGGGCTAGAAGTTGATCAAGCCAAAATTTCTATGATTAAAACTTTGAGGAAACCAGTTACTGTGAAAGGAATCATAAGTTTTTTGGGACATGCTAGGTTCTATAGGAGGTTTATTAAAGATTTGTCTATGATAGCCAAACCACTGTGCAGGCTATTGGAAAAAGATGCCAAATTTGATTTTGAAGATGCATGTAAGTCAGCATTTTATGAGATAAAAGCCATATTGGTAATATCCCCTGTCATAGCAACACTAGATTGGAGTAAGAACTTTGAAATTATGTGTGATGCTAGTGATTTTTCCATGGGAGCAGTGTTAGGGTAGAGAATGGAGAAAACTTTCAAAGCCATTTACTATGCTAGAAAAACCTTCAATGAAGCTCAAGAGAATTATTCAACAACATAAAGGGAGAAGCTAGTAGTGGTCTTTGCTTGTGAAAAATTCAGATCAAACATCTTAGGATCACATGTCATAGTACATACAGCTCATCCAGCCATAAAATACTTAATGGCAAAGAAAGAGGCTAAGCCTAGGTTAATCAGATGGGTGCTGCTATTGCAAGAATTTGACATAGAGATCAAATATAAGAAGGGTAGTGACAATGTGATAGCAGATCACTTATCCAGATTAGAAAAGCTTGCTAAAGATAGAAGGGAGCTTGAAATTGAAGAAAACTTTCCTGATGAGAAATTATTTTAAGTAAAAATCCAGTTACCCTGGTATGCTGACTTAGTTAATTACCTGGCTTGTGGTATTATGCCACAAGAATTCACCTACTAGAAGAAAAATAAGTTTAAATATGAAGCTAGATTTTACATATGGAATGACCCACTTCTATTTAGAATGTGCAGATCATATTATTAGAAGGTGTGTACCTGAGACTGAGTCAGCTGAGATTCTGGACAAATGTCACTCAACACGGTATATAGGTCACTTGCCAGGGCAAATGACAGCTTAGAAAATCCTCCAATTTGATTTCTATTGGCCAACATTGTTCAAAGACAGTTTTGAATGGGTCAGGTAATGTGATATATGTAAAAGAATGGGCAACATCAATAAAAGGAATGAAATTCCTCTACAAGGAATCTTGGTGGTATAAATCTTTAATGTATGGGGAATAGACTTCATGAGACCTTTTCCACCATCTTTTGGAAACTTATACATTCTCCTTGTTGTGGATTATGTATCCAAATGGGTAGAAGTTGTAGCTTGTCCAAGAAATGATGTCAATATAGTTGTGGGGTTTGTCTAAAAGAATATACTAAAAAGATATGGAGCTCCAAGACCTATCATAAGTGATAAGGGAAGTCATTTTTCCAACAAGTTTTTTGCAAAGCTCATGAGTAGATATGGAGTGAAAAATGCTATAGGTTTGGCTTATCACCCTTAATCAAATGTACAAGCTGAATTGTCCAATAGAGAGATAAAGAATATAATGGAGAAGAAAGTAAATACAAGCAGGAAAGACTAAGCATTGAAGCTAGATGATGCATTATGGGCTTATAGAACTGCTTAAAAATCTCTTATTGGTATGTCCCCCTTATAGAGTGGTTTTTGGAAAATCTTGTCATCTACCCCTTGAATTGGAACATAAAGCTATGTGGGAAATTAAGAAGCTGAAATTAGATTGCCAAGTTGCTAAGGAAAAGTGACTACTCTAGTTAAATTAATTGGAAGAGCTGAGGAATGAAGCCTATGATAGTGCCAGAATTTACAAAGACATAACCAAAAGGTGGCATTATCATAAAATTCTTAGAAAAGAATTCAAGGTAGGAGAATATGTCCTACTTTACAACTCAAGGCTCAGGCTATTTCCAGGAAAACTGAAGTCAAGACGGAGTGGTCATTTTACAGTCATATCAGTCACACCATTTGGAGCAGTAACATTGAAGACAAAATCAAGAAATGAATTTAAGGTGAACGATCAAAGACTAAAGCACTACATAGGAGGAACTCTTAATGAAGAGCAGTCTAGAGATTAGAAGTTTTGAAGGAAGAGTTTGTTGAACAATTTAGCTGATGCAACAATGTCTTGCTAAGGACACTAAACATAGCAGCTTCTTGGGAAGCAACCCAAGAAAAATTTTCTTTACATCTTCCACTTTAGTTTGTTTTAATTGGTCTAGTTTGTTGGATGTTTTTTATTTTAATTTTGATGTTTATGTTAGTTGATTTTTACGTTTTTTAGGACAAGAAAGATGATTCTTATATGGGAGTTATTGTTAATGAGCAAATTTGAGCACTGAATGAAATTCTGCAAAATGAAGAGGGAATGCATGCTCAAAACTTTTGTGAGGACTTTCCAATTGGCTTTCTTAGTTGTTATTTTCTTTATTTATCAATTGTATATTTTGCTGAAGTAAGAACATTTAGCTGAAATGGCCATGCTTGAACTGAATTGCTTAGATCATAATCAATTTCTGTTCACGAAGCACGATTTTATGATTTTTGTGATTTGAATTGATGTATGTTGCCTTGTGTGTAAGATGAATGAGAATCATGTGGCATATTAGATGATTAGAACTGAGATGGAAACATAGTATTTGTCGTGACATATTTTAAAAAAATAGTTCGTGACAAATAACATTATTACCTTTTTCAATAAAAGATCATTTTTCAAGACTAAAGCCTAATATTTGTCATGACATTAGTTTTTATGTCTTGACCAATTAATTGTCATGACATATAAATAAATTTTGTCATGACATTATTTTAGCTTTAATGGTTTAAAATTTGTCGCGACAATTAGTATTTTTTTAGCGACAATCTAAATGTCGTGACATAATTCCCGGTGCCTATAAAATGAGAATTTAAATTGTTTAAAACTCCAAATCTGAGTTCTTCTTTCTAACCGTTGAAAACCCTAGAACCGTTTTTCTTTCTAAACCCTATACCCAACCCATCCTTCAACATGGCAGAATTTGTGGATACTGTAGAGGAAACAAATGTAGAGCCTATGAATACAATTACTGAAGAGGAAATTTAGGAGAAAAATGTTGAAGCAAAGGTAGAGGTTGAGAAAGGAAGAAAAAAGAATAGAGAGGAAGAAAAAGATAAGAAATAGAGCAGTGAAGATGAAATTGAAGAATTCCTATCAGATGAGGCATTTGAGGTGATGGAGAAGAAGATACTAAAAAAGGGGTTCATTGGGGAAAAAGGATTCAAGAAGTTCATCCCCTCATTCAAGGATGTGATTGAGAAGAAATGATGGAAAATCTTATGTGAGCACAGGCCAACTGGGCGTGCTGCATTGGTAAGAGAGTTCTATTCTAACCTGGTGGATAGGAAAGGAACTAAGTGTTATGTGAGAAGGAAGTGGGTCTCATGTCATAGGCATGAGATCAACGAATTGCTGTAGTTGGGAAAATTGAGTGACGGGGTTAAATTCAAGAAGCTAAACAAGAATTTTGACTACCAGAAGATTGTGGAAGTACTAACTGCTGGAAAAAGAGAAAGGAAAGGAAATAAAAAGACCCCTTACAACTCTATAGCAAGAGGATTACTGACTGAGTAAGCCCAAGTATGGTTCTACTTCCTCAGTTCAATCTTAGTGCCTTCAAAACATGTATGCATAGTAAAGCAAGAAGAAGCAGTTCTCTTATATGCCATTCTAAAGGGTTACAAGATTAGTTTGGGAAAGTTAATTGAAAAATCAATTCTCAGCTATCAAAGCAGCAACTTCTGGGGTCACATGCCTCACCCAACAATCATCACATACCTGTGCATAAAGGGAGGAGTAACCTTTAATAGAGATGAAAAATATAGATGCCTTAAAACCCCTCCACTCACCCTCACTACATTCACCAAACCTCCATCAAACAAAATCAAAGGGAAATTGAATGAAGTTGAAGAAGAAGGAAGAAATAGTGAGCATAATGAGAAGGCACTAGTATTGAGCATAGTGAAAAGAAGAGATGAAAGGCAAAGGAGTGCCAACCCAATTTGGGTGATGTCTCTAGATGTTGGAGCATATCAAAATGAACAAGCTAAAGGTTCAAGGCAATAGGGTAGCAATTCAGAACTTGTTTAAATATTGAGAAGAATGGAACAAAACATGCAAGAAAGAGATTCTCAATTGAAGGCCCAACTAAAAGAAAGGGACCTGTACTTTGAGGCAAAACTGAGAAGAATATATCAATACATGGATGAAGCAATCAGACAGAGGGATCTAGATTGGAAGGAAGACTGGAGAAGATATCAAAATGGAGTAAGAACTGCGTAAGAGAGACGGTAAGACTCACATGTGAGACGTATAAAAATAATGAAGGATTCGCTACAATGCTGGGGCTGAAGGACAAGGCAATTAATGAATCATTGGTCTCTAGAGATAAATTTTGGTTAAATAGTATAGATTCCCTCCATTACAAACTCAAGGTTATGCAACATGTTCAAACCGACATGGGGGAATCAATTCATTCAAAACCCATAGAACCTCGGGAGAACAAAAACCAATGAGTCCTTCTTTTGTGTCCCCAACATATCTAAAAGCCTCTTTTGTAATTGTTCCATGATTATGAATGAAATGAATTGCTGAATTTTTATCATATGTTGAGTCTTTCCAATGTTACCAAACATTTTAGATTTGACAGAGAAATCAACATCTGTCATACTACCTTATTTGTTAGATTAAATAAATGTCATCTTATCAATTTGAATGATCTTAATTGTCTATATGTCCAATAAATATGATTATACATAATTAACATAATAATAAATATCAATATAAATATTATAATATTAAATATAATATAACTCATTTTGTTTTGAATAAATACTTCCATGATGTTTATCACTTCCCTTCCATTATGCTTCTGATTTAAAATGATTCAGATTCGACTATAATTTATCCAAATGTCCTAACTTGTTCTACTCATCTACAACCCAGGTGTCAAACCACAAATACAGTTCACTCTCAAACATCCCAGTTGGAAATTTCCAAAGCATCCCCATACTACAAGTACACGCAATTCCTCAGTACCCTATTTTGAGTTGAAAGCCAATTTCATCATTAAAAACCAAATGAAGAAACCTTAATCCTCCCTTAAATATGATCCTCCAGTAAAGAACCCTTGGTTTGCCCAAATTGCAATATGAGTGCATAGGAAATGAATAATGGGACAAGTTTGAGGGAGTACAAATTTTGAATGTGAAGAAGGATGAAAGTAGGGATTGGAAAAGATGATTAATTGGGATGGGAATTGAAGTAAAGATGTACTAGATGAGGTTTACAATAGAAAAAATAGAAGCTGAAAAAGCATAGAAGTTTCAAGTGGGAATTTGTTTTGTCTTGTAGCCTTTCTCTCTTAAGTTATTAAGTTCTTAGGGTGTTTCAACACCTAGTACCCTAATGCCAACTGGTATGAGAGTTACTAACCCAAAGCTTGCTAAGGGTGGTAGAAAGCTTACGAAGACAAAACATTGCACCATTCCCAAAAATTTGAACAAAACTGACAAGAAAGAGCTTCTAGTAAGAGCAAATGAATTGAAGATATAAAAGTGGTCAAAAGAAATTCCACAATGGAAAATATGTAAGTTGATGAACCAAAAACAAGTTTGGGGATGTTTGAAAGTTTATCTTTAATATAAAATGAAGGATGGAAATATGGAATTTCAAATATTGAGTAGTAAGTGCACTTTGGGTGAACTTAAGCCTTAAATGTCTAGTTACATACCCAATACCCAAGCCATACATTACAAGCTTAGAAGACCTATTTGATCCTGAAGGTTGTGTTCTTCTTACATTAGTGGGGAGTAATATGACCAATAAGCTTATGAAACCTAAGTCAATCTAATGAGACTTCAATTCTTCAACATGATATCTCATAAGCTTACCTAACCTACAAATCCTTTGAAGAGGGAAGACCAACACACACTCACAGATCAGGGATCGAGATTTGAGTTGTTTATAATTTATGATATGAAAGTCTTTTTAATTTTAGAATTGAATTTCATTTTGTTATTCATATCACAATTGACAATTTATGGAATTCAAGTGCTGAACAATGTGAAAGTATGATGAACAGGAAAAATGGCCTTAAAGTTAATCTAACTTGCTTGAGGACAAGTAATGAGTCTTTCTTTGATTGAGGAAAAGCAAAACTTTAAGTTTGGAGGAGTTTGACGAGTGTGAAACTCATCTAGTTGAAGTCCATTTTTCATGCATAATTGAGGTCTTAATGTTCATTTTAATGCAAAATTATGGAGTCTTCACCAATATTATTGTTTGGTAGGAATCAAGAGTAAAAGAAGCAAAAAGAACATGAAAGGTAGTTGAAAAGACTAAGGCAAAAGAATTGCCCCGACATTTCATATGTTGTCGCGACAATTATGAAAAGAGTCCCTGAAGAATCAACTGAAATTTGTTGCAACAACCAAAAAATTGTCGTGACATAAATCTTAGAGGAATGTCAAGCAGCAGTGTCGCGACAATCTCAAAACAATCCTGGAGATCAACAACAACTCAAAATGTTGCGACAAATTTAATTATGTCCCAAAAATTATTCGAGACATCAACAGTTGAACATCAATTGGAAGTTTTCATGACAATTCTTGAAGACATAAGCCAGACAAAAATGTCGAGACAAATTTAAAAATATCACGACAAATTTCAATAAAGTTTCAAGAGAAAATATCAGTGGAGTGTCGCGACAACCTCAAGACAATGTTGAAGACACAATGAGGAGCAACAATGTCTCGACTATTGCAACTCTTGTTGTAACAAATAATTCTATGGGCTTGCATTGAAATCCACAAAATCTTCCTTGAATTCCAGTCCAACAATAATTGAGCTATAAATAGAAAACGATAAGGCACAGAAAGAAAGGAGAGGGGGGAGAAAGAGCTAAGAACAACAGAGTAGAAGTAGGAAAGAATTCTTTAGAGTAGTTTTTTTCTATTTATTTGTTTATTTTTCTATGCAGATTATACTTTTTCATAATTGTGAGATCCTGAGTTGAGTTTTTGGGAGAGATTATTGAAAATCAAGCTCCATTACTATCTAAACTTTAAGAACATTAGCATACATTGATTGTAGTCTCTTTCCTCATTCTCTTGATTACACCTGCAATGAATTTGTTTGACCAACTAGTTGTTGTTGTGTGTAATCTAGTTATGGAAGGCTAAACACCTTTTGGGAAAGGATTGGTGATGTGATTACTATGTTTGGTGCTGGATTTAATGTAGTTGTGGGGTTTGAAAACTCAGGTCTATATAATTGCAGTGTTTTGGAAATGATCTATTCTAAGTATCAGTTTCATATACCCAAAGGAGATGTTCTAAGATATGTTTTTCCAAGATTCCTTCTAGTGACAGCAAAAATGTGTTCCTAAGATCAAAGAGCATTATCTTAGGGGTATGTTGAATTGAACTCCTAGAACTAATGAACTCCAAATATCACTTTGATATCAAAGGAGCTATTCTAACCTCTGCTTTCAACGTTTTCTTCTGAGTGACAACAAAAGTGTGTTCCTAAGGCCTAAGGACAATGCCTTATGATTGTCAATTTAATTTTTGAAGGTTTCATCTCAGCTTGGTAGAATATTCTTGAACCTATCTTAGGGGGGATTATTCTAATCGAAATGCAGATTAAGGTACCAATTATATGGGAGAAGGCTTGTATTACCCTGTCATGGGGACATGTTGACTTCAGTTCTAAGAATTGGTTGATTTGTACTGGTTTAGAAAGTCATCCAAGTCTTAAAGGGAATCAGATCCTAAAAGTAGTTTTTTAGACACATGTTATCCTGGTTTAGGAACATGATGTTCTAAACTGTGAAATGTATAGTGGTTGAAGGTATTTCAAGACTATACTAACATACCCTTGGACAAATCCAGGATTCAACCCATGACAAATTGTTCTTTAATAGTATGCGAATTAAGAGTTAAATTACTAAGTCCATTCACATTTTTCCTCAATCCTAGAGAAACCTTAGTTTCAATGAATTTGGATACTTTATATATTATTTTTAGTCTACAATTCAGAAAATTTCAAAGTTCAAATAGTGGTGTCCTTGAGTAATCGGAGTACTAATTTTTTTATTTTTTATGATCTCCTGGTGGAAACGATGATCCGAGACTTAAAATCCACTTATTACTTGTTGCCCCGTGGTACTTCATGTATTAAAAAGACTAAGTTGAATTAAAGTTAGTTAAAAGTAAAGATAAGAGGATATCAACTTTGGTCATGAGCATCAAGTTTTTGGAGCCATTCCTTGGACTTAACATGAAGTCTTAGGGATAAGCTTATCATGAACTTGCATACTCAATTCACTCACATCATATATCTCTACCTCCAAGCGTTGAACAATAATTCATATAGGTCCCTTGCATTTGGCTTCTCAACCTACATTAGAAAGCAATTAATCAAATAGGTAGTGATCAACAAACTATTTGTAATGAAATAAACAACTATATAAGAATTAATCCATAGTCTTGATAGTCAATCAAATCAAATGTACATCGTAGCCCTAGGAAAACAAACTAAAACATACTAAGAACAAAAGAAAACATAAAGGGAGAACATAAGGTAGAAAAGAGGAAAATCTGGGTTTTGATGAAGAATCTTCGTCTACTCTTTGGATCTCTCA
Organism: Tetrastigma voinierianum; assembly: GCA_016808115.1. Lineage (NCBI taxonomy): Eukaryota > Viridiplantae > Streptophyta > Magnoliopsida > Vitales > Vitaceae > Tetrastigma > Tetrastigma voinierianum. Next base: position 895,139 of record JAEQBH010000668.1, read on the forward strand.
TTAGTGAGGCTTCAATACAACCCCGAGACTCTCTTCATCTTTCCTTAATCTCCAATTCCTCTCCCCTCCAAGAACCATGCCCTAGGTTGTTTTCCACCTAAAGGAACTCCCTAAAACCCCTCATCCTAATCCTGTTATCTTTATAGGCTTCCCGAGAATAGGTTGAAAATGGGCTAAAAATGGTATTGGGTCGAACATGACGTGTAAGGAAATATGTTGTTGGAATGCTCGACCACGTCACAACTTCATGGTTTGCACGTCGCAGCGTGGTGCTGGAAATGATGGTGACATTGTGACGGCAAGGCTCCATGTCTTGACATTGGTTGCACCTTCTTTTTGGCACATCTCTGTCACGTCTCAACATGAGCTACTGCTCACTAAATGTTGATTTTTCATGTTTCGCTATATTTTTTATCCGAATTTTCCCCAGTTTCTTCCATTTTCTCCCAAGGGATGACCTACATAAAAAGAAGAGAATTTAAAACATCAGAACACTTATTTATATCTAGAAACTAAAAAATTAACAAAATAACATAGGGATAAAATGAGTATATTTAATACTCATCACATAGCTAAATAGTGAACATTGTGTCGATGTATATCTTCTTCTCTCTATCAAGGCAGTTATATACCCTAACCACTCAAAGATGCCACTCAATGTACAAGGGAGCGGAAGAAGGAACCCCCTCGATCTCTGTAGACCTTAGTGTAACTTATCCCTAAATATACACAAGGTCTCCATTACTAAATCAACAGGGCATATCCTCATGCCCTGGTGCATTCAATACAATGCTCTCAAATACTCGTCCTTCCATTAAACGTTGTGGGAGTATGGAAACATGTTAGACTTGATGACTATGTCAACGAAGTCTAAATTAGGTCGAAGCTCTTTCCTATATATGAATGCTCTAGGGGTCGACTCTCCATATCTGGTCGATACCTGGGTGGTTTGAAGCATCGATTTGTACTCTCCAAATCCTTGCCCCACAAGGCTCTAGTATGGAATTTGAAATGTTGTGGCTATGGTCTGTGTGTGCTGATACGTGTGAATCATACTAGCATTTATAGCGTGTTTTCCATTTGTTTAGGTAACCTAAATGCTAGATTCACACCCATATTCTTAAAGATTACACTAATCCCCCATTTGCTTATGTTTTGAAGGATTAGAAGAAAAATCAAGCAAAGTGATGGAAGAAATCAAGTGTCGAGGAAGTTGCTGCAGCGAAGGAGGAAGAACCTGCAGCCTAACTCTCGGGTTGCCAAGGTGAAGCCAACCTTTGTCGCAACGAAGGCGGAGACTATGCAGAAAGATGACACGTGGCTTCGCCACAGTGAAGAACATCAGGTTGGAGCAACAAACTTCGCATTTTTAGCCCATCATTGGCCTATTTTCCATTGCCTATAAATATATGTATTTTAGACTTATTTAGGGTTCGGTTTTTTATGCAGAACACCCTCATTTAGGGTTCCTCCTCTCTTCTTCTTGAATCACTTTAGGGTTTGTGATTTTGTTTATTTTACTTTGGATTTCGTGTGATATTGAAGAATTTATCAACTAGAGGACCTCATTCAACCTTGGAGTTGAGTTTGGAGCATTCCTCATCTCTTATTTTTTTTGTATGTCTAACTCTCACTCGCTTCTCATCTCTTTCATTATTATGGATGTAATAGACATGATTTTGATAGATTTGAGGGTTGTAATGAGTAGCTAAACTTTCCTCTAAGGTTGATTGTTGACATTGATGTTTTGTTTATATATATATTTTATGATGATTTTGTGAATTCATGCTTATGTGGATGTTAGTTGGTGTAGTTCTTAGGATTATGATGGCTTTAACTAATTAATCCATACTGAGAGTTGGATCTTCGATCCCCATACTAGGGCATCCTTGTGACGTTAGGATTGTGCCCTAAAATTTGGTCTCAGGTCTAATAAGGTATGAATTAGTTAATTGAAATACTAATTAACCTAATCAAAGAAGTTTAAGGAATTAGAAATGCCTAATACTAGATGGATTTCATTAGGAGTAGTACCATCTCAGCATTATGTGAGGATCGTATGGTCGAGAGGTGATCGATCCTAGTGTAGTTCGGGTAATCCTATTGTATAGACCGAGAGGTGACCAATAGGATTCCCAAGGAAATGACTGCCTTATAAAAGTACCATACTTAATGACCTAGATGGACCGAAAGGAGAATAAGAGTTGCGAAATCAGGAGACACCTAAAGTAAACCTCATGTCGGATTCCTTAGACATGCACAAGTGTACTTTTACATTATCAATGCTTAATGAGTATAAACCATAAATGCATCAATGGAGACAATCAACACTAGAATCTTTCCTTGAGTTATATTCCCGATATTACTCCATTATTTTTGAGTGGACAATGATCACATCCTGTTTTGTTTTGCTTTATTTTATTCTTGTTTTAGTTTAGAAAACATTCTCTCCAAGTCATCGAGTCCCTCAAATAGTGAACGACTTTAGTAGTCAGGGTACTCAATCGACCCTATCCAAGGTTAAGTAGATGAGGGTCTAGGTCCTATACCCTCATGTGGACATGGTGTATAACAATTCTTGGACCACCTCGAGAAATAAAAATGGGCGTGAGGCCATATATTGGTCTAGGAAATACCATTTTCATAGCTCAAAGCCCTTTCTGGTTTAGGGTGGTCATTAAATATCAAAATATCAAAGCACTCCTCCATGTAGAAGTTGTGCCTCGAGCTATCCTTATTACCCTCAATAAGTGGGGTAGGGTGTTAGAAGCGCGAAGTCTATATGTAGCAAGAAGTGGAGAAGAGGGTTGAGGAGCCTAACCAGGCCTCCTCAACCATGGCTATGTAGGTGTAGGCCAAACTTGGCATTATATAACCCGGTAACTCTCTTCGCTAGACTCACTGGTGAATGAGGAGGTGACTCCTTTCTTGCGGAACTCTGTGGTTAATTGCTAGCTCTCTTGGATTGGAACGTGGCTAGGGAAGGGATTGAAGCTCTAAATACTCTCTCAAGTGATGGGGTATGCAAATGTGAAAAGCTATTGCAAAAGTGCCTGTTATTTTATAGAGTTGGTTAAGTCCTTGTCGGGTGGTTAGATTAGGAGCTAAAGGAATCACAAAAATTTATAATACGTAAAACCAACCTCAGGTAGCCCACAGCTATTGTAGGTATAGTGGCTCTCGGGTCCACTAGGATGGGTTTTCCTCTCTTAGTTTTGGAATCCTAGAATTTAATTACTTTAAATTATTTACTTTAAAAACTAAAATTAAAAACATAATTAAAAATATTTGTTTTGATTACTTTGAAGGAAAGATGATCGTTAAAGTTTAGAGAAAATGTTATTAAAAAAAGGTCATGGGCTTTAGATTCACCAAATCTGGCCTCACCATGGTGATTCAATGGGGGGTTTTATATGTCGCAGTCGTCTGCCCCATAAACTATCCTATAGTTGATCCCCTAGACTCTACCTAGGTTCTTCTTGCATGATATTAATTAAGCATAATTTATAAGTATATGGTTAAGCAATTCTTACCAAATTTTAGAGGGTCTGATAGCTTCTCAACTCCACCCTTAGGTGGTTTTCGGAAAAGAAACAATCAACTACGCATACTGAGTCAAAGGTGCTTTGTTGATAGGTTTATTTTATACCAGTTTATATGTCATTAATATCCTATCAATTACATATTGTTAGTATTATTTTGAAGGTTTTGATGCTTGTTTCTCTTATTTTATGGTTTAGGGAAACTTCATAACCAAACGACTGAATTGGGAATCACAACGGAAGAAAAAGTAGCAAATAGTGGAAGTTCTGCAATGCCGGCTCACGTTACGACGTCTCACATCATGTCACGACGTGACAAAGAGCAATCACCAAGACTGCAGCTCACGTCGTGACGTGAAACATCATGTTGCAACGTGACAGAGAAGGCCTTTCCCAGCTTGCAACTCACGTCGCGACATCGCCCATCATGTAGCCTGGACTTTGCACGTCATGGCGTGGTCAAGATACCCATGCACTGACATCATCTTCATGTCACGGAGTGGCTTACTCATGTCGTGATGTCACTAGTGGCCCACAAAGACAACTTTCTTTTTTTTTTTAGCCCTAATCTTGCATTTATAAAAGGGGATCGGAGAGTTTGGAAACTAGATAAAGGAGAGGACGCAAAAAGGAAGGAGAACATGAGACCAACCGAGGGGAGGATCAAGTCGATCGTTGAAGAGAAGTTCAAAGCCTAAAATTGCAACCATAACTCGTTTTATCTTCATCTCTTTCTAATTTAACCATGTTTAGTTTGAAAGATACTGATGAGTATCTCAAATACTCATTTTATCCCTATGTTTTACTTAGATTTTTATTATTATTTTTATGTTAAATAAGTGTCCTAATGTTCTAAATATTCATCTTTATGATTAGGTCAACTATTAAGTGGAATTGAGAGAAAATGAGTGTAAAAGGAAGGAAAATTAGCAAATTACACATGCAGCAGTAGCTACTGTGTGTTGATATTTTCAGTTGCAATATGATCCCAAATGGATACAATATTGATTCATGCTTGGTTCTATTTACATTTTGATTTCTAGCTAATCTCAATATGGCAAGTGGTTCTTTTCGAGATCTAAGAAGGGAGTAAAGAACTAGACATAGATGAATCAACCTAATTAGCCTGTAGTGTAGAAAATTACTCTGAATAGAGGCATGTGAGATTCTTGGATCTTAAAGCATCTCTAATGCTTGGGGTTGAGCTGAGAAGCAAAAGACCTAGTGTTAGTTGGTAGGTTATCTAACCTCGAGAGAGCCTTATAATTAAATTAGGCAAGAGTCATCTTGGAAGGCTTTTCAAGAGACAATAGAATGGAATTTTGGCCTAGATATAGGAGGATTGTTCACATGCACCAAATACTTTAGAACTTTATTATCTTTTGGTATCCCTTAGTTGCACAATTCGTTAGCTCGATTAAGTTTTCATTAGTTTAGTTTAATTTATGTTTCAATCCATCGATTTGACTATTTGGATATTAGAGAAGCATTCTAATTTTGGTACTTAGCATCTCCCATTTCCCTATGGATCGATATCCATACATTATGTACACTTTATTACTTGACAAGCGTATACTTGCACAAAATAGGCGCTTTATTGCATATTTTATTTATAAAACACAAATACACCTATCAAGTTTTTGGCACCGTTGCCAAGGACTAACAAGTCCTTAGTGCTACCCTAGAAAACGCTTATCATATACATTCATTGGTTTGTTCATTATTATGGTAGCTAAATCTTTCAGCTAGGGAAGATTGATTATAACCAAATGCTTCATTTTCCTTATATTTATTATTGAAGTCGTGGTTTATTTTTATAAATGCTTATGCACTTGTGTTCAGATCGATGCTTAATTCGATTTATGTGAATCAAATTAGGTCTTAGAGTTAATTAATTGAAATTGCAAACTAATGTTAATTAGCTGGATCTTAAGCAGCATTGTGTAGAGACCCTAAGGACCGGGAGGTGATCGGTTCTTTACATAGTCTAGGGCTTTTATCGTAAGAATCGGGAGGTGATCAATAAAACACCTAGTAGGGATTTATTTAATATTTCCCTTTATAACCTACAAGAACTAGGAAGTGACTAGAGGATGAGTAGTAAGAAAATGAACCAACATGCGTGAGTTGAGGCTCCATAACTTTGACCCTTCGACAAGTATATACACTAATAAATCAGGGCTTTAGACTTAAAAGGGAAATAAATGCGTTGGGGACCATCAATCAACCCTAGTATCACATTCCATTAGGTTAAATCGTGCGTTCAACTTAGCTCTCCCTGTTTTCAATCTGAATCCAACTCTTGGGATTAGTAGCTTAGTTTAATTAGTACAACCATCAAATTAGATATCTTAAATAGTAAAAGACTCAATTAGTTTGGTGCTTGGCCAGTTAGGCATCCTACACCTTCCTTGTGGGATCAAAATTCGGACTACTAGAGTCCACTTTACTACTTGTTGACCCATACACTTACAGTTTTAAATTGCATAACACGAAAGTGCATATCAAGTTTTGGCGTCGTTGCCGAGGAAGCCTATTGTTTGATTTACCAACACTATAGAAAAAGAGAAATTTATTGCTTTAAGCATTGTTTGTTTTTTTATTTCTTTTTAGTTTGCTAAATTTTTATTTTGATCTTTATTTTTATTGCTTTAGGTTGTAGGTGCGAATTATGTGCATAGGAAGCCTTATTATGAGCTTATTTCTCTAGATTTGGAAATTGAAAGAACATTAAGAAAACAAAGATAGATGAAATCATTTGAAACAAAAGACATGGATGAAAATCATAATCATAATCAGAATAATAGAGATGTAGTACCGAATGCACAAAAACGTAATTTAGGCGACTATTCGAGGGCAGTAGTTATTGAGAACTACTCTCGAATAAGGAGGTATCCGATTTATGTCGATAACTTTAAGATAAAGTCGATTCTCATTTCCATGGTACAACTGCATTAGTTTGGAGTGCATATTTAATAAGACCCCAATGCACACATCTATACATTTTTGGAGTTGTGACACATGATTCAGATGAATGGTGTGTCTCATGATGTAATCAAGCTCAAGTTCTTTCCTTTCCAACTAAAGGACAAGGCCAAGAATTGGTTGTAGGGATTAGAAAGGGGCTCCATCAATACATGGGCAACATTGGTTGAGAGCTTCTTGGCAAAGTACTTCCCTCCACTAGTAACATCGAAGCTAAGAGCAGGGATCAGCCAATCCAGGCAAGGGAAAATTGAAACTTTGTATGGTGCATGGGATAGATACAAGGACTTGCTACGTCGTTCCCCACAACATGGTTTTGAAGCATGGTTCCAAGCTCAGACCTTCTATAATGGGTTGAATTACGTAACAAGGAGCACTGTTGATGCAACCTCATGACGATCTATTGAAAGTAAGATAGTAACAAAGGCATTTCGGTTGTTTGAGGAATTGACCAAGAATAACAATCATGTAAAATCTAAAAGAAGTTTGGGTAGAAGACCAGCTTTAGTTTAGGAAGTTGACCAACTATCAACCATCCAGGCTCAATTAGCTGCTATCACTAATGAAATAAGTCAATATACAAAGAATGGGCTGACAATGGGAGAGATAGCATTTATGCAAGCACATGCCCCGATTAGTGACCATGTTTATCAGGTTGATGATGCACATTATATCAACAATAGGAGCTATATGTTTAAGCCCAACAACAACTTGTCGACCTTCTACAATCCAGGCCTAAGAAACCACGAGAACCTATCCTATGGGAATCAAGGAAACAGTCATAATGGTCCTCTAGATTTTCAGAACCAAGGTGCTTCTAGCTCAAGTTATCAAGTCCAAAAGAAACAACCCACCTTGGAAGATAACATCAATGCATTTTTTATCCAATCCAAGAAAATAATGGACTTCAGCTGAATGTCTAGCATGGAAGCCAACTTGACTAACCTTGGTGCTACGATAAAGACTTTGGAGACTCAAATTGGATAGTTGGCCCTAGCTATCAATGATCAGTCTTCGAGTTCATTCTCTAGCGATATAAAGAAAAACCTGAGGGAGTGCAAGGTCGTGACTCTAAGAAGTGGGATAGAACTTCTAGGGCCGAGTAAGTAAGGAAGACAAAGCTAGAACTGAAAAAGTATAAAAAAATAATAAAAAGAAGGGGAGAAAGTAGTTCTTGGTAGGATGATGTTCTCTACTTTGACCACTCACTGTGCTCCTCCCACCACACCTTTCCACTCGAGATTTCGAGAAAAGAAGCTAGATGAGTAATTTATTAAATTTCTGAATATCTTCAAGAAGTTGGAAGTGAATATACTTTTTGGAAACGCCGAATATATGCCTAACTACATCGAATTTATGATGGAGATGATATCTAACAAGAGGAAATTAGAAGACTATGGTATAGTGGGCCTCTTAGAAAAGTGCAGCGCTATAATTCAGAAAAAGCTCCCAGATAAGTTGAAAGATCCATGCAACTTCACCATGCCATGTGTCATTGAGCAAGCATAAATCTGGTGCCCCTCTTAGTGGGGAAGAAGCTTAATCTTGGGGAGCTGACTCCTACTACCTAATCGTAGCCTTTAGCGGACCAATAGGACACCCAAGGAAAGAATTGCTTTAGAAAAGTACCACATTCAATGACCTAGAAAGACTTAGCTATGAATAGGAAGTTGGTGTGTGAAATTGAGGGGAGACACGAGAGTGTAAACTTCATATCCTGTTCCTTGAACCAACATAAGTGCATGTTCACTTAACTTGTGCCTAATTTACATATAAATCAAAATACATCAATCAAGACAATAAACCCTAGTATCTTTAATGCTTGAGTTCATTCTTCAATTTTGATTCATTCCTTGCAATTTAGCCATAAATCTTTTCCCTATTTTTATCCTACTTTATTTTTAGTTTTTTTTTAAAGATACTTCTCTGATTCACTCATTTGCTCATATAGTGAAACGATCGAGTAACCGGGTTACTCCGTCCCCTATTCAAAATCCCTTCCCCATGGGATCGATACTTGGTTTTTAATAAGAAAACCATTTTATTACTTGTGACCCGTGCGCTTGCGATATTTTGGGAAATTGTGTTTGTTTTTATATAAGACGCTAATCACGACGTCGCATAACAAGTTTTTGGGGTCGTTTCCGAGGAAGGTGTGTTTGGATTGATATTCTAGTGAATGAAAAGTTTGCTAATTTGAGCTTTATTTTAGATTGTGAATATTTCTTTTAGTTTTTTTATTTTTCTTTAGTTTTTGTTTGTTTTTTGTTTGCTTATTTTCTTTGTTTAGGTTGTGTTTGGTGTTTTCAGGCATTTTGGTTATATGCATAGTTTAGAGTTCAGAGTTGTTTTCAGGCATTTATGTTTTCAAACATTTTTTATATTTTGACTTCAGAGTTGTTTCCTTTGACCCCAAGTTTGAGAAGACATTGAAACAATTAAAGAAGTCAAAAGTGGAACAAGTCAAAATGGAGGATATTCAAAATGATAGATACAATGAAGGAAACAATTACTAGAATGTTCTACCTTGAATCAGAGAATTGACTTTGGGTGATTGTTGGAAACCTATGCTTAATGATAATTATTTGGGGATTTGACAACATTTTATCAATGCAAACAATTTTGAATTGAAACCTAGTCTTATTTTTATGGTACAATAGATACAATTTGGAGGCCATACTTCAAAAGATCTGAATGCTCACTTGTCAAATTTTCTCGAGTTGTGTGGGATAATAAAGATGAACGGGGTAGACCATGACGCACATAAGGATAAAGCTAAGAACTAGTGTCACAACCTAGCTTAAGTATCCATTGAAACATGGAGGGAGATGGCTGAAGCCTTTTTTAATAAATTCTTTCCACCGACTCACTTCCTGACTGGAGTCGAAATTACCGGGTTTAAGCAAGGTGATCAAGAGACTTTATCACGATCATAGGTTGGATTTATGAGAATTGTCAAGGAAATGCCCATAACATGAGTATGAGCTTTGGTCACAAGTACAAACTTTGTACAATGGGTTGATTTTTTCAACTAGATCTTTAATTGATGTGGCTTGTGGAGGTTCTATCACAAGTAAGACAACCATAGAAGCGAATTGGTTGTTTGAGGAGTTGGCAAAGAACAATTATCAAGCACCCTCCCAAAGATCCATTGAAAGAAGACAAGGTGGAATCTAGGACTTGGATCGAGTATCGTCCTTAGAGGTAAAATTTGAAGCATTGATGACCAAGTTGAACTAACAAACTCATAAAGAACCTACTATGGGGGAAATAGCATACATGAAAGCTCAAGAAACTATTATGGGAAATTCTACATCTCATGTAGAGGAGGCGAACTTTGTGAACAATACAAGCTACGTTTTCCGATCCAACAACAATTTCCCCACTCATTATAATCTAGGGTTTCAAAATCATGAGAACTTATCTTATGGGAATCAATCGATTGTCCCACATGTGCCTCATCAATTGAGTGTTTCTAATGCGCCTCCCAATTTTCAAGGACAAGGACCTTCGAGCTCCAATTATCAAGGGCAAAGAAGACTGCCCGATTTTGAAGAAAGTGTTTTGCATTTTCTTAGTGATATGAAGAAGAATAATGATGAACGAATTGCTAATTTGAGAAACCTTAAGCGAATGGGTGCATCTTTGAAGAACTGGGGCTTCCGAGTAAACCGGCTAGCCCGTTCGATGAAGAGTTCTTCGAGATCTTCCTCAAGTGATATGGAAAAAAAATCCTAAAGATTACATGGTCATCACTCTACGGACTGGAAAAGATCTTGGAGATTTGATTCGGGTGCGGTAGGGTGGTTCGGAATCAACAAAATTTATAAACCTAATACCTTCTACTTCCATAGCATGGCTACTACAGTATAGTGGCTCTAGGGTCGAACACAGGGATGGGTTTTCTTCGTGTAAATGACTTGTAGTTAAGTCCAAAATGGTGAGTTTAGTTTGGATTCAGGGTTTTTGTAAAAACAGTGAGTTGAATTGGTTGAAAACTGAGTTTGGTAACAAAGGAAGTCAAAAAGTCAAAGCAACATGAACAGTGTCGCATGAAATGGCAAATTCGAGTCACCCTTGGCTCCTCACGAGATTTGCTAGGGCTCTCTTCTTCTGTCTTTTCTGCTCCTCTCTCTTCTTACAGTTTCTAAAAGCTATGACTCTGCAATTCAACTTGGTTTCTTCGTCTTTAGAGGCTGAATCCACATCTATGGTATAAATAGCTGCGAAAACAACAAAACTTGCCCACAAAATTTGATTAGTAGCACTTGCTAGGTGTAACATGCCAATTGGGTTAGTCTGATTACTACACGAAGTGCTCAAAACCAATATTAATAAGGGTGTAAAATAGCACTATTTGGGTAGTAATCAAGATTCCAAAGAAGCTAAAAATGAGAAAGTTTTAAATGAAAAGGTTGACAATAAGAAGATTGAAAATAAGAAATCGGAAATCAAGAAACAAGGAGTTCAAATGGATAAGAAGGAGGAAAAAAAAAAGGAGACAAGTCCATAACAGGAAAAGCTCTATTTCCCAATAAACCCTCCCTAATTTTCCCACCTTTTTCGCTTCCACGGAGATTTAGAAAAACTAAGTTGGATGGGAAATTTGCTACATTTTTTAATATGTTCGAGAAGCTTGAAGTGAACATACCTTTTGTGGAAGCTTTAGCCCAAATGCCCAACTATGTAAAGTTCATGAAAGAGATTATGAGTAACAAGAAGAAGTTTGATGCTTATAGAACAATCAATCTATCAAACAACTACAGTGCAATAATTCAAAGAAAGCTTCCGAAAAAGCTAAGGGATCTAGGCAGCTTCACCATTCATTGTGCTATTGGTGAACATACTTTCAAGAAATATTTGTGTGATTTGGGAGCTAAAATTAATCTTATGTCGTTATCTATGGTGAAGAAGCTGAATTTGGGTGAGCTAACCCCTACTACATTGTCTCTTCAGATAACCAATCTTTCATTGACTTATCCTCAGGATTTTCTTAAAGATGTACTTGTAAAAGTTGATAAGTTTATATTTCCAATAGACTTTTCTGTTTTAGAAATGGAACAAGATAGAGAAGTTTCGATCCTTTTAGGAAGGCCATTTCTTGCCATCGGACAAGCTTTAATCGATGTGAAAAACAAAGAGTTGACATTGAGATTTGGGGATGAAGAAGTGAAGTTCAATCTTACCAAGATTGTGAGATTTGCTAATGATGAAAAATGAACTTGTATGAGGGTTGATAGTTTGATCCCCTCCATTGGTGATGTATTGCATGACATGGTTGAATGAGATCCATTGGAGAAATGTTTGACTGAGTCATTGTCTATCAATGATCTAGAGTTTGAGCATCTATCTGAAGTTTAGGATATATTAGAGACCATTCTTTCTATAGAAGATAATGAAGATACTAATGTGAATGAAGAAGAAAATAAGACACCAAATGGTTTGGTACTTAAAGGGTTTCCTAAGAATCTTCGATATGCATTCTTGAGTGAAAATGGCACAAAACCCGTGATCATCTCTTCAACTTTGAATGAGAATATGGAGACCAAGTTACTTTAGGTACTTAAAAAGAACATGGAATCTTTTCCATGGTCCATTGAAGATATTAAAGGCATTAGTCCTGTAGATTGTATGCATAAAATCCTGATGGTGGAAGAGTGCACTTCTTCAATTGAGCATCAAAAGCGATTGAATCCCTATATGAAAGAATTTGTGAAGAAAGAAGTCCTCAAATGGCTCCATGCTAGGTTTATTTATGCTATATCCAAAAGCTCTTGGGTAAGTCCAGTGCAAGTAATTCTAAAGAAAGGTGGCATGATCGTAGTGAAGAATGATAAAGATGAGCCCATTTCTACTCATACTGTTCTAGGATGGTAAGTATGTATTGATTATCAAAAGCTAAATAAGTCAATGAGGAAGGATCACTTCCCCTTGCCTTTCATAGATCAAATGCTTGATAGATTAGTGGGACGTGCTTTTTATTGCTTTTTGGATGGGTATTTCGGGTATAACAGGATCATTATTGCTCCAAAAGACCATAAAAAGGAAACTTTCACTTGTCCTTATGGGACATTTGCATTCTGAATAATGCCATTTGGTTTGTGTAATGCACCAAGTACTTTTCAACTGTGTATGATGGCAATCTTTGCGAATATGGTTGAGAACATAATGAAGGTCTTCATGAATGACTTTTTGGTGTTCGAATGCTCATTTGATCATTGTCCCCATAACTTGAGTTTGGTTTTAGAGCGATGCAAGGAGAGGAATCTTGTTCTCAATTGGGAAAAATGCAATTTCATGGTGCAAGAAGGCATTGTTCTTGGCGCCATGTGGCCAGAAGATAGTTGGGAGGTGGATCGACTAAAGTTTCTACCATTGGCTTCCCTTGTATAGAGCTACAATTAGAGGTGTGAGGAGTTTCCTTAGGCCTGCGAGTTTCTACTGGCGGTTTATAAAAGACTTTTCCAAGATTGTGAGATTGTTATGCAAGTTGTTAGAGAAAGATTGTAAGACCCGAGAAAATTACAATTTTTTGAAAAATGGCAAAATCGTAATTTCGGTAAAAATCTGAAATTTTTCTAGTTCTCGGATGACAAAACGGATTTCACCATTGGAATCGGCTCACAGAATCTAGCTAACATGTCAAATTTCGGTGAATTAAGGGAGCGGTCGAATTTACCGTTTTGAGCAAGTATCAGGTCTTAAGTAAACGAAAATGTGATGTGACAAAAGTCACCTATAACATGTACTCATGTTACACAAGTTTCATGAGTAGAGAGATGATGGAAATGGACGGCCGAGATTGTGCCGAATGTCAAAATAGTGGAAAGAAGGGACATAGATGTCATTTTAGAAATTTTAAATGAGGATAATAGGACAAAATTTTGCATAGTGTAGTCTCCTTCATTTTTCAGCCAAAAACGTGAAAAGGGAGAGAGGGTGATGCAGTGGCTGAGAATGGGGAATTTTTAGAGAGAGAAGGTGCCACATCTCTCTAAGATTTTGGCTAATCAGGCCCAGGTCGGTTCTTTGAAGCGAAGGAGGAGTGGATTCACGAGGGGGCAGCAGTAGGTACCAGTTTCTTGGAGTTTCGACAAACTCCGTGAGGTAGGGGTTTTATCCTACTTGTTTTACTCTTGATTTAAGTACTTTGTTGATGATTCGGTTGGTTTAAGGCCTTGAACGGTCGTTTAATCGATCCCAAAACTTGGGACCGAAGTGGGAAAATTTTTGAAACCCAATTGGACAGTCCGTGACTATCCACAGATTGTTTGGGTGCCTAATGGTATAATTTATGCCCTAAATTGTGCTTTGGTATGTATGAGGTCGGGAATGGCCATGGAATTCGGGTTCACAAAGTGGAACCGATGTTGAGTAGTGGCCGTGAACAGTAACCCCGAGGGTTTTACTGTTCATGTGAATAGTGTTTATGAAATATATTTTGTGAGAAAATGTGTTTGGTTGAGTGATTAAAATTGAATTGCTCGTGTACGTTAATTAGCCATGCGGACTAATTTTTTGTGTAATGGATTGAGAAATTGTTTAAGAGAATGGCTTGAGTTGTATAGGAGATTGAATAAGTTAATACATGATTTTAAATGTGTTAACAAAATAGCGTAATTACTTATAAATTTGTAATTGTGTTTGTAGGCCATTGGTGATGATAATGTGAGATTGCTCCAGTGAGGCTAATTTGGTGATGGTTGATCGATAGTGAATGACATGTGTTGTAGGTGCAAAATTGAGAATCGCATATTGATATATATATTAGTTGAAATGGCATAATGCATTTTCATTTGCACTGGGTAACCTAAAAATTAGGTGTGAGTGCATGACACGAATTTTATGAAAAACGAACATGGTTGCTAAAGGAATTTCACAGGATGATTTTATGGAGAATAGGGTTGGGAGACGGTCCAATAGATCATTTCAGATGAGGACCATGGTACATTGCGAGAGTTCTCAAACACATTAAGCTACTGAGAGGTAGTCCGTATTTTGAGCATTCGGTAGTGTATTTGAACTGACAAGTTTTGTTTTGAAAATGATGTTTTTCGTACATGGCTTAGAGCGAGTGTGAGGGGAGTCGATTGAAGATTCTGAGAGACGTAGAACGAGGCGTTTAAGACATTCAAGTATTGGGATCACGTATTTACTTTGAGTGTGTGTCTAAATTGGAGCATTGCATATGCATGGGGTGGGGAGTAACCCATTTAGGGTGATTCCAGCTCTTGGGCGATAGCTACGCCTGTCGAGGAATGTGTTTTTTTCGGTACGGGAGGCGTTTGAAGGCGAAACCATTTAGGCAATTTTGAAGAAAGCGGGTTGTGGCTTTGATGTTTTTGGATAATATGTATTAGAATTGTAGATTTTGTATATGTATTTGTATTAAGAAATGTTATAACTCTTGGACTATTGGAATATAGTTGGGTGTATATTTTGATGACTATTGGTTTGTGGGCCCAAGAGGCTATTTTTACTAATTTTAATTGTATGTGGACCCTGTGTGGCCATATTGAACTGTTTGGGACAGGTTTTGTATTTGGGTAGAAGCTCCACAGGTACAAAGGGACTACACTTGGAATTTTTCGTGGTGGGGTCGGGTTGCAGGCATTGGCCGTATTAAGCGAGTTGATGGGTTATCAACGGACACCCCGGAATTGAAGCGTCACAAAGATACTATATTTGCTTTTAATGAGCCATGTATTGAAGCTTTCAATGAGATAAAAAAGAGGCTCATTTCCACTCCCATTATTTCAACACCCAATTGGAGTCTACCTTTTGAAATCTTGTCCGATGCAAGTGACTACGTCATTGAGGCCGTGCCAGGGCAACACCATGATAAGATTTTTCGAGCTATCTACTACGCTAGTAGGACATTGAATGACGCTTAGGAGAATTACAGAACAACAGTAAAAGAGATGTTGGTGGTGGTCTATTCATGTGATAAATTTAGACCCTATATCATTGGATCTAAGGTATTCATTTACACTGATCATGTTGCTATCAGATATTTGATGTTGAAAAAGAATGCTAAACCTAGATTGATCATATTGGTACTCTTGCATCAGGATTTTAATGTTGAAATCATAGATAAGAATTGAGAATGTGGTTAGTGACCATTTGTCCATATCAAAAGCTAAAAAAGGGATTGAAGATCCCAAGGATATTGATAAGTCTTTCCCCGATGAGCAGTTGTTTAGAGTTGATACTTCTACGCCATGGTACGCAAACATTATAAACGTTTTGGCTTGTAAAGTGTTACCACCCGATTTAGCGTCCCAACAAAGAAAGAAGTTTCTCCATGATATGAAGTGTTACCAATGGGATGATCCTCTCTTATTTTGAAGATGTGCGAATCAAATGATAAGGAGATATGTCTCGGAGGAAGAATATGATGCAATCCTTTCTCATTGTCACTTCTTATCATATAGAGGCCACATAGGACCGTTGAGAACATATCAGAAGGTTCTAGATTTTGGTTTTTATTGACCGACTATATTTCAAGACTATCATGAATATGTTAAAAGTTGTGACCAATGCCAAGGGTAGGGAATATCTCAAGATGAGAAAAGATGCCTTTGAATAGAATGCTGGAAGTTGAAGTCTTTGATGTTTAGGGCATTGATTTCATGGGCCAGTTCCCTCCATCAAAAGGAAATCTCTACATCCTTGTCACGATCGACTATCTTTCAAAGTGGGTGGAAGGCATTGCAACAGAAATGTTGCAAAAACAATAGTGAAGTTTGTGCACAAAAACATTCTTACACATTTTGGTGCACCAAGAGTAATAGTCAGTGATGAAGGAACCTACTTTTGCAATAAGGTGTTTGCAAATCTAATGGCTAAGTACGGGGTGAAGCATAGAAAAGCATTGGCATATCATCCGCAATCAAATGGCCAAGCGGAGATTAATAACCGGGAATTAAAGAGGATCTTTGAAAAGACAGTGAACATAAATAGAAAAGATTGGTAACTGGGATTGGAGGGTGCATTATGGGCTTACAGGGACGGTATACGAGACACGATTGGAGTGTCTTATATCGGTTTGATTTTTTAGTAGACACATCTTTAGTTTGAGCTTGAACAGAAACGTTTTGGGCGATCAAGAAATTTAACTTTGTCTTGAATGATGTATGAGAAAGGTGACTTCTTCAATTGAATGAGCTTGAGGAGATCCGGAATGAAGCTTATAAGAATTCTTGGATTTACAAGGACAAAACGAAGAAGTGGCATGACAAGCATATTGTGAAGAAGGCATTCAAGGAAGCTGATAGAGTCCTTCATTTCAACTCTCGACTAAAGTTATTTCTTAGAAAGTTGAAGTCTAGATGGTTAGGGGGCCATACTCAGTGATTTCAGTGAGCCCTTATGGTGCTATTGGTTTGACAGTTGACGATGGTCAAGAATTCAAAGTGAATGGTCAATGTCTCAAGCATTACCATGGAGAGAGACCGGTTTTTTGAAGAAAGCATCCAATTGAAGGAGTGAGGTCGTTGTTCATTGTGGAACCACCATTGAGATGCGGCTTAGTCGAGCTAGTGACACTAAACTTAGAGCTTCTAGGGAGTCAACCCAAACTTTATGAGGATCCTTCTTCTATTTATTTTTTTTTCTTTATTGCATTTATTTTTGTTTATTTTTTATTTTGGGATCCTAGATTTGTTTTTGTTTTTGTTTGAGTGTGTTTTGATTTCAAGTTTTGTGGTGAAACAAGAGGAGAGCACTTGTAGAAAAAAAAATTGATGTAGAAGAATATATGATTGATATTGAGGAAGAATCGGAAAGAAAAGAGAAATTTGAAGAGTTTCGAGAACTAAGATGTTGAATGACATGAGTCGAGAAGGTTTCCAATGATGGGATTAAAATTGAAGTGACTGATTCGTGCCACAGTAGGGCTATAGGAATCAACAAAATTTGTATCCTAGGTGTCCTATGCTGATCACTTGAGGCTACTTTACATGATATAATGATCCCCAGGGTCGAACACGGGGATGGGTTTTTCTTAAATGAAATGAAGTCACCAGTTGAGTTGAAAATGGTATTTCTCTTTGGATTTTGGGTTTTGTTCAAAACAGTGGGTTGAAATGTTTGTGAACTAAAAATAAACTAAACTAAAAATAATATGAAAAAGAACTCCTTGAAGCATGTCAGACTCTGCTGGGGTTTAGTTCCTGAGTAAATGAGGGTCCCTCGGGTCCTTTCCTCGCGTTAGGAGGAGGGATGACGTATAGTCGTTCGGGAACCGGATATTCATTTAGCTATCTAAAGCTGAACCACTAATAATTTTCCTTTTGAAATATGGCATTTAATGGCATAAATGCTCCCAGGACAATAAAATCCCATATCACTAAATCTACTCTATAGTAACTAATAGAAAGACTAATGAATCTCAGTGGATCACAATAATAAGCATCCACTAAACCTAAAGCTGCCAAATACGAGGTTAATCCAAAGTACATTTAAGAGATTTTAACCTAGAGTGAGAGATGAAACATAAATACCCATAAATTCTTGCATTAAACACATGAGAACCGTCATTTTACCTCGAAACCTAGCTTCAGTAGCCCTCACTCTTCAAGGAGAAGCGATTACAATATATCCCTTGAGTTGTCATCCTCGAGGGTGTTGCCTTAACAAAAGGAAAGAAAATGAAAGCAGAAATAGAAAGCGGGAGAGACTTACAGGTGCTCTTGTCACACCCACTTTTATAGAGGTGTGGCCATTTAGGAATGGGTAGGCTTAAGGCCACAAAAACCGTAGCAAACTGAGATCCATAATTTATAGAAAATTGACCAAGACCCTGTGCGTTTCTATAACAAATGACAAACCATTGTCATGATATCAATCTAAAATCTACTAATAATTAACTCAAATCTCCTTATCATGATATTATCTCAAATAACATAACAAATAGACCTCGTGGTCATCCATTAACAAAAGCGACCTCAACGGTCTCATCGAAAATATCGATAGGTTTCATCGAAAGCAAAATTTATCAACTAAACTATTCAAAATTTATCGATTTAGCAAATAATTAACCCAAATAACCAAGTTAATTTCACCATGGAGCCTTCTGGAAACTTAGAATCTCATTCACCAAATAAACAAAATAATCCATTACATGTTTCAAATAGAATCAGTGGTCAATGCGGATTCTCCTTTCTCTACAATCTACCAAAGGAGGAAATCAGCGAAATTGAGATAACTCTGTGAGTAAAAGATATATCACCATACTTGTGAGGCTAGGTACTGAGAGCCGACTCCACGAGGATGGTTATGCTAACGATCACTCATCGTACATAGTTATGTGACGAATAGCGTGATATGAACAAATGATATCAAATGAGATTTAGAGGTTTGAAACACAGAAATATAGTTTACCATTCAAGAATCCATACATTCCTTTTTACCTTTATACTGGAATCCGTCCATTCCAACCCATATAGTTTACCATTCAGGAATCCATACATTTCTTTTTACCTTTATACTAGAATCAGGTACATTCGACCAGCTATAGTTTACCATTCAGGAATTCGTACATTCCTTTTTACCTTTTATGTTGGAATCTGTACATTCCAACCAATATAGTTTACCATTCAGGAATCCGTACATTCCTTTTTACCTTTATACTGGAATCCGTACATTCCAACAAATATAGTTTACCATTCAGGAATCCGTACATTCCTTTTTACCTTTTATCTTAGGTCAGTACACGTCCAGACATATAGTTTACCATTCAGGAATCCGTACATTCCTTTTTACCTTTATACTGGAATCCATACATTCCAACCAATATATTTTACCATTTAGGAATCCATACATTCCTTTTTACCTTTTATACTGGAATCCGTACATTCCAGCAAAAATCGTAGAGCGGGCAGTTTACTGCTTTAGAGTTTTACCACCTGCAGGAAGGCGCGCTTTGCTGCACCGGAGGTACCATGTGCACATAGCCTGATGACCTCCCCATCAATTAGGGTTTCTGAGATTCCTACCATCAAATGACATTAACGATTACAAATTCTGACTGACGGTACTCGACTGCAACAAGAGATAACACCAAATACGATAAGAGTTAGCTGGCGGGTGCTCGACATGAATATTCATCGGGACACGTGACTTGTGGCATACTGACAAATTCAATTCAATGAGTGCTCAAGAATAAGGGTCTTAATCATAGTCAATTACTACGATCAAGTGAAACAATGAAAACACCGCTATACATTTCGAAGGTACACAAGTACGATGATATAAATTTTTCGCCTCACATTAGTCGAACCGGCTAAATTTGTCGCACACGAGCGTGTGAGCCTTCTGACTTCGTTTGAGGACTCTGGGATGCTAGGTCCTACTCCCTCGTGAAATATTTCTTCTAGAAATTTGTTTTCAAACCATTTAGATCTCAGAAGCCGTCACGTCCTCGAGTGCTGCTTGGGAAACTGAAGAACAGAAAGGATTTCCTTCTCTTATTCCAATTTATACTAGGGTATCTATTAGGAAAATTACATTTTTACCCCTCTTTTCATTAAGGTAATTAATTAATTCTTAATTGAATTCTAGTATTATTTTATGCTTGTCTTTTCATTAAGGTAATTAATTAATTACTATTTGAATTACCATTATTATTTTCATAACGTCTTTTCATTTAATTGAGAAAAATTTCCTAAAATTATTATAAATTCATGATGGACCTTAAAACACCTAAAACTTAAATTCCATGAAAAAAATCATTAAAAAAATTGTTTGGGGTGTTACATTCTCCCCCCCTTATAAAAATTCGTCCTCGAATTTTATTAAAGTGTGTACCTTATCCTTTCGAAGAGTTGAGGATATTGTCCTTCGTAGACCTCGCTACGATACCCAGCTTTGTCACATCCCTTTTATAGAGTGGCCGGCGCTGGGAATGGGTAGGCTTAAGGCCTGCAAAACCCGTAGCAAGCCTAAGAATCCCATAATTTCTGAAAATTGACAAGACCCTATTCGTTTCTATAACAAATGACAAATCACATTATTCATGATATCAATCTAAAATCTCACAATAATTAACTCAAATCTCATATGTGATGTTATCTCAAATAACATAACAAATAGACCTCCGTGGTCATCCACTAAAAAAAACGACCTCAACGGTCTCATCAAAAATATCAATAAGGTTTCATCAAAAGCAAAATTTATCCAGACTCGACTATTAAAAATTTATCCAGTTTAACCAAATAATTAGTAGCAATAACCAAGTTAATTCACCGTGGAGCCTTCTGGAAACTTAGACTCTCATTCACCAAATAAACAAAATAATAATCCATTACATGTTTCAAATAGAATCAGTGGTCAAGAAATGCAGATTCTCCTTTCTCTAATCTACGAAAGGAAATCAAGGGGGTGAGATAACTCTGTGGTAAAGATATATCACTATACTTGTGAAATTTAGGTACTCAGGCCAGCTCACGAGGATGGTTATAACCAATGATCACTCACATAGGTTGCTGCAACAAATAAGCGGCAATATGAACCATGATATCAAATGAAGTTTAGAGGTTGGAAACACGAAGCCTAGTTTACCATTGAGAATCAGTCACGTTTCCTTTTACCTTTATCTTGGAATCGGGTCCATTCCAGCCCGTATAGTTTGCATTACGGGAATCCATACATTTCTTTTTACCTTTTATCTTGGAATCCGTACATTTCAATAATATTGTTTACCATTCGAGAATCAAATACGTTCCTTTTTACCTTTTATACTGGAATCCGTACATTCCAACCAATATAGTTTACCATTCAGGAATCCGTACATTCCTTTTTACCTTTATACAGGAATCCGAACATTCCAACAAATATAGTTTACCATTCAAGAATCTGTACATTCCTTTTTACCTTTTATCTTGAATGATACATTCCAACCAATATAGTTTACCATTCGGGGAATCGGTCACGTTCCTTTTTACCTTTATCTTTGAGTCAGTACATTGAGCCAATATAGTTTACCATTCGGGGGAATCCGTACATTCCTTTTACCTTTTATCTTGGAATCAGGTACATTCTGACCAAAGATCAAGTAGACGGGACGGGTTCTACGCCTAAGTTTTACCACCTCTACAGGAAGGCGGCTGCCCGCAGAGGTACCATGTGCACATAGCTGATGACTCCATCGAAGTTAGGCTTTACGAGATTCACCATCCGCAAATGACGTGCGATTACAAGTTCTGGTGTGGCACTCGACATGTAACAAGTGATAACACCAAATACAATAGAGTTGGGCGGCCAGGTGCTCGGCATGAATATTCATCCCCGAGGACACGTGACTTGTGGCATATGGCAAATTCAATTCAATGAGTGTCAGAATAAGGGTCTTAATCATGATCGATCTACGATGAGTCAAACAATGAAACTTACGTATACATTTCGAAGGTACAAATGCGATGATATAAAATTTTCCTCCTATTGGTCCCGGGCTCAGCTGGGCTATTCACCTGAGACGTGAGCCTTCCCCGGCTTGTTTGGAACTGGAGTGCTGGAGTCCTCAACCACTCAGTGAAATATTTATTTCCTAGATAGATTTGTTCTTCCAAACCACACTGAATCAGAGTAGTGCAGTCTCTGATTCTACCGTAGGGGAGGCTCGAAGAATAGAAAGGATTTCCTTTCTCTTATTCAATTTATCTTGGGGTATCTATTAGAAAATTACCTTTTACCCTCTTTCATTAAATTAATTAATTAAAACACTAATTGAATTACCATTATTATTTTCATAGCGATCTTTTCATTAAGGTAATTTAATTAAGTACTATTTAATTACCATTATTATTTTCATAACGTCTTCCATTTAATTGAAAAATTTCCTAAAGAATTATTATAAATTCATGATGTACCTTAAAACACCTAAAACTTAAATTCCATGAAAAAATCATTAAAATTGTTTGAAGTGTTACATTCTCCCCACTGCCACATAAAAATTCGTCTCGAATTTTATTAAAGTGTGTGCCTTATCACTCGAAGAGTTGAGGATGTTGTCCTTCATCGAGACCTCGCTCGATGCTGCTTTGTCACATCCCTTTTGTAGGAACGTAGGCGCTAGGGAATGGGGTAGGCTTAAGGCCACCCAAGGCCGTATTAACAAGCCTAAGTCCGCTAATTTCTCTAGAAAGTCGCAGAGACACATTAGTTTCTATAACAAATAGCCAATCACATTGTCGCAATATCAATCTAAAATCTACTAATAATTTTCGAAATCTCATATGTGATATTATCTCAAATAACATAACAAAATGAGCCTCAGCGGTCATCCCAACAAAAACGACCTCAACGGTCTCATCAAAATATCAATAAGGTTTCATCAAAAGCAAAATTTGTCAACTCAACTATTAAAAATTTATCGATTAACCAAATATTTAACTGATAACGAGTTAATTCACCATGGAGCCTTACGGAAACTTAGACTCTCATTCACCAAATAAAACAAAATAATAATCCATTTACATGTTTCAAATAGAATCCAAGTGGTCGAAATGCGCAGTTTATCTTTCTCTGTCTACCACGAAAGGAGGAAATCAGGGTGAGATAACACATGAGTAAAGATATATCATACTTGTATTAATTACTCAAAGGCCGACTCACAAGGATGGTTATGCTCAAACAATCACTGCACATAGGTTATCTGACAAATAGCGCGATATGAACAACAATATCAAATGAGATTTGGTTTGTTTCTGAAATATAGTTTACCATTCAGAATCCGTGTTCCTTTTTACCTTTATCTTTGGAATCAGTCCATTTCCAACCCATATAGTTTACCATTAGAGTCCACACATTTCTTTTTACCTTTATCTTGGAATCAAATTTTGTTTAACCAATATTGTTTACCGTGAATCATTTTATTCCTTTTACCTTTTTATCTTTGGAATCCGTACATTCGGTAATATAGTTTACCATTCAGGAATCCGTACATTCCTTTTTACCTTTATACAGGAATCCGAACATTCCAACAAATATAGTTTACCATTCAAGAATCTGTACATTCCTTTTTACCTTTTATCTTTTAGGTCAAGTACGACCTGACCAATATAGTTTACCATTCAGGAATCCGTACATTCCTTTTTACCTTTATACTGGAATCCGTACATTCAAACCAATATAGTTTACCATTCAGGAATCCGTACATTTCCTTTTACTACCTTTATAAGATAAAATTATTCAATAAGTCCATTAGACGGGCCGGGTTCTCGCTAGAGTTTACCACCTCTCTAGGAAGGCATTGGCTTTGCCCTTGCAGAGGTACCATGTGCACATAGCCTGACCTCCCATCGATTGGAAGCTTTTTGAGATTCCTACTAATCAAATAGCATTAACGATTACAAGTTGCAATTTTGGCCAAATTACTCGGCATGCAACGAAGATAACACAAATACAATAAGAGTTGGCGTAGTGCTTTCGGCCTTGAATATTCATCGGGACCGTGACTTGTGGCGCGCAATAATTCAATTGATGAGTGCTTTCGAGGAATAAAGTTACTTAATCATAGTCAATTACTACGATCAAGTCAAACAGTAAACAAATATACATTTGAAGGTACAAGTACGATGATATAAAGTTACTCACCTCCACTGATGAGTCGAGGCTCGAATTTGGGGCTATTCACCACTGAGCAGTGAGCCTTCCCTGACTTCGTTGAGACCACGGATGCTCGGTCTGCTCCCTCAATGAAATATTTCTTCTAGAGAAATTTGTTCTTCAAACCCTAGATCAGGAAGCCTCGATCCTGCGAAATTCTACCGACCAGGGAAACTGAAGAAGAATAGAAAGGATTTCCTTCTCTTATTCCAATTTATACTAGGGTGTCTATTAGGAAAATTACCTTTTTACCCCTCTTTTCATTAAATTAATTAATTATTTACTAATTGAATTACCATTATTATTTTCATAACGTCTTTTCATTAAGGTAATTAATTAATTACTATTTGAATTACCATTATTATTTTCATAACGTCTTTTCATTTAATTGAGAAAATTTTCCTAAAATTATTATAAATTCATGATGGACCTTAAAACACCTAAAACTTAAATTCTATAAAAAAAATCATTAAAAAAAATGTTTGGGGTGTTACAGCTCTGTATTTCCCACCAAGCCAAAAGTTCCAAAAGTTCAAAAGTTCCAATTCTCTCAAACATTGGAGCTTATATAGAGTTTTTCTTAGGATAAAATACCATTATGCCCTCAAAAAGCATTAGACAAAGAGGGTAAAAATGGAAAAAAAAAAAGAAAAGAAAATAAAAAAGTCAACAAGGGAGGAGAGAGGGGATTTCGCACACATGAAGTTGGCAATGTGCCAAAATTGGCACCAGTGCCAAAATTGGCACCAATGCCAATTTTCGCATAGTGCGGATTTTGGCACCCTGGTGCGAATTTTCCTGCTCTGTTCTTCTTCCATTCCTCTTCTGCTTTTGTTCTTCTAAGTTGCAATATGGCTTTGAACTCGGCTTGGATTCATCATGTTCAGCTCTGTCCTCAGTCCAGTCGAAGATGGAGAAGTGTTTGGCCTGCAAAACTACCAAAACACCTACAAAATGCTGTTAGTAACACAATAGGGACATTAATATGCCAATTGGGTTATTTGGAATGATTAGTACCTAAAAAGTGCCTAAAACCTACGATGAATAGGCCTGAAAGACTTTTGCTTAATCACACCCCCGTCTACGCATTGCTAGTCCATAACGTAAACACACAACCAAGAAAAGAACATGCGGATGTGTACAAAAGTGTGGGTATATAGATGTCTCTAGCTTAGTGTCCGAGTTGGGCCACGCATTAAATCCAGTTTGAGAGACTACATGCCGTATAGATCGATTCTTGGGGTAGTGTTCGCTGAGGAATCGACTTGAAGCTTCCACGGAGTGCTAAGTGTATAGGGGATCAGTTTGCATCAATAAACTAACTGGGCGCTATACTCCCGCCCCATCCCCTCTGACCCGGCTCGCTAATGCCTTAGAAGAAGGGTGACTGACGAATAGAATCGATTCCACTCTTATTTCATACCTTTTCTAAAGTAATGTAGGGATACAAGCAAGAATTCAACCTCACCAAGTCCATATAACGAGGATCACGATGACTCCCAACCAACTAGGTTTAGGGCATCAAGCCAAAGGATCTCTCGTCTGGCTCTGAGGCTTCACCACAGGACTACGAATGATTTTGAATTTCAGCACCTACAACTCGCTAAACTCCACCCATCCACCCATGTAGCGAGCACTAAATCGGTGGCTCCTGACCAGTTGGTTCAGGGCACCAAGCTTTAAATGCTTTTGCCATATATCCCTCGGACCATGCTCGGGTTTCAGGGCCGAGCGTCGCGACTTTAACAAACTCTTTTCTTTTTCTTTTTCTTTTTCTTTTGAGACATATTGGTCTTTTTTTATGGGGAACCGCAACCTAATGCAATTGGTCCACTAAACTAAGGCTAGTTTTGCCCTAAGTAAAAAGGGACCAACTGACTCTTTAGCCTATTAATGAAAGCGTGTGCCTTGTGTGTGGCTAGCTCTCGGTGGAAGAGAAGGCGAAGACCAGGGGGACTTCAATGACCAACAGTGAATAGAGTATGGAACTAGGCTAACAAAACACGATAACATGCAATGCTCCGATTTTTCAACTTTTGGAAGAGACAAAGCCTGAAAAAATATGGGGGTAAAAATAGTTGCAAAGTGCGAGAAAAACGTGTAATTTGTATGGTATATTTCTATGTCGATATATTTCCTGGAAATTATCGAGCTTTTTCAAAAGCGTGTGGGTACCTCGATAGAAGATAAACGAGCGGTTTGAACGGGGAGGGAATGGCATGGCTGAAACGAGTGCACGCCTTGCACTTGATCACGAGGAAAACAGAGATTCTCCTGCTTTGCAACTCCTGCAGCATTTCAAACCAAAAATTGTGATAAGATAAGCTTGTAAATGCGAAAATATTTGAAAAGAAAATAGGTAAAAGTAGTGGCACAACTAAAAACCCAAATTAAGACTTAAAATAATATAAAGTAAAAATTTCAACAAAAATTTGGAGTGGTCTCCAGGTTCCTGCAAGAACCACTTCCAGTTGTGTAGCCATTGGATCTCAAGGAGGGTCGGGACTCCTCCGCATGCAGTGGTGTGTGCTGCAGGTGCCTTCATGCTCAGCTCCCTTGTTTTGGGCAATCTGGTCTCTGGTGGCAGTGGGCTGATTGTTGCAGGAGGAATGGTGGATTCTTCTGCATTAACTGCTTCATTGTTCTCCATCAATTGCTTCTGTTGTTTGTTAATATCATGCATACTGCCATTAGCACACCACTCGAATAACTTCGTGAATTTACTCCTAAATCCTGATTGATTTTTGTTGCTCAAGTGGAAAATGTTGAGCTCAGTGTCATATTGCCCGAATGTAGATTTGCATAACTATTCTGGAAATTGATAATGGCATTTGATGTGGCCAGAAATGGCCTTCCCAATATAATGGGCACTTGATTAGTACTTACATAGGATTACGTATTAGAGAACCCTGAAATCCACCGGATAGTAGAACTTATCTACTTTTGCAACATATCCTCCCTTTATCCCTTTTAGGTATTTTCGAGCGATCGGCTAAGGATAGGGTGATGTTGGTTGGTTTCAACTCTCGAGCCCTCTTTGCTTGTATCTGGGAGTAAAGCGACGGGTTGTCTTAGCTCCAAATCCGGCCAATGCCTTATATGTGATCCCCTCAGTATTGTGAGATGGTGGGTGATCACGGATCTTTGTAATTCACCAAGGTTTTGCCTTTGGATGATGGAGGCGACTTGATGTTCGATCGAGGAAAGGCCTTCTTGTTAATGCCCAACCCTTTCTTGACTATGCACAGGTCCTTTAGAAATTTAGCATAGGTCGAAACCTGTTTTATCATGTCAAGCAGTGGGATGTTCACCTTTACCTGCCTCAGCACTTCCAGGATGCCTTCTTGCTTAGAAGCCTTCTTTTTGCCTCTTAGTGCTTGGGGAAATGGAGGAGGCATACTTCTCTTCAATGAATATTCTTTAATGAATATGTGCTGCGCTCCCTTCCTCTTCTTCTCACGAGTCTCTTTAGCGGGTTTAGGCCTTTGGTTGATCAACTGTTGCCACTTCTCAAAGTGACCCACTTTTGCTTTTACTTCCATCCGTCAGCAGAAGTAGGAGTTCTTTAGTGGAACCTATCTCATGGACTCCCATGGGATTGAAATTTGGGACTGGGCGAAATCTTCCTTTTCTCCTGTGCCTCCAGCAGTTAGTAAATCGAACAGTGGAGATACTACAGTTATCTATTTTATGATTGAGATCACTTTGGAGCCATCCCATCTTCTTGTTGAGGTGCTCACGTGTATCAATTCTACCGGGCCAATTGCACATTGATTCCTTTTGCTCTTCCTAGAAACAGCTCACCTACCACCTTGCCGGAATTTACGATACTTGTTCGACGGTAGATGAGGTTGGTGGCTCTTCTTCTTTGTATCACAGGGGAACATATCTTCGGAAGTGAGGCTTCGAGGAGAGGTTTTAGGTGGTCCCTCCGGTTGGGATTATATGTTGCCATATTGGGCATCGGCGGGTGGCCTATTTTGGCCACGAAACGCTACATGTTCTTGCATCAAATCCCTCGGCTGAGAGAGCAATTGAATGGTGCTCTCTGGTGACCGATTAGTTCTGGAGGTGAAGCATGGTTTGGTATGTGGAGGGACTTGATATAGCGCGGACCTCATGTAGCCTTTTTCCTTCCAGTTCTTCCACTCTCCTAGCCAAGATGGATAACTTAGCCTTCATTTCCACATCCTCTCTGCGAGTGAATGATGCCCCCTTTGGTTTCTTTGAGGTCTCATTACATGCGCCTCCTTGGGATTTGGCTCGTCCCAAACCTTGGATGTCTACGACTACATGAATTGAGAAATCCATGGCCTCCTTGGGATTTTTGTAGGAAGTCCCTCGCACATGGTCTCTAACAGGTTGCTTCATAGCGGGGGACATTCCATCATAAAAATGATTCACCGACATCCACATTATCAAATCCATGATATGGGTACCTTTGAGGTTTCCATGTATCTCTCCCGACATTGGTAAAATTTTCATTGTCTTGGTGTTTTGCAAAGGTGTAGATTTGTCTTCAAATTATTGGTCTTGTGTGCCTTTGAAGAATTTCTTCAAGAGTGCTGCCGGTTACGCGATTCACGATGGTTCTTGGCCTCGATGAATTAAGCCATATTTTGGCTTTGTCTTTGGTCGATGGGAAGACTTTAGCTTTGATAGCTCCATGTCGTGTACCTCTTTGAAAGTGGTGCATACTTCCTCAAACTCCCTAATATGGTTGTAGGGATTCTCATTTTCCATACCTTCGAAGGTTGGGAGCAGGGGCACCAGATATGGTCTCACAGACACTTCCTCAGCAGGGGGAATTATGCATGAGGGTGCACTCACCCTGGGTGGGTGTATGTGATCCCTCATGGATCGATAAGCATTGGGACCCCTGTGGACCCCTTGTTGGCTGTGCTGCTCCTCAGGTGGAGGCTCCATCTGATCACTGTGAAGGCTAATTTCATGACCACATCAGTGGGTCATTGAGCCTATGCAATGCACTGCGGTGTTTCTTTCCTTTGCATAAAGCGCACTCACATACACTACGGCCAGCAAGAAACCAAGCAAAACAAGACTACCAAAGGGTTAAGGTTAGCTAAAATAAAAACCGGGAAAAGCAGTATGTGCAGGATAAAAATTCAAATTCCACATGGTGAGCTATGATTGGGGAAAAATGGTAAAATAAAAAAGAAATGAGAATTTACCAACACTTGTGATGTGGATCCTGGTTAAAAAGCCTTCTCATCTCACTAGGGCACCATCGACAACGACGCCATTTGATTAAAATTATACATAGTAGGGCTATAGGAATCAACAAAATTTGTATCCTAAAGTGTCTACTGCTTAGTAGCGAACTGCTGCGTATGCGGTCTAAATTCGAACACGGGGATGGGTTTTCTTCGTGAAATGAGAAGTGCAGTTGAGTTGAAAATGGTATTTCTCTTTGGATTTTGGGTTTTGTTCAAAACAGTGGGTTGAAATGTTTGTGAACTAAAAATAATATGAAAAAGAACTCCTTGAAGCTTCAGGCTACTGGGGTTTAGTTCTCAAGGTAAATGAGAGGTCCTCGGGTCCTTTTCCTCGCGTTGGGGAGGATGACATATAGTCATTTCGAGCCGGATCTTCCATTACCAGACTATTAAAGCCCGAACCTAATAATTTTTCTTTTGAAATATGGCATTTAATGAGCATAAATATCGGGACAATAAAATCATGTCCCTAAATCTACCTATGGCCCAACTAATGAGGCAACTAATGAATCTCGATTGAATCTAATAATAAGCATCCTTTGAACCACTAAGCTTGCCAAATACGAGTTAATCAAGGTACATTTAAGGATTTTAACCTAGAGTGAGAGATGGAAACATAAATACCCATAAATGCTTGCATTAAACACACATAACGAGAACCGTCATTTACCCACCAAAACCCTAGCCCGATAACCTTCCTCTTCCAAGGAAAGCGAATCCCTACCTTGGCCAATCCGCGAGTTTAATATCCTCAAAGGGGTGTTTGGCGGCCAGAAAAGCAAAATAAAAGGAAAATGAAGCGGAAAAGAAGCGGGAGAACTTACAGTGCTCTGTATTTCCCACCAGGCCAAAAGTTCCAAAAGTTCAAAAGTTTAATTCTCCAAACATTTGGAGCTTATAGAGTTTCTTAGGGTAAAAATACCATTATACGCAAAAGCATTAGACAAAGGGTAAAAATGGAAAAAAAAAAAGAAAAGAAAATCAAAAAGTCAACAAGGGAGGAGAGAGGGGATTTCGCACACATGAGAGTTGTGATGTGCCAAAAATTGGCACCGGTGCAAGTGGCACCAATGCCAATTTTCTCACCTAGTGCAGTTTTAGCACTCACAGTGCGAATTTTCCTGCTCTGTTCTTCTTCCATTCCTCTTCTGCTCCTGTTCTTCTAAGTTGCAATATGGCTTTGAACTCGGCTTAGATTCATCGTGTTCAGCTTTATCCTCAGTCCGGTCCGAAGATGGAGAAGTGTTTGGCCTGCAAAACTACCAAAACACCTACAAAATGCTGTTAGTAACACAATAGGGACATCAATATGCCAATTGGGTTATTTAGAATGATTAGTACCTAAAAAGTGCCTAAAACCTACGATAAATAGGCCTCAAAAGAGCACTTTTTAAGCACTAATCAGTGACCAAAGAATTTGGAGTTTAGAATGCAGGGGGAAAACATGACAATTTAAGGGGAATTTTAGTCTTCGCGACATGGACACTGATGTCACGACATAGACACTGATGTCGTGACATGGACACTCATGTCTAGACATGGATCCTTAAAACCAAAATCCTATGTTTGAAAACTCTCAGTCATGTTGCAACATCATGTCAGGACATGTACTCAATTTAAAATCCTTGTGTTTGCCAACTTTTTTCCATGTTGCAACATGGAAATTTTGTAGCTCCCTGTCTTTTGGCCTTCTCAACCATGTTACGACATGGGTCCGATTTTTAAAATAAAACCTTTCCTCTCCCTCATTTTGGCTAACTCTTCAATTCCTTTCATCCTCTCTCCCAATCTTCTCTTCTTCCTTCCATAAACCATAAACCTAGCTTCCATACCTCCTTACATCTCCACCACAACCCACCCTCATTTCAATCCTCTCCTTTATAACCTAGCTCTAACCTCCATTGTTGAAGACTTTCATTAAAGAATGGCTGAGTTATATGATTAAAAATCATATTTTTATTTATTTTAGTCATTTTGAGGGGTTGGGTTGCTTAGGGTGTTCGGTTTGTGTGGTGTTGAAGCTATTGGGAAAAGAAAAAACATTGTTTGAAGCGTAAAGAGGTCACACCCACTAAGTGTTCTACAAAAGTCTTGAGAGACTATATATGGCTCCAAAGAAGAGGAAGAATAGTTCTAAGGCTATCACACCTCCTACTCCTTCGCCTCTAAACCCAAGCAAGTTCTTATCTATAGTGGCAAAGGAAAAATAGGACATCCTCAGTGTAAGACCGTTCGTACAAGAGAGGGGGTTCCCAAGGCACCACACTAACTTTCACGCCTTCCTCCGCTATAGAAGAAATTAGATGAAGCTATGTGCACATCCTGATCTCGGAGAGTAGCTCTGGTAGTGTGGAAGTTCCATGCCAATATTTGGGATAGGATTGGCTCGTTGTTATTGTGAGAGGAGTATGTGTGTCATTTGATAGAGTGACTATCAAAAACTATTTCGAGCTAGAGGATGAGGATAGCGAAGAGTACCGAGCACTCTACCTGGAACTGAACTATGACCTCATTTTGAAGAAACTAACTAATGGGAAATCTAAATGGAAGAAAAGAACTTCGAACCAAGTCCAATCATTTCTGACTAGACTCACCGATATTGCCAAGTCTTGGTTATATTTTGTATCATCTAAGCTCATACTGTCACGCCCCGAATCCAAGTCCGACCCGATTGGCGGATCGAACCTTGAATCCAGGGACGGACAAATCTGGGACTCTTTACCTGATTTTTTAAATCCAAAATATACATGTCGGTATAGCCCGCATATTATAACTATAATCAATAATGACCTATACATTTACAGGAGTCCCATTTACAAATACAAAAACTTTACACTTTTACAATTACAAATGTCGAGCAAGGAACCTACATGCTAGTGAACCCTTACAAGTGTGTGTTGGCTTGGTTGTATCACGGATGTTTGCGATGTCTTCTCGTACCTACACGGATTAAAACCGTGCTAAGCTTTACGCTTAGTAGGAAACATTTCTTATATAGAAACACATGCATATACACAATTATAATAAGTGTATAACCATAACAGATATCAAAAATTTCATGCATTCATATCATGGACTTATATAAGCACATATGCTTATCACAGGCTTATGTTCATACGGGACTCCCGTAGGAGTTACAGGGCTTATTCTTATGCAGGACTTATACTTATAATAGACTTATTTTCAATCGGGACTCCGTAGAGTGAACTTATCTTATGCGGGACTTCTGCCTGCAGGACTTACATTCATTCGGGACTCCATAGGAGTTCTGAACTTATCTTATGTCTACTTATATACGAGTTTTACACTTGTTCGGTACCCGTAGGTATCACGGGGATTCTGGGCGTGTCTTAGTATTCGCGGAACTTATTCTTATATGGAGTACTTGTAAGTACTACCTAAAACCTCTCGTGCCATTATCTTACTTGTACTACAAAGTATATCCTGGTCTTACGGAACTTATCACTGGTATTTAGGCACATACGATTATTTCGGATCTTATACGTGTATTACAGAA
Organism: Tetrastigma voinierianum; assembly: GCA_016808115.1. Taxonomy (NCBI): domain Eukaryota; kingdom Viridiplantae; phylum Streptophyta; class Magnoliopsida; order Vitales; family Vitaceae; genus Tetrastigma; species Tetrastigma voinierianum. Next base: position 928,027 of record JAEQBH010000668.1, read on the forward strand.
CTTACACATGTATTTCAGATCTCATACATGTATTACAGAATTTATAATTGTCTTACAGATCTTATACTTGTGCGAAGGTACCGTGGGTCTGATAAGCGAACTAATCATGTCATTATCACATACGGGGTTAAGATCGGGACGTATGCGAGATACATATCAATTATGGACATTAGTCGAGGCCGAGGTCTGGTCGAACGGATACATATACTTATTTTACGGATACGAGAGTACCCTTAGGTACTACTGGACTTATACTTGTTTTACCGATACGGGAGTACCCGTGGGTAATACAAGCTTATACTTATGTTACTGATACGAGTACCCGCCCAGGTGCTTCTGAGAACTTATACTTATGTTGCGTGCGAGAGTACCCATGGGTACCTACGAGAACTTATCAAATGCGGGTACGAAGTAGGTACCCGCAGAACTTAATCGGTTACAAGGTACATGGGGTACCGCAGATTTAATCAGTCACGAGTACCCCTGGGTACTCTGAGCGTGAAATACGAGAGTACCATGCGGTACTACGGAACTTAATCGAATACAGGACGGAACTTATTCAGATACGGGACATAACTTGACCGGTCTGAGGAGTTGTCGAGCGGAACTTATTCGAGATCTTTGGAGTACCCGTAGGTACTACACTGCTTATCTGAGAGACAAGATGCCGCCGTTTTCTGAGGACTTATTCGAATACAAAGGCGAGACTTACCGTATACGAAATTACCCCATTAGGTACTACGGAACTTATCGGTCAGGACTTATTCGAGGATACATGAGTACCCGTGGAGTGCTACAGGCTTAATCGAGGCGAGTGCCACGTGGGTACTCACGAGGCTTATTCGGAGACAGGACTTGTCGGATCTGAGTGCAGAGTAGGTGCTCCTGAACTCCGGATCTGGTACGAAGTGGGTACTACGGGACCAGATCAGATGCGTTCGGATCTTACTCTTATTCTTTTTATTCAATGTCTTATCATATGTAATGCGACCTACCTAGACCAATTATAAGGAAATGAGTAGGATGCGATCCTGATAAGTACCCAGGAAGGTGCGATCTGATCTTGAGGTGCCATGGCACCAACGAGGTACCGAAGTCTTGAACAAGGTGTCGTGGCACTAATCGGAGACTGAGAGTCATGAGTAAGCACTAATCAGGAATCTAGAGTACTAATCGGGGAGTGCGGAGCACTAATCGGGGCGTCCACTCATTCATTCTTTGGTCAGGAGTAGTCATATAGTCTTAACTTTCATATATTATAAGTCATCTTAATCACATTAAGCCCGATCGCGACATATTGTTTTCATGTTCATGTTCATTATTTTGATTCGTTTCGGGTTTCATATAATATTCGGGTTTCGTACTATTCCATATGGCATTTGGATACTTGTATGATATGACGTCTATCCACACATCATTCATGTATTCTAGTCCTCACATGAATATATTTTCTTAGGAATTGGGGTAATCCAATCGGATCATCAGAGCTAGTGTATTTCCATGCCAACTAGTCGATTTACGATTTCACCAGAAAGGACAGTTTGAAATATTTATTTTCCAGTGCCTTGTCTTGATATTTGACACTGGATCTTTGTACTCCTTTAAAGTTAAGGTGCTAAAGGGTTCTATTCCAACTGGAATCACACCAGATTCGAACCTGAAAATTTCGAGGGTCCCGATCAAACATCCGGGACTTCTCTATGTTCAAATTTGGAACCAGAATTTGGCTTGCACATGGTCCACTTTGGTGAATTTTTAGGCCACTTGGGATCAGAATAATGACTTCTCTTTATGTTTGTTCTCCTTGAATTTTATTTTACGTAGCCACTTGAATCAACCAAATGTGGATAAATGGGGAAGTTATGGCCAAAATACGAAAACTAGTCAGAACAGGAAAACCAGAACAGGTGTACCGGTACAAGCTCAAATTGTACCCGATTTAACTTATTAAATGACCAGAACCGAAATTGTACCGGTACAAGCTCAAGTTGTACCAGTACTAATCACCCGAAATGCCCTAAAATATGTTTTCTCACATTTTTCCATACTTTTGATACTCAAATCAATTCTACACTTCAAACACACATCAAAACCATTTCCAATTCACCTTGGAATCTCTTTTCTATTCACTTCATCTCTCAATTACATATCTTTCTTCCAAAAACATATCAAGATTCCTTCCAAAACAATTCTAATATGGGTTAAGACCCATACAAATAATTATGATGATTAGTTAGGGTTTGTTCCAAGCCCCTAACTCAACTACTCATAGACAAACCATGAATCATTCACAAGGAAGAGTTCCATACCCATCTTGTGCCATGTGGGGTTTACCCACCTTACTTGACATAAATTTTGGGTTAAAATGAAACCCTAGCAAAAACCTAGATTTAGGCAAGATTACCAATATCAAAGCATGGAAATTCATACATAATCTCATAGAATCCATACATAATTCAGTTTCCATACCTTTTTGGACTTGATCCCTCCTTTTTCTTCTTCTCCTCTTCTTCCTCTTCCTCTTCTCATCTCCTTCTCCCATCCGTTTTTGAGCTCTCCCCCAAATTGGAGACCAATTTGTGCCTAAATATGTTTTCTTAGGCCTTGTTTGGCCCTCAAAACCCATTTTTGGGTTAAGTTGCTTTTATTTGCTTTTAAGCCTATAACTCCTTCTATTTATATACACTTTCCTTTATTTCATTTTGGCCTCAATTTTCTTAATCCATGACTTTTAAGTCCCTCTTTGGACAATTTACAATTTTATCCTTAATCTTGTAAATTTCCGGGTCCCTCGTTTCCATGTTTCGCATTAAACTCACGAAATAGTCAAATTATGCTTACAAAATACCCTAAACATGTCGAAAACGACTAGGGTATATTTCGGGGTGTTACACATACCGACTAAGCACATCTCTATAGTGTAGAAGGACAAAGTAGTGCTCACTTATGCTATAGTGAGCAGAATGAAATTCAATGTGGGGGCAGTGATCGAGAACTCCATCTTGGAGTCGGTCTATGGGAAGGCAATCACTCACCCATCCCTTATATTGAGCTTTGTTTGAGAGCGAGGGTGGAGTTTAGAAGGATGAAGAAAAATGCCTCTCCAACCACCCCCATGATTCCTCTCTCATTCTCCCACTAGAAAAGAAAGCCCGTCCATCTAAACATACTACTGAGGGAGGAGAAGAAGGAAGAGAAAAGAATGTACCCAAGTCTAAGGACTCCGAGAGTGAAGATGAAGAAGTAGAAGGAGGGCACGATAAGAGTGCCCTAGAATCAATGTCTCAGAGGATCACAGAGTTGACGAAAAACCAGTGGGAGGAGTATACAGACTATAGGAAAAGCAATGCCCAGCTCTATGTGGACAATGACAGGATCATGCGGTGGCTTGATGCATAGCACAGAAGCAGGAGCTCCAAGTTCAGAGGCAATAGCATCACACCCAGTACATGACTTAGTAGATGGTCCACTACCATAGTCTAAGCGCTCATTTAGCTGGTCCACCGAATCTTTCTCCACCACTTAAGCTATCAATTTGGCCACCTGCATACCCACTAGAGGAGTCATGTTCAAATAAGGTCATGCTTACAACCTAGAGTTTTATGTTCCCCCATTTTATTTGCACTAAGGATAGTGCTAGTTTTCAGTTTGGGGGCATGGGTTACCCGTTTTGGACATGATATTATCACTATAATTTAACTCTATTTCTCTCTATCTCTTAATCTTTGGATAATATTTAGGATTATACTCTCTTTCTCCTCATATCTCCTTCTCTTGTGGAACTTTGGAACTTGGTTTGGTTTGTTTATTTAGTTGTGTGTTTTGTTAGTTTGTTTGTTTTGTTAGTTGGTTTGTTTTGTTTTGTGATTTGTTAGTTTAGTTATGATTTGCTAGTTTTGATATATGTTGATGCATCCTTAGATCATGCTTTGTCACATTTTCATGCTTATGGTATGCTATCTTTGTTGGAATTACTTGATCTATAATGCCTATCATCAATTGTGCTGGAATGTTTGGGAAGTATTGAGCTACCATATAGTTTTCTCAAATGTGATCTTTGGTGCATGTTATAAAATCCATAAGAAATTGAAAATTTTTGAAAAATCTCAAAAACATTTGAAATGTTTTGTTTTTTGTTTTTATTGAGTTTGTTGTGGGGAAACAATGATGCCTATGATGAATAATGATTGAACCTCTCTTTGATATGAAGAAAACTAGAGATAATTAGGCTTTAAAGAATAATGGTTTGACCATTGAGTTGTAAACTTAGCCAAAAGTCCTTGCCACTTAGAGTACAAGTCACACTACCTTGTTTGGTCAATATTGCTTGGTTTAGAGAAGAATTAGATGATCATCATCTATTTTGATCTCCTAAGACTCTAGAACTTGTTTAAGTATCATTTGAGGTGAAATCCTAGACAACATAGCAATTAGGAAATGATATAGGCCATCCTTGGATTGGTTGAGCCTTTCTAGCTATCCCTTATGTGCATTAATCCATAGATACCCAAATTGAGCCATAAAGCCATTTTCTTTTAGAAAACTAAGAATGAGCACCTTAAACCCCTTTGTTAAATATCCTTCAATCAAAGAGCCCTTTTTTACCCTCAACATGTTGTTGTCAATGCAATATCATGTGAAGACATGTAGAGTGAATTGGGAAATTGGTTGAAGTGATTGTGCTAGTAAGATGAATCAAAGGAGGTTTGGTGTGAATAAGTTAAGAAAATAAGAAAAAAGAAACAATAAATCAAGGAGGAGTAAGTTTGACCTCGTAGCCTTCCTACCTTTAGTGATTAGGTTCGAAGGGTTGTCTCAACACCTAGTACCCTAAGACCTTTCGGTTTGGGAGCTATTGACCTAAAGCTCGCTAAGGGTAGGTAGAAAGCTTACAAAGGTTGAACATTGCACTACTCTGTACCTTGTGGCTAGAAAAGTAAAAGAACAAAGCTTCTTGGTGATCTTAAAAGGAAGTTGAAAATCAAATAAGTTAAGGGGTTATGTAATGAAAAATATGTAAGAACCAAGTTTGAGGGAGGCTAAGATGGACTCAATTGCGTAAAAAACTCAGTTTGATAAAGGATGAAAAGGAAGCATTGGAGAAAAAAGGAAAGATGTATGTGTTTGGTAAACACAAGCCTAAAAATGACCTACTTAACCACCTTTTACCTAAGTCATACATTACAAGCTATTGAAGGCCTATTTGATCATAAGAGTTAATTACACTACAAGAAAATAACGATGTAGAAATGGAAAATATAAATGGTCATTTCCGTTTCTAAAGTTATAAATGGAATAGAAACGGAATAGAAACGGAAAGCAAATATTGCTACAAAAATTTGAAGCAGAAAAACTACGCGCTAATTGTTGGCGAGGTAATGGCGGGAGGATAGAGCCCAGGTGAGAGAAGCAGATTAAGAGGCCGAATTGAAGCGTTCGAATTTTAAGTGGCAAGTTTATCACGGGAACATTGGCGAGGGTAAATCGATTTATACTAATGATAAATCTGTTTCTAAATAACTATAAATAATGTTCATTAGTGATAAAAATAAGTGAGTGATAGTTCTAAATGCGGATGTCATTCCGATCTATTCGTTCTGTTATAAGCTCAAAATCCTTCATTTTCATGATGACATAAATGTTATTGAATAAAGTAACATCAAATTAATACCTTTGTGTTAATTTTCATTATTAAAAATAAGTGAAATTTTGATTTTGATAACATTGAATTATTTTAACATAAAATAGGCTAAAAATGAATTTATTAAAGGTATTAAGTTCAATCTAAATATTACATATGAATTATTTTAAAATTCGATTTTTAAATATTAAAAACCTTCATCATATATATATATATATATATATATATATATATATATATATATATATATGTTCAATTTAAGTGAATTATATTAATATTTTTTTGATATTAAAAAATTAAAATTATTTGAATATTTCGTTATAAAGTATAAATATTAATTTGTTATGTGTAAAAACAGAAAGGGAATAAATTTCGTTTCTAAAAATTAGAAAACGAATTGATTCATTCTAAAATAAGCAGTTTGATTCCGTTTCTAAGAGTAAGCGAATTCAATTAAAGTAAGCTATTTTAGAAAGCGGAATGTATACATTTCAATTTTAGATTTATATTTATAGAAACAAAATTCATATTTTACAACAGTATTTTTATAAATGTTATTACGAATGTAAAAATTAACTAATAAGTTATTTTATAATTATTAATTTTCATTGTGAAATAAGTGAAATTTTGATTTTGATAACATTGATTATTTTAACGAGAAAAATAGAATTTGAAAATGAATTTATTAAAAATTGGCCAAAGTTCAATTTAAATATTACATATGAATTATTTTTTTAAAATGGATTTTAAATAACAAAAACCTTCATCATATATATATATATATATATATATATATATATATATATATATATATATATATATATATATATATATATATATATATATATATATACTATACTATATACTATATATATATATATATATTCAATTTAAGGAATTATATTAATATTTTTTGATATTAAAAAATTAAAATTATTTAGTATTTCGTTATAAAGTATAAATATTAATTTGTTATGTGTAAAAATAGAAAAGGAATAAATTAGTTCTAAAAATAAGCGGAATTCGATTGATTGCTATTTTTGAAACACTTAGGTGTTAGCTAAATTTGAGAAAAACTCTAGACCCTCTCTTCTTATGTTTTGTTTTGTAATATTGCGCACTTATTATATGAACTAGACATGATGGATAATTTGTATAATATTTTAAAAATCTAAAAATAATTACTTATAAATCTTAAAGGGCTGATTTATGTTTTTAGAAGGGCCAACCAATCAATTATTATTTCCAAAAAAATAAACTATCAATTATTTATTAAAATAAAATATAATTAGAAACGTTGTTCAATGATGTAAAATGATGTTTTAAATTTTAAAAAATTAAGATAAGAGAAAAATCCATGTAAAGTGAGGCGATGAGGGCTATTTATGCATACATACATGTAACATGTCTATGTTATTATATATAGGGAGTGCTAATGGGGGCCAGACAACTCACGCGAGCTACTCGAACATGACTCTTGTCCAAGGCTTCCGAATCAAGTGAGCTCGACTCGAAATGTTAATGAGTCAAGTCGAGCAACTCGTAACTCGACTCGAAAAGCTCGCAAGAAACTTGAAAATATTTTGTATATAAAATTTTAAAAGTTTTCTTTAGAGTGATATCTTTACTTTAGGATGTCATAAATAATATATCTCTATTTGTATTCTTAAAAATCATAAATTTTCATTATTTATTTAGTTATCAATATATTTATTTTAAAATTAATTAATTTTCTTAAAAAAAAGATTTAAAGAATATGATAAATTTATCTCTATTTGTATTCTTAAAAATCATAAATTTTTGGTGGCTTATAAACGGATATATATCACTAATGGCGAGGTTAAAAGAGTTAAATAATTTTAAGGTGGCTTTCTTTTTCTCTTTTGTGATATGTTATTATCTAATTGGTAACAAAATTTTAAATGTTTTAAAAAAAGTCAGTTTGATCCACTCTCCCCAACCCTCTCTTCCTCGCCATCCCTCTTCTCTCTTCACATCCAACACCCATTTTTCGGCCATATAACAGTCTGGCTTCTTCTCCGGTCAAGAAAACCGACCCTGTTCTTGGGATCATTGTTGGGTTATAGGTAAATTTAATATCAGAATTACGTAGCGAACTAGGAACCCACAAGTGATCCAAGTGAATAGTCGCGTTTGTGAGATATTTACACTCTTGTAGCGCAGAAAACTTTTGATTCTGAACGATTCGATCGAATCTTAGCACAGTCAAGTGTCCGTGCCTCTAACGGTATCCACACGAACGTATCTTCGTTGTTACTCGTCTTGATGCACAACCCAGGATCTCGTTTTTCGTTTTCTATCTCTCAGTTTAAACAGCCAGAGACCCGCACTGTATTGGTGTTCAAAACCAAAGTGTTGAGTGCTAGTTTCTATAAAAGGGCGATTTTCTATTTGTCAGTCCCTCAAAAATCTCCCTTTTGGTTTTGCACTTATCTAATAAGATGTGTCATTAACTGAAAAACCAACACGATCTTATCTAATAAGATGCGTTTCTATCTAAACGGTTAAGGTTAACATGATCTTATCAGATAAGACGTGTTTAACCTAACTTAACCTCCAAGTCTTATCTGATAAAATGATTTTTGGAGATACTAAATCTAATCACCTAATTAAGTAGAAAATCTGTTAACAAAAAAGGGATAAAACGTGGGCTTTAAGTTGGAGCGTAGTTTGGGTCCGAACTAATCTAATACTATTCTAATCGTACATTACACAACTTGAGTTACATTGAAATTAGATGAAAAAAAAGAAATTTACAACTTGAATTTTAGATTAAAAGGCATGACTTGCGGTAGTATTTAATTCTGACAATAACACACATAATCCATTCATATGAATTAAAGAATTAAGTAACCAATACACCATACAAAACATACATCTGTATCCTTTATCATGATTATAATTAATCAAATTAATCATTTATGGGCGTTAAATTGGGGTCTGGGGCATCGCCCCTGCGGGGGTCCCGAGGCGGCGCCTGGCGCGAGTTAGGGCGCGCCCTTGGCGAGAATCGAGGGGCGGCGCCCTGGCAGGTGTCGAGGCGGCGCCCCTGCAGTGATCAAGAGCAAAATAAATTGCTAACTGGATTGAATGGAGTTCTTTGTCATATTTCCTTAACAAAAAAAAAAATTATAATGGGTTATAAATGTAATCAAATCACCAGTTTCATCATCATGTTTAACATTTAAACATCTTAGTATAACAATTATACGAATCTCTAGTGCTTTAACTTGAGTCATATATTAATTTTAAAAAAAACCCTATTTTAATCTCTACCATCCATTTAAAAAAAAACCACTTTATACCATGGCTATTTGTACTGGGCCTAGTGCAGACCTTTCATGAGCCCTTGCTTTGTATTGGGAGGAAACAAAAACCCTATGTTTGCTGGCACAGAGCATGTGTGTTCGATTAGATGTCGTCCCAGGGCATATTGTCCACGACCATCGTCGTCGCCATCGTTGTCAAGGGTAGAAACTCTAGAGTTAGTGAATCTTTATCATCTTCCAAGTAAGAGCACTAAACATTTGGTTTATTTTTATCATTTATGGATTGTTTAGAGGTTGGTTTATTTAATATTGGATGCGTATTTTTTAAGATACCTTACTCCTAGGTTTTCAAGGAGTTTTATATACTGAAATATATTTTCAAAGCTGGCCTTGATTTGTCCATTTCGTGTTCAAAGTAGATGGTTTTCCCATCTTTAATCGGTTTGATGAATTTGGAATGAATTGTTCTTTCATGTTGATGTATTGGCGGATTACCAACTGTCGGGTAGCAACCATACCGATACAGTGAATGGCCCGACATACCCGAGTTGACTGTTATTATACCCGATAAAAAACCTTACGTTCTTTGAAATTGGTATCGATCCTTATAGGTGTTTATTTTCTGGTTTTAGTTCGACTTAATTTCCCTTTTGAATTTATATTGTTTGTTTTCTTTGTTTTATTATTATTATTATTATTTAATGACTCTTTGGGGGAGCAGAATGATGCGTGTGATGGGTGACATACGATTTATGGCAAATTGTGATCGATTTGTTTTTTCCTTTGATCTAGCCAAGTCACCTCAAGATCTTCTTCTATTTAAAAAAATTAAGAGGTGAGGATTTGGTTGTCTTTTAAGGGTGGAATCGACTCCCAGGCTCTGTTGTTGGTCGAGTAATCTCTCTCTCTGTCTAGAAGAAGAAGCCTTAGTTATCCCCGAAAACCATAGTTTGGTGTCTTTCAAAAATTAAAACCAAACATGCATGTTTAAGTTGCATAAGTTTGACAGATTAATAAATAAGGGTTGTAGCTAAATGGTATAGATTTTGGGGCATAACCTTGCTCTATCGGGTCCTTATAATGCTAGATGGGGGGTACTTAGAGGCTTATTTGTTTCTGAGTTTGCTTTTTGTCATTGTTTTTGTTTGATATGCATATGATTGTTTATATACATGTATATCCCATTTTTGCATTTTTTTTTATAAGGAATGGAATAATTGATGTAGATTTGGATATTGCTCATGTTGTGAAGATGTATAACCGTCCCAGAGCTTGTATCTCTGTGAGTTTGGTTTTGTAATTGTTCCTTGTGCTAGTGAGTCCTATTTAGTGTTTGTGTGTTTGTTATTTAAATATACGACATCTTTGGTGTGTAAATTCACTACATAATAATCATTCGCTACCATTAATTGGTAAATATACGTCCTTATTATATTTAACAAAGAATGGAAAACATGATCGAGGCGTCGTCGTGGATGAATGTTAAGATTGAAGATGGGTTTTTGGCGATGAGTTTGGAAGCGATGATTAGGGAGTTTGTTGATTTTGCTCAGGCACCCCAGAGTAATGGATGGAACAAAATAAGATGCCCATGTAATGAGTAAATGTCGGAATCGGGTTTTGAGCTGGAGCATTTGTGCGATTCCATCTTGCAAAAAATGGATTTGTTAGAGACTATTATGTTATTGGTCTGTCCTTCAATCCTAATGTCACTGAGGATATCCCAAACCTAGCAACACAAGAACTTTATGAAATGCTTAAAGCATCATAACAAGAGGTTTGGCCTGGTAATCCGTATGGCCACTCAAAGTTATCCGCGGTGGCCACATTGTTGAATTTGAAGGCCAAACATCATTTTTCTTAAAGGTGTTTTGATGACATTTGCCAGTTCTTATCTGAATTGTTACCAAAGAATAATGTCATGACAAATAGCTTTTACAGTACAAAGAAATTAATGCAAGGTTTGGGTTTGCCTGTAGAAAAAATTCATTGCTGCATTAATGGGTGCATGATATATTGGGGTGAAAACGTTGAACTAGTGTTGCAAATTGTAACCATCCACAGTATAAAAGACATCATGCATCCATGGGCGGAAAAACAAATGTTCCTCATAAAGTGTATTACTAAGCTCACCTTGTTTGCAAAAGATTATGCCATCACAAAGCCACCACTAATGACATGAGGTGGCCTGAAAACCTGTGCGAAGAAGGTGTCATGCGACATTGCTCAAATTCTCCAGCTTGGAAACATTTTGATCAAATTCATCCATCTTTTGCAGTTGAAAGTCGAAATGTTAGATTAAGGCTTTGCACAGATGGATTTTAGCCATTTGGCCAAACAAGGCAACAATACTCTTCATGGCCGGTGATAGTTACACCTTATAATTTGCCGCCATGGATGTGCATGAAAGATGAATACATGTTTCTGTCTATTATAGTGCTTGAGTAGAAACCCAAAGGATTCGATGTTTTCCTACAACCCTAATTGCGGAGCTAAAACATTTATTGGGAAATTAGGTGTACAAACATATGATGTATCTAGTAGCGAGAACTTCCGAGATCTGACGACACTTATGTGGTATAAGTGATTTTCGGCCATATTCTATGTTGTCGGGATGGAATGCTGCTTGGAAAATTAACGTCCCTTCTTGCATGGAGAATGCGATGCATTTTCTGAGCAAGGTGGAAAGAACATCTTGGTTTGATAACCATCGTAAGTTCTTACTAATGGAACATCCATTCGAAGGAATCAAGAGGCATTTGGAAAGACGACGGTTCTAAAGGTCGCACCTATTAGGTCAGTGTGAAATATTCAGAGCTGTAAATTATGGCTTCCAAAAAGGTTAAGAAATTGTTTGATGGGATAAATGCACACAGAATTTCAAGAATTGTCAACGTGGTTGGAAGAAGCGAAGCATCTTTTGGGATTTGCCTTATTGGAAAACAAACCTAATTGATACAAACTTAGATGTCATGCATTGAGAAGAACTTTTTGATAATATTTTTAATACTATCATGAATGTAGAAGGAAAAACAAAAGACAATGCTAAATCAAGAGAGGATTTAAGGGGATTACTGTTCCGTCCAAAGTTACATAGGGATGAAACAACAAATAAATTCCACTAGGTTTATTTACGATGCGGAAAGGATTTCGAAAAGGAAGCTTTATTACCGATAATTTGAAAAGATCTCGGGTTCCACGGATATGCATCTAACATGGGGTGAAGATGTGTTGATATGAAGAAGCATAAGTTATTTGGGATGAAAAGTCATGATTGCCATGTGTTTATGCAGAGGCTAATACCCATAGCATTTCGTGAATTACTTCCAGGAAATGTTTCGCAAGCCTTGACCGAAATAAGCATTTTTTTAAAAAAATCTCACTTCTACTGTCATAACAAAGGAAGACATGGAGCACTTAGAAATGGATATACCCATCATTTTATGTAGACTTGAGCGCATTTTTCCTCCAAGCTTCTTTGACTCCGTAGAACATCTTGAGCTTACTTAGCTTATGAATCCCAGTGATAGCGAGCCACAGTAAATACAGATGGATGTATCCATTTGAGAGGTTATATATTTTTCATTTCATCATCTATAATTTCCAATGTATCTTACAAATAAACATTATTGTAATGAAGTATTTTTTCAGATATCTTCGAAAATTGAAAAACAATGTTAGAAATAAAGCTAAAGTTGAAGGATCGATATCTGATGCGTGCTTGGTTGAACACGACATTTTATGCGCACTACTTTAGCCACAAGTTTATACTAGGCATCAATGCCAAATTATATGATTGGTATGGGATGGATTATTAGAACAAGAAGGTATGCTTTCAGTGCATTTTCAATGTCTGGTCGATCATATGGTGAAACCATCGAGATATTATTTGGATGACCGGGGAGAATCATCTTTGCTCACACATATATCTTATTGAGCTATGAGGAAGTTAAACCATATATTGAGTAAGACAATTTTTAGTTTGCATGACTTTGTTTCTCATGGTATGTCATATACCAATTTTAATATTCAAAATTACTTCAATCTTGTTTTTGTAGAATTTATGCTAACGAATTAAGGCAAAGTGAACCACATATTAAGACAAGCTTGGAAAATGGAGAAAAAAGTATGGTAAAGATGCAAAGCCAAATAGTGTTCCTCAAGAAGTTTGGAACAAATGGTGGGAATATTGGGCAATGAAAGTTCAGGCCTTATCCCGGAAGGCATCTAAAATTCTTGATCGAGAGAAAGCGGGTGAAGGATCAGGACCTTCAAAACATATTGGTGGCTCCAAAACGACCATCCAACATTCTATAGATTTGGTAAAAGTCTTTTTCCAATTTAATTTTGTTGTTAACTTTGTGTATTGAAAGAATACTAATCACATCATAATATGCCATGTACATAATTTGTTAATATTTATTTTAGGAAATTTGAGTTAGGACGTCCACCAACACTTAGTTTGAGGTGTTTAAGCGCATGCACATTGAAGGATGGATCGTTTGTGAAACAAGCGGTCAAATGATGATAATGTAAGTTTTCAATATTTATTTTCATTATGTATGTTAGTGTTAGCATGCTTGTGTATTTAGAATTTATTGAATATTGTGGAATTGGAGGATTAGTGATAGTTAAAGTTAGCAATTACAAGTACTAATTTGTTTTGATATCTTTCTTTGAGAATACTTGCCAGCCTTCAACCTCCATCGAGTAGTGACCTAATTTGCGGATACATAACCGCTGGGTCTCATCCATAAGGCCGCATGAAGTCTTCTATTGAATTTGACATAAATTCAATCGCGATATAATAACAGTAAATCATGACAGGCGATAATACATACTACATCACAAATCACCATAAGCCTTATACAATGTATATAAATAGAATAGTGAACTAACCATGGGAAACTCATCCCAATAATCAAAACAAGTCATCCCTCTAATGAGAAGATGATGCATTATAATTTTTAGTGGACTCTCTGTGTGTGCATAACTTATGTAATTACAAAGAACCTATGATTTGCATCTTTTAGGCAACTACCAATGCATCTAAGTCTGTACAATATAGATATGAGCCAAATGGAAAAATAGATAAAAATGTAACAAACTGAAAAAAATAATTGAGAAACATGAAAGGCTATTTAAAAATGAATAATAAAAACAATTTTTTTTATAGTCTATTACACTCTTTCGTAATAGTTAATATCTAGGCAAGCCATGATATCAAGTAGAGATTAGAATAATATTTCTCCTTTGACAATCCTAAATAGGTACATTTAAGTTTATGGTTGTATTAATTCATTAATTATAATTTTACTTTGTGTGAATTATAATATATACATCAATTAATCATATAACTAGATGGTAAAATAATTGCCAACTCTTATTTTTCTCTTTACGTGATCAATTTCTTGGCATTTTTGTTGATTTTTTCAGCCCTTGGCGAAGACTTTTCAAAGATAGTGCCAGTTTTTTAAGTTTATTTTGTGTTTGTTGTCATGATGGATCGGACACGAAGGAGTCCCGTCAGCTCGAAATTTGTGTGTATCTTTGACTCTCTTGTATAGCTAGATTGAATCATTCTTGGCACCTTTGTTATTGAAGAATCTTCTCTGGAGTTTGAATCTTCTCTTCTCCCCCTTATTTATTTATTTTTAATTTTTAAATATTTATATGGGTGATAATGTATGTTTATGCTGCGTGGTCTATGAATATTCTCATATGAAGTTCTTAATTGCATTTGATTTGATCATTGTCATAATAATATATTTCCCCGTTTGTTTTGTGATATTTTTTGAAAGGGTTGTTTGATTTCATTAAAAGGGTTTTAGAAAATCCAAAATACCCTTAATGTTTAAAAATATATATATATATATTTCTTTAAACTTGCATCATAAAAATACTCATATAACAAAACATTTACTTCCAAAATAGATTAATTTTCAAGAAAAAACATGGTTTGGCTTTATAAATTTTAGATCATTAAAGGGTTCTAAAACTTTGAAAATACTCATACCCAAACACTGTCTTACCACATAAGGGGCCTAGGCCTGGACCTAGGCTCAACATGAGCCAATTGGGCCTAAAGAGTCCATTAGGAGAGTTTTTTTTTCTTCAAAAAACTGCTTGTGAAAATAATACTCTACCATATACATAGCTTTATATATAACCTTAGGTTTTTTAATTCAGTTTTCTGTGTTTCAAATTTGAATTTGCAGCTAGTGAGGTGTTTATTCCACTAACCCCTTGATAAATAGTCCCTAGTGCTAATGTTGTACTGACTTCAATGCTCTATTTTGCTTTAGTATTATCTACATATTTGTTTTTATAGAAATGTTGTTTCTTTTCTTGTTTTCTTGTATGGTAAATGTTGGCAACAGGTTGATGCCATATGTGCTCCTCCATATATAAAAGTTCTCAGTCTCGTTTAAGTTGTGTGCTGTTTTTCTACTATAAACCTTTTTTCTCTCTTTTATGCAACCATCACAACCCTTTCTTTTTTCGAGTCTCGTGATCGTCTCATAATTTTTTTGTTTCCTGCCCATTCTAGATGGTAATTAAAATAATTAATAGGTTTGTTATAATTGTGAATAAATGTTAGTTGGTCTTAAAGAAAAATAATTTCTTACATCGCGTGGTTTAATAAATTTATTCCATATTGGAATGTTAATTTATTAGAAAAGTTAGACCTACCAAATTGATTGTCAATTGAATAGGTGTATTAACGTAACTCTTAAGTAAAACTTTTGACCTCAATCACCGAGCGCAGAATTTGGGTGTGGACAATGACAATTATTAATATATGTGATGAAAAAATATAGTATTGTCTTCCTAAGTGAATTATAAGAATATTTTTCCCTTTAAATAAAAATTATAGGATATGCATACACTTTAATGTTTATTTTTGTTTTTTATGTTTTTTTTGAACGCTAATATACTATATATTATTGTATTATACAATTGTAGGAAAGGCTGTGGAGAATATAGTTTGCAGTGCTTCTCAATTGTGAATGTGAATCTCTGAGCTCGAGAGATTGATGTTGCTCATATTTACCTTCGAGGCGGTGGAGTGGAGGCGCGGCGAGTGTACGGTCTTGGTACCCATGCATCTACATTTTATCCAGATTCTATCTCGAGCTCATCCTCTGCTTCTTCCCATTACAATACTTTATTTGATGAGCGGTTGCGGGAGGAGTTCTGCGAAATTCAAGAAAATTGCAAAAATGAAGAGAGATACAACGAGAAGAATGAAGAGATCACAAAAAACAAATTGAAGAGATGAAAAAAGAGAAAAGGCGAAAAGAGGATGAAATGCAACGAAGATTTTACAAATGGAACAAATGTAATGTAAGATTAATGACCATCTATTTATCAACCTTCAAAAGAAGATCCATCCAAATCTCCAGAGGTGACTACTCATGCGCCGGCTACGAGTGATAGTTTTTATTTTGTTAAACATTGTTGCGTTAGCATATTGTGTTAAAACTTTGTTGTATGTAATCTATCTGGTCTGAGGATGATTAAGTTTGTTGTATGTTATTGGAATTTATATATGTAATATGAAAAATATTAAGATGGGTGTATTTAAACTTATTTTTAAATGAAAAATATTTGTCCAAAAAAGCGTAATTAATAAAATATTTGTTCCGTACCAAAAATAAACAATTTAATAAATTATTGAAAAATTTTGGGGTGAAAATTGCTATTTTGTAAATAGCGACCAATTAAAAGTTTCTAATCGGCTTCAGAATTCCAAGCAAAATAGAGAGCGGAATTATTTAGTTTCTATTTTCAACCTTGAATTAGTTTTCTAATATCAATGGGATATTTTAGAAATGGAGCAGTCCATTTCTATTTAGTTCTAAATGTCATAAATTGAAGCGGAACATCCATCTCTATTTAGAAAGCAGTATTTCCGTTGCTAATATAAGCAAAATCCATTTCGATTTTGTCGCAAAACCTATCCGTCGCTATTTTAGTATCGGGTTATAAGCAAATTTAGAAACGGAAATAGCGTTTCTATTAGTCACACAGTATCGGATTAGACGAAATTCCCTTTCTATTTTGCACATTTAAACAGGAGATAGAGTTTTATTAAATCGCTATGTTTAGAAGCAGATTGTTCCGTCATAAAAAATTAAAGCACTTTACGCAAATTCCGTTTCTAAAATTTAAAAATGAGCCTTTTGAAACGGAATATTTATTCTAATTGAGTCGCTATTTGCAAATAGCTCTAGAATTAGAAAGCAGTTAACCATTTCAAATTTGCTTCTTTCTTGTAGTTTGTGAATTGCCTACATCAGTGAAGAATGGAATGCCTAGCAAGCCTATGGAGTCTTACACACTCATGAGTCATGGTATCACCATGTGAGTGAGAGATCTTCATTCAATTCTAGTTCAACTAATTCCATCTAAATTGCAATTTACCACATGAGGATAGGACTTCACACACATACACTCAAAGAACTTTGGTTTAGGTATGCTTAACTCTTAGTCAATCTATTATATGGTAAGACACTATCTCAAAGCTTTCTATGTGTTGTTTGAAGGTGAGATCCTTGAGGCAAATTATCACTCAATTCCTTCGTATTAAGCTCAACAAGTTTTGCTCTATTTTGAATAAGGAAAATGAGTTGTTTCTTTGTTTGAGGACAAGTAAAAAGCTAAGTTTGGGGGAATATGTTAGGTGTGAATCACATTAGCATTTGAGCATGAATTTCCCAAATATATGTATCTTTTAATGCTAGATTCACACCATATTCATGCAATTCTACACTAATCCCCCTCTTGGCCTTTGTTTTTCAAATAAGAACGAAAAGGCAAGCAAAAGGAATAAATTTGAAGTTAAATTGCTAATATAGGCCCCATGTCGCGACATGGACACTCATGTCGCGACATCGAGCCTTGCTTGTGTGAAGCATGACATGAGGCATGTCGACTTTGATCTCCTGACATGGCGTATAGAGACCAGAAGACATACATTCGGCCGTGTCGCGACATGACAAATGTCAAAGATCTTTGAAGATTTTATGTTCGGTTATTGTTGCTACATGACCAGCCACTGTTTTGATCTTGCCCAGACACTAGTCGGCCGTAATGCGACAGCAAGCGGCAGACCTACAAGTTTCTTTCCATTTTTGGCCCCATTTTTGCCCATTATCCATGGACTATATATTCTACACTTGTAATAATCATAAGCGTTTGCACTTTGAGGTAGAGAACATCCTATTCTAAGGTTTCTCACCTCTCATTCTTAGAACAATCTAAGGTTGCAATTTTGGTATTTTTTGCTTGAAGACATTTTTAGAGAATCAACCAGCCATAGGATCTCTTGTAGCTAGAATCAAAGTTTTTAGAGCTTTTCATCATAGATTTCATTTTATAGCTCTAATTTTGATCCTTCTTCTCATCTATTTCTTGATTATTGGTGAATATACATGATTTTAATAGATTTGAGTGTTGTAATGAGTGGCTAAACTATTCTCTAGGGTTGATTGTTAAGATTGATGGTTGATTTATATAATTTTTAGAATGGTTTTTTGAATATATGTTGATGTTGATGTTAGTAGGTGTAAAACTTGGATTATTATGGTTTCTTGCAATTAATCTGTGTTGGGAACTATGTGAGAACCGATTTGTGAGAGATTCTCTTAGGGATTCCATAGTGATAGCTGGAAATCATCTCCCTTGGGCCATAACAATTTCATGCCGATGTTTTTAATTAGAGAAATCAACTTAACCTAATCAAAGAAATTGAGGGAACTAGAAATGTCTAGTACTTAATGGATTTCATTAGGGTGAGACACCAATCTAGCATTGTGTGAGGATCATAAAGACCTAGCGGTGATCGATTTGAGCATAGTTCAGGTAGTCTTGTTCTAAGGACCTAGAGGAGACCAATAGGACACCCAAGGAAAGAATTGATTTAGAAAAGTACCACATTCAATGACCTAGAAGGACTTAGTAGTAAATAGGAAGTTGGTGTGCGAAATTGAGGGGAAACACGAGAGTGTAAACCTCATACCTTGTTCCTTGAACTGACATAAGTGCATGTTCACTTAACTCGTGCCTAATTTACTTATAAATCAAAATACATCAATCAAGACAATCAACCCTAGCATCTTTCACGCTTGAGTTCATTCTTCGATTTTGATTCATTCCTTGCAATTTAGTCATAAATCTTTCCACTGTTTTTATTTTGTTTTATTTTTAGTTTTGTTTTAAAGATACTTCTCCGATTCACTCATTTGCTCAGATAGTGAAACGATCAAGTAACCAAGGTACTTAAACCCCCATTCAAAACCCCTTCCCCATGGGATCGATACTTGATTTTTAATAAGAAAGTCACTTTATTACTTGTGACCCGTGCGCTTACAGTATTTTGGGAAATTGTGTTTGTTTTAATATAAGACGCAAACCACGACGTCGCGTACCATGCATCAAAGCTTCCGCTTTTAGAATAGACCCAACTTCAACTTTTTGCATAGTCGTGGTCTTCAATAGTATAATTGATAATATTCTACTTTAAATTTATCTTATATCAACATATAAATAAGTAAATCATTGAGACCTCTTTTCTTGAAAGCCTCCAAAGCAACCGTGAGAACTTTACTTTAAGAAAGATATGTCCTGCCTTAGCGGATCAGGTTGATAACTTTAACCACAAAGCGGGACTTCTACTTTTAAAAAAGGTAAGCCCTGCCTTCCCTTTACCCATATTTCCCCAAAAATATCAGAGGTTTGGAGACCTAACATGTCCATCGCGGAGGGAATCTTCAATTGAATTATTATGATCCCATCACCATCATAAGGATATTTGAGCATGAGGAGGAGCAAGGTGTTAGCGGAATAATTGTCTTTTGGCTCTACACTTGCTTTTGTTACGGATATGCTTTATGGGTTGAGTTTCATATCAAAGTAATTCCTTTTTTCAAAAAAATAACACATAGACTATTTTTCAAAATAATCACCAAACTAATCTTTTTGCTTTTTAAAACTTCATTCTGTTGTGGTTTGAAAATTAACACTAAAAGCAGCGAGTTGGCAATTGTGTTTTAAGGTTAAGAATTTAAACGTATTTACCAACTCACGATTTAGGTTAATTTTTAAGCAACGGATTGAGTGAATATAGTTTTAAGGTTAACCACAAAAGCGAGTTAGTGATTACAGTTTTGAAATCACAAAAATATTAGTTTTATGAATATTTTGAAAAGAAGTCTATATATGTATTTTAAAAAAAAAACGAATTATTTTGGCTTTAAACTCTTATGGGTCCATCTTCTTGTTTTAGGGTACTTATTTTCGTGAAGCTTCTTAATGATAAGTTTGCAACTTCAGAGCTTACAGTCTATCACATAGAATTAAGATGCATGGAAGGAATGTCTATGCAAGTAATAACAGTCCATCATCTCATGAACGTCATCTGTCCTCAGTATCTCCAGCAAAGCCTCTTAGCATCATCTGTCCTCTATGGGAAGTGTTCTTAAAAGCTGCTTTATATTATTATCATGCAAAAAACTCTTATCCATACTTGAAAATAAGTTTGACAATGTTTTTACTTTTTTTTTTTTTAGATTTGATAATATATTTTAATTTATTTTGACTATTCTATAATAATACCTAGAACGGCTAGTTTTGGCTATATTTTTGACAAAACACAACTATTTTTATAACTTATTTAGAATAATTAAAATTCTTCTTCATAATGTATTTTATTCATTTCTGTTGTTTTCATTTTTTTTATCGTTTTAGAAAATAATTTTATAGATACCAAAATTAATTAAGAATGAATTACTACAAATAAATTTATCTTTAAGAAATATGTGATAAAAAACATTGTTTGATGACTGCTTTTAAGATTTTTTTTTCTCAAAATATATATTTACATATATATCCATCATAAACTTTATGGTAATACTTATGGTTACAAAGAAGTGTTACTAAAAGCTCCTCATCTTCCTGTCAACCCTTCTCCACTCTTCGTGGTTATTGATTCAATTATGATCTACGTGTACAAACCTCCAAAAAAAAATAATAATTTCATTGGAGGGGAAAAACACACAAGTACGAAAAATATAAGTTTTGGAGGATTCAAAGTTTTATTGTCATCTACAACTTCCATACCATTTTCAATAATTATATATTATCATGTTTATAACTCTTCAAATTAACTCTTATATAAAAACATTCTAAAACTTAAAAACATAGAATTTTCTCTAATACTTAAAAATAAAATAAAATAAAAATGATTAAAATATAATTAAATAATTTTAACTCCAAACATACATTAAGATTAAGGGATAAGGTGCACAAATACCCCGACTTTTGGTCGTATGTCTAATTTTGCACTTGAACCTTTTTTTCGATCCCAAGATAACCCCGACATTTACTCTCATAACGCAGTCATGCTCTTGTCATTACTTAATTAAACATATAAACAAATGAGCGTTTAACGCTGCTAACATGGAACTCCGCATGAAAATATCTTTCATCACTAAAGTGAGATCAAAATTTTCCCCAATTTTACCTATTGTGAGATCGAAATTCAAGGTGGAAAAACCCTTACTTCAAACTCTAATTATGAAATAGAAATTAAGAGGAAAACTTCCCCCAATTTTTCCCTTATCTGATATCAAAATTTCCCCCCAATGTTCACCCTAATATATATTAGATCGAATACAATGGATTATATAGAAGAAGTTTGGATTGGAATGGCTGATAAAGATAAGAAAACATTCAAGACTGTTGTTTTAGGATGATTAGAAATGGTAAACAATTAGTCATTTGTTAAAAAAGAAAACATACTAACCCTAAATTTTTACCATTCAAAAAAATATGTTCTAAGGAAACCAAATCAAATTCTAACTAAGGATGACAATGGTGTGGGGTTTTTAGGGTACTCAACTTGACCTGACCCGACCCACCCCTCCACTAATGGGACAAATATGATACTCATC
Source organism: Tetrastigma voinierianum (assembly GCA_016808115.1). NCBI lineage: Eukaryota > Viridiplantae > Streptophyta > Magnoliopsida > Vitales > Vitaceae > Tetrastigma > Tetrastigma voinierianum. The sequence continues at coordinate 949,914 of JAEQBH010000668.1, forward strand.
TAATCAGATTTTAATGGTTTCAGGAAATTTCTTTAATACCTGAATCAAGTTTGGGACAAATTTGGTTTAATGTCCTTCATCCCCGCCCCGCCCTCTTACCAAATTTTAATTTTATAACTATTTTTATTTTTCCCTTCATTCTCTTTCCATAGTTAGCTCCATCTCCTATAGAGACATTGTCACCATCTACTCCATCTTCAGCAAAGACAGCGAGATCACAATTAGACCCTCAGAGGTAGGTAGTGTCCTCACCCACATCTCAATCTTTAAAACCCCCTTTTGAAACCCTAGTTTTATACTTCTTTTGATACCCCTTTCAAAACCCTGGTTTTGAAACCAAATCATACTTCCTCTGATCTAGGTCCTGAACCAAAGAGAGAGAAAGAGGAGAGGTCATTTGTGGGTGGGTGTTACCCCTTTTGAAACCCAAGCTTCTTGAACTAGCTGGGAGAAAAAAAAAAAAAGAGAGAAGACAGTTGTTGGTGGGTTTTGGGGGAGGGTTCATCTCAGATTAGGGAGAAGACTTTTGTGGGTGGGTGTGGGGAGGATTCATCTCAGTGTCGGAACGGGGCACAACGGGTACAGGTTTGTAAAATTATTTAGGTAGCAGTGCTCTGCCCTACCTTCTTCACAGGTTTATTTGGGTTTGGAATTATCTGTATATTACTATGGTGGAGTTAGGAAAAGGCCGACTCATCCCAAACCCTTTCTGTTGCCATACATTCCTACTTCTAACTTCCTAAAGTAGAATTTACTTTCCCAAAAACCTGCATACATTTTGTGCTTTAAGGGCTAGGTGGATCTTTTACTAAATTATTCAAAAGCATTACCTAATGATATCAACTTTTGTATAAACAAAGCATCATTATGAGGTGGCGTACTAATATTGTAACGCCCCAAAAATACCCTAGAATTTTTATAATAATTTTATTAGATATTCCGAGTATGAATTGAGCCAAACTTGGGTTCTTCCGGGAAAATTGATAAATTGACAAATTGTGAAATGTAAATTAAAAGTGTGAGCATATGATTTAATATTATATGTTAAAAATGAGAAATTGAATGAACCCAGAAATAAACCCAAGTGAAAAAGGAAAATGTGGAAAAATTTGTAAATTGAGGACCTAAGGGTCAATGGTTATAAAGAATAAATGTCTAAGTGAATTAATGATAAAAGAATGGCCAAAGTGTATACTAGGAGACTAAAATGGAAAATTGGATTTATTGGGTGGCCAAACAAGGGCTTATGGGGAATAAGTGATTTAAGACGGATACAAAAATGAGAAATGATAAAAAGTGTGTAAGCCAAAGAAGGCCTTACACTTAAGTGGGTTTATAAAGACCAAAAATGTGGTCTTAGGGCTCATTTGAAGAGCAAATCACGTTTTTAAGGAAGAAGATAGGAGAAAAAGGGGGAAAAGCTAGGGTTTGGCTAGAGATCAAGTTTTGGTTGGCCTTGCTTCCCATTCCTTGCTTCAAAGAGACCAAGCAACATACAAGAAGAGATTTGAAGAGGTTCAAGGTAATAAATCAAAACCCTAACTTCATCCTATTTGATTTGGATTTTGAAGAAAAACCTAACTTGAGAGAAAAAAGAGGTTTTTATTGATTCTAAACCACATTTGGAGTTATTTTGGGTGGATTTCATAGTGGATTTTTATATGGGGCCAGTGGAGGTTTGTGGAAGAAAAATAGTGAAAGTAAATCCGCATTTGGGCAAAAAACCGTGGAGGTGAATGCCGGTACCGGGTTAATTAGTCTGGTACCGAATACGTGGGCAATGGAATGCAGGTACCACTCAAATCGATGCAGATACCGGTGTCTGAAACTGGCGGTGGATAAGCCGAATGCCGATCTGGAGTGGAGTCAAGCGACCTGGGTACCACTCTTTCAATAGCCTGTTTTGACATGTTACACACTTAGTAAATCCCGTATTCATGCATCGATTGTTTAGGGACCCTAAGAAATGATTAATGATGGTTCAAAAAATGATAGAACTAAGTGAAAAATGTACCGTACCTCGCCGCCTCGGCGAAGCGAGTTCGTCTTCGGGCAGACTTAGTGTCTTAACCCAAGACCATTGAAGGATATAAACTTGTAATTCACTAAAATTGTTTAAGAATTAATTATCCACTAAGAGTGGCATGATTGTGTGTTAAAGGACGGGTGATGACGCTAACCTAGGTCAGAGATCGAGAAGGGAAGGAAGTTTAGATCCTACGGCTTCGAGTTTGTTCTCTGACTCTATTCTTATTTCAAATATTTTGGTAGTTGCAAGTAACTATGAAATAGTACATGAATGAGTATATGAAATGAGTACATGAATGAGTATATGAAACGAGTACATAAATGAGTATATGAAATGAGTACATGAATGAGTATACGAAATGAGTACATAAATGAGTATATGAAATGAGTACGTGAATGAGTATATGAAATAAGTACATAGATTGAGTATATCTTTGAAAAAGATAATACGAAAGTGAATATGGAATTGAAATGTGATATTTGAAAACCGAATGAATGTGAATGATGATAAGGACGGGATTCATCAAACTGGTCGTCATAAGTATGAATACGAGAAAGTGAATATGGAATTGAAATGTGATGTTTGAAAACCGAAGGAATGAATAATGATGATAAAGGCGGAGTTCATTAAAAGCGAATCAGTCATAGAAGTAATGAATTGAATGATATATCGAATGAGCAAACGGCGGGATGCACAAATCGGCGCTCCGTCCGCAGAGAGCACCCGAAATTGTCCAATGTCCCACTTGGCGGGATGCACCAATCGGCATCCGTCATGATGGCGTATGGCATTGAAGAAATGTTCCCACTTGGTGGGATGCACCAATCGGCATCCGTCATGATGGCGTATGGCATTTAAGTGACCACGTAATCGGGGTGCACCGTGGCATCCGTCATGATGGGAGACGAATTGTTAAATGTGTGGCTTACATTCTGGAATGATAATAAGGCGGGATTCATCAAGCATGTCAAGTCGATGTGATTTGAATAGTCAAAGTGAAATAACCAACATTGACGAGTGTAAATGGGATTTTATGTATATGCTTAAATCTCATAAATTGAATTGATGCATTGAAATTGCATGTTGTGATATGATAAATGAATTGTAAAAATGAAAGCATGCGAAAGTGAATAGCATGAGTAGATGTTGATATAATAGACATGTTTTAATGTTAAATGCATGCCAAGTTAAATTGAATATTGAAATAGGCGTATAGAACCACTAAGCATGAAAATGCTTAGCGTATGAATTTTATCTATGCGCGGGTTTCAGTGGAACGGGAAAGAATACAAGATCATGAATCGCAGAGTCATAAAGCAAGCTGCGGCGTATAAGTTTATACCCCACCATATGCATATCATTTCCTTTTTGAACATGGGATATTTTGTGAACAAATAGTCAAACTCTAAAGAAACGTTTTGTTTGAATATCATTTTGAAAGGGCATAGAATGCCTTCACTATAATTGTATTTTGTGAAGCAAATGTTTGTGGAATTTCATTTTAAATGCTTCCTTTAAATCGAAAACCTAAGAAATAACATAAAGAAAATGTTTGACAAGATAATTAAGCGTCCCGAATGTAAGACTCCGGTTCGGATTCGCCATTTGGGTCGGGCCGGGGATTCGGGTCGTGATATTTTTGAAAAAGAAAATTTAATAACACAAAAAATAAAAGAAATAAATCGAGCGTCCCCGGGGTGTCGGTTCGGACTCGCCAATCGGGTCGGGCCGGGCTCGGGGGTCACTACAAATATCCTTGTGGTCCTCCATATTGGAATGGGACAAGCTGTGGCTCACGTGATAGTCATGTGAGTGACCCAAATCTGATCACACGTGACAATCATGTGAGTGACCCCGAACCGGATCACGTGACAATCGTATAAGGGACCCGAGCTTGACGTGCAAGAAGGCCAGGCATGCTACCAGCTCAACCACCTCGGGCATCGAGGTGGATGGGATTGGATGCTTGATAAGTGTGAAATTCATCTAATTTTAAGTCTATTTTTCATGCATATTTAGAACCTTAATGTTCAATTGAATGAGAAATTATGGAATCTTCACCCGGATTTGTGTTTTGCAGGATTTATTGCAAAAGAAGCAAAACAAGAAAACGACAAATCGTAAAAATAAAGAAAAAGTAGATTGAGCTAGAGCGGGGAAAGGTGAGTGTGACAATCTTCATCAATGTCTTAAGCTTATGAGGCAAGGGGCGGAATGAATGTCGCGATAAGTTGGAACCTTTGTCGCGATATCCTCTGAATTTGAAGGCACTAAACTTTGTCACGACATTTCAAAGCTTTGTCACAACATATTATGAACAGAAGGCACATAAAGTTTATTGTGACATTGGTAAGTTTGTTGCAACAAAGTGCAAGGAAAATGGTAGTAGAACATTGTCGCGACATTTTAAAGTTTATCGCGACAAAAGATAAGAAGAATTCTTGAAGAAGTATAGAAAGTTTGTCGCGATAGAGAAATGATGAGATGGAGTCAGTTGTACTTTGTCACGACATTCAACAAATTTTTCGCAACAAAACAAGGCGGAAGGCGAAGAACGTTTATCACAACAATGACAAGCCACAGTGTCGCGACATTCTCACAACGACATTGAAGACATACAACAACTAAAGATTGTCACGACATTGATAAGTTTGTCATGATAATCAACTAGAAATCAAAAGTTGAACAATAAAAAAGGCATTGTCACGACAAATTTGGGCAACAAAGATGAGAAGTGATTGTCGTGACATTCCAAACTGTGTCACGACAAAGACTAAAAAGGAAAAACTGGAAGGCAACAACCGCGAGTGTCGCGACAATGCACAACAAAGCTTGAAGACAAAGACGAATGCTGCAATGTCGCAACATTGTTTCTTATGTCGCGATAATGAACCCAGCTGGGCCTGGATTGGGGTCCACAAAATCAGCTTAGAATTCCGGCCCAGCATTTATGAGGCCTAAAAATAGAAAGAGATAGGGCAAGAAAAGATATACACCGTCGAGGGCAGCATCTTCAGAGGATAACAAAGAGAGAGACTGAGTTTTTTTTTACATATTTTTATTTTCTTCTTTTATTCTTTATTTTTCATTTTCATCTTTGAGGATTATAATAGTTTATCTAAGCTTCAATATTGAGCTGGGATCTTTGTATATCAAGCTTCAATATTATCTGAACTTGAGTGGAATCTAGAAATATTTCTGGAACGCATTTTATTAAGTTTTGATTATATTTTAAATGAATTTGTTTGATCAACTAGTCATTGTCACTTGTGATCCAGTCATGGAAGGTTAAGCTCCCTCTAGGAAGGGATTGGTGTTTGGTTATCATTTTTATAGTATTTAAATGAAAGTTATGGTTTGAATATTGGATTTATCTAATTGGTACTGCTCTTGTAATGTTATGTTCTAGATATCAGTAGATTATACCCAAAAAGAGTTGTATCTTTGTTCTGATTTCCAAGACCCCTTTGAGCGACACAGAGAAAAGAGTTCTTAAGAGTAGAGAGCAGTAACTTGGGGGTATATTAGATTGATTTTTTTAGAACTAATGAACTAAAAGTAGCACTTTAAAAAATCATAGGTGATGTTCTAACCTCTGACTTCAAGGTTCCCTTATGGGTGACAATAGAAGTGTGTTCCTAAGGATTAAGGACCATCTGATGATTTGTTAGTTTAATGCTTGGAGGGTTCATACGGGTTTGAGAATGTTTGTGCTTGATTGATGGGGTAGTTATTCTTTTCAAATGGTAGGCCGAGAGTACCAATTACATTGAAGGAGGTTTGTGTTACCACAATGCATGGGGCGAGTTATTGTGATCATAAGAAATGGTTGATCAGTACTTTTTAGGAAAGAACCAACCCTTAAAGGGTCGAATCCTAAAAATAATTGTTTGAACAAATTGACCTGAATTGTGAATATTGTGTTCTAAATGGTGAAATGTATAGTAATCATAAGGTATTTCAAGGCTATATATTTTCTCTTAGACAAATCCTAGAATTCAAGCCATGACCATGTGTTTTTAACCGTATCACGAATTAATGATCGTGCAGATCCCATTTCCAGTGTTATTAAATCTCAATGAAACCTCTAATCCCTTTTATATTTGAATATCTTTTTCATTAAAGAAAAATTGAAAAAAAATACTTTTATTTCAGTTATGCTAGTTAGTCCACTCATCAAGTTAGAGGTTCAAATAGTTATGATCTTGTGTAGTAGGGGTACTTGATCTTTAAATTTTTCTCATCAATCCCAATGGGAATGATATCTGGACTTATAATCCACTTTATTACTTGATGACCTTTGCACTTGCAGTGATTTAGACCAAATTGAATTTCAAATAAATTACTATAGACAAACAGTAGAAAACAACCTTAACAGTAAAACAAGTTTTTTGCATTGATGCTAAACAAGTCTCTAGTGGCAATGTTCCAACAATATTAACAACAATTTGGTCTATAGTAAAACTGGGACGCCTCGGGCTTTGGAGATAAAGCAAGCGAACATGAATTGTTATCCACCTCGATAGGCATTATGACACAGTTAATGTACAAATTAGTAAGTAACGTAAGGACATGGAAGGCCACTCATAACTATCCATCTCATAACCATCCATCATGTAACAACCCCCACAATGGGTATATAATGTATGGGGATGTACCCGAAAGGGGATTGGAGTTGGAATTTTGAAAAAAAATAAAGAAAATAAATTCTTTTGAAAGGAAACAAAACACTCCATTAATAGTGTTTGGATGACAAGATTCCATAACTTCGAGTTGCTAAGGCGAGCAATCTCAAGGCCTTTCAGAGAAAACCTATGGTGGGCAAAATTCCCCACTTTGATTCTAGCCTACCTTGGAGCCGCATTGTTGTCATTAGAGCAGATCTTGAGATCGTGAAGTCCATGACAATAGTTGACCTGCTCTTAGCGGCTGCGGTCGTACCGCGAAGAACACAACCTTCGCGTGCGATCGTCGTTCCCCATAATGAAGGTAACTTTCGATGGTGCCCCATGACCTGCTTGTGATCAGGAGTCCAGCAATAACCTCCTCCCCCTAAACCGGCGTTTTGCAAGTGGGTTTGGCAACATCACGAACTTGTTAGTCACGCGACAGCAGTGCCAAAAAGCGATAGAGTGATATTTATGTTTTGTATTAGAGTATGCGAAAATATAAAGAGCACTATTCTACGCAGTATCGCTTTTCAAGTAATAAAATTGTACTAAAATGGATATCGATCCACGAGGGGAAATGGGATGCTAAGTACCAAGAGTGAATACTTCTCTAATATCCAAGCGATTAGTGTTGAGTTTGCTTGCATTACACTAAAGCTAAACTAATGAAGCTTAAGTGAACAGTGAACTATGCAGCTAAGGATACCGAAGATGATAAGATCCCGGGGAGTAATTGGTCTGATTGGGGAAATCCTCTTATATCTATGCCAAAATTCCATCCTATTGTTTCTTGAAAAATCTATCCAAGGCGACTCTTGCCTAATTTAATTAAAAGCCTCTCTCGAGGTCGAATAATTTACCAACTAATATTAGGTTTCTTACTTCTCAGCTCAACCCCAAGCATTAGAGATGCTTTAAGATCCAAGAATCTCACACGCCTCCTAATTATCGATGGTACCACAATGTGGATATTGAGATTAGCTAGAATCGATATGTAAACAAAGCCCAGGAGTATGAATCGATAGAATTGATCACAAATAAACAATAGAAAAAGGGAAATTAACAAGTAGATATAAGCTTCATGTACAAAATACAACCAAAACCCTAGACTACGGAACTAAAATATATTAAAGGTTTGGTACAACACAAAATGAGGATAAAAAATGAGAAAAATGGAAGAAGAAACTCTAATGATGAAAGATGATGAGTCCTTGGTCTTCTTCCTCTAAATCCCTAAGTTCTTCTCCCAAATCTTGAAGAACATCTACCAAGCCTCCTCTCTGGTCCCAAAGTGCGGACTTCCTCCTTCAATAACAAGAGGGGAGAAACCCTAAGGAGGGTTCTCTCCCTCAGAGTCAGAACCTCGAACTCCCCGGAATCCAAAAATCCTCCCCAAAACCCTAGATCGTGTTCTCATTTATAGACTTCTTGAAAATAGGCCAAAAATGGGATAAAAAGGTTTTGGGCCAAAAGTCACTGTATGGTCGTGAGCACATTGAGAGATAGAAAAACAGTCCCTGATGAAAAAGGTTGTGGTCGTGACCATGAATTTCTGGTCATGACCATATATTGCAACTTGCATAACTTCTTCGTTCGGACTCCAAATTTGGTGTTCATGGTACTGTTGGAAATCTCTTGAATTATATAATCTAGATATGGCCATAAATAATACTTTAGAAAGGATAATATGGACTGAATTTATGAAATTCTCCAACTGGTCACTTTTGAGCTCTCTTTTCTTCTTCCTTCAAATTCCAAGAGTCTAATTTGATCATTTGAAGTCCAAATTTAGTGAATAAGGTCTATTTGGAAATATTAGGAAGTCACCTATCCATACATATAAATATTTTAGCCATTTGGGATCATCTTGTAGCTAAAAATATCAAAAAACAGTAGTTGCTGCTACATATGTAATTTGTTGATTTTCCTTCCTTTTTTGCTCATTTTCTCGCAATTCCACCAAATGGTTTACCTAATTATAAAGATGAATATTTATAGCATTAGGAAACTTATTTAACATAAAAAATACTAAAAATCTAAGTAAAACATGGGGATAAAATGAGTATTTGAGATAAAGATCACCCCCTCGTAGAGATCATCCTCCCGCCAGTAATCCCCGATTGATCTGAACCCCTTCCTTGCGGAGAAATCTAGACCTTGTGTTGCGCACGTTGGACAACATGTCATATTCCCCATTTGTCCCCGCCATCCTGAACCAAGACGCCCCATTGCACTTCGCCTTACCAAAATTTCAGATGTATGATGGTCTTCAGGATCCGTTCGACCACCTTATGCATTTCCTTCAGGTAATGACACTACAGACAGGTAACGATGCTCTATTGTGTAAAGTCTTCTCGTCCAGCTTGACAGGCCCTACCTTGTCATGGTTCCACCGCCTAGCTCCAAATACGATAACCTCTTTCTGCTGCCTTTCCGAGAAGTTCATCACTCAATAAATGTGCTCGATAAGTAGGAGGCGGGGATTTTATGAAATGTTTTGGGGCCGCAATCCTCCAACTAGACACCGTTCTGACACAGTCCTGTAGACAGTGAAACAACTCATTCACCCTAATACACAATTTTTCGATTCACTATTGTTGCATCCCCGCCTCAAGTGTTGTAGAGCTGTTCTAGCAAGGAAACCAGTTCTCCATGCTCGAGGATGACATAGCCGCCATGACCAAAAGAACGGTCACCAGTACATTTGATTCCCTGCACTATAGCGGGAATAAGAGAAAGCGGGGTCGGGATGATTAAGATAGAAGGGACAAATGCAACTCTAGAGATCCAAGGTGAACCGCTCGTCGTAATGAGGCGAGGGGTCGAGCGATCGGGCAACCAGGAATTCAAGGCAGGATGGCAACTCCAAGCAGACGAGGTTCATGTTGCCACCCTCTAAACTCCTCCTAATCATCCAGTCTCTTCAGGGGTTTGAGTAGCCTAGGCGCATTGAGGAGATCGGAGAGGGGAGAGCGAGTCACCGGTATTTCTAGTATCCTGGAGCGTCGACCCGGGAGTATGTTGATGAAGCGACCAGGCACCTCCGCGATCGCAATGGATCCGAGCTCGAAGATCTATGATAGACACCATCATGTGGCGGCGAAATCAAAACTGAGATAACCTTCGGCACCCTTTGCCCTTGTGACCTTACCTTTGGTGATCTGATTTACCGGTGTGTCCCAGAGACGTCAGTGTTGATGGGCTCCTTACCTTCTGGAGTCTCCCCTAAGGCCGAGTTGTCGCCTCATTGCGATCTCTTGGTTGACCTTAGAATTGGTGGCACCTAATGAAAGCGGATCTTGGTATACCTGCTTGGTCACGGCCCAGGCTTGCTCTACCTGCACGCCTTGCTCCGCCTCACCATTGCCAGCTTAGAGTCTGCACTTAATCCAGGGTGGTTAGCTAAGGATCATAGACCGGTTCGTTGAAATAGTGTTACCGGTTTCTTGAACACATCCTGACCTAATCCTACTCCTGATGATTGATGAGCCCTCGTCCTTCAGCATTTTAAGTGTGCACGAATCCATCACAATGGTATTGCTATCCTTGGACCTGCCAAGTCTTTGAGTTTTTGACTCCACAAGGCCAAGTTAACATCAAGGGAGACTAGTAGGTAGCAAAAGCATGTTGCAAGGTCAAGCAGCAGGTGGATGAGAACCGATCAAATAGAAACGACAACTCAAGGCTCGTGTAGCCCAGCGAGAGGATTCCAAGGATTTGGAGCCCTTGCAACTCCATCCCATGTTTGGTCTGAACAGGCCCAAAATTGTTTGCTTGGGAACCTACTTTGCCCCAGACGAAGTTGACTAAATGTTATCACTTTTGCAAGAGTTCGCTAACGTTTTCGCATGGTCACACACCAACATGTCAGGTGTTTCCTCTACTATGGCTCAACACTATTTGAACCTCTAGAAGGAGTGTAAGCCAATTCGACATAAGCTAAGACGATTCCATCCAAAACCCTGAGAAGTCATAAAGCACGAAGTTGAAAGGCTTCTGGCCGCCATTTTCATCAAGGAGATTCAGTACCCTGAATGGTTGTCTAACGTTGTAGTTGTCCCTAAGAATAATGGCAAGTGATGTTTGTGCGTCGATTATTCTAACCTAAATGACACTTTCCCGAAGGATACCTTTCCTCTGCCATGAATTGACCAAATCGTAGACGCAATGGCAGGGCATCAACTCCTATCCTTCCTTGACGCCTCCTCTGGCTACAATCAGATCCCGATGTATCCACTTGATTCGGTGAACATGAAATTTATCACTCCAACGAGATGTATTGTTATAATGTAATGCCTTTTGGTTTAAAGAATGTCGAAGCCACCTATCAGCGAATGGCGTCCCGCGTTTTTGAACCCTTATTGAGCAAGACCATGAAAGCATATATTGATGATATGTTGGTCAAGTCGAAATTCTAAGGAGACCATTTAACGCACATGTGAGAGGCGTTTCAGTTGATGAGAAAGCACCGGTTATGACTGAACCCAAAGAAGTGTGCGTTTGGGGTCAGCACTAGGAACTTCCTAGGGTTCTTGATAAGCCAAAGGGGATCAAAATGGCACCCGGATAGGTCAAAGCCATTAAGAAAATGCAGCTCCCTATAACGAGAAAGCATATCCAAGCTCTGACAAGGAAGTTGGTGGCACTAAACAAGTTCATTTCCAAGTACTCAGATCGCCTTCGGTCATTTTTCATGGCAATGAGAGGTGCTCCCTCCAAGGGATGGGGACTAGAATGTGACAAAGCCTTTCAGCTATCAAGGATTATGTTGCCTCTCCTCTATCGTTGTCTCAACCGGTGAATGGCGAGGAGCACTACCTCTATCTGGCCGCATCGGCCATGGCCATGACCTTAGCTTTGGTGAGATTGGACAACGACGACAAGTAGAGGTTAGTTTACTTTGTGAGTAAGGTGTTAACATATGCTAAAGCATGATACACTAACTTTGAGAGAATCTCGTTGGCCCTTAGAATGGCAACAAAGAAGCTACGTCCATACTTCCAAGCCCACCTTGTTGTCGTGCTTAATAGCTATCCTATCAGAGCCATACTCCATAAACCAAAAGCTTCAAGGCGGCTCCTAAATTGGGCCATTGAGTTGAGCGAGTTCGACATCAGAATAACCTGAGGTCTACTATCAAAGGTCAAATCCTAGCTAACTATATCACCGAAATGTCGGATGTGTAACCACATGACCTTTGTGAAACATTATGGATCCTTAAGATCGATGGCTCATCCAGAGCAGTAGAAGGAGGAGTCGGTATGGTTCTATAGTCCCCGAAGGGCTTATACATTGCTCAGGTAATCAAATTTGCATTCGCTGCCTCCAATAATGAAGTCGAGTACGAGGCTATGCTGCTCAGGCACTATCGGTCACAACTTCGAGCTCTAATGCGACTCACAGTTAGTGGCGTCCTAGTTACGAGGACAATACGAGGCCAAAATCAGAGAATGGAGCAGTATCTGAAGTTGGAAGAGTCCTTGACAACTGGATTTAAGCAATTCAAAGTGGCCTAAGTCCTTAGAGCATAAAACATAATGACCGATGCCCTCACCAATTTAGCTTCCAGAGCTCTCTATCCTTGTCACATGGAGTTGAGCATAATAGACCAACCATCCATTTATAATGCGGCATTCCTAATAGCCGAGAGCCAAGCTAGAAAATCCTAGATATCCCCTATCTCGAGCTACTTGGATAATGGGACCTTTCCTAAGGATAAAAGTGAGGTTGTGAAAGTAAAAGCTCGAGCAACCAAGTAGACCTTGATAAACGATACTCTGTATAGGCTATCGTTCTTTGGTCCATACCAGAGATGTGTTCCCCTAGATAAGGTGAAAAAAATAATTGAGCAAGTCCATGGAGGCTTGTGTGGTACCCATAATGGTGGTCAGTCGCGATCTTAGTGAAAGAGACATAGAGATAAGCGATCAGCCAGAAGGCACCCATTGCTCGCGATAAAGGGAAATGAGCCCGTCGTCACGATGATGTGATACGACGGATGGCGTGTTATCCTTAGGTGGCTCGCCGAGCCACTCTCCCCAGTAGTAAGCGAGGGCTGGTCGCGCCGAGAACACATCGCCTTGCATTCAACAGCGCCAATAATGACACATTTCACTGGGTAAGAAGATAAATAGGCCAGAAGCGAGTCGGCGAATGAAGTGCGGGCGTGCCTATAGTAGCCATGAGTAATGTCGCCCATGCGCCCGTTATGCCGCGCGGTACAAGACCTCGCTACGCATACGCTGCGACGCGATTGGTCGACGACGTACTCTCCCTCGCCGCCAGGCGACATTTCGGCTTCTGGCGCGGGGTTTATCGCCGACTTTCACTATGTTTGTGGCTTCTACTAACCACTTCTGATCACATGCCAGTTATGATCGGCGATGACTTTGAATGCAGAAAGCGATAATACACTATGCAAGTTTTCCGGCTAGTTTGCGAGGCCCTCCACTAGCCTTGTTTCACAAGCTCACGCGGAGCTTAATAAATACGTTTAATGAACTTTGGGGAGCGTTCATCTCACAACACCTATGCTCAGTGTGTCAGAAAAGGAATATTAGTTCCTTGTAAAATATTTTGAAACATGAAGAAAAGTCCGTCTAGGGACTACGAGGAGATTCGGGCAAGGCATCCCGACAAATAGAATTTTACGGCATGGATCTGGATCCTTTAGAACTTGGAAGAAACCGGGTCGTCAACTCTCTTCTTACTTTCGTATCTCTGAGTCCCACGCCGACAACGATGGGAGAGTTATAGATGACAAACATATGCTCAATGCTGGAGGACAATATCAGAGCGACAACCGGGCGGTCATGATCCTGAGCCGGTAGGTTGAGAAAGATTAGCCGGTAGAAAGAAGACATTGCGTCGAGGAAGGTGAGTGGGAACTGGCGACCACAAGACCGGTCTAAATGCAATAAATAAAAAAAAAAAGAACTATGATTCACCCCACGAATATCTCATGAAGGTTGTTTGCCAACTCATTGCGACCTCTTAGATTTCAAATGGCCTGCACACATCCAGACGAATCCTTCTCAGAGAAGCAAATCCTTACGGTGCGATTATCATAGGGACCATGGACACGAAACCGACCGGTGCTAGAGTTTAAAGTTCCTAGTAGAGAAGCTAATCAAAAGCGAGAGCACCTCATAAAAGACACCTTAGGAGGATTGATGGGTAAAGTCAGGCGTACGAATTAAATTCGACGGTCAGGCAATACAGACCTAGAACAACCATAAACTATATAATGGGCGACCCGGCTGATGACAAGTGTAACGTCCCAAAAATACCCTAGAATTTTGATAATAATTTTATTATATATTCCGAGTATGAATTGAGTCAAACTTAGGTTTTTCCCAGAAAACTAATAAATTATGAAATGTGAAATAAATATGTGAGCATATGATTAAATGTTATATGCTAAAATGAGAAATTGATTGAACCCGGAAATAACCCAAGTGGAAAAGGGAAAATTTGGAATTTGAAAAAAATAAGGACCTAAGGGTCATTTGAGACTAAGTTATATGTCTTAGTGTGATTATTGAGATTTTAAGTGAAAATACAATGAAATGTGGGCTATATAATAGGTGGAGAACTTTACCCAAAATGAGTTTTAGAGCGAACATGGCCTAGAGGAGTTTTGACTTAAGACCACATTTAGTCTTAGAATGCCCATTTGAGGCTTAGGTATTTGAAGGGAGTGAGAGAGGAGAAAGCTAGGGTTTTGGGAAGAAGTGAGATTTGGTGCAAAATCCAGCCCATTTATTCAAGATCTTGCAAGAAGGAAGAAGGAAAAAGGCCAGGGCTTCAAGTGCAAAGGGATTTAAGGTAAGAACCAAACCCTAGAATTTCTTTGATGATGTTTGGGTTGGAAAAATCCTAAACCATCCATAGGTTCTTCTTATGGTTGGTCTAGGATGTTATTGGGAGTGATTCCCATGTTTTGTTTTGGGATTTTGAGGATTTTGAAATCGCAAAGTGCCTGCGAAAAATCTACAGGCATTATCGGGCTCTGCCACAGTAGCGTGAGAACCAGCGCCATGGGGTAGACCTACATGAGTTTGGGATACCTCAGCGATGGTAGGGGTGCCAAAATGACACCTTGAGTGCGCCACGTAAGCAGCATTTCTACGTGCGGCGTAGCTCTTTATTCTGACAAGCGATTTTGGATTTTGTTTGATACACCATTCGTACCTTGATAATTTAAGGACCCTAATAAATGATTAATGGGGGTTGAATAAGAATGAAACTAAGTGAAAAGCATACTTAGTACCTTGCTGCCTCGAGTTTGTCTTTAGGTAGACTTAGTGTCTTAACCCAGCAGATTATGAAAGATTACTTGTCATTCACTAAAAATGTATAATAAATGTTTATCCACTAAGAGTGGCGTAATGGTTTTTTACTAGGGACGGGTGAGGATCACCTAAACTAGGTGATTCGTGCCACAGTAGGTTTAGCTAAAATCAACAAAATTTATATACACCTAAGTTCCTACTACTCGTATTCGAGCTCTTGCGATTATAGTGGTCTGAGGTCGAACACGGGGATGGGTTTTCATCTTGGGCTGGCTTGCATGGGGTGCGAGAGGTAAGGCTTTCTATTTGGACTTTTAGTTTTGTTTCAAACGATTGGAAGTAGTTTAATGTGAAATTGTAAGCGAAGTGATGTGTGAAAAGTTAACTTTGAAGATTTAGGTCATAACTTGGTAACTTGGTAAGCAAGTGTCCTCGGGTTTTATCCTCTCGCGTTATGACAAGCGACCTATAGTCAGCCTGGCCCGGATGCATGTTTAACTAGCAAACCTCACCACAAATCAACTCCTATTTGAGTCAACACGGATAACATACATCCCATGGCTTCTGAGTTTGAAACCCTAACATTAAACATCATTTCGGTGGCGCGTAAGACAAAATCTAAAAAACCCGCAGTGCATCTAGCGATTTAGTATACAACGTATCACAAGCATGGTAAATGTAGCGAATCGATAACATTCAATGCTATTCAACCATATTTGAGAAGATAGGGTCATAAACACGATTGCAGTAACTTTTAACACAAGAGGACAACTGCGTGTGCCCCTTACCAAGCTAGCTTCCTTCATCTTCAAAGAAAGGAAACCTTGACATCTCTTGATTTGTCATCCTCAGAGGGGTGTTTGTGACGAAAAATAAGGGAAGAGGAGAGAGAGAAAAACAAAACCTAGCTAAGATACGAAAGATATTTACATAAAATAAAAACTTGCCAAAAATTGCTCCTCGATTTGTTGCTTAGGGTTCTGAAAATGGGAGGAGCTTATATAGGCCTAATGTATGAAAATACCATAAAGCCTAACAATTTGGCTAATTTTAGGGACAGAAGTAATACACCAAAATTGAAGTCGGTTGCGTAATTACAAAAGCATGACAAGCGATGAATTTATTGAGCTCAAAATTTATTAAGCGGTAATTCGCTAACTAGCGAAATCACGAATAAGCGAAAATAGGAAATTTAAGCTAGACCACAACAATTCGCTAATTTAGCGAAATTTAAATGTAACAGCAGTCTGTGATGTGACGTGAAATTTAAGCTGGGAATAGTGCTGTGAAAATTTTGGGTCTAGCGAAAGTGTCGATTTCGTAGATGAAAATTTTAGCTAAGTGAAATTTTATGATCAGCAATTTTAAGCAATTTTAGAAATTCACGGAATTGGCGATTCATCCTTTGCATTGCTTCTGTCTTCTCTTGCATCGATTTCATCACTTTGCCTTCATTCTTTCTTTGATTTTTGAATTACGTTTGATGGTAAATGATTGAGGTTTAATCTTAAGTGATTCATCGTATGTCTCGATGTCGAACTCCCCAATGCACCACAAACACGCAAAACAACCAAAAATAACCTCTAAGCGGCATAAGTGATAATAAAGAAGACCAGATTACTTCAATTGGCATAAATGACATGATTAGTCGTAAAAGCACTCAAAACCTATCTAATATAGGGTTGAATAGCACTTTTTGAGTCTTAATCACTAGGACTAATAGTCTTAATCTCAACTATTTTAATCCATTTTTTAAACTTGTTTTTAGTATTTTTGAAATTTGTTTTTAATGCCAAATTATGGAATAATTACAAACTTTGTGTTTTACAGGAGTTAATTCAAAAAGGAGAGATTTCTAGCAAGAAAGAAGAGAAAAACAGCAATTATAGTAGTCTATGTCACGACTAAAATTTGTGTGTCGCGATAAACTTCCAAGCAATTACCAAAGAAACCGTGTCGCAACAACATTTCCTGTGTTGCAACACCATAATCTGATTATTGACAATTGAGCTAGGTCACGACAGAAGATAACAGATTGCGACAAAGAATGGGAAAAACATATGCAAGTCAGCTAGAAACAAGATAGTTTGTGTTGCGACATAATGCTGAACTGAAGGCAGAATATAGGTTATGATAGAATCATCGTCTGTCGCGACACTGACTTCTACAACATGGAAAAGTTTGTTGAGAAATAAAAGATGCTAAAGAAGATGTTTAGGGCGCGTGAGAAAACTGGAGTCGCCTTGAAAAGGGTGTGATGGATGAGCTGGCCTAGTTGCAGCAAGGAAGAGTCAGTGTTGCGACATAGTTCAAGCTGAAAGGGTGTTTTGATGTCGCGACAGAGATCTCAGTCATGACACAGAAATCAATTGATTCTGAGAAAAGTCTTGTCATAGGGGAAAAATAGTGTGACAGAAGATGGTGAAGGAAGAAAGGACATGTCGCGGACGAAAAACTAGGTCAAGATAGGAAAATATGTGGCATGCAGATAAGTGTCATCGCGACATAACATATTAGGGTTGCGACATGCAAAACATCCCCAACACAAAAGTCTAGGTCGCAACATCAAAAATAAAGCAGGAACAAGGAAACAAGCTAAGTGGTGACAGAACTTTTGTGTGACGGACTTTTGGGTCGCGGCCGCGTGTGATGTCTGAGCGGTGTTGCTTATAACACGAGCAGGAGATGTTGTCGCGACATGGAAACTTAGGTCGCGACACCAACTACCAGCGCTTGAAAGCGTGTTCTTGACTGCATGATTGTCGATGTTGCGACATAACTGTTTGAGGAATGGACGGAATATTGTAGCGACAAAGGAAACTTTGTCGCGATAGAGTTATCATGCGAGATGAAGAAAATGTCACGGAAAAATGTTATTAAGCAGCTCAAGCAGAATGAGCACAAGATCTTCAAGTCGCGACAGACATTGCGTACACATGAGATAAACAAACAAAGACCTGAAAATTCTGTCGTGACCCAACTTTTAGGTCCTTAAGTAAGAAGGCAATCTGGGCCTAAAATTTGAGGATTCATGAAAAGCATTGAAGTTAGGGCTGAAATTTTAGGGCTCGTAAATAGAGTATTTGCGGAAAGTGAAGGCGGTAAGTCGCGATGTGAACGGAGTACGAGGGGAGGCGAGGACTCTTTTGTATTAAATAGCGTGAGATTTTGATTCGTTACTGGATCTGAAACATCAAATTGTTCAAAATTTTTGAAGTTGAAATTTAATGTTGAAATTCATTTACAATTACTATTTGAATTCAATGAACTCCAGACAAACGTTGGTACTTATTTCTTCAGTTGATTGCAGTTACAGTGGAATTTTCTGAAACGATATTCAATGTCTTTGTAATCCCGAGTTTTAGAGAGCACAACTTCTTTAGGAAAAGATTTGATGTTAGTTATGGTCTTTTCTTCAAATTGAGAAGAAAATTTCCTGAGTTAAATCTTGAGTTTATTTGGATGGTGTTGATCTTGATATTAATTGGTCCCAATTTTAGTAGCTTATACCCATGAAAGGACTATAGTTTGGCTCTGATTTCTAAGAGGCCCTTTGAGTGACACAGAGATGGAGATTCCTGAGAGCTTAGATTGAATTGCAAGGTTCTGGATAATATTAAAGAACTATTGGAGAAACTCTAAGGTTACTTAGATAAATCTCAATTTACTCATGGTTTGAGAATGGGTTAGTGATACTTACCAATTTAATTAATTAAGTCTCTCCTTGATGCGGAAGGAGCCAGTCTTGATCCCATGTTAGCATGAGATCTAATCAAGGAAAGAGAAAACTCTTTCAGATCTTAAGGATGAGACATCATTCTTGTTAATAGAAATCTTCTGTTGCACTTGTCTTGGAAAGCGAGAAATTTGAAGTCATAAGAAATGGGTATGAAGTATTGGAAAGAAAAGCCTGCCGGATCTTACAGAGAATTCTAATTACAAGTAATTGATTAGAATCATGTTTGAGAATAGACATAGATCTCTCTTTCAGTGAAAAGTATGGTTAAAGGAGGAATCCAAACTATACTACCTTGCCTCTTGACAAATTCATATTTCAACTCAAGGGAAAATTGAATGAGATTATAATGCACGAAATGATACTCAAAACAGTTGAATTCATGTCTACTTCCCAAGAATAACTGCTTCAGTCCATTTTTATATTTAGATTTAAATTTTTCCTTTATTTTATATGTGTGGATTCCAAAGATTTTAAATTTCTTATTAGGTCACAACATTCTAAATTGATGTTCAAATAGTGTAGAACTCTGAAAGTAGTCAGGGGTAGTCAAGTTTAAATTCTTTTCATTCTCTGTGGGAACGATATCCGGACTTATAGATCCACTTTATTACTTGTACGACCTGTGCACTTGTAGTTTTTAAGACCTAATTAAATCTTTAAATGAGTTTAGTAACAAAACAATTCTTCTTATGAGCATACACCTTATGGTCTGATCAAGTTTTTGGCGCCGTTGTCGGGGATTGGATAATAATCCTTTGATGATGGTTTTTTTTAATTTGTATATAGCATTTAGTCTTGATCAAGTTTTTGGCACCAAGATCGAAGGGAAGGAAACGAGTGCCGATAGCTTCGGTTAGTTCTTCGGACCTCTATTCCGATTCAAGTATTGTTAGCCGCTTGTTCACCGTAATTATATTCATATTTCAAGTGTTTGGTAGTTTACTAAATAAACCTGAAATGAGTATATGGAATGAGTATATCTTTGAAATGATATTACGAAAGGGCAAATGGATTTGAAAATGTGATTTGAAATGTCTAACACCGCATGTGAGTGATTAATTGAATCAGAAACGAATTCGGTCAATTTTTGACATCTTCAATTGAATCGATATACCGAATGACCAATATGTATGGATGCCCCACCGAGATCCGTCGCGAAGGCAAACCGAAATGTTCAATGTCCTATACGGGCGGGATGCACCAATCGGCATCCGCTGGGCGATGGTGTATGGTATTGTTAAACGTCCTGACTTACGATGCTCCACCGCATCCGTTATGATGGTGTATGACATTTTTAAATGACCACTTGGCGAGATGCACCAATCGGCATCTGTCATGATGGGAGACCAAAATTGTTAAATGTGTAAGCATATTACCAAATGACAAAAAGGACGGGATTCACCGAATGGAATCCGTCATGAATGTGAATTGTATAGACAAAGTGAAATAACAAACTCTGATGAGTGTAAATGGAATTTGTAAACTAAATACATCCTTGGGAGTATATGTTTGAATCTCATGATTGAAAGTTAAATAATGGGTTACGTAAAAATGCACATTTCATATGATCATGATTGTGAAGTGAAAGCATGTGAAAATGCATATTTTGATATGACCAATGATTTGTAAAGTGAAATCATGTGAAAATGAATAAGCATGAGTATTGTTTTACATTGATCATGAATGAAGTAAAAAGTATGGTTTGATATAAAGATTAGTTGTGTCATCTATTTTAACTATTTTTCTCTGCTCTATTACAGAAATGAATAATTTCAATATACAGAGTCATGAAGAAACTCACTAAACAGTATTGCGTATGAGAGAAAAGGCATCAGAAAACACGCCACAGCGGTTTGTATGCAGCGCAAATGAAAGAATCGTCAATATCGATTTAGCTGAAATACAGCCCAGCTGGTAAACGTGACACCACAGAATTGAGCATTGATGCAGCTCACGACGCAGCGTAAGCTGCATAGCAGCCGGTGGTAACGAGCTACAGAATACAATTAATACATTCAGGTCGCGACAGCAGCTGATGTCGCGACTAGATCAGCAGTGTCATGACATCGTGGTTCAACCATCTCTTGTATGTTGATATACGCGACGCGAGATTGATGCAGAACTGTTATGAAATGAACTCCGGCCGTCACTTAGCTAGCAGTTTAGTCACTTACCCGGGAATATCAGTGAAGACCGCGCAGTTGTCGCGATTGGACGGTCGCTGACACAATCACAAGAGAATGCAGTTTCATAAAAGCGAGGTCGCCAGCAGCTGATGTCGCGAACACCGCATCAAAGATTTATTGTCGCTTGTCAGCATATTGATGTCGCGATAATATGTTTGTCAGCGAAGCCTAGCGGTTCAAGAGATGTCGGTTACAGATTGATGTCGTTTACATTCGAAGATATCGATGTTTTGATATTCTTGCTGTTTATTATATTCGACGCCGCCGGTATCGTATGCGATCGCCAACGCGAGAAGACGTGTCACTTACTGTGCAGCTATGTGGTGTCGCGCACACAGAATGATCAAATACGGCTGATGTCGCGACGCGAGCGCCGACAAACGCTATCGGGCGATTAACTAGTGAGGGTGCATTGCTACATGCACGTTGACACGATCCAGAGTCGCTATTGTCGCAGAACAAAGAGCCGAAGATCGCAAAGACTGACGGATGTCGCGACAGCGTCACACAAAACGCTGATATCACAAAGTATCAATCGAAGTCTACAAGCGCGTACAAGATTCGCACATGGTCATCAGGCGAACGCAACAGCTAGAGCGTAACTTTAAGTTTCATGTCGCGACATGGCTGCGGTTCGACAGCAGCGGCGATCTTGACCGAACAGCATTGGCCTCGTTACTCTACCACGCCAGTCATCGAGCTGCGGCCTGGCTCAGAACCCTATGTCACGCAGCTAGTCCGTCTCTGCTCGTAGCTTGGCGGTTGCCAGAGGCCGACGTCAAAGCCATATTTTTTTATTTTTTATTTTCTTCTTTTTATTGTCATTTTAGAATGATTGCTTCATTCTTTTTCTTTTTCATAAAGGTCGCTATCGGTTTCACTGTTGAACAATTTCTCACTATTATGTCATTGCATGTTCCCTCGAAATTCAATCGATTCGCAGTCATTCTGCGACCGGTGTCGCATTCGCAGATCGGCACTGAGAACAGTTCATTCAGAACGCTTTGTGTTAGAATGATCTTTTCCTCGTACATTCAGCCTGCGCCTACTGCATTATCGCTTCATGGATTTTACCGAATATCGTCGCTTATACCGTTGGCACTCCGCTGTTGTTACCCCGATTGCGAGTCCTCTCGAGTGTCACTGCAGAGCCTCAGTAACGCCCAGCTTAAAGAATCTGCGATAGGACTGCTGTTATTTTTCCATGAGTCCTAGAGTAAATTCTTTTCTGAAAAGCGTTGGCATCAGTTTGGTCATTTAACATTAAACAGTGGGAGTTACCTGGTTCGTGACATAATCCGCAGTTAGTCGAGATCTAATCACCAGCGAAAGGCCGGATCTATTTACCGGCGGTTGCGGCCTGAAGTCGCATCTGCCGACCTAACTCGAGCCAAGGTGTACACCATAAATGGCATGGTCACCCAGCATCGCTTGTGCTCTCGTTGTGCAGTTGCGTTCAATCCTCGCATTCGAGAGAATGTGCAGGTCGAGATAACTAGTCGCGGGAGTGCAGAGATTCACGCACTAAATGCCGTATCGCATTTTTGAATCTTGAGTTAATCGTTAATTCAACACACTACCACAGAATTGCCAGCCGCTTTCTTCGATGTGTCTTCTTTATGATAATTGTTCGTAATTATTTCCTGTTGTTATAACTCATTTTGCTTTATTTCGCTTATTTCACTTTATTTTCTTCGCTTGTTGTTTCCTCATTTGTGGTCCAGTTAGTGGTCGAGTCGTAGTCGATGCCCGATATCGATTTCAAATCCATTGCCATTGTCGACCTGCACTGCATCAGATCAAAATCATCTCGGAAAAATGATGATTTAAGATCGCGGTTTATATAATACAAGATGTATAACTATCGCATAAATGCCAACACGCCGTCCTAACACGCCAACTTCTTAACAAGTTTTTGCATAAAATGTGATATTTATTTCCATAAAACTTGTTGGGGACCAAAATGTGTTGCACATTTATGCAATAGTTATGCATGCAAGATTATATTATATAAACCACCAATCTCTTAGAGTAAATCATTTTTCAAAGTCAGTTTCTGTCTCTGATATCGCAAGTGCAATGTGTCGACAAGTAATAAAATGGATTTAAGTCCGTGATATCATCCTACGTAGATCTCAAGAATTTTAAATCAATCCACCCCTGACTTACCCAATTTCCATACTATTCGGGACCACAAATGATAAGAAGGTTCGCAGCCGGGAAATAACTAAACGCAAGAGAATGAAAATAGAATAAACTCCAAAATAAAATAAATGAAGGTAAAACTAAGTTCTATAACAAGAAATGAATTCTCGAACAATTATCATAAAAGAGACACATCAAGAGAAACAAATTGTAGTGAACGATCAATTCCCTGTAGGAATATTGATTGAATTTCTATTATCTCAAGTTCAAAACTGGGTCTAAGGCGCTTTTAGTGCAACCTGGATCTCTCCACATTCCACATACATTTCGTTATCTCATTTTCCCGATTCTCTAATTACGTGGATTGAGATAACTACTTTTAACAAGAACTTCCTCGATCCGGGGTATTTTCGCAAAGACTTCATACCCATTTTTATGGACTGCATAACTTTAGCTCCCAAGTTGTAGGTCAAGCAAGGCTGTAACTTCCAAATTACTCTTCCTCGAAATTAATGATCAACCTTTCCTCGATTAGATCCCCACTAACACCTGATCGGGCTCTACCATCCTAACTGGGAGGTGAAATCTCACTTTGTTTAAATAGATGTCGTTCAATTGCTCACTTCAAGTGAGAAGAGGATCATTCAAGTGAACTTGGAAGCGCAATCCATCCCTAATAGCGTGTTAGTATACCTTAAAGAACTTATTTATTCTGATCGCTTCTCGTGTCACTCGCAGGACTTCCTTGAAATCGTGGTAATGACGTTAATTCTTAATCTGGTATAGGAAACTGGAGCATCCGTGATCCAAAATCAATAAAACCAATAATCCGTAAATTGTGAAACCGAAAAACAGAAAGATAATGGAAAATACTACAGAAAGATCAATTTAACTAAACGCTCTCTTAATGGAGGGTCGAATCTCAATTACCAATCACACGATACGCATTCTCCGATCATAAGAATGGATCAAGAATGGAAACTGAACAATTGAACTTCATATCCAAATCCATACGCCTCGTAGTAATTTCTGAAAAGAAATTGATTTCAAAGATTCAAACGTACCAACTGCATAATATTCAGATCCAAACAAACAGCTTTAAAAGGAAAGAAAAAGAAAAATAATGATAAACAACTGCTCTAAAATGACGAAAATAAAGAAAAATAAAGAAAATAAAAAATAAAGAAAACGGAGCTTATCCCCAATTCTCGTCTAGGCCTAAGCCACCCAACAGCTGGATAGTCGCGATTTATAGACCCTCACCTCGGGCCCTAATCCAATGGTAGACTCACGTGATTTTAGAGTAGCCAGCCCAAGTTATCGCCCAGCCCGCCCTTCACTCTCTCACGCGATGACCGAACTCATGTCGCGACATGGACTTAAAGTTCCCGTCTCTAGCGAACCGTTCGCTCATGTCACGACACAAATTTTGCGCCCTCAGAGGTTTCGCTTGATCGCCAGGATGCCGCCACATCACGGCTCTGGCGCGAAGATCCATTCTAGTCCTTGCGCCTTCAATGGTTTGTTCCTGGCGTCATGACCTGCGGATGCTGGTCGCCACGGGCTCAAGTCTCCTCGCACTCTTCCATTTGTCGTCATGATGTCACACATCAACCTCACGCCGCCACATCAACTTACTCCATGTTATTCGATTTGGTCATTCATGATGTCGCGACTCTATATCTTGTCGGACATCTTCACCGCCTCGCTGGTCTCACTACCTCCCTCGATGTCGCGCTGACGCCGCACGCCTTGTCGCGACTTCAAATTTCAAGTCATCTACCGTTTTCATCTGATGTCTCGATGTCGTGGACATCAATCTCTTTGTCGCGACATCATCTTAATGAACCATAGTTTAATCGGGTCGTTTATGTTGTCGCGGGATCAATATCTTGTCGCGACATCTCCTGCGGTTCCAGATCTTGATTCGGTTGTTTTGATGTTACGATGACATCCCCCATAATGACCTCAATTTTATGAAGCCACCTTCACCTGAGCTGGGCCGGTCATGACTTGATCTCAAGTCGACATCGCCTTATGGTCAGCCTTCACTTGATGGTTTCGAGGTCGCGGACTTCAAATTTTATCGTGGACAAAGCAGCCATTTCCCTTCACCATCTCTGGTTCCCGGCGTCATGACATCAATCCCACGTCGCGACATCAACCAGTTCTTCGCTTTCAATCGGCTGGTCTGGCGTCGCTAATTCTTATTCTAGTCACGACATCGAACTCTCGGCCGCGACCAAAATGCCGCCGCGACATTGTTCTCTTAGCTCCCGTTACCCTTCACTGCTGACCGTATCATCGTCGACTGTGATCAAATTCCTTCAATTTCTCGTGTTACCACCTCGACCGGATCAGGAACCCCAAAATCGCATCAATGACTCACGCTTCTTTTCATTTCGCCCGCCATTCGACTCCGCACTTTTCTTCCACTTATTGCTGTATTTTTCATTTTCTTTCTCTTCCCGCTAATAACAATTTCCATGAGTTTCTTCATATTTCAGATATTAATTATTCATTTCAGATGAAAATAGAACAAAATGGATTAAAAATGATACCTTTAAGCTCATCAAACTCCCCAAACTTAAAGTTTTGCTTGTCCTCAAGCAAAGAAAAAGAAAGAATTGTTTGTCCTCAAACAAATAATTTTAAGGACATTTTTCTCGTGATTTACAAGTAGCCATTCCACTAATCGCAATGCAAGGTATGCAAATTTTCGTACATTTAAATTTTTAAGTCCGCCTTCAAGGTCATTCACTCTTTATGTTATGCAAACTATCATGTTGAAACGGTTACAAACAATATACTCATCGGATCCCGTTTGAATAATGAATTAAATTCCTTTCTCAATTTATGGTCGAAGCCATTTAACTCCCTAAAGTTCTTCTTCACAATTTTGATTGTTTCCTTTCTTCCAAATTCCATAGTTTGTTTTTCATATCGACCCCACTGTTAATGTAGTGAATTCAAAATTCTTCCAGATCAATCAGTCTTTTGGGCTTATACGAGGCTTGGGTAATGGGTAGATGGAAGGAATTTTAGGTTAAGATCACCCCCGAACATTTTCTTCTACCACTTCTTTCTTATAGCTCTAGTAAACTCCCTAAACTTCATGTTCGATATCTCTTTGATTGCTCGTAACCGTATTCCCTCTATTTTGCCTATAATTTCACCGAGGAATTTCCTTAGCTTGCTACCACTAAGGGATAGTGCAATGTTTTAACTTTTAGGCTTCTTAACACTCTTAGCTTAACTTTCAAGTTGTAAATCCTGCATACTCCAGATTTGGCATTAGGTACTAGGTGTCAAACACCCTAAGAACTTAATTGCTCAAGAGAGTTAGGCCACAAGATAAAAACTTATCCCTATAGTTTCCTTTCGCTGCATTTTCGTCATTTTTCTTTCATTCCTTTGAGTTCCTCAAAATATATAAACTCCCCAAACTTCATTTTCTTCCTTGAATTTGCAATCGAGTTCTTATCGAAGGATTGATGTCTTAAGATGAGTTTGGTTTCACTGGTCTATTTTAAAAATAGGCTTGTCGGGCTCAATTTCTGAACTACCGTGAGCATGCCTCGCGATGAATAGGGATGGCTAGAATGTCAAACTATCCAAGAATGGCTCGCATCATTTACAAACAGATTACCTAGGATTTCGCCTCAATCAATAATCTAACAAATTCTAGAATCTGGATTTATCACCGTGACTAACTAGAAGGAGTATTCACTCCATTTTTTATTTCCGAGTAGTTAAGTTAATTTATATTCAATGTGTTCCTTGACTTATCAATATACCACAAACTCAAAAAATATGTTCGTTCCATCCGTCAGATTACCTTCCTCTAATCTCGACTCTATCGCTTAAATATAAGTAATTTTTTTTTTTTTACCTTGTTTTTCAATTAAACTAGATGCATTTTGTCCTTATTCTCAATTCTTTCATTTCGCCTACTTCCTACTTCTAACCGGCTTCATTCAATCTTAGATAATGTCCTCTCGCCAGCTTATTCTTAACTATTTCCTACTTTGATTTCCTAATCATTCAACCACAAAGCAACACAACATTGAACAATCAAATGCAAAATAGTACACAACATTGAAACTTAATTCACTGTCGCGACATCACAGAGGTGTCGCGACATGAATCTCCTTTCCTTACTACCCACTTACTGTTCTTTACAAACTGGTCACGACATCAATGTTATGTATGGACATTAGCTAATGTTGCGACATAACCTCTCAAGTGACCTAAGCCTTTAATTCAATGAATTCAAAAACTCGAATTTTTTGTTATTGTTTCTAACACATTTAAAATGATCATCCGTGTATATTTCAGCAACGATTTAACAATTAGTTCAATCATAACTATGGATTTGGTTAAAGAGTAAGGTTACTCCTTTTTCTCATGTTGCGACTGCAAGTCATTTAAATCATTTTATAGTCAGACCGCTTATTCATGTCTTGAACCCTTGCAGAAGATCACTGCAATAATCCAGAAGATTCTAGTTAAAATACAATCAATTTCTAATAATAAAAAAAGTTAAATCTATCCTTCTGGAAAACAAATTCGACTTAATTCATCAGCAACTAAAAGAAAAGAGATAATTCAAAATTTAAAATTTAAAATCAGCATTGAAATCCTCCTGGGTTGCCTCCCATTAGCTGCTCAGTTTTGAGTCCTTATCGGACTTGTCAAGCTGTGGTACTTCTTCTTCTTTTCCTTAAGAACCAATGGAGTTCTTCAACCTCCTCCCCGTTGAGATAGCAATGTTTAACCTTTGTCCATTGACCTTGAATTCTTCACCAAGAGCTGTCATCGCTCCAAATGTAGTACTCGACACTACCGTATGGCCCGCCTCAATCGATTTTAATTTCCTCGAACATCAGTCTAGAGTTAAAACAACGTAACCTCGTTCCCCGTTTCAACTCTTTTCTCAAGATTCTCTGATCATGCCATTTCTTTGTCTTATCTTGTATATTCGAGCATCATTAAAAGCTTCATTTCGCTTCTTCCACTTTAGACAAATGGAGCAGCTTCCTCTTCCTCATAGCCTCTTAAAATCGAAGCAATCTTTGATGGCCCACATTGCCTTGTATTCTAATCTAAGAGGTAGATGACATGGTTTTCGCTAAAACAACTCGTATGGGGACATTCCAATGTGAGTTTTGTATGCACCCGTAGTCTAAAGTGCATCATCAAGTTTGGAAGACCAATCCTTCCCGCTGAGCTCACAGCTCTTTCAAGTATTCTCTTTGATCTCCTATTGGAAATCCCCGCTGTCCATCGGTCCGGGATGATAAGCCAAACTCATTATATGCTTGGATCCCATATCCGCCATGAGTTTTAAATATTTTGCTCGCAAATGGGCTCCCCCATCAATAATAATGTCTCCGGGGTTCCAACCCGGCTCTTAAAATATTCTTTTCGCGAAGAAACTCACAACTCAGGTTAGCATCATTCCTCTACATTAAGAAATCAGTTCCACCCATTTGGAGACATAATCTACTGCTAGCGTATATAAATGTTTCCAAATGATGGTGGGAAGGGTCCCATAAAATCTATTCCCAAACATCAAAAATTTGTATCACCTCATACCTTTAGGGGCATTTCATTCCCGTCGCGATATTTCCAAATCCTTTGGCATCGATCACACAATTTCACCCATTCGCACAATCTCCTCGAATATAGTGGGCCAATAAACCCCCGATTGGAGCATTCGTGGAGCTGCTTTCTCCCCGAAAAGTGTCCCCATATGGCATGTGCATGGTATTCATTTAAAATGTTGCCTTGTTCACCTTCCGCACACATCTTCTTATTATCATGTCGCACTTCTCAATAATGCTGGGTCATCCCAAATATAATATCTCGCTATCGCCTGAAGTTTCCTCTTCATAGCCGACTCAAGGCATTACTCCACAAGCCGATAATTCACAATATCGAAGATACCATGGAAGTCGAAGGAAAACCTAAACAATTGCTCATCCGGGAAGTTCTCTCGTTAACTGCAAATTGTCTTCTTCTATCATCGTTTTCTTTACTCCGACGTGGCTCGCCATCAACGGTCACATCCCTTTTATCCTTTATTTCCAAATCAAACTCGCAATGTGCCAAAGACCCATCTTATCAATTCGCTTCGCTTCCTTTTCGACATCATATTTGATCGCCGCATGATCCGGTGTGAATTCACTACATGGGATCCCAAATGTATCGCCTAAATTTTTTCACAAGCAAATACTATAGCTAGCATCTCCTTTTCGCTTGTTGAGTAGTTCTCTCAGGCTTCATCAAGGTCTTACTAGCATAGTATATGACCCTGAATACTTTCTCCTTTCTTTGCCCCAACACAGCTCCCATAGCAAAATCACTGGCATCACACATTATTTCAAATCCCTGATTCCATTCTGGTGCAGCTATTATAGGTGCCTGTACCAATCTGATCTTGATTTCATCAAAAGCATCCTTGCAGGAATCATCAAAATTGAACCTCAGTGATCCTTTCCCAAGAATCAGATAAAGGGTCCTGGCTATTTTTGAAAAGTCCTTGATGAATCTCCGTAAATCCAAAGATGCCCCAAGAAACTTCTTACCTTTACTGTGATAGGTGGTGCAAGAGTCTTGATACGGATACTTGACTGGTCAACTTAGTCCATTAGCGGAAATTTTGGCGCCCAAGAACACTTCTCGTTACCATAAATGGCATTTCCACCCCGCTAGCCGCTGGTCTCGCATCTTTGAAGTAATCAAGCCTGCATTGTTTGCAGACATTGATCAAAGCCGGATCCATACACGTGAAAATCATCCATGAAAATCTCCATCACTTCTTCAACCAAACTGGAAAAATACATCATGCACCTCGAATGTAATGAGCATTACAACCCAAATGGCATCCTTCTAAAGGCAAAGGTACCATAAGGGCATGTGAACGTGGTCTTCTCTTGATCCTCTGGTGCAATAGCAATCTGATTGTACCCTCGAAAATCTAATCCGTAAAAACAAAAGTGAGGGTGTCTCGCTAACCTATCCAACATCCGATCAATGAAAGGCAAAAGCGGAAATGATCTTTTCTCGTCACGAATTCAACTTCCTGTAATCAATACATACCCTCCATCCTGTCACTTTTCTTGTTGGAATCAATTCATTTTTTTCATTTCTCGATCATGCGAACCCTCCTTTCTTAGGGAACCATGGACCGGGCTCACCTAAGCGACTATCCAAACAGCATGATAAAACCAAAGATTCAACAATTTGAGTACTCTTTTTCTCGACTAATTTCCTTCATCACCGGATTCAAATTTTCCGATGTTCTGCGATGGTTTTGAAGTCTCTTCAAGGTAATCTTATGCATGCAAACTATCGGACTAATAATTTTCGCTCTCAATGGACCAAGCTAAAGATTCCTTATGCTTCCTTAATATTTTCAAGAATCTTTGTTCTCGCGATCACCGAAGTCCGGGCCGAAATAATCACCGGTTTTTCTTGGTAATTCTAAGTATGCATAATTTTAAATGACATGGCGCTTCAAAACTAGCCCTTCGCATCGGGTCTCGATGATTTTCCTTTTTCACTATTTTCCCATTATCTTTCTCTCACAGGCTTCAAGTTCAACACGCTTCTATAGAATGAAAACTCGCCGTATGGAAATTCGCACAGACATCTTCAGATAACGGGAATTCATCTCTTTTCATTGATAAAACTCGGAGTGTTAATGATCATTTATAACATCGAATGGGAGCAGAGACAAAATCAGCCGCATTGCAACCTTCCTCGTCTCCTATCTATATTTGTCATACTTTTGATCAAGTTAAATGTAGCAAATTCTTCCTTCTCCAACCCTCAAGACAAGAACTCCTTTCGCATGTCAATCAGTATAGCCCAAGAGCTAGAATGGTCTTCCAATAGTAGGGGTACTCGTGAATCTTCTTCCATGTCCGAATGATGAAGTCTAATCGGGAATACAAACTTCCCAACAAAGTGACCAACACATTCACGACCCTTCTCGTTTCACCACCGACCACCGCTTGATTCATAACAGCTGTGGGAGTAAGCTCCCCCAAACTTAATTTCTTGGCAACAGAGAGAGGCATCGTGATTGATACTAGCTCCCGAGTCACGTAGGAGCTTCCCGAATTCCATTCCTCCACAATACAAGGAATCGTGAAACTTCCCCGGGTCTTTCATCTTTACCATCGGTAGTTCTTTCCTGACACGTGACCGCAGCGGCAAGGAGATACTATTCCTTCTTTCTACTATTTTTCTTTCTTGCTCAAGATGTCCTTCAGAATTTCTGTATAAAGTGGCATCTCGAGTCACCACTTCAAAGAAAAGGCATACCGATCTCTAGCCTCGAAGTTCTCAACCTCAAACTCGGCTTCCTCCATCTTTGATTGGCAAATTTTTGTGGAAATGGACTCCGCAGCTTTGATCCTTGATGTTCTTCTCATTTCTACTCCTTCTTTATCATTCTCCATTTGTCTCTTCCTCCCCGGGTATTGCTACTTCCTTGCTGGCCGCCATATCTTTTCTTTTCTCCTCTCTTCTAACTCCTTCCCACTTCTAAGCCGCATACCATGCGCCTGGTTCTTCCTTGTATCACTTGGGAAGGCATCTTTCCTCCGGGCTTTGCGGTTAAAAATACCGCTCTACTTCAGGTTCCGTGTTCTTCGTGGATGATTGGTAGTGTTCTCAAAATTTTAGAATCGTAGCAAATTGCTTCCAATTCTCCAAATTTTTGTTCATGGAGGTTCAACAAACTTTTATCGTCCCCATAAACTCCGCGCAAGATCTGCCTCTCGAAAGCTAGGCCCTCCTCCGTCCCGTATTTCATTCCCGTGCTCGCCTCGGTCTCGTTGCCGCCGCCGGAACCAGGGCTGCCGATACCCGATGAGGGTTCTGGTCCCCCGCCTCGCCTCGAGAAGCCCCTCTCCACCATACGTAGTTCTCTACGGTTCCCCGAGTGCCGGGTGATAATGTGTTGAAGGTTAGGATTGGGTTTAAAATGATAAGCCTCGCTCACCTACATAATCGACCTCCAGCCTCATAGAATTCTTCAAGCACCCTCTCAAGACTTCCCGCCATTAACTCTCTTCGAATATCTACTTCATGAGCAAGCAGGTCTTTCTTTCGCTTGTCTAACCCGTGCATAATGGCATCCAAATTTCGCCTCCATGGCCGCCATCTGGCTACCCATGATTCCCTTCCTCTCGTTGTTTCCTCTTGAAAGCCTGTATGAGTTTTCATGTTACATTTCGCCGTATCTTCAATCGCCTTTTTCGCTCTTCAGCACTTTTTCAATGCTCCTAAGATGAAGCATCAATGATCCCTTTTGATATATCATCTATGGCATGATATACAATGTCCATTTGAGTCTTCGTATCTATCCCATGCATTGACATCTTCTCAAAGAACCGCTTAAATCTTTCCTGCTACATGCTGTGCTTTCATCTTCCCCGCCGAATACAATGATTTCTCTCCCTTCTTCGTGGTTAGGCCGGGGAAAGAATCTACCTAAGTATGCTTCAACTAACTCCTCCCAAGTATCAACAGAACCATAAGGTAATGATTCATACCATGTAGCTGCTGTATCTCTTAAGGAGAATGGGAATAGGTGCAGTTTTATGACTTCTGGTCTCACCCCATTCAAATTAACAAGATAAATGATCCCGAGGAATCTTCCCGTGTTCGCTTCGATCTTCAAATGACGGCACTTCAGCAAACCGATGTCACTGACCATTGTAACTGGCCGGGCTTCCAATTAAAATTAGCAAGATCAACCGCAGCCGTCTCGATCGCCGAGTATTCTTCCTCAGATAATCGCCCGTAAATCCTCCATCAGACGTTGGATCGGGAGGCCTTCTAGCCCTTCGTATGTATTTCCAACCTCGATCCGCCTTCTTCTTCCATGGTCGAAGTTTTCTCGCCTCTTCGCCTTCCTCAAACTTCGAGCCCTTCTATCGGTCACCGGAATCAGATCTGTTTTGTTTCCTATGCATCAAAAGTTTTCCTAAAAGCAAACACACTTCCATTACTAGTGATTAGTCAAATTAATAATCATTTTCAATATGGCTTGTTAAAGGTCAGTGGCTAGAAATAGCCACTGCTTGAAAAGCTATTTTTGGTCCTTTTTCCTTTAAAAATGTCCAAATTAGTATTTCCTTCTTTCATCCGACATTACTGTTAAATTCTTTCTTATCCCCTAAGAACGCTCATAAAACTTGCTAGACCAAAACGTGTCGCACATTTATGCAATAGTTATGCATGCAAGATTATATTATATAAACCACCAATTTCTGTGAGTAAATCATTTTTTTTTTCAGTTGGTTTTATCCTGACACTTCCCTCCTCCTCCAAAGGCGCACAGCCGACACAAATGGATGAGTCCGTGATATCGATCCCACAGAGATCTCAAGAATTTTAAATCAACTACCCTGACTACTCAAAATTCATACTATTTGGACCATCAATTGATAAAAGTGTTCAGCGTAAAGCTGGGAAATAACTAAACGCAAGAGAATGAAAATTAGAATAAACTGAAATAAAATAAATGAAGGTAAAACTAAGTTCTATAACAAGAAATGAATTCTGAACAATTATCATAAAAGAGACACATCAAGAGAAACAGCTGTAGTGAACGATCAATTCCTGTGGTGAATATTGATTGAATTTCTTGATTATCTCAAGTTCAAAAATCCGTCTGCTGCGCTTTAAGGCAAATGGATCTCTCCACACTTCCACACTCGTTATCTCATTTTTCCCGATTCCCGGCCTATGCGGTGGATCGAGATAACTACTTTTAACAAGAACTCTCGATCCGTATTTTTCTTTTCATAGCATTTCATACCCATTTTATGGATCAGACATAACTAGCTCCTGCAAGTTATAGGTCAAGCAAGGATGTACAACTTCCAAATTACTCTTCTCGAAATTAGAATGACCTTAACCTTTCCTTGATTAGATCTCACTTAACACGTGGATTGACCTCACTATCCGAATTGAGGTGAAATCTCTACTTTGTTTAAATAGATAAGTCGTTCAACCTGCTCGACTTCGTTGAGAAGAGGATTTATCTAAGTGAATCCTTAGAAGCGCAACTGATCCCTAAGCCGCTACAGGTTAGTATACCTTTAAAGAACTGATTATTCTCAGATCGCCTTCCCCGTGTCACTCGTGAGGACTTCCTTTGAAATCGTGGTACGACGCACCTAATCTGCATAGGAACCCATATTCAGATCCAAAATCATTAAACCAATAACTGGTAAATTCAGAAACTGAAATGAACAAGATACTGGAAAATACTACAGGAAAGATCAATTCTAACTAAAACGTTCTCTTAATGGAGGCTGAATTCCTCAATTACCGAATCACACGATACAGCATTCCTCTGATCATAAGAATGACTGCAAATGGAAACTGGAACAATTGAATTTCAGAATTCACCAAATCACAATGCTCCAGTAGTAATTTGAAAAGAAATTGATTTCAAAGATTCAAATTTCAAATTTCAACGATAATATCTGGGATCCAAACAAAACAAAGCGAAAAAGGAAAGAAAAAGAAAATACGATAAACAATCTGTTCTAAAATGACGAAAATAAAGAAAAAAAATAAAGAAAATAAAAAATAAAGAAAATGAGCTTTCAGCAATCCCGACCTCTCGTCTGTGGCCGCCAAGCTACCTGAATGAGTTGGATAGTCGCTGCATTTATGTGGTTCCTCAATTGGGCCCTAATCCCAATGTAGACCAGCCAGGATTTAGAGTAGCTGCCCAAGTTACCGCTCCAAATTCGCCCTCACTTCTCTGCCGCGATGACCGAACTCATGTCGCGATTACGGGACTTAAAGTTCTCGCTTCCTGCGAACCGTTTCAGTTCAAGGTCACGACACCAACGGCGCCCTCAGAGGGTTTCAGTTGATCGCTTGTGATGTCGCCACATCATGGCCTCGCCGCGACATCCATTCTAGTCCTTTGCGCCTTCACTGAGCCGTTCTCGATGTCGCACCTCGTGATGTTGTCGCGACATGGGCTCAAGTCTCCCCGCGACCTCTTCCACTGTTGTCATGATGTCGCGACATCAACCTCACGTCGCATCAACTTTACTCCATGTTACCTTTGATTTGGTCATTCATGATGTCGCGACTCTATATCTTGTCGTGACATCTTCTCTCACGCCTCGCCGGTCTCAATTTCACTCGATGTCGCGACGCCGATGTCTTGTCGGCGACTTCAAACAAGTCATCTACCGCCTTCATCCGAAGCGTCTTCTTATGTCGCGGACATCAATCTCTTGTCGCTGACATCATCTTAATGTTCATAGGCTTCAACTCGGTCGCTTCGATGGCCTGCCGCGCGACATCAATATCTCGTCGCGACATCTCCCATGGTTCTCGCGATCTTTGATCTCAGTCGTTTCGATGTCACGACATCAACTCTTGTAGCGACCTCACTTTATGAAGCTTCAACCTTCTACTGAGCGGTTCGGTGTCGCGACTTCGATCTCAAGTCGCGACATCAGCTTATGGCTTGCAGTCTTCACTTGATGGTTTTCTGAGGTCGTGACTTCAAATTTCGCCGTGACAAAGAACCATTTCCCTTCGCCTTTCATTCGTTGTCTCGATGCTACATATCAATCTCACGTCGCGACATCAATCCTAGTTCTCTGGGCTTTCAATCGGTCAGGTTCATGTCGCGACTCTTATTCTGGGCCTTCACGACATCAACTCTTGTCACGACTTCAAATGCCGGCCGCGACATTGTTCTCTTAAACTCGTTACCCTTCACCGCTTATTCTGCACTTACCGCCGCGGACTCCGCATCAAATTCTTCAATTTCTCGGGTGTCACGACTTAACCGGATCAGGAGCCCCAAACCGCATCAATGACTCAGCCGCTTCTTTTCATTTCTCAAGCCCGCCATTCGACCGCACTTTTCTTCCACTTATCAGCCGTATTTTTCATTTTCTTTCTCTTCCGCTAATAACAATTTGGTGAGTTTCTTCATATTTCTGTATATTAATTATTCATTTCTAGATGAAAATAGAACAGAAAAATGGATTAAAAATAGATGACTTTTAAGCTCATCAAAAAGCATGTCTTATATTAAACTGAGATTGAGAATATAACCGTATAGAACCACTAAGCATGAAAATGCTTAGCGTGTAGTTTTTAACTATGTGCAGGTATCGAGTGAATAGGAAAGAAGGCAAGATCAAGAAGCCGAGTCATGAGAGTTATGGCGCATAAGTATATACCCCACATATGGTATCATTTCTTTTGAACGTGTGACATTTATTGAACAAAAGAGTTAATCTCTGAATTATTGTTTTGTATATCATTTTGTAAAGGCATGATACGCCATTTTGTAAACGTATTGTATAAAAGTAAATGTTTATGGGCCTACCATTTGAAATAGCTTCCACGTAATTGACAACTCTAAAATGAAATGACATAAATAAAATGTTTTGATAAGATAAATGAAAAAGATCGGACTAAACTGGGCTCCGGTTCGAATCCAAAGATCGGACTAAACTGGGCTCCGGTTCGAATCCACCATTTGGGTCTGGTTGGGTCGGGGATTCGGGTGGCGACACTTTTCAAAACAAAAAATAAAAAGAATTAAACGAGCATCCCATAAATCGTCTTAACTGGCACCGGGTCGAACCGGAAGCGTGTTACAACCAAAGATTAATCAAAATGTTAGCAGAAGAAACTAGTAAGAGCGCTTACTTAAGGCCAGTATCGTCATTCACACAAAGTTGCAAAGGGTAAGTCACGATAGATGGCCCCATATCCTTCCTCTGCTAACTCGAACAGGTCATCAGGCCTCACTATGATGCCTCGCACTCACCCCTCCGTATTAATGGTTTTGATGTGCATGTGGTGTCAGATCCAAAGGCAGATTTCCATCAGAATCTCCCACCCTTCATAATGTGATGAAGTTTCTCTCTTACATGCTAAATCTCGCCGCTAACTTTCCACGCCTTCAATGGAGCAACTACAGCGACGCTATGAGATGTCACACTTCCTATGAAAGTTGGGCTAGTCACTCAACAGGTTTTGTTCTCAATCGTCGAAGACTTGGGGCCTTACAATGCCATAGTGGGCCAAACCTGGCTACACTCCATGAAGGATGTGCCTTCAACGTACCACCAAATGGTAAGCTATCTAACAAACGTTAGGCAGGTTAACCTTTTAAGCAACCAACTGACTGCACTAAAGGTTATCAACTGTCCACGCAGAGCGGTAGAGGGAAGTGAGATTCCCAATACTCTCCCGAACTATCCTGACTCGTTTACAAGAATACAAAGATGCCACCCGCATCGTATAAGAAAAGGACCATTTGCCAGGATCCACCAAGAAGTGGAGTCAATCTTAATTGCAGAACTTCACCTACGTTAGCTCCCTTTTGTTCAATGAAGAAAGTGAGTAGTTACTGTGGACCATACCCGATCCATAGGCCTGCGCAACTCGCTTTTAAATGAAAAGAAAATGTGGGTTGATTTTCGAGTTTTGGAAAATCCATCCCCGAGGAGTAACGGTTTTGCTTTGGAGTCGCCACTTACTTTTTATTTTTATTTTTTAAAAAAAATGGGAAAATGAAGCAAGAACAAAACCCCTCATTGACTCCAGTCAGGAAAAAGCGGTCTATAAAACTAGATTTCTGGGTCCGAGGATCAGTTTACCCATTGGGAAGGTACCTCATGCGAGGTAGCCCCCTCTAGACCTGGAACTCGGTCTATACTAGTAAATTGGGTATGGGAACATATGGGTCAAAGATCAAACAGCCTCCTAGGATACATAA
Source organism: Tetrastigma voinierianum (assembly GCA_016808115.1). NCBI lineage: Eukaryota > Viridiplantae > Streptophyta > Magnoliopsida > Vitales > Vitaceae > Tetrastigma > Tetrastigma voinierianum. The sequence goes on from JAEQBH010000668.1 coordinate 987,774, forward strand.
ATGACTCGAATCACACCAACCTAATCTGTATCCAACATAAACACTCAACCAATCAAAACAATGGGTGCGTACCTGTGGTCCCTAACCAAGCGCTACATAAGATGTCAGTCAACAAGATCAAATGCACCACAAATGTCAAAGTCAAAACACCATGTACTCATATGAATACAAATACAATCGCCCAAGCACGTACCTAAGGTCCTTAGCCATGCACAGCAAGAATAGGTAGGGCAAATAATACATCATACATCATGCATTTAAAACCAAATATCGGATCCCATACAAAAAGAAAGGAAGCAGGTTGAAATGAGGTAAGTGGTTTGCTTGCTTTAGCACACATTCCTTTAAAATCCCACAAACCAAACCATACTTACCAATCCCACATTGCCCACTACCCCACTTTGTTCAAACTGAAACTAAACTCAGACCCTAAAGGCGGCCTACAGGTTCCTTAGAGCAAATGGGAGCACGCTAGAATAGATTTGGGCTTCAAACATGCTAAAATAGGGGGCAGCCCATGAGGTGTCTTGCACAACCGGTTGAACTGGTTCTCAACAAGCCTAAATGATTGAGAAAAATTCTGAAACTTTGTCAGAAAATTCCTCATACAGTAAGGAATCTAAAAAAACAAATGGTGCATGATTCCGAGCCCGGATGAGTGAGAACCAACTGAAACATAGAAAAGTGTTCTAAAATGGGGCTGCAACCAAGCCACCCCATTTTCTTAAAATGAAGACCATGGGATTCACTAATTTACAAGAAATTCATCCACCTAGACCCCTAGCTGCAAATTCAACTACGTAAAGCCTCCATATACAGCCACTGTTCCTAGAAAGTCATGCCATTCACAAAACGTCCCAATACAAATTTATAGGCATGAACCCAAGTAACCATTCGCATATGCAATGCCAAAGGCTCAAACCAATCCCAAGGAGACAAGAGACAACCTTGCAATCACACACCAACATTAAGCTAATAATCAGGAACCTGCTCATCCAACTCAATACACAACACAAGCTGCTATTTTGGAAAACTGAACCTAATGAACCGGCAGGTCTGGTTTCCCAACCGGTTCAACCGATTGAGAGAAATTCTCAAAATTTGTCAAAACCTTCCTCATAGAGTTAGAAATCCAAAAAAACAAACAAAATGCAATTCTGACTCTGAATGAGTGAGAATCGACACAAACAAAGCAAAGTATTCAAACTGCTATTTCGGAAAACTAAACCTAATGAACCGGCTGGTCCGGTTTCCCAATCGGTTCAGCCAGTTGAGAAAAAACCTCAAATTTGGTCAAAAAACTCCTTAAAGATTAAGGAAACTAAAACAATAAATGGTGCCTGATTCTCAGCTCGGGTGAGTGAGAACCAATCGAAACAAACCGTTGTGTTTTTTAAAACACGCCTCAAATAGAATCATGAAACCTGCTCCCACATATGAACGTGAAAACCGTACCATTTGATTCAAAGGAATGACACCCATGGAAGTCCCCATAGTCATAATCATTGTGCAGAACTTGAAGGTCTCATGATGATCTAAAATGAAAATCACAACAATGGGCCTTCTTACATAATCGAAAACTCGTCCCATGGACCATTTCCACATCTAACAACCATGCTTTGGGCCAAACTACAAGCAAAAAATATATATTTTATTCAAGGATCAGAGCATAGGGAAGAAGATATGAAATAGAGTGGAGCAAGGGTCTAGTTCTTACCTTTTCCACAAAACGCAGAAAAAAAATCCAAGCTAAGCATCTGAGCTCGGAAAAAGTGCCAAAGGTCTCTTACACTCTAATCTTTCTCCCATTTTATACTGATTCCCACCTCAGCCTCCGAGCCCACCTGGTTTTTTCCACCTTCAAACTCTGGAAAGAGCTCCATTAGCCTTGAAACCACACTCCCCAATAACTCCCCTAACCAATTCCCCATGCAAGTTGACTCTTGTTTTCGCTTGTTTCACCACCAAGTATCCACATGGATTCATGGTGGGCTGCATGTAACCCTGCCAAAGCCCAAAATGGACCCAAAATATCGCCCCTAGACTGATCTCGGGAGCATATGGGCATGATCCATATGGGACTGGGGCCCAAAATCACAAAATCAGCTCTCCACACAAGCCGCTCCTACGAATCCAGCTTGAATCGATGCCAACCTGGGCTGAGCTTGGCTGAGAAAATTATGAAATTTGATAGAATGTTCCCTGAAGAATAAGGAGACCAAAAAAATGGTGCAGAATTCCAATTTCGGATGAGGTAGATATGATCGAAACAAGGAGGAGTGCTCGCAAAAATCACCCAAAAAACAGTGTTATATACGTACTACCCCGACAAACCAGTCAAACCGATTGGTCAAACGATTGACAAAAATTATGAATTTGTAACAAAAACCTCCTTGGCAAATAAGGAATCCAAAACAAACGGCGCACGATTCTGAGTTCGTTCAAGGGAGATATCGAGATCGGAACAAGCCTCAAGTGCTCCACCGACATACCCAATAAATCTCGATTGAGCTAAAACCCTGGGGGCACTTGCTTCCTATGGCACGATGCCAATAAAAAAAATCACCATGATGACACTTTGAAGTGAACTACATACGCACTCAATGGACCACATACAAGTCCTCTTGAGACTCGGAAATCGATTAAGGTTAAATAGGGCCCTAACGGTGCCATATGAGAACGATAGGTGAGTGTGACAATCTAGATAAATGTAAGTGTTGAGGGACAAAATTAAGGTCTACAAATATGCCCCTCTTCGGTAGAGTGAATGAACGAGTGAATTGTGAGTGCAAAGTGTAAGCGATGCAAGAGTGAAATGAACTCTAGTGAATAAGCCAAATGACCAACAATTTAGTCCCCTTACCCAGTACCGAAGGCTAACGGAATAGAGTCGCCCCGACTGAAAGACTTAGAGAAACCTAAGCATGATGCATGGGAAGATGATTGATCTGGGCACAATGCCGGAAAAGATAATGAAATCCGGGCAAGCACCGGAGAAGGGTCCGGGCAAGCACCGGAGAAGGGTCCGAGCAAGCACTGGAAAAGGTAGAATTCGAGCGAGTGCCGAAAAAATAAGAATTCGGGCGAGTACCGAAGAAGGGTCTGAGTGAATACCGGGAAGGTTGGATCCGAGTAATCGTAAAAGGTAGAATCCGTGCTAGTACCGGTGCTAGAACTGGAGGGAGTAAGAAAGGTAGAATCCAGTGAGTACCCCCAAAGTAGAACTGAGGAATACCAAAAGGTAGAATCTCAAGTAGTGCCAAAAGTGTAACCAAAGTAGTACCGAGAAGTGGTTCAAAGGGAGTACGTATTGGATCCCGCAAGTACCAAAAAGATAGAATCGTGCACTGAAAAGTAGAAATTCATGAAGACTGAAAAGTAGGGAATCCGGGAGTACCAAAAAGGTAGAATCTGCTTAGGCACCGAAAAGTGTAATCCAAAGTAGCAATCGAAAAAGTGGGAACTGGGGAGCATCTAAAGGTAGAATCCGGAAATCGCCTCGAAAAGTAGAAATCTAGCGAGTACTCAGAGAAGGGTCCGGGTGAGTACTGGAAGGTCGATTCGGGGGCGAGGCACCGTGCGTAGAATCCGAGCGAGAGCCGAAAGTGTAAATCCTGCCGCACTGCAGTGCAGAACTGAGGGAGTACCGAAAAAGTAGAATTCGGGCGAGTGCCGGAAAAGTAGAAATTCAGGAGAGTACCGGAGAAAGGTCCGGGTGAGTACCAGGAAGGTTGGATCCAAGCGAGTACCGGAAAAATGTAGAATCCAAGCGAGTGCCGAAAAATTAGAAATCCAGGCGAGTACCGAAATGGTGGAATCCAGGCTAGTACTGAAAAGGTAGAATCCACCAGTACCGTGCTGTAGAATCCAGCGAGCCAAAAGTGTAAATCCGTGCTAGTACTCTTGGTAGTGGTCCGAGGAGTACCGAAGGCCTGATCTCTAGCGAGTACCATAAAAGGTTTAATCCAGCGAGTGCCGAAAAAGTAGAAATCGAGAGTACCAAAGGTGGAATCCTGCCAGTACCAAAAGGTAGAATCCTAGCGAGCACCTAAAGTAGAAATCTCGCGAGTAATCTAAAATGGTAGAATCCGAGCGAGTACCGGAGAGCCACCAAACTAAAAGGGGATAGGGGATGCCAAAACTAAGGCTCTAGATTCCTAAACTTAATGGGGATGCCCTAAAATGAAACTTAGAGCAAAATGGGGAGACTCAGGATGCAACCGTTGAGATACTGACCTTGATGACAAAAAGGGTATGCCCTAGTATGACGTCCAAGGACTGCCAACAAATGACTAGAAGAAGCTAGAAATCAAACGCCTCCATCATGACAAAAAACAAAAAAAGGGTATGCCCCAGTGTGATGTCAGAAAGTGTCGATAAAATGACAAATCAGAAATCATAAACATCACTAACAAGATGGAAAGAAGGAGGTACGCCCCTGTAGGACAATCTCACAAATGTGACCAAATGTGAAAGAAAGGGGCTATGCCCCAGTCTAGGGTATCAATGCCATGTCAAAATCCCATAACTGCACATGTGGTCAAAGTCAGAGAGCTGAAAACATCACAATCATTCATTCATGAAAAATCATCCATTTTATTCCACAACATCCAATATCCACAAAACTGATATAGGGTATGCCCGAGTATGCACATCTGATATGCAAGTGCCTCGATGAAAAAACTCTGAAATAAATTTTAAAGGATCCAATCGTCTGAACAAGCGAACAAGACAAAATATGGGGTGTGAGCCAGTGTGCACCCCTATTGAGTTGATGAATATGCGGACCACCTCGTGCAAATTTCGTAATACTATGTTGTATGAAGAACCCTACGCACGTAAGTATACTCAAAACTTTGATGCTAAAACATTCTAGGCTAAACACGCTGTTGTACATGCCGTAGCAGCCAAAGCCAACATGAAAGGATGGGGGTATGCCCTTGTGTGAACGTGTCAAAGCATCAAGCTAAGGCGCTATCAACGGTCCCAATTCTCTGTATCTGATAATGGACCTGAGGCAAGCAAACTAAATGGAAAAGCAATATGTGACCCTTGATACTTCCTAAGCACAGAGACCTGTCGACATCCCGTACTCCCCACCTGCAAGAGACGTAAACTCTGCCCATATAAAATGTCGAAGCAAACACGAGATCTCATGGTCTTAGGGTGGTCTTACGACTCGGACCGTAATGTAGGCTAGGGGTGAAAGGTGACTGACATGATGGGAAACAAAGGCCCAAATACCCAATACATATTGCCAAACCCCTGTACACGCAATGTCAAATATCAAAGAATCATGTGAGCAAGGTGACTCAACCAACATCCGAATGAACAATAAACGACAAGTGAAGTGCACTAAAGGACACGTTGCTTAAGAAGTGAGACGACGATCAATAAGGGTAGAAGGAGACTGATGGGGATAAGACAAATGATGAATGGATAAAGCAGAAAATGGAGAAACAAGTCGATACAATGTGGCAATGTGTGGACAACGACAAAACAACTCATCCCAAGAACTAAGTCGGCAAGTCACCATAAGGGTGTAGGAGTGGATGCGTAATGATCCAGGGACCTAGTGCGAAGCAACCCAAACATCATTCCAAATGTGTTACCCAGATCCATGGAGAAAAATCGTACAATGCTCTTGATTCGTGCCACCGTAGGGTGAGCGGAATCAACAATATTTGTTTCCTATGATCCTCCCACGTCAGGAAATGCCACCGCAGCAGATATGTCTAGGGTCGAATATGGGGACGGGTTTTCATGCCACGAAATGATTTGCATCGTTGTTTGGAAAATGGTGAGGCTTTGTTTGGATTTGTGGATTTTGTTAAAAAACAGTTGGAGGTCATTGCTCACCGACTAACCTGTACGGTTTAAAGTGAAGTGTGAAAATGGTAACCTCAAGGCTCGGGTCACTAGCTTGATAAATACTGGGGTATTGCGTTGTCCTCTCGTTGTTTCTTGCATTAGGCAATTTGACATATAGTCAAAGCCAAACTGGACTTTGTTTAGCTAAAAAACCTAACCCTAAAACCACTCCTATTTGAGCGCCTGGTCCCAAGTACTAAGCATTCAAAGTCCCATTCAAATTTTGAAACCTTAGCATTTAACTCATTCCCATGGCTCGTAAATGACATCTAAAGAATGTCGTTGCATCTACCATTACACGTAATCAACCCTAAAGCATGGCAAGTATCGACTCAAAAGAAAGACATTAAAACGGCATTAAACCCTAGTTTGGAAAGTCGGGAACTATAAATGCAAGACTGCATTAATCAAAGCATGAGGGCAACCCAAGTACAGCCCCAAAACCAGATAGCAACCCTCCTCTTCAGGTTAAGAGGCTTAGTTAAGCATCCCTTGAGTTGTCATCCTCAAGGTGTGTTTGGCACGAGAAAATGAGAGAAAGAGGAGAGAAGAGAGCAAATGAGACCAAAATGAATGTCGCGGGAAAAATTTATGTAGTAAAATGAAAAGTCGCTTAGGGTTACAGTTCTGAGGGGCTTATATAGTCAACCTAAAGTGTGAAAATACAAAAATGCCTAAAATATGAAATTACATAAGGGACAAATGGTAATATATCAAAACGTGGTCGCTTCGGGCATCAAGAATTCCAAAACACAAAATAGATTTCGTTATGCAAGAAATTTCCTTGTGAAGATAGCGAAAATTTCGCTAGCCTACGAAATTAGCAGATAGCGAAATTGAGAAATTTCGCTTAGGGAACGGTGAATTTCGCTATTTCCAGCTAAATTCTACAGTTTCCAAATAAATTCCGGTGTGAGATAGCGAATTCAGGTGAGATAGCTAAATCTGGTATTTTCGCTTAGGAACAAAGTGGGACCGCTAGGATAGCGAAATTCGCAACTCTAGCGAAAACTCCTGCTTTGCTACACGTATCCCGCAACCTTCTTCTTCATATCCACTTACATTTCTTCATTCATGTAGTTGAAAACACTCGTGAATCCTCAAAGATTCTAAATATCTTGACATCAAACTCAACTAATTGGTCGAGGCACGCAAAAGCCCGTGAAATTACCAAAACAAACTCGAAATGGGATTAGTGAAACTAAGTGGACCTCGCACACATCAATTGGCTTAATTGATAAGGATTAGCAAGAAAGCACTCAAAACCTATCAGAATGTAGGTTCAAATAACATTAGCACTAATCACACCCCCCAACCGACACGTTGCTAGTCCCTTAGCAATGCTAAAAATAATAATGTGATGCATGCCGTGCTTTTACAAAAAGTGTATGTGGTTCAAAAAGTGTATGTGGTTCAAAAAGCGTATGTACAGGTAAGCTTTACCTTTAGCATGAATAATTTACACTCGTGATGAAAAACCGGCCATGAAAGAACAAACCATATACGAACAAGTTTTAGGCAACATCGGCTCTGCAAAGTCAACCCGAATTTCCACCAAAATCTAATTGTTCCTAATGTAACCACTGAGCCAATAAAATGCAAAGTTATTCCCTCCCAACCTAGCTACTACCACGGCCTTAAACTCGGTCGACCAACCTAAATAGACTAGTTACACTCTTATTTCTTCCCTTGATTGCAAATGTGTGGTGCACGCTAAAACTCGACTTCACCAAAGTCCGTAACGGGGGTCCACCGATGACTCCTAACCAATTAAGGTTTAGGGCATCGTCAAAAGTGGATCACTGACCACAAACTCTACTGTGCTTCACCTGACCGAATGACTCTAGAATTAAGCACCTACAACACGCTAAACTCTACCTATCCACCGGTAACGACGACAAAGTCGATGACTCCCAACCAATCAAGGTTTAGGTATCGGCTTTGTAAAGGCTGCTTATATACCCCCTGACCGTGTTCGGGCTTCAAGGCAAAGCGTCATGAATTTATTTTTCTTTTTCTTCTTTTCTTTTTCTTTTGCTTTTTCTTTCCTTGAAGACTTCATCGGGTCTTCATGGGGTAACACAACACCTAGCTATATCGTCAACAAATTTAAGGCTGGCTTTGCAAAGTGGAAAGAGGTATACTTCTCAACCTATTGGTACAACTGAAAAGCAAAGAATCAACAAAGGGGGAAAGTTCGAGGTTGAACATGCTGAAATTTCAATTGACCAAAAACTAAATCATACATGGACTTGTTCTAACATTAAGGTAACATTCAGGGCTTCCATTTTCCAATTAAAGATAAGAGAATATACACAAAATGGAGACACAAAAATGAATTGCAAAAATTTGTAGTAAAATGTAAATAGTGCTATAAAGCTTTTGATATAACCAAAATGGCTAATACATGCATGATATAGCTAAACATAACAAGTGTCACGCTTACTATCGCTAATACATGAATCCTATACAAAATGAGTAGGCAAATCTGATAAAGTTTCAAAACTCCACAAAAACATGATGTAATGATACCTAACTCTAACTTTTCCTCCACCAAAGTGTATGCATACACATGTCATGGGTAGGAAAGTTAGAGACAGGAGTGTGACCACCTCAATCTCGCTGGTGGTGGATCTCGAGGTCGCCGCCGTGGCCAAGACGCCTAAAGGACGCCGCGCCGTGGCTCATCTCGATGGGCGCAGGAACATGCTGAGACCGAGGTGACTGATTTTGGCAGGAGCATGGTATGACAATGCTCTAAAGTGATCTCGCCCAGTCAATCTCGGTCCATCATGTCCTGTGGTAATGGCCACGAAACGTATTAACATCCTATAATACCCGGCTAGCTCCCTCGAAGTGACATGAACATGCTCCCGAGAATGCCATACCGAGTATAAAGTGGCCAGAGTGTCAATTAAGTCAATGTAGGAGGCAGGAGACATACGCACCGCTCCTCTCCACCTCTACCTCAGAGCGTGATCATCTCTCCTCTGGGGAGTCCTCCGCTCTCATCCCGCACCTCCTCCCGGGTCCCCGTCATTGGAGGAGGCAGAAATTATCACCACGTGCCCTATGTCGGACCCGAGGACATCCGATCCTCCTCTCTATACTACCTGAACTTAATGCCCAGACCTGGCTCAATAGCTCAGATCAACAAAGGTAGACTTCGCCGAGCCAGCCTCATGCAGGACCTATCTTCAAAATGCAAAGAAGGCCATAACTAACTCGAGGACCGAACCGTAATCCCTCGTGAGATCCCAGAGAGCCTCGAGTATGGCTCCCCACGTTGACGAGTGCCGACTGCGCCACTCAGAAGGTGATGCGTAATCAACAAAATTCATATTCCTAAGTTCCTCCTACTATCGTAGTCAAGCCATCACAAAGATAGCGCCTAGTGGTCGAACACGGGGATGGGTTTTCATCCCACGAATGTGAATAGTACGTTGTTTGAAAATGGTGAGGCTTTAGTTTGGATTTTTGATTTTGTTAAAAACAGAGAGGTCAAGAAACACCTGTCGACTTTAATGGCTTAAATGAAAGTGTGAAATGGTAACCTTGGCTAATGGGTCACTAACTTGATAACATTTAGTACATGTTGTCCCCAAGATTTCTCAAAAGATTGGGGCAAATGACCTATAGTCAAAGCCAAAACCGATCTTTGTTTAGCTATAAACCTAACCCTAGAACTAATTCCTATTTGAGTCAAACCAAGTACTAAGCATTCAAAGTCCTATTCGCTTTAAAACCCTAGCATTTAACCTCATTTCCTGTTGGCTCAGAATGACATCTAAAGGATGTAAGTGCATCTAACATTAAGAATGCACTGAACCCTAAAGCATGACAAGTATTGACTAAAGGAAAGACATTAAATGGCATTAAACCCTAGATTGGAAAGTTGGGAACCATAAATGTTGTACCTGTAACATTCAAAGCATGAGGACAACCTACAACAACCCCAAAACCAAGCTAGCAACCCTCCTCTTCAAGGCTATGAGGCTTAGCCAAGCATCCCTTGAGTTGTCATCCTCAAGGGGGGTGTTTGGCAGCCGAGAAAATGAAAGAAAGAGGTGAGAGAAGAGAGCAAATAAAACCCTAAAATGAAAACTGCGGGAAAACTTTATAAAATGAAAGTTGCTTATGGTTACAAAGTTTAAGGGGTTTATATAGTCAAACCCAAAGTGTGAAAATACAAAATTGCCTAAAATATGAAATTACATCAGGGAAAAAATGGTAATTTATCAAAACGTGGTCGTTTAGAACCAAAAATACCAAAAACACAGGGGCTGAGATTTCGCTATGCAGAAATTCATGAAGATAGCGAAATTTCCTCTCTACGCTAGTGAAATTCTAGCCTAGCTTAAATTCTGCTGCAGATAGCTTAAAATGGGAAATTTTGCTATCAATAGTGACTGCTAGTTAGCTTAAATTTCGCTAGCCTAGCTTAAATTTTTACGAGATAGCGAAATTGAAAATTTCACTAGCATAGTAAATTTCGCTAGCTACGAAATTTCACTAAATTTCAGAAAATTCCCACTCGCTAGGGATTGCGAAATTTTCACATGATTATGCAAATTTTAATCCAATAAATTTTCAATCATAGAGAAAATCTAGATTTGAACGCTCCTGCTTGCTCACGATCCCTCCCCGCACTCCTTATCCATCACTTTACCTTCAATTCTTCACCGACCTCGACATTTCATCGCCATTTCTGAAACTCATTGAGATTCTCGATCAACACCAATAAGAAGCTAAGCTTGCGCCGATTAAAGTTCTCAAAACCCGCAAAACTATACAAAACACTCAAAACAAATCAAAACACTATGGACATGCACATGTCAATCGGGTTTAATCGATATGATTAAGGTGCAAAAGCACCTCAAAACCCATCTCAATAGGGCTTGAAGTAGCACTGGGGCACTAATCGCTAGCCGTGAATCCGAATAGGGTGGTCCCGAGCAGTGATCAACGAGAAGCATCCGAGGCGGAGTCGCTTCCCGAAGAGTAATCGGGTCCGCCCATAATGTCTCGGAAAGCGACAATGACCATCTCCTCTGTATCTGGGCCGAGCCAACTCCGATAACCTCCGCACCACCCGCTCTAGTGGCAAGCCTTAGGCAAATTCGACGTCCGCCGCCGGAGTACCCGGTCGATCATCAATAGCAACGAGCCCAAGTGACTCCTAAGGCCCCGGGAAGTCACTGAGTGGTAGAACCGGCACCACCCGGGATAGTAGAACCGCTGCGCGGCCATGAACTATAGAGGGAGTATCGGTGGCAACCTCATGGAGTCTCTAACCGGGGTCAGCACAGCCACGGCACGTCGTAATATGGCTCCCCATGAAAATCTTCGAGTTTGAGCCCAGCATTCCCGGAATAGGGTCTCGACGTAATAACGGCCATCTGATCCCAGGCTAGTGATAATCGGGGCGATGAGCCTCCCCACGCTGGTGTAGCCACGGCCCGCCGGCCCAGATGATGAAGACTCCCTGACCGATGTACGGCCCGCTCGGGAGTGGCCCAGCCCTCCCGGATCGTCTCTCGAGGTACTGGGACCCGGGCCCGAGGTCCTATCCCCGGTCCGATACCTCCCGAACCCCCGAGGGGCCCCTCGTGGACTCCACCGTGACCGTGAGCTATCGATGGGCCCGCTCTCGCCCCTAGAGGCCGAACCCGACTCGGCCTCAGCACCCACCTCCGGGCACGCACTCATATCCGTAGTCACGAGGAAGGTATCGGGCTCACTAATGACGGTAAAGAATGAGTGTGTTTCTCTCTCAGATCAACCGGGCTCGTGATCAATCAAGACACGCTTAGGCCAAGTGCACTGGGGTCAACAGGCACACTAGCCGGCCGCGGGGCACCTGGCCAAGACTCAGGCGGTCAGGATCTCGGCACATGCACCGCAGTTTCATCCTGCACCTGGACCCGGATCATGTGCCTGTGCACGGCGCTGGGCAGGCGCAGGTCGATGCAGGCGCGGGGTCGACGACCGCTAGCCAAGGGTCACCTACGGACTGAGCTACTGAATGGCATCAGCACGCGTAAGTGGGCTGGCCCCGTGGTGGCCAGCCTCAGCCTGCGGGCGTGGCTCAGTGGAGACAAGACCTGTGGCGCCTAGCTCCTGAGGGATGGGGAAGAAAGGATGAAGTGAAAGGAATGGCCCCTCCCTCCTTTTATAAAGCCTTGAAGGGTAGCCGAAGAGCCACTGGCTTATTTCGCTATAATAGCGAAATTCTGCCAAATTGGACTTACCTGCAAAATAAAAAAAAATAAAATTTGAATTAAGCAGGTAAAAATTAAAAATAACTACTAATTATTATTTTTATCTAAAACCTAAAAATAAAATTAATTTTAGGCTACTTAAAAGGAAAATTACTTTAAAACAGAAGTTACTAAAATAGAAAATTTAATCAATTTAAAGCCAAACCAAAAATTTTGAGTCGTAATTCTAGTTTAATTTGAATAACTCAAACCAGCTCAATTTACTCAGTCTTCATTTATGAATAAGGGAGATGGAGTCTTTAACCCCTAAGAAGGCTTTGTGTCGCACCTTCTTCATGCTCGGGTCCATTCTTGTTGATTTCTCTTCCCACAGGCGATTTGGCCGACCACCGCTTCCGTAGCAGGATCAGATGATACTCTCCCAATCAACCCGCTTCATCTCGTTAGCCAATTTTGCAATCTATGGATCTTTGGCTTCCCTGCCTTCTGACCAATTGAGCAGACTTCATTGCTTCCTTCCTTATCACCTCCACTAGCTCAGGCTTCAGGCTCAAGTGAAAATGTCAGCCCAATGCTCATGTTGCCAAATGTGAGTTGCATGACTCATTTCAGAATTGATAATTGCATCGGGCTGTGGCCAAAAATGGTCTTCCCAGATAATCTAAGACATGATTGGGCTCCACTTAAAATTTGCCTTATCAAGCACTACAAAGTATACCGGGTAGTAGAATTTGTCTACCTTCACCAACACATCCTCAACTATTCCTTAGGAATCTTCACTGATCTATCAGCCAATGACAAAGTGATGTTGGTAGGTTTGAGTCTTCTAAACCTTAATCATACACACCAGTATAGCAAAGAGGTTTACACCGCCCTCAAATCGAGCAATGCCTTGTCTATGAAAGTCCCTCCAATGTCGATCAATTACGGGGATCCCGGATCCTTGTATTTGATCCGGGGTCTTGCTTGGATTATGGCACCGACTTGTTCTAAGCAGGGCGTTTCTTCTCACTGCACAATCCTTTTTATCAGACAGAGATTCTTCAAAACAGACAGGCAGGGACTTGTTCATGATGTCCAAAAGTGGTATGTCAGACCTTCACCATTTTAGATTCAGATGCCCGCCTCGCCGGATGCCTTTCTTTTACTTCTTAGTGCCCGGGGAATGGAGATGGCACGCAAAGGTTTCATCAGTCCTCACGATGATCACCCTCTCGTGTTCGCCTCCTTTCCTTTGCATGTTTCTTCACCATGGCACTGGTCGCTTCTATTTCTCTTCCACTCCTGGGAGGATTATGGATTTCAATTTCATCCATCCGACTGATGAACCTACCTCATGTACCCCTTTGATTTGGCAATGTTCGGGGAAGGGAACCTTCCTCTCCAATACCTCCATTATCATTGACCTTGTGGATTTAACATCGCAGTTGTCTATTTTCTCGATTAAGATTGCTCTCGAGCCCATCTATTCTTTTGCTCAATGTAATTTCTATTGTCAACTTTGTGCCACCAGGCTGATCCCCTTTGCTCCTCCACAAATTTCCTACCACCTTACTAAATTCAAGATGGCTTGTTCAACCTGAGAAGAGGATGGTGGTGGTCATGGTTGAGATGAGGAAACTAAACCGTCATTTGGCACTGGGGCACATAGCAGAGGATTGGGTTTCTGTGAGAGAGGTTAGGTGATTTTTCCAATTGGAATTGTAGGTATTACCATATGGGGCATCGGGTCGCGGGCTTGTATCGACCTGGCCAACATTTTGCATATTCTGACATCAAATCCTTCACTGAAGAGGCAGTGATGATGTTCTCCAGGATTAACAGTGGGTTGACAACTGATGAATGGGCTGGGCTCAGGCAGCGTTTTCGGCCACGCCTGCACTTCATGGAGCCTTTTCCTTCTAGCTCCCTCCTCCACCTTCCTAGCCTAGTGGTTGAGATTTTGCTTCATTTCCATGTCCTCCGAAAGTGCAAAATCTCCTTCGTGTGTGCCGAGGGCCCCATTTTCTCCACCTCTCTCGAATTTGGCTCATCCCAACCCTTGGAAGTTTCAATTCACATAACTCAAGAAATCCATGTACCATCCGGATTTTACTCAAAAATCACCTCCACACATGGTTTCTAGCAATCATTTCATGGCGTGGGACACATTATGTAAATGATTCACTAACATCCAAGTGTCGAAACCATGATGTGGACAAGCACCGATGGTCTCCCATGAATCTCCTAGCATTGGTAGAATTTCTCGTCACAGGCCGAGGGGGCAGATTCGCCTTCAAACTGCTTGGTCTGGTTGCAATCAAGAATTTCTTCCAAAAATTCAAACTTAAGATCGCCCAATTTCTAATCGTGACTTCTACTCAAATCGAATTAAGCCATATTTTGGCCTTATCTTTCAAGGTCAGGGGGAATGCTTTCAGCTTGAGCAAATCCATGTCGATTATACTTTAAAAGTTGTGCATACCTCTCCTCAAAATCTCGTGATGTGTGAATATGGATTTTCATTCTCCATACCATGAAATGTGGGAAGCAAAGCACTGTAGGGTCTCATCGCTACATCCTCAACAGGAGGTGTACGATGCAGAAGGAGCACTCACTCTGTGAGGGTGTATGTGTTCCCCATCGACCAGTATGCCGTTGGATTCATAGGGGGTGCTTGTTGACTTTATTGCTCTCGTAAAGGATCCACTATCATCAAGACACCGATTTCACAAATTTTGTTCAATCGTGCACTCACTTCGTGAATCTACCTGACATCCTCCGTCCCAAGGCCGCATAAACACTGCTACACAAAATGAGACACAACAAAGAACACAAAACAAAGCTTGGATTGAAAGAAAGGTCGTTGTTAGCTAAAACAAAACGATCGTAAATAGAGAAATGTGCAAGAATCGCCAAGTGAAGAAAACTCTGTAGTTCCCGCAGACACTTAATTCAAAAAGGATCGAGTGTCACCTACACTTGTAATGGGATTACAAGTACACATTAACTCATCATACGCAGCTTGGCACCATCCCCAGAACTGAGCCATTTGACTGGGTGTCACCCGTAGGGTGAGCGGAATCAACAATATGGTTTCCTATGTTCCCCATCGCGTAGTCAAGCTACCGTGAAGATAGTGGTCTAGGGTCGAACACGGATGGGTTTTCATCCTACCTAATGATTTGCATCGTGTTTGGAAATGGTGAGGCTTTGTTTGGATTTGTGGATTTTGTTAAAAATAAAGGAGGTTGTTTGTTCACTCACTAACTCGTAATGGTTTAAAGTGAAGTGTGAAATGGTAACCTCAAGGTCACTAGCTTGATAACATGGGGTATTACAGTTGTCCCTGGGTTATTTCTCGCATTAGTGGCAATTGACATATAGTCAAAGCCAAACCGATCTTTGTTTAGCTATAAAACCTAACCCTAAACCAATTCTATTTGAGTCAACTCAAGTACTAAGCATTCAAAGTCCCATTCAGCTTTGAAACCTTAGCATTTAACCATTCCCATGGCTCGTAAATGACATTTAAAGAATGTCGCTGCATCTACCATTAAGAATGCACCGAACCCTAAAGCATGGCAAGTATCGACCAAAAGAAAGACATTAAATGACATTAAACCCTAGCCTGGAAAGCCTGAACCATAAATGCGCGACTGTGACAATCAAAGCATGAGGACAACTTGCAAGAGTCTCCAAACCAGGCTAGCAACCTCCTCTTCAAGGCTATGAGGCTTAGTTTCAAGCATCCTCAGTCAAGCCATCCTCAAGGGGTGTGTTTGCAGCCGAAATGAGAGAAAGAGAGAGAAGAGAGCAAAATGAGACCTAAAATGAGAGCTGCGGGAAAAACTTTATAAAATGAAAAGTTGCTTAGGGGTACAAAGTTTGAGGGGCTTATATAGTCAACCCCAAAGTGTGAAAATACAAAAATGCCTAAAATATGAAATTACATAAGGAACAAAGGTAATATATCAAAACGTGGTCGTTTGGCATCAAGAAATCAAAACACAGTATCGAAGATTTCACGATGCAGAAATTTCGTTGGGCATAGCTGGTACTGCTATGCTAGCTTAAATTTTACAGCCTAGCGAAATTCACAAGAGATAGCGAAATTAGAAAATTTCGCTAGGAACAATGAATTTCGCTACCTAAATAAATTTCGCACCTAGAGAAATTTGTGTGAGATAGCGAAATCGGGTATTTTCTTAGGAACAGCGGGAATTTCGCTAGATAGCGAAATCTCACAGCCTAGCTAGTCTTCACATAGCGAAAATTTGCTAGGATTGCGAAATTTTCGCTATGATTGCGAAATTTTCGCAATCCCAGCGAAATTTTCGCAATCCTAGCGAAAATCCCCTGTTTTGCTACTGCATCCTGCAACCTTCTTTCTTCACATCCACTTCACATTTCTTCATCTTTGATGGTTGAAAACACTGAATCCTCAAGATTCTAAGAACATTCTGACATCAAACTTTAACTAATTGGCTTAGGCAAGCAAAAGTCCGCGGAAATTACCAAAACAAACTCGAAATGGGATTAGTGAAACTAAGTGACCTGATACACATCAATCGTTTAATTGATATGATTAGTGCGCAAAAAGCACTCAAAACCTATTGTGAATAGGGCTCAAAATAGCGCTTTTTGGGCACTAATCAGCTCTCACCCAACTCTCCAACGAATAATAAATCTCTCAAACCTAAATGACCTTTGATGATCCCATGTATAGTAACGAATACCAAACAAACACAATTTTTTTTTTTTTTCGCCGAACAACCATAGCAGGTCGAATGCCATACTAGCACAATACAACCAAAAGAACCTCAAATCTCCAATCCCAAATGGTCCCCTAAACCTAAGAATCCTGGATCAAAACCTATAGGCGAAACGAAGGGTGTGACAAACTTGACTAGTAGCTCTGGGATGAGAGCACGTCATCATCCCATAAAAGGAGATAAAAGTGAAACGAATAGAGATGATAGAAACTAGACTCAAAGGCAGACGGTATGAAGATGCAAAATGGAGAAGAAAAGAAACAGGCAATGATGCGAGAAAGAACAAACGAAGAATTACACAATGCTCATAATGCTCACATATCCAATTAATAAATAAAACGCACTGCAAGGTGCCCTCAACCCGTAGTCGAAAAAGTATGCAAGGTCGAATGAAAGAATAGTCATAATAAACTGTGAGGCTAAAAGGCTAGCAATGTGGATATATCAAATGTACGGGTGTGCACAGTGGAATATACTTACACAAAGTGATGGCCACCCATCCTCCTCGACCATGATCTCACGATAAAACTTCTTCGCCTAATCCATCGCCGACCGGGCTCGTGAATGGGATTCCATCTGGGCCCATCGCCCAGATGCTCCTCTCGAGTCAAATCTCGACAACATACGCCCACCCAAGTCGGTCTAAACTTACCTTTATATCGCTGATCAATCCTCGAGGACTTTCAAGACTAGGGTCGCCTTTTGAAACTTCCCTGGCTTACCATTTTTCTTAATGCACGGGTCATCTTCTCCGGAGCAGGCTCGAACATGACCGTCGCCCTCAATCTCCTCTCATCCAAAAGGCTAAGCCGATCATAACGACCGCCCACTTGGCCTCGATATCCGGCCGCTTCTAGCTACTACTCTCAAAGATCTCATTTCAATCTCAACAGGTAGCACTGCCTCCATACCATACACCAATTAAAAAGGGGTAGCTCCAGTAGAGGTACAAAAAGATGTATGATAAGCCCACAATGGGAAATGGAGCGTCTCTGACAAATCCCTAGAAGGCTCAACCATCTTTCTTAAAATCCTCTTGATATTCTTATTCGCTGCCTCAACTGCCCCATTAGTCTGTGGCCTATATGCAGATGATCGATGATGCTGCATACCATACTCTTGGACCAATGTATCCACTCGCCTCTGAAATGCACTCCCCATCTCGAGATCAACCTACGAGACCTCATATCCGTAGATAATGTGCGCATTTGATGAATTTGGCCACCAGCCAGCCGTCAATCCAACAACATAAGAAGTACCTTCCAATTCACTGCAGTGAAATAGTCAATGGCAACTAAAGTATCATGCAAGGCCCAAAAAGTGCTATTTTGAACCCTATTTAAGATAGGTTCTAAGTACTTTTTGTGTACTAATCATATTAGTTAAAACCGGGATTACACGTGCAGTCCCTCGTACTAATGATCGTATTCTCGAGGTCAAGCCAGGGTAGTTTCTACTGTGCTCTGTGAGGCCTATTCTCTATCATGTCAAGCCAGTATATCGGTTGGAGCTGATTTATATCGAGTTCATATGATTTATCTTTGATTGCATCAAGCCAGGAGTGAAGAAATTGAACGAGGAGCAAGCAGGGAAATTTCGCTGCAGGA
The DNA here is from genome assembly GCA_016808115.1 of Tetrastigma voinierianum. Taxonomy (NCBI): domain Eukaryota; kingdom Viridiplantae; phylum Streptophyta; class Magnoliopsida; order Vitales; family Vitaceae; genus Tetrastigma; species Tetrastigma voinierianum. Next base: position 1,006,227 of record JAEQBH010000668.1, read on the forward strand.
GAGAGAAATTTTCACTACATTAGTGAAATTTCGCTACAATAGCGAAATTTCGCCACCCAAAATTTGGCTACTAAGGGAAATTAAGTACAGCGACTCGCTACAAGAGCGAAAATTCACTACACAGGAGAAAATTCATACATCAAATTCTCACTATAGCGAAATTTTCGCCTACAAATAAAATCCACATGTTCCCTACCGCTGTTAATTCCATTTCTACCCTCACTGTAATTATACTAGTTAGGTTAGATTGGTATTTCACCTGTTTGTAAGGCTATATAAGCCATTTTTTGAACAATTTGTAACCTAACTTTTAATTCAAAGCATTTCCAGTACGGGCCCCTGTTTTTGGCCTTCACTTTCTCTCTTCTCTCTCCTCTTTCTCTCACTTTCTAGGCAACCAAACACACCCTTTGAGGATGACAACTCAAAAGATGTTTGGCTAAAGCCTCTAAACCTTGATGAGGAGGGTTGCTAGGTAGGTTGATATGTTTGCATGTGATCCTCTGTATTTCACGAAGCAGGTACTGAGTAGTTATGTTTCAAACTTTCAAAACTAGGTTTAAAAGCTATTTGATGTACTTTATTTGGTCAATACTTGGCAAGATTTTAGGGTTAAGTGTATTCTTAGTGTTAGATACACTGACATCCATTAGTTGTCATTTACGAGTCATTGGAAGTAGGTTAAATGCTAGATTTCAACTTCAGGAACATTGAATGCTCAGTAAATGCTATGTTTAAAAAAGAAATGGTACTAAGGGTTAGTTTTTAAAGTTAAACAAAGATCCGGTTTTGGAAATGACTATAGGTCATCTTCCCTAATGCGAGGAAATAACCCGAGGACACCTTTGCAACCCTATCATACCAAACTAGTGGCCCAAAACTTCAAGGACTTCTTTACATCTTATTTCAAATTACCTTCAAGTAGTTATAGTGAAACGACCACTATTTTTATACAAATCCAAAATCCAAACAAACCTCACCATTATAAATCATTACAAAATCATTTTAAGACGAAAAACCCATCCCCCGTGTTCGATCCTAGAGTCGCTACATCGCAAAGAGAAGTTACACTACTTCAGCAGGAGTAGTTTAGGTATAAATATTGTCGATCCGGAACCCCATCAGGGCACGAATCACGTGACTCAAGGATTGTAAGACTCGCGAGATCTTCCCCGATAATATCAATACCCCATACCGAAAATGGCCAAGGGGATGGGGTGCATGCGACTTTAAGGTGGCACGTGTATCAAGTCTCCGTGCATTTGACACTCCGGACGTCTCTGTACAAACTTGCAACAATATGTCTCCATGGTCAACCAAAAGTAGCCAGTCCTCATGATCTTACTCGTTAGCATATGACGTCCCATGTGTGGGCCACAAACTCTTATATGAACCTCTCTCATTACCCGATCTGTAGAGGCACGATCTAGACATAATAACAACAGGCCATCTAAGGACCTCCTATAGAGGGCGTCCCCACAAATAACAAATCTGGTGGCTAACTGTCTCAATGCTCTCTTATCCTTGGTCGTGGCCAACTCGGGGTAAGTTCTATATAACATAAACTATTGGATATCATGATACCATGGAAACTTATCCTAATCCTCAATATCTCCAATCAAACAACAGTATACGGGTGTGGACCTGGTCTCAATCAAGAGTTGCTGTATTAAATGTTTCTATAGGAATTTCACCATGAAGCTTTCAAGGTGGCTAACGCATAAGAAAACTTATTCTTTGCTCTAGGCAGATGTATATATCTGAACTCATCATATCTAGCAACCAGCAAGTCTAGGTAAGCATGGTAAGGCTTCAGCTTCTCATCTCAAGTCCTCCAAATACCCTGAGTTTGCTGAATAACCAAGTTGGAATCCCCGTGAATCTCCAACTGTCTAACTCCAAGATCAAGTGCAGTCTCTAGGCCCGAAATGCAAGCCTCATACTCAACTATATTATTCGTCAACCGATGATGATCAGAGAATGTCAACCGGACTGATCTGGGAATATGATCACCCTACGGTGATATCAATAGGATACCCATACCAAACCCCAACTGATTGGTGGCACCATCAATGTACAACCGTCATCCTGTATGTCTTGGTCACTAAAACAAAGCACTTTCATTCGATCATCGTGATCGATCTTGTCATGAATATTGGCAAGAAGCCAAATGACTAACAATGCTTCCACATACAGATTTAAACTGTCCACATCTGAATATCAAACTCTGTAAATAGAACTAACCATCTCATCGACCTACCCAGGGACGGGGCTTGTCAAGCGAATATCTCGACCGGATCAGCGTGGGATTGTGAAAGTGAGATCTCTCTATCACATGTCTAAGTCTCCTAGTGGCCCAAACCAACAGTACTAAACAGGCGCTCAATCACTGATCATATCCACCTCATAATTCCAACATCCTCACCTCAAATATAAATAAACAAACTATTCCTGAATCATGTGAGCTTAGGTAACATTCATCCCGATCCGTAGTATGGCGATGAGTCTGTGAGTAAAGGCGGCTGGTAGGGGGCTGCACTGGCCCATGGAGGAGGAAGGAGGCCTCCTTAATCTTTTAAAGCATGCGACAATCATCATTGTTTTCAAAACCTTATGGTGATTCTTCCTTAGAAGATGGAAGATAAGCTCCGCGTATATGCACATTAAATCTAGTGATAAAAGCAGATTGGAGTGTGCGCAATCTTCCTAGAAAGCCCATAATCTCCTCTCCGTCTCGAAGCGAGGCATATGTCAGTATATGAAACAGTCTTTTCAGATAAACTCACCTTGCTCACTAACAATGGTAGTAATTTTCAGAATCTTTGAAGGTGCACTTCTTGGGATTCAATCTCAGCGGGCGTGGATCCTCTCAAAGAATCTGTGTGCTACTAAGTGATCTACCACGTCTCTCGGAGCTTTACTATCATGTCATCCATACCAAACATCTCATGCATCATATCATGGAATAAATGGTAGCCTTGACTCTCTCTCTAATAGTGGCTCTGCATTCTTGAAGCCCAAATGGCATGACTTGATAAGCGATGTACCCACTGGTGATAGAAAGAAGTCTTCTCCATATCCTCTAGAGCCATCAAAATGTCACGATTATGGAGAAATCCATCCATGAAGGACAACATAGGGTGCCCTGCCCGATCTTATTTGTCGACTACGTATCGATGTGTGGAGGGGAAAATCATCCTTAAGTACTATTCAAATTTAGTCAAAGCAAACTCTAACCTTGCCATCCTTTTTGGGGTGAGGGCGACATTGTGACCACTCAAGATGCTAACTCTTGTGAGGGAAGCAACAACGGTGCCAAGATCTCCTCATAACTCTGAGCTCCATTAGATGCGATCCTCCTCTCAATTTTGCTTAATTGGCCTAGCATGTGTGAAGTAGAATGGTGGTGATACATATGATATGAACTATAGTGGGTTGAGGCACAGGCATGTCCTCATGACCATACAAATCACATCCAGTGTGACTGGTAGATTGATCAATCTACTCTCTCATCGAGGAGATGGGAAGAGCCAATCCTAATCTCCTAGGTTGATGCGGTGCCTAAAATATATCGACTCTAATAACTGCAAATGGGTGTAACTTTTTCCTATCCTCTATATGGGGTCTCTTTCATTATACATGCCCTGAAGTGGGCCATACGTGTCTCCCACATCATCGACATCGCATACGTGTGCTATGGATTGGTGGATGCAATCATGAGGAAAATGTTGGCATATGAAATACTCGAAAATTCTCATGTCATTACCGTAGTGTCAAGCGGGTGACAGAGCCAGTAGTTTCAAAAGAAAAGGTGGGTCCAAAAGTGGACAGCCAACGAAACGATATATGGTAAATATCAATAGCCCGACAAGTGTATCACCATTAAACAAAGCATAAAAATTTGACATATCATGCAGGATTGGGGCGGTGAAGCATCGAGAGAATGCGGCGGTCAATCTGTCCATCACGTCGGCTGAAATATGAAGTGTCATCATTGGAGTCGATCCCTTAGAAACTCCAGCATGTGTAAAGCATAATGGGGCCCCACGCGGGAGCTGTGTGTCAGGATCACGACGGTGTCGATCATGTCCATCTCATCCATGTAAGTATCGACAGGTCACTCCATTAGTATCATCCCCCCCGAATCCATGGTAGATCATGGTGGGGACACATATAAAGCCTGAGGAAAACACAACGGCTCGATCAAGTAGTCGAGTGCAACTATCCTGACCTCTGTGGCTGTTGGTCTTAGACTCAAACACACACGTCCTAGGGCCTACAGAGATGCCTGAGATCTCAACCATCCTGAAACATGGTCAACTGCATATTACGTATTGGGGTGCATGCTACGATCCTACGGTAAATAGTTAGCCAGAAAGTGTACTTATAGGTGAAGGGGGTAATCGAATGGGACCCCAGACAAGCAAGATCTCACCCTATCTCGGCACAACCACGCCATGTGTCATGCATCATCCTCAGAAGGAGTGTAACCCAATCCATATGGTATGTCGTGATCAATTGTGAAATCAAACTCACGGCTATTCTTTGGCGACCAATCGAAGCCGGTATATAGAACATCCCTTTCATCATACTAATTTAAAGTGTTGTTATGTCTCTGATCAGACATAGGTACCATGTCTCTTCCGTCATCCTCTCTAAGCGATAACTGGACTAGTCAAAAACAACGCGATGAGTATAGTGTAGTCCTCACGTGGCCGATTTATATATGTTGGCTCGAGAAGAGGTAACAACATCTTTGTCGGAGTGTCTCGTGATATGCGCCCTCATGTGAGCTTCACCTTCGATGAGTGAAGATGGGTATAGCACCGCCTCCGCAGATCAGGGTGACCCAAAAACTGGGTTAAAGGATATGGCCAGATCGCCGAACTTGGAAAAACAAAGAATATTTAATGCGTAGTATCATGACATGTATGGTAAGTACCCTGCTGTCCTCAAGTCCCGTCATAGCTACATGAATTACGTGTGGATGTAACCTTTAAATGGATGGTGAAAATCTCAATCAATGGCGTGAACTAATGGACAAAAGGTTCAGAGAATGAGCCGTTGTCAGTGACGGTAACACCTACGACCTAAGCAAACATCGATGAACAAAGGAGCGAACATGAATACGATCACTGCGTGTGATATGTGTCGTCAAAAAACACACCTTGCATGCATGGCCTATCGCTGTCGAGAAAGTGGATCCGGTCACCAGGGTGTCATTATCAACTCTAATCGGCGAGAGCTCACGATCAATGCACTCTATGTGTGTGTGTTGGATGAGGAGCCCGATAAGCTCCAAGTGGAAATACTGGGCTGAGTGGTACACGTTAATTTCAAATCATCCTCACTTTGAATCATCTCTAGCATCGAGTACCACAACAAGGTCTATCAACAAGTGGGGGCTAAGCTACCCTCCCACTCCTCGTAACAATATAGGCCTCTCTCTATGTCTTGCCATACTCCTTGGGAACGGAGATAGCAAGGTGTCATGGGGCGGCTTAATGCTACAAGTATCTTGCTGATCTCTTGTTGTGCGTGGGAACATCATCTTGGAATGAATCTGAATGACGGGACACCTTAACCATGGGTTGTATCCACTAAATCGAATGCGTATGCAAATATAGATTGTTTGGCTTCTCCAATATTACATCCATGTCATGAATATCATCTCCCGAAGCTGATCAGATAATAATACCACCGGTGGAGTGCGACTCTAGTGTGTCATGAGTGGGAGGCGGTGCGTCACTCTCGTCCCTGATCGAGCGAGCCCCACAATCAATCAAGTCACAGACCAGCATTACCTCAATCTTTGCATAATTATCTGTGTCATGACCCCATTTTACGGTGATGTAGAGCTATGGTGAAGATCTTGTCTGAATCAAGGTGGGGTAGGCTGTAATGGTGTAGTGCAGGTGGTAGTGGAACAATCAAACCCCCTTGGCTAATCTGCAGTGCTTGGCTCAATGGCCTTGGTGTGTAAAGCGCTGCACAGCTGACCTCGGTGGAGGCGATTGCTTTATGGTAGTGCATGTACAAGGGGCCTTGGGGCGCACAGTAAGCCATATCTTGGTATCAGTGGCGAGATGTAGATAAGTAGGCCAATCGACTTTGAAAGGGATTATCTGTGCGATCCGTTGTATCATTTGTAGTGAGGTGTGTTGCCTGCAGCTTGGAGGGTGACGATGGGGACTGTCACGTCAGTGCCAATGGCACAACATCGATGGTCTGGGTCTCGGCCTTGGATTCTTCCCTTTGGTCTAGAGGGGAGGAGTCTGTATAATCTCCTATGTGCCCTCCTCAATGCATGGGAGGCTGTTGATGATCAGTCGTACATAGGAAGCCCGTGAGATGCCTAACTAAGCGGATGTTGCATATCATGCCTTGTCGATCGCTCAAAGGAATTATCTGTTTGTGCTATCTTCTCCCTCAACGGGAGATGAATGAAGTAACTCATCTGGCCTCTACTGGGCCTCCAACTTCTCTGGGATATGTCACTACGAGTATTAAAAGAATCTTTTGTCCTGATGCTTTGTTCCAATCGGCCCATGTCTTGCGTCTCAGAAAAGGGTCCAGTAGATAACAACGGCTGCCCAGTAATGAGGAGAGGCATGATCATCGTGCCTCACCCAATCTATGCATGTGTGCATAGCAGTTTATAAGCGCAAGTGAATATGAGGCACCCTAACACCGTGCCTCTCAATGTTTGCATATAGAACTCTTTTAAACCAAGCCTTTGCGCTAGAAGGTCATCATATCTCATTCTGACCTATAACCTGTCGAAACATGCAGAGTCCTCTACTCAATATGATGACGTGGTGTCTTATCGATCCCCAGACTTGGGTGTCGTAACAATGGCACAAGGGCCTAGCAGGAGATGTGGTGTGGTCTCGGTCGACCATGTAGAACAAAAGCTCAACTCATGAAATTTGATTGAACAGGTAGTAGTGGTGGTGGTGGAGATGGAACTATATAGTCCTGCTGTATAGTGGGTCCAGGTGGTAGTGATGGTAGTAAATGCGGTAAATACAAAGGTGCTCCCGGGTGGCAGTATGCGGGCTTTGATGCTATCAATCACTGTCCAGTCTAATATATCAAGAGTGTTGTGGTATAGATAATCTCAGCCTGACTGAGTCGACAATGGCATTTGAGGTCCGTATCTACATGATCGATGTACCTTCTAGCCATTTGTGGATCGATCCTCTAACTAGATGCGCCTCTAGTATAGATATTCTGACTTGAGGACCGGTCTCAATCTTCGCCTCTGAAGGGAAAATTGTTAGTCCTGTTTGTTTCATAATCTTGAAATCAATCAATCATGTAATAAAATCCTCCCGAGAGATACACTAACATGTGTGATGTCCTTGACTAAAGCCCGATATATGGCTTCACGAGGCAAATGGAGACCGACATGTAGTAATACCTCGGGGGTAAGGTGGCTCCACCTGAAGCTGATATCAAAGAAAACAAATCTAAATGCTAGATGATTGTACCCCAGAGGCGGGATCTTGTGTAGACAATAAAAATGACACATTAGCCACGCGTGTATACATGAAATCCAGCTGAGGCTATCTGGAGTCTTGCTTGGGATATGCGTCATCTCCATAGTCCTCCCGAACATCCAGTATAGCCCACACTAAGCTAGTCTCAAATCTATCTTGGTCAAAGGCAAACAATTGGGAATGACTTCCAAGCAATATAGGCAATTCATAAGGAATGGTCGACAAATACTAGTGATTCGGAAATAAGGGGATACAAGTGCGCCCCACAAATAAAAAAGGTAAGCAGTCATACACAAGGGAGGAGGAGGGTAACCATACATATAACGGTCATGTGCAAGCAAACCTACCATAGAATCTACACACAATCTAACCATCGATGCCAATCAGAAACATATAGTTAGGTACCAATTAACCATGAGCAAGCATGCTAAAATCCCATAAGTGAACACACCTGACACCAGCTCAACCCTGATGTGTGCCATTACCATTAGGTAGTGGTCATCCAATCATTTTATTGTAGACTAAGTCGGTCAGAGAACCATGTGCTCAATATACCAAACTCCAAATTCTGGAGCTTGATCCTCTTATGAAACCGGAGATTCTGGTTCAGTCCCGATAAATCGCCAATTTATGGACCCTACGAATCCCTGAACTGCGGCTGCAACACTCAATGGAAGAAAGAAATGTGGGTTGATTTGCCAGACTGAAAGCTAAGTCCCAGGAGGAATGATTTTTGCTTTGGGTGCCTTACTTTTTATTTTTTTTAAATGAGGAACAAAGTAAGAGCAAGCCCTCATTGTTGACTCCGGTCGAGAAAAAACGATCCTGAAAACTAGATTTCTGAATGGGATCAATTTGCCGTAGAAAGGTACCTCATGCGGTAGCTGCCCTTCTAGGCCCGAGGCTCGGTCTATACTAGTGGTGGGTATGTAGGAGCATATGGGTCAAAGATCGAAGCGGTCTCTAGGCCTGGGTAAACCAAGTACACAACCTACCTTTCAGTATGAACACCAAACACTCAACCAATCAAAACAATGGGTGCATACCTGTGGTCCCTAGTTAAAGCCCATTTGCATAAGGAATTCGATCAACAAGCTCGAATGCACACAAATGTCAAAGATCTAAACACCATGTCGCATATGTGAATACAAATGTGGCCTTGACATGTACGAGGTCCAGCCATGCGCAGGGAATAGGTAGGGCAATAATACATCATACATCGTGCATTTTAAGGCAAATATCGGATCCCATACAAAAAGAAAGAGACGAGTTAGGGGAAATGAGGGTAAGTGGTTTGCTTTACTTTAGCACACATTCTCCTTTAAAATCCTGAAACTACTGAAACCATACTTACCAATCCAGCATTGCCCGTACCCCTTTGTTCAAGCGAGAGCTAAACTCGGACCACAAAGGCGGCCTAAGTTCTATCAGAGGCCAAATCGAACCACAACTAAGAATAGATTTTGGGCTTCAAACATGCTACTAAAATAGAATGAGGCCACTAGAGTGTCTTACACAGCAGTTGAACATAGTTCTCATAAGCCTAAATGAGATTGAAGAAAAATTCTAAAAACTTTGTCATTCACTCATACGGTAAGAGGAATCTAAAAAAAACAAATGTGGTGCATGTGATTCCAGGAGGAGCCGGATGAGTGAGTAACTTGAAACATATGAAAAGTGTTCACAAAATGGGCAACCAAGCCACCCCATTTTCTTAAAATGAAGACCATGGGATTCACTTAATTTCTGAAATTCATCCACTGAATATTTATGCTGCAAATTCAACTACGTAAAGCCTCCATATCGACCCTTGTTCTAAGAAAGTCATACCATTCACAAAACGTCCCAATACAAATTTATAGGCATGAACCCAGTAACCATTAAATCACGATGCGAGGCTCAAGAAGCAATCGGAGACAAGAAACTGACCTTGCAATCACACGACCTTAATATGTCGGGGAACTGCTCATCCAACTATTTAACTGTTTCTATTTTGGAAAAGCCCAGGCTCTGTTGAGCCGGTCTGGTTTCCCAATAGGTTCCAACAGGTGAAAGTACTCAAATTTGTCAAAACCTTCCTCATAGAGTTAGAAATCCAAAAAAACAAACAGAGTGCAATTCTGACTCTGAATGAGTGAGAATCGACACAAACAAAGCAAAGTATTCAAACTGCTATTTCGGAAAACTAAACCTAATGAGCCAAGTACAGTCAGTTTCCCAACATTCGCGATTGAAAAAACCTCAAATTTGGTCAAAAAACTCCTTAAAGATTAAGGAAACTAAAACAATAAATGGTGCGATTCTACCATTTCGGGTGAGTGAGCTGTCGAAACAAACCGTTGTGTTTTTTAAAGCCAGGAACATATGAAAGCTGACCAGACCGGTTCCCATGACGTGAAAGCAATGCCATTTGATTAAGAATGGCCACTATGGAAGTCCCATAGTCATAATCATTAATCTTGAAACTTGAAGGTCTCATGAGATGATCAAAATGAAATATGCACTGAAGGCCAATGGGCCTTCTTACATAACTGAAAACTTGGCCCCATGGACCATTTCCATACCCAACAAACTATGCTTGGGCCAACCAAGCAAAAATATATATTTTATTCAAGGATCAGAGCATAGGGAAGAAGATATGAAATAGAGTGGAACAAGAGATTCTTTACCTTTTCCTGTATGAGAAAAAAATCCAAGCTAAGCATCAAGACACGGAAAAGTGCCAAGGTCTCTTACACTCTAATCTTTCTCATTTTATCTTGTGATTCCCACCTCGATCCAGAATTTTGGTTTTCCACCTTCAAACTCTGGAAAGAGCTCCATTAGCCTTGAAACCACACTCCCCCATTAACTCCCTAACCCGATTCCCCATGCAAAGTTGACTCCTTAAGTTTTGAAACACTTCACCGCAAGTATCCACATGGATTCATGGTGAATGCATGCTCAAGCCAAAGAAGCAAAAATGAATAAAATACGCTAATTTGATCTGGAGCATATGGGGCATGATCCACATATATGGGATTTGAATAAAATACAAAATCAGCTATCCACTGGTGGCCCTCACGAACTGTGATTAGACTGGTTCTGTAGAGTTGAGCGGTTGAGGAGAAGAGTATGAAATTTTGATAGAATGTTCCTGAAGAAGAATAAGGGAGACCAAAAATGAACAAATTCCATTTGGATGGTAGATATGATCGAAACAGGAGGTGCTCGTCACCCAACTTGATTATTATATATCTACATTACTACCCCGACAAACCAGTCAAACCGATTGGTCAAACGATTGACAAAAATTATGAATTTGTAACAAAAACCTCCTTGGCAAATAAGGAATCCAAAAGCAGTGCGATCTGAGTTGGGTTCAGGAGATACGATGAAACAAGCTCCAAGTGCTCAATTCGACATACTCAAATAAACTCTCAGGTCAGGAAAACCTCGGGGGGGGCATAGCTACTATGGCACGTGCCAATAAAAAAATCTCATGACACTTTGAAGTGAACTACATACGCCTCAATGGATTTTTACAAGTCCCTCTTGTAGAACTCCGGAGAGGCTCGATTGGGTTAAATGGGGCCCTAACGATTTGCCATGAGAGCGATAGGTGAGTGTAACTGACACCCATAGGATGAAATCTTAAGTGTTGAGGGACAAAATTAAGGTCTACAAATATGCCCCTCTTCGGTAAGAGTGAATGAGCAGTGGTGTGAGAGGGAGTTAAAATTCTGTAAGTGATACAGAGTGAAATGAACTCTAGTGAATAAATACAAATGACTTGACAATTTAGTCCCTTACCTGCCCAGTCTGCGGCCTAACGGAATAGAGTCGCCCATTCAAAAGCCTTAGAGAAACCTATAAGCATGATGCATGGGAAGATGGTGATGCGGGCTACAATCTGGAAAGATAATGAAATCCGAGCCCAAGCCAGGAGGGTCCAAGGGCAAGCAGGAGAAGAGGGTGTTAAAACTGACCTTTGGAAAGGTAGAATCGACGGTGCGAAGAATGGGGTCGGGCGAGTGCAGAAGAAGGGTCCTGAGAACTGTGTCGACAAGCTTAGCTTCTTATTATTAGTGTTGATCATGAGAATCCTCAATGATTTCACCGGCGAGGGCGATGAAATGTCTTGAGACTCGGTGAAAGAGATTGAAGGTAAGTGATGGATAAGGTGCGGAGGATGGGTGAGCAAAATGGGAGCCTGGAGAGCAATCCCAGGATTTTCTCTATGATTCTGAAAATTTATTTGGGATTGAAATTAGCAATCATAGCGAAAATTTATAATCTTAATGGGAATTTTCTCTAGGCCTTTGAGTAAATTTACCTTCAGCTAGCGGGGAATTTACTATCTTTAGTGGGGGAGGTACCAGTTTATTCTTATATAATTGTGTTATTAGCGAGAGTTGCTGTGATATTTACAGAGCCCATTGGCTCACTCTGCAGCTGGGAGATTTCGCTAGGCTGGCGAGATTTCCTGTATGGAAACTCATCAAGGGAGAAACTCATCAAACCACAGAAGAAAAACTCCATAAAGGGATCTTGTCCTTTGACAAACTTTCAAGAAGGGAAAGCTGAAACCAAATTAGAGAAGGTAGATTAAACTGCTAATTTATTTTGAGCCCCTATATCGGATAGGTTTGAGTGCTTTTTGTTTTAATCATGTCAATAATGCCAATTAAGTGTTAGTCTTCTTAGTATCACTTATGCCTTTTAAAACTATTTTGGTTTTTTGCAGGTTTTATACTTTGAGAGTTCAATATGTCGAGATATGTGCTGAACCATGAGAATCAGACTGTTTCCACATGACCTTAAAACATCTAAATTAATGAAGAATGAAGGCAAAGTGAGAAGAAATGATGCGTAGGGATCTGGGTGTGCGTAGTGAAAAATATCTCTTGAGGGTATTAAGTAAGATTAAGAAATTATTTAGGATTACTTCATTCGCAATCCTTAGCGAAAATTTATAATCCTAACGAAGTGAGAAATTTAAGCTAGGCTTCAAAATTTATTATGCAATTTCTAGATACTTTATTCTCTTAAAAATTTCGCTAAGCTATGAAATTTTGCTAATATGAGTGCCGGTGCCTAGCGAAATTTTCTGATTTCGCTATCTCTGTGCAATTCATTACCCTAATTTTAAGCCTACCTAGAAATTGATGTGAAATCTCTGCATTGTCATCCTTTTGTATGTAATTGGCTGCATGTAGGCCCCTCATTTTGATGTATATTGCTTCATATCCCTTATTTTGCCAAAATTTTGAAACTCTTGTATTTTCATACATTGTGGGTGGTCTATACCCGCGTAGTTTCGTAACCCAAAGCAATCGGGAAGCAATCTTTTGGCACAATTTTCATTTATGTAAATCTTGAAGCTTTAGTTAGGGTTTGGTTTTCTCTCTTCTCCTCTTTCTCTCATTTTCTAGGCTGAGCACCCTACTTGGGGATGACAGCTCAAGGAGTGGCAGCTAAACACTATTTGAAGAGGGAAGGTATGGTTGTGAAATGGAGTTCCGGGTTGTGCCTAATGTGTGTTAAATGCTACGAATCTTTGTGTTGCAAATGTCTTCTCAAACTAGGGTTGAATCTCATTTAATGTTATTACTTTGGCCAATACTTACCATGCCTTTGGGATCTGGGTGCATGCTGTGCTAGATGTCTTGTGGTTCCTTTAGATGGCACCCGAGCCATTGAAATGATGTTGAATGTTGGGTTTCAAACTAAGAGGCATGATGCATATTTTTGTGTTGACTCAAATGGAGTGATTCTACAGAGGTTAAGTTTACTAGTTAAACAAAGATCCGGTTATAAGCTTGGACTATAGGTTGCTTGTCATGTCACGAGAGGAGATAAAACGAGACACTGTTTGCCACTATGTTATCAAGTTGGTGACCTAAATCTTCAAAGTTACACTTCTACACTTACTTTAGGTTTTTCTGGAGTTGTCAGTTTTCAAACTACTCACCTTTGTTTTTAGTAAATCCAAAATCAAACTAAAAGCCTCACCATTTCAACAACGATGCAAGTTATTCTAAGGATGAAAACCCGTCCCGTGTTGTTCCTAGACTTTTTTTCTTGCGGTAACCGGCCTTCACGCGACGGCGGCGAGGGATTTATAGGGAAACAAATTTGTTGATTCCGCTCACCCTACCCAGTAGCCTGTGAATCAAATAGGCGCATTTTGCCGGGGATGGTGCCAAACTCTGAACCAGTTGGTGCTTGTGATCAACATCACGAGTATGAAATTGACCTTTTTTAATCCTTTTGACTTTTCAGTTGTTGTAGCGCAGAGTATTCATCATAGCGATGCTTACTGCTTGTTTTGTTTTCCTCATATAGTCGGGTTTATTTTAACTAACTAATCTTTTGCCAAGTTTGTTATGCTCTTTGTTTATCTCTGGGGAGGTAGTAACGGTGTTTATGCACAGTGGGATAGGAACACTTAGGTGTGTGAAATCGGTACACAAAGTGAAGCGAGTGAGGATTGGTGTACACACGATACCATGGATCACCTACGAGGAACAACGAGTCGGCGGGTACTGTGAATCCAGACTATAGATCGATGGGGACACGTCCGCCTCACAGGATTAGTGCCCCTTCTGCGTCATCCTCCTGTGAAGTGTAGCGGTGAGGCCCTGACACCTACTTCCCCACATATCTCATGGTGTGGAGAATGAAAATTATACACACACACATTAGGGATTTTGAGGCTGCTGAAAAACACAGGAAGGTATGATTGACATGGATTTGCTAAGGTGCAAGCATTTCCATTAACCTAAGACCAGGCCAAAATTTGGCTTAACTCTTGAGCTAGAACCGTAGGGTGAGTGTTTGCAAGCGAGTTTTAAAAAAATGTGATTGCTCAAGACCAACAATTTGAAGGAACAAATTTACACCTTTGAAGCTCAAGATGGTGAAAGGAACTCACGGTGTTAGAGGAAAGATTCACCAGACCATCGGTGCTTGTCTACATCATGGTTTAAAACCACATGGATGCTAGTAAACCACTTTGTGAATGGTATGTCCCTCACTGCCACTAAATGATTCTAATTAGAAACCATATGTGGGGAGATTTTCTGTGATAAAGCATCTGATGAAGCCATGGATTTTCTGAGCTATGTGGCTGAGAAACTTCTAAGGGTTGGGATGAACCAAACCCGAGAGAAATGGAAGAAAAGCTCGCTGACCTAGGAGGGAGTGGGATGTATGCCTTTGTCGGAGGATATAGAAATGAAAGCTAGAATTTCAACCTTAGCTAGGAAGGTGGGAGAACTGAAGGAAAAGGCTCCATGAAGTGCATGGTGGCCCCAAGCACTGCGCGGACCAACCCATTCACCGGTTCAACTTCACAGGGTAATCAATGAGAACATGAATCTACGAGTGCTCCGTCAATGAAGGATTTGATGTGTCGGAAGCGAAGAAGCGAATGTTGTAGGTCTCGATATAAGCCACCACAACCCTATTACCCAATATGATGCCTACAATTCAATTGGAGATCACCTTAACCTCCTGGAAACCCAATCCCCTGCCTATGTGCCCAGGTGCGAGCCACAGTTTGGTTCCACCTCTCAAACCTGACCACCTCCATCCTCATCTCTGTGAGCAAACCATTTTAAATTTGAGTAAGGTGGTGGGTAATTTTGTAGGAAAGAACAAAAAGAGATCAATCTTTAACTTCTGGAACAAGGATTGATACTGTAGAGCACACACTGAATAAAAATGAATGGGCTTGAGCAATCATAACCGAGGAAAATTGACAACTGCGTGTGATCACAAAGATCGACAGTTCTTTGAGTGCGAAGAAGGAAGGTTCCTTCCCAGCATGCAAATCGAAGGAGTGCTTGAGGTAGGGTCATCAACAATTCAGGAATGGATGAAGTTAAAGTGATAATCACCACGAGAGTGGAAAAGCTGATCGGCCGTACGAGAATGCATTCCCAAGACTCAAGCGAGGAGAAGAATTGCAGTCTAAGCATATTCTCCACGAGGAAGGAGGACTCAATAAATCTATTTTACTATATTCACAAGCACTTAGAGGTAAGAAGAAGGCATCTCAGCAAGCAGGCATTTTAGAGGTCCTAAGACAGGTGAAGGTCAACATACCTCTTTTGGACATAATCAAACAAGTCCTGCACATGCAAATTTGAAGATCTTGCACAATTAAAGAGGACAGACTGAGAAGAAGGCATTCTAGCCGGAGACAAGTCAGTTATGTCCAAAGCAAGAACCCTGTCAAATCTGGATCCGAGGTCTCACAATTTCAGTTAATATTGGTGGGAATTGCCAAGGCCCCAGTGCTGGCGGTTACGGGCGGTCGTGAACCTCTGCACAGCGTTGATACGTGTACAAGCAGCGGAGTTAGGTTTGGAGTGAGACTAAACCGACCAACATCACACTTTCATTGGCGGGTTGGTGAAATCCCTAGGGGATAGTTGAGTGTCTTAGTGAAAATGAACGAAGGGTTCTACTGCCCGGAGTGGATTTTGTGGTACTGACAAGCGAGCGGTGCAGATGGAACGATCATGTTTTCAATTATTCTAGGAGACCATTTGGCCCTGACCCGATGCAATCATTAATTCTAGCAGGAATGGGTCATGCAACTTGCTTTGGTAACGCATGACCTTGGAGTTGAACATTTGTTTGAACAACAAACCTGGTTGCGAGGAAGATGAAAATCAAATGATGAAGTTAAGTTCCAGAAAATGTTGGCGCCGGAAAGCTAAGTGTCGGGAATTACGGAATATGATGACCTTAGTGCGACAAGTGTGTTGAATTGCCTTGAGCTACTGTAGGGCAATTTGCTCAGTCGAATCCATCGGTGAAACTGAACAATGGGAAATCCAACACAGAGTTCGGCTCTCGGACCACTCCCGAGGTTTGAGGAGATCATCCTCCTTGACCCTCCTTGAACAATTTGGTAAAATTGGTGAGTTGGTATTTTCTGACAAATTGCAGCTCAACAATTTTACCTTTTTGCTTTAGTTTAGTCAGTGACTGTATTTGGTTATTTTAAGTTTCTTAAATTGGAGTTTTCCATATTTAGTAACTGTAATTATACTATAATTACCTAATATTAATTTTTTTTATAGTATTATATATTAATTTTTTTATAATAATTTTTTTTTCTTATATTAATATTTAAACTAAAAATTTGAAATCTGAGATAATTTGTAGTTAAGCCATTGGCTGTATCAAAGCGAGTGTGAAGTGACTCTCTTAATTTTGCCTCGATTGGGCTATAGAAGGGGAGGTTTGGCTTTTTCAGCTTTATGTGTCTTTACTCAGATCACCACAGACAATCTTGAGGCCCACACTTTGCACCTTTGCCTGGCCGCCGTAATGTTGAGCCTGTCTTTGTCCTTTGTACCACCTTTGTGCACACACCACCACCAGTGTCACGACCACATTACCGCATCCAGCCTTACGCGCACCACGACGGCTATCATTGCCTTGGGTTGGTCATTGCCACGCACCTTTGGCTTGCCTGATTCCAGGAGGCTCGGCCACCTATACACTTGTTTGCATCCCCTTTGCCAGCCATTTTGTTTGCTTAGGTGCCCACTGACTCGGCTTGCCTTGCCCACCTTGACGGTTCATCACTACCGAGCCTTGTTTGGCCCATTCACAGAGCACAGCGTGTGGCCAGCCCAGCGAAGCCGAGTCATCGGTCCTATTTGGTGACAGTGTGATGGTAATTGAGATGTTTTTGCGATCTGGTTTTATTTTGTCGTGACCTATTCGGTGTTTATTTGGATTATGATTATGGTGCGTACTAGAGGTGGTCCCTTGACGCGGTGATTTAATGCGCCCAGGCTGAAGTCCGACCTCGATACCGACTCCCGTCCACGGCGATCAGAGCCTCGGGGACCAGGCGATATCGGTTTCGGATGGGGACCTCGGGCCCGATCCGCACATGCCTCGGCGCGAGCGGAGGCGAGCCCTGCCAGCGGCCACTTTGCGTCGGGCGGGTAGTCGTCTAAATCCTAGGCCCCGGTCATCGCGATCGCGCCATTGAGCTGACATCTTCCTCGGTTGTCGCTGCGCTTCCGGATGGAGTCGTTGTTGTCGGGCACCCCATTAGAGCGTCCTTTTCGCCGAGGACTTCCATCGGTCTTCTGCGCGTGATGTCCGGCATTGGCGTGAGTCGGTCGGGGATTACATGAGGTTGATTGAGGACTATTCCCTCTTGGCCTTCATGACCCGGCGATGTGTGTGCCGGGGTGGTGTGCGCTGGTTTTATCACTGGATGACATCTCGAGGAGCAGGCATTTGGTCCACTCGGGAGCCCCCGGTTCTCTACGGATGATCGCCGGGTACTCGGAGGCGGATATTCAGCGATGAGCCTCTGCTGTGTCTGGCCGACAGTCGGAGGTGTTCTGAGCATGGGCTCCTGCCCACCTCTCGACGGAGATGGTTCCATCTTGGCAGAGACATGCGTGGGGGCGGTCACTCTTTAGGAGGCATCTCCTCCTCGAGATGCTCTTGATTGATCACCTATTGAGACTGACCTTTTCAGCTGCTGACCTTCTACGTCTGGCTGGAGAAGTGATCGAGAATCTTCACCGGGATCTGAGGAGGGATGTCTGGTTTAGTCCCTCCCCAGTGGTGATGACCTCCACGATGCATTCGAAGAAAAAGGTCCCGGAAGGCCTGGTTGAGCGGAGAGTCTACTGCTGATGCCACGACCCACTATGGGTCCTTGAAGGCATTGGGTTTTCGAGGAGCCCCGGGATGGGAGGAGGAGTCGATGCCCTGCGGTCTGTCGATATAGGCAGTGACCATGCCCGTATCTTTTCTCCTCTGGCGACGAGACCGGGAGGTTCCGGAGTTGGCGAGCACTCACGAGAGATAATAGTCATGCCCGTAGAAGGCAGAATTACGGAGGGATTTCGGCTCGTATGTCCCCTCCGTCTCTCATCCATGCCATAGAAACACGGCCAGTACTCTCCCGGCCATCATACACATCCCACATCATTCGCGAATGCGTTCATGCCGGCCTTCGAGAAGACCGTGATGTGATGGATGCTGTTTGTTCTTTGAGCTACTCAGGCTTCACGGGATCGAGAGGAGGTTGGCTTCCGGGTGTCACTCCAGCGTGATTATGATGCTTTGGGTCTTCACCGTGTTCAGTGGAAGAGGAGCCCACCCACGGCACCAGCATCTTTGGTTGTGTTGTTTCTTCTGGCGGCGTTACAGACCCACCACCACAGCAGTGAGGTGGTTAGGTTTCTTTTATGTTTTTGTATAGTTACCGACATATTTAATAATTTTGATTAAAGATTTTATGTGTTAATAATGATAGGCGGTGATACTTTTGTATGTTTAGCTTTGTATTCATGTACTAGCCATTTGGCTATATCAAAGCTATTCGGTATATATATCACAGACTTTGCATATATGAACATGCCTTAGCTGTGCTTGTTTTTTATCTTGATTGGACAATTGAATTGCTTCAGTGAACAATTGAATTAGCTCAATTGAACAATTGAATTGCTTCAATTGAACAATTGGTGCTTTAGTGGACAATTAATTGCCTTTTGGAAAATTGTATCATTATGAAGTTACCTTTATGTTAAGAAAAATTCCATGTTTGAAATAATTTTTTTGGTGAGGTTGAAGTTCCGACATGCTCGACGAACGATATCCCTTAAAGCTAATTTGCGCACAGGATTGTTTCAATTGTTTGTCAAATTAGTTGCCTCCTTTTGCTTTGCATATAGCCGGCCTTAGGCATGTTGGCAACCTAGGATAGGTTGTGTTACCACATTTGAAGACCAATGTAGTCTTCCAAAGGAAAGAAAGAAAAAGCAA
Organism: Tetrastigma voinierianum; assembly: GCA_016808115.1. Taxonomy (NCBI): domain Eukaryota; kingdom Viridiplantae; phylum Streptophyta; class Magnoliopsida; order Vitales; family Vitaceae; genus Tetrastigma; species Tetrastigma voinierianum. The sequence continues at coordinate 1,025,528 of JAEQBH010000668.1, forward strand.
AAAAGAAAAAGAAAAAGAAAAGAAAATAAAATTAAATTATGTACTTTGCCTTGAAACGAACAGTCAAGAGGGTGTATGTTGCAGAAAACCTTTGAAGCTCGATGCTAAGCCTTAATTGGTTGGGAGTCATCGTTGTAGTATTCGTTACATGCGTTGGATAGGTAGAGTTCTGCCAGTGTAGGTGCTTGTTTTTGATCATTGGTCAGGGGTGAAGCACAGTAGAGGTTGTGGTCAGTGATCCTTTTGGCTTGATGCCCTAAACCTTATGTGGTTAGAAGTCATCGGTGGACCCCGTTACACGGACTTTGATGTCAGTTTTAAGCATTGCTTCTGACTATCAGTTGAATGAAGAAAGAAGAGTGTAACTATCCCTATCTGGGTTGTTCAATGACTTAAGGTCATGTGTCGGTGGTTGAGGAGGAGACAATTTTGCAATTTATTGGCTCCGATCCCGGTTACATAAAGAACCATTAGACTTTGGTGAAGTCTCAAGTTGAAATCTTGAATGTCGTGACCTAAAGTATTCTTGTATGGTTTGGTTCTTTCATGTCGATTTTCAAACTTGGTGTCAATTTACTGATTTAAAGGTGAGTGTTTATTTGTTTATACACCTTTTGAATCACAAACTTTTGAAAATCAACTGCATGCATGCCTTGTTTTGCGTGCTTGGGATTGCTGTGCTTGAGTTGGGGTGTGATTAGTACTAAAAGTGCTCTAGGCCCCTATATCGAATGGGTTTTGGTGCTTTTGCGAACTAATCATGTCAATAATGCCAGTCGCAGTGTTGATCTTGTAGTATCCTTATGCATTTGAGGTTATTTTGGTTGTTTCTGCGGAGTTTTTGCATACTTGAGAGTTCAATATCGGGAATATGTGCTGGAACCATGAAGATCGAACTCATTTATCAACCTTCAACATCTCAAAAAATTCAATGGGGAGGATGAAGGCAAAGTGAAGAAATGATGCGATAAGAGGATGCGGTGTGCAGCGCGATGAAGAATATGCAAACCCGAAATTTAGCTAAGATTGAAAATTTCTCTAGGATTGAAAATTTCGCAATCATAGTGAAAATTTATAATCTATAAATCAAAATTCGCTAGGCTAAGTTTAGCTATACCTTGTTCTAATTACACTTTAGCTATCTCTCTTAAAAATTTGTCAAGCCTTCGCGAGAATTCTGTATGTAGTGCCGGTGCCTAAACGAGGTACCGATTTAAGCTATCTCGTCACAGTACATACCTATGACTTTTGCTAGCGAAATCTCACCTACGTGTCATCCTTTTGTAGTGTCTGAACTTGACCTCATTTGGTGTATTGCTTCCTTGTCTTTATATTTTAGCCTAGTATAGGCTTTTTCTTGTATGTTGCCACAACACACATTGGGTGAATATATAAGCCCCAGTAGTTTTTTGTAACCTGTAAACTGAAGGAAGCAATCTTTTGGCACAATTTTCATTTTGTGTATATATCTCGCAGCTTTAGTTAGGGTTTTGGTTTCTCTTCTCTCCTCTTTCTCTTTCTTATTTTCTAGGCACAGCACACCCTCTGCCGGATGGCTGACTCAAGAAGTGTGGCTCTAAGCCCTTTTCTTTGAGGAAGGTAGTAGCTTGGTTGAGGCGGTTCAGGTTGTCTTCATGTATTAAATCTCTAGTCTTGTGTTATGGCTCCCCATCTTCTCAAACTAAATTTGAATCTCATTTAATGTTATTACTTTGGCGATACTTACCATGCTTTAGGATACGGTCATACTTATTGCTAGATCTTGTGGTTCTTTGAATGGCCTTTACGAGCCATTAGTGATGTTGAATGTTAGGGTTTCAAACTAAAGGGCATAGCAGTGCATGTATTACCTATGTTGACTCAAATACAGAGTGATTCTAGAGTTAGGTTTGCTAGTTAAAACAAAGATACAGGTTATGAAAGCTGTGGACTATAGGTTGCTTAATGTAATCTGAGATAAAACCGAGGACACTTGTTTTTTATGTTATCAAAAGTTAGTGACCTAAATCTTAAAGTTACCTTTTCACACTTCACTTTCGGTTTCGCAGTTAATCGGTTTTCAAACTACAGTTGTTTTGCAAAAACAAATCGAAAATCAAACTAAGCCTCGCCATTTTCAACACGTGCAAGTCATTCATAGGATGAAAACCCGTCCCCGTGTTCGGCCTGGTCACTATGCTCGCGCGATGGCTGACTACGGAGTGGGGAGGCCAAGGCTCAGAATTTTCTGATTCGCTCACCCTACGTGGCACGGTGGAAAGGTCCCTTCATCATTGCTAACAATGGTTGTAAAGGGGCGTACAGAATACAATCCCAAGGTGGAAGGATGGAGCCTCACCCCTTGAACTCAACCTATTTGAAGAAGTGTTTTCAATGATTCTTCGTTATGGTGGGAGATGTTTATCCTAGTTCTCATGAGTGAATAAAGAAGGTCATTATTTCTCTATTTTCCTTATAAGATGATTTGTGCGAGACTTCGGCGGCTGAAGCTCCTCGAGATGCAGAACACCGGAAGGCTTGCAGCCTCACATTGACACTTCTCTCTTTTATGAGATGTTTGTTTCTCCATTTTATGATATGATTTTTCTCCATGTTATGAGATGAATGTTCTCCCTTTTATGAGATGATTATTCTCCATTTTATGAGATGATTGTTCTCCATTTTATGAGATGATTGTTCTCTCTTTTGTGAGATGATTGTTCTCCATTTTATGAGATTATTGTTCTCCCTTTTATGAGATGATTTTTCTCCATTTTCTGAGATGCTTATTTCTCCTTCCTATGAGAAGATCATTTAGCCGTTTTTATGCGATGGCTTTTTCTCCATTTAATGACTCCGTGTTCAGGGGGTGATCATACTATAATTCATGAATGTCTTTGACTTTGGGCAACATCCTTGACCTCGATGGTCCTAGACATGGAACATCGGAAGTACTTGTGAGCAATATACAAGAGTAGAGGAAGAGCAGATGTGATAGCAGCATTTCTTATCAGAAGATATCTTCTTTCAAAACAAAAGTACAAGGGACAAACCCCCTCGGCTGGTCAAGGTACATTCTCAAAAGGAGGAGGTACTGAAGGCTCGGGCATGGCGGGCAAAAGATCTTGCAAAATGATAACAATAGGCTCGGTGCTAGGTGCTTCCGTTGCCTTGGAAGCCCCATCCTCAAATGGTACGGACAAACCCGAACGTTGTCGTGGTGCTCGATTCTACGGATTCAATATCATGGGTGAGCTCAAGTGCATCCTTCGGGGACCCCTCCTAGCCACCATTAGCAACACGCTTGACTTCGGTGTATCCAGCCCAGTAGCCTTGCTCGTACCGCTCATCATACAGCCCAGGCAGTTTGGTGTTATAGGAAACATGTAGCTCCACGAGCACGCGAACTTTCTTAGCTTCACAAGAAGAGTCTTTTAGCTCAAGCTCCGATGAGTGAAGGTTGGTGTAATCGCTCAATTTTGACCTAGTAAGCAGTACAGAGCCCATCTACTTCCACCTGATGAATGCAGCGCAGCATCGCGACTGTATGTTTCAGCTCCTCCACCTCAGCCTCTAGTTGGGGCACCATCTTCCCCTAGGCGACTAGCACGTTAAGCTCTTTGGCAAGATCTACCCACTTCGACCAAGCTTCCTTCAGGTCCTTCTCTAGTTGAGGAACCCGATATTCGGCCTAAGTGTCAACCAATTTTTGTATAGACCAGTTTAACAAAGTAATTGACACAACTACCAAAGACTAACTAAAGTCCCCGACAATGGCGCCAAAAACTTGTTTGACTGATTTTTGTATAGAATATGTGTTTGTTCTTTTTGTAAAATGAATTTATTAAAAATTGAGTTTGGTCTAAATCACTACAAGTACACAAGTCATACAAGTAATAAAAGTGGATTTTTAAGTCCAGATATCGTTCCCACAAGGATTGATGATAAATCAAAAGACTAACTATCGAAACTACTCAAGGTCCTTACTATTTGAACTCCAATGTGAAAATGATGAGAGTACTAATAAAATAATTCTAAAATAGTTTCACTAGTATATATAAAGAATTTAATAAAAGTGGATTTGAGAATTCATTGAGTGAGATCACACTGAGAAATAGACTGATGAATGATTGTCAAGTTCTGCATTGTTTAAAGTCATAGCTAAGCCATTAGTTGGAAAACCCACTATTTCAAGATGCATCAAGGGTGTAGTTCGATTTCTCCTAACCATACCTCACTAATTAGAGATTCATGGTCATTTCTGACTCATAGATCTAACTGCCTACTTGTAAGATTATTAATCCTCTTCTAAGATCCGGTATTTTCCTTTAGTACTTCACCCCCAAATCTTAGGATTGAAGAACTCTTGCCCCTATAGACAGGATATTGCAAGCCTTCTCCAATTTAAATGGCACCTCATCCTTCAATGCTGATGAAATTCTCCATATCCTTGATTAGATCTATGCTAACATGGGATCATAATCATTTCATTAGAAAAATGAGAAACCTCTGAGCAATTAAACTGATATTTCCTCCAACTAACCTCACACAATGAGTAAGTTAGTTATCTATCTGAGTACTCTTTCAGAGTTCATTAGTTTCGAAGTATTAGTCTACAATACCCACAAGGAACTGTTCCATACCCTTAGGATTCTCCATCTCTGTGTCATGTAGAGGGCCTCCTGGAAATCAGAGCAAGATACAGTCCTTTGTTTTTGGGTACATGATACTAGTACTTGGAATAGTTAAGTTAAAGAATAATACCAATCAAATAAATTCAAGATTTCTAACTAAGGCGTTCTTCCACTTTGTGTAGAAAAATAACAATCACCATCGACCCATTCCCAAAGGGAGCTCAATATTCCAAAACTAGTTCACACATATTAGTGACTAATTGATAAGGAAAATTCACTGAAATTGTAAACGAGCTGAAATAAATGAACTCCATAAATTTTCCAAGATCCATTTAAAACATAACAATAGTGAAAGAGAAAATTTTATAAAAGATCCCAGCTCGAAGCTGCACATGAGTTCATTACTCAACTCCATAAAATCAATATAAAACTAACTAAAACAAAACTACTCTAAGACAAAATCTAAAAAGGAAAATAAAAAAAATAATAATATACAAAGAGTCTTTAGCTACCCGTAACTTCGAAATCGCTTAGTCGCAAGATAAAGGTCCTGTATTTTTGATCATCTATATTTCAAATGATGGGTCAGACTTAAAGGCACAAATTGTGGATCCCAAAATTTAGCCCAAAATGGTAGCTGTCAGAACAAAGAAAGTTCTCGCTGCTTCATGGTTCTTATATTTGTCGCCCACTTCATTGGTCCGCAATATAGATACGACATATTCTAATGTTATCTTCTTTGATTCTATCGCGACATAATTTGACTTTGTCGCGACATAGTTCTGTTCATGTTTTCTGTTTTATGTCGCAACATGGTTGTCTTTTTTCGCAACATAAATTTCCTCCTCCAGCTCTTCAACTTTGTTGCAATAGTCTTTGCTATGTTGCGACATTCTTTTTGTTGTTATTCTCAATTTATGTCGCAACAGACTTTTTGTAACGCCCCAAAAATACCCTATAATTTTTATAATAATTTTATTATATATGTCGGGTATGAATTGAGCCAAACTTGGGTTTTTCTGGGAAAATTGATAAATTGTGAAATGTGAAATGGATATATGAGCATATGATTAAATGTTATATGCTAGAATGAGAAATTGATTGAACTCGAAATAAACCTAAGTGTAAAAGGGGCAAATTTTGAATTGGTAAAATAGGGACCTAAGGGTCAAGAATAGAATAAGATTAAATGCAAAAGTGAATTAAATGACAAATGAAAGTGAAATGATGACCAAAAAGGAGGAAAATGAGAAAAGGAATTTGTGTGTAAGCCAAACATGGCCTTACACTTAAATAGAGAAATAAGACCAAATGTGGTCTTAGAAGAGCACATTTGTTCATTTTGAGCCAAAAAAAAACATTTTTGAGAGAGAGGGAGAGAAGAAAAGCTAGGGTTTTGAGGAGAAGAGGATTGCTGTGTAAATCCTTCCATTTGTTCCAAGATCTTTGCCAAGAAGGAAGAAGGCAAGGCTAGGCTTCAAGTGCAAAGGGATTTAAGGTATGAACCTAAACTCAGTAAAGTTGCTTTTGATGTTTGTTAGAAACCCTAATCCATCCATGGGTTTTGCTCATGATTGGTTTAGGATGATATTAAGATGTTATTGGGAGTGATTCACATGTTTTGTTTTAGGATTTTGAGGATTTTTGGAGGAAATCGCAAAAAAGAGGGAAACTAGAAAATCTGGGCAAAAATCCAGCTCCTAAACCGCAACGTAGGGAACCCATGCCACGACGTAGACTTATGCCAAGGCATGGGATACCCTCACCCCGGTGAGGCCGAGGTACCAAAATGGCACCCCTTGGGTACACCAAGGCGTAGCAAAGCTACGCCGCAGCGAAGGCCGACGCCACAGGGAAGGCCTACGCCGCAGCGTAGTAGTGCTACGCAGCGGCATGGATACTGTTCACAACGAGAAAATTTTTTATTTTTTTTTCTAAACACCTCGTATTCGTACACCTATAGTATAGGACCCCTAATAAATTACTAATGGGGGTTCAAATAAAAATGAACTATGAAAACTCCATCGTGACCGCCACCCCTGAAGCCATTCATGTGATAATTGTTTACCCACTAAAAGTGGTGTATTTATGTTTGACTAGGGGCTGGTGAAGATCACCTAACATAGGACCGAGATCGAAGAAAGAGAAACGAGAGCCGATAGCTTCGGTTAGTTCTTCGGACCTCTATTCCGATTCAAGTATTGTTAGTTCTTTGTTCACCAAAATTACATTCATATTTCAAGTGTTTGGTAATTACTAAATAAACTTTAAATGAGTATATGGAATGAGTATATCCTTGAAATGATATTACGAAAGTGCATATGGATTTGAAAATATAGTATTTGAAATGTTGACAATTAATTGCACCAGAGTGATTAATTGAATTATAAACAAATTGATCAATTCTTGACATCTTGAATTGAATCAATATACCGAATGACCAACAAGGCGGGATGCACCAATCGACATCCGTCATGAAGGCAAACCGAAATTGTGCAATGTCCCACATGGCGGGATGCACCAATCGGCATCTGTCATGATGGTGTATGGCATTGTTAAAATGTCCCACTTGGCGGGATGCACCAATCGGCATCCGTCATGATGGCATATGGCATTTTTAAATGACCACTTGGCGGGATGCACCAATCGGCATCCATCATGATGGGAGACCTAAATTGTTAAATGTGTAAGCACATTACCAAATGACAAAAAGGACGAGATTCACCGAATGGAATCCGTCATGAATGTGAATTGTATAGACAAAGTGAAATAAATAAACTTTGATGAGTGTAAATGGATTTTTGAAACCAAACAAACTGAGTATTTGCCTGAATCTTAAGGATTTGAGTTAAATAAATTGGTTGCATGTGAAAATGCAAATTTTGATAGGATCAGTGATTTGTAAAGTGAAAGCATGTGAAATGCATATTTCGATATGATCAATGATTCGTAAAGTGAAAGCATGTGAAAATGAATAAGAATGAGTATAGTTTGATATAAAAGGCATGGTTTTATGATAAATCTATGTCGTGTTAAACTGAAAATTTGAAATAGAACTATATAGAACTACTAAGCATGAAAATGCTTAGCGTGTAGTTTTTATCTATGCGCAGGTTTCGAGAAAACAGGAAAGAAGGCAAGATCAAGCATAGAGTCATAGAGAAAGTTGCAGCATATAAGTATATACCCCGCCATATGCATACCATCCTTTTTGAACGTGTGACATTTTGTGAACAAAAGAGTTAATATTTGAACTATTGTTTTGTATATCATTTTGTAAAGGCATGATACGCAATTTTTTAAACGTATTGTATAAACGAGCATCCCGGAATAGGTTCAGATCCGCCATTCGAGTTGGACCGGAAAGGGGTGCTACACTTTTTCTTTGTTGCGACAGAGTTTCTCCCAATAGCATGGATTTGTTATCGCGACAGACTTTTTCTTTATTGTGATAGAGTTGTGTTGCCTTATATTGATAAGACTGAACTCTATGTCGCGATAGACTCTTTCCATGTCGCAACATAATCTTCTTTAATCCTTGTCGTTGGCTGAACTTTTTGTTGCAACATTTAATCCCTTGTCGCGACAAACTTGCCTTGGCTCATCTCACTTCTCTTCCATTTTCTGTCGCGACATAAAACTTCTCTATCGCCACAGAGATCTCTGACTCTGTAGCTTTTATTGTCGCGACATAATTTTCCTTTATCACGACAGAGATGTCTGCCTTCATTTCATTATTATGTCACAACATCTTTTCTGTGTCGCAACAATCTTCTTGTCATTCTTCTCAACTTCTGTCACGACAATAGTCGCCTTTGTCATGACAACATTCACCTCAACCTCAAGTTTTCCGGTCAGCGACAGAGAAATTTCACGGACAAAGTCCGTGATCTTCTATTGTCGACGAATGTTGTGTCGCGACATAGTTTTATTCTATCGCGACCTAAAATTTGCCTTGGTCTGACTCATTGAACAGATCATCAACAGAAACTCAACAAACATCATCCACTACACTTTTGTTGGTAAGAGAGTTGTTTTGAGTCTGCAGAGTCATCTGATTTCACTCTTATGTCATGGATACACTGTAAGACGTTATATTGTGGTCAATGCATTTGTTCATCAATCACAGAGGAATGCATCATATCCCGAGCTAAAATGATATTCATGATATAACTATTATCATGGATAAATTAGTTAATCTATCTCAAATTGTGTCGCGATGTCTCATTTCCGTTTACACTGCCTTGACTTTATTACGACAAAGAGCCGTTTTTCTTTGCGACATTCTTGTCAATTTCATGGATTAATGGAAGATTCGAACCCGTGTCGCGACAGAGAATTCTCCCGCTTTAGCCAATTTTCGTTTTTCTGCCGAATTATCTCTTTTTCATATAAAACCTACAAAAGAAAAGCTAGAATATTCCATAATTCAAGATTAAATGAATCATAAACTTCTAGAATTATGCCAGAAAAATGCATTAAAAATTGATGAGTTTAAGACTCATTACTAAGCCTTGTTGTACATCTCCCGGGCCCCCTACCTCATAAAGGATAGAAGGCTGAGCTGGTGTTGTCAGGAGTCGCAATACTTTGTCATGTAGGCAACCGAAAATGCTCATCTGCAACAAAAATGGTTGTGTTACTAACTCATAAAGGAAATGACAAACACAAATAAAGTCAAAAGCTTACCGAGGCGACCATCCTGAAGGGGGTCGAGTCCCTCAACATGTCTTGCACCTTCTTGGTCACCTCCTTCTCCTACATGGAGATAAGAAAGGAAATGACCTCCTCGTCTAGGTCCTTTAACAATGACGAGTTCGTCATGAGTGCCTGCAGGGAAGGAGGGGACTCAGCTCTCTCCACAATCTAGGGGATTTTGGCAGAGGTTGTTTCCTTCCCTTTCCCTTTAGAGGTAGTGGGAACCACTCGGGGAGTCGGGGGGTGACGTAGCTCGCGACCTTCTACTATCTTCATACCTCCCCAAGGGAGGGCGGCGTTGGTGCTCCTCCGCACCACCGGGGGACTGGGAGGGAGGGCACCGGCCCCTCCGTGCAGAGGGGCTGAGGTCCGAGTGGCCTCCGAAAAGTGGTGGGTCACAATTTAAATAGCCTCCCCCCAACCGAGATGAAGGTTCTTCCCTTAGCCTAGAAAGGCCTTTGGGGAGCTGCTTGCTACCGCAGCTCAACCACGCCATCCGCTCTAGCTCCCTTGGTCTATTAAGTCGAGCCTGTGGTTCAGATGTGGAGAGGGCGAGCTAAATCACACCAACGGCACCTCACTGACTACCTACCGGGTTTAGTCCCAAACGCCACTTCACCTCGAACGCCTCCCGAATGTAGGACAAAAAGGCGCTTAAATGCCTCACCGTGTACCCCCGATCTCCAAATTGAAATACAAACCCTGACGTGGAACCCTCAGTCGGGTCGAACACCTCCCAAAGGTTGGTTAGCGTCAAAAGAAATATGAAGTCCTTGCGTAGTCAGAGCTCAAAATCTTGGACCGACCGAACCCAGATTTGTCCCAGTCACTATCGTTTACCCCGCCCAGCAATCTGCCGTAAATAATCAAGGTTAAGGAAGGTTCTCCCCACTTGAAAAAACAACATAAATCCCTATGTCAATCGGTTGAGTGTGATTCAGCCCACCATAAACCTCAAAGCATGGATCTCATGATCCCCTGTACCCCCCGCATATCAAGCCCTACGACTTATTCTTGCTGGTGTTCGGCAAGTTTGTCACCAGTTGCAGCGATTTTACATCAGCAACAAGGTAATACTTCCCGAAGTTGTGCCGCTTGAAGGTGTAGGCGTAGAGCACCTCCTTCAAACCCAAGTGCAACCCGTACGTCCTATTTAGCACCCTCACACCCAACAGAACATGAACAATGTTCACGTGAACATGGACAAGGTGGAGTCAGGTGAAGTGTAGGAACTAGTGAATTAAGGGGAGAAGGGGGAACCTTATGCCCTCACTGATGTGGATATCTTGCCAGTAAATGGAGTTCCTCACACCTCAGTCCCCATTCGTGCAAGCAACAAATTGAAGCCCTAAGGATGAAAACGAGGCACGGACATACGAAGGAAAGGAGAATCTCTTCCATAAGGCATCCGCTCGAGACTCCTTAACAGGTCTAATCCAAGTAATGACTTCGTTAGCGTCAGAGCTCAAGAGAACCTCTCCGGACACCCCAGATGAGGAAGAAGATGATTCTTCATCCATAGAGCTTCCCACGTAGTCTCCTCTGAGTGCCTCCATCACATATACGATGCTTGGAAAATCAACCAGGGTCACTCATCCAGCCATAGGGAATGAGATTGACCAAAAAGAAAAATCCGGCCATAGGGGAAGAAACCAAAAAAAAAAAAACCCCAACGAGAGAATCAACAACGAAACCACTAAACAGTGAACCTCAAAAAGACAAACAAACCACTGATCTTCTCACTTACAGTTCAGTTCTACCTTGAAAAACGGTTGTAGGATAGTGGTTGCCAAACACACAGAAGGAACCAATGAAATGAAGAAACCCAAAACAGGGTGAATGCAAAGCAAGAGATGAATAACTCAAACATTTCTTCGATAGCACAGACGAGAAACTTCCCAAAGCAGTCTTTGAAGATATTTATACTCAAGGCTGCCAATGATTTGGGTGGGATATTCAAAAGCGCCATTACATGTACTGGTCGTATTGGACAACACGCCAAAGCCACGACTGAATCTGAAGCGGCCACCTGTTCGAAGCAGGTGAGCAAATTATGGCTTTGTGCGATGCACAAATATCGAAAAGGTCTACCGCCTTTCCAACCCTAATGGTTTGAAACGATGCTAAGGGGGGCTAGTGGAATGGGACAAGTTGTGGCTCACGTGACAGTCATGTGAGTGTCCCCAACCCGATCACACGTGACAGTCACATGAGTGACCCAAACATGATCATGTGACAGTCATATGAGGGACCCGAGCTCGACATACAGGAAGGTCATGCATGCTACCGTACCAACTCACCTTAAAATGAGGTGGATGGGATCGATACTTAGCAAATCCGGACGCCTTGGCCGAGATAAAGCAAGTGGAGCACGAAGCACATCCACCTCGATTGGGACGCTACTTAATGAGTTAATGAAGTATAGCAGTTAATGTACAAATTAGTGAGTAACGTAAGGACATTAAGGGCTACTCATAACTACTCATCTCACAACCGTTCATCATGTAACCCCCAACGATAGGTATATAATGTATGGGGATGTACCCGAAAGGGGATTGGAGTTGGAATTTTGCAAAAATAAAGAAAACATATTCTTTTGAAAGGAACGAAACCTTTCCACATATACCTTTGCTTTTAAAAAAAGAAGATTTCAAAGCGTTATCTAATGATATCAACTTTTGTATAAACAAAACAGCATTATGGGGTGGCTTACTAATATCCTGGTGGCTCTCCGTGTACCTTTGCTTTTAAAAATAAAAATAAAAACCGCAGGACGAATTCCTGTTATTGAACTGAGACCACTTACTAATAGCTAGCTCTACGGCTTCAAGGCCTTGATCACAAGATAGACATGACGAGTAAAACAATGTCTCCTCTGCTAGTGCCAGCAGCTCATCTGCTCATCATCATCAACACCAACATTATCATCATCTTCCTGTTTCCACAAAAGGGTTCAGCACAATCTATAGTCAAATCTGGCTGCCAAGAAACATGCGGAAACATCACTATTCCGCACCCATTCGGCATCGGTAATGGATGTTGTTTCCCAGATTTCCCTGAACTACGTCTATATCAATCAGAGCATTTCCAGCTTTTGTTATTCTAATGAATCAGACCCGAGTCTTACCATCAGTTCCTCAGTTCTCCCTTTCAGCTTTTCCCACACCCAGAATAAGTTTGTGGCCATGGGTTCTGACATATTTGCTTTTATCACCCAATCTCCAAGTAATAACTACACAACTGGATGTTCCTCGCTTAACGCCGAAAGTCTCTGCAATTTTACTAATCATAGATGCTCTGCTCCTGGCACTGATAAAAGTTTTCCTCTCTCTAGTATGCCTGCTTGAGCATATCCTGGTCAAGCTTATTATGGTGGTATACCTCCTAGATCATATCCTGGTCAACCATATTATCCTCCGATCACACAACAGCGGTCATCTACATGCTATGGAAGTCATACAGCTGACTAGCCTTCTTGACGACATTGCCTGTCAATATATTCAAGATTATGAATTATTTTCTCGTGGATAAATAAATGTGGAAATATGTGGGTATGTGTTCATTGCCGAGGCCGATTCCTATGTTTCATGCTGATAACAGAAGAATTTGGGAAGAAGAAGAATTCTAGAGAGAGAAAGGAAAAGGGTCCGTTTATTTCCCTCCCTTTTTTTATTGACCACCATCCAGCTTTATAGACACAAATAATAAAAATAATGCTAATGATTGTATAGAAACCCCAAATCACTAACAACTTAATCAATAACAACTAAACAACTTGATAACTAGATGGCCATGTTTCACTTTTACGTGGAAGGCAGATCAAGAGTGATCCACCTCTACCATGTTGACCAAGCATGATCCACGTCCAACCTGGTGTGCTTGCATGGGTGCACATATCATTCCTCCCCACTTAACAATCCTTGTCCTCAAGGATAAATGTAGGATATGACCTAGTGAATCGCCATTCGTTCTCCTAAGCGTGTCGATCTTCATCGGTGCGCCTACCCATTTTACCAAAATCTCGCTTTGACGATATTTCATGGTAATCTGGCCGATCGATGACAGATTCAGGTTGTGGAAGGATAGTGGCAGTCTCCGACGCAGTAGGAAGTTGAGCAATTGTGGAAGTGATCGGCCCCAAATGTTTTCGTAACAAGCTGACGTGAAATACATTATGGATTTGTGAATCTGGGGGCAATGCTAACTCAGAGGCCACCGTCTTCTAATTTTTCTCAATAACTTTGTAGTGGACCATAGAAAACGCGTGTTGTTTGAGTTCCGGAAAGCTACCGAAGATTGTCGGTATGGTTGCGCCAAAAATATGGTCGCCAATTGCAAAGGAGACTCCCACGCCGATGTTGGTCACTTTGGCACTTCATGCGGCCTCTGATAAGCAAGAGGTTTCGTCATACCTCACCTGGCGCCAATCTCGATCTCGCAGGAACTCATCGACCGCTTGAACATTAGAGGTTCCGGGAACATATTTGAGCAAGCTAGGTGGTGGAATGCCATACACAGCTTCAAATGGTGTCATTTTAGTAGAAGAGTGAATAGATGTATAGCCGACCCTACTCTACAACCCAATCAAACCATTTCCGTGGTCGGGTCGCCCGAAGCACCTTAAATATTGTCTCCAGACCCTGCTAATCTACCTACCGACCATCGATTGTGGATGGTAACCCTGAGCTCATACAAAGCTTCTGGTGCCATGAAGCCGGGAATAATGTTCGCCGTAAGCGTGCTTATAAAGACCTTGTCTCGATCACTAACGATTGAGATTGGGATGCCGTGTAAACGAACGATGTTGGAGATGAAAGCTTTGGCGACAGTGATGGCGGTGAAGGGGTGCCTTAAGGGAATGAAGTGGGCATACTTCGTTAAGCGATCGACAACGACCATAATGGAAGTATATCCATGAGAAGAAGGTAATCCTTCGATGAAGTCCATGGATACTTCGGTCCACACTTGTGTTAGTACCCGCGAGGTCGAGTAGCCCTCGGTGGTTTGATGCAATCTGACGGAAACGCCGATTAAACTTCACATTGTCGCAAAGAATGTCTTTACCGCTCGCGATACCACCAAAAATCTTGCTTAATCCGGTTGAGTGTTTTATGGAACCCAAAATGTCCACCAGTTGGGGTTGCATGGCAATCCATCAGGATTTTTGAATTAAATTAGAGGCAGAGCTTAAAAGAGCCTTACCCTTTCGGAACCACACTCCATCTCGTTGGATCACGGATGGGTCTTTTGATTTAAACTCCTCATAAAATGGGTCATGTTGAACTTCTTTTTGAAGGATAGGCCACCAGTCTGCTTGAGGCATGGAGATAGATATAAATTGGAATTCCATGACTCGGGATAAAGAATCTGCACCTTGATTTTCAACCCCTTTTATACTGATCTCGTAGTCGTACCTAAGTATCTCGTAGCCAACGCGCTTCAGGCGGGCGTAGTGATCCGTTGCTCCAGCAGGTACTTGAGACTCTTCTGGTCAGTTCGAACTGTAAAAGGTTTCCCAAGCAGATAGGGACGCCATTTCTTAATTGCCTTGACAATGGCCAACATCTCTTTCTCGTAGGTGGACAAAGCTAAAGCAGAACCTTTTAATGCTTCACTAAAATATGCCACTGGCCGGTCTTGCTGGGAGAGAATCGCACCAATTCCAATTCCACTGGCATCACATTCGATCACAAATCGTTGAGAAAAAATCTGTAGGTGCAACCAGGTTGGTTAAGGCCTCTTCAACTTTTTGAAGGCTATTTGTAGCTTCATTCCATTGGAATCCTTCTTGCTTGGGGCACCCAAGCAGCGGGCCGCTATACTCTCCGGGCGATGAATGAATTTCCGTATACCTCGCTAATCCTAGGAACCCCCGGACTCCTCTGGTTGTTGTCGGTGTAGGCCACTCAATTACTGCTTGTATTTTGGCGGGATCAACTGAGACTCCTTTTTCCGAAATTATGTGGCCCAAGTAGTCTACCTGCATAACACCAAATCGGCACTTCGACTCCTTGGCAAACAATTCATTAGTGGCCAAAATATTTAAAACAATGTGTAAATGTGTGAGATGATTCCTCCATGATTTGAGTATACTAAGATATCATCAAGAAACCAAAATAAATTTTCCGAGGTAGGTTTAAAAGATCGTCTATGAGACTTGGAAGGTTGTCGGAGCTGGGCAGGAGACCAAATGGCATTACTACAAACTCGTAATGCCCTTCGTGTGTTCGGAAGGCCGTTTTATGGATGTCATTTGCTTCTACCCGGATTTGATGATAACCGAATCGCAGATCCAATTTGGAGTAGTATCGGGATCCATGTAATTCATCCAATAGTTCATCGATCACTGGAATTGGATATTTATCCTTGATGGTGATGTCATTTAAAGCTCGGTAGTCCACACAAAATCGCCAAGCTCCATCATTTTTTTTTACTAACAAAACGGGTGATGAGAATGGACTATGACTCGGCCTTATCAATCCAGATTGCAAAAGTTCCTGCACCATTTTTTCTATCTCTGTTTTTTGGTAATAGGGGTACCGGTACGGTCTCACGCTCACTGGACCTGCATTTGGCCGTAATGGTATGTGGTGGTCATTGGATCTTTGTGGAGGTAATTGCAAGGGTTTGGAACACATGTGAGAATGTGGATATGAGGTGTTGCATGTCGGGGAGGGTAGGATACCTTTGTTGTTGCTAGGAGTAGGTCTGGGACTTATTTGAAAAAATATCGACCCCCGCAGCCATGGAAATTCCTTGTTGGTTAGTACTCCAATGTCTGCTTGCTTCAGTCCTTGAAGGGTGTATGTACCTCCATGCTTTTTGTAGCTCATAGTGAGTCTCTTGAAATCCATCTCAATGGGACCAAGAGTTTCAAGCCACTGTACTCCCAACACTAACTGGCAAGCAGTGACTGGAAGGATATAATAGTCGGTAGTGACAGTTTGTCCTTGGATGTTTAGTGTGAGAGCCTGACATTGTCCATTGCAATTGATTTTCTCTCGGTTGGCCACCATGACTTGGAACTGCTTGCTTTGATTCACTGGTAACCCAAACTTGAGTGACTTCTGACTTGGTCGATGAGTTATAAAGTCTTGCCGGTCGATGAGCACTGTGACGCTCTTGTTCCTCAATTTTCCCATTACACGTAAGGTTTGTGGGTGTTCAGCACCGGCAATGGCATGAAATGAAATTTCGGGAATGTCCTCGGGGCTTGGAATCTCTCGTGAATCATCTTTATCCTCCTCAAGGCTCGTGTGAGAAGAGTCTGCGATCATAAATAGTTGCGGTCGTTCGCAGCGGTGGCCAGGAACAAATTTGTCATCACAATAGTAACACAACCCTTTCTCTCGTCGTTCTCGAGCCTCTTGACTTGTGATTCTACGAATCGGCGATGGAGAAGGATTTGTCCGTTGAGATGGTGGTGGTCCAAGGATGCCCGCTGTTGGGTTGGTCGGTGCTGGGTGTAAATCATGATTGGTGATGAACGGGCTGGAGGATTAGTTTTTTGCAACGGGTTCCATTTCCTCAATCGGTCAGTGGCATTTCTGGTGCATCACTCCCAGTGTGGCCAAGTGCTTGATTTTACGTCAATGCGAACATCGTCTCGAAGACCTGCAACAAAACATCCTATGAGAAAACTCTCAGGGAGGCCGTCTACTTGATGTGATAGCCTCTCGAAGGCTTCCTGGTAGGCTGCCACGGTGGTGGTTTGTCTGAGACGTGTGAGTGACTCTGATGGATCCTCATACTCGGTAGGTCCAAAACGGAGCAACACTGCCTTGACAAACTCACTCCATGTGAGAGGTCCACGAAACTTGTTTAACCATCTATGCCATTGCAGAGCGATCCCATCTAGGTGAAAGGAGGCCAATTGGACTTGTTGAGTTGGTGTAATATCCTTAAAATCAAAATATTGCTCTGCCTTATACACCCAACCAGTGGGGTTGTTTCCGTCGAATCGGGGAAATGAGAGTTTAAGGTGATGCTGAGGTTGAATGCTGGAGATAAGAGAACGGGAAGTATGAGGATGGGATGGTCCTTCAGGTGCGAAGGGTTGGTTCAGGGGAGAGTTGGAATTTTGGTTATGGGAGGTGCGGAGGGTTTGAAGCTCGATTAACACGGCTTGTAGGCTAAGTTTGTTGTTCGAAAGTGGACTCATGGGCTAAGGCTTCATTGACCTCATTCACGAGTGCGCATTTGTTTTACCGCGGTGTCCATATGGCTACGATACCACTTGATATGAAGAATTTGGGAAGAAGAAGAATTCTAGAGAGAGAAAGGAAAAGGGTCCGTTTATTTCCCTCCCTTTTTTATTGACCACCATCCAGCTTTATAGACACAAATAATAAAAATAATGCTAATGATTAGGAGAGAAACTAGCACTACTAACAACTTAATCAATAACAACTAAACAACTTGATAACTAGATGGCCATGTTTTCCTACTTTTACGTGGAAGTTGCAGATCAAGAGTGATCCACCTCTACCATGTTGACCAAGCATGATCCACGTCCAACCTGGTGTGCTTGCATGGGTGCACATATCACATGCACAATTAAACCCTCCACTTGGGACATTTCCCCACAATCGATGGTCGTACCAGTTGTGCTGGAATGGGCAGTCGGAAATACCTCTTGCCGTGAAGCCGAGAAAGGAGACGACTATGCATGTCGCGGCAACAGTTCTTGCTTGGACTCACCCCGAGGCTTGGGATAAAAGTGTCAATGCCTTTCAGGCTACATGGGCAGTCCCTACCTCCCAAACGGCTGCCAAAGCATTTGCTCAGATGGCTACCATGCAGTTGCTACTAGAGATGGAAATGGCTGCATACCAGACAAGGGAAAACTCCCTCTGCCTTTGATCATTTCTTTAGGTACAAAACTCTCTCCTTTCCCTACCCTCCACGAATTAATTACTTCTGTGACTACTTATGCAGGCATCGGAATTGCTATTGGTCTTCTAATAGTTCTTTCTATTGCCTTTTGGCTGTATAAACGACTTGAAAAAAGAAAGAAAGACATTCTCAAAGGAAAGATCTTTGATGAGAACGGTGGTCGGCTGTTGCGGCATATGATGGCATTATACAAAGGAAGTGTGGAGAAAATGAAACTTTATCTGATAGAAGATTTGGAGAAGGCGACAGATAATTTCCATGTCAATTGAATTCTCGGAAAGTGTAGCTTTGGCACAGTATATAAAGGAATGCTACAAGATGGAAGCATTGTAACTGTGAAGAAAGCTGATAACGACGTTGAAATGCAAGTAGAACAATTTGTCAATGAAGTTTTTATTCTCACCCAAATCGACCATGGCCACACTGTGAAGCTGTTAGGTTGCTGTCTAGAGACTGAAGTTCCATTACTGGTGTATGAACACATCTCCAATGGCACTCTGTCCCACCATCTCCATGAAAAGGTTCATGGAAAACCACCATCTACATTATATTGGGAAAACCGGTTGGGAATTGCTAGCGAAATCGCCCATGCGCTTGATTATTGCATTCATATGGCTCTGCAGCTATCTTTCACAGGGATATCAAGTCTAACAACATACTCTTGGATGAAAACCTCAGGGCTATAGTTGCTGATTTCGGAATTTCAAGGCCAGTATCCGTGAAGAAGACTCATTTAACAGCATCAGTAATGCAAGGCACATATGGTTAATTGGATCCAGAGTACTTCCAAACTTACCGATTTACAAGTAAATGTGATGTAAATGTGATCCAGAAACAGACAAGGTTTAAATTCTCATTTTACATCAGCTGTGAAGAACAACGCTCTCTTTGAAATTGTGGATCAGACTATAGTGTTGAATGAAGATCAGAACGAAGAGATTCTCATTGTTGCCAGGATTGCCGAAAGATGTCTGGAGCCGACCGGGAATAAAAGGCCAACAATTAAGGAAGTAGCAATAGAACTCCAGAAATTGAGAAAGAAAGTCTTGGAGCAGTAATCAATTGAATAAACATGCCCGAGAACAACACCTTGAAGTTCTAGTCCAGCTCTTGTTTTTTATACCATAAACCGAATGGTTGTTCCAAGAGGTTTGTAGAAGCAACTTCAATGTATATATGTGTGGACATTGCTTAGTCACTAGGCTATTATTATCTTGGTTGGACCTTCCTTGGAACAGATAATATAATGTTATTTTAAGCAAGGATTAAGCAATTGTAAGACGTGATCATGTTTTGATAAGTTTGTATCCATAAATATATGCTTGAGCCTTCCATCAACACCCATCTTCATATTTGATTAATTTCCAATCTCATAAGCCAATCTAAATCGCCACAGTAAGTAATAGCTTTAATAATAACCATTTAATCAAATAGTGACGGGGAAAATATGCTTAAAATGGCCAGCTAATTCTGACTTCGTTAAATATGAGTCTACTTTCATTTATTAACAATTGGCCATTGAGAGTAGGGGTGGGCAAAAAAAACTAAGAAAATCGAACTGATCGAAAAACCAAATCGAAACCAAACTGAAAAATAGGTTAACCTAACTGAGCGATTCGATTTTTGTTTTTGTTTTACGCAAATCTCTGTTTCGGTTTAGGTTTTGATTTACAAAATACAAAAACTATAGTTTCAGTTAACCAACCAAAAAATTAAAAAAAAAATAAATATATATATATATATATGTAAAATATGTTTCCCTACTTGTGTGAGTTGTGACTTTCCTACTTCTATCCATTGTTGCTACTTTTTTCTTTCAAACCAAAGAATATAGTCTGTGATTTCTTTCAATTAGTTGTTTTTCTATTGAAATTGTTAAAACATGTGGTTAATTAAAAAAATTATGATTAAAATATCTAATCTCATGCACTACAAAAAAACCTTCATTTAGAGACGGACAATTCGGTCTCTAATCCGTCTAAACGAATTCTGAGACGGATTAGGGGCGGAACCAGTCTCAAAATATCTTGGTATGTATTGATTTATTACTCTGTCCAGTGCATGATTAGGACGGAAAGTTCGAGATCTCTAATCGAGAGGCGGGATTAACGACTTTCAATTTCCGTCTCTAAATTAATAATTCCCAAGGCCAGTCCGTCTCTGATTAGAGACGGAATTTTCGATCTAAATTAGTCTCTATTCAAGGCAGTTGATTAAAGATCTCTAATCGAGGCGGAAATTACGATCTCAAATTAGTCTCTAAACAAAGGCGGATGGATTTGTGTCTTTGATTGAGACGGAATCAAATCCGTCTCCCGATTAAAGGCGAGATTTTTCGGTCTCAAATTCCGTCTACGATCGGGGCGAATTGATGATCAGTCTACGATTAAAGACCCGAATTTTAGGTCTCAAATTCCGTCTACGATCGAGGCGGAATCAGTCGAATCTCCCGATCGGGAGGCGAATTTTGATCTCAAATTCCGTCTCTGATCAGAGACGGAATCAATTCCGTCTTTGATTAGAGACGGAATCAAATCCGTCTCTGATTAAAGACGGAATTTTCGGTCTCGAATTAGTCTGCGATGAGAGCGGAGTGTTCGTCTCTACGGTCGACGAATTTCCGGTCTCAAATTCGTCTGCGATCGAGAGGCGGAATCAGTCCGTCTGATGAGGAGCGGAATTTTGATCTCAAATTCCGTCTCATTCGGAGGCGGAATCAATTCCGTCTCGAGACGGAATTTGCGACGAGTGATCTTTAATAAGTGAAAATTACGATCTTTGAATTGATGAAGGATTTTATATTTGTAAGTTTTATTTAGTTTTTCATTTGTTATTGTTAGTGCGGTAGGTTTCTTATTTTGATCTTCATTTTTTTGGTTGATTGTGCCTTGGGTAGCTTCCTGTTCACTTCCATCAGTAGAATAATAGAATTCCATTGTCTTTAGAATTGTGTAATTGTTGCCGCCTACTTGTTACAGCTGAATCTCACCTTATTAGTGAGATACACAATATGCCAAATACCATGTTTCGAGCTGAATGATGATTTGCACGAAAGAGAGGTTTCTTGTTTTCTTCCTATATTCCAATAGGTTGAAGAAACTTTGGGCACGATGATATGTCATGTATGAGGTAGTGGAGAGGGTGCGCCACTGGTTTTAGCGAGAGGATGTGGTAGACAAAGATCCAAAGATGGCGAGGCTTGAGTTTAAAGACAATATAATTTATTTTACGGGATGTATCATGATGAATCCGAACATGTGTCTGATAGATATATGTTCAAAAAAAATGTCTGGGTTATCACGTCATGGAATCGATTTTGTTAAGAATAAGCTAGAATTTGTTGCGCATCTTATCTGCAGGATCATTCATACCTTACTTGAGTTTCTTTTCCTTTCCTAGGGCTTTAGATTCCTGCATTGTTATTCTTTTCCTTGTCTCTTCCCGATTGGGAATGTCGAAGAATGAGCATCGACACATTGCCCAAGCATCTTCCCACATGAGCGAGCAAGAGAAACCCAGTTTAATTTAAGAACTATCATATTCATATTCATATTCATATCATATCCATGCTTTAAGGAATTAATTGCTCTGGCCGAAATTAGAAATATCATCTGGGTCTAATCTCTTACAGCCTTAGGTGGTCATCCTCCATGGGCATTACATCTACCTAAAGGGTTCCTCTTCTAGTTTACCTGGTTTCACATGTAGAAGCGCATTTATAATTAATTCATACGCTACTACATTCCAGCTTTTACAATACAAAAGCCAAAACAAAAGGCCTAAGGTAGAGAGGCATTTGCATTTCGGGACCCAAATCACCTAGAGCCTGGGGCTTGAGGCTGTGTAGTAGTACACCAACCCACGAGGGTTTGCCGACGGGATTTCCATGATGAGGCCGAGGCCATGCGCACGGTGACGAAGCGAGGTTTTCCGTCTTTACCATTGGAACAAAGCCGGCGGCGGTAGTGAGAGCAAAGAGGGTGGATTGTCATCAAATATTCAATGACCCAATCCGGGTGGTGGTCACATACGAGAGAATCATTAATCCCGTCAAGCGTTGTCTTGTTGAAGTACGCATCCCTCTTCGCTCCTTCTGGCGCACTTGAGAAGGTGACAAAATTCTAATCGACGGGCGTAGCCTACAAACTCCACTGACGGTAACTTGTTGATGAGCATTAGAAGCTCGCAAATCAAACGGAAATCAAATCCCATAGTTAACTGGATTGTTCCAATAAAAACAATGAATATTAAAAACATTAAGGTAAAAAAGCGAATATAAGCGAGAAAAAATGGACTTATCATAGTCCCCATTTAGATTGCTAGGAGTGATCCACAGAGGTGTAGATATTTTCTTGGCTTCACGTGAGCTGATGGATGATCGAATATGTTCTCAAAATGTGCTACCACTAATGTTGTAAGGGAGCCCGCCTGTATCGGTGCATGCATACACAAAACAAATCAAAACTACTTTCGAGGGATCATCCCAATGAGAAGCACATTCATTCGTGATCCACATGCACCGGTTTCCACCACGAGCCTTTGCCGGTATTGACGGAGACCCTCAAGTCAAACATGCGTTCAATTGCTGCCAGAAATTAATTCTTCATAATTTCTTAAAATGCAACATCAATTGACTATGACTGATCCATTTTGAACATCCGCGACGAAAATGCCATGGCTTGAGAACTCCTGTTTGCTAACTAAGAAATCCACCTAAGCAGAATGTCCTATTGAATGATGCAAAACAGAAACATTTAATCAAGAACACTTTGTTGACAAACATGATAATGTCAATGGATAAAGAAATGGAGTTTTCAGTGAAATTATGGCAGTAACAATGTGTTAAAACTAAACTGGGCACACACTTGATCAAGGAGACATCTAAGGAGTGTTGTTGCCTTGTCCCAATAGACCTTATGTGGTGATGTCTTTTTTCTCCTTCCTCTTCGGTTTTTTTTTTACTTTTTTCTTTTGGTTGGAATATAGTTTTGCCCTCCGGGAGGTCAATTTGTGCAGATCTGGAACACTTAAAAGGTGAAATCCGGTTTTGGCCAGAGACACTTCCAGCAAATTGATTCAAATTTCACGTTATTACATGCTCCGCGGTTCATAACGGGACGATCGACAACTGAGTAAAAAATATAGAGAGAAGGGGGTTCGACCAGGCCAAGGCATGGGGCCTAAAACCATTTCAAACTCGGATAAAGGCAAAAATGTAAAACAAAGAATTAAAAAACAAAAACAAGGACTTACATGGTCTTAAAGAGGGAGAAAGGACATTTGAGACCAGGATCCTCTGCCCACAGAATGAAGGCTTTGTCGAGCGCGAGCTGGGCTTGGACCCGATAGTTAGGCACAAGGCTGTCGCGGAGAGTGCGGCGACCAAGGCAGACCTTGCTTGACAGGCGACCATGTTGCCTTGAGGCCCTAAAATGGCATTCTAAAGGGGGCCTATTGTGTATAAATTTTTTTACTTGTAATATTAATATTAAGCCTAAAACCTTAGTTTTTTATTATGTTAAAAACCTAAATCATACTACAACAATCAATTCACAAAGAGGGTTTTGATTGGCTCACCAGAACACCTCCTATCACCACTACTACACTAAAATATATCAAACAAATACTATAACAATAATAAAAGAACTCATTTTATCAATAAAAATCATATATTAGAGGAAAATGCAACAACAAAAAAATAAAAGTTTTATAGGAAAACATACAATCAACACACAAACTAGGGTTTTCAATAGGCTCACCCCAAACCTCCTATAACCATTCTACAATAATCCCAACACCTGAAATAGGGTTTTCAATAAGGCTCACCCCGAAACCTCCTATAACCATTCTGTAAATCAACACCTGAATGGGTTTCAGCCAAACTCAACCCCGAGCCCACTCCCTATCACCACTACTAGTCTATCACACTTACTACTTATTTATTTGAAAAATAAACATGAAAATATTCAAAATTAATTATGAAAAATAGAAACTTACACTTGCGAGGCAACGGAGATCAAATCCTATTTGGTTTCCCGAAAAGCGAGAAAATAAAAAATGGGCATTAATCGATTAATCAATCCTGCAGGTTTCTCCACTCTTCCTTTGCAGGTTTGTTTCAAACCCAATCAATCACAATAAATATAATTGGAGGAAAACAAATGCGTAGAACAAAATGTTAAATTCAATATTTTTATTTAAAAGCATGGTTATCGGCCGGTTGTTACATCTCGGCCGATTCGGTTATCAGAAGTAGGCGTTGCCCATACCTCGGACTAATTCAAGGAGTCTCGGTTAGCTTGACTAATTCCTTCTTCTTCCAAGAGGTTGTGAAATGTAAACCTCCAGTTTGCCCTCAGACATTTCAATTAATTTTCATGATGAAACAGGTTGAGATTTTTTATTTTTTTTTACTATTCTTTACTCGATCCTTCTTGAAATCGAGATATGATGGGAGAAAACCAAAAAACTTCGAGCTTAAGATTCGACAACCAAACAATTTGGCCAAACAAAAAAAATTTGTTTTAATTGAAGCGAAGTAGATGTATACAAGCCCTACTGCTGTTTATTGTTTCCTTCCACTCTTGACAACTACTCGAGAGCGAACATATGACGAATGAAATCAAAGAATTTTAATTTCTTTTGTTTTATTTCCCAAAACACACCAAATTTTCGACCAAGCATAAAAGTAGCGGGAATGAAGAACAAAAGTCAAAGCCTGAGAACATCAATTAGAAATCACCACCCAGAAAAGCAAATCAGCGAACTACTAGGTGATCAGAAACTTCACATCGAAATCAATATGTAAAAATAGCGATAATAATGAAAACCAAAACTAAAACCCGCCAAGAGCAATGACGCCGGTCGTACCAAAAGGAAATACGGGATAATATTTCCTGATTTAGTTTTGTTTTCCCCCCATCTATCTTTTCCTACATTTTACCGAGCAGCATCAATCACAAATTTGAAAACCCGGAAAAACCGCGATTCCCGAAATCGAATCCGGGCAGCGAATCGACAATTCAAAAATTTGCAAAAAACCCCAAATCCAGGAAAAAGTCGGAAGGAATCCTCACTTGAAACAACATAAGCTAAAATTTTCACCCTAGCATCAAACGAGGCCAAATAATTGGAAATACCTCGTCGCGGTGGTAAACTCGGGCGGAGAAAGCAAAGTGGAGACCCATGGCGAGTCCGTCGTGAAACTCTTCTATGAGGATCGAAGCGTCTCGTAGGCCTCACACTTTGAATAGGGCCTATTTTTTAAGAAAAATGTGGGGGGCCCGAGGCGACCGCCTCTTTCGCCTACCCGCAGGGCCGGCCCTGCTTCTGACCTGACTACCATCTTTAGATTACTTTATTCAATTAGTTGGAAAGAGTAAATGGCACATGGAAATAAATCTTAATATGAAGTAACTTTATACGAATTTTATTTTTCTTTTCCATGAAATGGGCTCAGACTTCATTTAATTTCATACCTTCGTATAAGTTCGCATTGGTGGTGGAGCCACTTGTTGCCAAGAGCTATTCTGCAAAAGACTGCTTTCATCAAAATCCACATTAGCAGTGCCACCCGAGGTTGTGCGGGAAGTGCGGACGAGAGAAAGCTGAGTCACGCTAAGCTAGGCGAAATTGTCTGGGATTTGAACATCCTGGCTATGCGAAGTTGCCTACTAAACAATCTGAAGGATCTGGGAAATCAGCATCCTTAAGTAATACGAGAATTCATCGAGCTGGTGCTTGAAAAGCGAGAAGAATTCGACCAGTACTCCCACCATTGCTAACATCAAAATTAAGACAACTGTAGATCCCACTTTGGTTATTGCTATCATCTGACAAGTCTCTTAAACCACTCGAACTACATTAATTAATTATAAAATCAATAGTATTCTTAAATAACAAAATGGTAATATTAGTGTCAAATATAGCTACTGATCATTGTCACCACGAAAAAAAGCGGCCAACTGTGATTTCATCTGCTCTTGCATGTCTTTGCATCTCTGCATTTGTTTACACATCTCTTCCTGCATTTGTTTGCGCATCTCCTCACAGTTTTCATTTTCTCTTGTATTTTTTGGTCTTCGGTCTTACAAATCCTTAAAGCGATCACGTAACGGCTTATTTTCTTCACACGCAAAATTTGCAATTTTATCCTCCCCCAACTCCTTGGCTATGACCCGTCGCAGTGAAGTGCCACTAAAAGAGCAATGCCACGGTATCTTGATATTCGAGACCAATACCATATAGTCTTGATTTCTTCTCCCAGAACATTTTTTAACAAATATTTCATTGTCATCAATCGGACCCGAGGTTCGGGCGACCCTCACCTCCCAGTTGGGACATCTCCTCCTGTAGTCGGATGAAATCATCCTACACTCAACACATCACATTAGAATTTATAAATTTAGTAATGAAAGAATTAACTATTAATATAATAAAACATTAAATTTTAATTAAGATGCTAACATTCAAAGCTTTGGCTTTCTCATTGACGAATGAGCCATCACCCCTTTTAGTATGATTGCGAATAAACAACTCATAGTATGTTGGCTTCTTTCCCGAACTTTGTTCCTATGAGTTCAAAACAAAAATTGTATATAATATGATCACACAATTAAAATATTATTGTAACAAATTTTCTTATCGTAAAAACCTAACCATGAGTTTAGCATGTGAAGAATGTGTGATAGATCCTCGGTATGGTAGCGGTTCACCGACTTAGATTTAGCTTGTTCTGTCGCGCTCTTGCTATATACTCAGGCTTATTGAATTCATCATTCCATGCCTTCCAAATATCATCAGAAACATAGGGCGGCTTCTGTTTGGCATTCTTAATGGTCCAAATGAAACTCTTGTATCTAATAGCTGCCTGTTTCTCCCAAAGAATCTTGACTATGCCACTTATTTTTTGATCCCACCGAAAATATTTCTATAAATTTGCAAAAAAAAAAAAAACAAATAGTTAATTACAAACTCATTTTTATATTTTAAAAATTACAATATATTTGAAAGAAATATTGCCTGAAAATCCTCAAAATATAAATCTTTAGTGTTATGAGGAATGTTCTTCCAAGTATACCCATCCTTATTGATCATTTGCTTTCGAAAGTCTTAGTGATCATCAGTGAGCATTTTTAGTGAGGCAACAACCTATGATGAAAATTACTTTCTCGTTAGTTTCGGTATTGAAAAGTTAATAATACTAATCAAATTCCAGAAATCAACGGTCTTTGGAGGCTAGGAATGGAAGACCTATTCATTGAAAGAAATACCAATTTGCACAAATAGGAAACCCTGCGAGAGAGGATAACTTAATTACAAATGCACAGCCAAACAATTCCCATCTAAGCCTCTGAAACATTAACTTTCACAACCCACTATCAAACAAACAACCTACCTATATTTTTTTAAAATTATTAATTTTATAATGAAGTTAATAAGATTTGAACACTCTTGCATAAAAATAATTGCAATTAGCTTTGTTTCAAACACTATGACCTGATAATAACACAATCGACAATATCTCACGATCAAGCGTGGCTACTTGAGCTTTGATGCAATTAGGGTTAATGTTGTGGAGAAGAAGAGGGAAAACAAAAAAAAGGTGGCAGAGGATGGAAAGTCCATCAACCTACCCCAAGGCCAAAATAGTCTTTTAAGTTTAAATTTGACGGAAAAAAAAAATTTGTTCGAGTTTTTTAATTTTCAACAACTTGTTAATAAATTTTTTTAGTTCATACGAGTACATGCTGCATTTGCATTATTAGAGAAAATTAAGTTGATGAAAACTTACTCTACATTCTCAATAGTGATCACATCTCTAGGGTCGAATCTAGAAGCACATCGTATTTACATGGCCTCGACACATTATAGATCGACCGACGAATCAGATGCAGGCAAATTTCAAATTGTTGTGGTGTGTCTTGGCGGAGGAGGTGATGGTTATCTTGAAGAATTTGTGATACTATCATATTAAGGAGCCATGTCTTGGGTATCAGTACATGATTGTATCTCATCAGCGAGCTACATCCAAGATCTACTATTATTATTAACTCTACGCTTCATGGTTTCCTCTTTCTTCCTACTGCCTCTTTTACCTTCCATGGATTCCTCCTCTTCCTTTTTACCTCTACCCATGTCTTGCACATATGATGGTTAGTAAATAACGACCCAAAGTTCATCAACAAGCATAAAGTGTTAATCTACAAGCATAAAGTCCTTGAAATTGTATCTTATATTGAAATATGATCACAATAGCATAAGCGTAATGTCTAATTGTAAGACTTACTTCTACTATGATCCTTCCACGATTGCTTAAAACATGTAGTCACAATAGTTGTAAGCAATAACATCGATATTATAAAAAATAGCATAACTCATACTTGTCCAGGTGAATTGCTATTAAGTAGCCTCACCCCGATCTGTCGTTCTTGTCTACAAGATCTCTTTGTTAGCTTAGCTAAATTAATCTTGAAAGCGAGCATTTCTTCTTGACTTCTCTATTTCATTTATGGGTGATTGGGTTGTTAGGATCATCAATTTATCGGGGAATAATGTACAATTCACTTTCGATGATCTTGTTTCTTCACTCGGTTCGGGTGTTGGTCGTTTTTTGGGTTTGGTTTGCGGGGAGAAAAATTGGTGAAGAGGCGGTAAAGCGAAGAAGCACAATGTCGAGCTCTTGAATCTTCTCTCATGCATCTGTCTTGTAAGATCTCTTATTTCTAAATTTATTATAAAATGTGCATTTCGATGGTTTCACATTTTATCATGGCTTGGATTTTAGTTTGTGCTTGGTTGGTTGTTTCTTTGCTTCCTTTTTCCTTGGAGTAAGTGCCATGTAATGAAGTTTTTTTGTAGAAAAATCTTTTGTGAACAATTTACCTACGCATAAATAGAATCATGTTTCATTGTATTTCTCTTTTATATCTTGATGAATTCTTCTTGTTTTTCTGTTTTAGAAAAAGATTAAAGGCATGTGTTGACCATTTACAAAGCTCGATGGAGGATTAAAGAAGCGATTCAGTCATTTAAAATATCAATTGAAATTCGATATTGTTTGCGACGCTCAAAGCTTTTGTCCTTAACTTATTTGTGTTTGGGTATATGGATATAATTTCATTTTTTATAGATAGCGAGCAAATATTATAAAAGACAAAAAGAGGAGAGCCGAGGTTACCCCATAGTTTATAGGGAGTATGGGGTTGCTCGATTATTCACTGCATACGGGGATCTATCTATCTATTTATTATCAGGATTAGGTTAGTATGCACAAGGGAAAGGGAGAACATGGAAGTGCACAATGGTCCATCAATCGGGAAAAGAAAAACACAAGTAATAGATTTCACCAAAGTCAATACACCCCACTCCTCACTCCTTTCCTCATATGCCATATATGAAATTAGGACCTAGTTGCTCTTTCCTTTTTCACCATCTGTTGTACATATTTTACCTTTCTCTTCCAATATATATGCAACAAAGATATAGGAATGCCCTCTTACTGTATTGACTACAACCATATAAATGTTATCGAAATTATTATTTCTTTTAATGCTTTATAGCACACCTGTGAAAGAAAGAAAAGGACAAATTCAATCATGCGGCGGAGTTGGCGTCCAAAATAATTACAATAGGAAAATAAAAGAATTTAAGGTGTTTAACCCAAATTTACTACACATACCCTACACAAAAGGACTCACACAACACGAATTTTTTTTTACTTCATTGAAATCATCTCCAATCCCTTAAGGTTCACGTATCCCTTTCCTATCATAAAACACGAGAAACTACACATGAGGAAACTTCGAACACCTCAAATATTCTTATTTCCATTTTAAAGCACAATAAAAAAAAAAAAAATACATTTTGAAACTTAGGACCACCTAATGAACCAACGTGCGACACAAAAAGCAATTTAGGAAAAATGCTCTCACATTCTTAGGATTTTCAAACACCCAGTCATTATTAGAAACACTAAGTTCTCATCAATCAGTGGTCCTAACACCATGTAGATTATCAAAGGCATCAACAGTGAAGAAAGCCAATTTTAAGTGAATGGTGGAACTCAAATTCATTACTTCCTAATTTGGTAAGCACCACTTACATTAATAATCTTCCCAAAATAGAGTCAAAGCGTAATATGCGGTTATCATGAAGTAACGCCCGATCGATCTATTCTCGCCTTCTCGTGATGCGTTTTCAAAAAGAGAAATCGATTTTTAAATTAGTTATTTTTAAGGTTTTAGATTACGTTCTTCAATCTTTTTGTAAACATAATCGAACAAAAAAAGTCTCCACGTGCGTTAGGCCAGATTTAAAAATCCAACTTTGGAATGTAGTTAGCGGGTTTATCGTTAATCCTACCATACAACGAGAACCGCGATTGATTTAGGAATATTCGTGGCGAAAAAGGTGGCGGCAAGCTGCGACAGCGGTGATTTGGTGAAATGAAATCTATTGCAGTTTTTTTGTTTGATGTTCTGCCTCCCCAAAATCCTCCTTTTACTTTCGTCTTAAGTTCTTTCTTTTCTTAGTTCTCTATCTCCGCTTCTTACAGTTGTTGATTTTTGTATAACGTTAAATAAGATTTCACTTAATTTTCTTGGATAGAAACCATGAGCTCAATTATAGTTCCACCATTTAGTTGCTTTACACCAACCACGATATGAAATCAAATGTACACTTCACGACAGCGAAGAGCAGGTTCACAACATCGAGACGAATGTCGGGTCCTTGTCATTCATAAAACATGAGTAAGAGCCAAAGATGTCCATACACAAAGCTCGTGTACCATGACCCGGTAAATACCTAGTTTTGTGACGACGACTTTGCGTTGATCAGTGTTTGTTTTTGCGTAAAGTCGATTAAAAATTTCGCTAATTTTCTTGGATAAAGACGTGAGCTCAATTATAGTTCCACCATATGGTTTCTTTATACCAACCATATGAAATCAAACCTAAATTTCATAGAAGCCAAACAAAGAACAATTCCACTTGTTATCGGACAAATGTCGGGACTTGTCATCCATAAAACCTCAGTAATAGATTTCACAAGAAAAGTCGATACACGAATCCTCAGTATCATGACCGTTAAATACCTAAATTTTTCTAACTACAAACATGTTTTGACATAGTCAAGTCAATCATTGGCCCGATTATATTAAACATTATAACACGTGTATTTTCACCAGTAACAACATTTTCTCTCGTTAAATAGAAACATACGAACTAGAGCTCCTTCCGCGGCGGCTTCATAAACATGCCGTCTTCTTATGCAGTTTGAAATTGACGTCCATTGGCTCCAACCAAAACAAATGTTCAGAAACACATAAATCGCAAAAAGAAACCCTTGTATTTTCAATTATTATTCCACTGGGTTGTAGAAAATGCGGTAAAGTGTCCTTTCAATCAAATACAATGGAAATAAAAAAGTAATCAAATCAATAAAATCTAATTTTTAATCATTACCTTCTTATTTATGATTATTGACATATATCATCTAAATAAAGCAGCATTCATCATCACACATGTATTGTGTATTCATAATTCTAAAAATAAAGCATACATTATTCATCTCTTGTCCACACTTTGACTTGGGTCTTTGAGTATTGTACAAATGGAATGCTTTAATTTCCACTGATGGGTTGCAGCAGAAATATAAGCCCCTCTTGTCTTGTCTGAGAATATACTAAGAAAAATCACGTGGACAAAAGCAATTCAATAAAAAGGAAATAAAGAATAAATGAAGAAATTTGGATATAAACTCTATTTTCAAGTGCGGGTTAATCATTAAAGGTACTGTTTGTGCCCTTTAAAGCAAGTTGTTACACAATTCTTTCTCTAAAAAAAATACTAGAAACGAAACAGCCTGAAATTCCAAACTCATCCCTTCCCATTACATCAAAAAAGCTAGGTTGGAGTTACAAAATGGACAACTAGTGATTATAATAACTTAGGGAGAATAAGTTTACTAAGGGTGTTTCAGAACAAGATTGCAAAAAAATACCTGAGTCGACCAAAGTCTTCATCATCATCTTCTCTTGATTGATTCCAAAAACATGTTCAATCTCATCTTACCGGCGGATTCAAATTCATCATCTCCTACATCAGAACCTATATCTCCACCATTTGGATCCATTAAGAAGGCCAGAGATCATTGTCCTCCACCACCTCGATTTGATGTAAATTAATTTCAAGTTGTCTTGAAAGGCCAATTAGGCATTGAAGAGGAATTTCTGCTTTTGACAATTAGGGGCATCTCTACAGCCTCGCCTTAATCTCTTGCACCACGGCCCTATCCAATCCATTTGGGCTACCGCCTTAATGAAGGATATGGTACATAATATACTGCTTGCCCTTTGCATTGCAAGTATGAATGGTTCATATTTATTAAACCTTCTACTTTGGTTGACTTCTACGAGGCTGTAATTTGGGTGCCTCCTAGTACCATGCCTTGAAGGGTCAAACCAATCACATTTATTTGCATTATTTTAAATCTATCTCAATACACTTTTACAAATACGTACATTAAAAATTATAATTACATATATATTTTTAGCATGAAATGATAAATAATTATTTTATTAAATTTTAGCTTAGCTGATATATATATATATATATATATATATATATATATATATATATATATATATCTAATAATTTATATAAAATTTTTAATAATTTTTTAAATATTTTTAAAATCATCTTATTTTAACGTATCGGCCACGATACGCGACCGATCCCCACCGCGACCGATACGTCGGGCCGGAGTCAGAGTTGATGACAGATACCACGACTTTGAACCATGGGCAGAGGAGGAGTTACCGGAGAAGTTGTTAGAGTCGTTAGGGTTGTTGGGGAGGCGTTAGGGCCTGCGGCTGATGATGTCCTCGGCCACATTCGGTAGAGGAGTCGCCGTCATCGGACCGGTTGCGCGGTTTGACGGGGTTAGGGTTGTGGGGAATCACCACGAGTCGAGGATGTGAGGATGGAAAGATGAAGGAAGAGGCGAGACCAAAACGAGGGATAGAGAAGTTGTGGAAAATTTATTACCTTTCTTGAAATTAGAAATATTTGTAATAAATGGGGAAGGTGGGTTTGTGTTTGTTGTTAATAAATTTAATATTTAATATAATATTAATGTTTTTTTATAATCAAAGAATACGTGCAAAATTTATTTAATTATGTCATTTTTAATAAAAAAAATTTGGACGAAAGGTATAATAATAAATTATTGACTAAATTAATTTAAAGATGAATTTAAGATAAAAAGACTAAATTACTTTTAAAAATTAACATCTAATTTTGTATGCAATATCATTATAATTTTATAATTTTTAGTGAATGTTTTGTATTTATTAAATAGTATTAAAATCTAAAAAAAATTTTATTTTATTTATTTTAAGTACATTTGAGTACATGTCTCTATAATAATTTTATAATCTTATAATCTCTCTGTTTATTTAGAGATTTGCGTATCGTCGATGCAATGGAGTACATCGAAGGCCGTGTCGTCTCGGGACCCACCGATGATAAGTCAACGGCGTCGTTTGGTCGGAATATAGAATCAAAACAACGTTATGATCAATGTTTTGAATTAAAAAATTACGATGGCTAAAAGCAGTCGTTTGGCCTAAGCAAGCAGCGTCATTTTGGCGTTTTGGACCCAATACTATATTTTCCATGTTCAAGCCTTCCATTTATTTTTAAATATAAAAAAATATTTTATTAAATATTTGGTTGCCAATTATATAAATATTTCAGATTTATATAAAATTTTATCATTTTAGGTATTTTAATCACCTTATTTTGCGTATCGGCCGATCGTGGCCAGATCTACCGCTGACCGATACGTCGGGACCATCCGTCGATGACCGATACGCGACTTTGAATCATGCAAGGGATTGAGTGGAAGTGGCGATTCGAAGTGCACTATAACTATATAAATTATATATTTTAAATAATTAAAAATATTAAATAATATAATTTTATTTATTTATTTTTATATAGTTGCTTTTAAACTTTTATGAAAGATGTATAATATTTGAATTATTGAAAATGAAAAAATAAAATTATATATTTTTATTTTATTTGCATTATACTTATTTTGAAATAGGATATGTAAAATGAAGCTAAAATTATTTTATTCTTTAACACTTAAAATACATTTTTTGGCACCATACTTAGTTTAGATTTAATAATCCATTTAAATAGTTTTTCTATTCACTAAAATAGTTCAAAATTGTGTAAATTGTGAAATTGATATTTTACCTAGTTATCCAATAATATAACATTTCTTTTATAATAATATATAAAAAAAAAAAAGAAATAAGACGAGTTCTTTGGAAAGCATCAACGATGAAGTGACATAGAGATTAGTGTCTTCCATTAATAAAGAATCTAGGGGACTTGCCTTGAGGACACTTTTATTTAAATTAATAAAGATTGGACAGCTCATATTTATATATCCAATATTCACACCTAATATTTATTAATTAGATTTTATTATAATTATAATGTTTAATAATATTAATATTGAGACTAGTCCTAATAAGTATAGTTGGAAGTTGCCATGTACATGTGGAGATGACTATGAGAGGTTGGAATTCAGATTAATTTTCTTTGATTCATTTTTACATTTTCATTTTTAATTTTTTTATTATTTTTTTCTTTGGAGGAGTTGACAAATCAATTGTCATATAGTATGTAAGTACCATGCAATACCTATATTGATTATCTTTCATTCCTCATCACTTCAATGATTTGACCACCACCATATTAAAATACACATATTATATGCCATGGAAATTGAGAATTATGAAACATCTAATTTATTACATGAAGCTCATGTTTAGAAGTAGCCTCTACACAACCTACTAAAGATTTATAGGAGAATTATGCTTAAGGATAGTACGTCTTATCTTTATTTATTTAATAAAGGGTCCATTAAACTATTAAAATTAAACATACTATTATATAATCTTTAATGAAACAAAAATACATTAATGAAATTTATTTTTGCCTAACAAAACTACCCAACGCCTCATTCCCAACACCCCAAAAAATTCCTCCCACTCCACTCAATGTCATCCAACATATCTAATAGTCTATCTTTTTTTTCAAAATTGCACAAATTTTATGATTTTTAATTTTTTTATTTTTAATTCATTTGATAATATAAAATATTATTTTCTTACTTATTTGAAATCTACTAAAATAATTTTTTTAAAATTTTATTTACTCATTATTTTTTTATTCTTTATTAAAATTTTATTTTTTAGAGAATATATATATATATATATATATATATATATATATATATATATATATATATATATATATATATAAATTCATAATACTTTTATTTATGATTTCGTTTTATTTTATTTTTTTTATACTTTTATATTTTAAAATTTAATAAACTTGAAAATATAATAAAATAGAAATAAAAAATATTTTCCAAAAGTTACATTATTCTATATACATAAAGGTAAAAACGGTAATTAAAAAATTAGTGATAAATCGCTTTTAAAATTTAATTTTGAATATTTTTTTAACTACTCAATTTTTATTTCTAATTAAAATGATTAGCTAAATTAATCATTTAACTACCTTTACCCCTATTTCTACTTATGTTTCATATATATCCCCTTTCTTGAAGGTTCTTTTGTTCTTTTTTTTTTTTTGAAAAAAGATAAAGTTCTTATTCGAGTATAATAATTAGTTATTTCTATTTTAAAAAAAAATAATTATTCCTGCTATTTTTATTCATTTTATTTTTCTCCAAACATTTTTTTTGAAAAATAATATATATATATATATATATATATATATATATATATATATATATATATATATATATATATATATATATATATATATATATATAAAGATTGATGGACAATTTGACATTTGTTAAAAAATGAAAGAAATTTTAAATTAATCATATTCAAATAATAATAGACAAAAATCAAAGTATTGGTTTTTTAATTAAGAAAGCTTAATTAATTATTTTTTAAAACACAAATGATTAATTTATAATTTATTTGTATATGTGATTTCGAGTTTTTTTCTGGATATGGATGTCAGAAAATTTTGACCATTTTCTAATTTATTGTTATTATAGGGTATATATGTTTTTCTAAATTGAGGTAACTAGTATATGTTGTGATTCTAGACTTTCATTTATAAACAAATTATTTAGTTTTTTTTTTTCATTTTGTGTTTTTTTTTTCATTACTTATAAAAAAAGTCAATAAAAAATTCAAAGATATTATAGGACCGAAAGATAGATAGACAAATATGATATTTTCTAAAATAAAACAAATATTAGGGATAAAACCTAGATTGTTTTGAGGGACAAAGAGATTTCGAATTTTTTTGTCTCATACTTTTTTTTTTCAAAAGGTCAATAATTAGAAATGGAATTCAGAGACGGATTATTCGGTCTCTATTTCCGTCTCTAAATAGAGACGGAATGATTTCCGTCCCAAATTTGAGACGGAAATTATTCCGTCTCTATTTAGAGACGGAAATAGAGACCGAATAATTTCCGCTTTCTAATCGGGAGATTTAAAACTGCCTTTTGATTAGAGACGGAAAGTTTGGTCTCTATTTCGCCTTTGATTAGAGACGGAAGTTCGTCTTCTATTTCGGCTCTAAATAGAGACGGAAAATCGATTTGTCCTAAATTTGAGACTAAATTATTCCGCCTCTATTTAGAGACCGAAATAGAGACCGGAATTGCCTCTAATCAAAGACGGATTTTTTCCTTGGTTTCTTCGATTAGAGAGACGGAAATTATTCGGCCCTATTGCCTTAAATAGAGACTAATAATTTCCGTCTGAATTCTGTGGGGACTAAATCATTCCGTCTCTATTTAGAGACTAAATAGAGACCGAACTTTCCTCGTCTCTAATCAAAGACTGATTTTTTCCTGCTCTCGATTAGAGACTTGAAATTATTCGCCCTATTTCGTTTTCTAAATAGAGACGAATGATTTCCGTCTCGTATTCTCAGTTTCGATATGAGACGGAAATTATTCGTCTTCTATTTCGCTCTTCTAATAGAGACTGGGCTTACTTCCGCCTCGCATCCGTCTGAATCCGAGACGAAATCATTCCGTTTCTATTTGCACGGAAATTCGTCTCTAATTACTTTGTATGCAATCCGTCGGAGTCTCTATTTAGGAGACGGATGGTGTATCCGTCTCTAATTTCCGTCTCTAATTACGATTTTTCTTGTAGTGATGCATTTCATATGTTATTTGTGAATGTATTATAAATGCACAAGTGTCATGGAATTGCAAATGAATCGATTTTATTCATTTTTTTTCTTTGTATTTATAATAATTATTATAATTTTAACTTTAATATATGATTATGGAATTGCAAATTTATTTTTTAATTATGGTTAACCAAAAAACCGATGTATGGTTAACCGAACAAATGGTTAACTGAAGATTTTGTTAACCATATTAATAGTTAGGTTTTTTGTTTATATAAATAACAAACGAAAACGACAGTCAGTTTTTATTTTGTGCCACAATACAGCTAGTCAAACCATACTCACCCCTAATTGAGAGATGCTAAAAAAAGTTGGAAAAAGTGAGAGTTTAAGGGCTTGTTTGATTACATTTAATTGAAAATTAGTTTTCTTTCTCAAAAGAAGGAGAACAATGAAAACATGGAAAAAATGTTTGGTTCCCTTTTTTGTTGTTCTCAAAAACATGAAAAATAAAAAAATAATACTGAATTCAAAAAATAAGAACAACTTTTTTTAAAGAACACCAAAATGGTGTTTCTATGTTCACAAGAACAATTTCTAAAAACATGAACCAAACAAATCCTTAATTTCTATATCATAAGGCTCTTTTTGGTGGCACATAACTTTAAGGTCTAGGCTCTTGAGTAATTTCAGCACAAACTTGAGCCAATAGAACCTTGCCTTTTGCATGAATGAACTTCATCCCATGGCTGATCCCACAATCCCATGGCATGGAAAACTATTACGGGATAATTCACTAAAAGAGATAAAATCAAAACAATTTGTAAGATTACACCCATTTTTTAAATCCAAATAACAAAAAAGAAAGAATAAAAAGACACAATTTGGACAAAATTAGCCCCTCCAACACTTTCATATGCCGACTCCCATTTTCCTTCCGACTCTCATTTTCCCTCATTTTGTTTTCTTTTTTATTTCTTCTTTTCGTTTCTTTTCTTTTTCCATTTCCTTTACTCGGGCTTCTATCTTTCATCACTTTTTATTAGATTGTATATTCAAATCTTTTCAAATTGCTTTAATTTAAAACTCATATCAAATGTGGTTGGATTAACGGTACATTTTTTTTCTCTCCTTTTCTTTTATATTTTATCTATTTTTGTTTATCGTAAATATTTAAACATTTAATAAAATTTATCAAATATTAAATATGTTTGAAATTATTATAATTTTTTCAATATCATTTACCGTTATATAAAGGAGTTAAAAAAACGACAAACCTAAAATGTGGAGGAACATTGTCCATATGAAAAAAATCAAATAATGGTGAAAACTTATCAAATATCCTTATAGTTTTGGTATTGTTTACATTTTGATAGTCTTACCTTTTATATAGATGTTAAAATATATTTGGTATATATATATATATATATATATATATATATATATATATATATATATATATATATATATATTTGGTTAATTGTGTTTTAGCATGATATATAAAGATTTTTTTTTATTCTTATATAAAAACTTTATCCATGTAAAGTTGAATTTGAAGTAGGTTAAGTTTGTAAATAGTTTTTTATAATGATATATTATTATTATTATTTTTAATTATTCTTAACTCCAATTGAAACATTTATAAATCACCCATAACATTAAATGATGATAGCATAACCAATAAATTTTACAAGCGTGCTTCTTGCTGAACTTATAACATAAGGAAAAGCCTTTAGTATGGACACAAAACAACAAGGTCTAGCTTCTCATTTTACATCAGTGATGAAAAACAATGATCTTTTCAAAATTGTGGATCATATTATAGTGTTGAATAGAGATCACAATGTAGATATTCTTGTTGTTGCTAGGATTACTTGATGATGTCTACAATCGACCGAGGATAAAAGGTCGAAAGACCAACAATGAAGGAAGTAGTAAGAGAACTCTAAAATTTTTGAAAGATGGTCTTGGAGCAAGAATCAATTGAATAAACATGCTAGACCAATATTGTGCCAATGGAAGCTTTGACGCAGATAATATGATTTGATGCAAATAATATTAAATTTTATTTTTTCTTTATTAAACTTTACAAATAGAAAGAATATATTATATTCAACATGATAAAACACATTTGAAACTATACGAAATAATCCACCATTTCTCCATAGTTCCATAAATTTGATCACAAATATGTCACAATCGTTCATGCAAGAAGTAATTGTACAAATTAATTGTACATTATGTCATAAATTAAAAATTATTTTGTAATATTCAATAATAAAAATTAGAAACATCAATATTAATAAAAGAATATTCAAACTTGTTCATATTGCATGTTATGTAATATTTGTATAATAGAAATTAAAAAAATTTACCAATTATTAACAAGATTTAAATCATATACAACTATAAAAAACAATTCATAAAATATAGATTAAGTTAATTATCAATTTTATGGTATTTTAAAAAATATAAAACGAAATATATATACAATACTGTTATAATATGTTAGTAATTATAGTATAACTTTATTATAAATGTAAATCATTTAGATTCTACATTTTTTGCTATGATGTGTTTCCCACTAAAAGGCGAGACTCGTTTTTGTATTTTTTTAAAAACCATTTTTAAAACGGTTTGGAGTTAACACTTATTTTAGTTTTATTTTTAAAAGGGAAAACAAAATAAGAAAAAGAAAACCTAAATGTGACTCTCGATGGAAAAAGCAGGTATGGGAAAAACCGAGTCTAGGTCCAGGAATTAGATTACTTATTGGGAAGGTACGATGGAAAACGTAACACCTTTGTTTGTTAGAGACCTTTGAGTTTGTTTAGGACTTCTTTAGTTTAGTTTATTTTTCGTTTCCTCTTCACCTTTGTGTTAATCTAAATAAAGTTAGGACTATTCTAATTTCGGTACTTAGTAGTCTAATCCTCGTGGGACAATACTCTTATTTATCACTTTATTACTTGAGGAGACGTGTGCACTTGTACACATTGATAGGGGTGAATCATATTAGCATTGACAACATGTTTCTCATGTGTTTATGTAACCTAAATGCTAGATTCACACCCTTATTCGTAAATATTACACTAATCCCTTATAAGTGGCAGGTTTCTTGTTGATAAGCAAAGAAAGAGCTAAAAGGCCGAGGTCAAAGCACAGCCAGGCCTTTGCGCTGGCGAAAGAACACAGCCAGCGACGAGACGGCTTGCTAAGGCAAAGGAAACCCGCCACTGTGATCGGAAGTCTACAGAAGGAAGCCTCGGGTTCGCCAAGGCAAAGGCAACCTTTACCTCGACGAAGGGGTTCACAGCTGTGAAGGAGATCCCTTGCTGCGGTGAAGAAGGCTATGACATACAAGATCCCTCGGGTTTTCCAAGGTGAAGGATGTCTTCGCCGAGGTAAAGGATGTCTTCGCCGAGGTGAAGGACAATTTGACCAGATTGTTGATACATGTCTTCGCCAAGGCTAAGAATGTTAGGCTAGGACAAAAATACCCCCATTCTTAGCCCCATTTTGGGTCCAT
Organism: Tetrastigma voinierianum; assembly: GCA_016808115.1. Classification (NCBI taxonomy): domain Eukaryota; kingdom Viridiplantae; phylum Streptophyta; class Magnoliopsida; order Vitales; family Vitaceae; genus Tetrastigma; species Tetrastigma voinierianum. Next base: position 1,066,486 of record JAEQBH010000668.1, read on the forward strand.
CTTACATATGATATAAAAACCATATTTGTAACACTTCAAAGGCAAATTGGAGAGGGCTTAGAAGATTGAACATTTCCCATTTTCTTGGGTTTCTCTCTAAACTCATACTTTTAGGGTTTGTAGATTTTCTTAGATTTTTAGCTTGTTTTTTAGAGCTAAGTTGCAAGATCCAACTAGTAAAGGACTTCTTGTATTGGTGGAGCAAGGTTTTGGAGGACTTCTACTTGATATTTGTTTTATATCCCTAAACTCTTCTCTCTCTCTTAATCTTTCAGCATTATGTTTGATGTAAACATGATTTTGTTGGGTTTTGAGGCTGCTATGAGTGATTAGATCCTCCTCTAGGGTTGGTTGTTGACATATGTGTTTGGTTTATATGTTATCTCGAATGATTTTGTTAATATAATCTTGTGTTGAGGTTTTATGGATGTGGTTTTATGAATTCCCAGTTTTTATTCAATTGTTGCATGCTAGGTAGTGAGATTAAGACCTAGAGCTCAAAGGGTTTCCAAGTGACAACTAGAAGTATACCCTTGGGACTTGATTTTCATTCCCTAATATATTCTACTTGATAAAATCAATTTTAACTTAATTAAAGAGAAGTCTAGGAAATTAGGAATGCCTAGTACTAGATGGATTTTATTAGGAGGGACATCATTCAACCTTATGTGATGATCGTATGGACCGAGAGGTGATCGATCTGAGCATAACCCGAGAAATTTCATTGCATGGATCTAGAGGTGACCAATGGAATTTTCTATGGACTGATTTACCTTAGAACAAGTATCACATTGTTTGACCTAGATGGACCAAAAGGAGAATAGGGATTCGCTGTGGGAAATTGAGGAGATACTCGAAAGAGTAAACCTCATACAGAGTTCCTTGGGTAAGCACAAGAGTATTTTCACTTAATTGCACTTAATTAATATAAGCCATAAATGCACCAATGGAGATAGCCAGCCCTAATGTCATTCCTTAAAGTTTTTCTTACAACTTAATCCAATCATTTTCCAACTTTCTAGAGTAGATTTTTAGTTTAACTTAATTTCAATTTTAATTAACAATTAATCACAATTGTTTATTTCGCTTAAATAGTAAAATTCTCGAGTAGTCGGGGTACTTAATCCCCACTTAAGTCATCTCTTCCCTTTGGGTTCAACATTTAAGATTTTTAATTTGAAAGTCACTATATTACTTGTGACCCGTATACTTGCGGGTTTTGGTTGATTTTTACTAAACCTTTATATAACATGAAAACAACCGAACACACATAGGTGTGTATAATTTTAGAGACACGTTTTGCACCTAACAAGTTTTTGGCCCCGTTGCCGGGGATTTGTGCTTTTGCTAATATTGATACCAAGTAGTTCTTCTTTACTTGGGATATAGTTAGTCTTATTTTATTTTTATTTTCTATTTTTACTCTCCAATTTCTTTTTTCTTTTTTTTTTTTTCTTTTTTTTTGTTTTTGTAGGAGTTGATTCACAATGGAGATCGTCATCAACTTATCAACTAAATTCTCTTCTCACCCAAGAATTACAAAGGAGGCAACTAGTTAATGACCAACATCAAAAGGTATCAAGGCAAGGTTGGAACTCGTGCATGCCTATGGGACAAGTTCAGTATGTGAGTAACCCATACTTGAACACATATGACTCGGGATACCAATATCACCCATACCTCTCATGGGAGACAAATCAAGATGTTCCTCAACCTCCACAAGGAAAGGAGTCGAACCTTGAAGAGGCAATGGTTGAAATGAAAAACTCTCATGTTCAGATGGCCACCTTTTATCTAGAAGAAGCCATGACTGAAATGGCTAAGTCTCAAGTTGAATTGTCTAAGTCTCAAGCTCAATTCATGAATGAGACAAAGGTAATTCTTCAAATTCAATCAAATCAACTCAAGAGCTTGGAGATGCAAATAGGGAAAATGGCTAAGGTAATTTCAGACGAGTAAGAAAGGGATTTTCCTACATGTGAGGAGCTTAAAAAAGTAGAGGTGGATGCCAAGGTGCTAAATGAGATAGATGGAAAATAGAAGGGGAGTCAACTTCTCTGGAACAAAAAGAGATGAAAAAAAGAAGTTGATAAGAGTATTCCAATGATGACCCTTTGGGAAGATGTGCATGAGAAAGTGAAAAATGAAAACTTGACTCCCATTTCAGAGGTGGGTGAGACTATCTTGTAGTTTATGGAAAATGAAAGAGTAACGAAAGTGAAGAAAGCTCCTAACTCCCTACGAAAGCATGCAAGCCTCAGAATTTATGTTCTCAAGAAGCTATTTGAGCACAACTATGGATTCTTGGGAAAGGATGGAGGCAACGATCACCTTCCAATTCGTAGGATGTAGAGTCAAGCTGGAATAGAAAAAAATGGAGTAGCTTGTTGGGAGGAAACCCAAGCTTAATAATGTCTTCTTTCCTTTTTCCATTTCTTAGTTAGTATTGAGTTCATTTTTTAGTTACTTTTTCTAGTTTGAGCTTGTTTTGTTTTATTATAGTTGTGATTTCCACGTTTTTTGGAAGTCCTAAAGTTGGTGTCTTCTTTCCTTTTTCCATTTCTTAGTTAGTATTGAGTTCATTTTTTATTTACTTTTTCTAGTTTGAGCTTGTTTTGTTTTGTTTTAGTTGTGATTTTCACGTTTTTTGGAAGTCCTAAAGTTGGTTCTAAGGAAAGAGAAATTGGATGATTGAAGATTAAAGAGGAAAATACCACATCTCCATCTCCCACCCAAAACCATAGCTTTCACCATGTTGAAGACTTGAAGAATTTTTCGTTTACTTAGTTTGTTGGTTAGTTGATTTTTGTGAGCTTACAGCTCTTTTGTGTGTATCAATCCAAGACCCTTGTTAACTTCAACAACAAGAGGATTTTAAGATGCCCACCAAGTGTCTATGACAATGCCAAAGTGGCTCTCAAGTGCTAAAAATGCCTCAAAACCATATTGATACAAGAGGGTCAATCACCATGCCACCAAAGGAGCAAACTGCACCAGATCCTCAACGCCACAACCAAACAGGTGGAGATGATCCAACTTGATCATCCTCAGGGGAGTTCCATTTCCCTCCTTGTTTTTCACTTTGTATTTCATTGAGGGAAATGTTTTGTTCAAGTTTGGGGGGACAAATTGTGGTATAATCGGCTTTGGATTTTTTTAGTGTCTTGTGTTATACATGTTTGTGTTTGTGTTTAGTTTAGTTTGGTTAGTTTGTTGAGTCCATATTTTCATGTGCTTTTTCTTTCTTCCTTTTGGTTGTTTTGTGTCTCATATGAGTTGGTTTGGTGCTTAATAACTTTTTGGAGAATGCTTTGACATTTTGCTTCAAAAGTTTGTTTTATTTGGCCAAAACTTGGGATACCATCACATTTATGTGATCTAAGCTTGAGTGTATCTAGTGGTTGTAGGAGGCTTGGTATGTAGAGCCCCCATGTTTTTCAAGGAACCACTTCTTAATTGAACTCGTGCACACACATACTAGATCTCATTTATACAACGAGGTTTCAGTCTCTTCTTCTCTAACTATACTTACCTTGAGAGACCTTAACTTCCATAGTGTTAGGACACCTCAATAAAGAGGGCCAATGAGACCCACAATTGCAAAAACAAAAGAAAAGGAGACAAAGAAAGAAAATGAAGTAGAAAAGCAAAGAAAATGTGAAAAATAAAGAAATGAGTGAGTTGACTCAATTAGAATCCCAAGCATAGTATGAGGGGCCTTTCAAAGGCTAATGCCCTAAGCCAATTGGCTGAGAGTCATTAACTTCACTAGTTGTTACATTGGAGAGAAGATGGATCAATCTCATAAGTATATGTTTTTGTTTTCTAGTTGAGTGTTTAGGGTGAAGTTCGAGGGGAACTTAATGCCCGATGCCCTTAAACAACTGGTGGGGAGTCACCAACGAATCCTTGCTACATGGACACTTTTCTAGAGCGCCTTAGCATTATAGCCTACTTTCATGTTTTAGTATTGAATAAAAGGTGTGTCCTCAACCTATTTTTTGTTAATCTTTTTCAAATCAGTGGGTTGAGTTTGGTTAAAAAGTGTCTTCTACATTTGAGATCCAACATACCATTTTCATCAAGTTTCTTTAGGAACGATGCATTGAGAATTTGGGGGCAAAGCTTGCCTTGATCACCATGCCCTTAGATTCCTTGTCTTTAAAGATTTTAAATGTGTTGGGATCTCATGTAGGCTATCATGTTTCCATAGAACTTTGTCATGGCATTCTCCTAGCTTGTTGCTAGCACCATTCTCTACTCATATCTATTTTAGTGTTTTGTATATATATATATATATATATATATATATATATATATATATATATATATATATATATATATATATATATATATCTCTGTGTGTGTGTGTGCGTGTGTGTGTGTGTCAAGACAAGCAAAGATTTAAGTTTGAGGGTGTGATGAGTATCTTATATACTCATTTTATCCCCTTATTTTGCTTAGTTTCTAGTAGTTTTATAATATAAACAAATGCTCTCATGTTCTAAATGTTCTATTTTGTGTCTAGGTCAATCATTGGGCGAAGTGGAGCGAAATGGAAGAAAATTCAGCAAAGTTGTAACGCCCCAAAAATACCCTATAATTTTTACAATAATTTTATTATATATTAAGTTATGAATTAGGCCAGAAGCTTTAGTTTTCGGAAAGCGATAAGTGAAAAATGAAATGAATATGTGAGCATATGATTAAATGTTATATGCTAAAATGAGAAATTGATTGAACCCGGAAATAAACCAAGTAAAAAATGGCAAATTTGGAATTTTGTAAAATGAGGACCTAAGGGTCAATTGAGAAAATGTTTATGTGTTTAAGTGCAAATAGAAGTGATATATGTGCTATAAGGTAAATTGAGGCAACTTAAATCCAAAAAAGGGTTTTGATGTGCCAAACATGACCTTGAGAAGGGTAAGTGATATTAGACTACATTTGGTCTTAGAATGCTCATTTGAGCAAAAAATGTTTTGGAGACAAGAGAGAGAGAAAAGCTAGGGCAAGGTGAGAAGATCAAGATTGTTGGTGATTTCTTCCCATTTCTTGTTTCTAAGTGATCAATCATCTTGGGTGAAGAAGATTCAAAGGAATTTAAGGTAAGAACCTAAACCCTAGAAAGTTGTATTTGATGTTTGGGTTAGAAAAACCCTAATCCATCCATGGGTTTTGCTCATGGTTGGTTTAGGATGACTTTAGGATGTTATTGGGAGTGATTCCCATGTTTTGTTTGGGATTTTGAGAATTTACGGGAGAAAATCGCCAAAATAACCACTTCAAATCTGAGGCATTTTTAGGCCCTTACGCCACGGCGTAGGAACCCATCTTGCGGCGTAGACCTGCCGCGACGTGGGATGCCACCGCCAGCGGCGAGGGCAAATGGCACCCCTCGAGTATGCCACGGCGTAGCAAAGCTACGCCGCAGCTTAACTACTGTTCACAGTGAACAAATTTTGGATTTTTGTTTCTTAACACCTCGTTTTCGTACACCGATAGTTTAAGGACCTTAATAAATTATTAATGAGGGTTCAAATAAGGATAAAACTAAATGAAAAACTTACCGTACCTCGTCGCCTCAATGAAATTTCATCTTTAGACGAGACTTAGTGTCTTAGCTTAAAACCGTGCTTGAATTAATCGTCATTCACTAAAATGTATAATAATTGTTTATCCACTAAAAGTAGCGCAATTGTTATTGACTAAGGATGGGTGAGGATCACCTAACCTAGGGCCAGAGTCGAAGGGAAGGAAGCTTCGGTAGAAGCGACTTAGGTTTGTTCCAGCGACCCTCTATCCCTTATTTCAAGTGTTTTGGTAGTATACCAAATAAATCTGAAATGACTATATGGAAAGAGTATATCTTTGAAATGATATTACAAAAGTGCATATGGATTTGAAAATGTGATATTTGAAATGTCTCACAATTAATTGCATATGAGTGATTAATTGAGTTGCAAATGAATTGGTCAATTCTTGACATCTTGAATTGAATCGATATACCGAACGACAAACATGGCGGGATGCACCAATCGGCATCCATCATGAAGGCAAACTGAAATTTTGCAATGTCCCACATGGCGAGATGCACCAATCGGCATCCGTCATGATGGTGTATGGCATTGTTAAAATGTCCCACTTGGCGAGATGCACTAATCGACATCCGTCATGATGGCGTATGGCATTTTTAAATGACCACTTGGCGGGATGCACCAATCGGCATCCGTCATGATGGGAGACCGAAATTGTTAAATGTGCACATTACCAAATGACAAAAAGGACAGGATTCACCGAATAGAATCACATCATGAATGAATTAATATAGACAAGTGAAATAACGAACTTGATGAGTGTAAATGGGATTTGTAAACTAAATACATCCTTGGGAGTATATGTTTGAATCTCATGATTTGATTTAAGTAAATTGAAAGCATGTGAAAATGCATATTTTGATATGATCAATGATTTGTAAAGTGAAAGCATTTGAAAGTGAATAAGCATGAGTATATTTTGATATAAAAGGCATGGTTTTATGATAAATGCATGTCATGTTAAACTGAAAATTGGAATATAACTGTATAGAACCACTAAACATGAAAATGCTTAACGTGTAGTTTTTATCTATGCGCAAGTTTCAAGTAAACAAGAAAGAAGGCAAGATCCAAGAAGTGCGAGTCATAGAAAGTTACGGCGTATAAGTATATACTAGTCATATACATATCATTTCTTTTTGAACATGTGACATTTGTGAACAAAAGAGTTAAACTACGAACTATTATTTTGTATATCATTTGTAAAAAGGCATGATCGTCATTTGTAAGAATTGTATAAAAGTAAATGTTTATGGGCCTACCATTTGAAAATGCTTCCGCGTAATTGAAAACCCTAAAACAAAATGACATAAATAAAACGTTTTGATAAGATAAATGAAAACGGTCGGAGTAAACCAGGCTCCAGTTCGAATCCGCCCTTTGGGTCGGGTCGAGGATTTAGGTGGTGACACTTTAACAAAAAAAAAAAAATCAAACAAACAAATGAAAAGTAAACAAAAAGAATTAAACGAGCATCCCGAAATCGGTTAGGATCCGCCAATCGGGTCGGACCGGAAAGGGGTGCTAGAAAAGTCATCATGCAACTGCAACAAACATTTGATCTTTCTATTTGTATGATTACCTCCCATGGCTCTTGCTTGCATGGACGCGTTTGAGACTCCGAGATCTTTCTATAGAGTCCAAGATCATCTAATTCGGAGTCCTAATGAACGAGATATGATGGAAGAAGTGAGGATGCAAAGATTGAAGCAGAAGCTGAAGCTATTAGAAGAGTGAAGGCCAACTCACGCTACGACGTAATTTGGCTTGCACAAAATTATTATCTTCACTCCTCTCCACGTTGCAGCATCGATCTGAGGCATGAGTGTCTTCATGCAGCAGTGTGAGTCCACTCACGCTGAGGCGTCAACACACTCACACCGCAACATGAGAGATAGGTGCAAGCGTGTTATATGAAATAGTACGACTATGTGTGCAAATGCACACGTCGCCTCAAGTGGTATAATGAAAGTATGAGTATCATCCACGAGGATTAAGTTACTAAGTATTGAAATTAGAATAGTCATAGATTTATTTGGATGGTAATATGATGATAGCAACAGGAAAACAAACTAATGAAATCCTAAACTAACAAGTAAATGGATGAAGAGAAAATAAAAAAAGGTCTAGAGTTTAGATTTCATTTAGTTAGTCATTATGCATCCAATCCAATTTGTCCCCAATTAATATTCAAAACATCTATTAATGGTAAGTCTCACTATTGTATATGTGAATCTCTCTCGACAATCCACAATCTAATCTTAAAAACTTAGGTATTTTGCATCTCTACTCAACCCCAAAATCCTAAGAGCACAATAAATCCGAGAAACCTTAATTACCACACAAAACCAATGGGAATCTCTTGTTAATAGCGAATTGTGATGTTCTAATCATGGTCTAATTCATCTCACTTCTTAAATCTCAAATTGAACCACAAATCATATTAATGATGATCATTCATCAACAAGCATAAACAATCAAATAGAACATTTAATAGAAACATGATTCAAATGTCAAATATAAAGTAAATCAAATCCCAAACACATAAATCATAACTAAACTACGTCTAAAACCCTAGAAAACAAAATCAGTTCATCAAAGGAGAAAATACAACCATAGAAAAGAGGGAAAACATGAAGAAGGAAAGAAACAAACTAGTTGGAAGCCCAATCTTCTCTTCATTCTTCTTCAATCTACCTTCTTCCCTAAAGAGAGTTGTGCCCTAGGGTGTTTCCATCCCAAAGGGACTTCTTTCTAAAGCCCTAATCTCGTTCTTTTTAAAAGCCAAGAAAAGAGGTGGCATGAAAATAGGCTTCAACAACTTTAGGCCTCAACATCCACGCTACAGCATGGCAAATCTGCGTTGTGTTGTGGATAAAAGGAGGAACTACTGAAATTTTCAAAGCCAACTCATGCTACAGTATGAGTACACTCACGCCTCAACGTGAGTACACTCACGCCTCTGCAGAAGCACACTCATTCCTCTTTGTGAGTACTCTCACGCCTCTACGTGAGTTACTCACGCTCAGGTCAGAAGTCATTCCTTACTCTTTTTGCATCCTTCACTCCTTCCTTCATAACTTCTTCATCTGGACTCTGAATCATGCAATTTTGGTGTTTGCGAAAAGCCCTCGTAGTCTAGAATGCATCCATGCCAATGAGGGAGCCATGGAACGACATCATGCAAGCGAAAAAGATCGCATGTTTTATTTGCATGATGACTTTCTTTGATTTTCTTTCTTTTGCTCATTCGCTGGCTCCAGCTAGTTTGACCTAGTCATAAAATTTAACATTTAAGGCATTAGAAGACTTATTTATATCTAAAAACTACCAAACAATAAGTAAAACATGGAGATAAAATGAGTTTAAAAGACCCCATCACACCCCCAAACTTAAATCTTTGCTTGTCCTCAAGTAAGGAGAGACACAAAACACAACAAGGTAAATAAACTAAACACAAATGACATAATGAGATGAATAAGGTGTTGGCTAACAATTCAAAAGGACACGATGAAAGAGTTCTATAGTAACATAGTAACCAAAATGGGGATCCCAAAAGCATTTGTTATCTTTAAAGGACATGGCATAGAATAGCATGGTGAAGATGGTAAACTACCTCCCAAATTCTCAATTACCTTTCCTAAGGGAACTTAGTGAAGATTTTTAGCTTCGATCTCAAGTATAGAACAAGGTTTCAACACCCCAAAACTTAAACTCAATTCACTCTTTCAAAGAGGTTAACTAGAAAAGGATAAGAACACACCTTTTTATTCAAACACAAAGCCTAAAGTAGGATGCAATTCTAAGGAGTTCTATGAAAGTGTCTCTGTAGTAGGGATCCATTGGTGACTCCCCATCAGTTGATTAAGGGCATCGGGCATTAAGTTCCCCTTGAACTTCACCTCGAACACTCAACTAGAAAATCGAAGCACCTACTTGTGAGTACAACACATCCTCTATCCCATGTATGTAGTGATCCCCGAGCCCGGCCTGACCCGATTGGCGGGTCCGAACCGAAATCCCGGGGACGCCAGTTTAATTCTTTTTATTTTCCGTGTTATTAAATTTTCTTTTTCAAAAGTGTCGCGACCCGAATCCCTGGCTCGACCCGAAAGGCGGATCCGAGCACATAGATAAAAACTATACTCTAGGCATTTTCATGCTTAGTGGTTCTATATAGTACTATTTCAATATTCAATTTGACTTGGCATGCATTTAACATTAAACCATGCCTATTATATCAACATATACTCATGCTATTCAATTTCGCATGCTTTCATTTTTACAATTCATTTATCATATCACAACATGCAATTTCAATGCACATCAATTCAATTCACAATTCAATTTATGAGATTTAAGCGTATACATAAATCCCATTTACACTGCGTCAATGTTGGTTATTTAAGCTTTGACTATTCAAATCACATTTTAATGATTCCGTTTGATGAATCCAGCCCTTATTATATTCGGTAATGTGCTTACATTTAGCAAATTCGGTCTCTCATCATGACGGATGCCGTTTGGTACACCCCGACATGTGGTATCACTTAAATGCCATACGCCATCATGACTGATGCCGATTAGTGCATCCCGCCAAGTGGGACATTGGACAATTTTGGGGTGCCTTCGTGACGGATGTCGATTTGTGCATCCCGTCAGGCGGTTCATTCGATATATCATTCAATTCACATTTATGACTAATTCCGTTTGATGAATCTCGTCCTTATCATCATTCACATTCATTCGGTTTTCAAATATCACATTTCAATTCCATATTCACTTTCGTATTCACATTTATGAAGAATTCCGTTTGATGAATCCCGTCCGTATCATCATTCACATTCATTCGGTTTTCAAATATCACATTTCAATTCCATATTCACTTTCGTATTCATTTTTCAAAGATATACTCAATCTATGTACTTATTTCATATACTCAATCGCGTACTCATTTCATATACTCATTTATGTACTCGTTTCATATACTCATTCATGTACTCATTTCATATATTCATTCATGTACTCATTTCATAGTTACTTGGTAAACTACCAAAATACTTGAAGTAAGAATAGAGTCAGAGAACAAACCGAAGTTGTCGGATCTAGTTTCCTTCTCTTCCATCTCGGTCCTAGGTTAGGCGATCATCACCAATCCCTAGTTAACAATAATCACGCCACTCTTAGTGGATAAAAAATTATCATATTTGTAATGAATGACAATTTATCTTTGTTAACGGTTTTGGGTTAAGACACTAAGTCTGCCCAAAAAAACTTGAACTTCGTCGAGCGAGAATGCGATCATTTTCACTTAGTTCTATCATATTTGAACCCCATTAATCATTTCTTACCATGTATTCCAATTAACTTTAGCCGGCGATTAGTACGCCCGGTAACAAATTCAATTTTCAGACAAGATGTAGGAACCAAATGCCATTAAATGGTATATGGTTAGATTCTAGACTCAATGATCTTTCCATAGAGTCCAGAATACCATAATGGAGTCTAACAGAAGGAGTGTACAGGTTGCAAGCGTGGCGAAAATCAACCTTACGGCACTGCTGGCAACAGCGGCAACCACATCTTTGTCATTTTAGGGGTCTTAACTTCACATTTGACACTGGTTCTTTGTATTAATTTGAAGCTGCTAAGGTGCTAGGTTCTTCTCAACTGGAATCACCCAAATCGAACACTTAGAAACTCAAGTTATGTCCTAAACAACGGGACTACTCTATGTTCAAAGCGGAATTGAAATTAAGCGAACATAGCCCACTTTGAGTGAATTTTGGGCCACATAGAGTCAATTTGAAGGTACCTATTTCCAGGGTGTTTTGTTTTCCCTTGAGTCTATTTATACCCACTTGGATCCACACAATCGGATAATAAATGACCAATTTATGGACAAAATACTTCTTTCTTGGTCAAATAGAACATTTAGATGCCGTTACCGGTGGAATGAGAACACTTATGGTACCGGTACCACTCTGTTTGGTACCGGTACCATCCCTCGAAATTTCCCAGAAAATGTGGTTTTTATCTCATTTGTCCATATATTTCCACCCAAACCAACTCAATAATCAATATACACATCAATACCACTCCATATTCATCTTGTAACCTCTATTCTCCTCAAATCATCTTTCAATACACACCTTTTACACTCTATTGAACTCAAACATACTTTCTATTCATATCTTATACAAGGCCCTGAGGTTTTACTCAGCAACTGAAATCTAGGGTTAGGAAAAGTTCTATCAAACCTAGAACAAGAACAAACATGTCCATACTTTACGTAACCCTTAGAACCAAAAAAACACATGTAATGGGAACTGCAGGTCCTCTCATAACAAAACCCTAGAAAAACAAAGGGATTTGTGATGATTTTCATGCAAGAATTCATTCTAGGGTTAGGTTTCTTACAACCCAAAACATGTATCCATACTAATAGTCATAGTTCCATGCTCAAGGTTAGATTCCATACCTTTTGCTCTTCCTTTCTTCTTCTCTTCCTCTTCCTCTTCTTCTCTCTTTTCCTCTTCTCTTCTCCTCTCTACGTTTTTTTTTTCTCCCCAAAATGAGACCAAATTTGGTCTTAAATTAAGGATCTCTCCTTAGGCCATGTTTGGCTCCCAAAACCCATTTTTTTGGGTTAAGTTTTCATTATTTCACTTTAGTCCTTAGGTTCTTCTCTTTTTGCAAATAAAGTTATGTTGTATTCTAATTTAGCCCACACTCTTCTTCTCTTATGACTTTCATATCCTTTTTGAAAATTTACAAATTTGTCCTTGTGTCTTGTAAACTTTTCGGGTTTCTCAATTTCCATGTTTCGCATTTAAATCATGAAACATTCAAATTATGCCTACAAAATACCCTAAACATGTCGAAAACGACTATGGTATATTTCGGGGTGTTACAATGTAGCAGACAATGAAGTCAACGATTCCCGGCCAATTGGCTCAGGGCGTTAGGCTTTCAAAGGCCCTTTAGACTGTGCCCGGGATTCCAATTGGATCCACTCACTTGTTCAAACTTTTTCTTTTTCAAATTTTTGCTTTTCTACTTCTTTTTCTTTCTTTTTCTTTTAGTTTTTCAATTTTGTGTGCCACATAGGTCAACTATGAAGGTGTCCCATCACTTAAAGAATTAAGGCCTCTTAAGGCAAATTCAATTTCATAAAAGGAGGCTAGAACCAAGGTATATAAAAGAGATCTAGTGTGCGTGCGCATATAAGTTCCTATAAGAAATAGCTTCTAGAAAAATAAAAGGGGGAGACAAACTAAGTCACCCACAACTAATCATGCACATTGTCCTAAATCAAGCAAATACTCGAGTATCCCAAATGATGTTTCACAAATTTGGAGTTCAAAAATTCAAGTGTCATTCAAATAGCAAGCATGGTACTAAACTCGACTCATGTGAGACACAAAACACACGAAATAAAGAAAAGAAAAACGAAAGCAACAAGACTAAACAAACTAACTAAACTAAACACAAAGCAAACATGCATAACACAAGACACTAAGGAAATAGAAAGTTGATTCTATCACAATTTTTCCCCCTAAACTTGAACAAAACATTCCTCAATGAAATAAAGCAAGAAATACAAGGAGGAAAGAGAGGACTCCCTTAAGGATGATCAAGTTAAATCATCCAATTTCTCTTGCATTAGAACCAACTTTAGGACTTCCAAAAACCTAAAAATCAAGAACAAAACAACACCAAACAAGTTCGAACTAGAAAGATTAACTAAAAACAAACTCAAAGGTAATTAAAAAAATAGAAAAGGGAAAAGGAAACTTATTAAACTTGGGTTGCCTCACAAGAAGCCGCTCCATTTTTCTAGAGTCCAACTTGACTCATAGAATTATGGAAAGAATGATGATTCCCTTCTCCATCCGTTCCTAAGCATCGGTAGTTGTGTTCAATCAATAACTTGGGCACATAGTCCACACTCATTTTTTTGACATTTTTTCCTTTTTGCTTCACAATGTTTGCTTCCAATTCCTTGTTCAACTAAAATATGCATTCATCCACCTCATGAATGGGGGTCATTTTCTCAATTTTCAACTCTTTATGCATCTCACCTCATAAAGTCGTCTCCGGAAAAGTCTCTACAACTTCTTTTATCATCTCATTTGGTTCCAGAGAAGTTGACTCCTCTCCCTTTGCAACTAACTCTTTCAACTCATTTGCATTATTCTCTTATCTTTTAAGCTCTCCAAGTTCTCCATCATTCTTCAAGGTGATATCCTCATTATATTCCATTTCTTCTTTTTCCGATTTCACCTCAAGAATGCTAGGCAAACTCTCTTGTTGTCCCTCAAAGGACATTTCGACCATTTTTCCCATTTGTACCTACAAGCTCTTGAGTTGGGCTGATTGAGTTTGCAAAATGGCATTTGTCTCATCCATGAATTCAGCTTCTGACTTTTTCAAATTAGCTTGACACCTTGCCATTTCGGCCATTAATTGGCTAGTTCATCTACTTCATATTCAAGTTCGGCTCCTCTTGTGGAGGTTGGTTCATCTCCTCCATGAATTGAGCTCAAGAGATTACCAATTCAGCTTAAGCTCTTTTCAATTCAGCCATAGTGCCTTCTAGGCTTCATCTTTGGAGTTGTGGAGAATGGAAAGTATTATGGCTTTCTTCCCATGAGAGGCTCAGGTGATGGTCCCATCCACAATTATAAGTGTTCAAGTATGGGATACCTCCATACTGAACATGATCCATAGACATAAGTGGGTTCCACACTTGGCTTCTCGCTCTTTAATGATGCTCATTAGCTATTTGCCTCATTCATAGTTGTTGAGTAAGGAGGGACATTTCAGATGTCAATCCCATGAAAGGATCCATTATGATTTAAGTCCTACAAAAGAAAGATAAAAATCAAAAGTAAAATAGACAAAGAATATGGATATGCACAAACTAAAATAAAACAAGAAAAACAAAAGAAATATCCAAAGTTAGAAGGACTACCTGATATCAATATTAGAAAAATGCCTAATCCCCAGCAACAACGCCAAAAAATTGATAGTCATGAGCGTGTTATATGAAATAGTACGCCTATGTGATCAATTGCACATGTCACCTCAAGTAGTATAATGAAAGTATGAGTATAGTCCCATGAGGATTAGGTTACTAAGTACTGAAATTAGAATAGTCCTAGCTTTATTTGGATGAAAATATGATGAAAGCAAAAGGAAAACATACTAATGAAATCCTAAACTAACAAGTAAATGGATGAAGAGAAAATAAAAAGGCCTATGGTTTCGATTTCATTTAGTTAGTCATTATGCATTCAATCCAATTTATCCCCAATTAATATTCAAATCATCTATTAATGGTATGTCTCGCTATTGCATATGTGAATCTCTCTCGAAAATACACAATCTACTCCTAGAACTTAGGTATTTTGCATTTCTACTCAACCTAAAAATCCTAAGAGCGCAATAAACCCTAGAAACCTTAATTACCACACAAAGCCCTTGAGAATCTCTTGTCAATGGTGAATTGTGATTTTCTAATCATGGCCTAATTCAACTCTCACTTTTCATATCTCAAATTGAACCACAAATCATGTTAATGGTGATCATTCATTGACAAGAATGAAGAATCAAATAGAAACATTTAATAAAAACATGATTCAAATATCAAATAGAAAGTAAATCAAATCCCAAACACATAAATCATTACTAAACTACAACTATGACTCTATAAAACAAAAGCAGTACATCAAAGTGGAAAATACAACCATAGAAAAGAGAGAAAACATGAAGAGGGAAAGAAATAAACTAGTTGGAAGCTCAATCTCCTCTTCAATTTTCCTTCTTCTTCTTCAATCTACCTTCTTCCCCTAAGAGAGTTGTGCCCTAGGGTGTTTCCACCCCAAAGGGACTTCTCTCTAAAGTCCTAATCTCGTTCTTTTTCAAATTCAAGCAAAGAGAGGGCGTGAAAATGAGCTTCAACAACTTTGAGCCCCGATATCCATGCTTCAACATGGAAAATCTACGTTGTGGCGTGGATAAAATGAGGAGCTACTACAACTGTCAAAGCCAACTCATGCTACATCATGAGTATTCTCACGCTATAGTGTGAATACATTCACGCCTCAGCGTCATTTACTCACGCTTAGGTCAGAATCCATTCCTTCCACTTTTTGCATCATTCACTCCTTCATTCATAACTTCTTCATTCAGACTCTGAATCGCACAATCTTGGTGTCTACAAAAAACCCTCGGAGTACAAAATGCATCCATGCCAATGAGGGAGCCAAGGAAGGACATCATGCCGATGAAAATATCACATGTTTTCTGCCACTACATGATGACTTTGCTTGTTTTTCTTTCTTTTCGCCCATTTCCGCTCAACTCTACCCAATGGTTGACCTAATTACAAAATAAAACATTTAAGGAATTAGAAGAATTATTTATATCTAAAAACTAAGACAAACATGGAGATAAAGTGAGTATAAAATATACTCATCAATGAGCACTACATGGCGGCATGATTTGGCTTGCACAAAATCAGTATCTTCACTCCTCTCCACACCATAATGTCAATCTGTCACACTGTAGCGTAAATGTCGAGGCTAAAAAATTTTTTGAAGCACAAGCGCTGCTCTCTCATTTTTTTAGATTTTAAAAGAATAAATTTTGTATTTTTATAGAGGTTCTTCAGAGGCAGCGAGAAGACCCTTCGGGTGGAAACACTAAAGGCAACTTCTTAAGGTAAATCTGAGTTTCGTCCTCAAGAAGACTACATGAGACTTGGAAGAGAAAATGGTTTCATTTACACTCTTCTCTTTCTCGCTTCCTCATTTTCTATGGTCAGATTTCTCCCTCCATGAGCCACAATCCCCATTTCAGTGGTTTCATGTAGTCTAAAAATGAACTATGGTGTTTTGTTCTTTGATTCAGAATCTTAATGTCTCGGATTTTCTATATTGAATAAGTTCTATTCAATTTCATGCTTGGTTGATATCGATCACCATTAACATGATTTGTCACCTGATTTGAAGTTGAGAAGCAATAATTAGGTTAGACTGTGAATGAAATGTCATGTTTCACCATGTATCAGAGATATTTGTGGCTACATGTGCTTGATTTCAATTACTTAATGCATCCTTGGTTATGATGGTTTGAGGTAGAAATACAATATAACGTTTAAGACTAGCCATCATAATGCATTTTGGCTTTACTTTAGGTTTCTGACGATCACATTCCACTTAAATTTCGTGATCACATTGCTGACTGAATAGAATCTGAGCAGACGACATAGCTCATCTTAGCGACGACATGATGGCTATCATCTGTCATTACTTTTCTAGATGTGGCAAATGTAAAGCACTGACTCAGAGGGTCAGGTCATCTAGTACAGATCTCGCATTTAATGCTTCTTTCAAACATCCCGCCTGCAATGATGGGCTTTTAGGGCTCAAATGCACTGTTTTATCATTTGGAGTTTTGAAATGCTACTTTTCCCTTGCTAAACCCCAACGCTACCAGTTCTCTCTCTAGTCTTCGGTCATTTTTGCTTTTTATTTAGTGCTTTCATTCGTCCCTACTACCTTAGCCATCAATGATCTAGCCTTTCTTCGTTGAAGCCTAATTTAGTACTTTAATCTTCCTTTCCTTAGGCGTAGCCACAGTCTTAGAATCAAAGGTATGGTATCTACACAATGTCTTCTTTCCTTTTTCTTTTGAGTTTGCGCTCCTAGTTCCTTCGTTTTTCATTTTTCTTTTCATGTCCTTTTTCTATCTATGGTGGGCCCATAGTGTGGGCCCTTTCTCTTTTTAGCCGTCAGAGTTGGTCTGCCTCTTTTCTAGATTAGGATCAGCTAATTCCTCCCATGTTCGCTTGTGTTGTTCTTCACTCCTTATGTGTTGTCGCTTCTTTTGTATCTAGATGTCGAACCTTGGCAGCTCAACTTCATCCCAAATAGTTGGTGAGGATGCTTAGAGGCCATTTGACTATGGCAAGAGGCTTACCCGCCATCATACCATGCTAGAAGAAGGGTGATTCCTCCTCTTCCGAGGCAGACCATGCACAAACTTGAGTAGATTTGGATGGAGTCATCACATGGCTTAAGCCTAGTCGGGATGCCCGAACCAACAATTTTTTAGATAAGTACTTCTTTCTGCCTAACATCCAAGTGATTTTCCCACCTTTAAGGCCCCATGCGACATATTCCATTGAAAAGAATCAGGGGAGCTAAACTTCGCCTATTAGCCCGAGGTTCACTTAACCAAGGGACTACAACTTCCTCTTCTGACGTTAGTGCACTAGTTCTTTATCGTATTCGCCCAGACTCAATACATCCCCACGTTAATACATTCTGCACTGACATGTGCATGATGAATTACCCAGATTTACTAATGGCTTTAATCCGTAAACTTCGAGAGTGGCGAATCGCTAATAAATTATTATTTTTTCCTGAAAATATATCAAAATATAGAAATAAAGTACAAACAATTATATTAATAAAAGTTTAAACTTGAAGGATAGAAAAAAGTACAAATCAAGCTACACTATGTTTATATCATGAGATAATTGATTTCTACGACTATCCATATTTTGAAAACGATTCAAACAGTTCGTTGTCATTAGAATCAAATATCTCCTTTTCTATGTATACCACTAAACTCGCTATTTAACCATTCATCCCCATTTTATTTCAGAATCGCCATAAATTTTCCATAGCAGTAAAAATACTCTTTTTCAACAGATGCCGCCGTGAACAGTGTAAGTAATGTCAATTCAACTAAACGATAAACCATCTAAAAACTCTATTCTTTCATAGCTTTTCATCTTCTAGACTTCAAGTCTTCCATGACATTAAAGAACTCGACCATCTATTCTCATATATCATCAAGAAAAGATTGAAGTTCCCCGAAAGAAATGTGCGCCCAAAGATTTCTTGGTACCATCGATAAAGACGCAAGATGCGCAAGCTTATCCATGTCAAAATTAGAGAATCCATTCTTTGGATCAAGACATGCAATGCAATCAAGTAAATTCGTGCTTGCTTCAGAGAAACGATGATTCATCTTTTGTATAATTGAATCAATAACCTAACAAAATATTAATAGTAATTAAATTAAATATTGAGACAATTTTATTTAAAAAGAAATAAATAAAGTCATAGTTTTTTGGGTATACCTCACAAAATATTTCCACTCGATAATGATGATAGTTTATGACCGCTTGTCCATCCCTTCATTCGAACTAGCTCGTACTATGTCTTCCATATTAATAATTGAAACTTTATTAGCTTGACAAAACGCTCTACTTCTTTCAACAAACCATCCCATCCGTGATTCTCTTAGACTTCAGAACTCAATTCACAAATCTGATCCGAATAATAGCATTTAGAATATTTGCATCTTTCTTGCAAAACTATGATAATCTATTTGTCATTCCCCAACAAACGCTTTCATCAATATCATAGGAAAAACAAACTCAAAAGTCTCGCATCCTTTTGGTACAACCCCTAACTCAGCTTCGATTCGAGTTGAGTGTCAGGCTTCATCAAACACAATTTGTAAACTCCAACACCGATGGCCGCATATCTATGAGGCTAACAATTTGCGGACATACAGACTTCATCGAAAATACCCGTCTATGCAAAGAAGTCTCTTGATTTTTTCCCCGTACTGGCTATTTCTCCATTCTCAAGACGTTCTACCCTTCTCCTCATGCTCCTTTGTCGAAGTTCATCTGACCTTTCGCAAAGATGATCCATGTATTCACAAT
Source organism: Tetrastigma voinierianum (assembly GCA_016808115.1). Taxonomy (NCBI): domain Eukaryota; kingdom Viridiplantae; phylum Streptophyta; class Magnoliopsida; order Vitales; family Vitaceae; genus Tetrastigma; species Tetrastigma voinierianum. The sequence continues at coordinate 1,085,836 of JAEQBH010000668.1, forward strand.
CATAGCAAGTGTAACAAAAAAATCACAAGTATATCGATTTGTTTTGCATACAAGAACAATTACCAACCGGTTGATGTGCAAAACAATGAACATACCATGCATGATTTTCTCAAAATAAGTGACTTCAAACCATTAAACTCACGTATATTTGTCGCACCATCATACCCTCAATTCTCAATCTCGACAAAGACAACCATATTTAGCAAAGAGATTCAATAAATTTTCCTTCAAACATTTTGCCGATGTCTCCTCACATGAACCAAACCTAAAAAATCAACACAATTATTTCTCCACGCCTTGTTCACATATTCAATCACAAATGAAATGCATTTGTTCTTTCACCGAGCAATCACGGCTTCATCAACCATAATATAAAATAACTTGTCACCAAGATCACCTAACATCGTGAAGTGTAGCCTTACCAGCACAAGCACACCATGTCTTTGAATTAATGGAGCTACTATCCGGTTATCAGCCGGAGCATTCTTCAAAACAACATTCCCGACCTCCCATTCCTGCTTATACCAATGCACTAACCCGCAAAATCTCCTTCCTTAACGATGTGGAAGACTCATCATGTCCTCTGAAAGCCAAACCCTAACCTAAAGATAACGACAACATCAAGAATACGCCAAACGAATGCGATAAGCTTGTTCACTTTAGATTCGTCTCCCCACCAATAAAGCCACATTCCGCTGATTTTGAAAGCTCAAAATCTGCTTCGCTGGCTGGCACTACTGCATTTAACCAACATGGTCTTAAATTTATCTATGGCTTTTTCCAATTGCAAACGCTCCAAACCCATTTGTCAGGAACGCCATCCTGTGAAACCGCGCTTGAAAAGAAAACACCAAAACAAAAAGATCTTGCTACACTATATTCTGCAACCAAATATCAGTTCTTAAACCAAGCATCTCTAAAACTTCTATTATCTTTTCCATACTTCTTCTTCCTAAAATATGGATTGTGTGGTTGACAAGGACCTTTCGATGCGATTCTCTCTAATACTTGGCCACGAATATTCACATTAAAACTTTCAATCTACTACGAATCCCTGATCACTAACAATGTCATTCGATTAATTTCAATCTCATCCGCATTACTCGGCCACTAACATTCTCGCCAAGGTATTTTGCATTTGGAGTTTGTACCGCTGTTCACTATGTGACCTAACCGAATCTTTAGGCACGTTTTGAAAAATATCTTTTCATTCTCAATAGAATAAAACCTACAAAATAAATCCATAATTCTCTCAACATTCAATATTTCAATATTACTAATAATTCAACAATTCAATAAAACAAACAATTTCAAATAATTCAATTTATTATTCAATCCAACATGCCACAATTCAACAAATCAACAATTCAATAATCCAATTCAACAATCCACAATTCAATAATCCAATTCAATAATTCATAATTCATCTAACCAATATCAATTGAATAATTAAAACTTAACTTAATCAATTTCAAAATTTTCAATTAAAAATAATCTAAAAATTAACCTAACCAAATAAATACAATTGAACTAAAACCCAATAAATTTGAAATCTCCGCCAAAATGGCATTCGAACTAAATGAGAAAATTGTAAGCCTCGATTCCATATGCAACAGAGATCACATCACATAAAGAATTAAAAATAAAGGAAAATCGGGAGAAACTGAGTTTAAAATATGTTCTCTCTCTCCCTTTCCTTTCACAAATTGATCTATCAAAGTAGAGGTTATCAAGCATTATTATAGAACAAGGGAAGAATTTTGGGACTGTTTTTCACTTCGATCGCATTTTCAGAGGTCGAGATAATTCCGATTGGACTCAGATATTCCGTAAAAATGCCATGAATGCGTAAGAAAAAGTAACGTAAAAGTTAAAACACATACCTTTGAAATGCAAAACTCAGAAACAAGAAGAAGAAGAATGCAAAGAAATCGAAGAGAAACGGAGAAGAAACGAATCTGAAATGGGATGAGCGGGAAAAGTAATCCTCGATACCCTTTATATACCGTACCGAAAGGCTTCACAGCTACTCTCACGCCATGGGTAGTGCTCGATGAGAATGGGGTCTCTGCTTCGTGAAAAATCAATAAACCTTAATGCTCCCAAATTCCCAATCACCGAACTAAATCCAAAAATTTGGAAAATCAAACAATGATTCACCTTCAAGCTCTTCAACTTCAAGCCTTAGCTTAGAGAATTTAGAGAGAAGTAGAGAACAAGACTGAATGGAGACGATGACGCCCATCCCTCTCCCCTCTTGCCCTATTTTTACTTCTATTCGAGTTCAAAGGAGTCATGAGTTTTTTTTTTTTCAATTAGTCGCTGGTCCTAATTGAAAAAAAAATTCAAACTCAGTTGATCATGGCTATCATTTCTCATTTCTAATTCTGCCACTGGTACGATAATTTGTCTCAAGCTAGAGGAGATCTTCTATGTTTATACCATAAGGAGGAATAGTGTCAAAAAAATTACTTTGTGGTTGATGCCAACCTGTTGCAACTCATTGTCAACCTCCCCAACACAAGTAAAAATAAGCCTTAGGGCAACGTGATGATCTTTGGCACATGGGTTTAATCCAAGGACCGATGCTTCGAGAGCTCGGGATTAACTTAAACCTAGAGTCACGTCGAGCGTCGGAGAGTGGCTTCTCTCTTTGTCGTCCCCTTTCTCCTACCACATTATATTTCATATGTTTGTTGTCTGTTTATTTTTTTTATCTCTTATCTGATCAAGATGGGAATGTAGATAACCAGGATCATGGAAAGTTGGTGGACGATCTCTCATCTACCCAATTCTACCTTTTAGTGCATGTTCTCTATCACTTGGCCTCCAAGCAAGATTTCAAGGCACTGCTTACACCCGAGAATATCCGTGACGTTATCAATTACCCAATGATTTTATCCCCTAGGAGGTTTTGAGGGTAAAATTTCCTAGGTCAACCAATGCTCGGGCGAGGGAGCAAATTCAGAAGAACTTGATAAAATGCGTCGAGGTGGGAATAGAAAACACACAACCCAACAAGTAGATGGGTTCTGGTGAAGACATGTCACAGAGGATCCTACTCATACCTTAAACGAACCTTACGATCCCTCCGAGAGGAAAACAACCGAGAGTAGTTGATTCTAAGCATGAATCTATATCCCAATTTCGAAAGAGGGTGAGGGATGTTAGGGTTGAGCATGACCTACATCATAATTAGCACAACAGAAAAACAAAAATATTCATGCTTAATCCATTCCATGGATCTCTTGGACCATCAAAATCAACCAATAAGTATAGAAGATGAGAAATGTGGTACCTTTTTTAAGTTTCAAACTCCCAATGGGTGTATACGGTTTCCTTTGGTGTAGATAAGCCCCCAATGGTATAGATTCGCAGCAAGACCACAATAACCAACAGTTGGACGTCTCCAATGGTGATCCACATGAAGGTTGGAAAAGAAAACCTCCAAAGGAAATGGCTAGGTTTTGATTCTTGGTGCTAGTGAAGATCAAAACCTAAGAGGGAAGTTGAGATAAATGTTTTTTCTCTTCTCTGATTTGAGAATGAGAGCTGAAAGTTTAGGGTTCATATATGAGGTTTTTATATAAGCCTGGAAGAGGAGAAAAGGACAAGAGTACCCCTCATTAATGAGGGTGGCCGACAACATGAATTTTCATGCATGTATTTGGCTATCTCACTGGCTTTAAGCCCAAGAATAAGCCCAATGACCCTTGTGACCATCCTAATGGCCCGAAAATTCTTCTAATCCTGAGTTAGTCTAGTTCTTAAACATTTTTGTTCAACTTGGATCATATCCAAATTACTTTCCCTCAGCTTGGATCCCATCCAAGACCATTTTATTCCTTCTTTATTCCTTTTATGTGTGTGGCCCATTAGGCTTACGGTTATGTTGGCCACTCAAATCAACCATTGATCTTGAGCAATTCATGAGCGGTATCTAACAACTCATCATGACCCCCAATTGGCCGAAAAAGTCAATGGTTTGACTAGGAACCTTTCCATATGCAATATACTGTGCAATGCTTTCCTTTCACTCCATACTATACCCGACTTAATTCAAAGCATGGACTATGCATCAGCTCCCACTAAACTAGCTATGTCACACCTAGCCCAAGTGTGTTTATCTTGTCTCCGAGATCCATTACTCATAAAGCATGCCACTAAAGACTTTCTTCATGAAATTTCCACTCTAGCCAAAGATTCAAAGCAATGATCCTTACAAGAGGCATCGGGTATACCCTCCTTCTTTCATGTGTGGTGAGTCTTATATTGGCTACTCAATTACCTTTGAATACCTCAAGTTGTACCCAATCATCATCCTATGAGCAACCTCATAGAGACAACAAGGATCAAAGTAAAAGTATAGAATCAGCATCAAAAATATCCTTCGAATACCTCAAGTCTAAGGATAGTTGCACCATTGCTATGATGATACTATCAATGATGTTTGAATAGATAATCCATATGATAGTCTCATAGCGGGTCTCCGATGTACTTAACTACTCTTAGCAAGCATCCACATGTTAACTTTAACCATCACCACTATCACAATTTATGAGATCTACTACATACTTGATCCAATCAAGAAGTATAATATGTGCTAGTCTATACGGATCAACAATGTCCAGTCTTGTTGATCATATGAGTAGGGATCATTTAGATACAAACATGATTACACATGATAGGAATCTCATTATCATGGTCCCATCATGATTTCCTTCATGCTATGTTTATGTATCATGGACTTCATTAATTGATTAAAGATCGCTATCAATTCAAATTATGAATATCAAGTTAATTAAAATGCATTTATTAATATAAATTGGGCGTACAATAAGTAATAAAGGTGATTGCCTTTAGAGTACTTCATTAACAAGGGAATCAACCTTGATAGGCATGCCAAGCTGCAAGGGACTTCGAGTCCAACCAAGGTACTAAGCATTCTGATCGAGCCTAAAGTGACTCGGGTCCATCCCAAGGACTCTAGAGCTGCACCTGAACCGTGGGTAGCTCAAGCACAACTCAAGGAATCCTCACGGATGAAAGGGAAGGATAAGGATGGTATCTATATTGAACCCCATTCAAGTAGGCCAGTGTCCCCACCGTCTCTCGAATCTCTTCTTTCTAATCCATCCCTATATGAGGAGACCACAATGGAGGAGCCGACAGCTAGTGATTTCTCCTCATTGGAGGATTTACTTGGTGAAGAGGCATTGTAAGAGGTGAAAGGGATGGTGGGAGGCGCTACTCCCTTCAAAATGGCCACACGGTATGCATTTCGTCTTTCGTCTTAGATTTTTCCATGGTGTGCTACGTTGTTGTTTGCTTATCATTATGTTTCTATGGTGCATAGTTTAGTGTCTTTGGCGTTTACTTGGCCAAATATTGTGTAAGCCTACATCACAAGTTCAGTCAAATCTCAACTCTACAGAACATGACTCAAACTCCCTATGAACAAGTGCATACAGAGTCTCCAAAGCTTGAGAGCAAGCTAGAGCAGAGAGAGGCCAAGTCTCGAGTACGTGAGCTCGAGAGTGAAATGTAGAAGGTGAGAGACAAGTGGGCTACTCTATTGAAGGAGTAGGAAACTTGGTCGACAAACATGAAGAAGGTGAGGAAGTTGGAGGATAACCTAGACGAGATGGAAAAGACCAATGCCCATTTTCCAATCATTTTCTTAAGTATTTAGATGATTTGCCTTCTTAAGTTTTTATGTTTGCTCATCGTCTAAATGGAGAGGAAGCAACGGTACTAAGGTCTATTGCTTCAAATGGAGAGGTGAGGGACTAGTGGTCCTGAGGTCCTTGAATTTAAATGAAGATGGATAAGGAATCCCGAGGTCCCTAACCTCACATGGCAAGGGACTAATAGTCCCGAGGTCCTTGACCTTAAATAGCGAGGGACAAGGAGTCTCGAGGTCTGTGGCCTCAAACAAAGAGGTACTAGTAGTCTTGAGGTCCTTGACCTCAAATGGAGAGGGAAAATGAGTTCTGGTGGTGACAGATCTTAATTCCGATACCCTCCAGGATTCTGTGGTCCCGCCCGTAAGTTCCACTATACACCCTAGGAAGACGCAGGGGACTCCACTCACAGGGAAGAAGACACTCCGCTAACCTAATATCCAATTTATAAATAAAGTATCCACAACATATATAACTAAAGACTCATACAGGTTTGACATGGATCATCAGAGCGTTCTAAGAGTATTGTGAATTTAGGGGTACAAGTAATGATTAATAAGTCCAATACAACAAAAACAAAATAGGTAAACGCGATAGAGTACTAGCCAAAGTGAGAGCGACGTTGAATCCGGCTACAAATAGACCCTACGAATCGTCTCGACTCTAGGAACAGATTTAAAACAATATGAGATAATAACCATGAGTGGCATAGTTTATAAGGAAATTCAACATTTTTAAATTTTAAAGATTTCTTCTCTCAAAACCTTCCGCTCACCCTTTTGTAAAGTTCCCTGCTTAAAACATTTCACAAAACCTAACTTTACCTGCCCAACATATGCGGATCATTCTCAACAAATTAGCCGACACAATGTTAAGGAAAACATAATCTGAACTGTTCACAACACAAAGCCAAGCACAAAACATGTATAGTCATCAAGTAATAAAATAAATCCAACAAATGCACCATAACCATGAGTATAAAAATAGTTATACCATTTAGAAAATCAACAACGCTTCATACCACATAAGTACCCATCATAAAAACCGTTTGTGAAGTCGACCTCACGATGACCGCGGATACCACGAACCCGTATTACACCCGCCATCACGCGGGCAACTAACAAACCTCCAGAAATCTTGGCCATCACGTGGCAACTAACAAACCCCAAGTAGACCCGCCATCACGTGGCACCAATAAACCTGTAGATCCACGATCACGTGGCACAAATAAACCTCCGGCAAGCCCGGCCATCACGTGGCACCTAATAAGTCCTCCGGTAACCCGGCCATCACGTGGCACTAACAATCCTCCGAGTAACTTGGCCATCACGCACTAAACAAACCTGCAACCCGGCCATCACGTGGCACCAATAAACTCCGAAAGTGAACCCGCCCATCACGTGTCCTTATCGAACCTCCGGTAAACCTACGGCATCACGCGGGCAACTAATCAACCCTCCGTAACTACCATCACGGTGGCAAACTAATATAATCGCTCCTTCTCACATGTACTTTTCCCCAACACACCGTGCATTAGAGTCACCCACAAAATCTCACGATCCACCTTTTAAAACAATAGTTTTTCAAGATAGTTTACAACTCAATCTGCACCCAAAATATCCAAACACCACCGACTCATCCACGAACACAAGAAACTTTTCAAATAGTTAAATGTTGACAAAATTAACATTAAATGATAACTATTTATATGAAATCAAAATCATGTTTGAATGCAACTAACCATCCGATCAAAATAAGATATATGTAAAGTATTAAATCCTCATAATAAATACATCGACATAATATCCCAAATCATTTAAAAGCATATAAACCACTTCACGTGATCACAGACGCCACCCACTCAGATCGTCCACCGGCCTCGGCTGCGGGGAGTGCCTGTATAAATAAAACACCATTTAGGCTCCAATAATCGAACTCAACAACATCAGGATACCTCGAAGGCCTTAGAATAATTTTTAGAACTATGAAACCATCCCACCGACTCCGGTTAGTCCACTACACGCTAGTGCCCTATAGCTCGATACCCAAAATCGCTTTTCACCCGAGAGCCATCAAATCAACCGTCCAATTCAAACATCCAATTTCACTAATCCAACTTCAATTTTATCCACTCAATTAATCGTAATCTATTTCATTCCAACTTCTGCAATTACCTCAACAACCTTAAAAACGGAAAACTAACCAAACGACGCCCAAAATTCTACAAACCATATCAGTCGGAGTTTCCCAAGAGACCAAGAACACATCAGTAGCCTCACCTTGGTCCAAAGGTTGCCAGGCTTTAAAACTCGAATCCAACAAATAGACCGAATTTCGTTTTTTAATAATATCTTTCGACGGTGATGAACGGGAGAAAAGGACTACGGAAAGGTTCGGGAGGGTCCCAAAATGGAAAGGAGCTACAGCACCTAATCCACTTAAATGGCTTAAAATCAAGAAATTACCTATGATCTACTAGGTCGCCGCCCGATCCCGCTGGTCCTGATAAGGGCTGTCAGGAATTTACCGTCAAGATCGCCTCATGGTGGCGCACCTCATGGTCCGCGCGTACAAGCATCATGGTTTGGTGGTGTCGTTTGTTCATAATCTTCCACTACAAGACAATCGTTTCAAATGACCTCAACTCGTCTCATTGGAGAGCTCCTTCCTTGTGGTTCTTTGAGCTCAAAAAGTGTCTTCGTGGGGCTGTGGTTTATTTGAATCCTAAACTATGTTTATAGTCTAGGTCGATTTCTGCAAAACTCTTACATGATTTGGATTAATCGATAAAGTGCTACTTATTTGAACTTCTAATAGCCAACTTTATCCCGTAAGCCTGACAGGACGCTCGCCTGCCTATGAACTCGTATTGACAAGGCCTACGAATGGTGCCTTAGTCAACTCAAAATTATTCCTTCTGAAAAGCGCCAACTTTGGTCAACCCACTAAGTGTTGGTCAAACCTAGTCAACTTTGGTCAAACTTGGTCAAACGCGTTTCAAACTTGTATTATTTGGTACGGGTCATTACACGAGGTACCTGACCTCACATGGCGAGGGACTAATAGTCTTGAGGTCCTTGACCTCAAATGGCAAAGGACAAGGAGTCCCAAAGTCCTTGACCTCACATGGCGAGGGACTAATAGTCCCAAGCTCCTTTACCTCAAATGGCGAGGGACAAATAAAGAAAAACGTAAGGCGATTTGGATAAACAACGCATTTTTATTCAATCCTCCTGTATATCAAGGGCAACAATGAAAGACATGGGCAGAGTGTTCCTTTAATGAAAATACTTTTTAGATAGTCGAGCTCGTGCACACGACTTACTTCTTCCCATTCGAGGATTGCTCAGAGTGCCTCGATCCGTAGAACTCCGAGAGGAAGCGCCTCGATCATCAGGATCGCGCTCGCTTCATCGTCTAAATGTGAGGAGGCGCCACTGGCACAAGGTCCAATACAAATGGATAGGCGAGGGACTAGTGGTCCCGAGGTCCTTGAATTTAAATGGAGAGGGATAAGAAATCCCAAGGTCCTTGACCTCACATGGCGTGGGACTAATAGTCCCAAGGTCCTTGACCTCAAATAGCAAGGGACAAGGAGTCTCGAGTTATATGGCCTCAAACGAAGAGGTAGTAGTAGTCTCGAGGTCCTTGACCTCAAATGGGGAGGGACAAGGAGTCCCGAGGTACCTGACCTCACATGGCGAGGGACTAATAGTCTCGAGGTCCTTGACCTCAAATGGCAAAGCACAAGGAGTCTCAAAGTCCCTAACTTCACATGGCGAGGGACTAATAGTCCCAAGCTCCTTTACCTCAAATGGTGTGGGATAAGGAGTCTCGAGGTCCTTGACCCCACATGGTGAAGGACTAAAAGTCCCGAGGTCGTTGACCTCAAATTGTGAGGGACAAATAAAGAAAAACGTAAAGGTGAGTTGGATAAACAATGCATTTTTATTCAATCCTCCCGCATACCATGGGTAACAAAATGAAAGACACAAGGTATGGTCCTTAATTGAAAATACTTTTTAATAGCCTGAGTTTCAAAGACAAGACTCAAATTCTTCCCATCCGAGGATCGAGCTTCAGGCACCTCTTGGATTCAGCTGTCGACAGATCATGTGGGTGGCCTTCATAATCAAGCTCGAATTCTGTCTTCATCGAATGTTCACATAAGACTAGTCTCGCCTTTATCAAGGCTCCGGGTTTTCGTGGGTCTGCCACCAACGTTGATATTCACCATCCATATCGTAACTCGTTCTCTTTTTCTTCTAACTCGCTCAAGGCGAGGCAAGTTCGGGGCCATAAAAACATCCGGCCTTGGCCTATGGGGATCAATGTCAAAATTCGATGGTGAGGCACAAGTGTGGCCTGGCCAGAGGTTGGGTCCTATGTCAGAATAAGAGCCTGCAGGGTTATCGGCGTACCATCACCATTTACCCTTTGATAAAGTCATCCTTTTTTTAATGTAGTTTATTAGGATTTTGTTGTTTACCTCGGCCTGGCTGTTGGACTGAGGATATCTAGGTGGAGTAAACATTTTTTATTTCGTGCTCTACGAAAAAGTGTTGGAAAGGTTTACTAATGAACTGTGGTTCGTTGTCTGAGATTATAGTGTGGGGTGTCCCTAAACGGCATACGATGCTCCTCTGGACGAACTGATCAGGGTCGCCTTAATGATGATACAACTTATCTTCTACCCACTGTGAAGTAATCACGGCGAATGAGTAGAAATTTTCTCTATTGCATAAGGCAAGGGCCCCAGCGTCGTCATTCCCCATGTAGAAAGGCCATAATGGATACTCGGGTGAGCCTATTTTTCCAGCGCATGACGACATTACCAAACTTTGACATACGTCACACGCTTACCGAATTACTCTAGAATCTACTTCATAATAAGCGTATATTCCGTGTCATTATTCGCATAAAGTGAGCTACCGCTAAGCGTTCCGTGATATGCCTTCATGCATTTCCTGATGATGCGCCAATAACTTCGTAGCACATAGCGCCGAGATGGGTTTTAATGAACTGATGCGCTCATTGTTTATTAGTGGCATACCGCCACTGAGCTTATTTAGCGGCTGTTTATTCATGGCAAAATTCCAAATTCCAAACATGACACAATCAAGGCCATCCATGTTTCAGTTGTTCAGATATCGGCTATGGGGATTGCCTCATCTATAATGGAGGAGCTTTCCATAACGTTCAGCTCCGTGTGGCACAAATATGGGGCGCTAGAGGCCAGGTTTTCCAAAGAGTCTGGCATATTGTTCTCAGCCTAGACATAGTGGATACATCGCATTTCGCAAATCCAGAGGCTAAGGCTCGAATAAGTACAGCACCACATCCTCCGCCTTAGCTTCATTATCTCACCTCCGACGAAGATGCCACCAACTAGAATCACAACAGAACTCAATATGAGTAACTACCGTGGCCTCAGAGCAAGTCGAGTCCAGCAAGACCGCTCATACCGACCGCTGTTGGTGACGGGAAGGAATTAATTCACCTGTAGATATCAACTATCCATCATAGACTGCAATACTAAGCAACGCCGCCCCTTGCTCTTTTGGAAGATCCGTCAATCTCAAGAATCCATAGCCAACATGATGGACATTCTCCCGATACGTCTATCTATTCCGCCATAAAAATCGCCTAGATCTTGTCATGGTCATCCTAGCGATATACCGATATAATTTGTTTAACTCGATTACTCCACTTCAATAGCCTCGCTTAGCGTGTCAAATTTGGTGGATACGGCTCTGATCGAGAACTCGATAACACATTGATAAAGTGTGTCGGGAAATAAGGGTGCAATTTTTTAGCTACAAACCTTAAGGCCAAAGCGATCCACTTGAAATCAGTGTACATAGATTTGACCTTGGTCGACATCTTGCTAACAAAGTAGATTGATTTTTGTCCCCCTTCATCCACCGTCTTCTCCAAGGTTGTACTCACGATTGATGTTTAGGCCGCAAGGTAGATAAACAACTCTTCACCCTCCCTAGGCTGGAATAAGAATAGAGGAGTAGCGAGATACTCTTTGATAGTCTGGAAGACTTTGTCGCATTCGGTGTACCATTCGCTTGAGGAGACGACCTTCAATACATTGAAGAAAGGTTGGAGGTGATCCGAAGACCTCAAAATGAACCCTTTTAAGGCTACCATCTTTTCGGCCAAGGCCTGCATCTACTTCCTCTTTTCCGGGCATTTCATTTGCATAATGGCTTGAGCCTACTCACTTGATACTTCGATACCATGCTTACTTACGAGGTAACCTAGGAACTTTCCCGACTCCACCCCGAAGGCACATTTCTTTGGGTTAAGTCATAATCGGTGTTGTCTCATCAACTGGAAGGCGTCTCTCAAATGCGCTAGGTGACTTTTCCGAGATATCGATTTTACTAGCATGTCATCTATGTACACCTCCATAGTTTTTCCCAAGAGAGGCTCAAACATACGGAACATCATGTTACCCCTATGCTCTAAAGGCAGAACAACACCTCACTGTAGCAATACATTCATGTTAGGGTTATGAAGGTCGTCATCGCCGAATTAGGAGGGACCATAGGGATTTATTATAGTCCGAGTAGGCATCCACGAAGGATAGAAGCTCGTGCTTAGATGTCACATTAATTATCTAGTAAATCCAAGGAAGGGGAATGTGTCTTTAGGGCAAGCATCATTGAGGTTCGAGTAGTATTCACAAACTCACCATTTTCCATTCTTCTTGGACACTACCATAACATTGGATAACCACTTCAGGTATTTTATTTCCCTGATGAAACTTGCATCGAGCAGTTTGTCAACTTCTTCTTTAATTACATCACAGTGTTGCTGGTGGAAGCGCCTCAATTTTTGTCGCATCTGCTTTTGGCTGACCTGCCCATTGAGGTGATGTTATGCCATACTTGGAGAGATGCATGTCATGTCTCGATGGGACCAAGCAAACACATCATAATTCTCCTACATGAATGATAAGAATTCATCAACCTCTTGATGAGAAATGGAGGATCCGAGACTAACCTACTCAAGTCTATTGGGCCTAAATAGAGGGTTGGTTTTTAATGGCTCTACTACTCTAGTATTGTCTTGCTCATTCAAACGGGCCTTTAGCTATCATTGCTATTTAGGGGGTTGGTTATTCTGAGTGAGCCATTTACCAACATGCCCTCTACCAGCCCTTTGGTCTCTCAATATCGATGGCACTTCAGGAGTTAGGAAAACTTAGAGTTTGATGATAGGTGGAAGGAAGGGCCTTCATGGCATGGATCCAAATGTGGCCTAGAATGGCGTTGAAGGAGAAGGGCTCGTCTATCACTGTAAAGGGAACAAGAGTTATGACCGGCTTCTGCTTGTATCGGCGCGCTACTCACCGCGTGAGAAGGTTTGAGTTCCATTGAAGCTTACTGCAGATCATTTTATTTCAAAGGTTATCATCGATACCCATCCCTTACTAATGTCGAGGTATAACATGTCTCACTGAATCGCCAAGGTAAATTAGGATCTATCGCATTAGATGGTTACCGACCTACAAGGTGAGGACCAAGGCGTCTTCATGAAGCCTGGACACTTGTCGTTAGGGGCACTCAAGAACGTCATAATCCCATCGATGGGGCATATGCTTCTCGAGGTAAAGCTGTACTAAACTCCAACTACTAAGGCACCACGGCGCCGACTCGTTGTGTGTTGGCGCTCTGCCGTCAGATCATGTCGACATTTGTTTAAATCCGCTAGGTGGTCATCGATGAGAAGGGTCAACCTGACTTCACTCTTCGAGATATTTCCAAAAGTGTCCTCTTTAGACCATGGATTCTAGTAACTTCTGAAGTTGGAAACATTAGTCGGTAAGGTGCCCATGCTCTTTATGGTATTCACATAATCTAGACATGTCCCTCTAATCTACATTGCCTTTCTACGAGCTTGACCAATCAAATCCTTTTATGGTTTACACGAGCAGGAGGAGTTGAGTCAGCCGCACAAACTGCCGGCTTCCTCACACCGCTCCCCGCAGCCATCTCTCGCAACAATACTTCCTCCTCGATTGTCCTACCCTGATTTGCTTTACAGCCTCGGGACTCGTGATCTGCCTCTTGTCTCTTCCATCTTGCAACTTTTTCATCTCTACCGCCCACACTAGGTCGCTGTAGAGGCGATGGTTCTCTCTGGTTGGGTGAGCCGATATCCTCCTATAGAGCATATTTCATGGTCTCTTCCGAGTAGCTCATCGATCATTATCGTGGATTCAGGAGAGCAAGCTCTAAAAACCGGAGTGTTTCCGCGAATAGCTTTTCATGATCGCTCTTACATCACTCAGATTTGTGCTTACAATGTCTAACTTAGGATTGCTACCCGGAAACACTTCATGAAGTCTCTGATCGACTTGGATAGCCCCATTCTCACGTGGAACAGGTTGGCCATGCTCTGCTTTCTCCTGATTAAACACATATATTGGGAGACAATTTTTTCAAACAAGGCATGGAAAGAAGTTACCGACTGGGATCAAGTCGGTGGAGCTGGAAGATTGTGGATCCAACTATATCGATGGAAACACCTGCATAGGCATCAAGCATTACTTTACAGCATCATGGTTTGGCATAAACGCATAAATGGTAGAGCAGGTCCCGCAACCCATCGTACATCTGGAATTTGGACAACAAGAAGTGTGGAGGGGCAAGATATGGTGGGTGTATAGTCGATTTGGAGGATGGTCGATGTTGTGCGTAGGGTGGCATTTTCCTCCCTTAAGGAGGTGTTGGTCATCAAGAAAGTCGCCTACTGATGCTAATGGAACTCCTATTGATCCTTGATTCATGTGTGCAGTAGGGTATGCCGGGAATCAACAAAATTTATAAACCTATTTCCCCCTACTGTCGTAGCAATGCTACTGCAGTATTGGGTTTTCTTCGCACAAATGACTTGCAGTTAATTCCAAAATGGTGAATTTGGTTTGATTTTGGCCTTTGATAAAAACAATGAGGGGTAATGTTTGAAAACTGAAAATAAAATATAAAAGAGAATTCCTTGAAGCATCAGGCTACTGGGTTTGGGTTCCTAGGGTGATTGAGGGGTTCATGGGTCCATTTCCTCGCGTTGAGGAGGATGACTTATAGTCATTTCTAACCTAGCTTCTTCATATTTAGCTATAAAACCCACCCTTAATAATTCATCCTTGAAAATGGTAATCATCGAGCATCAATGGTCTCTAAGTAGTTGAAAAACAATTCTCCTTGACTCACCTTCCAATGATTGATAGATGGTAACTAATGACTCTCAGTGGATCTAACAATAAGCATCCACTGAACCTTTAAAGATTACCAAATCCAGGTCATTCAAGGTGCATCTAAGGAATCTAAACCTAGAGTTCAAAGGAAACACAAAACTGCCAGTGAATACCTGTGTGAAAACCATGAGAACCTCCAGTTGCCTTTGGATCTCCCAGACCCAAGAGCCTTCCTCACGAGGAAGGGTTTCTAGCCACTCATCCTCCGAGTTGTCATCCTCGGAGGGTGTTTGGTGATTCGTGCCACAGTAGGGCTATAAAAATCAACAAAATTTATATCCTAGGTGTCCTACTGCCTGATTCGTGCCACGGTAGGGTGATGCGGAATCAACAATATTTGTAGTCCTAAGTTCCTCCTACTGCCGTAGTCAAGCTACCGCAAGAAGATACGGCTCAGTATTCGAACACGTGGATGGTTTTCTTCAGACAAATGATTTGAGGAAAACAACCTGTGAATTAAATTTGATTTTAAGGTGTGGTGATAAAAATAGTGGGTTGGTGGGTTTGCAAACTGAAAAGAAATAAATAAATGTAAAATATAACTCCTTGAAGCATTAGCCACCGAGTTTAAGATCCTAAAGTAACTGAGAGGTCCCTCGTTAATTTCTTCATATTGGAAGATGACATATAGTCATCTCCTAACCTGGATCTTCATTTGGCACAAAACCTAAACCCTAATAACAATTTTCCTTTTGATAGAAAGCATTTATTTAACATTTATGGTTCCCACAAAGGAAATTCATCTTGACTCATCCTACAATGATTCGTAAAGGCAACTAATGAGTCTCAATGGATCTAAAAACAAGAATCCACCCAAATCCAAAAGATTACCAAGTATCGATCAAAGTGATGACTATGTTGAAAACCCAGTCTTTAACCTACCTTCAAAGGGTTTGTGAATGGTGAATGACATAGTGCATCTAAAGCTTTTCGAAGAATACACTAACCCTAAAATGTTACATTGGCCAAAGAAAGTACATCAAAAGATTTAACCTAGAGTTGAAAGTCTGGGAATCAAAATGACAAACCTCGCTGCATGAAAAATGGGGAACCACCAAGAAATCTTAAGATCTCACCCCAACAAATTTTTACTTCAAGAAGGAAGGTTTTAGTTGGCCATCCCCAAGTTGTCATCCTCGAGAGTGTCTGCAACCAAGAAAGGAGAGAAAGAGGAGAGAGAAGAGAGGAAACTGAAACAAAGCCAGTCACAGACCGAAGATGATTAAAAGAAGGCAAATCTATGTTGGCTTTATATTAACCCAATGTGTGAAATGACAAAAAGACCTAAAATATGAAATTAATAGGGACAAAGTGGTAATTCATACAAAACGAGGTCGCTTGGAATCAAAATATCAAAATCGGGTATGTACCATTTTCGCTATGTGGAATTTTTCGCTTAGCATATTAAAATTAGCGGGTTTTCATGTTAGCGAATCACAAGAGATAGCGAAATGGAAAATTTCTTATTCATGGGGTAGGTTTTCGCATAATGAATTTCGTTAGCCCATGAAAATCGCATACGGTGGGCCTCTGCATTGCGATGCACAAAGAATTTCGCTATCACAAATAAAATCTCAAACAGAGCCACTCGCTTCCTGCTCATCATCGCTCCATTGATTCCTCGCCTCGCTACGTCGCTCCATCGCATCCCGCAACCCTTGCCATTTTTCTTCAATTTTCTTCTGCTTTGAAATTCTTCATTCACGGCTTCTTTGAAATTGATATGAGACCATATAAGAGTGGTGAAAATCAACCCGACTTTAGTTATGATTGGATTGACACGATAATTTGGCTCACAATTCTGCAAAACTACAAAAGCGACCTCGGAATGCAATTAGAGTACAATAGGGACCGAACATGTCGAATTGGGTTAATTATAATTAATTACACAAAAAGCAAAACCTATTAAAAATAGGGTTCAAATAGTACTTTGGACACTAATCACACCCCCCACCCTACACATTGCTAGTCCCTTAGCAATGAAAGAAAGAAAGTATTAAAATACATATAAAAGCATAACAAAATAACGTTCACAAAAATGGTACTTCAAAAGGTTGTAGATGAAGTAATGTCTAACCATAGTAAAATCATCAAAGCGTGTCCAATGACTATCATGAGAGAATCAGATACCATAGAAAACTTGAGTATTAAAAGAGCCTCTTTCTTGGTGAATCAACCAAAACTTCCACCAGAAATCTAAGTGTATTTTGTTTGATCAGATCTACGACAATAAAAACGTCAAACTGCACTCTCCCCACCCCTGACCTAGCTATTACACAACCTAGCATGCTATAACTTAAATAGATCCAGGACCCACCTCTTATTCCACATTATTTTTGCGTTGTAGGGTGCAATGCTGAAGAATAAACGCCCTCCACCAAAGTCCATGAGGATCTACCGACTCTTCAATTAAAACTTAGGGCACAAGTCATAAGGATCTTTCGACCCGCAAACTCTACAGGTTTCACGGACTTAGAATGATTCGAGACTCCAGCACCACAACGCTAAACTCCACCCGTCCACCCATGTATGAACACTAAATTGGTGACTCGACCCGGTGATGAGGTTTAGGGCAGGGCTTTAAAAACTTCGCCATATACTCGGACCGTGTTCGGGTTTGAGAGCAAAGTGTGCAATTTTATTCTTTTCACTTTTCTTTTCTTTTTTTTTTTCTTCTTTTTCTCGGTTTTCTTCTTTTTCTTTTTCTACAGGGGTCCTTAACCTATTAAAAATGATTGATAGAAACTAGGATCAGGACATTGAAGATGGATAGACGTTGATGAACATATTGAAACTTATTATTTCCGCGTGTGTTAGCTAAAGATGGAAGAAAAATGTAGAAATCAATAGAGATGAATCAGATGATTGATAATTAAACATGAATCAAATCTGAATGGATGAAATTGGAAGGTGAGATTGGTACCCAGCTTGGGATTAAGACAAACTAATTTGAATTACTAAGTGGAATTGATTTGAAACAAGATTATGTGACATAACAGCTTATAGAAGGACAATAAATATGAGGACTGGGCAAATAATAGAAGAAGTGGTCTGGTTTTCTTTTACTAACTCTCTCACACGGACTGTTTTATCTGGGTATCAGAAATGGAACAGTTGAAGTCAGAAGAGATATTTTCTAGATGAGATCATGATATATTTCTGGATGAGAGCTTTAAACTTCATAAACACATATCACTCATTAGAACCCAAACAAATGGATAGAGAAATGACAATTGTTTATTTTGTAGCACTTTGATAACTTTGCATAATCATAGTGTCTTTACAACCACTGTTGATTCTACTCTCTGTGAAAGCTTTCCACTTGCTTGATAAAACGCGCAAAACGGAGTTCGGATGAAAAAGTTATAAGCGAAACAAAATTGGGAGGCAAAAGTGGGGCCCATAGCGAAAAAAATTTCGTTGCTATAGTAATTTTCGCTAGCCTAGCGAATCGCTAGCCTAGCGAAATTTCACTAGGCTAGCGAAAATTTGACATAGCGAAAATTTCGCTATGTTTGCGAAATTTTCGCTATGTCTAATAGCGAAATTACACTAAATCAAATAAAATAAAAAATAATAAAATAAAATAAAATATATATATATATATATATATATATATATATAAATAAAAATAATAATTTTTTTTTTTGAAATAAAAATAATATATAAACTAAAAGAAAAACAAGCGTTTTATATATATATATATATATATATAAAATAAAATAAAATAAAATGGAAGTGCGTATATTTGTTTTGTCACGTAATTGGAAGCCTTTGTTGAGGATTTAAGCTATAAGGTATTGCATTTGTAGCCTAGCGAAATGCCTTGTTCTTGAAATTTTCAATTCATTGTCTCACAAAAATTTGGCTAGGCCATGAATTTCGCTAACTAAGCGAAATTTTCATCTATAATGAAATTTTAGCATTTACTAAGTTACGAAATTTTTCGCTATAGTTGCGAAAACTTCTATAAAACTACGCTGCTATTTGATTTTCCATCAGACACAAAAATTTGCATAAAGCGCAAAAATTAATGCAAGAAAAATTAGGAAAAATTGCAGAAGAGTAAAAATTAATCTAAAAACATAAATTAACTAAAAATTAAAGAAAATCTAAGAAGAAAAATTGATGAAATCAAAATAAAATACGATAAAATAAAACAAGACAAGAAAAATTAAAACAAAATTGTGGGGGAGACTGTGCTCCCCCCAAACCAATTCCTTAGGCCTTTGGAGGCTACTGGAGGCGAGGCGGGCTTCGGGAAATCTTGGGGTTCGGGTGCTCCCGAATCGAGCCGACACCAGACCAACCCCTTGTGCCATGCGGTATAGGCGGTACCTTGTGCCTTTGATGTAGTGGCAAAATTATATACAGAGGCCACTAATCTCTTAAAGTTTTGCATGGCAGGCAGTGATGGGTTGGACTTACCTTTGGGAAGCGGTGCTTGGATCATTGGTTGTGATCTGCGGTGAAGGGAGAATATACACTTGAGTGCATCACGCCAGATTTCGGAATGTGAGATAATCTTGGGATCTTTACGATTTTTTTTTTTTTAAAAACCGAGGCGGGTACACATGGGTATGGCTACATCTTATAACATAATCAAAAGAACTACCACCGGAATTGGTGTCAAGTAAAATCTATACACATTTCAGGAGTCCCATTTACAAATACAAAACTATACTTTTACATTTACAAATCGGAGCCGCGGAACCTACATGTAGTAGAACCCTTACAAGTGTGTTGGCTTGTTGTATGCGGATGTTTCTTGGCGTCTTCTCACAATACTGCGGATTAAAATCCGTCTTGAGCTTTACGCTTAATTAAGGAAACATAACCATATAACTTATCTGAGATGCACATGCATATACACAATAATAGTGTATAACCATAACGGATATCGAAATTTCATGCATTCATAACTTGTGGACTTATCTGAAGTACTTAAGCTCATAAACGGGCTTATGTTTTATTCGGGACGCTCCGTAGGAATTCACGAGGGCTTATTCTTATGCAGGACTTATACTTATAATAGACTTATTTTCAGTCGGGACTCCCGTAGGAGTTACAGAACTTATCAAATGTCTACTTATAACAGACTTATGTGCATTCAGGACTCCCGTAGGAGTTACAGAACTTATGCTTATGCTACGGAGTTTAACTTATTCGGAGGTACCCATAGAATTTACCCGCAGAGAGATTACAGGCACGTATCTGCAGTATTCCAGACACACACTTTTGTCTTGAACTTATCACGATCTTCTGGAACTTATGCGGTCTTACGAAACTTATCTTTGGTCTTGGAACTTATATGTATTTCGGATACAGAAGTACCGTGAGTGCTCACGAACATTTTCTTGGTACAAAGAAATTGCCCGTGGGTACTACGAGCGATTCCTTATCTGAAGTGCTCGTGGTACCCCTTTGGACTTATAAACATCTTTACGGATGCGAGGTACTCGTAGGTACTACGAGAACTTATTGCTTATTTCTTGATACAAGGTACGTGGGTGCCCTCTGAGGGCAATCAAGTACAAGGTACCGAAGTGGGTACTACGGGCTTAATCAGTCTGAATGAGAACTTGCTCGGATACGGGGTGCGATGGAGTCTTCTGGTAGATCGGAGACGGGGACATGACCGGATACGGGGCTTACCGGATACGGGAGTACGTAGGTACTCGATTTATTCGAGATCTGAGGACTTATCGGATACGAGGACTTATCGGATATAGGAGTTATCGGATACGGGGATACTCGTAGTCTTCTGGAACTTAATCAAAATACAGGGAGTACGTAGGTACTACAGAGCTTATCGGATCATCAAATGCGGGAGTACCCCTAGGTACTCACAGGAACTTGATGAATCACAGGGAAAGTACCTATGATTACTCTGAGGAGCTTGTCAGTCTGAGGGTGCCCGAAGCAGGTACTACACGACAAGCGAGGAGACGGGACTTAATCGACGGAACTTATGAATCTGGGAGTACCCATAGGTACTACATAACTTGATCAGAGGCAGGAGTACCCATAGGTACTACAGGACTTATTCGGATACAAGGCCGAGAACTTACTCATATACGGGAGTACGTAGGTACTACGGAACTTATCGAATCGGGACATTCGGATACATAAGTACGAAGTAGGTACTACGGGACTTATTGAATATAGGAGTACCCTTAGGTACTATGGAACTTATCAGATCAGGACTTAATCAGAGACAGGAGTTAATTAGAGGCGGGAGTAGCATGGGTACTGCGGAACTAATCGAGGAGGCAGACGGGGCAATTAAATGCGGGGTACCCGGTAGGTACTACGAGGAACATTTGAGATACGGGAGTACCGTAGATGCTGAGTATCGAAGCAGGAGTACCGTAAGTACTACGGGACTTATTCGGAGGCGGACTTGCTTCGGATCTGAGTGCAGTAGGTACTACGGAACTTATGGAATCTGGGGAGTTCTCGTAGGTACTACAGGACAGATCAGATGCGTTCAGATCTTTACTCTTATTCTTTATTCAGTGTCTTATCATATGTCTGTCTGACTACCTAGACCAATTATAAGAAATGAGTAGGACGCAGTACAATAAGTACCCGAAGGTACGATACAGTACTGGGGTGCCATAGCACCAACAGGAGTACCGAAGTACTGAACAGGAGTGCCGTAGCACTAATCAGGACAGGAGTGCCGTAGCACTAATCGAAGTCTTAGGGTGCTTGCTAATCGAGTCTTAGGGCACTAATGGGACGATCCTCATTCATTCTTGGTCCCTAGGTAGTCATATGATCATATATATTTCATATATTCTTGTTCCTCTATGAATCATCTTTACTCAGAAATTGGAATCATTCCAATCGGATCGTCCAAACTCAAGTTATGGCATTTTCATGCCAACTAGTCAGTTTACCGATTTTACACTCGGGACTGTTTGTATTACTCATTTTTCCGGGGTCTTAACTTCATATTTTGACACTGTATCCTTATACTCCTTTAAAGCTAAGGTGCTGAGGTTCTATTCCAACTGGAATCACACCCAATTCGAACACGGAACTCGGGATACGTCAAAACATCCGGACTTCTCTATGTTCAAGCTGGAACCAGAATTTGGCTTGCATGATCCCACTTTGAGTGAATTTTTGGGCTATCTAGATTCAGAATTTGGAGATGCCCAATAAATTTGGTTGTTCTCATGAAGTCTATTTTAAGTGTCACTTGAATCACTCAAATCGGATAAGAAATGAGAAGTTATGGCCAAAATACAAAAACTGGTGGAATAGGAAGCAGGCAGTTGTGCGGGTACAAAGCTCAAAGTTGTGCAGGGTACAATATTAAAATGACCAGAACCGAAATTGTACCGGTACAAGCTCAAGTTGTACCGGTACTAATCACCCTAAATGCCCTAAAATGTGTGTTTTCTCACCTTTTTCATACACTTTCATCATTGGTCCCACTCTAATGTATCCTTCATCAAACTGTTGTAAATCCTCTGCAACTCCACAAACACTTTTAATTTGTAAAGAATCACAAGTTCATACCAAAATTCACCCAATTCTAAATCTTGGAATGAAGGATTCCCATATCCACTCATTATCAACTAGAGGCTTTTCAGTAAACTTCCCTTAAATCTTGAGTTAGAATGTTTATCTAGCAAAACCAAGATGAAGTCAAATTAATATTTCAATGAGCCACAGAAATCCATACTCAAGTAATTCTTATACCAAAAACATGCTAAAATCCATAGTTTCCATACCAAAGTCAAGCATCCATACCTTGTTGTCTTGATCTCCCTCCTCCTCTTCTTCTCTTCTTCTTCTTCTTCCTCTTCCTCTTCTTGGCCTTCACGGTTTTTGCTCCCTTTGGAGACCAATTTGGTCTTTAAATCATGGATTTGTTAAGGCCATGTTTGGCCAAGACAAAAACCCATTTTTTTGGCTTTTAACTTTTCATTTTTGCATTTAAGCCCATAACTCCTTCTATTTATAATTAAACTTCCTTTATTTCATTTATTATAGTCGTCAATTCATATCTTTTGGCCCCTTTTAGACAATTTACAATATTGCCCTTAGAATGTATAACTAGGGTCTCTTTGTTTCCTTGTTTGCATTTTAACTCTGAGAAACATTCAAATTGAACTTACCAAAACTTTACCTAACATGTCAGCGACTAGGGTATATTTGAGTGTTACATGGTCGGGTGGAGGGGGCTATTGCGAGTGGGCATTTGGTGGCAGGCGTGGCGGTGGGGTTCGAGTTTCAAAGGGAATTGGTTGAAGGTGGCTTTGTGGCTCTTTCCACCTTCTATACCCTTGACCTCCTCACAGTTATCAAGGCATGGTTGTTCTTCTTTTGTCCAAGGCGAGTGCTTACGATTCGGGGCATCCTGCGATTCCTCGGGGCTTCTGCGATTCCATTTTCAATTCCTCCTGAGTGGAGTTGAACTGCTCTTGGTGTTCAGTCCATCATCCTCTGGACTTTCTTCCCCTTTATGATCAGGCTGTTGGGCAGCTTTGGAAATTGAGCATTGTAGGCTGTCAAATTATTATTGATTCACTTTAAACCATCTAATGTTTGTTCCAGGGGGTTCTCCACAGTATAAATTTTTTGACTCAATTGGGCATTAAATTTCTTTTGTTCTCCCACAGCATCACCCACTAGTTTGGTAAGGTCTAGAATTGCTTGCTCAACTGGGGAGATTGGCTGTGGTGGTTGGTGAGACAAAGAGGCATACTGTGGAGGCACCGTGTAGGAGGGTGCACTCATCCATTGGTCTCTATAGTCCCTCATGGATCTAGGTGGGTTTGGATTTCTCTCCCAGGGTTCTGCGATTCGAAGGTTCTATAGTCCCCATTGACGTAAGCATCCTCTAGAGTTCCCTCCATAGAGTGCGGCGTATTGTTCTCCCTCTCAAGTGTTCCATTTGGTCAATTCAAGTTCAATCCAAGTTCTTGAGAATTGACTTTAAAGTAGTGCCTTCTATGTTTCTAATCCATTGGGAATGGATTCATGCAGCAAAGATCCTGAGATGGATTCTGGCAAAGAGTAAAAACGGACAACCTGAAAGTAACAGATCACATAACTTTTTTTTTATGAGTAGTATACTAAAAAAACAAAGCTAACCGATGAAAAAAATAAAGGAAAAATTCACCAGAACTTGTGATGAGGATCACAAGTGTTCAACAAGTCATCATATGCACTTAGGCACCATCCCCGGCAACGGCGCCATTTTGATTCGTGCCACGGTAGGGTGATGCGAATCATGTTGTTGTAGTCTAAGTTCCTCTTTATAGTGGTCGAGCTCACTGCGGCACATGGCAGATCAAGGTCGAACACAGGGATGGGTTTTCTTCGTACAAATGATTTGAGAGTGAAAACCATTGGTGAATTAATTTGAATTACAGGTGGTGATAAAAATAGGTAGGTTGGTGGGTTTTCTTGAAAGAAATAAAATAAAATGTAAATAGAACTCCTTGAAGCATTGGGCCACTAAGTTTTAAGATCCTAGGCTAGCGAGAGGTCCCACAGGTTGAAATTTCCTCGCGTTAGGGAGGATGACATATAGTCATCTCGAAATAGGATCTTCATTGTATTAAAACCTAAACCACTAATAATTTTCCTTTTTGATAGAAAGCATTTATTTAACATTTATGGTTCCTACGGTGAAAATCTATCTTGACTCATCCTACTGATGATTAAGTAAAGGGTAACTAATGAGTCTCAATGGATCTAAAAATAAGAATCCATTGAACCACAAGATTACAAGTATTGATCAAAATTGGATGCACTTTGCGATTCGAAAACCTAGCCCTTAACCTACCTCAGGTGGCTCAAGTAAGTAGCAGCTAATGGATATTAGTGTATGCAAAGCTAAAGAATACACTAAACCTTAAAAGCTTGCCAAGTATTGGCCAAAGAAAGTACATCAAAGATTTAAACTGAGTTTGAGAAAGTTTGGGAACGAAAATGACAACTGCTTTGCATGAAAAATAGGGGAACCACCGGCGACCTTAAAGATCTCACCCCACCTTTTACTTGAAGGAAGTGGTTTAAGCTAGCTCATCCTCGAAAAGGGAGAGAAAGAGGAGAGAGAAGAGGCGGCTGGAAACAAAGGCTCTTTGCGTCTTTAGATTAAAATTGGGTTACAAAAAATCTATAGTTGGCTTTTCTTAGCCAACCCAATGTCGAAATGACAAAAAGACCTAAAATATGAAATTACAATAGGGACAAAGTGGTAATTATACAAAACGAGGTCGTTTGGAATCAAAAATATCAAAATCAGGGCAGCCATTTTCGCTATCTATAGTAATTTTCGCTAGCTAGCGAAATTTCGCTAGCCTAGTGAAAAACACTGTGCATAGCGAAAATTTGCATTTTCGCTATGCACAGTAATTTTTATTATCATGTGAAAATTCGGCGTAAGCAATTTGGCTCCTCTGTTCATCATTGTTCCATTGATTCACGCTTCTGCAATTCTTGCTCCTTTACATCCACGCAGCCAACGCTTGCCATTTTCTTCAATTTTCTTCACCTTTGGGAATTCTTATTCGGCTTGCTGAAATTGATATGAGGATATGAGTGGTGAAAATCAGCCCGACTTTGGTTATGATTGGATTGACCACGATAATTTGGCCTCAAATTCATATAGCTACTGCTTATTTTCCGAAATGCAATTAGAGAGTGCAATAGGGACGAACATGTCAATTAGGTTAATTATAATAATTAGTACACAAAAGCTCGAAACCTATTAAAAAATAGGGTTGAAAATAGCACTTTTTGGACACTAATCCTTTACTATGAGAAATTTGTAATATAAGCAGTCTAGGGTGAGACATGGGGATGGGTTTTCTTCGTGAAATGAGAAGTCTGATTAATTGAAAATGGTATTTCTCTTTGGATTTTGGGTTTTGTTCAAAAAGCATTAGGTTGGATGGTTGTAAGCGCATATAAATTAAAGGAAAATTTAGAAAAGACTCCTTGAAGTCTTAGGTCAGCGGATTGGACTTTTTAGGTGTATTCATGCCCTCGAGGTTTTGTTTCCTCGCGTTGGGGATAATGACCTATAGTCATTTCCCAAACCCCGGACCTTGATTTGGCACTAAAACCCTAAACCTAAATTACTCCCTCATGAGATATGGCATTCGTGAGCATTCAAGTCCTAACGGTGTGCATATGGCCTCGAAAAGCGACTACTACAACTAATAGGAGACGACTAAGTGGATGACGGTGGATCTAAGATTAAGCAACCACTTTGTAACCTGAGAAAGCTTGCCAAATACACATTGGCGAAATTTGGATCTAGGGGTTTCAGCCTAGGAGTGAGATACGAGGAGCTTAAATGCTCATAAATGCAGTGTGATAAATGAGAGGGCATAAAAAGCCTCGAGCCTCACAGGTGACCCTCCTCTTCAAGGAAAGGGGGCTTTAGCCAAGCATACCTTGGTTTGTCATCACGAGAGTATGTTTGGTTTCTTAGAATGAAAGAAAATGAAGAGAGAAGAAGAGAAGCTGGGAGGCGGAAAAGCAAAAACAACGTAACTGAAAGGTGATTCTTGACTACGATTTGATCTGATGCGGAGAAGCATATAGCCTTACAAAATGTGTGAAATACCAAAATAACCAATATAATAAGATTACATTGGGACAAAATGGGAATTATACAAAACGGGGTCGTTTGGATCAAAATGAGAGGGCAACCAATTTCGCTATGCATAGTGAATTTTGCTATCATATGAAACTAGCTATGATAAGCGAGAAACAACTATCATAAGCGAAAATCTGAGCATAGAAAATTCAAATTTCTCCCATGCAATATTTCAACATGATGGCGAAT
The DNA here is from genome assembly GCA_016808115.1 of Tetrastigma voinierianum. Lineage (NCBI taxonomy): Eukaryota > Viridiplantae > Streptophyta > Magnoliopsida > Vitales > Vitaceae > Tetrastigma > Tetrastigma voinierianum. The sequence continues at coordinate 1,112,618 of JAEQBH010000668.1, forward strand.
TTTAAGCTATCATAGCCTTGTGCATAGAAATTTCGAGTTGCGAAATTTTCGCTATGGTTCGAAATTTTAAGCAATCCTTGCGAGAATTTTCGCTTATGCCAATCTGCACTCTTTGCATTGCCTCTGCGCCAAGTTCAGCCTTCATTTCTTGAGTTCCACTTGACATTTTCTTGACTCGGCTCGATGCAATCGCTAGAGGAATTCATACGAGCTTGGCATATGGCTTTGAACTGGCTTGGATTCATCGTGTTCAGCTACATCCTCAGTCCTTTCCGAGAGATGGAGAAGTGTTTGGCACATAAAACTACCCAAAACACCTACAAAATGCTGTTAGTAACCATGATAGGGACATCAAATATACCGGTTGGGTTATTTGGAATGATTAGTACCTAAAGTGCCTAAAACCTACGATGAATAGGCCTCAGAGCACTTTTTAAGCACTAATCCACCCCCCAGCCTACACATTGCTAGTCCCTTGGCAGTGACACCTAACCGAAAAAGGGAGAACTTGTACGGATGTGTGCGAAGTACTGCCATGAACAAAAGTGTGGGTATAGGTAATGCTCTAGCCGGTGTCAAAGGTTGGGCCTGCATTAAAAATCGGTTTGAGGAATCGCATGCCATACGGATCCATTGTTGGGCGGTGTTCACCCTAAGGGAATCAGCTTTGAAGCTTCCACTTAGGAGTGCTAAGTGTATAAGGGATCGGTTGCATCAATAAACTAACTAGCTGCTATACCCCTGACCCGACTACTGCTAATGCCTTAGAAGGGTGACCAACCAAAACAGAATCGATTCCACTCTTATTTCATACCTTTTCTAAAGTAATGTAGGATGCAATCTTGAAATCAACCTCACCAAAGTCCATATAACGAGGATCCTGCAGGTAACGACAAGGTTTGAGGCATCAAGCGAAAGGATCTCTACGACCACAAACTCTCTGAGGCTTCACCGGACTACGGAATGATTTTGAATTTCAACACCTACAACTCGCTAAACTCCACCCATCCACCCATGTAGTGAGCACTAAATCGGTGGCTCCCGACCAGTTGGTTCAGGGCACCAGGCTTTAAAGGCTTTCGCCATATACCCCTCGGACCGTGCTTGGGTTTCAGGGCCGAGCATCGCGGCATTAACAAACTCTTTTCTTTTTCTTTTTCTTTTTCTTTTTCTTTTTCTTTTGAGACGTATTGGTCTTCTTTTATGGGGAACTGCAACCTATTACAGGTGGTCACCTAAACTAAGGCTAGTTTTGCTAAGTAAAAAGGGGTCGGCGGCTCTTTAGCCCTATTAATGGCTTGATGTGCTTGTGTGTGGCTAGCTCTCGGTGGAAGAGAAAGGGCGAAGACCAGGGGACTTCAACTGACCAACAATTAGATAAGTATGGAACTAGGCTAACAAAACACGATAACATGCAATGCTCCGATTTTTCAACTTTTGGAAGAGACAAAACCCGCAAAATATGGGAGCTGACAATGGTTACAAAAGTGCAGAAAAATGTATTTGTATGGTATATTTCTATCATTATATTTCAAGAATTATCAGCTTTTTCAAAAGAAAGCGTGGTACCTCGATAGAAGATGTAACAAAGCTGTTTGAACCCGGGAGAGAATGGCATGGTTCAGGCAGTGCACTGCCTTACTGATACGGGGAGGAAAATGAGATTCTCCCCTGCACTGCAACTCCTGCAACATTTCAAAACCAAAAAATTGTGATAAGATAAGCTTGTAAATGCGAAAATATTTGAAAAGAAAATAGGTAAAAGTAGTGGCACCACTAAAAAACCAAATTAAGACTTAAAATAATATAAAGTAAAAATTTCAATAAAAATTTGGAGGGGTCTCCAGGTTCCTGCAGGAACCACTCCCAGTTGTGTAGCCATTGGATCTCGGAGGGTCGGAGGGCTCCTCCACGCATGCGATGGTGTGTGCTGCAGCGGTGCCTTCATGCTTTCAGCTCCTTTGTTTTAGGGCTGTCCCGGTCTACAGTGGCGGTGGGTGGCTTGTGCGGGAAGAATGGTGGATTCTTCATCGCGCTGTTGTTCTCCATCAATTCTTCCTGTTGTTTTGTTGGTATCATGCCTTCCCTACCCGGTGCCACTCGGTAAGCTTCATGGGTGCTCCCTCGACCTCAGGCGGTTTTGCTTGTTGCTCAGTGGAAAATGTTGAGCTCCGGTGTCATGTTCGCCAAATGTGGTACATGACCCATTCGGTAATTGATAATGGCATTTGATGTGGCTGAAATGGCCTTCCCAATAATGGCCCTTGATTAGTGCCCCACGCTGCGGTTTACGTATTAGAGAACCCACGAAATCCAGCGGATAGTAGAACTTATCTACTTTTACAACACATCCTCCACTATCCCTTTTGGTATTTTCCTTTGAGCGATGAAATAAGGAAAATTGATTTTTGTTCGTTCTTTCTAGGAAGTGACTTAAAGTCATCTATTTTTAATCCATTTTTTGTTTGATTTTCATCCAAAGGAATAATTAATATGCGGGAATTATGGAAAACTCACGATTTATTTATTGCGAGTGAAGAAGAAGAAAAGCGGTAGAAAATGGCAATCGGTGGAGTAAAAATACAAAATAGGCGGGCGAAATGAAAGCGGTTGGGTAACTAATGTTGCGGAGTTTGGGCTTGCATTGTCCGGTTATGCGGTCGCGACATGAGGAAAATTCACAAAGGCTTGATGCGGTCGCGACGGGCATTACAATGTATGCAAGCGAAGACTAACGGAGACTTGAGAAATGATATGTGAGCAACATCGCGTGATGTCGCGGCGAAAGATAAATCTTCGCGACAAGGGATGGAGTCATTGACAAGAGAAGCACCAGCTATGACGGGTTTGAAAAGATGAAAGCTGATGTGATTTAAGTTGTAGTCGCGACGGTGGCGTCGCGACACCGCGGCAGTTTAAGGCTGCGAGGCATAATCGATGTCGCGACAAAGATCGAGTCGCCTTATGAGACTTGCTCGGTTGAAAATGCAATTCCATAAAGTGATGGCCAGCGACAAGGGTTGATGTCGCGACATCGAAACCATCGGTCAAAAGTTTGTAGAGACTTAAGGCGATGTCGCGGCAAAGATCGATGTCGTGACATAGAAGATACGATTCCGCGATTCACAGGTTCCTAAAGTTGATGTCGCGACAAGAGATTGATGTCGCGACGCCGAGCTCACTCGATGGAAAGCTTCAAACATTAGGCTGTTGTCCGCGACAAAGGGATTGAGGTCGCGACATCGGGAACGCGATTGAAGCCTCGAGACTAAAGTTTGATGTAGCGACAAGGAATCGATGTAGCGACATAAGACTTACAAGTTCCAGAAACACGCGAGACTCAAGGCGATGTATCGCGACAAGAGGTCGATGTCCGCGACACTAAAGCGACCAATTCAAAGCTGAGCCATAAAGTGATATCGCGACAAAGGGTGATAATCAGCGACATCGAGAAATCGCCAGTTGAATTTGCGAAGACGCAGGCTGATGTCACGGCGAATGCGATAATCGCGACGCCGGGGCAACGATTAAAACACGTAGACCATAGAGTGATGTCGCGACAAAGATTGATATCGCGACATCGAAACTCATCATTTAAAGGTTGCGAGAGAATAAAGGTTGATGTCGCGACGTGATTCGCTGTCGCGACGTAAGGTGCTTGCAAAGAAAACAAAGGAATATCATGACAACGATAAATCTTTGCAACAAGTGCCAAACTAACTGATGTCGCGACAAGGGCTTTGAGGTCGCTACCTGACGATAACAGGCAAGTCCATTGGGAAATCCACAAAAAGATTGCATTGGAATTAGGAATGACTTGAGAACCACATAAATGCGAAGGCTGCGCCAGCAGCGGCTCTTGGCGACTTGAAGTGGGTTGCTGGCTCCTGTATTTTTATTATTTTTCTTTTCTTTTCTTTTCTTTTGTTTCGTTTTCTTTCCATTTTATTTTTTAGATTAGATTAGTGTATTTCGTTCTAATTTGGATTTGGTACGTTAAGTTGTAAGTTGAGCTGAATGTAGATATATTTCTTAAAATTATTGTATGCAGTTTGTTAAATTCGGACAAATTAAGGATTCGAACACCCGGTTTCCGATTCTGATGGTTTTTCTTGATCGGCAAGCCAATGTATGGTATAATCGATGGCCCAAAACGACTTCCATTGAATTGACATTATTGTCAGAAATAATCTTTCCTGTAGTATTTCATTCATAATAGCTGAACCCGAGGATGTTAATCGACTTCTTGGTTTGCGTGTTCTTGGAAATTGATCCCAATTTAGTCTCTTATGCCCTTGAGGTTGTTTCATCTCTTATTTCCGGGAGGCCCTCTAGGTGACCGCAGAGGCATTCGAGAGTAGAAACAATTTCGAGGAAGGTATTTGAACCTGATATTGCGATCTAATACGCTCTGACATATTTAAATCAATACATCCTCTTCGCTTGTAACCGAGGAATGAGTTGAGTGAGTTATAAATTTAAGTAGGCAGAGAGTTCACCTGGGTCGAATAGTGAATTCGATCCGGGTGTTGTAGTCTAATCAAAGGAAAGAGTAAGCTATTCTAATTTTGAGGTGAGAACCGATATAGTGCAACCACGACAATGACTCACTTGAAGGAGCTCAGTCTGCGGTCCATGTTGTGGGTATGAAGTATTGAGAAGAAAATACCCGAGCAGAGCTATTTTTAAAGTAGTTATTTCACCCCTGTGTTCGAGAGAAAAGCAGTTAATGTGAGATGATGATGTGTGGTATGGAGAGATCCGGTCACACTATATTAATCCTTGGACTAGTTTTAAGATGCAGCTGGATTCGGAAAACCAAAAAGATGCGATGCAAATTTGTAGGAATTGATTCTTCACGATAGGCGATTATTGATGTTTTCTTTAGAGATAAGCATCAAATCTAAATATGTTATTTTGATATTTCAATATTCAATTCATTTATTGTTCATCCATTTTTCTTACATCATTCATTTCAAGCTTTCAAAGAAAAATCTCACTATCATATTATCTTCCAAATAGTATGGAGCTTAAGTAGTTGGGGTAGTTGATTGAAAAATTCTTGAGATCTCTTGGGATCAATATCTGGACTTAAATCCGTTTTATTACTTGTCGACACATTGCACTTGCGGTATCTTGGATCAAAACCACGAAAATGGTTTATTCTTATAAAAATATCTTTTAATCAAGTGATACTTAAGAGACTCACACTCAAGTTTAATGGTTTGTTACTAAAGTTAGACAGTAGTCCTTGAGTAATAAGTCTCAAGCGAATAGGTGTTTTGATCCATAACAATTTATTGATGTAGTCTTAACGAGTCTTATGGTATTGTTGTCGGGGATTAGATAATAGTCCTTATGTGATGATGTTATACACACTTGTGTACATACTCTGATCCAGTCAACAAGTTTTTATGAACGCGAATTCTTGGGGATCAAAAGAATTTGTAATCGATATTCGATTGAAAGAAATGCTAATTTGGACATTTTAAAAAGAACAAAAATAGCTTTTTCAAGCGTGGTTATTTTAGCCACTAACCTTTAACAAACCATATTGAAAATAATTGTTGACCGGACTCATTCTATTAATGTAAAGTGTGTTTTGATTTCGAGACAAGAATTTTAATGCCTTAGGAAAGCGAACAACGTCACGATTCAAACGAGACCACGAATTAGAGAGAACACTTTCGAAGCGAGAAAGATAAAGAGGCGAAAACTCAACCATGGCGAGACGAAAGACGGGATCAGAATGAAGCACACGAAGCGGCTAAGGCCTCCGATCATGATACTGGGACTTAAGGCGGTGTGAATGAGTACTACACTGTCAGGGCTGGCCATTATTGATGCAAACAATTTTGAACTTAAACCGGCACTAATTACAATGGTCCAGCAACAGCCGGTTCTTGGTCATCCCCCTTTGAGGACCCAAACTATGACACACAGGAAGATTTCGGGGATAAATTTAACCTCGATTAGAAGTTGAATGGGGTGAGACCCGGGAAGTCATCAAGCGCATCCCCATTTCCATTCTCTCACGAGAGATCTGGCCGGCTCATGGTATGAATCTTTACCATATGGCTCTGTGATACTTGGGAGGAGTTAGTGAGGCCTACTTAGGTAGATTCTTTCCCCGACCCTCACCTCGGGAGAGGAGGGAAATCATTGTGTTTCGGCCAGGGAGGAAGATGAAAACTTTGTATGTAGCTTAGGAAAGATTGTGAGTTCTTGAAGATGTCCAATGCATGGGATAGATCGAAGACTCGGATGGACGTGTATATCATGCCTTGAATGATATATCAAGGGGATCATAGATGCTTCATGTTGTGGAGCATTCAAGCGAAAAGAGTCTTGAAGAATTAGGGGCGGTTGAGACTGACTAAATGCAATATGAGAACTCCTTCGAGTTTTCAGAGGAGCAGCGAGAGGAAGGGGATCATGGGTGAGCAAGATGACAGCCATGGACGTCAAGTTGGATGCCATTATGCACAAAAATTTGGACAAACAAGAAAGGAAGTACCTGCTTGCCCGTAGGAGCGGTTGAAGAGAGTTATTGAAGGAAAGTCTTGAGAGAGGTGGCGAGAAGAACAATTCTATGATCTTTGAAGAGGTTAAGTATACGGGTGGGCGAACTTACCATTTCATTAATACTAACCTGCCCATTTTATTATCGCAGCACTTCAGGAACCACGAGAACTTCTCATATGGTGGGAGGGAGCTTCACGAGGCTGAGGCATGGACGGAGACCCTCAGCGGGGTTATCAACAGCCACGAGGTTCGGCGGCAGAAATGAACTGAAATGAATATCGAGGGTCGGGGAGGGCCCAATCTTTTGAAAAGAACAGATGCTGTTTCATGGGGGGATAATAAATATTGAACCTTCATGAACAAAAGTTTGCAGAGTTGGAAGCAACTGCTACCAATTCTCAAATTTTTCAGAACACCACCAATGCATCCCTGAAGAACTTGGAGACACAAGTAGGGCAGCTGGCCCTAACCCTACAAAGCTAGAGGAAAGATACCTTCCCAAGTGACACAAAGAAGAATCAAGGGTTTGCATGGGTACGTGCAGCTTAGAAGTGGGAAGGAGTTAGAAAAGATGAAAGAAAAAAATGACAGCAGCAAAGAAGAAGAAAGCCCAGAAAAGGAAGAAGCACTGGAGAAAAAGAAAGAAGGAGTGGACAGAAAGGATATCAAAGGCTCTAGACCTGCAGTCCCATTTCCACAGAGACTGCAGAAATCCAAGATAGAGGAGCAGTTTGCAAGGTTTTTGAAAACCTTTCAGAAGCTAGAGATCAGTATGCCCTTTACAGAAGTGGTGACTCAGATGCCACTCTATGCAAAATTCTGAGAAAGGACATATGACCAGAAAGAAAGATAGTAGAAGAAGGGATCGTGAATCTCACTTGCCACTTCTTGATCTTTGTGATAAAGAAGGAATTGCCAGAAAAGATGAAGGACCCAGGGAGCTTTACAATTCCTTGCATCATTGGAGGAGTTGAATTCCAGAAAGCTCTCTGTGACTCAGGAGCTAGTATAAACTTGATGCCTCTCTCTGTTGCCAAGCAATTAAGTTTGGGGGAGGTTATTCCCACCACCATTACTCTTCAAATGGCAGACAGATCGATGGTGAAACCTGAAGGAGTCTTGGAAGATGTCTTTGGTCCTTTACATTGGGAAATTTGTATTTCCGGTGGAGCTTCGTCATTCTGGACATGGAAGAAGATTCACAGAAGTACCCACAACTCTTGGGAGACCATTCCTAGCTCTGGGTGCCACCCGATCGACATGCAAAAAGGAGTTCTTACCTTGAGGGTTGGAGAAGAAACTCTTTGCTTTCCAACTTGATCAAAAGCATGCGGGGAAATATAGATATAGACAAGAAAATTGCAATGTAGTTGATGATGTCTATACACCGCAAAGCCACGATGTTCACAATGATTGTAATGCTCGAATTTTATCAATGAAAAAGAGATGAATTCCCGATTATGTGAAGATGACTACTCTGATTGTCCATACAACAGTTTTCATTCTATAGAAGCGTGTTGAACTGAAACAAAACGAAATGACAAAGGGAAAATAATGAAAAGGGAGATTCATCAAGAAACCCGACTTCAGAGGGGCTAGTGTTGAAAGGATTGCCAAGTCATTTTAGTATGCTTATTTAGAATCACCAAAGAAGACAGTGATTATCTCTGCTAGACTTAGTGATGATGAGGCAGAGGTTCTTTGCAAATCTTAAAGAAGCATAAAAGAGTCTATAGCTTGGTCGAATTTGAAGAAGGGTGAAGAGGTATCAATCCATGATTTGCATGCACAAAATTCTGCTAGAAGAAACTTCAAAGCCATCTGTAGAACATCAAAGGAGATTGAATCCAGTGATGAAGGAAGTGGTCAGGAAGGAGGTACTCAAATTGCTGAATGCTGGTTTTATCTATGCAATTTCAGATAGTCCTTGGGTGAGCCCAGTCCATGTGGTTCCAAGAAGGGTGGATTTCTCTTGTGATCCGCCCAATGAGAAAATGAATTAGTTCCAACAAGAGCGATTGGCGGATTGAGGTATGCATTGAGACGGGGAAGGCGAACCACGACCACGAAAGATCATTTCCCTTTGCCCTTCATTGATCAAATGTTGAGGCCAGTTAGCGAGGACACCTCATTTTTGTTTCTTGGATGGGTAGTCGGGATACAATCAGTTGCTATTGCACTGAGAGGACGAAGACCACCTTCACTGGTACCTTGCCCCCGAGGAAGGATGCCATTTGGTAATGTAATGCTCTGCTACATTCAGGTGTATGATGTCAATATTCTCGGACTTGGTTGAAGAAGTTATATGAAAATTTTTATGGATGACTTCCTTTGTATATGGATCAGTTTTGATCGGTGTTTGAAGAACACGGAAACGGTGCTTCAAAGATGCCAAGACAAGCGACTAGCAGCGGGTGGAAAAATGCCATTTTATGGTAGCAAGGTATTATTCTTGGGCGCTAAAATTCTTAACTCTTTGGATGGAAGTAGACGATCAAGGTATCCATTATCAAAACTCTTGCACCTACCCACGGTAAAGGAGTCAAAAAAGCTTCTTGGGGCATCATGGATTTTATAGGAGATTTATCAAGGACTTCTCAAAATAGCCGGACCACTATGCGGATTCTTTGGAGAAGGATCTGAGGTTTAATTTTGATGACTCTGCAAGGTACCTTTTGAAGAGATCAAAGATCAAATTGGTTCAAAGCACCTATAATATTTTGCACGGAGAATGGGATCGGGGGATTTGAAATAATGTGTAATGCCGGTGATTTTGCAATGGGAGCTGTCTAGGAGCAAAGAAAGGAAAATATTGAGGGACCGTATACTATGCTAGTAGAACCTTGATGAAACCTGAAAATTACTGTGGCCCGAAAAGGAGATGCTAGCCATAGTATTTGCTTGTGAAAAATTCGGGTAATACATTTGGGATTATGTGTTATCATTCATCTTTGATCATGCGGCAATCGGGTGCCTGATGTCCAAGAAAAGCTAAGCGAGATTGATAAGGTGGGTCTTTGTTATTACGAGAGTTTGACTTGGAGATCGAGGATAAAAGGGGGTGTGACAATGTGATGGCGATCACTTGTCAAAGTAGAAGAAGCCTTCTTGAAAGAAAGAAAAAGAAATATCTTGACCAGAGAACTTCCCAGATGAGCAACTGTTTAAAGTTTCTTCCTTCCATGGTATGCGTGTGTGAACTATTTGGCTTGTGGAGTAATTCCTTGAGAATTCAGCTACCAACCGGAAGAAAGCTTCAGGCGGCCGGCGGGTATTATATTTGGATGATCCACGCTGTTCTTTAAAGAAGGTGCTGACATGATATTAAGAAAATGTGTGCCAGAAAATGAACAAGGCAAAATTTTGAATGAATTCATGCATCATCATATGGGGTCATTTTTCAGGAGAAAGAACAGCTCATAAGATACTCAATCTGGGTTTGTGGCCCCTATCTTGAAGATTGTCTTTGAGTGGGTGTGTGATAGATGCCAAAAGATTGGAAATATCAGCAGCAGAAATGAAATGCCCCTAAGAGGTATAATGGTGGTGCAAATCTTTGATGTATGGGGAATAGATTTTATGGGACCATTCCCACCATCATTTGGGAACCTATACATACTGCTAGCAGTTGATTATGTTTCCAAATGGGTGGAAAAGCAATGGCTAATCTAAGGAATGATGCTAATACAGTAGTAGGCTTGCAAAAATATTTTGAGTAGATTTGGAACACCCCGGAACTATCATTAGTGATGGGGAGTCATTTTGCAAGCAAAAATATTTGCGAAACTCATGGCGGTATGGGATCGAGCATAATGAGTCTAACTATCATCCTAGACCAATGGACAGCGAATTTCAACGAGAGATTAAAGAATACTTGAAAGGCTGTGAGCTCAAGCGGGAAGGATTGGTCTTCGAGCTTGATGATGCACTTTGGGCTTCTGAGCTGCACTCTGAAAACTCCGTTGGAATGTCACTCTGGTGTTTTTTGGCAAGCCATGTCACCTACCTGCGGAATTGGAATTCACAAGGCAATGTGGGCCCATCAAGTTGAACTTCGATTTTAAAGCTACGGGGAAGAGAGATTGTTCCAAGCGTAATACGGGTGGAAGAATTGAAATGGAAAGCCTATGATAATGCTAGATCTACAAGGATAGACAAAAAATGGCGAATCAAAGGATCACGAGGAAAGAGTTCGAGGCGAGGGAACAGGGTTCTCTTGTTTAATTCTAGAGGCTGAGAGAGAAATTGTTTCCGGGAAGTTGAAATCCAAATGGAGTGGGCCGTACAGTGGTGTCAAAGCAATACATTTGGAGGCGGTAACATTGGGGGCGATCTTTGGAGAAGAATTCAAGTCAATGAATGGCCCGAAGCACTATCCTAGCGGGGAAGAAGGAATGGAAGAGCTCAATCGGGTTATCTAGAAGAAGAAGAACCAAAATAGCAAGTCGGCTAAGGACTCAAAGCGGCTTGGTGATGGGAGCGGCAAAAAGACTTTCAATTTCTAATTTTGAATTTTATTTAGAATTCCTTTGATTTTTTCTCTAAAGTTTTATTTTTATATAGTGACTATTTGGAAATCTAAAGTAATTAAAGTGTAATCAAATCCTTTCCACGTGTGTTGCAAAGTGCTTGTGCAAAAATGAGGAAATGAAGAACAATTCGGGAACGACTCCCGGCAATTCACGAGGAAGGAATCTGAGGAAAAAGGGGAAGCATTCTTTTCCTTTATACAAATTTTGTGAAAATTTAATTGAATACATGCTATGAGCTTCTTTGTGTGAAATTGATTTATTTGATGCTGAGGATTTGAGAGTTGATAAAGAATGAAAAACCCTTTGTTCATTAAATATAAAGAGGCAAATCTTTTGATTAGTTCGCGGCCAGATTGATGTCGTGACTGGAAGTCGGTATTGAAGGAAGAAAGAAAAGGCAGTCGCGTGAGAGCAATTCCTCTAGAGGAGTTGTCGCGACATCATCATACATAGAAATAATTCTTTGTCGTAGCCAAGGGACGGCTTGTCCACCAAAAGTTGATTATGTCGCGACAAGAAATTTTTATGTCGCGAGATCATTGGAAATTGCGGTTAAGGCGAGTTTAAAGTTTGCCACAATTTTAATGACATATAATTTCAACTTTGCATTGGAAATTCGCGACATGCGAATTTAATAAAACAATAAGTAGCCCACAAAACTTGATTGAATTGCAGCGTTGGAAATTTCTTCCCACTTCCGCTCCACTCTCGAAGCCGTTCGTCCTCCCTTCCTTGATTCTGTTCGAAAACCACACAGCTCTCGGACTCTCGGAAAACTTTCACATGTTTCAAATGGTTGAAACCTCAAACCTCGTACCTAACCTGGAAGAGATCATGGAGGAATATGTGCCTTGAAGAAGAAATCAACGGGAACGATTGGAAAGAGAGATGTCCCGCAAAAGCAGAGGTACCGGCGGTTTACGAAGAGAAAGAGCAGACGAGGAAAAAGAGAGTAAGAGAAAGAAGAGAAGTAGAAGATTTTGTATCGGAGGAAACATTCCAAGCGGAAGCATACTATGCCAACAAAGAGTTCGGTATCGAAGAAGATTCAGAAACCCTGCCCTTTCAGTGGATGATTGAACAAAAGAGGTTGAGAAGCTTTGCGCCACGTAAAGGCGAGAGTACACGCGAGTGGTAGAAAGGAATTTACTCGATGCGGTAGGCGGGAAAGACAACCTTGTGTTCGTCGGAGAATTATGGGTGTGTGAGTCAAGGCCATTAAGAAGCCTATGGAATGGCGGGGAGCACAAGCATGGTCAAGTTCAAAAAGCTCTTGGAAAACCCAAATTTTGAAAAAGATTGCCAAAGGCTCAGTGAGCTTCTGGCCCCAGGACAAGGTGAAGGAGACCAAAACTACGAGCAGGGGAAGCCTTACTGAAGAGGCTAAGGTATGGTTCTATTTCTTGGCCTCTGTTTTGGTCCCAACCAAGCATTTGTGCACAGTGAGAGAGCAGGAAGCAATTATGCTGTATGCTATTTTGAAAGGGTACAAGCTCAATGTAGGAGTAATAATTGAAAATTCTATAATGAAATGTAGAGGAAACGAGAAGTGATACCTCACTTGACAACAATAAGCATTTTATGTTTAAAAATTTGGGGTGAAGGGAGTGGGAAGAAGAAGAGGTCCCTATGACATCACCACTCCCTCTTGACGGGAGTGAGCAAGGGACCCGAAGCCAAAGAAAAGGGGTGTTGATTAAAACGGAGAAAAAGCTCTGGCTGCGAGACGAAGAGGAGACTTTGGGGTTGTGCGAGAAGAGAGAATCAGAAAATCCTCCTGAAAATAATACTTCTACATTTGCTGACGATGAAGGGCAGGATGAAAGAAGCCCCTTAGATTTCTCCATCCCCTTAGCTAGTTCTCCCACATGCAAAACGGAGACATTGGAGAAGGAGAAAGCTCGAGGGGAGCCTGAGATAATTCGATAATGGGGCCCTTAATGCCATCGAGGAGAAGAAAATGGAAGGCAGGAAAAAGAGTGGAATGTGCAATAAAGTCGGGGAGGAGTTTATGAAGAGGATTAAAAGGAAGATCGTGATAGGAAGGCGAAAGAAGAAGAGCAGATGAAAGAGGTTCTTGACAAGAGAGGACTTGAGAAGAAATGGAAAGAGATCACGATCTTCTGAGAAACTCAAGGCGAGTCATGAATCTTTTATAACAATCAGTTTTGGCGTGATTCTCAGCTCTAACCATGAAGAAAGAGGCGAACGAGGAAGCGGAGTGGGAGAGACGGAATAAAGGGATTCAAATTTTATCTGAGTCTACCAAGATTTTGAGAATAAAATTTGGATGATGAGACAGAAGCAAGGATCTTTGAATCCTACGGCGAGAGAATGGCTAGAAAATTTGGATTTGATTAACAACAATCTTTCCAAATTTTTGGAAATAATGACTGAAATGGAAAACCTGATGAATGGCTTGGGGAGAGGCAGAGATGAGGCTAAACGAAGGTTGATCTCTCAGTAGGATCTTCATTGAAGATCCAAGTTGAGAAGGAAACTAAGAAAGAGAAAGGAAAGAAGAGAAATGAAATTCCCTCCATTCCCAGCTCATTTGAATACCCTAGACCTGGATCCCTATCTTTCTTTCCAAAAGAAAGATAGACTTCTTCTGGCCCGACCTCCTTTACCTTCCAAGCCCGTCTGTGTATCCAACATTTGCAATTGAATCATAAATAAAATGATAAATTTGAAATGAATTGTTGTGTTATTTTGGTTTGTTAAATTTTGTGTTGCTTTGTGGTTGCATAGTTGGGAAAATAAAAGTAGGAATTAGTTCAAGAATAAAAACTGCTGAGATGTAATGAGATGAATTGAATGAAGCAGTTAGATTAGGAATAAGCTGAAATGTAGAATAAGGGCCAAATGAATACAGTTTGATTGGAAACACAAAGTGCAAAAAGTGACTTAAGTCTAACTGATAAGTCAGAATAGGAAGGTAATACAATAGAAGGAACAAGACATATTTTGAGTTTGTGGAAGTACGAACAATAAAGTCGGAACACATTGAATATCAAGTAATTTAACTACTTCATCCAAAATGAGTGATAATCCTTATGGTTAGTCTGGCTGACCCCGATCAAATTCTAGAATTTGTTAGATTATTGATTGAGGCGAAATTCCTAGGTGATACAGCTGACAAGAGATGATGCAGGCCATTCTTGGACAGTTTGAGCCATTAGCCATCCTATTCATATCTTTGTGCATACACCTTAGTTCAGGTGAGCGACAAGCTTATTTTCAAAAATAAACCAATAAACGACCCATCCTAGAAATCAATCCTTCAGTAAAGAGACTAGGTTACCCAGGAGTTTCAAGGAGGAAGAAAGAAATGAAGTTTGGGAGTATAGGTTTTGAGGAACTCAGGAGGAAAATAAAAAAAAAAAAAGAAATAAGGGAAATGAAAATAAAAAAGGCAAAGAACGAGAAAAATGCAATAGAAAAGAAACATAGGGATAGTTTATCTTGTGGCCTAACTCTCTTGAACAATTAAGTTCTTAGGGTGTTTCAACACTTAGTAACCTAATGCCATACGGTATGGGGCTACTAACCCAAAAGTTAAGCTAAGAGTGTTAGAAAGCTGAAAGTTAAAACATTTTTTATCACTGAATTGTGACAAACAAAGGAAATTTCCCCAGTTGAATTACAAGTGAGAAATAGGGGCATACAGTTCTGAATTGAAGAAATCAAGAAATGTCCCAAACATGAAGTTTAGGGGAGTTTATTAGAGAAACTACAAGAAAGAAAGGCGAAGAGAGAGGAGAGAAAGGTTCGGGAGTAATCTTAACTAAAATTCCCTTCCATCCTACCCATTACCCAGGCCTAACAATATAAGCCCAAAAAGACCTGATTGATCTTGAAGGCTGAAATCACCTACGATGGTGGAGATGATATGAAAAACAAACCTGGAATTTGGAAATATGGAAACAATCAAAGCTGTGAAGGACTTTAGGAGTTGGTGACTCGAGTATGAAGATGAAAGGAAAATAATCTATTATTCAACGGGATCATGATTGTGTGGTTTGTAAAACAATTTCAACAGTTTAGTTTGTATACTATAAAGATTAAAACTAACCTTGAGCTGGACTTGAAGTTAGATGTACGAGGAAGCAATGCATTCTTGTATTTCAACCAAAATTATTTGCTCTTACATAAGGCATGAACAGAAAAATGTCCTTTTGTTTGAGGACAAACAATTCTTTCTTTCCTTTGCTTGAGGACAAGCAAAACTTTAAGTTTGGGGGAGTTTGATGAGCTTAAAAGTCATTTCTATTTTAATCCATTTTTTCTGTTTGATTTTCATCCGAAAGATAATTAATATGCAGAATTAGCGGAAGAAACTCACCAATTTGTAATTAGCGAGTGTGAAGAAAGAAAACGTAGAAAAATGTCGACAATCGGTGGAGTAAAAATACGAGAAAATGCTTGAGGCGAAATGAAAGCGGTGGTGAAAGCTAATGTTGCGGTTTGGGCTTGTGTCCGATTCATGCAGGTCGCGACATCGGGAGAAAATTCGAAGAGCTTGATCTGCGGTCGCGACGGGCATTAATGTAGGCAAGCGAAGACTAACGAGGCGAGAAATGATGTAGCGGCAACATCGTGATGTCGCGACGAAGATGTCGCGACAAGGGATGGAGAATTCGTGACAAGAGAAGCACCTTATTATTATAGCGGGTTTGAAAAGATGGCCCGATGTGATTTAAGGCGTAGTCGCGGCGGAGGGCGGCGTCTCAGCGACACCAAGCACAGCCGGTTCCAGGCTGCGAGGCATAATGATGTCGCGACGAAGATCGAGGTCGCGACATGAGACTTGCTCAGTTGAAAGCTGCAATTCCATAAAGTGATGTCGCGACAAGGTTGATGTGCGACGCCGAGCTCATCGATTGAAGGCTGTAGAGACTTAAGCTGATGTCGCGACAAGAGATTGATGTCGCGACATAAGAAGATACCAGTTCACAGTTACTGTTCCTAAAGTTGATGTCGCGACAAGAGATCGATGTCGCGACATCGAGTTTCATCGATGGAAAGCTTCAAAAACATTGAAACAATACATCCGCGACGAGAGTTGAGGAATTCGCGACATCGGGAACACCGGTTAAACCTCCGAAGGACTAAAGTTGATGTATCAGCGACAAAGAGATCGATAATAGCGGCATAAGAACACAAGTTCAAGGTTCGCGGATTCGGCGATGTAAAGCGATAAAGAGATCGATCGCGACACTAAGGCGACAATTCAAAGGCTGTAGAGCCATAAAGTGATGTCCGAGACAAGAGATTGATGTCGCGACATCGAAATCATCGATTGAAGGACTGCGGGCATGGCGATGTCACGACAAAGAGATGGAATGTAGAACATCGGGGCAATGATTCATTTTGTGGGCCATAGAGTGATGTCGCGACAAAGGTGATGTGTGACATCGAAACCATCATTTAAAGGTTGCGAGAGAATAGAAGTTTGATGTCGCGACATTGATTCCTGTGTGACATAGGGTCTTGCAAGAAAACAAAGGAATATCATGACTTACTAATAAATCTTTAACAAGTGCCAAACTAAGCGATGTCACGACAAGGGCTTTGGTCGCGACACGAGCAGTAACATGGGCGATCCATTGGAAATCCACAAAGGCG
This sequence comes from Tetrastigma voinierianum, assembly GCA_016808115.1. NCBI lineage: Eukaryota > Viridiplantae > Streptophyta > Magnoliopsida > Vitales > Vitaceae > Tetrastigma > Tetrastigma voinierianum. Next base: position 1,129,303 of record JAEQBH010000668.1, read on the forward strand.
CATTGGAATTAGGGCCCAACTTCAGAACCACTATAAATGCAGAAAAATTTTACTACCAGCGACGGCTCTTGAAACTGAAAGAGATGCAGGTTCTTTGAAGGCTCTTGTATTTTATTTTCTTTCTTTTCTTTTCTTTTCTTTTGTTTTTCGTTTTTCTTTCATTTGTTTAAGATTAGATTAGTGTGTATTTCGTTCTAATTTGGACTGAGCGTTATTTGTAGTTGAGCTGAATGTAGATGTATGTTTCTTAAAATTGCATGCAGTTTGTTGGTGAGACAAATTAAGGATTTGAACACCCGGTTTAGATTCTGATGGTTTCTTGATCAATGAAGACAATGTATGGTATAATCGGTAATTTAGGAAGCCCGACTCCCCATTGAATTGACGTTATTATCGAAATAATCTTTCTGCCAGTATTTCATTCATAATAAATTTGAACCCGGATGTTAATCGACTTCTTTGGTTTGCGTGTTCTTGGAATTGAGATTTGTTCAGGGTCTCTTAATACCCATAACGAGGTTGTTTAAAACCACGATTTCGGGGAGGCCCTACGGGTGACACGGAAGGCATTAGAGAGTAGAAAACAATTTAAAGGATTCTTGAACACGATATTGCACTGATCTAATCGCTCTATATATTTAAATCAAGCCACATCCTCTTCTCGCTTGTAGCAGAGAATGAGTTGAATTGAGTTATAAATTTAAGTAGGCAGAGAGTTCACCTCAATTCGGAATAGTGAATTAGATCTGTGTTATGAGGATCTAATCAAGGGAAAAGTAAGTAATTAAAATTTTGAGGGTGAGGAACATTATGGTAGCCTCGACAATGACTCACTTGAAGGAGCTCAGTCTGCGATTGCATGTTGTGGGTATGAAGTATTGAGAAGAAAAATACCGAGCAAGGAGCAACTAGTTTTAAAGTAGTTATTTCACCCCACGTGTTCGAGAGAAACGAGTTAAGGTGAGATGATGAGCGTGGTATGGAAGATCAGATCATTATATTAAAATCCTTGGACTAGTTTTTAAGATCGCCAGTTCAGAGAAAACCCGAAGATACGTACGGAGCGCAGGTGGTTCTTCACAATAGCTAATTGTTCAATGTTTTCTTTAGAGATAAGCTGCTCAAATCTAATATCAGTATTTGAATGCTATTCAATTCATGTATTGTTAATCCATTTTCTTGTCGTCGTTTCAAGCTTTGAAGAAAAATCTATATCATATTATCTTCCAAAATAGTATGGAGCTTAAGTAGTTGGGGTAGTTGATTGAAAATTCTTGAGATCTACATTGGGATCGATATGCGGACTTAAATCCATTTTATTACTTGTCGATTTGTGCACTTGCGGTATCTTTGGATCGAAACCACTAAAATGGTTTATTCTTCATAAAAATATCTTTTAATCAAGTGATACTTAAAAAACTCACACTCAAGTTTAATGGTTTATTTGCGAGTTAGATGATAGTCCTTGGGTAATAAGTCCTCAAATTTGAATAGGTGTTTTGATCCATAACAATTTATTGATGTAGTCTTAACGAGTCTTATGGTATTGTTGCCGGGGATTAGATAATAGTCCTTAGGTGATGATGTTATACACTTGTGTACATACTCTGATCTAGTCAACACTCTCCCAAACCTAGCTGCCTATACACTGAGTATGGTAGTAGGTTGATAGCAGCACCGAGTCTAACGATTAGCTGTCGATGCGGGTTCCTCCAATGTCTTGAGATAGTTGGTGTCCACTGGATCCTTGTATTTCCTACATTGTCTTGCATTGGATGATGAAGCTAACTTGTTCGATTAAGAATGCCTTTTGTCAATGCTGACCCAGCACGATCGATACGAGAGATCTTTCAAAACTGCATAGGAAGGACTTGTTTGATGATGTCAAAGGGTATGTGACCTTCACACACTTGTAGGACTTCTAAGGATGCACACTGTTTGGGATGCCTTCTTCTTGCCTCTTAGCGCTTGTGGAAATGGAGGGAGGATGCAATGCTTCATTGAGTCTCTTGAAAATGTGTTGGCTCCAAATCTTCCCGCACTACGGTTTCCTCCAACGAGGCTTGGGCATTGGCTAATCAACCTCTTTTCCACTTCTTAAGGTAATGATAGCTTTGACTTCATCCATTTTTGGGGGAGGTTCACTGAAATAACTCAATTCATGGACTCCCCTTGGATTTCTTGTGAGTGGGTGAGAGGGAACCTCCACGCCTCTTCTTCGTGATTTGCCATTCTTGTTATGGATGCCTGCAAGCTGTCAATTCTTCGATTAAGGTTACTTTTCAGCCCATCTATTCTCTTGTTCAAGGAGCTTTCTACATTTTAAATTTTTTTTGTTCAACTGAGCATTAATGCCTTTTTGCTCCTCCACAAAATTTCCCACCACCTTGCTCATATTCAAGTAAACGCTTATGAGGAGAGGAGGTGGGTGCTTGCTGATGTTGTGAAGTGGTGGTAGAATGCTGCTGTTGTGCTCCTGGGGGTACATATACAGGAGGTTGAGGTTTCCAGGAAAGGTTAGGGTGACTCCTCCAATTGGGGTTGTAAGTGTTGCCATATGGAGCATTTGTTTGCGTTTTGTTTTGGCCCACCACATTTGCATCCTCATAATGGGGGTTTGGACATGGTTCTCTGGGTGAGGTCGGTGGGTGCGGTTAAACGGTTTGGACACATTGCATGGCTTTCAATCCCAGCACCCGCACTGCCTCCATGGACCCTTTTTCTTTCTAACTCCTCAATCTTCTAGCCAAGGTAGATACCTTGTAGCTTCCGGCTCCATATCTTCGAAGAGGCGTACATGCCTCCTCTTTTTAGTTCCTTTGAGTGGCTTGAATCTGTACGCCTCTTAGGTTTTAGCTCATCCCGGCCCTTGGGGTGGCACATAATTGAGGAAGTCCATTGCCTCATCGGGATTTTACTTTCGAATCTCTACTCCACATAGTTTCGATAATTGTTTCATGAAGGGGACATTCCATCATAAAAATGGTTCACCGGCATCCATGTATCAAACCCTTGAATTGTGGGCATGCGATAGTCTCCATAAATCTCTCCGGCATTGCTTGGTAGAGATCTCACCATCATGAGCTACAAATGTGTAAATTTGCCTCTTGAGTTGTTTGTCTTGTGAGCCTTGAAGAATTTTTTAGAAGTGCACTGCGGCTCCCAATTCCTTATGGTTCTTGGCCTTAATGCATTTGTAAATTTTGCCTTGTCCTTTAGGGTCAGTGGAAAGGCTTTCAACTTGAGGAGCTCCATGTCCATTGCACCTTCTTTGAAAGTGGTGCATACTTCCTCAAACTCCCATATGTGATTGTAAGGGTTTTCATTCTCCATGCCATGGAATGTTGGGAGTAAGGCACCAGTAAAGCTTCTTTGCCACCTCCTCGGCGAGGTATGCGTGAGTGCACTCACCACAGGTGGGTGTATGTGATCCTGTGGATCGATATGCGTGGGCTCCCTAGGCACTGCTTGGCTTCTTTGTTCCTCCTGTGGAGGATCCATTTGAAGCACGTGAGGATCAATTTGAAGCCACTGTTCCTATCACGGCTGAGTCACCTCTCGAAGCCTACCTTAGTGTTCCTATCCAGCATAAAGCGCTCCTGTACACTTCTGATCAACGAGGAAAACAACGAAAACAAAGCTAACAAAAGGGTTAAAGGTTAGTAAAATTAAAGCAGGAAAAAGCCCGAATGTCTTGGGAAAAATTTAAAATCCTAGTGAGAGCGCAGAGTAGGAAAAATGATAAAATCAAAGGGAATGAGATTTTACGAAGCTTGTGATATGAATCACAAGTTCAACGACTTCTTATCTCGGCTGGGGCACCATCCGCGACGGCGCCATTTGATTCGTGCCCGCAATGGGTACATGGAATCAAAAAAATTTATATCCTAGGTGTCCTACTGCCATAGCGAGGCTACTGTAGTATAGAAGTCTAGGGTCGAACACGGGGATGGGTTTTCTTCGTGAAATGAGAAGTGCAGTTGAGTTGAAAATGGTATTTCTCTTTGGATTTTGGGTTTTGTTCAAAACGATTAGATTAGATCGTTGTCTTGCATATAAATTAAAAGGAAAATTTGTTAGAAAAGACTCCTTGAGTCTTGGGTCCTTTAGGATTGGATTTTAAGGTGTATTCATGCCCTGGGTTTGTTTCCTCACGTTGGGGATGACTATGGTCATTTCCCCAACCATGGATGATTTGGCACTAAAACCTAAACCCTTAATTACTCCCTCATGAGATATGGCATTCAGTGAGCATTCAAGTCCCTAACAGTGTGCATATGGCCTCAAAGAGGCAACCTACGACAACTAAGTGGATGACAGTGGATCTAAGATTAAGCAACCACTGTAACCACAAAGCTTGCCAAATACACATTGGCGAGGCTGGATCTAGGAGGTTTCAACCTAGGGTGAGATGCAGGGAGCTTAAATGCTCATAAATGTAGTGTGATAAATGAGAGGGCATGAAAACTTACCTCCAAACCTCCACCAGTGACCCTCCTCTTCAAGGAAAGGGGGCTTTAGCCAAGCATACCTTGGTTTGTCATCACCAAGGTATGTTTGGTTGCCGAGAAAATGAAAGAAAATGAAAGAAAATGAACAAAGAGAGAAGAAGAGAGCGGGAGAAATTGGAAAAGCAAAAACTTATGGCGAAAAGATTGATTAACAACCACGATTTGATACAATGCGGAGGCTTATATGGCCTTACAAAGTATGTAAATATAAAATAACCAATATAATAAGATTACATTGAGGACAAAATGAATTACCACAAACGGAATTCGTTTGGATCAAAATGAGAGAGCTGACAATTTCGCTATGCATAGTGAATTTCGCTATCATAGCGAAAATCTGAGGCATAGCGAAAATTCAAATTTTTGCTATGCATAGTAATTTTCGCTATGGTAGCGAATTTTCGCTATCATAGTGAAAAACTATGCATAGCGAAATTTGCAAAGAGTTGAAATTTGTAATATCCCGCTGCGAATTTTAAGCTATGCCATAGCGGCCTGCTAACCTCCCTACATTGCCTCCTACATCAAGTTCAGCCTCCATTTCTTCAATTCCACTTGACATTTCTTCAACTCGGCTCGATGCAATCGCCGAGAATTCATACGAACTTGGCATATGGCTTTGAACTCGGCTTGGATTCATCATGTTCAGCTCTGTCCTCAGTCCGGTCCGAAGATGGAGAAGTGTTTGGCCTGCAAAACTACCAAAACACCCTCTGAATGCTGTTAGTAACCCAATAGGGACATCAGTATGCGGTTGGGTTATTTGGAATGGATTAGTACCTAAAAAGTGCTAAAACTCTCCCGATGAATAAGCCTCAAGAGCACTTTTTAGCCTGTCATTTGGCTACCAGTGAGAAAATGAGGAAAATGAGAAACTAGAAAAGATGGGAAGAGCAGCTTCCACCCAAAGCTTTATTAATGAGCAAAAGGTCTTCCTTTTTTACAGTGATGCTTGGGACTTAAATACTACCCAAAGCCAAGCAAAATACCAAAATAACCAAAAGCAATAAACTGTTACAGGGACAAAATGGAAAGAGATCAGGAAAGGAGGAACAAAAGTCAAAAAGTCAAAAAGTAGGAACATTCAAACGATCTGACTTGGAGCAGTGCGCAGGGGCAGAGAGCAATTTCGCGAGTGTGTTGTGAAATTCGCAACCCTACTTGAGAAATTTGTGGGTTGCGAAAGCCCTGCTCCTTTTCTTTTGCTTTCTGCTTATCTTTTCTTCTAGTTTTTGATTTGCTACTATCAATTGAACTTGGATTCTCCATGGTTGAGCTGAATCCCTCTCTATGGTATAAAAAGCCTATAAAAACAACAAAACTTGCCACAAAAATTTGATTAGTAGCTTTGCTAGGTCCTTAACATACCAATTGGATTAATTAGGTTGATTAGTACACAAAAAGTGCTCAAAACCTGTATTAATAAGGGTGTAAAATAACATTTTTTGGGTAGTAATTAATCCTTAAGCATTTGCTTAAGGATATATTAAAAATATATATAGTATTAGTTAAAATTTAATAAGACAAAGATCACTTTGGATATATTCAAGTTTAAATATTAAGCATATTTCATTTTATAAAATTTTAAATATTAATATATCTACACTTATATTTAATAATACCAAAGATTAAAAATAAATAAAATTAAAAAAATTTAATGTATATTAATTTTAATTTTAATAATATATAAAGATATATTTATTACATCACTACTTCAACCGCAGTTCAATCATGATGAAGCCCAGTGAACCAATAACTTTTTCGATTCACTAATCGATACGATTTTTAAAACATTATTAATTGATATTAATCATAAAAATATTAAATAGTAAAGAAATAATGAAACAGTAAGCATTAAAATATTAATAGTTAAGAAATCATCATAAAGCAATATCATTAAAAATATTGATAGTAAAGAAATCATCATAAAGCAATATCATTAAAAATATTGATAGTAAAGAAATCATCATGAAGCAATAAGCAATAAAATAATAATAGTCAAGAAATCATTTGAAATTCTGATGCAGAAAAAGAAAATGAAAGTAAGTGGAATGAAATATATGCAATATATATATATATATATATATATATATATATATATATATATATATATATGAAAGAATATGGAAGTATACGGCATGACTGAGACTAGGTTGCGTTTGTTTTTTCTACTTAATGCTGAATAGAACTTTTTTTTGAGCTTAATACTGAATAGTACTTAATAACATTAAGTATTAAGTTGTTTGTTTTTTAACATTGAGTAGTAAGTAGGGATAGCAACGGGACGGATTATTTCGGGTTCCCGCCTCATCCTGTTCTTAATGGGACATGTTTGGTTTAACTGTAATCGGGTTTTTAGCAAGTTTTTGTTTATTTTCTCAAATCCGAGACGAGTTCGGGACGGGTTCAGATATTATTACTCCCGCCCCGCCCGGCCCCACCCCGTCCCGATTATATTTTAAAAATAATTTTTTTATTATTTTATTTTATATTTTAATATAATTAATAATAATAATAATTAGAATGTTTTTTAATAAATAATTTATAAAAATTCATAATATTTTTATTTTTTATGAAATATATTAATTTTAATATGATAAAAGCCAAAAAAAAGCAAATATAAAAAAAATAAAAATAAAAACAAAAAATCAAATGTAACGGGGCGGGTTTAGAAATTTTCTCATCCCCGTCCCGCCTCATTTAAGTTTTTAAATGAGATAGGTTTGAAAGAATTAAAAAAATAAGCAGTAGGTCGAGATGGGACCGCCTCGTCCCAAACTCTCCGTTATGCGTCACTGTGGTGAGTGTTCTTGTACTTTTCTTTTTGAGCAATGATGGAGTTTTTTTTATTTTGATGGAAAATGACTTTTTCTGAATAGAAAAAGACAAATATTTTCACTTTTTCTATTCAGAACTTTTTTAAAAAATTTCAGCAATAGAAGTCGCTAGAAAATTTTAAAAAACAAAGCGAACATTCTTGAAAATTTGAATAACTTCGACATTAAGTCGAAAATAAATGTAACTAAATCTAAATGTAGAATGCATAAAAAAAATAAAAGAACATATCCAAACACGTCCAAGCACTCAGCGCGCACTCTAAGAACATCTACACACTATGCAAGCTCCACCAAAGGACATCCAATCTCCGCCAACATTGAAACCATACCCAATAACACCTATCTCACCAAGACTGAAACTATATAACCAACACAAATCCCATGCATTCATCTATGCATCAATTCAGCGACAGAACAAAAATATATAACCAACACATGTAAATAATAAGAATAAAGATGGATATAGCCTGATATGGGTTTTCGGAGGCTGATTTCTGCATATGGGGTTACCGGTTCTGGGCATTATGGAGATGGATGACTTATGGATATGGATCCCAACAGAATACAATTAGATCTTTATTGAAACTATTGAGATGAGATGAAATAGATGGGATAAAACAGGTCATCGTAACAGATCTTAAATATGCAGACAAAGTATATAATTATTACCTATCCGTAAAATGAATAGGAATCAAACACAAAGAATAAAAATATAACTATAGTAATGAATCTGTGGGAGGATGACTCATGTATCGTGGGTGATGTGTCCTCTTCTTCAGCCTTTCACACTCTCTGATTCAAGCAAAGCATCAAGGTCTCTCCTCCTGTATCCTAACAATCCACCGTCCAAGACCACAAAATCCTCCCTTTATATTTTTTTCAAAAGAAAATAAAATCAGATCAAATAAAATAAAATAAGATCTTTGGTGGTTGCCACTTGGCAGCCATGTAGGGGTCTCCATAATTGTACCTTTGTTGATTTTGGTATTGGTATGATTAGCATTTGTAATTCATAAAAAAAAATTAGACATAAAAATTAAGCTGAATTTTGACTTGATTGTTTTTGATAGGGATACAGAACTGGGCCAGACATTTCATTCGCCAGCCCAAAAGAGCGGTGAGGACCGTACCCCGCCCGTGTCCTTACATAGCAGCCCAAACAGAGGCCCGACTCATTAGGCCCAAAACATGGATTTGGAAAAATAGGGAGGCCCATACTCGGCCAGTCAAACCATATCTTTACAAATAACAGAAGATAGAATATTCCCTAAAAGACGTCCTGTTCGTCCAATCAAGTCCTATTATAAAGGGAAGGAAAAGCAACAGAAGACCGTTAGTTGGATACCCCCCAATAAGGAAGGAGGATTACTCCCAAATAAACTCCTTTGACTAATCCATTGCTAAATCTAAGAGTGACTACCTTGAAACCTATCCTCGAAAGGGAAGAACCTAATCATCGTCAATTGGATGAATATCCATTATAAATACAAAGCCGCTCCAACACTAAATGTGCAGCTAATTCTAAGCAATCTAAGCATCCTCTCTTTCTCGAGAAAGAGTCGGCTTAGGCATCGGAGGCGGCCACGGGCGAAGCCTGGCCGGCCCTTCTTCATACGGTTCTTCTTGCCGAGGGAGGTGCAGCACGAATCCTATAAACCGGCATTGCGGTAATCCCATCCCGGCCCAAGCGGTCAGGCATCCTTGGTTCGACCCTCAACGATCTTGGTCTGACCAGCGACCAACACCTCCAACCCGATTCGGTTGAAAAAGACATCATCAGTTGGCGCCGTCTGTGGGAACGACAATTCCTTCATAAACATAGCGATTCCCTCGATTCGCATTAGTATCGGCGGGAACCTGGCGGGGTAACACTAATCCGCAGGGTTGCGGAATCCACCGGGTGATATGGTGCGAGGCCCGCGGGACGATGGAAACGATGCGAAGCGGTCTGAGCAAGTGGAAGCGCTTTGCCTCGTCAACCCGGCGTGCGGTCGAAGTGGGCGGCTTACGGCGAATCTGACATCCAGCGAGGAACCACGGCAAACCGGGAAGGCCATAACCTCCTCCCGAAGAACCCTTGGTCGACATTCCCGAGGCATCGAAGCGAAGCGAGTCTGGTGACCGGGGCATGGACCATCGTTGGCCGGCGAGGGGGGAGAAACGGCTATGCCCGGGGCGGCTCGTGAGCGGGCGCCCAGATCACCCTCAACTGAAACAAGGAGCAGTCGTGGGAGCGGTTTAAAGCCTTCAACAAGAGCTCATCCGCGTGAAGGAAGTGGTGAAGGGCGAGCCGGATGCTATGGATACCCAGTGCGGCAAGCGGATCTCCATCCACGGCCCGGTCTTGCACTTTCCCTTCGAGCCAGGGGTCGAGGAATGCCTCAGGTAGAAACATTTGATGGAGTCAAAGATCCCAGTGATCACCTTAATACTTACAAAAATCAGATGGAGCTGCATGGGTATCAGGATCCTGTGCGATGCGAGACTTCATGTCACCTACGCTCGAAAGGGCTGACTTTGGCACAGTTCAATAGAATTCCCTCTTCATCTATCTCGTCATTCAGGGAACTAGCTGTTGCGTTCGTCTCCCACTTCATCGGAGCTAGGACGTACAGAAAGCCGAGCTACCATCTATTGACCGTCAAACAAGGATCGCAGGAAAGTTTGAAGTCATATGTACAAAGATTCAACGCCGAGTCCCTGAAGATAGACGTACCCGACGAAAAATTCGCTGTCACAGCTTTCATCGCGGGGTTGGGCGTACAATCAAAGGACTTGATGTTTCTGCATCACCGAAGAACCCTCGAGCTAGCATGGCGAGGTCCTCTTAAGCGAAGAATACATAAACGGCGAGAGGCCCTCATATCAAAGAAAGAGATCCTCCGCCCGCAAAGAAAAAGGGACGACAAACGACGGCGAGGCGGAGCCCAGCGGCCAGGCGACGAGAGAAACCCAGTGCGGGGCGGGGCGATCCACACAAAAGGAGGGGAGTCTCGGGGGCCGTTTGGGCCCACCGCAGGCGGGGCGGGCATTACCCGTCTGGCAGCTTCACTCCACTAACGGCCTCGGTATCACAAGTCGCATGAGGTGCGAAGCAGGCAATTCTGAGATGGCCGACGAGATGAAATCGAGATCCACGACCAGGGATAACAGAAGTATTGCGAGTTCCCGCGGGATTTATAGACGCCATACGGGCTTGTATACAACTAAGAAGAGAAATAGAATATTTGATACATCGCGGATATCTTCGGCGTTTCATATCTCCAGGGAACCAAGCTCAGAATCAAACCCAAAGTCAGGCCCAAAACCATAATCCGGTGACTCGTGACCCGCCATCTCGAAATGATGATTGTTCGGCATCAGCGGCCACAGGAGGAGAAATCCATGTGATCTCAGGAGGATTTCTTTGGAGAGGAGAGAATCTAGTTCGGCTCGAAAAGCCCACCTACGGAGCATAAGATGTCGGCAAACATGGAAATACAGCGAGTATCTAAATTGCCGCGAATAGACACTACCATCACGTTCTCGGCTCGAGGATGCGGAAGGATGCAGCACCCCCATGGCTGACCGTGGTGGTCGGCGCAGTGTGGCGACACCACGGTTCACGGGTTTTAATTGATAATGGGAGTTCGGGTGACATGCGTGCCAGCGTCGACCTTCGACAAGATGGGTATTGGAAGAGAAAAGCTAGATCCTATCAGCACACATCTGCGGGGGATTTTTCGGAGAGAAGGTGGCTTTCTGGATTGGGCTCGATTCAGCGGGTCTTGACCTGGGAGAACCCCCTGCCCAGGGCAACTGACGACGACAAGGTTCCTTATATAGTGGATGCCCGTCGGCTATGTCTTTGCTTTGGCGAGACCCTCCTGTATGATAAAAGCCATCCCCTCGGCCATATCACATGATAATCAAATTCAGGCCGGTGAATGTTCGGGACCAGTCGCAAATCGCGGGTGGCGAAGTGTGCAGCCTCCATGAAACAAGAAGCGGTCGACTCGTGAGCCGGCGAAGCCTGATATGCGACGAGGTGCTCACCACGACCCGAGCCTCGGAGGAACTAGAGCACAATGCCCATTGGATAATGACCGAGTGCATCCCAGCTACGGTGGCTCCAGCCAGGATCTCAGGCCTCCTCTTTCGGTTTTGAGACGGAATAGAGAGCGTTTTTCGCATGGGCCTTGAGGCGAGACATAGAGGAATCGACCTGCAATCATCCACCATCGCCCGAACACCAACTTAGTCCTTCAAGCCGGTTAAACAAAAGCGAGGAGTTTGGGAAGGCAGCATCAGGAAGTGGTAAACTCCTCAGCCGGGAGCGATAAGAAGTAGAATACGAGTGGCTAGCTAACGTTGTACTCGTCCAAAGAAGCAGCGGCAGAAGTGGCGACTCTGCATGACTACTTGACATAAACAAAGCCTTGCGAAGGACGGCTTCCTCTAGAAATCGATCTCATCGTGGGCATACGCGGTACGAACTACTGATTTTATGGATGCATTTCGGCTACAGCGGATTAGCATGGACCACGGTGACCAGGAAAGACCGTTAGATCACGGCCGCAAGGGACCTCTTTGTTGCTCGGGTAATGCGTTTGGACTCAAGAATGCGGGGAGCAACCTACGGAGACTAGTGAATAGGATGTTTCAGCGGTGGTGCGACAATGGAGGTATACATAGAGCGACATGTTGAGTGAAGTCCACTAAGTCCGATCTCCATATCACCACATCTCTACGAGGCATTCCGGATCACGAGGAACTATAACATGAAGAGTGAACGAAGCCCGAATGCCTTCGATTGTGTCGTGGAAAATTCACGGGTTTCATAGTTAACCACGAGAATTGGCGAATCGGACAAAATAAAAGCATTGCTCGACATGCCGTCGCCTTCAGGAATAAAGGAGGTCCAACGGTTGACAGGAAGGATTGCGGCTCTAAGCCGTTTCGTATCCAGAGCGAGTGATAAATGCCAACCTTTCTTCCAAGTTACGAAGAAAAGCGCTGATAGGACGAAAAATGCGAGAAGAAGCATTCTGGCATTAAAACATTTAAGTTCTCCTCCCATCCTAGTAAGTCCTATTGAAGGAGAACTCCTCACTTTGTACTTAGCCGTATCAGACTTCTCAACCAGTGCAGTCCTCGTCAGAGACAAAGAGCGAGTCCAGGCACCGGTTTACTCACTGGTCGAGCGAGAGGACGGAAGGAGGGGTGCCAGAATGGAAGAAGTTGATGCTAGCCTTTGGTGATTTGCGGCCCGGAAGCTTCGTCCTATTTCCGGGCTCACAGTAGAGAGTCCCAATAGAGAGAGTACCCAATGAAGCAGGTATTACACAAACCAGAAGTCTCCGGAAGGTTGATGAAGTGGGCCATAGAGCTAAGCGAGTTCGACATGTCAGTCTGGCCAGCGCTATAAAGGGACAAAGTCCTTGCCGACTTAGTCATGGAATTACATCGATAGAGCTTCTTTGAGCCCACGGACAGGAACTGACCTCCCATATGGAAACTCTGTGAATGGAGCCTCAAACACGGGAGGCGGAGCTGGGCTTAATCCTCACCTCACGGAAAGATAGACATTGAATCCTTTTTCGAGTTTGGGTTCCATGCTTCCCGACTCTTGGCAGTATGAGGCGTCATATGAGGCCTCCTCACTCATTAGAGGTCGACCAGCTAGAGGTCCACAGTGACTCCCAACTGGTGGTCAGGCAGATCGAAGATACATATGAGGCCAAAAGTGAGACGATGGTTCTATATCTCCAAAAGGTCCGTGATTTGCTAAAAAAGTTTGTATTGGTTGGTGCAGAGTACGTCCCAGGCAGAGAATACCCGAGCCGACGCCTTGGCAAAACTAGCCACGACCTTGCAAGAAGATCTCGGCGGGTCAACGCCTGTCGAATACCTAGCAGAACCCTCTATCGACCCTTACAGCATGGTGGTCGCCCTAGTAGGATCCACGTCTTGACTGGATGGACCCTATTTGGGATTATATTAATGACGGAACCTACCAAATGACCCGAAAGAAGCGGCTAAGATAAGAGTAAGGTCTTTCAGGTTTACCAATCACAAAGGAAGCCTGTACAAGCGAGGATTCTTCACACCTTTCTAAAATGCATCGGGGAGAAGACAGCGAATGTGCTAGAGAGTACACGAAGGCATATGTGGGAACCATATCGGAGCTCGAACGTTAGCAGGAAAAGTTTTGAGGCAGGGATACTACTGGCCCAAGATACTTAAAGATGCGACCGACTTAGTTAAGAATGCGAGAATACGCGGCTCTGCCAAAATATCACGCCTCCGTCAGGCCCACGGCCCTTCAGCGGTGGGGTTGGACATATTGGGACCCTGCCTGTGTGAGGCAATCTGAAATTCATAATTGTCGCAGTGGATTATTTCACCAAGTGGGCAGAAGCCGAACCTTTAGCCACGATTACAGAGCAAAAAATACGCAATTTCGTATGGCGAGCCATCATATGCAGATTTGGCATCCCAAGAGCCCTGGTATCAGACAATGGAAACTTGATTAATGACACAGGTGAGATTTTTTATGCCGAACTCAGATTAAAAATTATTACTCGTCACAGCACACATGATCAAACGGACGATTTGAAGTCACCATCAGAACCCTTAAAGCTGCCCTAAAGACCAAGCTAGAAGATCGAAGTTGGGTAGAATACCTCCCCGAGGTACTATGGGCCTCTGGTTGACCACGAGAGTCGACAACTCGGAGACCATTGCCTGGCCTTTGGCCGCAGACGATAGCCTGTTGAGGTTGGGACAAAATCTCTAAGTCGAGTTAGCATTGGAGGAACAAAATGAGCGAGGCCTGCGTCTGAGACTTGGAACTCTGGATGAAACGTGAAACGGGTTCAGCAGTGCACGAGAAAGTATCAAGGAGACGACCCGGGTACTTCTGACAGAGAGTCGGCCGAAAGTTGATTACATGTAGGAGATTTGGTCTTAAAGCCTTACGCGACAGGAAAGAATCCAACGTATGGGAAACTAGGCCCCAACGGGAAGGTCCTTACATAATAACCCGAGTCGTCAGACCAGGCAATTATGAGCTCCAAACGGAGGAAAATCTTCTGACATACATGGAGCGCGGAGCACAGAGCGTTTTTGCAGTGAGCATCGGTTTGTAATAAAACCTTATCAATTCTTATATGACGAGTCGGGCACACGCGGGTAATTTAGTATCTCAAACAGTCCGGATATATAAAGAAACATACACGATGAGAAAATTCATAAAAATAAAAGTCTCTCTTTATTCCAAATGAATCATATTCGGTTACAATCAATAGTTATGTGATTACATCTCGAAAAACACTTTCGATCTGAAGCAATTGCAAAAAAAAAAGGAGACAAGGAAAGACAGAATAAAGAAAAGAGAGGGTGTGATAGGGAGAAAAGAAAAGGAAAAAGATGGACGAGAAAGGAAGACGAGAAAAAAGGGGAAAAAGAAGCGATAGGAAAATTTGTGGAAGAGAAGAAAGGGAGAAAAGAAAAGAGGGAAGAAGAGGTAGAAAGGAGGAGGAAGAAGATAAGAAAAAGCAGAGAGTGCGGCGCAAGGATGCACCGCCCCCCTCGAAACGCATTCCTAGCAAAAGCTAGGGAACAACATGACTCCCGTAAAGGGAGACTAGGGAAAAACAGCTCACGGCAGAAGACCCGAGAAGGCGATCCAAAGGCGTCGGAGGAACTCCGTGAGGCGGCCCGAGCGTCGAGCATCCATCCCGGGCGGAGCTTCACATCCACCTTGTGAAGCGGAGATCTCCAAAAGCGCAAGATACGGAGGCAACAAAGCCTGCATTTATAAGGAGGTCAAAGCGCTCGAAGAATTCACACAATGATTCGGATTCTCCATAAATCAGCGTGTGGTTCGCCCCTTTTCGAGGACATGCGAGGCCTTTCAGTTCACCAAAGCTCTTCACATACCAAATATCATGCGAGGCGGTTCAGTTCACTAAAGCCCTTCGCACACTGAAAGTCACGCATAACGTGTCGGCTCACTTTGACGAGCTCCTCTACTCTCGCACGAGCCCGCGCCTCGGGAGTCGGACCAGCTCGAGGCTACATACGCCACGGCAGACGCCGCAGGCCACGGCGCCGGGGAGCCCGGTTGCTCACTGGCGGGCTCTCTCACGCACGGGCCTGGCTGCTCACTTTGAGCTCCTACACTGCACTTACGAGCCGCGGCGCCGCCAAAGTAAGGCCAGCTCGGGCACATCGCCATTCGGCAGACGCCACAAGGCCTAGCGCCCGAGGCGGTTGCTCCCTTTGGCGAGCTCCTCTACTGCACACTGAGCCCGCGGCTTTGCCTCAAAGTCGGGCGGCTCGAGGGCTACATCGCCATTCGGCGAAGCGCCACCAAGGCCCCGCAGCGCGGGAGCCCGGTTGCTCACTTTGAAAGAGCTCTCACTGCCGCGGAGCCACGGCGCACCGAGAGTCGAACCCGGCTCGTTTCGCCATGTTGGCTTGAAGCCACAAGGCCCCACGGCGCGAAACCCAGTGCTCACTTTGACAAGCCCTTGGCCTCGAGACGAAGCGGGCTCATTCTTACAATTCACTCTTGGCGAGACTCCATCACTCGGCTTCAGAGGGCGAGAGCTACAATTCACGGTGGCGAGCCTTATTTGCCCTCCGGACATAAGGGCTCCTTCTTACAATATTGGCTTGAGGCTCACCCTCGGCCTTCGGAAGAGACGAGCCCCTACTATTCCTGTGTTGACCGCCGCCACACTCGGATAGACGGGCTCCTTCTTACAATTCCTTGGCCAGAGGCTGAAATCCCTCGACTCGGATGGAGCTGAGCCCTACTATTCCAGTGGCCAGGCCCCTCGGCGCACTCGAGGGCAATGAGACGGGCTCATGCTTACAATTCATCTTGTGAGGCTCATCCCTTAACTCAGAGGGGCCAGGCCCTACTATTCACGAGTGGCAGGCCCTTGTTGCCTCAGACAATTGCTTCTTCTTACAATTCATATTGGCGGGGCTCGTCCCTCAGCTCGGACGAGCCCCTACTATTCACATTGGCAGGCCCTTCGCTTGCCCTCCAAACGAGACGGGCTCCTTCTTACAACGCCCAGCGAGGCTCCCTCGGCTGAAGGGCGAGCCGCACTATTCCGCCGTGGCTTGAGCCCTTCGCCCACACTCCATAGGCGGGCTCAACTACACAATTCCTTATTGGCAGAGGCTCATCCCTCAGCGCTCGGATGGGTAGGCCCTACTATTCCCGGTGACAAGCCCTCGCACTCCAGAGACAGACGGGCTCATGCTTGATTCATGCGGCGGGGCTCGTCCCACCGACTCGGAAGGGGCGAGCCTACTGGCTCGGTGGCCAGGCCCTTGGCTCCCGAGACAGACCGGACTCCTTCGTACAATTCATATTGTGGCTCATCCCACTCAACTTAGATGGGCAGGCCCTCTTATTCACTTTGAGCCCTTCGCTGCACTCAGACGGGGCGGGCTCAGCCATTGCAATTCATATGGGCAGAGGCTCACCCTCGGCTGGATGGGCGAGCTACTATTCCCTTTTGGCGAGCCCTTATTTGCACTCCAGACGGGCGGGCCGTACCAATTCATATGGGCGAGGCTCATCCCTCCTTTCCGGACGGGCCCGAGCCCCTACTATTCACATTGGCGAGCCATTGGTTTGCCACTCGGATAGGCGGGCTCCTTTGCCTGATATGACGAAATCACCCTCGCTTTCGGGAAAAGGGCGAGCCTACTATTCAAGTGACAAGCCCTTCGCCACACTCCAGATAGACGGGCTCCTTCTTACAATTCATATTGACGAGGCTCATCCCTCAACTCGGATGGAGCCCGAGCCCTACTATTCAGTGGCGAGCCCTCGCGCACTCCAGACGAGCGAGCTCCATCGTACAATTCATATTGGCTGGCTCATCAGCCTTCAACTCAGATGGGCCCGAGAGCCACTATTCACGATGGCGAGCCCTTCGCTACACTTGACAGACGGGCTCCTTATTGCAATTCATATTGTGAGGCTCGTCCTCAGCTCAATGGGCCCGAGCCCCTCTTATTCCTGTGGCAGGCCCTTATTTGCACTCCAGACAGGGACGGGCTCCATCATTCTAATTCATATTGTGAGCTCATCCTTGGCTGAGATGGGCGAGCCACTACTATTCCCACGTGAGCCCAGCCCATGGCCTCCAGTGAGACGGGCTCCTTCGTGCAATTCATATTGTGAGGCTCATCCTATTCGGATGGGCGAGCCCTTACTATTCCACATTGTGAGCCCTTCACTGGAGCTCCAAAGCGGTCGGGCTCCTTCCTACTGGCCACCGGCCGAGCTCTTCCAGCGCTCTACTCCAGCCACACTGACGAGCCTCCGTGTATTTGAAGATGAGGCTTAACTTCGCCTCGAGCATTGTGACCTCGGCCCACAATGCCGGGCCAACACCCCTTGGTCGGACGAGGTACGAGGCCCAATCAGGCGAGCTCCACCCACTCCGACCATATAGAGTGGGAACCAAGCCATTCAAACGGGATAGTATGCAAAATTCCCGTGTCTGATCTAAATTCTTGAGGCGCTGAAATCGGGTTACACGGAGTTCGGAAAAGAATAAAGATATCTCGGCTAGAACACAGTTTTCAAAAATGGTATTTATTGAAAGGGAAGGCTACAGTGTCGGGCCCCGGGCCCGGCAAAGGGAGGTCGACATCGGAGAAGCATAAATGAGTCGAATTTAGGCGTCGGCAGTGGAAGAATGAGAGGGATCTCGGTAGAATGCTTGAGGAGGCTCTGGGAATGGTCGAGTATCGGAGCCTCAGCCTCCCTCTCGTCCTTGGGAGGTCAAAGTTGAAATCTAGATACGTGCGCACGAGCGGCCTTTAGTTGAAAAGCGACCGCCGGAAGCCCACTTGAGCACCGGCAGTCTCGCGGTGTTTGATAACCTCGTCCCTTTGAGCAAGCCATGCGACGTGAAGATCTCTGGCGCAAACCACTACATTCATCGCTCAGCCAGTCTTGATAAATTCTGACCCGGAAGACTCACGATGAGTAGTCTCAGCTGACCTGCCCTACGACCTCGCGACAAGCAATTTCGAGTTGTTTTTCTTTGGAGCTCAAATCACCGGTAACCCCACGCAGCTCCACCTGAAGATCCCGCTGCACGCCTCGGGAGGTGATGAGCTCCTCCCTAACCATTTGAAGCTCATTCTAGACAGATCTCAACCCCTCCCGAGTCTCGACCCGATTCGCCTGCTTGTGACTGGGCTCGCCCCCAACACCTCGAGACTCACCCTCAGCCTTCGTCAAACTGCTCCAGACCTCGTTCTCTCTATTTTCTGCCCGAGCGCGAGCCGATGAAGTATGCTTAAGATCATACTTAAGCCGCTCTATTTCCTCGGTCAAATCTTTGTTTCGTTCTGCGGCTCGGCCTTTCGAAGTGAGGAAAGCCACCTTCGCTTTATAAATCAGGCGATCTTCTGTTTTTCATTCGGTTGGCCCCATCGGCCGGAGCCCTTCCAAATGGGTGGCGACTGCATCGAACACAAACATAGTGTTAGCCTGAGGAACAAGCATGGAAATGGCTTACAATTACGGACTTAGAGACGATCACGAAAAGACTAAGTACAGCTTCATCATTTGGCAATTCTTGATCCTCAGTGTGAGACTCACCGAGAGATGGATGAGCGACATTTCTGTTTGAATTCGGCACTAGGAAACTAGAAGCCACGGTGCACCAGATTTTGCCGATTTCTTTTCGGCTCCGCCATCGAGGTGACTTGGCATTGTCGGGAAGGCGGATTCCATGCGGTTATAGGCGAGCCGTCGTGTGAGGCGGCGGTTGCACTTGAAAAGACCCTTTGCCCCTTGGCAACGAGGCTTAGGAGAAGGCGGTAAGATTCAAAAGCGGGCGGCGACCCCGCTTCCGACACGTGGGCGGGAGAAGGGGTTCTGCCCGGAGTGATACGAGCCTCGGCCGGGCGATGCCCTCTCCGGTTCCCGAACAGGAGAAGAAGGAGACACCCCCAACCGAACCTTGGCGGAGCCGGCGGTCCTTCAGAGAGTCCGACTTTTTCTCTTCACTCGGGGCTTCGAGCATTAGCCCCAAAATGAGCTAAAATCTCCTGGTAGGAGTGGCAGCGATAGACTGAGGAAAAAACTCGAGGGTAGAAAGAGGCGGGGCCTCAAAAGCAGTGACGTGAGGCAACAAATTAGAGGAATGATTCGGTACGGTAGGGTGATGCGGAATCAATAGCAATATTTGCGTCCTAAGTTCCTCCCACTACTTGAAGTAGTCAAGCTCTACTTTATGACATAAGCGGTCTAAAGATTCGAACACGGGGATGGGTTTTCATCCACATGAATGACTCGCATCGGTGTTGTTGAGAAAATGGTGAGGCTTTTTAATTTGGATTTTGGTTTTGTTTAAAAGCAGTGTGGGTTGTTTGGTAGAGATTAATTGTAAAAGCGAAAGTGAGTGAAAAGTGCTTTGAAGGTTTAGGTCACTAGCTTGACAACATGGAATTAACAAATTGTCCTCGGGTTTTTATCCTCGCATTATGACAAACAACCTATAGTCCAAACCATAACCGGATCTTTGTTTAACTAGAAAAGCCTAACCTAGAATCCACTCCCTACTTGAGTCAACACGGGTAATATGCATGCGTAGCTCCTTTCGGTTTGAAACCCTAACATTTAACTTCATTTAGGTGGCTCGTAAAGGCCATCTAGAACAACGTACATCTGAAATAAGTATACGCATCACAAGCATAGTAAGTATTGGCCAAGCAATGACATTAAATGATATTCAACCTAGTTTGAAGATTGGAACCATAAATACAGTACTGTAGCATTTAACACATGAGGACAACCTGCTGACTACCCCTGACAAGCTAGCTTCTGTCCTCTTCAAAGTTATGAAGCATGAAGCATCTCTTGAGTTGTCATCCTCAGAAGTGGTAGCCCTAGAAAATGAGAGAAAGAGGAGAGAAGAGAAAAACAAACCCTAAATGAAATTTGTAAGGGAGATATTTACATAAAATGAAATTGTGCCAAAGATTGCTTAGGGTTACAAAATGGAGGGGGCTTATATAGGCCACTTGATATGAAAATACAAGAAAGCCTAACATTTTGGCTAAAACAAGGGACAAGGATGTAATACACCAAAATGAAGTCTGTTGGCATTAAGTACACAAAGATGACAAGGCGGAGGTTTCGCTATGCAGAACAATTTCGCTAGGTACTTGAGAAATTGCCGCGAGAGATAGCGAAATCAGAGAATTTCGCTATGCACTGCCAATTTCGCTAGCTAGCGAAATTTCGCTAGCCTAGCGAAATTTTTTAGAGATAGCGAAAATGTATAATTTCGCTAGGCACAGTGATTAGCGAAATTTGAAAGCCTAGCGAAATTTCTCAATTTCGCTAGGATTGCGAAATTTTTCGCTATGATTGTGAGAATTTTAAAATCAGTGAGCCTACGCAATCATAGCGAGAGATTTCACAGGTTTGCAAATTCTTCAACTATTGCCTGCCTTGCATCTTCCAACGCATCATTTTCATCCTTTGCCTTCATTCCTTCATTGAATTTTTGATATGTTTGATGGATGATAAATGGGTTTCAATCTTCATAATTCATCATATATCGATATTGAACTCTCCAAGGTATCCAAAAACACAAAACAACCAAAAATAACCTCTAGGCATAAAGTGATACTAAGAAAACCTTAACACTTTAATTGGCATTATTGACATGATTAGTGCACAAAAAGCACTCAAAACCTATCTGATATAGGGCTCAAAATAGCACTTTTTGGGTACTAATCAAGGAACTAGGAATGTTCGACTTTATCGTATTACTAACGTAGGAACGACGAGCATTCCTCCATGGCCAGAGCCCTGTGACATCTTCGTCATTTGAGGTCGAGACGAGCATCGGGAGCATAAGGAGCTTAAGGTCGAAGTATTCGATCGTCTTTAGACAAATCAAACCAAAAAGTAATGCAACACTCACGAAGGTTATGTTTCCACGTCCACAGGCACCGAGGTATCATCCTGTCCGCGAGAGTCATACTCCCAGTTGGAACCACTAACGAAGAAAAATCGTCCTTTCCATGACCGATGCGAAGAAGGAAGGTCCGAGATCACCAGAGGAGACCCAGAAAGTCTGGAAAAATAAATAAAACCCTCTGTAGTAGCCATTGGACTGAAAAGATGGAGAGCGAGCCATTAGGGCGCCAAACCCTCTTGTCCTTAAAAAGACCAATAAACCAACTAAAATACCGACCATTGGGAGCAGTAGGAAGAGCTGAGATGTTGAAATGTTGAAGAACTTCTTTTATGAAAGGATGCAAAGGAAAACGAAGGCCGTTATTAAAAGCAACCTCAAAAAAGCAAACCATACCGGGCACGGAGGCGGTGTAAAGGTCTGGCTGTCAGGGACCATATTCGGACACCGGGGAGTAGATGCGGCTCGGCGTAAGTAGACTCATATGGGGACCAGCCCTACTAGGGCCACCTTCGCGGCATGCGACGGCGGTCACGAAATCCGACCCTTAGGATATTTGATCGGGTTTATCTTCTTTTACCAGCAATGCAAGGGAAGGGGAGCGCCTCGGGCGACTTGAGGCGAATGGTTGTCAGACAAGCGGGAATGCCCCCGACTGCCCGGGACCAGGCATCCCAGCAGAAGAGTCATCGGCTGATACGCAAAGAAGGGAAGAAGCGATTTGGACCCATGGCCCGTAAGCAAGCGATTATAGCAATCGGATGGCGAACCACTGAGCCTCGTCGTATCAATCGAAAGAAACTGACGGGGCCCGGGGCCTTAGCGGGCCCGGGAATGAGAGGAAAACGCCCGAGAGAAAAGGACCCAACACTAAACGGGCGAGAGAAAATCGAGCGACATACAAGAACGCCAAGAAATATAAAGACAAAAGTGAGGAGTTATGAAAGTAGGAAGTCGAAGCGGGAAGGTCGACGAACGAGGGAAAGCAGAAAGGGAGTATGAAAACAGCGCGAAGCTTCGAGAAGAGCCATCATTAATGCACCCGCATTATGGCGGCGGTCCAGGTTAATTAATCACATCCAAGCAGACACGGGGAAATAACAACCGTCGCAGGATTAATCCTGACCCTTGCCCACGCGGTCAGGTACCTGAGGGATGAGGCGTGATAGGGATCTGAAGCTGGGCTGGGCATTGTTCGCCAGCCCAAAGCGGTGAGGCTAGGTACCCCGTAGTGTCCTTACATAGCAGCTAAGCAGAGTGGCTCATTAGGCTAAAACATGGATTTGGAAAAATAGGGGCCATACTCGGCCAGTCAAACCATATCTTTACAAATAGCAAGGGAAGATAGAATATTCCCTAAAAGGCCGTCCTGTTCGTCCCGATCAAGTCTATTATAGGGAAGGAAGAAAACAGCAGGAGAAGACCGTTAGTTGGATACCCCAATAAGGAAGGAGGATTGCACTCCCGAATAAACTCCTTTGACTAATCCATTTACTTTAAATCTAAAAATTTGTTACATGAAACCTATCCTCGAAAGGGAAAGAACACAATCATCGTCAGGTGGATGAATATCCATTATAAATACAAGGCCGCTCCAACACTAAAAGGTACGCTAATTCTAAGCAATCTAAGCATCCTCTCTTTTCTCAGAAAGAATCTGACTTAGGCATCGGAGCGGCCACGGGCGAAGCCCTAGCCGGCCCTTCTTCCTTCTGGTTCTTCTTGCAGGAGAGTGCCGCACCCGAATCCTATAAACCAGCATTGCAGTAATCCTACCCCAGCCCAAACGGTCCGGCATCCTTCAGTTCGGACCCTCGTGATCTTAGTCCAGCAACGGTAACACGCTCCGGCCAGTTGGTTGAAAAAGACATCATCAGTTTTATTTTTTTTTGTTTTATTTTTTTTTTGAAAAGATGGTTGTATTTAAAAATATATAAACTAAAATAAATATAATATCATTGTATTATTGTAGTTCTAGTGCAATTGTATTGTAAAAATACACTATCTAAATTGTAGCTCTATTAATTTTGGTATAATTTCTAATATATAGTTTGTCGCACAAAAAAACATAAAAAGTTTAAAAATAAGTTTTATTTTTATTTTCAATTTAAACATTAAAATATGCCACACATTTAGGAGTTTCCAATGGACTAGGTCAGGCCACCGATGTAGACTCCAAAAATTACTCTCTTATTATTATTATTAAAATTGCTCTCTCAAAGAGGGGTTAGGTTGGAATAGGGTCCAACCTAACCCCTCTTCTCTCCTCCTTTTTTTGGAAGACCCAATGGGGTCCTCTCTCTTCTCCCCCTTTTGCTCTTCTTCTTCCACCTTCTCCTCCTTTTCTTCTTCCTCTCCTCTTCTTCTTCCATTCTTTTCCTTTATGATCTTCCTCTTCTTTTTTTCATCTTATTTGCTCCTCAATTCTTACACATAATAGAAGCAAATCCAAAGACAAAGACTACAAAGGTAAAGCCTCACTTTCTTTTTTTTTTTTTCGTTTCATTTCCTTATTTCCCCTCACAGTCATCATCGTCGGAAAAACATCCAACCAGTCGTCGTCGGCTATCCATTGTCGACGACGACCTCCTCTCCTCTCCCATCATCCATTTCACCCATTCTCCCATTTTCTCTATTTTCTTTTCCTTTTTTCCCACAATCCAAACACTCCCGTTTGTTATATTATTGTAACACCCCAAAACCTGAGGATCCGTTGACCAACCGTCAACCTACGGAAACTCGTGGATATCGAGTAACTCGATACCTCACTACTATATCCCATTTACCATAACCCATAGAGTTAACAACTAGATGCCCACTCTAGTTCCATTTATCCATACTCGTTTGAAACGTGCAAGGTCATAATTTAAAATGGCCTATAAGGGTTTAATTATAACTCTCGCGCATAATAAAATTACAAGTTAGAACTAGATTGTTCTAGAACATTTTACAAAAAGGTTATTAAAAGCCACATGTAGGCTTTCTTCACAATTGCAGCCTCGAATGAGTGTCGTTCGCCGATGTTTGTTCTGCACCTGAAATATTTTCTCTTATAGGGTGAGTCACACCTAATAGAAAAGCTTCTAACAGAGGCTACTTCCCACCTAAGTGCACATGCAATGGTCATGTTCTACATTCACATCACAAGTAAAACATGAAATTTCTACTCTGAATCCTACATGTCATGCCATGAAATGAGACGAGACTCAATCATGTACCATGCCTTGAGTCCTCACCGACTCCACCACCTGTCACGAATGCCCGATGTGTGGTAAACCGTCATTGATGAATCGCATCCAATGAACAATTTGAAATAAAAGTCGTTTGTTTATAAACCAAACCTTTTATGGATGTCATCATTTCAAATGA
Source organism: Tetrastigma voinierianum (assembly GCA_016808115.1). Classification (NCBI taxonomy): domain Eukaryota; kingdom Viridiplantae; phylum Streptophyta; class Magnoliopsida; order Vitales; family Vitaceae; genus Tetrastigma; species Tetrastigma voinierianum. The sequence continues at coordinate 1,153,981 of JAEQBH010000668.1, forward strand.
TCTTTTTATAATCAAAACCCGTGTGTTTCGTGGGCAACGGATTTTCGGGGTCTCACCACAAGATTCCGCACGCCTTCCTATACTTTTTAAACTTTCACCGTTGGAGTGTATGCACCAGTCTGGGCCTTTCACCCGAGGGGATGTCTAACCCTTCTTGCTATTACCCACCACACGTTTTTCCATGTTATGCAACCATGCGACTCTGTTGGACATCGTCCAATGGCACTAAGCCCACCTATCAATCACCAAGTATAGTGATTGATCATAATCATGCACTCACACCCATTCAATGCGATGTCCCCGTGCATATGTAATGTAATGCACCATTGCATGTTATATCATGCAACATATATCATGAATGCTACATGGACAATTCAAACCATACAATTCACCATGTATTATGGACAATTAAATCAAAAACATATAATTTTCAAATAAAACTCATCTCAATGTCAATATATATTAACACTCATATATCAACATTCAATTACCCCTAAAGCATGTCATTCAAACTCGAGCAATGACAACCTTGATCCACAAGACCAACTATGGCATAGATATGTCCACAAAACAGTCTACACAATGGCCTCAAGGCAATCCATAAATAGGCTGGAACTAGGCCACACCACTAGCTATAACCAGTCACACAATTATGCCACCAACATGACATAAAACAATCCCAAATTCAGTCCAAAGACTATCCACAACTGGGCCATAGTTAGGCTACAAAACTAGCCATACACAGGCTACAAACAAGGCCATATCCAAGCCACATAATATTTCCGAACTCAGTTCAGAAATAAGTCCCCAAACATTTCCAAATCTGGCCTTAAATAGGTAAACATACTAAGTTGTGGCACTCCCAGGAAATAGTCCATAACTTGAGCTATAGAGGTCCTATTTTGGTGATTCAAAAGCCTAACATCAAGTTTACAAATGCAGTTACGACTTCTATGAGAACACGAGTCCAAATTCCCTTTCTTTCCCAACCGAAAACCATTCCCAATATTGGGACACAAACAAATAAACAATCTAAGTTGTAGGCGAGTCTGGAAAATGGACCACTAACTTAGTATAGAGGTCGATCTAGGTGATAAAGCTGTTTATCAAGTTCACAAATGCAACTACAACTACATGAAGAACGATTCCAAATTCCCTCCGGCTTCTAACTTGAAACCGGAGTCCAAAAATCTAGACACAGACAAATATGATCGAAGTTGTGGCAAGTCCCGAAATGGACCGTAGCAGGCCTTGAAGTCTAATTGGGTGATTCAAGCACAACATCAATTTCACATATGCAGCTACAACTTCTATGAAGAACACAAGTCAAAATTCCCTCTATTTCCCAACCGAAAACTAGTCCCAAAAAAGAAGACAGAGTGTAGGGTCAAAACAAGGCAGCATTCCCAACAGTCCCAAAATCCGACCAAACAACCCCTTAGGGTAGAAATAAACCAAGTAGGAAGGATCCCTACCTCTTGGAGCATAGCCCTAGTCGAGTAGATGGACTTTAACTCTCGGCCTGACAAACTCTAACCGTTGGAATGCAAAGAATCAGAGGAAAAAGTTGTCGAATCTTTCTTTCTCCCCTTTCCCTTCTCTTTCTCTCCTTCTTCCTCTCTTTCTTTCTCTCTTTTCTTCCCTTTGTTTCTGTCCACCGCTAAGACCAACAGGAGATATTTCTTCTCTTCTCCCACTCACTCTCATCCACATCCACTCAAACCTAAAAGATCTCTAGCCATGACACCTGGCCCTCATCATGCCAAGTGGCACCATGGCATGAGTCACATGGCATGTGTCATCATGTCATGTATGCACTATATTCTATTCTTTGGTTCCGTTTCTACCCCGGCTTTGCTTTATTTCGTCCTAGTTTAAGTTCAAACATATTTTGTATGAACTTTATTCAAGTTATTTTCCTACTTCCAGAATTTTCTTAAAAATTCTGTTTCTGAACTCACCGTTGCAGATTGCCTTGAAAACGCGAAAATCCGCCTATTCGAAGTCGTGGTGCCTAGGTAACTAGACTTCACGAGGTGAACTTAACGGTGAGGTCCGTTTCATCACCTTAAAATTCAAATTTACTTGGGCTTTACATTCTTTCCCCCTTAAAAGAATTTCGTCCCAAAATTCACACTCATTTACGCATACTATCACATGTATGTGCACAGTCAGTGTCATATCAAAGGACTAATAAAACATACCTTTATCCTTAAACAAGAAAGGATAGTTGGTACGAATAGTGTCTTCGAGCTCCCATATTGCCTCTTCCACTCCTCAGTGTTGCCACAACACCTTCTCTAGCCTCACGGTCTTGTTTCTTAAAACCTAATCCCAGCTATCCATGATACATACTGGTCCCTCCTCAAAGGTTCCATCCACATCAATAATAAGCCCGCCCCAATCCACTACATGAGTCGAATTTGGAGTGTACTTCCGAGGCATGGAGACATGGAATACCGCATGAACACCCGATAAGCTTAGCGGTAGCGCCAACCAATAAGCAACTTCACCTACCGTCTCAAGCACCTTGAAGGGCCTGATATACGTCGGCGACAGTTTTCCTCGCTTGCCGAATCTGACCACGCCTCTCTTAGGCATCACCTTCTAGAAGACATTATCACCCACCTCAAACTCTAAAGGTCATTGCCGTCTGTCGGCGTGAAGGGACCCAACCCGGGTTTCCTTTTCCTAACCCGGGGGCCCCTCCCGACACTCTTACGGATTCGAAAAAAACATTTCGTTTCTTTTAAACCTTTTCAAAAGTGAATCCGTGGAGTGAACCCATTTATACAGTTACGTTTTCCATTAAAATCTTATGAAACATGGTGGGACAATTTTATTTTTATTTTTTTTTCTTTTCTTACAAACATCAAACCCTTTTTATACGCTTTAACATTTTATAGAAAATCGGGCAAAGTTTCCTCTGTTTTTCGGACATTTCCAAATTTACAATACCTGTAATAAAACAATTTAATTTACTCCACATCCAACCATGGGACATCAAATTACACATCACCCGAATCCGGTCCGACCCGATTGGGCGGATCAGAACCGATTCCGGGACGAGACCCATCTTGGGACTCTTTACGATTTTTTTTTTTTTTTTTTTTAAAGCCATTGCAGTACACGTGGGTATGTTATCCTATAACAAAATCAAAATATTATATACATATAACTGAGTCCCATTTACATATACAAAAACTTTACTTTTACATTTACAAATCGAGCCTGGAGACACATGCTTGACAGACCCTTCTTGTGTGTTGTGTTTGTATGCGGATGTTTCTTCGATGTCTTCTCCTGTACCTACGGATTAAAACCGGGTGCTAAGCTTTGCAACGAGTGGGAAACATTTCTTATACATAAACACCATCTGAGATACTTAGTTCATTATCTGGGAAGTAACCATAGTTACTCTTTGGACTTATACTTGTCGGCCCTCAGTAGGAATTCTGAAGGTTCTTCCTTTATCTGGGAACTTATGCTTATAAACAACAAACTTATGTTTATTCGGGACTCAGTGGGGATTCTGAGAACTTATATATGACTTATGTTTATTCGAGACTCAGTAGGAGTTCACGGAACTGGAGCTTAACTGACTTATGTTTATTCGGGACTCAGTAGGAATTCACAAGAACTTATTCTTATCTGGACTTACACTAGTTCGCGGTACCACGTAGGTATCACGAGAGATTCTGGAGACATGTCTTTGGTATTGCAGACTTATTCTTATCTGAGGAAATTGCGTAAGTGCTCACAAAGCTTATCTTTGGTACTTATTATCTTACTTGTACTACGAAGTATGATACGTATTCGGATCTTATCTGGTATTCACAGACATATATACATGTATTTGGTTACGCCATGTAGTGCAGAACCTCCACATGCATTTGGATCTGCCACATGACTTACAGTATATACTTGTCTTCTGGAGCTTATACGCTGGTCTTAGACTTATCTTGAGTATTCTGGAACTATCTTGGTCTTATGGAGCATATACTTATCTTACGGATCTTATCCTTGTGCGAAGGTACACATAAGTACAATAGAGTCGAATCATCATAATCCTATCACATACGAGGTCGGTCCAGACGTATCACGAGATACCTGCTCAATTATGGACATTAGTTCATAAGCGGTCTGGATCATAGGATCATATACTTATTTATGGATCGAGAGTACCCTTAGGTACTCTTGGACTTATACTTGTTTTCTGGAATCTGGGGTACCGTAGGTACTGCGAGTTTAATCGAGATGCGGGAGTACCCTGAGTGCTGAGCTTGATGAAATACGAAATTGCAGAGTAGGTACTACAGAACTTAATCAGAGGTAGACAGAACTTAATCCAATACAGGAGTACCATTAGAGGTACTTCCTGGGAATATCAGTCTGGGACCAGGAACTTATCGGATACGGGGTTGCTCGGATCTGGGACTTATCGAGATCGGGACTAGTCGGATCTGGGAGTACCGTGGAGTGCTGCGGGCTTGTTGAGATACGGGAGTACGAGAGGTACTCTGGACTGTCGGAGGCGGGGACATTCGGATCGGGGTACGTAGGTGCTGCAAAACTTAATCAAATACGGGGGTGCAGTAGGTACTACAGACTTGCTTTCAGTCTGAAGGTACCGTGGGTACTCTGAGCAATGAATCTGGGGAATTGCCCTTAGGTACTCTGAGGCTTACCAGTCTGGGAGTACCCGTGGGGTACTACAGGCTTGTCGGTGCAGGGTGCCCGTGGAATTTTCTGAGTGAATCTGGTACTTTCAAATCTTACTCTTATTAACATTCAATGTCTTATCATATGTCTGTGGACTACCTAGACCCGATTATAAGAAATAGGTAGGACGCAATACAATAAGTACCAGTCTGATCTGATCTTTGAAGTCTTATAGCTGACAAGTACCGAAATCTGCGAAACGGAGGTATCGTAGCACTAATCAGATCTTAGAAGTACTAATCATGAGTCTTAGAAACACTGTCGGGAAAATAAGTACTAATCGGGGCGTCCTCCATTCATTCTTTGGTCTAGGTAGGTATTATGATCATATGTCTTTCAGAACTTATAACCTTTCTTAATCACATTCTGTGATCATGACATCTTGTTTTCGTATTCATGTTCATGTTCGTGATTCAGTTCGTTTTCAGGTTTCATGCCTATTCCTTATGGCATTTCAGATACTTGTACGATATGATGCCTATCCACATCATTCATGTATTCTTGTCCCTCGATACGCCCTACATTTCTTAGGAATTGGAACCAATCCAATCGGATTATCTAAACTCAAGTTATGGCATTTTCATGCCAACTAATAGTGGTCTGGAATTTTACGAGCAGTTTGCAATATTGTTTTCAGTGCCTTGTCTCTCCATATTTGACACTGGTTATTTGACATTATCTCTCCTTCAGAGTGCTAAGGGTTCTATTCCAACTGGAATCACCCAATTCAGACACAGAACTTAGATACGTCGAAACAACCGGACTTCTCTATGTTCAGCTGGAACCAGAATTTGGTTTGCACATGGTCCCATTTTGAGTGAATTTTTTAGACCACTTAGGATCAGGAATTTGTAGTACCTATTCTTTAAGTTTTGTTCTCCTTGAAGTCTATTTTACGTAGCCACTTGAATCCTCAAATCGGATAAGAAATGAGGAGACCATGGCCAAAATACGAAAACTGGTCGAAACAGGAAAACCAGAACAGGTTGTACCGGTACATGTCTAACTTGTACCGGTACAAGTTGGCCAAAAATGACCAGAACCGAAAGTGCACCGGTACAAGTTCAACTTGTACCGGTACATGACACCCGAAATGCCCAAATTGTGTGTTTTCTCCCATTTTTCCATATGTTTCAACCCCAATCAACTCTATACCTCATAAATACTTCAAGACCACTTCAAATTCGTCTTATGATCCCTTTTCTACTCAATTTATCATTCAATCCTTCTCTTATTTCAAAGACCTATCATGAATTTCTTTTCAAACCCACTCCTAATATAGGGTTAGATCCATCCTCAAACCAAACATGATGTTTAGTTAGTTCTAAGCCTAATTCAAAATTCTCTCAATTAACCCTTGAATTCATCCTCCAAGAAGGATTTCATGAGCTTCATGTGCCATATGGTTTACCCACCTTACTTGCTGTCATTTTTGGGTTAGATGAAACCCTAGCACAACCCCATGTTTGGGGATAAACTACTAACCAACCAAGCATGGAAATTCATATAATCACATAAATTCATAATCAGGTGAGTTCCATACCTTTTGGCTTGATCTCCTCTTCCTGCATTCTCTTCTTAACAGCACCCTCTTGCTCTTCTTCTTCTCCACGTTTTTTTCCTCCACAAATGAGACCAATTTGGTCTTTAGAATTCCATCTTTTCTAAGGCCTTATTTGGCCATCAAAAACCCATTTTTGGGTTAAGTTGTATTTGTTTTTAAGTCCTCCAACTCTTAGCCATTTGTAGTTCAATTTCCTTTATTTGTTTTGGCCTCAAATCTCTTCAATTTATGACTTTTAGCAGCCCCTTTTGGACCAATTACAAAATTGTCCTTAATTCTTGTAATTTTCCGGGTCTCTCGTTTCCATGTTTCGCATTTAACTCACGAAACCTTCAAATTATGCTTACCAAAATACCCTAAACATGTCGAAAACGACTAGGGTATATTTCGGGGTGTTACAAAGTCCACCACAACCAAATTCAAATCAAACTTTAAAATCATTTTCTAAACACTATAGATATATAAACAATCTTTTAAAACTTATATACATTTACAAAACAAAGGTGCACAAGTGATTATTTACAAGCAAAAACTATACATTTCAAAAAAGGTGGTCGTCACGTGGTAGTGTCTGCTTCAGATACTCGAACTGCACGTCAGTCTCTGCCCCTGAAAACATTTTATAAAACATTTGGGAAAAGGTGAGCTAAAGGAGATCGGTGAGTACGTTCATAGGAAAATGTTTCAGGATAGTCAAATACAATGTGTAAAAGCGATTGTATAAATATGTTCAATAAACAAACTTTACTTTCTTTTCCTGTAGTTCAAATACAATGTGTAAATCTTGTATAAACATATCATTTCAAGCCAACATGTATTTTACTTTCTTTTCCATATAATTCAAATACAACCAAAACAATTGTATGAACATATCATTTCAATAAACATTTACTTACTTTCTTTTCCTTTTGAATCAAGTCATGTCAATGGAACCCTTTATCGTTAATAAAATTTGGCCCGTAAAAGAATCTATGAAGAAACAATCACTACGATCATAGGTGGCCGAGGAACCTTCGATAAATGCGTGTCTTTCTTTTAAATACCATTGCACTATGGAATAAAATCACATTATCGTTGGTAACCTTCCGTACTTTTCACGTGCATGGCAATATACATCAACTCTTCCTTCCCTCTATAAAAAATCCTGCTTCCCGCATATATCATGCAGCGTAAAGTACTTTAGTCGACTTTCCTTTAGCTTTCTCTTTTGTAACATAGGGTAACCATGGATTCAAACATTTCATATAAACATATATATATATATATATATATATATATATATATATATATATATATATAGAATATATGTTCATAAACATTTTCTTCATGTGAAGCCATAAATGTGCTTTATAAAACTATAAAACCATAATCATTTCATTTTTTTCTCAACACATAACTTTTATAAAACTATGGAAACCATATACTCATTTCATATTTCTCAATATAATTTTAAAGTCAAGAAAACCACATTTCCTTTTTTTCATTGAACATTTATAACATAAATATGAAAACATATACATTATTGTATTAATATATATATATATATATATACATAAACATTTACATTTCCCTCACCTTAGTTATTTAAGCCTTTTTCCTCCTTCAAAACGAACTTTCCACCTCCACTTATGTCCTTAATCACTTTCCTTCTACAAGTCATTATCCATGATCATTCCCTTATCATACCTTAATCATGTTCAATTAAACCATTCACTATAATATACTTTCCAACAACCCTTAAGCATTTAATCACTTCCAATTGATTAAAATCAATTGAACTCAACCTCTTTTGTTTCTCATGCTTTTCTTATGTTAACTCCTTGATTACTACCCATCCTGATAGCCTGACATGCGAAGTGAAATGTTCCTTGCAAAACCCCGGCTATTCACATCGACATAACCAAGCAACCTGCACACTTGGTGCAAAACATAAATTTTCAGCCATGTTATGATCCTCCCCTGTCCTCCAAAGGCACATGGATGGAATCTTGACTCAATTGGATTTCCATAGAGTCCAAGAACACCCAAAACGGAGTTCGGACGAAGAAGTTATGGCCTTTTCATTCAAAACTGGTCAATTTACTCTGTTTACACTAGAAATAGTCTGTGATACCCTATTTCAAGGGTCTTAATCCATAATTTGACACTGGTTCTTTGTACTCATTTGAAGATACGGTTCTTAGGGTTCTTCTCCAACTGGAATCACCCAAATCGGATCACGAAACTGAATATATCTAAACAAGCTTGGGACTACTCAATTTTTTCAAACACTAACCATAAGTGTGAGACATAGCTCCTCTTTGAATGCATTTAAATTAAATAGATTCGAATTTGGATATACCTATTTCAAGGAAATATGGTCTTCTATCAGTCTAGTTCATCCAGCAATTAAAATCACTCAATTCGAATGAGTGATGGTCAAGTTATGGCTAAAACATAGTCATGGAGTCTCAAAATAGAACAGTGTCTAAACATAGGTCCACTTTGAATGCATTTATGAGTCCAAAGGGGTCGGAATTTGGATTGACCTATTTCAAGGAGATATTTTCTCTTATTATTCTAGTTTATCCAGAAATTTGAATCACTCAATTCAGATGAGTGATGGTAGGTATATTATCTGATCATGGGGTCGAGCGAAAAAGCTGAATGACATCTCCCTTGGACACCTGCCCTTAGACGAGAGGAAATTAGCAGTAGGAGAAAACCTACATCCAAATGCGCTCGTGGTTTCCCGGGACACCGCCTTTTCTCGGTTTTCGTGAAAACCCGAACTTTGAACCTTGGTGGAATCTTGTGATTCCGATACCCACGCGTAGCTCTCGTCGCGTAGAGCAGCTTTAACTCTTGGACTATCAAACTATGACCGATAAAATCCTGTGAATCGAAGAGAGAAGCTTGGCTTCCTCTTTTCTCTCTCTCTCTCTCTCTCTCTCTCTCTCTCTCTCTCTCTCTTACGGGTTGGTCTTAGACCAAAATGAGAGCTTTTTGGCCATGTTAGATATTTTAAGATATTTATAGTGTGGACACATGGCTCACGTCGTGCCACATGTCACACTTCTTCGGTTCCGTTCTTTCCCCGAAACAATTTATTTCATCCTGGTTTCAGTTCCATCTATCTTAAATGGACATTCTTTAAATATTTGATATTTTTTGGGATTTTCTAAAAATCTCATTTTTTGGGGTCGCTCGGCGGATTTAGCCGAAATTCGGTAGTCAGATATCTCGAGATCAACAAAATTAGATTGGAGTAACTAGATTTGACAGATTCATGACAGAGATCCATTTAGGTATCCGATATCTAGAAAATGTTCATATTTTTACGTAGCAAAGTCTTGTTTTGCCCTTTTTCGAAAAAAAATTCATTTCACCCTGCTGTAATTTTGTTTTTAATGCGTTTCGTATTCTTTAGACTCAATGCGTTATTATGAACATTTTTTTATTTTCGGGCTTTGTTTTCAAAAATTACTATTAAATTTGATTATTTCAGTGATCATGCCGTCAGCAAATTTACAATCATGGAAGCGTAAAGCTGAGGGTCTTACGGTGTAGCTCTTGTATGCCAACTTCAGTAGTGAGAAGACAACACGTATCAAGTCCATCTTCTCAAGGTGTCTCTAACCAAGTCGGACCGTAGAGGTCTCTCCCATATCAGATCGACAAACCAAAGATCGTGAGGCATCCCGTAAAGTGCCTCAAAGGGTGCCATCTATATGCTCGCGAGTAACTATTATTTGTAGGAAAAATTCCACCAAAGAATGCATCCTCCTCCAAGCTATAAGATCCGGGACACTGTAACCAAGCATGTCCTCTAAAATCTGGATGGTCCTCTCTGACTAACCTTTTGTCTCGGAATGAAAAACAGTGTTCATCATCAACTGTGTCCCCATGGCTCTCTGGAAACTCTTCCAAAAATGAATTGTAAATCCAGGATCCCGATCCGATACAATAGATACTGGTACGCTATGTAACCGAACACTTTCCCGTATATACAACCTACCGAATTCCTCCATAGTGAAGGTCATCCACACAACCAAAAGTGTAGCTGACTTAGTAAGCGATCCACTATCACCCACACGCGTCATGCCCCACCCGTGATGTCCATGGTAAGTGGGTGTAAAGTCCATCGTGACATGTTCCCCTTCGCTCGACCACTTATCGATGGGCGGAGTAATCCTGCTGGCCTCTAGTGCTCAGCCTTTATCTACTGACACGTGAGACATCAACAAACATACTCTTTAATGTGTTTCTTCATCCCATTCCAATAATATTGGCGACGAAGATCATGGTACATCTTCATGCCACTTGGATGCACAGCAAAACAAGAGCAATGGAACTCCAAGGATCTATCTTATATTCTTGAGGGCAGGCTCTCCCTATACGAAGACTACCATCCGTGTGAATGGCTCAACCTTCGTGAAGATATGCCACTCTCGGGAAGCTAAACTAGTGAACATTCCCCATGACTTCCGGCTAAGTGCACAACCACCACATTTTACCTTACCGGGTGGTGATGCTGAAGTGGACCATAATCCTCCGGATAGCCATTACAGTGTTGCCTCGTATTTGAGGTCCATTGTGTGAAAAATGTACTTGACTCTGTGGTACGAAAACACCTCAGCTACTCACCATTATAGATAATTTGAGTCAAATCTTCAAGGCAAAGACAATGGCCGCCAACTCCATATCATGCGTGGGGTAACTCCGCTCGTGGTTCTTCAACTACCGAGAACCATAGGCCATCCTTAGAGGCATCACAATACACTGTGTACCTCGATCCCCTTTCTGATTTGTTTTGGTTTTTGAAAATTTTTCCCGTCGTATATACAGTTTAGATCCGTTTGGTCACTGGGAAAGTTCAGGTACAAAGAGATCGATTTATTTATTTTTATATTGCTCTTAATTTTATGATTCCTTAAAAATGTGGTTTCAACCTATGTTTCTTTTCTCAGTGAATTAAACAGCGGATCAATGCGTTTTATTTTTATTTTTCAATTTTGTTTTGATTTAAATTTTTTGTTTGCTGCTTTCGCAGTATTGATGTGATCAATAGACGTAGATTGGGATCTTCTTTCCATGGACACTACCGCTGGGACCATATTGTTCAGGAGGCAGCTCCCGCAGCGCATGCTATTGATAGACCACATATTGCGGTCTAATGGATTTCCCCGCTCCATATGATCCGGAGGAGAGGCTATTTAGAGGCCTTATATCCCATTATTTCAAGGGCTTCTGGTTCAGCCCAGTGGAGCTGATCATGACGGCCTTGTTCCACTTTGAGGACCGGGTCCACAGCAGACTTGGTTGAGTCAGCGCCTCTTCTATTTCTGGAGCTTACATGCGGGTGCTAGAAACCACATCGGGTTCGAGACGAGCCGATTAGACCGTCGCCGCGGCTGTGAGGCCACACTTACTGTCAATCGGTGGCAGGCCATGCCTCGTGCCTTTCATCTTCCGCCTCCGGGACCAGACGAGGACTAGCCAGTGCAAGATTCCTCGAGGACGCCCACTATGGCCAGGCGAGGCCTCGACTCCATCTCGCCAGTTCAGGCATCAGTTCTCCAACTCCATCTACCACTGACTCAGTCACCTTGACTAAGTGCCCATCTGTCACGAGCCCTCAGCCCATGCTTGCTTGCTCATTCGGACATAGCTGGGCCGGCACCTCCCACACCACCTCGTGATGCGACACTATCTCCTGGGGACTTCAGAAGGCTATCATGGAGCGGAGTCGCACGTTCTCCACCTGCGGCTTCATTTAAACCTCCCATGCCACCCTCGCAGATAGAATGACTCGCACTGAGGCTGCCATGGCTCAGAATAGCGCCATTCTAGCATAGAATCAAGCTATCCTCATGCAGCTCCAAAGTCACATAGGCCTCCCTGCCGTCTCTCCTTATGTCCCTGCTCAGGCCTCTACTACCCCTCCCCGGGCAGGATCAGCTTCTCCAACACGACCCACACGGATCCCTTGGATGTACTGCTTGGCTGCGGCAGCATCGACCACTCCTCAGGCACCTCAGCTTGTCGGGCTGGGACGATTCTTCATCAACCACCGATTGAGGTACCGCCCTCGCTAACTTTCGATCTCGCCCCATTCTGAACAATGGTATACTTGGTTGTAGGGCGGGGGAGGAGAGAGTTAGTGTTAGGTGATATTCGCCTCTGCGATTTCAGGTTACATTTATACCACTTGCTCAAACCAAGAAAGCCCATTTTTGTATGTTAATGGCTTCTTTGTATGCCGTTTTGAAAAGTGAAATTTTGTAGAAATGCACCATTATATCATCTGACTCCATTTTGCTACACTTTTGCAAATCAATTTTTTTAGCCCCAATTTTTTTATGATTCTGCCTTTCCTGTAAGTTGAAAAGTTGAAGCACTATATGATACCATCAATGCTAGAATAGTTCCATGCATGATTAAGTAGATAGTTACTTGAAGTCCCCGAGTATTCAACCTTTTTCATCCACCTTTAGCTAACCAAGCACAGTGCATGTCAGTTTTCGTCAATAGGCTGAAAAGTCGCATACCTTTTTCTTACTTTGCAAAATCGGCCTTAGCTTCGTTGATCGCCTATAATAGGTTAAGGTTCCCCATGAGTGAAGGCCAATGAAGTTTTCCGATAGAAAAAGAAAAAGAAAAAGAAATTAGAAAAGCCACAACGCTTTGCCTTGAAACACGAGCACGGTCAGAAGTGCAGCGAAAGCCTTCAAAGTCTAGTGCCCTAAACCAGCCCGGTTGAGGCCACCGACTTAATGCTCGCTACATGGTGGATGGGTGGAGTTGCCGAGTTGTAGGTCTTTGGATTCTCGAAATCATTCGAAGTCCGGGGTGAAACCTATAAAGTTAGTGGTTGAAAGATCCTTTTAACTTGATGCCCTAAACCTTAGTTGGTTGGGAGCCATCGTTGGATCCCCGTTACACGGACTTTGGTGAAGTCGAGTTCTCAGCATTGCACCCTACAATACAATAGAATAGTGAAATAAGAATGGAACCGGATCTATTTAGGTTGGTCAATAGTCTAAGGCATTGGCAGTAGCTTGGTTGGGGGGAGAGTAGCTTAGCAACTTATTGGTAAAAACTGATCACCTAAACACTTAGATTTTGGTGGAAGTTCAGGTTGATTTCCTTGGAATGGACAACGCTACGAAACTTGTCCACAATATGGCATTTATTCTCCCAGTGGTTTTTATGCGAGTCCCAATTTTTCATCACGAGGGTAGGGCGTACTTATACACACACTTTTTGAGCAGACAGGTCCTTTTGCATACACATAGCACACATGATCTTCCTTCTTTTATCATTGCTAAGGGACTAGCAATGTGTCGGTTGGAGTGATTAGTACCCAAAATAGTGCTATTTTGAGCCACAGTTATTGCGGGTTTTAGCACTTTTTTGTGTACTAATCAACTTCATCTTTCCATTTGATACATTGAGGTCCGGCTTTGCTATAATCACATTTTGTAGTAGCTATTTTTAGTAGTTTCTTGAGGCCAAATACCTCATTATCTTCAATCCCGATTCAAACCACAGTGAACGTAGGGTCAAGGTATGATCAGATAAGGAGATTTAGACAAAAATGCAAAAGAAAGAAAGTGAGTGGAAATTTAACGGGGTTCTGAGAATTCGCAACACATGGAAATTCGCAAGTTACAAATTCGCCTTTGCGAGATTTACGCCCCTTTAACTCCTGCGCTCACATTCTTGCTTTTTGTCGCTTTTTGTGGTTTTGTACCAATCTACCCTTGATGTAATTTTGGTTCCTTTGCACATGTTTGTAATTTCCTTGGTACTGAGCACCTATATAAGCTCAGTCTTGCTTGTAACATCAATCAATCTTTTAGTCCATCAATCACTCAATAAAATTGGGCGCCAAGTTTCCTCTCCTCCGGCTGCTACTGTGATTTTCTCTCCCTTTCCTTCATTTTCTTGCATTTTCTTAGTAGCCAAACACCCCTTGATGATGACAAATCAAGGGATGTTAAAGCTAAAACCTATCCCTTGAAAGGGAAGGCCCTTTGGGTGCAGTTTTAGAGTAGAAATTTGGCTATTCTCTTACTTTTCATGTAAGCATTTATGGTATTTCGTTCACAGCCTCACCTTAGGTTAAAATCTCCTAGGCTCATGCCCATACCTAACGATGTATTTGGCAAGCTTTTGGGTTCGATGGATACTTATCACTAGATCGCGATACCCAGTTGGACATTTATTAGTTATTGAAGGGTAGGGTTAGAAATGTGTTCTTCTGGGTTTGGGGCCCATATGCCACAAATCTTTACAGAAGTACTAAGGAAAATTTTAGGGTTTAGGTTTAAAGCTAAATGAAGATGCGGTTCGGAAATGACTATAGGTCCATCCTCTGACCAGCGACGAGGAAAAGACCCAGGGACATGTTGGATGCCTAGAACCACAACCTAGTGGCCCGAGACTTCAAGGTTCTCTTCCGAATTTTATTTGATTATTTCAGTTCTCAACCATTCTCACACCTTTGTTTTTACACAAATCCTAAAATCCAAAAATCATACCATTTTCAATCCCACTTTGTAACTCTTCTCTCATGAAGAAAAATTCATCCACATGTGTTAGACCACTAGACCGGCTATCTTGTAGAGTAGCTACCTTTCTGACGGTGAACCTAGGATACAAATTTTGTTGATTTCGGAACACCTACTTGGCCCAAACGAATCACTCTCCCAACTCATAAATGCCTCAACCTTCTCTAGGTCCATAGATACCCGAAGGCGACTCTGTAAAGTCTCACCTCAATAAGCGAAATTCCACATTGCGAAAATTTGGCATAAGCGATGGTCTTTCAAGGCACGGATAACAATCTTCAAGTGACCCTCATGTTTCACTCCTTGAAGCTGGGTAGATCAAGATGTTGTCAACGAATACCACAACAAATTGATCTAAGTAGGGTTGGAACCCCATATGCATGAGATCCATGAATGTCGTTGGAGCATTCGTCAATCCAAATGGCATCACTATGAACTCGAAATGCCCACACCACGTCCTGAACGCCGTCTTAGGGATATTTGCCTCCCTAACCCTCAACTGATGGTAACCGGTGCGGAGATCTATCTTAAAGTAAACTCGTGCCCCTCTCAGTTGACCAAATAAATCATCAATCCTCGGCAAAGGGTACCTATTCTTGATAGTAACCCTATTCAACTACCGATTTTCTATGAAAAGCCAAAGGGTCTTATCCTTCTTCTTGGTAAACAACACCGGAGTGCCTAAAGGTGAAGTGCTTAGTCTAATAAAACCCCTGTCCAACAATTCCTGTAATTGGACCTTGAGTTCCTGTAACTCAACAGGCGCCATTCTATGCGGAGTCATAGAAATAGTCGATGTACCAGGGTGCAACTCCATAGTGAAGTCTACATCCCTTTGTGGAGGTATTCCTGGTAGTTCATCCGGAAAGACGTCCTCATCCTCTGACCACCGGTCAGACTCAGCTCCTATCTGCGCCTCATTCTCCGAGGATGGGCTTGCTAACCCAGCCCATCAATTGCGGAATTGCCATGCAGGGTGTACGACTTGGGGCATATCATCATGATAATCCCCTTGAAACATAACACAAACATATCCGGTGTGTAAGCAGTAACCCTCCTACAATTACAATCAATGACGGCTGGTGTCTTTGTGCCGATCCCACTCCCAGGATGACATCAAAGCGCCGACATGTCTGTATTACAGGTCCACGATGAAGTAGAATCCAGAGATATCTAACTCCCCGACGCATATCTTATCCTTGCACTCCTAGTTCTAGGGGAAATTCACATACATGACTCTTCCAAGGTTTCAACCTCTAAGCCCCGTCTTTCACATGATGCAGCAATGAATGAATAGGATGTACCATAATCAAATAGCCTCTTGCCCTTCATGAAGAGCTGAAATGAACCTGGAATAACTTGACTAATTTGCAAATTTCGGAGTCTAAGGTGTGATGGCGTAGACACGCCCCTAAGCCCCCGAAGTCCCAACTTATGAGCCCTGTCTTCGACCTCTACCTATGCCCTAACCCGTCTAGCCTAATCGTGAAGTGGTAGGGGCCTGTGCAGCTCCTTGGGACTAATACTGGTTCCCTTAGCCCATAGTGGGTTAAGGAGGAACAAACCAGTCATGAAACTGTCCCACTAATGGCGAGACTAGGTGTCCATAACTCAGGATCCACAGCCTTTGAAACAATCCACGTCTCCTGTGTGTGCAGTGGAAACATGTTCCCTATATTGGCTTGCTAGGCGCCCTAAAATGTCTCCCACCTTGGGATGATCGACCCTGGCCTTGGCCTTAATAGTCACGATCCTGTCCTTGAAACCCTTGCGGAGTAGAACTCCTTTGTTTCTTTCATAAGCTAGAAGAAGAAGATTGGTTCTCTCTCCTCTTATCTTTAACACCCACATCCCGGATGTTCCGTGCGTCATCCACCTCCCTCTCAATGGCCATAGTTGTCTTGACCATCAAGTCCATGTCTTGAAGGAGAAATCCCACTATTTTACCCGGATGGAAAATTTCAGACCATCCTCAAATTTTCTCACTTTGGCCATGTCAGTGGCCACATAATCATCAGTTGAACTTAGCCACGTATTTCAGCACTATCATCATCCCTTGTTTCAGTTCTAGAAACTCCCGAGCTTTTGCATGCCAAGCAGATGCTGGGAAAAACTTGCCCATGAAGAGCTCACGAAACTCTTCCCATGTCATTGCCTCCAAGTCCTTCAAAGCTTTGACCCAATCCCACCACACTTAGGATTCGCCCTCTAGCTGAAATGCGGCTAGCTTTATCTTAATGGCATCGGAGGTGATCTCCATAGCTTCCATAATTTTTCTGACTTGGCGGAACCAATGATCAGCTACCATCGGATCCCCTCCTCCCTTGAAGGTTGGAGGATGGTGTGCCTTGAACCTCTAGAGGTTACTTAACCCTCCCTGGCTTCCATTTGCACTAGCTATGCAGTGATGGCATCTAACCTCACTTGTGCAATAGTAGCGATGCGGTAACCTGATGCCTCATGAGGCTTGTTGGTCAAAAGTAGGTGGTCGTGGAGTTACTACACTTACCAGCCGGCGTCCTCTTCCTCTACTAGCCATCTATATATGTCAAATAGCAATAGAGTATTACATGGTATCCAAGAATGGTACTCAAGTTTAAACTTCGAGACTTCTCTCCTCGTCTAACTAGTAGTGCTTGTGCCAACCTTTAATAGACCCCTCAATATCCCGAACTATCCTATTCGTTCTTTTTCTGAACCCCTGAGGTTATGTTTTCTAACCCTAGTGTTCCTCTTTTTCCATATACTTTTTACGATTTATATAATTCACATAACACATAACACATAATCAGGTAGCATATTTAGCACCAAACATTAAATGCACAATGAATGCAATGGTCTAGACCCCTGCCCAGCAAGCCCTAGGTAATCGTATACTTATGCTCTGATACCAAGCTATGACACCCCAAAACCCGAGGGTCCGTTGACCAACCGTCAACCTGTGGAAACTCGTGGATATCGGGTAACCCGATACCACACTACTACGTCCCATTTACCGAAACCCATAGAGTTAACAACTAGATGGCCACTCCAGTTCCATTTATCCATATTCATTTGAAACGTGCAAGGTCATAATTTAAAACCACCTATAAGGGTTTAATTACAACTCTCGTACATAATAAATTACAAGTTAGAACCGGATTATTCCAAACATTTTACAAAAAAGGTTATTAAAAGCCACATGTCGCTTTCTTCACATTTCATGACGAATGAGCCGCCGTCGCCGATGTCCTGCTCCGCACCAAATATTTTCCCTTATAGGTGAGCCACGCCCGCAGAAAACTTCCACGCAGGCTACCCCACCTGGGCACACATGCAATGGTCATGTTCCACATTCACATCCCAAGTAAAACATGCAATTTCTACTATGGAATCCTACATGCCATGCCATGAAATGAGATGAGACTCAATCATGTACCATGCCCCGATTCCTCACCGACTCCCACCACATAATATGAATGCCAATGTGTGATAAATCACCATTGATGAATCGCATCCAATGAACACTTTGAAATAAAAGTCATTTGTTTATAAACCAAAAATTTTATGGATGTCATCATTTCAAATAATATTTTATTATCAAAACCCGTGTGTTTTATGGGCAGCTGATTTTCGGGGTCTCACCGCAGAGTTCAAGACGGCTACACTTTTTGACTTCACCGTTGGAGTGTATGAACCATCCCATTTTCACCCATAGGATGTCTAACCCTTCTTGCTATTACCCACCAAACGTTTTTCCATGTTTTGCAACCATGCGACTCTATTGGACATCGTCCAACGGTACCGAGCCCACCCATCAATCACCAAGTATGGTGATTGATCATAATCATGCACTCACACCAATTCAATGCGATGTCCCCGTCCATATGCAATGTAATGCACCATTACATGTTATATCATGCCAGATATATCATGAATGCTACATGGATAATTCAAACTATACAATTCACCATGTATTATAGACAATTATATCAAAAGCATATAATTTCCAAATAAAACTCATCTCAATGTCAATATATATATTAACACTCATATATCAATATTCAATTACCCCCAAGCATGTCATTCAAACTCAAGTAATGAAAAACTTGATCCACAAGACCAACTATGGCATAGATATGTCCACAAAACAGTCTATATAATGGCCTCAAGGCAAGCCATAAATAGGCTGGAACTAGGCCACACCACCAGCCATAACCGGCCACAATTATGCCACTAACAAGACATAAAAAAAGTCCCAAATTCATTCCAAAGACTGTCCACAACTAGGCCATAGTTAGGCCACAACTATCCATACATAGGCTACAAACAAGGCCATATCCAAGCCACAAGATAGTTCCGAACTCAGTTCCAAAATCAATCCTAAATCTGGCCTTAAACAAGTAAACAGCCTAAGTTGTGGCAGTCCTGGGAAATGGACCATAACTTGAGCTGTAGAGGTTCAATTTTGGTGATTTAAAAGTCTGACATCAAGTTTACAAGATGCAACTACAACTTCTATGAAGAACACAAGTCCAAATTCCTTCTATTTCCCAACCAAAAACCAGTCCCAAGATCTAGACACAAACAAATAAACAACCTAAGCTGTTGCAGTCCCGGGAAATATAACCTAACTTGAGCTGTAGAGGTCCAATTTAGGTAATTCAAAAGCCTAACATCAATTTCACGGATGCAACTACAACTTCTATGAAGAACACGGGTCCAAATTCCCTATGTTTCCCAATCGAAAACCAGTCCCAAAAATGAAGGCAAAGTGTAGGGTCAAAATAGGCCAGCATTCCCAATAGTCCCAAAATCCGGCCAAACAGCCCCTTAGGGCATAAATAAACCAAGTAGGAAGGATCCCTACCCTTGAAGCGTAGCCTGCCGAAAGAGACACTTTAACTTTGGCCGCACGAACCCGACCGCTGAACGGAACTGGGGAGGAATAAACTGCCGATCTTCCTTTCATTTCCATTCTCTTTCTCTCATTCTTCCTCTCTTTCTTTCTCTCTTTTCTTCCCTTTGTTTCTCTCCACCGCCAAGACCAGTAGGAGATTTTTTTTTCTCTCCTCCCACTCACTCTCCTCCACATCCACTCAAACCCAAAAGATCTCTAGGCATGACACTTGGCCCTCATCATGCCAAGTGTCACCATGGTATGTGTCATCATGTCATGTGTCACCCACTCATTTGGTCTCGCTTGATTCCGTTTCACTCGAACCGCTTATTTCGGTCCCGGTTTAAGTTCAAACAGATTTTGTATGAACTTTATTCAAGTTATTTTCCAACTTCCAGAATTTTCTTATACCCGCCGGTCACCCACTCGTTGCCTTTGAAAAACGAGAAAATTCACTTATTCTAATTCGAATTAAATTTGCCTAAATAACCAAACTTCACGAGACGAACCTAATGGTGAGGTCTGTTTCATCGTCTTAAAATTCAAATTTACCCGAGTTTTACAATATTTTCTACACAAAACACCCATTACTCTTCTTTTCAATCACCTAAAAATGAATTATTCTCTTATTTACTATATTTGCACATCCTAATTTGCATAAAACTTGGATAAATATTTGTTTGTTTTTATTGAAATTTCTTAGCTTGATTTGGTGAGATTTGGGCATGATTGTATGAAATTTTTGTGTTAGTGAAATTTATTTGATATAAATTTGAATTTTGTATTCTTAACTTTATTGTATTTGAGATTAATTTGGAATATTTGGGTTTAATCATACTTTTATGTTCTAACCATAAACTTGAAATATTTTGGATGTATTTTGATTTGTTAAATATTATATTATAAATATTTAGATGTAATTTTAGCCTTTAATATATCAAATTTGGTCTTGAATCATGAAAAATTAAATTTTGTAATCCTTGAATTTACCCTAAAGTTATCACTTTTGGAATTGTTAATTGATATGATTTTTATTTAATTTAGTATGACTAAAATTTTTATTTTAAATTGTATAAATTATTATATACTAAATTAAGTTGATATATATATATATATATATATATATATATATATATATATATATATATATATATATATATATTTATTTATTTATTTATTTATTTATTTATTTATTTATTTCTTCTCTTTCTTTCTTTCTATTTATTTATTTGTGTTTATTGTATTTTGGGCCTTTGTTTATTAATTTGGCATTATAGACTTGTATAAAATTGAATTTATTGATCAATAGGAAATTTATTTATTGATCAATATATATATATATATATATATATATATATATATATATATATATATATATATATATATATATATATATATATATATATATATATATATATTTATTTATTTATTATTTATTTATTTATTTATTTGTGTTTATTGTATTTTGGGCCTTGAGGTATTCAGTTAGACTTGTTGATTGATAGAAAATTTTGTTTGTTAGTGAAATTCACATATTGAGCTCATATATTGTTTATTAATTTGGCATTATAGACTTGTATAAAATTGAATTTATTGATCAATAGGAAATTTGTGTTGGTGGAGGTTATTAAATTGGACTTGCATGTTCATTATTACTTTCATATTGTAGACTTAGGTTGATGACATATTTGATATTTGCATGTGAACTTAAATATTAATTTGAGCCCATTAACATGAATGAAATTAATTTAATAAGTCATATATTCGCTTATATTTAATGCATTTAGACTCACATTATTCTGATTTACTTGTCTCCCATCATTTCGATGCACTTTCTCTTTTGGGCTTATTTTGTTTTGCATGAAGCATTCCTACTACTTTTGCTTATCAAGTACGGATTCACCACACGTGGAGAATCGGATTTCAAAAAAACTCAAAAATACTGTAAATTACAAGTAAAACTTTTTAAGTACATTATCACTTTCCTTGTTGATGTTTAATTTCATTATTATGATTATTTTTTGCACATATATATTTTTATAAATTCATTATTATATACGTTTGTTGATTGTATGTAAAATTGAACATTGCATATATGTAACTCATGTCATAATAAAAGGAATAATTCAGTAATTTATTTTTGAGTTAATATAGTTTGTAATTTCTTTTTAGTAAAAAATATTTTTTGTCATAATTGAACAAGTTAAGAGATATTATTTTCCTTAAGTATCCAAAAAAAAGGTTTTTTTAATAAAAAATTGAAAATAATTTTTTAAAGTAAAGTAAAACTCATCAACATTTTGTTTATCTAATATAAGTTGTCTAAAAAGTTTAATAAAATTGTCAATAAGTATTTTTTTTTTTATTAATGAAATAACTTCTAAACCATTTTTCAATAAAATTGTTATCCCTAATAAGAATAATAAATTTTTTTTTTTTTTAAATAAAGTTATAAGTTCAATTTCCTTTCTAAGTTAGTTAAATAAATTTTTTGAACAAAATTGATTTTTTTAATAAATGTTTTTATAAAATAAATGTAAATAATTATCTCGTAAATAAAAAATTGATCATATGACTTTAAAATAAAAATTGAAATCTCTTTTATAAGGAATAAGATTTATTATATATATATATATATATATATATATATATATATATATATAGTATATATATATATATATATATATATATATATATATATATATATTGACTATGTGATTCTTTTTTTCAATATCTGTACTAATTAATTAATTTTCATAGTTCCCTAAATTTGTTTAGTAGAAACCGTTTTTATACGGGCCTAAAAGGGTGCTACGGCTCACTACTCTACCTTCTAAATAGGTAACATAACCTTTGGATTTGGATTTAGTTTTTCGCAAAATGTATTTTCCTTAATAAGGAGTCACATCAAGGTAAAAAAATAAACAAAAATAAGTTGTAACTCCAATTTTTTTTAAAGTAATATTTTTTTCACAATAAAAAGTGAGTCTCACCATCAAGTAGGGACGCATGTGAAAAATACAAGTCTACACCTGGCCCCGAGAAATGATCGGCCAAAGAGCCTCTAAATTTCAACCCAACAGAAGCAGCGACTTTATGCCGAGGCCCGTAGCCTAGTCCACTGCCTCTAGCAGCTCGCGTTTTAGGACCGGCGAGCCTGATGGGCCAAGGACGAGCAAGGCCAAGCATTAAAACCATTTTTTTTTAAATTTTAACCCCTCCCTTTAGATTAAAATCTAATGCAACAACAAAATTATACATTTATTTGACCTATATAATAAACTTTTAACAAAATATATATTATAAATAGAGTTACATTATATATGTTTTTTTTTTTTAATAACATAGGATGGGACGGCTATCGTATGCCCTACGGTCGCCCATTAGGTCGACCAGCCTAAATGAAGCTTGCAGCTTAGCCCTTCTAAAAACAGGTTCGGGTCAAGCTTTACCCGGACGAGCTGTAATTAAGTTTCAAAGAACTGTGCTTCAAGCTTTTTTTCGAACCCTACACACATTTGAAATGTCCCATTCATAGTCCAATTAACATCATGTAATTAATTTGTATTATGAAAATTAAAGCATTTTATCAATGTTTACACGAATAACCTTTTCAACCATAAGTAACGATAAAAACTATTCATAAAATTTAAATTAAGCTACTTATTAATTAATTAATTAATTATATATATATATATATATAGGTTATATATATATATATATATATATATATATATATATATATATATATATATATATATATAATATTGTTATAATTCGTGGTAAAATTTGTAATGTTAGTATAACTTTACTATAAATGTGCATCGTTTTTGTTGTACCTTTATTAATTTTAGTATAACTATGATTAGTTTATCATATAACAAATAAAAATATGTTTAGGAATTAACCATATGTAATTTATTAAAAATTATATATGTACATTAAGTTGAATTTTAATTTTGTTGCATTTAAAAATATATAAAGTATAGTAAATATAATATTCAGATCACCCAAACCTCGGGGTCCGTCGACCACCCGTCAATCCCGCTTAAAACACTCGGAGTGCTCGTGACCCGACATTTCTCACGTAAAACGGGGCAGTAGCCTCCTTTGTACTCGTGGTTTTACCCAAATACAATACCCGCATATCCCGTCCCAAACAATGCAATATAATCCAATATATCCAATCACATGAGTACGACCACTGGGGCCCATAAATTTCATTAGCTTCAATATACATACCAACCATGTAATCCAACTATATACCCAATAGTTACAAGAGCATTATGTTTTTACTCTTATACAACATATATCAAACTTATGTAGTTCTAATGGCTGTGTAAATCAAAACCAAAGCCAACTCCTAGCTTCTTCTAACTCGCCTCTAGGGACGAGCCGGTCCCCCTCGCACGCCCCGCACCGTAAAATAATATCCTCGACAGGGCGTAGCCAATACTGCAGTGGAATCGCCTCCTAAGTGGCCACTTCCACCACCCAAGTGCAAGTTGTAATGTTCCAAAATAAACACACATTCAAGCAAATGCATGATCCTACTTGAATGTCTACATGACCAACTCAGAATCCCGAGTCCTCACCGACTCTCTCACACTCACCTAAGTCGCGTATGAGAATTATTGTTTTGTTAGTTTATGGACAACCCTCCGATATGTATATATCAATTGGGCCGCTCCGACGATTGATATATATTTGTTTGTGGACTACCCTCCGATGAATATCAATTGGGCCACTCCGACGATTGATATTTTTAATTTGGACTACCCTCCGATAATTAATATTTTTAGACAACCCTCCGAACCATTTTCTCTAGATTCATCTCATGCACTCACTCCTACAACCCTAGATGTTCCAAGGCATATAATGCATGTATGCCAATTCCAATATAGTCTAATTCTCATGTAAATATATAAACATGCATATATTTACAAAAATTTAATTCACACAATCATGTCATGTAAATTAATTAATTCATATATCAAAATTAGCTCACTTGGGCTAATGATCAAACACGAGCAATTCTACTTGAATTACTCGACCACACATATTAATTCACAAAAATTATTTTTGAGAACACAAGTCGAATAGTGAAACCCTCGCTTATCATCTCACAACGACAAATCATCTGCTCAATCTTATGAACCCGCATTCCCTACCATTTCCGTCTCACTCCAATCAATACATGATTTAATACAAATTTTTATAAAATAAAACCCCAAATACCCCCACGCTACTGCCGTACATTTGATTCAAAATTATATCAATTCGTCCTGCTTGGGACCGATCAAACAAATTTCTACCGCCATATTCGACTCAAACATTTAACACCGTGGTAATTAAAGAATGAATAAACCCAAGTAGGGAGAAACTCCCTACCTTCCTGAGTTTGAGGAACTCCCTAAATCCGGCATCCACACGAAGCTCCCCTCTCCGCATGTAGCAGCCTTCTGAACTCCGAAGACTCCACGACGGCTTGGAGTCAAGGCAGATTTCTAGAGAGAAAATTTCTCTCTTTAAAAAATCTCTCAAAATTTGGCCACTGATCTCAAATTCGGCTACATTTTTTCTCGCTTAATGGAAGAGATAGGTAATCGTTGACTATTTCGCCTTTGCGGACTTAAATCAATTCCTATAATGACCATTTCGTCCCTTCATTTCCCAGTTTTGACATTCGACTCTATCTCGGCCGTCCATTTTCCTCATTTCTCTACTCATGCCACTAATGGCAAATGAGTACGTGTTATATGTGATTTCTACGCACTTAAAATCGCTTTTTTACTCAAGACCAAACTACTGACATGCCCTCGAAATGCCGTGTAAATCTGACCGTCTCATACTTTACCGTAAATTTTACATAGTGTTACCTGAGGATTTCGCGACGATTCCAACCTATAACCGCTTTATCATCCGAAATCTAGAGAATAAATTACGGATTTTTTAACCGAAATTACACTTCAGAACCGAAATACGATTTTTCCATTTTCCGTAAATTTAAATTTCTTGCCCATAAATATCATTGTGAAGCCACGTTATAATTCTACCGTATCGGCTGGTAAATATATGCCATTGATGATGCTTTTCAACCGGATCGGGGCTGGGAGCGTGGTCGGGTCAGTTGGCCTGGAACTGTGGCCGGCTGGACCGGTCCGAAGGCTCCGGATCGGGCCGGGCCGAGATGTGGCCGGTGTGCGTGCCCGATGCAGCACCTCCGCGTAAGCAAGAAAGAAGGTGGCCTACTGGGCTCGCCGCCACCCGATGCCTAAGTCGGGCCTCACGAGAAAAGATAGACCGCGAGGCGCACGTTTTCGCTGCATCTTCACCGATGGACGGCCTCGCTATTTATGCGATATATTTTTCCCAATCGATGGGTATAAGGGATTTTTTTCTCCTTATCACGTTTATTATTATGGTCAGCAAAGTTATTGAGAATTATCTTACTCCTTATTGATGAGATTTATTTGATTTTACTGTGTGGATACGTAAATATCGGGAAATATCCTACTTTCCTTATCAAGAGATTTCGTTTTGATTTTACGTGATAGCGCTATCGGGAAATATCCTACTTTCCTTATCGTGAGATTAGTGTGATTTACAGGATAAGCAGTTATTGGGAAATATCCTACTTTCCTTATTGGCGGATTTAGTCCGACGGCGTAAAATGTGGGCCTTCCCACTACCCATGTTATCTGGGCCTGGTCGAGCGAATCGAATTTTCTGCCAATGGGTGTCAGGGGCTTCGTAGTCATTGGGCTTATTCGTTAGCCCGGAGGGCTCACATACTTTTCAAACCCCATCACCCACTCTTGTGCACCTGCACGGGCAAGGGCTATAATGTGACGGTGTGATTTATGTGTCAACTCTGGGTCGGATTAGTTAAAGCTTACACATAATGCCTTGTGATAATGATGACTTTTCGGTTCTCACGCCATTTCTTCCAATTCTTTCAATTTATTTCTCCAGAAATATCCTCCGATCATTCGCCTTCCTAGGTTCTCTCTTGGTCCTAAGCTTTTCTTGCTTTTTAGTGAGTCCGAACTTCCCTTCCTAAGATTCGTCTCGAACCTTCATGCGTAGTCCTTTTCATGCTTTGCTCGAGATAGCTTTTTTTTTTTTTTTTGGCTTGGGACCCAAGACATATGTAGCCTTTTCTAATGAATATTCATTTTCACCACTTTCGCCTGGTTTGTACTCTTCATACGTTTCCGCATGAATCGAATGGCCCGACCAGCTCCAGCCAGTAGCTAAGCTTTTCAAAATTCGTCACGAGGTTCAATAATGCCTGAAAGCAACCGACTTCGGGCTACATGGCCTGCTAGGATCAGCCATTGGCCCCGAAGCGCCTCGGCTCGTGGCCGCATGGCCTGCTGGGATCGAAGCCGCCGTGCTCCCGAGCTACTGCCTGCGGGCTTCATGGCCCGTTCGGGATCGAGCTCCCGCTCATGAGCCAGCTTGCACCATGGTTGTACGTACCGCTTTGGATCGACCTACTAGGCTCCCGAGCTTGGCCCGCGGGCTACATGGCCTCGTTTGACCGAGCTCCTGAAGTTCCCCGAGCTACTTCGTCTGCGGGCTACATGGCCCGTTTGGCCGAAATTGTCACTCGAGCCATCAGGTTTCGTGGGCGCGAGGTCTTCAGATGAATAGCCCAGCCGATCCGACTTTAGTTGCATGGCCCGAGTAAAGTAGTCGGTGTTGTCAAACCGGTCAGCTGGCTCCGCGTTGAGGCCTTGCTGGCCGAATAGCCCGAGGCCGACCGACTTTAGCCGGGCCCGAAAGCAGAGTAGCCGAGCCTGCCAACCGGAAAGCCGCGGCTCCGCCAAGGCCTGCGGGTCAATACTTGAGCCGACCGACTTCGGCCGCGTGGTTCGAGCGCAGCAGTCAAGCTCACCAAACCAGCCGCCCGCGCCGAGGCCTCGCGGCTAAATAACTCAGCCGATTCACCGGCTACGGCCGTGCGCAGTAGCGTCGAACTCGCCAAAAGTGAGCCGCCCCGCCGAGGCACGCGGGTGATATAGCCCGAGTTTCACCGACTCTCTTCGGGCCGCATGGGCTTGTGCGTAGTCGAACCGCAGCGAAATACTGGCTCCGGTGTCAGGCCTTACGGGCGATATAAATGAAACACTCAACCCTTGGCCGCACGGCTCCGAGTAAAGCAGTCGAGCCTGCCCAAACCGAGCTGCCGGGCCCGCGCCAGGCCTCAGGCTATATAGCCTGCTTAATCCGACTCACATGGCCCGAGTAGAGCAGCCAAGCCCCGCCAAACTGCCGCATGGCCCCGAGTCGCCGCCTTCGCGCCGAGGCTCAGGGTGATATACCTTGCCGATCCGACTCTCGGGCCGCACAGGCCCGTGCGTAGTCAAGCTCACAAAGTGAGGTGTCGGGCTCCAAAGCGCGAGGCCTTGTCGGGCGATATACTGAAAGCCGATCTAATTTTTTAGGCTACTGCCCTGAGGCAGAGAAGCGTCGAAGAGTCAAAGCGACCTACTAGGCTCCCGCGCTAAGGCCTGGCAAGATAGTCGGCCGACCGACTCTCAATGCACGGCCCAGGCAAGAGTAGCCGAACTCGTCAAAGTGAGTTACTAGGCTTCGCATTGAGCCACCAGCGGGCACATAGCCTGTCGATTTGACTCTCGGGCCTGATGGCCCGAGCAGAGCAGTCGAGCTCACGTGCCGGGCCGCCTGCCCGGCGCCAAGGCCTGCCGCGATATGTACCGGAGCTCATCCGACCCAGTCATGCACCCGCGTGAGTAGCTAAGCCTGCCAAAAGTGAGCCACTGGCTCCGGCGCTGAGGCCTTGTTGCGGAGTATAGCCCAAATGATCCGACTCTAGGGCCAGCCCGTGGCAGTAGTAGTCGAGCTCGCCAAAGTGAGCTACCTGCTCCTAGCCACAGAGGCCATTATATACTCGGAAATTGATCCGGGACTTTAGGCTACGTGGTCTCGGTAAGTGCAGTAGTCGAGCTCACAAAGTGAGCCATCGGGCTCCGCACCAGGCCTGTCGCTTATATAAATTCGAGCTTATCTCGACTCAGTCGCGGGTTCAGGCAGAGCAGCTCGCAGCTCGCCAAAGTGAGCTACCGCCGCGCCGAGGCCTGCTGGCTTATATAGCTCCCGAGCCGACGAACTCTAGGCTGGGCGTGGGTCATGCGTAGTCGAGCCTGCAAAGTGAACTACTGGGCTCCGGCGCCGTGGCCTGCGGGCGATATAGCCCGAGCTTATCCGACCTAGGCTCGGGGCCCGTGCGTATAGTCGAGCCTCACAAAGAGCTACAAGGCTCCAAGGCCGTGGCCTTGTTGGCAGCAGCCCGAGCCGACCGACTCTTAGGCCGCAGGGCCGTGGTGAGAAGTCGAGCTCGTCAAAGTGAGCCACTGGGCCCGGCGCCGAGGCACGTTGGGCGATATAGCTGGAACTTATCTCGAATTTTAGGTCGGGCGCGCTCGTGCAGTAGTCGAGCTCACAAAGTGAGCTACCGGGCTCGTAATCAAATTGTTTGGCGATATAGCCCGAAAGGACTGAATTCCAGCTTTGCGGGTCTGTGTTAGCAGTCGAGCCTCGCCAAAGGAAGCATCGGGCCCGGCGCCGTGGCCTGCTGGCGATATACTTGCCGACCGACTTCAGCCACGTGGCTCGTGCAAGAGTAGTCGAGCTCACAAAGTGAAGCCGCATTAGGCCTGGGAGTCGAGGCCTTGTTGGCGATATAGGCTCGAAATGACCGACTTCTTAGGTCGCGGTGGCCGTGCGTAGAAGCCGAGCTCACAGTGAGCCATCGCCCGGCGCCGTGGCCTGGCTGGCTATATACCGAGCTGATCCGACTCTTAAGCCGCGCGCCTCGCGGCGCAATAGTCGAGCTCGTCAAAGTGAGCTACCGCCCGGCGCTGTGGCCTGAGCCGTGATATAAATGAGCCGACCGACCCAGCTCAAGCGCGCCCAGGCGCAGGTCGCCCGCCAAAGTGAGCTATCAATTCCTAACAACAGGCCTTGTCGGGCGATATAGCCCACGACCGACTCTTAGGTCATACTGCGGCAGAGTGGTCGAGCCTCGCCAAAGTGAGCTAATCGGGCTCCCGGCGCTTTGGCCTGGTTGCGATATAGCCCGAAATGATCCGACTCTTAGGTCGCGTGGCTCCGTGCGGCAGGCCGAGCTCGTCAAACCGAGCCGAGGCTAATACCGTCGCCTGGGCCGAGGTGGACCCAGGCGATCTTTGAGGCTTCCACGCCTTTGGGTGGGACCGTTTCTCTCTGCCTTTTTTATTTCTTTTAAATTGGCCCTGTCGCTGTCAATCCCGCTTTTCTTCACGGGCTCAAAGAGCTCCTTCTAGGATATGAGGGCTTCTTCGCCTGCTAATGCACTCCGTGACAGCCCTACCATGCTCGCCCGAGGGCTTTTTTGGAGATGGAGAACATTAAATCCTCGACCGACCCTCTAGCCCATCGATGAACGCGTGATACGAACTTCTCGTCGGTATATCTACTCGTATTCCTAAGATTAATCTCGACATAAGACCTCGTGCTTTCTTGCGTAGCTCATGATGGTCAGATGATAACTCGCTTTCATGTTTCGCTCTAATGAAGTGGGAGATGAACACAATGGATAGCTCTCTGAATGAGGAAATTTATGAGGGCGGGAGCCTATTGAACCAAGCCAAGGCTGGGCCTTTTAGTGTGATAGCGAAAGCTCGGCATCTCATAGCGTCCTAATACCCATACAGCTCCATTTGATTCTTGTAAGTGTTGAGATGATCGACGGGATCTTTGGCACCATCGAACGCTTCCACCTCGTGGGCATTCCTCGAACTGGGCCGAAGTGGGGAAGTGGAGCACCGCCATGAACGGTGACTCACCGCCGCGCTAAGGTGTCCATAGTATCAAGAGCTCGTCCCTACCACTTCCCTTTACGCTGCTGAGTTCCCGGGGCCGTGCCCCAACCTCTCGCTCCCATAACGCCCTCCCGTCCCTTGCTGAGGATGGCATAGTTCCTCGTTCCCGACATGCCCCCGAGTGTCGCTTTCTACTCCCTTCTCTATGGGCTAAAGTGGTCCATGCCCTGGCCTCCTACTGACTCGCCGCTTCTCGGCTCCTGGAGTGCCGAGAATGTGTCGCCTTCATGA
Source organism: Tetrastigma voinierianum (assembly GCA_016808115.1). Taxonomy (NCBI): domain Eukaryota; kingdom Viridiplantae; phylum Streptophyta; class Magnoliopsida; order Vitales; family Vitaceae; genus Tetrastigma; species Tetrastigma voinierianum. The sequence goes on from JAEQBH010000668.1 coordinate 1,184,824, forward strand.
GGGGCGAGGTTGCGACCCTCAGTTTGTCGCGCCCCTCCGCGCGCGTTGCATTCGCTCGTGAGTTGCTCTAACTCTCCTATCAGCTATCACAGGAGGCGAGCGCCCACCTCGCCCGTGTTGGCTTAATGCCGCCTAACGCAGCCGAGAGGCCTACCGCTTCACGCCGCTCGGCCGGGTCCTCGCATCCTTGGAGGATTGGCGTTGCCTCGCCAGGTTCCGAAGCCGATACCATCGCGAATCGGTAGATCACCTTATTTTTAAAGCGAACCGCTGCTCTACGTACTACGCCAACCGAAGATGCATTTTCAACCGGATCGGGCTTCGAGCGTGTCGGTTGTCGCCCAACCGTGGTCGCTGGACCGGTTCGAAGGCTCGATCGCCTACGAGATGTGGACCGTGCGTGCTCGGATGTAGCACTCCTTCGCAAAAAGCAAGAAAGAAGGTGGGTCTACTGTGGCTTCGCCGCGGCCGCCCGATGCCTAAGCCGGGCTCGCCGAGAGAAAGATAGACCTGCCAGAGCATGTAATGTTTCTTTTGGCGCATCTTCACCGACGCACACCGGGTATTTATAAAAAGATATATTTTCCCAATCGATGGTGATAAAGATTCTCTCTTATCGATGGAGGATTTTCTTTCCTTATCGCCATATCGACATTAAGGGATAATTGGAAAGCGCTATTGAGAATTATCTACTTCCTTATCGCGAAATTTGGTTTGATTTACGTGATAAGCGCTATCGGGAAATATCCTACTTTCATTATCGCGAGATTTGAGGCGATTTACATTATTGGAAATATCCTACTTTCATTATTGGTGATTTGCGTGATTTACAAGATAAGCAAGTATCAAATATCCTACTTCTTCTTATTTACAGATGGCCGATTCATGAATCGTAGCCTTCCCAATTACCCATGTTATCGGCCTTGGGTCTAGCCGGACCTAAGCCGCTTTTTAGCCTAAGTGTGGGCTTGGGTGTTTCATTGAGCTACTTCTTCAGGGTCTCGCGCCTTTTTCAAACCCCATGTTCATTTATACTAATTTTAGTATAACTTACTACTTTGTGTGTTGTATACAAACAGAAAAATGTTAAAAATAATTTTAATTTTTAATTTTAATTATTTTATTTTTATTTAAAATATTATAATGTGTCTCACGTTTTAAATGCTCCATAGTTAAACGCTAGTGAGAACGATTAGAAATAGAGATGTAATTTTTTTTTTCTACTTCTTTTTAAAAGATACAAGCTTGTCGAGAAAATATCTTAAATTATTTATATTTATATTTTTTTTTTAAATACAATTTCACAAAAAAAAAAACACACGCACAACGACAAATCCCGCCTCCCAGACATAGAAACAGCACATCCTACCATAAAAATTTGGTAATATACTTTTTCTAGATTGCGTTTGTTTTTTTAGTTTAACACGTCGAATAGAACTTTTTTGAGCTTAATATCACACAAGCACTCACGCACAAGATGTTTTCGTTTGCTTTCTTTTAACATCGTATAGTAGCAGTGATAAGAACTGACTGACATTTCTGCCCCGCCTCATCCTCGTTCTTAATGGGACATGTTTGGTTTAACTGCACCTGCTTTAGCAAGTTTTGTTTATTTTCAAACTGAACAGTCTCGACCTGCCCGTATATTATTACTCCCGCCCCGCCCGGCCCCACCCCGTCCCGATTATATTTTAAAAATATTTTTTTTATTATTTTATTTTATATTTTAATATAATTAATAATAATACACTAATGTTTTTTAATAAATAACAGAGTAAATATTCATAATATTTTTTATTTTTTATGAAATATATTAATTTTAATATAATAAAATAAAAAGCAAATATAAAAAATAAAAAATAAAAACAAAATCAAATAAACGTACGGCTTAGGAAATTTTCATCTCCGGGTCCCGCCTCATTTAATTTTTAAATGAGATAGGTTTGAGAATTGGGTGTAACGAAATGGTCGACTTTCGCCGCCGTCCCAAACTCTCCCGTCATCCCTAAGAATAAAGGCAAATTTTTTCGTAAAGAATGAGACAGTAGTTTTTTCTTATTTTGGACAATGACTTTTCGAATAAAGACAAATATTTTACTCCTTTTCTATTCGTAACTTTTTAAAAAATTTCAAAAATAAGTTTCATTTAAAATTTTAAAACAAATGTTTTATTTACTGAAATTAATAAATTTCTCAAGATGCTCAAACAACAAACGCCACCTTATTCACATAAAAAAAATTACTTCACATGCACTAAAATCATATAGGCCAAAATAAATTATAAAAGCTATGATAATGCAAAACCTAAAATAAACCCTAAAAAACTAATATAAAACAAATAAATTCTTAATATTAGAAATATAATAGTTATTTAAAGTTTATTTGGCATAATTTTATCACGACAATAACTCCAAGTTAACACAGAAAATAAGTTCCATGAGAAATGAAGATGCTGGGAAAGAAAAACATACTTAAAATGCAATCAAAAGAAAGGTACCATAGGGAGGAAGAGGACTAAAGAGGTTAAGTGAAGCCTTAAAGTTGTATGGTGAAAAGGCATTTTTGTCCTTTAAAAATAGGGGCCTTTTGACTTAATCTTGAGTGTTTCCTTTTAGAGGAATTTTCTGTCTTTGACTCACCCTTTAGAAATTTTCCTAATTATATTTAAGATATATCTGGTTACCAATTTAAAAAATTATTATAACATACATCACTTAAATTAATTTATACGATTCCAAGATACTCCTTAAAGTTAATATATATAAATTGGGACAACGTGATTCATCATACTAATGTATCATACTATTTATTACCACCTAACGTACTCAATACATTCACTGGGCTTATGCACACATTCATTACATGCCAGAATATCCATTACATATGAATACATTCATTACTGATGGATAATACATTGACTATTTATAATATTTTAAAGGGTGTAATGACCATGTAAATCCAATTAATAATACATGTACAATTATTTTCAAATTCCAGCCTAATCCATACTTTTCCCATTAAATTTGGTCGGTAAGTCTTTTTATCTTTACTATTTTAATTATGATACGGTGAATCGATAAGAATAATTCATAGCCGTACGATCTTCTTTAATTAAATTAACCTACGGTTTAACTAAGAACACCACTGAGGGTCCCAGATATGAATGGTCCTTAGTTACCAATAACTGATGAATATAAAAACTTACGTGGCACCTCTTCCCTCCAAAACTCATTTCAGCCCTAACAACCCTTTCCTCTTCCATTGAAACGAAATTTGATGCCCTCTTCACCTTCCCTACTACTGCAAACGAATTCTCTCATTTTAGCCCTAACAATCTCTTCCTCTTCTCTTTTTTCTCTTCTCTCGAACTCTCACCTTACCTCCGTGCTTGAGACTTTCATTTCAACATATTAAAACTCGAATTTAAACAACAGATTAAACAAAGTACCCAAATTATGCGAAACATGCAAAACCCAAATTTAAACTTGCCCTAAATTTGCCCCAAGTTAATTTCCCAAAATCTAACAAACTATCTAATTTAATTTTGCTTTAATTTTACCCTAATTTTGCCCTAATTAAATTTGCCCTAATTTTACCCCTACTAAATTGTCCTGATCTACCAATTTTACCTAATTGGGAAAATTAATAAATGTCAACTCGTAATTTAACTACTCATAATTGAAATTTGCTCCTAATTGAATTTTTGCCCCGATTTTCCTAACTACTAGAATTGAATTTCAATTTAACTGTATCATTCTCCATTTCACGCAAGTCTGTATAGTGTTTGAAGAAGCACTATAACAAAACGAAATTTGCATTTCGACAACCATTATCAGTTTCTCCTTCGCTTTACATTATAACATCTTATTTTTGTAGATCAAAATGATAGATCTCCATAATCCTTCTACTTTCATTATTGAGTCAGAAAGAAAAGGTCTACAAAACCATAGGTACATTTCACAAATCTTAAATATAAAAGATTTGTTCTAAAACTACCAAATTATTAAAAACTTATTTGTTGTACTAGTTATTATCTTAAGATGCTTTTAAATGAATTGTATATAAAATCTTTGATATTGTCTTTCACATTGTGCTGCACAAAAACTAAAAGTCTTTAAATAAGTCTGACAACTTGACAAACTTTTAAAAATAATTTTAAAAATTTAAAAACAATTAATTTCTACAAGAAAGAGTTTTTCAAACATTTAAAAACATTTGTATTTTGTATTAAATTATTAAATGCAATATTATTATTTTTCATAAAAACAATTTTAATAAAATCATTGATAAAAATGTTGTACACTGCACAAATAATCACTCGTAAATACGATTTCCCCGATTCTTTGATAATTTTAAAAGCATTAAAATAATAATTATTAAAAGAACATATATATTTCATCCACTTCGCTTTATATATCCAAACGTCCCGCCAAATATAACCGAAAAGTCTCAAATCCCAACGGCTATTTTATAAAACGGCTAGTTTTCATGTCTAGCTTTTTCGCATTTTCTCTCGCTTCTCTCACCACCCCACTCATCACTCATCTTTCTCACTTTTTCTTAACGATTTTCCTGGAAAATACTTGAAACTTTCCGGAAAAACATAAGGAGGATTCTGACCATTGTAAACGAAGACTCTGAACAGGCGTCCCACAACAGATGTCCCTGCAAGGAGATTTTCACGCCTGCCGATATGCGGAAGTCAATGCCGTTCCCGCGGCGCCGGCGTCGGAGAGAAGAAGCAATCGATGGCAAATAAAAATGATCATTTCCATGGGGATAAATAAAGTCCTCGCCGAGACTGCCGTACGTCAGCTGCACAGGTTCAGGTATGTTAGGTTTCTGATATTGGTGTCGTTTAGGGTAATGGGTCGTTTTTTCAGCCCCTGGTAAAATTTGATATAACTGTGCTTCGTGTTCGATTTTTGTTCTTACCAAGAATTGATGTATCGTAATTCATCCGATCGGTTCCCGAGAAGACGTAGGAGAAAAGAGAAACTAATGTTGGGGGCTAATGTTACTTCTGATTTGGATTTTCTTGGAATTAAATATAAAAAAACCATGAATTTAAGAATTTTCTTTTGTTTCTTTTAATTTCCTTTGTTTTTTGGGCAGAAAAAGTATGGTCTTGGTTTTCTTTTCTTTTCTAATTTTTAACCATTTTATTCTGGAATCGTGTCGGTTAATTTATACTTGGGTGTTGATTAATATTAAGGGCAAGAATTCTTGTTATTTTCCTGTAAAAGAAGCCAAACGAGTTGAGAACCGCTTGAAATATTTCTGGTTTCCCCATGATTAGATTGTCATATTTCTTAGGTCAAATGTTATGGAAATTCATTAGTTGATATGTTTTTCCGATTTGGATGTGTGGTTCCATCTTCAGAGACATTGTTTATATGAGGTTAACCTCTTGATTGCCCATCTTAGTTGAAGAAGTTCCTGGTTTTTCAATGAATCCTGTTTGGCTACTGGGAAAATTGAGGAAATAAATGAGAAAAGTGTTTAACTTTGGTTCCAAGGTCTCAGTTGAGAAGAGCCATTTCCTTTCTCAGGTCCCAAGCAGTTGAAAAGGAAGTCTAAGATTCAATATTATTAGAGTTTTTGTATTTCTTCACTTTTTTGTCCAATTTTATCTAGTGTGTCATTTCTAATTACTTTTCTGCTTATGTGTGTGGTTTGGATCTTCAATTCTTGAACTGCAGTTGATAGAAAGGGATCCAAACAGGGCCATCTCCCTGTTCTGGGCAGCGATAAACTCCGGGGACCGAGTTGATAGTGCCTTGAAAGACATGGCAGTTGTGATGAAACAGCTGAATCGTTCTGATGAGGCAATAGAAGCAATTAAATCTTTCCGCCACCTCTGCCCCCAAGAAGCTCAGGAATCTCTTGACAACGTACTGGTTGAACTATACAAGGTTAACCACATTTTCTTTGAAAGTACTAATTAGATTTCATGCTCTTTTCAGTAATTAGTTATTTACATCAGTAATTCTCAGCTTTTGATCTGAGTGCAATCAACTGTTGGCGAGTTGATTTTTGGAATGTGTGAATCAATGTAGAAAGAGGCTTTGTTATCTCTGGACCTGATTTTTGAGTAAATAATGGCGAGTAAGGCCTCAATGGGAAAGCTTGTTAGCTGAAATGTGTGCAACAAATAGCCTAGTTAGACTAAGGCTTGAATTCACAACGCAGTCTATGAAGGCAATTAGAATAAAGCATAAAAGACGTACCTGACTATCAGACATAGAAAACCATGCCTTAATAGTAAAATGAAACATATGGATTGCTCCTGTTTCTGTCAATTTGCAAGAATCAACATGATAATTGAATGTCTTGTTGTTCTTTCACTTCATATATGGGAAACAATGCACAAATATATATATTCATTTGCATGTTTTGCAGAGGTCTGGTAGGTTAGATGAGCAGATTGAAATGCTTCACCACAAATTGAAATACATTAATCAAGGCTTAGCTTTTGGTGGGAAAAGGACAAAGATGGGAAGGTCTCAAGGGAAGAAGATTCAAATTACCATTGACCAAAAGAGAAATCTCAAGTGAACAACACTTTTTTCTTTTTCCCTTATTTGTCTCTTTTAGTTCATGTTTATCTGATTTCCTCCTTTGGTGCAGAATAGCAACTGCCTGGGCTTACTTGCAGCAAGGTAATTATAAGGCTGCTGAAGAACTTTATAAAAGTTCTTCATGAAACCTATATTTTCATTAATATCCTTCCTAGAAAAAGAGAGCATTGGGTTTCACCAGAAAAATTTTTTTGATGCAGGTGCTCTAGCTCTGGAAGAAGATAAGAATAAGGAATGCACCCAGCAATCTGCTTAATGCATGAACAAAATAAAGAAGCCAGCTTATCCTTTATGCTGTCTGGGTTTCATCTGAAACAGAAGGATGGATGAGCTCTATGCTAAGTCTTTGAACGTTTTTATCAGATGCTGTCTGAACTAGAGGAAAATTCAGTTATTGGACCCAAATGACAGGAAGGCCATGAGAAATGAAAGGCAATTGAGATCTCCAGTTTCTAAGAACTCAAAAGGAGTTAATAGCTGCATTAATGAAGGGAAGAATTATGCTTTTGACTTGGCTGTTTCTAGAAGGAAGGCAAGCAGAGAACAAGCAAACAGTGCTCTGGACAAACTGAACAGATCCATTTTCAAAACCAGTTTGAGAATAAGGATAACTTCTCTCGACCTGATGATGAAAATTCAAAATGCAAGAGTCTTGGATTAAGCGGTGCAAGGTCTCCACACAATCTGTATGATGATAAATGGAAAAGGGAAGCTCAGCTTGAAAACCCAATCGAGAGGTCTGATTTTGCCGATAGAAAGAAGGGAAATCACCTTAGTTCAGCTGAGAAAGTGAGATCTGCACATCGAAAGACTTATTGTTCTCCACTTCCAGTTAGAGGAAATTCAAAATTTCCATCTACTGAACAAAGAAGAGGTTCATGTTTGCCTCAGTAAGGTAGTCCAGAGAAAGAATATCCGGGAAGAGAACACAGCTCACAGTCCAAGTAGTAAACCATCATTTGAGGAAGCACAAGCAACAGCACCCCAAAATCTTAATGGACACCTACAAGCTTCCAGAAATGAAAATTTTAAAATTTCATTGCCAACATCAGAAAAATGTTTACCATCTCCTGGGGTTCATGGGAGGTATATAAATGCAAAGTGAAGTAGTAATGGAACCTATCCCCCATTCATCCCTCAACAACAGATGCTGGAAATGGAATTCCCGGGAAGTGATGAGCACTCCCAATTGAAAAATGATGCAATTATAGAATCGAGATCACGCCCGCTGCAATGGAACAAGGAAAAGGGATTATTGGGGAAATGCTGAACTGCAGAAATTCCAAATGAAGGGCAGTAACTTGAGTCCCAACATGCAGCTAAAATCACCAATAGCTAGAGTAGCAATACCAATAACTTTGAATGATGGCCAATATGTTGTGGATGGAGACAAGCAAAGGAATTACTGGGAAAATGTTGACCGGGAGAAATTCCCAATGCAGGAAAGTAATATGATGAGTCCTAGTATGCAGTTGAAATCACCAGCATCTGTCACCAGAGCAGAAGCACCAGCAAGTTTCAACAATGGGCAACCTATTGCAGATGGAGACAGTAAGAGGTACTATTGGGAAAATGGCAAGAAGAACAAATTTTCAATGTCGGGAAGTAAGTCAAGTCCCAGTATGCAGTTGAAATCACCAACTCCTCTTGATGAAGCAATAGCACCAGCAACTTTCACTGATGGAGAATGTTGGGAACAGAGTTTTGATATCCAAGCAATGAGGGATGTGAGATTGGCATATAGTTTTGATAAAAAATGTTTCAGAAAGAACTCTGGAAAAGTGATGAGCCTCCAACAAGTTGCGGGAAATCCAGAGGTACCAAACCAGGATTTCTCTAAAAGTAAAAAGAAGAGCTGGGCTGATATGGTCGAATAGTTGAAGAGCAAGAATTAGTAAGTGGAAGACCCACTCTTGAAAGTAGGCTGGATTACTGCTATCAGAAACCTCATTTCTTCCAAACTCCAAACAAGTGGTATGATGGTTGAGCCATGGAGAAGATTTAACGATGAAAATTTCAATTCAAACCTATTCCATCAAACCCCCTTCACTGCATGAGATGGATGATGCAAGCTACAAGCTGGAAGTTGGATCTAAAAGATGATACAATGATCCTGGGAGTGATGTTTACCGCGAACAATCCACCGCATCGACGTTCTTGTGTTTTGACCAGCAGCAACAGCCAGAACTTGCAAGGCATGGCTATCCATCACCGTTGCCAAACAAGGCCTTGAACTTAGTTCAAGTAAATTTGTTCCAGCAAATGAAAGCATGTCTACTTGGAAGCACCATAAAGCCAAAAAGAAGGAACAGGCTACAGGTTTTCCAGGACATAACTTCATACTGAAAGTCCCAATGAACATGGCTTCTGAATGTTGTTTCAGAGAGAATCAAAGCAGGTCTTTGCTGAGGCGGCAGGGTTTGATAATGAGGTCTGTCTTCTAGTTTTAGTTTGGTAATGAGGTCTTTGTTTGATCTTTTTTCCTTTTCCTTGTTACATGATCTTTGTGTTATTTTTTGCATGAAGCTCAGTATATCTGCTTCACATTTATATGGATACTGTAAACAAGTTTAGAAATCTCATGTGCTCCTTGTTGTTCTTGGAGATTTGCATATGAAGAGGAGGGACTGACCCATCAGAGTAACAAAAGTATTTTCTAGAATTATGTGTATTTTGCCTTTTCTGAAAAGTCAAAGGGTTTTCCATCTAACATCAGATGGCTTTAGATAGATTGAACCCATCTAATGCAAATATTCTCCCAAAACCTAAGGCCAAATTCATATGGTCTATTTGAGGGGAAATGGCCAGAAGTGTCCCAAACAGCGGAGATTTTACTTTTGATTTAATGTTTCTTGAACTAGCCTCAGGCCTTTTCTGTTTTGTGGTCCATATTGATGAATAAATTGGAACCTTTTCGGGTTGTAAAACTTTCTTGCCAAAAGTCATGAATAAAACCAGATATTAAAAACCACTCTTGTTTTCACACCACAAATGCATTGATCTTCATGTTTTCACGAAGAAACCAACAGCAATATGATTTTTCTGATAGAAGAATGCCTTCTTCAAGAGGGGGGAGATGATTCTTCTCTCTGATGTTTCCAATGGCAGTTTCTAAAACTCCCATAAACTGATCTTCAGTACCCATTCCAATTCCAACAAAGACAGATTGAATCACTAAATATTTGAAATTTTTTTCCCGGATTTTAATGCTCTTCTACAATCTGCTTTTGAATGATGCCCTTCTTTATTTGTCTGATCAGGTGTGTAATAACCTAATCCCGGTGAAATGGCTTTGGCTACTTCAGATTTTTAAACATTGAATCAATCTATTCAATTAAATGAAAATAAATCGAATTAGATTGATTTCAACAACTTAATCAGACAGATTATCAGATACAAATCTTCATTCTCATCATTTCAATGCTCTAATAAATCTTCAGTTAAATTCCAGTCTGGTGTGATTAGTGGACCTGACACTCCGATCCCTGCCGCAAATTCAGCCCATATGATCTCAACTCTTCAAATCTGACGTAAAATCTTCAGCCCAGAGGTAGGGTTTCAATTGTCATTTTTCATTCATTACCATCAATGAGAATAAGTGGTTACTTGGTGCTGAAAGGTGGCAAATAGTCAAGTAGATCCTAATTATATGCATGTCATATGAACAAGGAGATGAAAGTAATTATAACACACAAAATACAAATTAATCATGGATGATATGTAACAATTCAATCATTTGGAGAGACTGACTATATTTTCAATTGATAATGATTATTCTGGTGGGCTTAATTATCACATATCTAATTAATATCACCACATTGTGCAAATGATCATAGCCTCATTTCGGAGTAGGCATCCCAAAGAGACCGTTATAGCTCTTCCAATGCTTCTAATAGGAATGATTTTGATTGATTTTCTAGGATATATTTGGAGGGATATTCACATATTGAAACACGAGCTAGTGATTTCAATATATATATATATATATAACAACATTGCTTATCGAGATTTAGATATTATCAATATTAATGTTGAGTCCAAAAAACCTTCAAAATCATATTTTCTTAATTATCGATTAATGCTCAATCATCTTAGTTACAATCACCCTCTCAACCGTATCCTCCCTATAAAAATTATCATCCAATTATCATGTTCGTCGCAAAACTAATGATGATGATGGCTTTAAGTCTTTTTGTCATTCAACATGAAATTGATTATTGTATTATGTCTTTAGTAAAAAGTAAAATAATTTCTATTCTTAGTATTATCATAAATGACCATCAAATTAGATCTTAAAAAGGCCTACGATAGACTGTCCTGGGCCTCAGAACACACTGGAAAAGCGCAGGGCCTCCCAACAAAGTGGGTGGAACAATATTATATCAGGTTAAACCACAAGAATGGCTGTGATATGGAACGGTAAAAGAAAATGGATCTGCGGGAGTTCGTCAAGAGGATGCCATTTCGCCGTACATCTGTTCTTTGTGTGGAAAGACTAATTAGTCATATCATTTGTTCTGCCGTGGAGTCCAGGAGATGGAAACCGATCCAATTATCAAGGAATGGCCCTAAACTATCACATCTTTTTTTTGCAGATGACCTAACCCTTTTCGCTGAAGCGTCAGTAGACCAAATTCAAGTGGTGATGGATTGTCTGATGTTTGTAACTTGTCAGGGCAGAAGGTGAGCCTACAAAAACTAAGTATCTGTGTCTCTAACAATGTGAGCAAGGAGGTGGCGGATTCAATAGCAAGAAAAGCAGGAATTCCTCTTGAAAAAGACGTGGGTCACTACCTGGGAACCCTCTCTATCCATGGAAGAGTAGGTCAGTACCAATTCCAACGGATCTTGGAAAAAATGGCCTTTAAAATGGAAAGTTGTAAAGCTAAATTTGTATCAATGCCGGGCAGGCACAAGTGATAGGCTGAAAGCGTGATGTGTATATATGTACGCCTATGTGCGCAAGTGCACGCATCGCCCCAATATGAACAGACGACAGACGGATATCGATCCACGATAAGCTACTACAGAATACAGAGATTGACTTTTTGAATATTATCTGGATATAACCGTTGGGTGCAAGAATACTAATGTCTGAATTCAAACTAAACTAACCGATCTAAATGAATTATCAGATACCTGGAGACTAGGTTATGTCTCCCCCGCCACTTTCATGGATTATTATTTCCTAAAGATGATACTATTCAATTTATTTATAACTTATTGATGGCTAGGTGATCTTGCTTACGAAATACCCTCTCTCGAGGTGTATCTGCCTATCTCGCTAGTAATGTTGAGTGTATCTCTACCCCAACTCGATACTCCGAAATACTTAAATGTTCTAACCTTAATTGCCACCCTGGATCTGGTCTCTATTTACCGAATCAACCTAAAGCGCTTCATTTCAAACTCGGTATCCTCATCTCTCGAATTCTGATCCAAGATAGTCATGCTACGTTGGCGACATCACCATGTAATGATTCCACAGATATAAAGTGATGTAACAAATTATAAACAACTGAATAATATAAAATACTAATCTTTAATCCATGCAATCGTGACAGGGTTCAACAACACCCTAGGTATAAATCTATAACATACTGAATATGAGAACACCGGTATTTAATCTATAAAACATCAGTCTTTCTATCCAAAAAGAAGAAAAATACAAATGAGGGGCTCTTCTCCAAGATCAAGTCGCAAGTTATGATTTCCGTGTCTCTAGTTCAGACTCTCCGATCTCCGATCCCCACTTTGGTCCCCTTTTAATGATTGAGAGGCAGAACCCGCGCTGACGTCGCGACATTGCAACGTCGCGACGTTGAGACGTCACGACGTTGAGACGTCGTGACGTTGCCGCTTGTTGACTTCTATATGTCGGATCTAACGCCGCTACTGCTCCAACCATCTTTATGCACCGCCACCTCTCTCGCCTGCATCGCTTCCAAAACCCGCCTTTTCGCCTACATTCACCAATTGCAATAAATCGACATCGTGCCACAAAAATACGTATTTAAATATAAAATAAAGCTTAAAACATAAGACATACGCGGGTATGACCTGAGTATTTTAGCCACTCATCACACCCCCAACCTTAGCTTCTTTGCTGTATCTCAAGCAATCGACTTAAATCGAACACACTTACATACTATAGTCTAACATGAAGATAGTGATGGCCATGCTGATGGGGATAGAGGATCAAATCGACCGACTCACACCGCTACCGCTTTGTTTGAAGTTCAGCCAGATTCGTAAGGGTGTTCGACTTCTTCGAAAAGAACTAGGCTGAACTCTGCAGTTGACTAGCCGCCTCACCCTCCGGCGCATTCAATAACCTTTCCCAAGGACCCCCAGGCGTGGACAATGACCCTAGTGATACTTAGATTCCGACGCCCCAAACTTGAGTTCAACTCGCCTAATTGGGAAAATCTAACTACGAAAAGGATGTGAACTAACTGCTGCAATTCTTAACATACCTACTCATAACAGAGAACAAAATTAGTGCCCGTAAGTTTATGCTAAGTGTTCATGTAGCTGTGGATTAGTTGGTGACTCCCACCACCAGCAGGCGCCGGCATTCAGCTTCCCTCGAACGTCACCTAACACTCAACTAAACCTAAAGGCCCCAAGTCGCGGGAAACTTCCATCTTCGTCTCGTAACCCGCGCAGAAGTCAATGACTCTCGCCGCTTGGCTCAGTGGCATTGGGCTTTGAAAGGCCCTCGATCGCGTCTCGGATTCCGATTGGAAAATCCCACTTATTCTATGCCTAAATTTTTATTTTTATTTTTATTTTATTTTTATTTTATTTTATTTTATTTTTTTATTTTGGGGCTCGAAGGCAATCCTCTTTTATTTACGGTGTCCTATCTCTTTGGTGTTTAGAGACTCTGTTTGTTGAACCTTAGGTAGCCGTGGTTCCTAAGATCTAGCATATCCTAGAAGTCACCATGTGTGAGTGTACTCAGCTTATCGAGAGCTAGCTTCGAATAATCCGGGAAGTGATTCACTATGCCTCCCACCTATTCAACCTAATTCCGAGCGTCAAACACCCTATGAATCCTTTCTCGGAGGTATACCTGCTTCCATGACAATAGTGGATTCGCCCAAAAGTGATCCCCGACTTCTCAAAACATGGCAAAGACACAATAATAAACTACCTAAACATGACACCGCTTAAACATAGATATGATCTACCTAAAACACAAACATGAACCGAACACAAAACTCAACAACCTTAAATGAACAAACGTGAAATGAACCAAATCGGCAACAAACACATGAACGAACGAAACTATAGCACAAATGCGAAAAATAAAAAAATAACCATCATAAAACCTTGTTCAACTGCTTAAGAACCCGGACACGCCACCTTCTCCCCCAAACAAAAAAGTATCCGCGGTCCCTCATTGGGCAATAAAATAACAAGAGGAAGGGAACTCCCCGCGCATAGACAAGTCACTACTTCGCGGTGGCGCTGTGGTCAGGCTGCAAGAAGTCACAACCAACGAGGGATCAAGCATCGCTGGAGAATAGTGGCCCGGGCTGGCTGTGAACTCGCATTTGATGTCTCAAGACGAAGGGCCTTCATATCCCGTAAGGAGGACTCAGGTTCCCCGGGTCTCATCCTAGAATGCGTCAAAGCCGCCGGCAAGGGCGGCACCGTCCTCTAAGTCGTAGCGGATCGACGGGGCCGCCTCCGAGGTCTCGCTGCAGGGCGGAGGTGGGTGAGTAGAGGATTGCCTAATGTCATCCCCGATCGCCCAGAGTCCAAAGTGCCCGATACGTGGAAGTTCGCCCTCGTCCGAGGCCTGGCGGCCCAATCATAAGCCCTCAGTCGTGGTACACCCTTGTCCCGCTTAACCGATATAGCTCGACCGGGTGTAACCATGCCTCGCTGTCATCTAGGGCACCCATTGCCACAGATAGGCCATAAATGAGGAACGGTGCCCCAAGTTCATCTTAGCCCTGCTATGGAGGATGGCATCCTCTTATAACCCCCAACGCCGAATCCGAATATCCCGACGATGGCATAATCGAAAGCATCGCCGCGCCACTTCACACACGCTCGTCAGCCTAATGAGACGCCGACGTGATGAAGCGATGCCGCACTGGGGATATGTGCCAAATGTTGGCCTTGAAGTGACTCCGCGTGGCCCTATTGCTGAGTTTCCATTCACCCTGCTCGTCAAGACCCGAATGACCACCTGCCGCTTGTAAAGTCGATCGAAAGGCCCGAGACATGATCAAGATTATAAAGTGGCCGATGCACTCCCGCACCGGTCTACCAACACACCACACCCCACCTTCGACGACGGGAGGCGAGGTTGGCATAGAATTCCCAGCACCACACTCATTGGTAAATGATGAGGTGGTCGCAAAGTGCCCGCTTATCCTCGCCGCAATAGTCTTTATAAGAAGTCGCAGTGGTGGCGGAAACCCTTTCTTTAATAAAAGATTTGCTGGCAGTATGGTGCCGAACTCCATCGACAAAGACCTTTGTTAACGAACCTCGTGACACGGGGGCCTTGTCAAGCGTCCACTGCCCGACCCTTGGCAGAAATTTCGCCTCTACCCGACATTGATGCATAAAGAATTCAAGACCGCTCTACGGTCACACAGCCAAATGGCACCAACAGGGCCACACCCGGATGGACTAGACAATATGTCGAGCACCTACAGTGCATTATGAAAACTAGGGCCAAATGGGCCACAGAGAAGTAGACACAAGCCCTAGGACATACGACAAACCCCAACTGTCTCACCCGAAACCTAAAATGGAGTACTAGACCGAACAAGTGTGAATAAAACCTAACCGAGGCAAGGACACCTACGTGTAAAGGTGGACGGGCGCGAGACAGAGACACAATGGATCGGTAGGTGGGAAGGAACTCGTGGTGGCAAGAAATGATGGTGTCTCTGAGGGCATAACAATGGCCTCCGACGGGTATGGGAGTGGACTCCGACAAGGGTTGGTGCAGGGGGGCGATAAAGGGTGCACTAGGGTTCAGGAAAAGAGGAAACAGGGTAAGAGCAAAAAAATGAGGGTGTTGCCTGTCAGGCAACGCCGCAACGCTCGATGCAACGCCGAATGCTCCGTGAGTTATTACAGAACTATCGGTCGCGACGCGATATCCAACGCCGCCACGCCCAAAGAGTGGTTAAAACCAACAACGTTGATATCTAACGCCGCTGACGCTCCGCAGAGTGTTAAATTCACGTCGCTGACGTTGGGATCCAACGCCGCGACGCTCCGTGAAGTGCAAACCAACCACGTAAGTTGATATCCAAATGTCGCTAAGTTCCGCAGAGGGTTAACGAACCAACGCCGCTGATCGCCCGTGAGATAACCACGCCGCGCACGCTGGAGTCAACGCCGCTGACGTGACGTGAGAAGACCCAAATGGAACACCATCACAGCTTATGTAAAAGAAAACCCCTCAGGCAATATGACTCTAGAACTTCAAGTGAACCGCATGAACTGATCCTCCCAATAGCCTTCCACTGGTCCCAAAGTAGACATCCAAAAAGAGATTCCGATCACAGACAGAAACAGCAAACCAACATAAACTTAAAACATATAGTAAAAATTGAACCATAGAAAGGAAAAATTTCAAGAAAAACTGTCGCTTCCCAAGAAGCGCGGCAGGTTAATGTCATTAGCTCGACGAATTCGGACCAATGTGCTCTGAACCTCGAGCCTATGACCGCCATCGCACTTCGTCTGATGCGTCAATGGAATGATTCGCATCCGCATGGAACTCGCCTCCCAAAATGCGCTTCAACCGCTGCGGTGTTAACCTGCGGAATGTTCCTTTCTCGTGACGTGTAACCTCCGCCCTCCATGTGGAAAGACCCGTCACCGTGAAAGGTCCCGATCACCTAGACTTCAATTTCCCAGGAAAAAGTTTTAGACGGAATTAAATAAGAGGACCCGCCGCCTCCGAATTCCTTCCCAGAATATGTTTGTCGTGCTGTGCTTTGTCTTTTCCTTGTAAATGCGAGCATTTTCATGTTGCTCCTCAATTCTTCTAGTTCATCGAGTCAGAAAGGCGCCGCTTCTCACCGAATTAGTGTATCGTCTATGTTCAATCGCCGAGCGCTCCCAAGAGGGCTCGATGCTTCAATTCCACCGCGCATGGCATGCTTTGCCATAAACAATTCTAAAAGGCGACATAACCAAGGGTGTTTTAATGTCGTCACGCCTGCAGTGCATCTTCAATTCTTAAACCACTCTTCCCGAACCGCAACTCGCTTTCCTCCGCACGGACTTAATTTCATTTGATACCGCCGCTTCCATTCGACCGTGGGTGATATGCGCGATGCAATGGCGGCGCACCCCATACCGGCAAGACCTCACAATCATCTTATTGGCTGCAAATGAGTACCGCTATCTCGCGATCGCGCCTCGAGGGGTTCGACCGCGAGAATATGTGGTCAAGAAATCGAGCCACTACCTTGACATCGCAGGTGTGGGCCTGAATTGCTTCAACCCACTTCTCGAGACATAATCTACGCACAAGATGTGCGTTACAAATATCAAATGGTCCATGAAATCCATCCTCATAAATCAAATGAATTTACCTGCACAGATGCATGGGTGGTTCATCCTTTCAGAAATGCCCCCCATTCAAGTGACATTTGTCACATGTGGATACACGAAATGATGAGCATCCTTAAATAAGGCAGCTGCAGAAGCCCGATTGAAGCACCTTATCGCTGTCATTGCCACCGAAGTGTCCACCACATGGTAAAGTGTGGTGCAAAGTGGGTTCAAGATATTTATTCATTTCATCTTTCGCACACATCTCCTGATCACTTGGTCACAATGTCTCAGAAAAGAATTGCCTCCCAATAGTAGTGTTTTAAGTGCGCGAAAAACCTCTTTCGCTGATAGTTAAATTCTCGAGGGACTACCTCGCTACCAACAATTCACGTACCGCAAACCATAACCGCCTCTGGTTTTCAATAGCTAAGAGTCGCTTCGCCAGAAAATTCATCATTCACTAACTCATCACTGGCCTTCCAATCGCGGAAAGATGATCACACCAGTTCTCGCGTTTTTCGTTTTTAATCTCAACGCGACTCTGCAAAGAAAAGAACCCACCTGGACAGCTCAGGTTTACGTCTTAGTCATCATATTTGACAAGTGCATCGATCGCTGTGAACTACGACCTTGTTACCAATCAAATAAGGCCTCGAATTTGTCAAAAGCAAAGACAATAACTAATAGTTCTTTTTCTCGTAGTGGCGCATCTAACTCGAGCATCGGGCCAAGGTTCTGCTCGCATAGTAGATTATCTGGAAATTTTCTCTCGTTTCTGCCCTAACACTGCTCCAATTGCAAAATCACTTGCGTCACACATAAGCTCAAATGGAAAGGACCAATCCGGAGCTACTACAATAGGGGCTGATACCAATTTATCTTTTAATCGAAAATGCGCTGCAAACACCGTATCAACTCAAAAGGGGTCCTCGACTCGAGATTAGACAACGTTTCAATTTGAGAGAAGTCTGATGAATCGCCTATGTAATCCAAAGGTGGCCTAAAAACTTCTTATCCCTTTTACCGATTTAGGGTGGGAGGTAATTTTTCAATCAAGCCTAATTTTTGCCTGTCACTTATTCCTCTTGCCGAACCGATGTCCGAGTACAATACCCTCAGTACTCATAAATGGCACTTCTCCCAATTGAGTACAAGGTCGGGCCCCCGCATCTTACCAATACTCGATCTTCAAATTTTCCTGCATAGCTTGTTGGGAATTTTGGCCCAATACCACAAAAATCATCCATGAAGATCCCGATTGTCCTCTCAACCATGTCGAGAATATGGCCATCATACATCACAGCGTCCCGCGCATTGCACGTACCCCAGCGGCATCCTCCTCAATGCGAATGTCCCATGCGGGACATGTGAACGCTCGCCTCTCCCGATCTTCAGGCTATAGCAATTTGATTATAAATTTAATATCCATCCAAAAGCAATAATATTCATGACCGAAGATCGATCCAACATCCGATCCGTGAAACCAAGAATGGAAATGATCTTTTCGAAAGTGGCTTTGTTCAGCTTCCGAGACCAATGCAAATTTCCTCCACCCTGGGTGAATCCGTTGAGAAGGCGTGAATATGTTATTTTCTTGCCTATGACGCTTGTTCCTCCCTTCTTAGGTACTACTTGAACTGGACTTACCCATGCACTGTCTGAAATAGATAAATTACCCCAAAGATTCACTACCTTAACACCTTCGACCACTCTTCATAGTCGGATTCAACCCCTTCAGGCTTTCACCGAGGGTTTATGCCCATCTTCAAAGAAATACGATGCATGCCATAAAGGGCGAACCTTTAAATTCCAATGAGACCATCCGAGCGCATTTTATGATCTCTAAGGACCTCTCAATAACTTCTCCTAGTTCGCCAAGGATGCCGAGATGATCAATCGGTAAGGCTGATATCCCAAGATATGCATACTCAAATGGCTAGTAAAGGTTTTTGTTCCATCTGGTGGTTGTTCAACCGATGGTAATGGGCGATGAAGCACCTTTCACCTAGAGATTCGAATTATTTCTATTGGGTCCGAAAGGTCCATCCATTTTACATATTCCGTCTCTTCGGCCATATTCTCGTAATCATTCCAGACCAGGCCAAACCAAAGGATCTCAGGAGACCACTTTTGCTAGACACTATAGCCTCTACTATCTCTCGCCATGAAAACATGTATCACTTCTTTTTGCCTGATATCTCACAAATAACATGTTGAACTTAATTTCATCCTCCGCACTCTCAACTTTAGTTCTCCTCTAAACATCAATCATCGCTTCTCCGCTTCACAGTAAGAAACGGTTCACCCAAGATTATGGGTATTTCTTTTATCTTCTTCCATATCTAATACAATGAAACTGGGCGAAGATAAACTTGTCAACTCCTTTACTAAGACATCTCTATTACCCCTGGATGCTTCAAGGACCTGTCGACAAGTCGGGGCGTGACCGTAGGCCGGGACGAGCTCACCTAATCCCCAAACGCTTAAAAATGGACAAGGGCATGAGATTACCGCCGGCACCCAAATCACAATGCCTTCAAAGATAGCATCTAATGGTACGGATAGTGAAACCCGCCCGGGTCTTTAGCTTTTACAGCCTTCCCTCCGAAGGAGGGCACTACATTCCCCGCCAGGTTAACTGTTTCAAAATCCGCCAATCTTCTCTTCTGAGACAGTATGTCCTTCATAAATTTTACATAATCAAGAATTGCTCTGCAGCACAAGAAACTGATATTGATGTGTAGCTTGAACATCTCCATGAACTTGGTGAACCGCTTGGTCCAACTTATGCTTCTTTAGACAGGATACGAATCGGGGCTATCGGGTTGCGAGTCATTCCTTGCTTCGCTTGAGTTTCCTACAAATTGTTTCTGAGGTCGTTCCCATTTGCATCCTCATTCCGACCGGCCGATGACTTTCTCGCCTCTACCTCCTCTATAACTGTGGATCGCTTCTCGTGTCTCCACTCCTTTACCACTTCTCGGGCCGTGGATCGCTTTTAACATGTTCATTCCCATCTCTTCTCTGGGTTCACTATGAGTTGCTTGGTAAGGAACTCGACAAGCCTTCACAATAGATCGCCATTCGACCTATCCACCATTTCTGCTTGTTGTTTAATCGTACTGTTGCCGCATACCCGCCTTTGTCTCATTCATAAAGGCAATGTAGCGAGGTGAGCATCCGCAAGGGCTTGTTCTAAGTCCACCTTTTTCTCAGAGGTGGTTCGTCACTCTAAGGATGGCATGTTGTTCTCGATTGTTCCCCATCCATACCCTTGATTGTTCGACTATTCTGACTCGATTGTTACGCCACCCTCGCCTTGATTTTGGTTCTGAGAAGGTTTCCATACTGTCCTTATCGGTTGCGGGTCGGCTCGACAACCTCGACACATACCGAGCATGTTCTACGCTTGGTTTCCGACCGGGCATTATGTGCTATCGTGTCGCCCTCCACACCACACAACTCCCATGGGTTAGTCTCAGAGCGGCATTCACGGTACCTTAGCCATTTGAAGAACCTTAGTCACCGCGGCAACATGAGTAACCGCATTGTCGAGAACCCTCATTATCCGTGCCACCACGCTTTTGCATCGGGTGTAGTCTTCTCCCTAGGCCACCGGGATGCAGGCTAGTGGCAAGATCTTCCAAGCATTTCATAAGTTAACCGTGGTTTTTTCATTAGTGGCCCTCCGTACCAAGCATCAATCAATGCTTCCGCTGTACCCTCGCACTAATATGTAAAGTATGGACTCCTCGTGACCATCCGGTCGCCTGCGGATGTGGGCACTTCCTCAATAGTTCGTGGAAATCTATCCCATGCCTCGCCGTGTTCTTCCTCTAGTTGTCCAAAAGTATTGATCTCTTGCACAAGTTGTGCACCAGGGGCGGAAAACTGGTCAAAATTTATGCACTAAATCGCTCCATGAAGTGCAATGGAATCCGGTGGTCGACTTGTTAATTAATGCTTGGCTCTATTACCGGCGCGAGGGGAACAATCTCAACTTTGAGTGCTCTATCAAGAATCTATTGTACTTGATTGTGGTCTGCACTTCGAGGCTGTCAGATGCATATTCGATTTCCTCATCAGTCCATGAAATGATGTTCCGGGCATCTGTAAGGTTACCGACTTCACTCAAGTTGTTTCGCTCAATGGGTGGTCTGGATAGCTGTCCGAACAACCTGCAGCGGTAAAAGAAACTCTTCTAGCAACATAAATGGATCATCCTGCCAGCAAACTACTCGGTGCTGATACCTTCCGTTATTCCCATTTCTGACCCTATGTGGCTCGTTTTGCTCAATGCTAAGATCCCGCTCTTCATTGTTCTCCATGATTGCTAGATTTCGAACTGCTCGTTTCTCTGCTCTTGGCGACTCCCTGTGTAAAGTCTCTTTCTCGCTCGTGGATCAAACTGATGTAGGTCATCCGATCCCGTCGCTGTCGCGATGCGCTCACTAAAACCTGACCGCAATCACACACGAAACAAGAGACCAAATTACCGAAGACCGTAAAACATAAAAACAAAATTCCGCAGTAATATCTAATTATATTCTCTATATCACTCTAAACCTATCCCCGCAGAACGCCGCTAAAAACTGATAGTCGAAGCGTGATGTACATGTACTCCTATGTGAGCAAGGCACGCGTCAGCCTAAGTAATATAGTGTACCTATGAGCACTATACGATCCAAGGATAAGTGTGTTGAATACAGAGATTATTAATATTATCCTGATATAACCGTTGGGTGAAAGAGTACTAGTGTTCGAATTTAAACCAAACTAATCGATCTTAACGACCATCAGATAATCGGAGACTAGGGCTATGTCTCCCCCTGCCACTTTCGATGGATTATTTCCTAAAGATGATACTATTCAGTTTATTTATAACTTATTGATGGCTAGGTGATCTTGCTTACGAAATACCCTCTCTCGAGGTGTATCCGCCTATCTCGCTAGTAGTGTTGAGTGTATCTCTACCCTAACTCGATACTCCGAAATGCTTAAATGTTCTAATCTTAGTACCGCTCGGGATCGAATATCTCTATTTACGAATCAATAGGAAGGCTGCTCTCTCACATCCACAGGTATCCTCATCTCTCAAATCTCGGATCTCGGTATAGTCACGCTAATGTTTGGCGGACATCATCATGATGATTCACGGATATAAAGTAGATGTTAACCAAATTATAATAATGAATAATATAAAATACTAATCTTTAATCCATCTGTTCGTGACGGGTTCAACAACACCCTAGGTATAAATCTAGAACATACTGAATATGAGAACACCGGTATTTAATCTATAAAACATCAGTACTTCTATCCAAAAAGAAGAAAAATACAAATGACGGGCTCTTCTCCAAGATCAAAGTCATGCTGTTATGATTTTCGTGCCCTAGTTCGTACTCCTCGATCTCCGATCCCAGTGGTCCCCACTTTTTGCTTTAATGATTGAAAGAGCGGGAACCCGCTGATGTCGCGGCGTTGAGGCGTCGCGACGTTGCACCGCTGTTGACTTCTATATATATTGACCAGTCGCGGCGTTGGACATCACCCGGCGATGGGGATGTCGCGGCGTTACCGCGTCATGACGTTCCAACCATCTTTATGCATTGCCACCCTGCGCTCGAATGCTTCCAAGCGCCCTTCCGCACGCATTCACCAATTGCACAAATCAGATATCGGGCTACAAAAATACGTATTTAAATATAAAATAAAGCTAAAAACATAAGACAGACGCATGTATGACCTGAGTATTTTAGCCACTCATCAACAAGCTAGCGCAATCTGTTATCTCCTCCATCCCGATTTTTTTAATGCAATCTATGTATCTCCCAAAGGGTGTCTATGGAATGGTGCGTCAGGAAAGCAGAAGGCTCATACCATTAACTGGAACATAGTCACTCGCAGTAAGCAGCATGGGGGACTGGGGATTAAAAAAGCGTAAGTGATGAACACAACACTTAAGACAAAATTAGGATGGAGAATGTTGGTTGAAAAAGACATCCTTTGGGCTACGGTCCTTCGGTAAAGAAATACATACGAGGGGAGGCAGAATCTCATAAGATTGAAAGGAAAAGAAACTCTTCCAATGCATGGAGAGTTATATGTGAGGCGAAAAGTATTCTCTTAAAGGCTCAAAATGGTAGTACATAATGGCAAAAATACCTTGTTTGGAGGATTGCTGGTTAGAAGACCACATCCTATTGCACGATGTGATGCATGAGCTATCCTGATGGGTCCTTAAAGATGGTGAGGACTACTAGGACACAAGGCTGGAATAGAATCTCTCAGCATTCTCCGAGAACAGAGCTTCATAAGCTAGCCACAATAATAGTTAGAGAGAGATGATGGCACGGACGATGAGCTTTGTTGGTGAGTGTCGACAACTGGAAATTTCAGTGCTAAAATCATAATATAGCCTGGCTGATGAGGATCATTCTAACCAAATAGGTGTCCTTGAACGAGATCTGGAAACTTAAAGCACCACAAAGAGTTAAAATCCTTGTGTGGCAGGCCTTACACGGTAAGCTCTTGACTAATGTGGAAAGAGAACGAAGAGGAATGACTACAGTCCTGCTTGTTACTGTTGTCTGGGGGAGATAGAGGATCTGAACCACGTGTTCAGACACTGCACCAAGGTAAGGAATTTATGGGCCAGTTGTGACGTGGAGCACTGGACTAACGAAGCAGTTAGTGAGTTTGGTGCTTGGTGTGAATGGAAACTAAGAGCCAAGTATCTATCCCAAGATGATGAGCCGTGGGTAGACTGTTTTGCGGTAGTCCTTTGGATGATCTGGAATTGGAGAAATGAAGCTATTTTGAAACAAGAGCTGTCGATAGAGGATAAAATAAAGTGATTAGAAGTCATATGCAAGGAAATTCGCAAGGCTTTCTCCCTGAATAACGGCATCAACGGGATCACAGATTCGGGATCCCTGAAATGGGTTGATTGGAAACTCCCGAGAAGGGGTTGGCTCAACACGGATGGAAGTAGCAAAGCCATATCAAGGAAAGCAGGAGCAGGTGGTATTCTAAGAGATTGGCAGGGTAACTGGATAAGTGGGTTCGCAACCAGCTTGGGTGTTTGTTCAGCAGAGGAGGCCGAGTTATGGAGGCTAGAAATTGGTCTCCGCGAAGCTTGGGAGGAAGAGACCAAAGCCATGGAGGTGGAGATTGACTCCCTGGAGATCTCTAGATGGATCAAAAAACATGAAAGAAACTCAGGCACAAATCTTCTAGTTGAATGCAAGGAGCTGCTAAAACGTGACTGGAGGGTAGAGATAAAACATGTCCTTAGGGAATCCAACCAAGTGGCTAATGGCCTCGTTAAGTTTGGAGGTGAGCAATATCATGGATACTTCTCTGTTTGTGAAGACCCACCGACATGGGTGCAAGAAAATTGGAAGTGGGATAGTAATGGGAACAAGATGGCCTAGAATGGCAATGTACTGCGAGTGCTCTGGGTTTCAGTCACTAATTGTATAAAAAAATAACTTTAATAATTATTTAGATAGTATTTGAATATAAGAAAATTTTGTTTTCTTAATTTTTTGAATTCATTTAATTCTATCTATTTTTTTAATACTTTTACAAGTTTAAAAATTTCAATTGTATTAATATTGATTGATACCGAGCAGATATTTCAAAACCCAACCTTCCTTAAACTGTCGAAGTTAGTGATCAATACGGTGACTTTGAATCATGCTCGGGTCCAGAATCACAGTTCGAACCATCAAAAAAGTGACAATGATGGGATAAGAGAAATGCGTTTACAACTTCACTATGAATTCACGAGGGAAGACAAACTGCGAAAATTGAGGAGAAAAAGGAGGAAAATAAAAATGGGTTTAGATTTAATAAATTAATTATATGTGTTTAGTATAAATATAGCAACTAAATTTTTTAAATATGTAAGTTTTGAGGTATTTGATTATATTTGATTTTTTGATTTTTGATTTTTGTGCTTTTCACATGAAAACTAAATATGATAAAATCATTTTTCTTATTATTATTTTTTATTAATACTTAAATTTTAAATGGAAAAAAAATACAAATAAAAGTAATTTTCTCGTGTTCGGTTTTACAGTGAAAAATATAAAATAAAATCAAATATTATATATCAAAATGTTACATATTTTTTAAAATTTCTAATTTTTATATAATATAGAGAAATAAAGAGAATGGGTTTTGAATAAATATGTATAATTAATTTACTGTTTAAATTAATTTTTATTTTTCTTCAAATTTTCCTTCCTTCTATTTTTCTTTATATTTTCTTTTCTTGGTACTTTTCTATACCTCTAAACATTGTCTACGACAAGTTCACATCATAATCTATTTATATTAGAAAGAGGTTGGCAACTAAGGAACGAATCAAGGAATTAATCCACAACTAAGGATATAATCAGAAGCAATCAAGGGAGCGATCAATAAGGATTAATGAATGAGTAAATGCAGAGCAAATAATACTAACACAGCAAATAGTGAGAAGCTAAAAATATTAATTAACAGTTATCACGAATCTAGATAGTTAAAACTACAAAATTAAAAATTGACATTTCATATTGTAAAATAAAATCGAAAGCAAATATAAATTTTGAACATCAATTTTTTGAATCTTAAAAAAAAATAATCCATACTTGTAATTATTTACATTTCAATACATACAAAATTACAAACTTTAACATACTTTGAAAGAAAGGTTTAATTAATATCAAGATTTAGCTCCCCGATAATTTAGTAAACTTCCACGGAAAGAGCTAGCCAGGGCTTAGACGCGGCAGGGGGGCTGTGGGCCAAATATTTTTCAACATTAAAAAAAAATTCGTTTTATTCCACAGGAGTCATGCACCAACTCGCGACTCTCGAGTTCTAAGTGTTAAAATTAGGTAGCCCAATTAATAAGAAGGAAAAACTGAAATTATTATTGGAATAAATAATCCTTATTAAAATCACATAACAAAGGTATTTATATAGACTTATTAGAAGAATTGTAATAAGAAATAAACTGTAAAGTGCTAAAAATAAGAAACCTATCAAAATAGAAAAAGAATCCTACAAATAATAGGAATATATTATATTTTATAATATAATATAATTTAACTTTCCCCTCAAACTCACAATGTGACTATTATAAGCATTGAGAGTTTGCATCAAGAATTTGCCAACTAGAAAACAAAACCAAAAATTAGAATACCAATTGATACCATATTGCAGAAAGAGCAACAATTTCAAAAGAAAAGAACACAAACGCCAAAAAAACATAAACAAATCCGAATGTCGAAGTCAATGCTAATACCAATGCCGATGTCGATGTTGATCACCCGTCGTGCGATGCAAACCAATGTCAATGTTGATGCCAATACCAATGTCAATGTCGATGCTAATGTCAATACCGATGTCGATGCTAAAGTTGATGCCGATGTCATGTCAATACCGATACTAATGCCGATGCTGATACCAATACCAATGCCAATGCCAATGTGAATGTCAATGCCAATACTAATGTCGAAAAGCCCTGCGATGTCGATGTCGATGTCGATACAA
The DNA here is from genome assembly GCA_016808115.1 of Tetrastigma voinierianum. NCBI lineage: Eukaryota > Viridiplantae > Streptophyta > Magnoliopsida > Vitales > Vitaceae > Tetrastigma > Tetrastigma voinierianum. The sequence goes on from JAEQBH010000668.1 coordinate 1,211,496, forward strand.
AAGTTAATGTCGATGTCGTGCGATGCCGATGCGTCTTGGCGTAGATGCCGATACGTCTGCAATGCGATCTGTCTACGTCTGATGTCAATGTTAATACCAATGTCAATATTGATACCAAAGCCACACTCAAATTCCAACTAAAATACCAATGCCAAGTTCCACACATCAGAGCAACCAATCCCAGCAACCACACCAAAGCAACTAATGCCAAATTCAAATTCCAACTCAAGACCCTAAATTCCAACCAAAGTGGTCAATGTCAATGTCAATGCCAATGCCAAATTCAAATTCCAACCCAAAGCCTAACTTCCAGCTACGCGGCTAATGCCAATGCCAAATTCAAATTCCAACCTAAAACCCTAAATTCCACCTCCCATAAAACAATACCCTCTAGTTCCACTTCAACAACCTGCTCACTATTTCTAACTTCACGAGGAACCCCAATTGCCTCCTCAAACCTTTCCTCCTCATCTCCTCCATTCAGATTCCCATCAATCCCCATTGACTCCAAATCATTTATTACTTTACTATCCCCATCTTCATCTACAACAACATATTTTGAATCCGATTTCAATGGATGATCCACCGCTTCCTCAATATTCTCATCCCCTTCCAAATCCTTCAACTCAAACATATAAAAAAATTGACGATGGCTCAACCAATAGAATTATGTCAGCAGGCACCAGTCTGGGGGCCTGGATGACAGAAAGAGACAAGAAGCTTGCCAAAGCAAAAAACTTATTTTTTTTTTAAGAAAAGAAAAACACGCAAATCTTAGGAACCCACAATCACGAACCCTACAAGTTCTTTCTGCTAACCCTAATGGCAGAACACCTCTACAACCCAACCAATCTCTTGTCCTTTACCAAACCCACAATTCTTTTCTAAAACTGATACAAATCAATCCATAAAAGTAGACTCACTAGTAGATTTTTCTAAAAAAGGGAAAACGATGTTTGATCTAAACCAACATGCAACTCAATCGCGAAATCCCAGCAACGTCTATTATAAAAACTAAACAAAACCTATGAAAATAAATCAAATCACAAAAGTCTAAAACATCCCCCAAATCCAAAAGATAACATTAATCCAAACACACAAATCAAATTTTATTGAATGCAAAAATTAGATAAAAAATTGCTCCATATTTTCCCAGAAAGAATGAAGAGGAAGAGTGAAGATGATACCTGCTCTCATACCATGTTAAAATTAGGAAACTCAATTGATAACAAGTGAAAACTGAAATTCTTATTGAAATGAATAATTTTTATCAAAATTACATAATAAAAGTCTTTATATGTGGACTTACTATAAGAATCCTAATAGAAAACAAACTTTAAGGGTGCTAAGAATAAGAAATCTATATAAAAAAAATAATCCTATAATAATATAAATATATTATATTCTAGTATAATATAATTTAACAATTATAAAAATACTATGATAAAATGGATAGATGAATCTCAAAAGGGTGCATGGGGAATCCAGAGTTGGCGGTCTCCACCAATCCACATGTACTCTCTCACAACGTGCCACGTGGAGATTGACATGTGTGCTTTCTTGAGATCGACACCTTATTCCTTAATGCATAATATTATTTATGCTGATTAAGAAGCTTCGGGCTGCTTTTATCACCTCTGAGCTAAGCTATCTATTGCAGCGCATGCGAAAAATACAGAAGCTACACTTTGAGAACGGTGGAGGAGGGATGAAGGCGGTAAGACTCTTTCTACATATAGGTATGTAATACCTCAAATTATATCATGACAGTTTTATAATATGTTTTGGGTAGAATAAAAATAAATGTATATTTTTCCGAAATAAAATCATGTTAAAAATAAAATAAGCAAAACCCGGAATTTCTAAAAAAGACAAGGATAAATTGGTCATTTACCAATTTAGGACCCAAGGATCATAATTTAATAAAAATATATGCTAAAGTGAAAAATAAGACAAGTAAAGATTGCAATTAGATGGAAGATGAAGGACTTAAATGAAAAAAATGAAAAAGAAGGCAAAAATGTAAAAGGTCAAACATGGCTTTATTTTGGAATCAAAATATCTAATTTGTGGTATATGAAGGAGAGCTCTTATGGGTAGGATGAGGGAGAAGAGAAGAGAAGGAGAGGAAGAAGAAGAAGAAGAGAAGAGAAAAGGAAAAAGGAAGGAGACAAGAGATCAAAGGTATGGATTTGTATGGTTTTCTATGGATTATAGTGAGGAACTTGTATGAGAATTGTATGGACTTGTTTGTATGGATTTTTTTTATGGATACTTGTTTGGAGGTTTGGAATACCTCTTTGTTTGTGTAGAATCCTTGTTGGTTTGGTTGTTGTCCTCAATAGAGGAAAAGATTTGTATAGAGAAAATGTTGGGTTTTAGGGGAGATGCTGTCCATTTTTTTTCAACTCATGTTTTTGTTTCGGTCATAACTTGGCCATCACTCATCCAAATTAAGTGATTCAAATTTCTAAGTAAACTAGACCTCTAGAAGAACAAATATTCCTGAAATAAGTATATCCAAATTTGGACTCCATGGAACTTATAAAATTCGTCAAAGTGATACTCTATTTTTTGAGTCAATTATGAGACAGTTTTGGATTCCGTAACAGTTTTGGTATTTAGGTCATAAGTTGAGTTTCACTCATTCAAATTGAGTTATTCAAATTTCTTGGTAAAATAGACTTCTAGGAGAACAAATATTCCTTAAATAAGTATATCCAAATTTGGATCCCATTGGACCTAGAAAATTTGTCAAAGTAAGAGAACAATTATGTCCCTGAAATTTGTCTCAAAACAGTCCAATGAACTGGAGTAATTATGGTTGTTTAAATCATAACTTGAGTTATTCTAGTCCAAATGAGGTCATTCGAATTTCTGTACAAACTAGACATCGAGGAGAATAACTTTCATGAAGAAAGTATGATCAAAATTGTAGTCGAAAATTGACTTAGGAGCTACCTAGAACTGTTCAAGCAGAATTGGTTATAGAAACTAAAATTGTATAAAGGTTATATAAGTGTATTGTTACATTAAATAATGCATCATAGTAATATGATTATGATAACATGTGTTATGAAAGTTAAAGATAATACATATATAATTGTGTTATATGAAAAGGTACAGTTAAATGTTTATAAGAGATTATTTGAAAATGACTATCTCATAAGGATACATGATATTAGTAGGTATTCATGTATATGAGATATCTTTTTCTAATACCTGAAAGATTGTTAAGAAAACATAATAAAAATGATTGCCTGCTTAAGACTGGGTAGTTGGATAGATAGACATGCTTATAGGGATGAACTGCGCATCATACGGTTCACGGATATTGAGGCCCGTTTGGGTTGATGATATAGATTAATTTGGATCGTTATAGCGACGTGTTTGGAATCAGACGGATAGGATGCTTGTCTCGTACAATGATAGTACCTTCCGAGATTTTTATATAGTTCTTTCCATTATCCACTTCTAGGTTTATGCAGAGACATGAAACATAAGCGAATAATAAGTATGCGCAAATAAGATGTATATGATATGACATGATATGAGAAACATAGCATTGCTATGTGATGATATGATGACAAGTACACATGTTGACAGAACAAGAAGAAAATAAAACGACTGAATGAAACATGATATGATAAAAAAGTATAAGATTGCATAAGCATGTGTAAATTATATGTATGGAACATATATAAGCATGTGTATATGACAAGTATAGAATATGACATAAGTATATGATATGTTATATGTATATGTAAATGTGTAAAGTGAGATGACTCTTATTAGTGGTCGTCCACGAGTTATTCCCATTAAGCGTAAAGCTTAGCACGGGTTTTCATCCGTGTAGGTATGGAAGAAGAGGTAAGAGGACAGGACAATCCGCATCAGTCTCCTAGGTCAACACATCATTAGGTGCTCACTTGAAGACTTTTTGGTCTATTTTGTATATGTAATATCCTTTTTGTTGTTTATAAACAAATGAAGCAATGTAAATATTGTAAATGTTGAACACTTTCATATATAGAGCTTGTATATATTTTGTAATCCGCTGCTACAGGATATAGTATAAGTTAAGTGTTTAACATTATATGATTGAACAAGCTTAAATGCTATAAGTTTATAAAAAAAAATGATGACACCCTCGCTTGACACCGAGTCTTGGGTTAGAGCGTCTTGTCATGGGAAACCCCTCTAGGGGCATGAGCGTCAGTCACACCCTCAAACCTTCGACCTAAAGGTTTGAAGTGTGGCTTATTTTAACCTTCCTTATGCTTGGATTTTGTCCAATTACAAGCACACATTCAAAATAATGCGCAACTTTTAAATTCATTAATTCTCCAAATTCAAATTTTCATGTTGACAAAATTGCTTCTAAATATCCAAATCTCAATTATGGATATCGTAAAAATTTGTTCGAATATATGATAGTTGGAGTCTCCCAAATCCAACTGTGTACTAATGTATAAACGAGAATGCTATTATCAGTGACTTTCTCAATTGCTTTCAAAACCCGACATTTCATAAGCAAAGAACTTATTAGTTGACGCAGTCCAACATAAAATTACAATCAAATCTAATGATGTATCCCCCGACTGTATCGCACTTATCGCGGGGAAACTAAAAGTACACAAATATGTCAACGAATAGGAGTGAGCTTAAAGCTCAATAAGAAATACTAATACATTTTCACGGATCAAAAACTTTTCAATCATCTAACAAATAGGAGATATTTTTCATCAAAACTTTTGATTCAAAAATAAGTTGGAACATTAACAAAATTTACTTCAAAACATTCTCACATCCATTTCATATCAAATGTGATCCAAACAATTTCATATCAAATTTCAATTCAAACACTTTCATATCAAATCCAAAATCAAATACATTTTAAATATATTTTTCTCTGGTCATCAAATATCAAATGGTGCCCAACCATGTGGGACTTTAAAATGGGTGTTTAGCCTTAGTGTTGGCTTTTAAAGATTGTGAAGCCAGACCATATTCTTAGTATTAGTAGCACTCTAACGAAACCCACACAGGGTAGGGTTCAAAATCAATTACATTCACCACCAAAAGGAATGTAAAAAGTCAACTATTATTCCGTTGACAAGGGGCGAATAGTGTCGTATTATTCCTAGTTGAATGAGAGACGAAGACTAACCAAAGTCAAATATTTCATTCAAAAGTTCAAATTACAAAACATCATATCTCACATTTTCTTTAAATAAGCTCCAAGGCAAATCTCAAAAGTACAATAATACAAAACTACTTTTTGATCCATGGATAATCAAATAAATAAATAAAAAGTAAAAACTTTAAGTAAACCAAAATTATATATAATTCGATTAAAACAAATTTTCATCCTCGGAATGAAGTAAACAAACAATTTTTTTTTAATTTGTATTAATATCCACTTTACCTCAAGGAATCTTCGAAAGCTTTGGAAGAAATTTAATCTGATAATTTTACCTCAATGAAATATTTCTCTCTAAAATAATAAGGAAAAAAGTATCGTAATTCTTATTTATTCTTAAAACTTTCATGAATTTTGATATTCTTAACAATGATATTATTTTAATTTTTTAATCCCATAATAATAAAAGTTAATGAGTTTAAATATTTTATAAAATTTGTGATTTATAAAGTTTATTCTATCAACATGATTTTTGTTCCTTCAACATGTGCATGGCCCAATAGAATGATAGCTATTTGGATTAGGTAATTTTACAAATTTTTATAAAACTCATATTCCTGCTCCGGATCTTATTTTAATAATTATTTATTTTTATGCTCTTAATCGAACTAAAATCTTTTACTATAAAGAAATAATATTAATAATATTTTACAAATTATATTATTACACAATACTCATCTAGCCTTTTACTAACAATTATCATGCTGACAACAAATATTATTAACGGATCTTATTTCCTATAATTTGCTAAATAATTATTCTAATCATATTCCTTATAAATTCTCAATCCTTAATAAAATATTTGTTACTTGCAAAATACATATATCTTTAAATACTTATCAAATACATATATTTATACAAAATTGACATTTTCAAATTTATCTTATTTGTTTTATTATTTTTCTTTCAAAATTATCCTTAAATACTTTTCATTAATATACTCAAAGTAATTCGATGTGACACCACCAATCCCTTATTTTATTTTATTTAAAACGAAAGTGTAATCTCAGAAATCGAAACTATTGGGGTTGATCCCCAGCGAAAGAAAGGAATTAAAGAATCTAAATCAAAGAATCTAGAAAAATAAAATAAAAGGAAGATCTTACCTAAATTTGTTAACTGGCTACAAATCCGAATTCTACCGGCGAGAAGAAATTCCAAGATGAAGCGAGAAAAGATTTTACTAGCATTAGATTATCAGGGTATCTTATTAAGAAAATTACCTTTTTACCCTCTTCCATTAAGTTTAATTAATTAATTAACTAATCGAATTATCATTATTATTTTCCCTAACATACATAAAAATTCTTGTAATTATTATTTTCCCCAATTTATACCTTCTAAATTCTGTCATTCATTATTTTCTCTAACTTTATCATAATACAAATTCCTGGGTGTTACAGTCTCAAGGTCGCCCATGTATTCCTCTTAATTCTTCAGATTTTTGGAAGCTTATTTAATTTCATATATCCCCTCAGGTATTAATTTGTGTCTTGCATATTAATGATTTTATACCAGAACTTGCACAAAAGAAGGCCCAGTTGGGATGACCATACTGGTTCCCATTTTCTAAAGGTGCATTCTTAGATTTTTCTACTTTATTTGTAAAGACAATTGCATTCATATGTTTTTTAGCTTTCTCATGAATTATATATTGCTGGATTTTTAAAATTTTGGTTGAATATAAAGAAAATATATTTGGTTTTTATTTTCCTTTTTAATAGTTTTTTAATGTTTTTTTAATTAAACAACTATATATTCAAATATGATAAAAATCATATTGAAACTCTCGTCATCCTGACAATTAAAGTACATGTATTTTAAAATTTATTATGTCAAAATTCAGACAAAAATTAAAGATTGATTTTTTTTGAAAAACCAAACAACCAAATGTAATCATAGTAAGAACTATTCAAAACAAAAGTTATATTCAACGTTAACTAAAAAGACAAATGTCGCCTTACTAATTTAATTAGCAGAACACAGGTTGCATTGCTGTGTTTAGTTTAGTTCCCAGAAAGGGCTAAAGAAAAAAAAAAGCTAAATGATTTTCATTTAGTTGGTTCTCTAATGGAAAATACCATCTTCATTTGGATTCTCTAATGGAAAATATCAGAGAAAATTAAATTTAAATGAAACTACTTATAATAAACTTACATATTCTTATATTATTTAATTTTATATTGATTAGTTAAAATAAATGAAGGGAAAAGTAGGTTATAGACTATTAATTTGAAAATAATATGACTTTAAGAATTATGTTTTTTTATAACCTAAAAATAATATGTCAATTTCAAAAAAATATTATAGGATAGTTCATTATGCGTTGAGTGTTTTTTCTTTGACAAAGATACATTTTTGTATATCCACCTCACATGCCAACTAAGCTAATGATAAAAAAAAAACAAAAAACAAAATAAAAGAATGTAAAAAAGCAAGAAAACAAAATATTGTAAAATCTGTAGTAGCCCTAAGCCGTCTTTGTCCTCCTCTCTACACCCTCTTTGTTCTTCTCTTTAAACCCTAAGTCATAGTTAAATTTGAAATACAAATTGAATGAGGAAAAACGCATTATTCCAAAGGTAACTCTAAAACTTTCTTTCTCTTTGTCTTCACTTCTTGGCTTCTTCCATGTTTGTAACAGTGGATTGGAGTTTCGGATGTTGAATCTGAAAGGTAATTTCTAAGGTAATCAACGTTAAACTTTGATTAATCATATTTTTCTTCTTTGCTTCAAATAACTCTATTTGATTCATTTGCTTGCAACCGTTTACGTTTTTGAAATCGACGCCATTGGAAGAATGTAGGTTGGCAGTTAGATTTTGTGGAATTTTTTGGATTCTTCACTCTATCTTGGTTTGATTCCTATCCTATTCGAATTCTTTGATGATTTTCTTTTACCTTTAGTGCTTTGAATCTTGGTTTGGTTTGATTTTCTTTGCATGTTTATGCTCTTCTTAAATTTGTATACTTTGCTATTAAATTTGTTTAAAATAGAGGATAAGCATGTTTATTAAGGTTATACCTTCGATACACTAAGGCCGTACCTTACCTTTACTATGGTTGTACCTCTACTTCATTAGGGTTGTACCATGCAATTACAATGTGTACTTATTTGTTATTTATTATCCAACATCATGCAATTTCATTATGAATTTCTTCATTAATTCCATATAATAGACCACTAATGCATTCATTTCAAATACTAATCTCTACTTTGTCAACATGTATTCATGTGCTTTATAGACTATTATGGAGAACTCAAGCGGTGAATCAACCAAAATACTTATAGAAAGGTGCAAGAGAAGAAAACATGTTCCTTGAATATTAGAGACAGTAATTAAATTTCTCTTTTAAAAATTGCTAACTCATTGGAAGTGTAAATTAATCTTGTTTCATCCAACAAGTTATAACATATGTTAAATCTTATAAACATGCAGGATAAGGTCCTGAAATCTAGATGTTCAGCATAAAAAAAATGGCAAGTATTACTAGACTACTACAAGATAAAAAGGATGCAATTACAGAGATGGGTTTCGGTGGCTTAATACAGATGGCTTGTGTAGAGTTGTTGTCGCGCCCCAACCCCCACCTAAGCGAAGAGTGGGGACGTGGCACAAGACTGAGACTTTTTAACTTGTTTTTCTGTCATTGGTGGGCCCAATTTATATATATTCACAAAGAAATAAAACTTATAACATATACATGTAAAACAACCACCGTAGTGGTGTTCATAATATTCTGTATATATATCCAAGTCCCATTTACTGGTTCTTATACAATTTCACTATTACAAAACTCTACATTTACATATACAAAAACAAATCCAAAACCTACTTAGGGTTGGCTTCTATTCTTGTGTTGGCCTTGAGCGGATGCGAGATCGTAAATGTCCTCTTGGTACCTACGGATGAAACACCACGTGCTAAGCTTATAAGCTTAGTAAAAGCAAATAATATATATGACTACTTGCAATGATCCTTAATTTCAGTATATATATACAATAGCTTATAAACATATACTTCTTTTACATATCATATGCATCTTTCGTATCATTTGCATATTTCATGCCTTTTTCATGTGTCATGTTTCATATTATCTTATATCATCTTGCATCATCTTTTTTTTATTATTATTTTTTTTATGCTTGTATATTCCAAGGCGTGGATCAGAATGTGTATATACGAAGGTATCATCCTTTGTACAAGCGGTGACTATGCGTCTTGTATGATGACGGGGTTGTATATACCCGAAGGTCTCATCATTGTGAGATAGTGACCTATGCCTGTATTATGTGACCCAAACGAGGCCGCTGTAATGACCAAAATGGGGCTGCTATGCTTAAACGGGGCAACTTATAACTTGTAATCCTCATAGTATCCTCTTTATGCATCAGATTTTGGAATATATACGAATCGGGGGCTTACATTAGTTTTATCGAGTTGGGATATCATACTAGTCATTTACATGTTTGTATTACTGTTCATATGTTCATATTTCATATATCAACCTTCTTTTATTTATTTACTTCAAATACTTTGCAAAATATTTCCTCTGAAACAGTGTTTCACTTTAGAATTTTACGGACCTAATGGGAATACAAGTTGAATACCTTATTTCAAGGGATTTGTTCTCTAAAAGTCTAGTTTATCCATTTGATCACTCAATTTGGATGAGTGAAACTCAACTTATGGCCTAAATACCAAAATTGTTCAAACTTGCAAAAATTGTATCGAGCGAATCGGAGGTGATCACAGCTTGAGCCTCACTTTGACTAATTTTTTGGGTCTAATGGGGTCCAAATTTGAATATACTTATTTCAAGAATATTTGTTCTCCTAGAAGTCTAGTTTACCTCGAAATTTGAATCACTCAATTTGGATGAGTGAAACTCAACTTATGGCCTAAATACCAAAAATGTTCCGAAACACCAAAATTGTATCAGAATTGAACCAAAATTGACCAAAAAACAGAGCCTCACTTTGACGAATTTTTTTGGGTCCAATGGTGTCCAAATTTGAATACACTATTTCAAGAAGATTTTTTCTCCTAGAAGTATAGTTTACCCAAGAATTTGAATAACTCAATTTGGATGAGTGATGGCCAAGTTATGGCCATGACAAAAATGTGGGTTTTGGAAATATTTTGACAGCATCTCCCCTAAAGCCCCAACATTTCATTTATACAAACATTCATCAATTGAGGATCACTACCAACTCAAACAATCATATAACACATTTAGAAGAGTTAGGGTTTTCCTAACTCAAACATAAACAAAGAAGGAGTTTAAGGAGTTTCCAAACCTTGTTTTCTTCTTTTGAAACAAACTTTCCTCTTCTTCCTTCTTCTAGCTTGAACTAAGACGAACCAAAACCATGGGTTGCACAAAAGCCAAATGACCTCCTTTCCTCCTCCACTGGAATTTCTCTAGCCCTAGCTCCTCTCTTTCATAAATGAGAAAATATCTCATTGAGAATAAAATTTGGTCTTATCTCTTTTCCCTTCCACAATGCCTTGTTTGGCCAAAGCCATTTTTGGCTTTTTCCCCTTTGCGATTTAGTCCTTCATTTTCTTTCTTTTGCAATTCCAACTTCTCAATATTCTATTTTGGCATGTAAACTTATTATCTTATGACCCTTGAGTCCTTAATGTGACATTTTACTATTTTACCCTTGACTCTTACATTAATTTCGGTTTTATCATTTTTTGTTCTTAGCAATATAAATTCTGAAAAAATAAAAATTTAACTTATTTTATACCCTAAACACGTTATAAAACTGCGAAGGTATATTTTGGGGGTGTCTGATTACAACATGAACTATGCCTGCGGATCATTTCTAGTACGACGGTATCTACCTCCGAATAAATATGGAAAATAGTAGATCATATGAGGTCACTCAAGAAGATGTTACCACAATTATGAGCATTCCTTCATCTGGCTCAAACGTCGTCATTCATAATAGGAGAGCTACTTTTAGGAGATTATAAAGTTTATCAAATCTAGAGGATAATATAGCAAATCTGCCCGTTGGTGATGAATTTAAAAAAAGTTTCATCATTTTCTCATGCGTAACCGTTTTAGCACCAAACTCCAAGCCATAAGGGTTACATGGCTTATGGGATAACATTTGGGATGGAGATTTACATGTGCAAAAAAATCGGGCAAAATTTGTCTTGCAATACTTGGAAAATGACATTAAGGATTATCGAAGAAAGAATCCAAGTTACATATGAGGATGTCTCCTCTTCTTACAGGTTATCATGATCATGTTATCCCTTTATAAAATTAATTTACTTCAATTGGATCCAAATAACTAATTTTTATACATATTGTCCAACTATTCTATATGGCGAAATTCTACATGCCAACAATTACTCAAGAGTGGATACTGCCGTTGTGTTCAGTTTGGATAGATGACCTCATTAAAAGACACTTAGCAGCTAAGATAGAGATGTTTAGGGCATATTCTAAGTACTTGATTCACTTACCTTTCATTTATTTCCTTAATTTTAATTGTTTTCTTTTTTATAGATTAAGCAAATATTCTAAGTCATGCTTATTCTTATTGCATAGTGAGGTGTTGTGTGAAATATAAGAGATGTGCATTACAAGAAATAAATTAAGCTGTTTGAAGGGGACAACTTTGGTAAATAATGTGGTATGTATCATTTCTAAAATCATGTATGACTTTGAGCATATGGTTACGTCATTCATAATATGAAACATGCCTATTATTCTTACATGTATTTGTCACATGTATTGTTTAATAGGTTATCATTGTGATTTGTTATTGTGTAATGGACAACAAGACAACCTACCACGTGCATATTATTTTGTTCCTTCTTTATCGGTGAGAATCATAGCACAATAACACAATATTAATTTTGAATGATATCATTTTTATTACTAATTATGTGTCCCAAAACACATTGAAGGTTGTGTTGACCAACCTTTACGTTAAGAAAAAAAATCAAGTCACTACCGGTTGCAACATGTTTTAAATCCTCAGTTAGTCAAATTTGATTTTACAAATTGTGAAGCGGAGTATGACAAATAGTATAGGTTAGTTTGTATATTTACCATATATTTAACAACATTTATACATTAACGGGCATGTGTTTGTGAGAAAAGCAACTAATTTTTTGTTTATTTATTCAATTAGTTGTTTTTTCATGTATGTGAGGACAAACACTGCCATGTTCATGTGGTGAACATTGCCGCGGCAAGAGTAGAGATATTATCATCTATTCCATTGAAATGTCAAAACAAGATCAATGTCGCATCAAAGAGATTATCATTATCAATTTCTAGGGTCATGCATGCATGTGGCCTCTATACAGATTTCGATATCTCCAAGTTTGAACAAGTTCAACCTGAAATAGTGCAAAAGAGTAATGGGTTAGAGACTATCATTATTTAAAACGATATTCCTTTTAATTTCATTTAAGCTTTGTTCTTAGTTTCTAGTCTAATTAATGAAAATGTATCATTCTCACTATAGGTTTGATAGTGGTGTATTTGCGGTCAAATTTATGGAATATTGGAATGGCTCCACCCTAACATAAGTAGTTGTAGAAGTAAGCTCAATTATAATTATTAATTATTTTCTTGATATTTGCATATCAAAGTAATTTACTTTCTTTATGTAGGATAAAACTCAATTATATAGATTGAAGTTGGTTGTTAATTTGATTATGGATGAAAGCGGCGTGGCTAGAGAGAACTCACGGCATCTATTCATCATGTGTATTGTGTTAATGGGAATTGGAAGCCAGTAGGTGATCTGTTTTGATGGATGAAAGTATTGCTTGAAACATTAAAAGCTTTCTTAGGAAAAGAATTACTCAATACGCTTTGTGATGTTTCTAAGATGAAAGTAAACATGGATTGTTGTTGATAATTATTATTGTATGAAGATGGATACTAACATTTTTTCTATGTTTACACATTATTTTGTTAAAATTATATATGTTTACATATTGATATTAGTATTTAGTGTACATATTATTTAGTTTATTTATAATGAAGATAAATAAGTTAATATATTTTCATTTATTTTGATCGAAATTACTAAGCAATTTTTTAAAAGAAATACTAAAGGGTTTCTTATAATCGTTAAGGTTGTACTTTACATTCAAAAAGGTCGTTCATTACCTTAACTATGCTCGTACTTGCACTTCATTAAGGTTGTGCAGGCTTCAATGGGTTGAGTCGTGCCTTAGCTTCACTAATATCGTACCTAAGGCTTACTGAGGTCGTTCTCAGTTTCACTAAAGTCGTATCTCAAATTCACTAAGGTTGTACCTATAGTTCACTATAGACGTACCTAAGGTTCACTAAGGTTGTTCCCCCCAATTTCACTAAGGTCGGGCCTAAGGATTTCCATCACAAATACAAACTTCAATGAAAAAACTATGATTGAGATATCACTAGCATGATATTTTCCCTCTTCCAAATAGTAATTCAGAGCCTGAATAAAAAAATAAAAACTAAAAAAGGGAATTTTATACACATTGCACATGTCTCGCATGTTTCCTATAGAACAAATGACGATATCTAACCTAAAAGATGGTTAGATAACATAGCATACTTAATCACCATGATAAAATAAAATCAGGGAAAAAACCAATAGTACCTATTTCACTAAGATGGATTCCTCATATTCACTAAGGTTGTTCTTAAAGTTCACTAAGAAGTGGTAGCTAAGGTCATACCCCAAATTTTACTAGGTTAAACATAAGGGTTTCCATCACAAATACTTAATATCTAACTTCACCGAACAATGAATGATATATCACTTGCATTATATTTTCCTACGTCAAATAGTAATTCACGAAGGTCATACCTAAAGTTCACTAATTTTTTACTGAAGGTTCAATACCTCATACCTGAGCTTAACTAAGTTCGTACCTAAACTTCACAAAGATTGTACCTAAAGTTCACTAAGTTTGTACCGAAGTTTCACTAAGCTCGTACCTCAAATTCACTAAAGTCGTACCTCAACTTCAGTAAGATCATTCTTAAAGCTCACTAATATCGTACCTTAGGTTCATTAAAGTCATACCTCAACTTCGCTAAGATCATGCCTTAGATTCACTAACTTCAACTAACAAACAATCAATGAGATATCACTTCCATTATATTTCCTACTTCCAAATGGTAATTCAGAATTTGAATAACAAAACATGAAAAATAAATAAAAAATTTTGTACACATTTAATATCTCATGAATCATACAGAAAAAATGTTGATATCTAACCTATAAGATGGTTCCCCAATTCAATGAGATACATAACATAGCACTCTTAATCACCATGATCAAACGGAATCTAGGAAGAAACCAACAGAGGACTTGTCATAGCTTTCCATCTACCATTGGCTAACTGAATGAATGATGGTTTCACATTCCGTTGTCAAACGAAATCTTGAAATGATGGCTTCACATCCCGTTGTTAAACAAAATTAGTGAATTATGGTTTCACATTTCCTAATTTCCATTCTCGAGCCTTGGAACACTACGTTCTCCCTTCTCATTCAATTTGTATTTCAAATGCAACTATGGCTTAGAGTTTAAAGAGACGAACAAAGAGGTGTGTAGAAAGGAGGACGAGGAGGGCTTAGGGCTACGTCACATTTTACATTCTTTTTGTTTTGTTTTGTTTTTTTTTTATCATTAACTTAGTTGGCAAGTGAGGTGGTTGTATTAAAGGGTATTTTTGTCAAAGAAAAAACACTCAGCACATAATGTACTATCCTATAATATTTTCTAAAATTGACATTATTATTGTGTTATAAGAAACTCAGTTCTTAAAGTCATATTATTTTGAAATGATAGCCCATAACCTACTTTTCCTATAAATAGAATTAGTTTAAAATAAAAAATAAAAATAATATATTGAATTTAACTTTATTTTTATTTTCCTTCAAAATTTTCTTTCCTCCCTATTAAGTATGTATTAAGTCACTGTTGTTTTGGCTTGTTGTGTTTCTCCTTTAACCATCTTATTCCGCGATGTTTATCTATTTGAAATTATACTGGCTATTAAGTCAAGCTAGCCTTGAAATTATACTGGCTATTAAGATGAGATCACGTCTGGAAACTGATATAAGCCCTTACAAAATAAAGGTATCGGATGCAGGCTTTTTACCTTTGGTTTTATGGTGGTCAATAGGAATATAAAAGAGAGTATTAACTTCTTTTTCTATCAGAAAATGAGACTAAGAATGATGTAAATCCTCATCAAATAAAGGTATGCTACTTTTTTTATTTTAACATTATATGGGTCATTGAGAAAAATATTAATTACGTAACGTTTACCTAGGTTTCAAATTAGATGGGGGATGTCAGTCTCAAAATTATTGTTCGTCACCACTTTGGAACAAAGCTTGATATAAATCATTTGACCTCATATCATGTTGTTTATAAAGAAGACCATCCGTGGAATTTAACCGTTATTGTTCTGAATTAAGAATCAGTTTGGAAGATGATGACATGAAACTATGGTATAATTTTCCATCGTGCCTTGAAACAATGGTATGTAATTTTCCCATATATTGTTGCTTCTGCAATTGTTCAAGATGTGTCTCCATGTAAAGCATTAATTGACCTTCTTAGATACCTTCAAGGCTGAAAAAGAAACGACTGTTTGTGTATGCAGTGATATACTAAATGTTTCATCAATTAATGAAACACTGTCACAAATTATGATGAGACGGGATAATAAACAGTGACTGAAAGTAAACTGTAGGTGATATACAAAAATTATAGACGATCACACTAACACAGAGACAAGAGATTGGTTATGCGGTTCGGAAAAAGCCTACATTCGTAGGACTAAACCCAGATGTAGAGGATTCCATTATATATCAATTAGGTTACATGTTAGTCTTATGTGAGACAAGACTCCCATTTCTCACAACCGTCTTCTCCTAACTCTTTCATAATGGAATAGAGATAAACTCCTTATTTCCTTATTACAACATCTGAACTCATACAACACCCAAACACTTCTTTCAGTGAAGTGTCAATACTACTCATCATCATGCGAGCAAGAATAGTCGCCTGTGATAGCTATTCCAAGTGTGGATAGCTTCCTAATCAATCTCCCTTGTGTATCTCTCCAAATCAACCAAAAATGAATGAGTACTAAATGAACGACTTCTGTTCTTCGTATAGACGCCTGTCACCCTATCATCTCAATATTCTGTGAGATCCGATTACCAGACTTGTCCTCCAAGCCATCTTAGACTATGGATCACATACCATATTTGATAAGGCAAAATATCCTAATTTCTAAGAGGAGAATCCAAATAACACCTAATCTTATTGCCTTGGATTTATTTCTTTAAACAACACGAAGATTATTTACTGTTGATCCATTGAATATATACCTTAAATACATGTTGCTTTAAGTAAGGTAAGAGGTGACTCAAGACATGACTTACCAATTCGATCTTCATCAGTAAGTTGAGCACGTGATTTATTTTGGGCAGAATTCAATTCTCCAACAAAGGCCAAAACCAAATCAACCCTCTTCTCTAGCTAAAGATACTATGTTAGCTGAATTGAAATTAACAATTCGAAATATAGCATTAAAATACTAATGTAATGAGTCACTAGTAATAAACAAAGGAGGTTCGGACAAAATAACGCAAACATGCGTGATAAGGAAACAAATATATGAAATATAATGCTCGTTGGAACCCAAAGTGCTTCTAAATATAGCAGCTCACATTTGGAACCTAAAAAATGCTAAAGAAAGATAATAGAGAGGAAAAGTGGAAGAAAAAAAAATTAAAAGAAAACAAAAAGTAGGTTTAAACTTAATAAATTAATTATATATGTCTATTTAAACTCGTTTTTATTTGTTTCTTTCTATTATATAAAGACTAGGAAATTTAGAATATGTAAGATCTTGAAGAATTTTGATTGTATTTGATTTTCTTTTATAATTTTCACTGTGAAACGAAATATAAAAAAATCATTTTCCCTAATATTTTTTTTATTTCCCTTGTTCTTTTCGGATTCCAAACGGAGTCTTGGGCTCCATTTGGAACCTGGAAAGTACTTAAGAAAATGGAGAAAAATTAAGAAAAGAAATAAAATTTGAATAAAATAAAAATAGGTTTAAACTTAATAAATTAATTTTATATGTTGTTCAAACTCATTTCATTTGTTTATCTCTATTATATATAAGGACTAAGAAATTTAAAATATGTATAATTTTGAGGAAATTTTAATTATATTTGATTTTCTTTTATATTTTCCTATGTGAAACAAAACATGAGAAAAACATTTTTCTTAATATTTTTTTTCCTTAGTACTTTTGAGGTTCCAAAATGGAGCCTAAGTGAATTAGAAAGAGAAAATTTGTAAAGATTCTTCTATATATGCATGATGCTATCCAAATCCGGAAGAAAACAAGGCCACTTGCTTTGGTAGTATCAGATGTCTATTAGGAAATCAGACCCGAGGTTCTGGTGACATCAAACAGAAAACCCATAACCTTGAAAGAAGATCAAAGCATAAAAAACTCAAGAAGAAGATAATGGAGAGAAACTGAACTCTATATTCTGATATAGATTTCCATCTCCTACAGAGAACTCAGTTTACGTTACAATGAAACCAGAGAGAATAGGTTACATTTCTATCTCTGTATTATTTACAAAACCCTACATCTAACTATATAGGAAGAGATGACTTTTTCTACAAGTAACAGAAGTAACAAACTCATCTTAAAGGATGTTAATCTTTAACTGAACAAGGAGTCTTTCTCTTGAAGGTTACCGTTAAAGAACACGTGGCAACTTGAGTAAAATATGAGCCAATATACAACATTCTCCACCTTTGGCTCTTATTTTCTATCCTTCAGACATCACCCAACCCAGGAGATGACAGGCTCGAAATGTGCCGTATAAAATGTGCGGGTCTATATACGCAAGTGCACATGCTGTCTCAAGTAATATAATAAAAGTATGAGTATCGTCCCATGAGGATTAAGTTACTAATTATCGAAATTAGAATAATCCTAACTTTATTTGAATAAATACAAAGGTGATGTTGAAATGGAAAACAATCTAAGCTAAAGAAATTCTAAACTAAAGTCTATAACATACAAAGTAAATATGTAATTACAAGAAAGCCTAGGGTTTTAATTTCATCTAACAAATTCCTATGGTGAGATTCAAAATGGTCCCAATGATGCTTAAATCATATATTAGACCTATTTCACCTAAGCACATGCCATTCATTCTCAAACAATTACAATCTACCCTTGGAAAGTGCTCTAATGTATCTCTATCTCAAACCATCATAACCAAGAATGCATTAAGCATTAGAATCCACAAAGCCACATGTAACCTACAAATATCTTTATTCTATGGTGAAACATGATATTCTATTAATGGTCAACCTAGTGTGTTTCTTAACCTCAAATTTGATCACAAATCATGTTAATGGTGATCAATCATCAACAAGCATGAGAAATTGAATAGAACATTCAATATATAAGAAAATCCAAACATCAAAGATTACAAATCAAGCTAAACACCATGTTTCATTGTTTAGATATATCAAAACCCTAGAAAATGAGATTAGCTCATGGAGGGGAGAAATACAACAATAATAAATGAGGAAAAATAGGAAAAGAGAAGAAGAAATAAACTAGATTTGGATTGAAGCTCTTCTTCTTTTCCAATCTTCCTCTCTTTCTTCTTCAAGATCTTCTTCCCCAAGAGAGATTTTTCCCTAGGGTGTTTCCACCTAAGGGAACCTCCCTCTTTGCCTCCACGAACTCCTCCCTCCAAAAAGCCTTAATTTCATTCTCTTATAAGCCAAAACCCATGAGAGGGCGTGAAAATGGGCTTTAGGAACTTTGGGCCCCGACATCCATGTGGCAAAATGGCAAGCTACTGAAATTAGCAAAGCAGAACCGCATCGTAGCATGAGTGGACTCATGCTAAAGCGTGAGTAACTCGCACTTAAGCCAATCCTTCATTTCTCCTTCACTTTGTGATGTCGTATCTTGCTCATTCGAACTCCAAATCACGCTATCTTAGTGTCTATGGAAAGCCCTTAGAGTCTAGAATCTACCCATGCCAATGAGGGAGCCATAGAAGGACATCACGTAGGCAAAATGATCACATGTTTGCTGCGATTGCATGATGACTTTGCTGAATTTTCTTCGATTTTGCTCATTTCTACTCAATGGTTAGCCTAATCACAAAATTGAGAAAAGAGAGCATTAGGATACTTATTTATCTCATAAAACGACTAAAACCTAAGCAAAACATGGGGATAAAATGAGTATTTAAGATACTCATCACACCCCCAAACTTAAATCTTTGTTTGTCCTCAAGCAAAAGAAAAACACACATATATACAAAACACTAAAATAGATATGAGTAAAGAATGGTGCTAGAGAATACCATGACAAAGTTCTATGGAAACAATATAAGCTTACTTGGGATCCCAACATTTACAATCTTTAAAGACAAGGCATCTATGGGTATGGTGATCAAGGCAAGCTTTGCCCTCAATTTCTCAATGAATCCTTCCTAAAGAAACTCGGTGAAAATGGTATGCTAAATCTCAAATGTAGACGGAGGTTCCAAGACACTTTTCAACCAAACTCGACCCACTCATTTGAAAGAGATTAAAAAAATAAGTAGAGAACGCACCTTTTATTCAATACTAAAACTAGAAAGTAGGATGGAATGCTAAGACACTCTAGAAAATTGTCCATGTAGCGGGGATCCGTTGGTGACTCCCCACCAATTGGTTAAGGGCACTAGGCATTAAGTATGCTAAATCTCAAATGTAGACGGAGGTTTCAAGACACTTTTCAACCAAACTCTACCCACTCATTTGAAAGAGATTAACAAAACAAGTTTGAAACTGCTTTGCTTTTATTCAATACTAAAACTAGAAAGTAGGATGGAATGCTAGACACTCTAGAAAAGTGTCCATTATGTGGGGATCCGTTGGTGACTCCCACACCAATTGGTTAAGAACTGAGGTAAAGTTCCCCCTTGAACTTCACCCCAAACACTCAACTAGAAAGCCCAAGCACCTACTTGTGAAACTGAACCATCTTCTGTCCCATGTAACAAACAGTGAAGTCAATGACTCCTAACCAATTGGCTTAGGGCATTAGCCTTTGAAAGGCCTCTCATACTGTGCCTGGGACTCCGATTGGAACAACTCACTTATTTATCTTTTTCTTTCTTTTTCATATTTTTTATTTTCTATTTATTTTTCTCTCTTTCTTTTGTTTTTGCTAATGTGGGGCTTATTCGTCCTCTTTATTGAGGTATCCCAAATATGGAAGTTAAGGTCTCTCAAGGTAAGTTTAGTTTGAGAAGAAGAGGCCGAAACCTCGGTGTACAAATGAGATCTAGTGTGTGTATATGCATGAGTTCCATTAAGAAGTGGTTCATGAAAATCTGAAGGCTCACACAACAAGCCTCCGCAAACCACTCGATACACTCAATCTTAGATCACATAAATGTGATGGTAACCCAAGTTTTGGCAAAGCATTCTCCAAACAATTATTAAGCACCAAACCTATTGGATTTTTGCTATACAAGCAAGTCCAAGTTGTTTAAAACACTAAATGGGTTCACACATGGGCTTGGGCCCTAAGGTGTGGAGGCCCAAATGGCTATTAAGTATTCTAAGGGTTTGTACTCACATAAATGAAATGGAATATTACAACCCTAGATCTAGATCTAGGTGAATCTGAATCGAGAGAGGAGAATAGCGAGAAAAGCAATCATTTCTTAGTGATTCAAGCACCCACATTTGCTCCATCACCTCGGGATAGTTTGGAAGATGTCATGATTCTTGTGTGCATACTTCTCTGCAAATTCACAAAATTGATCGGCGGTTGTATTAGTTTAGCAATTAAATTGAATATTCTAAATCACATGATAGGTTGCTTCGTAATTATTCCTACAATTGGTATGAGCAGCAGGTGATTAAATTTTCAATTTGATCTAAACAATTTCATGTATTTTGGTGTTTGATTAGCAATATGGCACCCTAGGTTTTCTATATTTTTGATTAGCATGTTTGCATGTTTAATATGATTTTTGTTTCTACGGATGGTTCACCGAATAATTGTGGTTTACCTTTAATCCATAAGTGAGAGTTTTATGTGTATTTCATCGGTTTTGTAACAAGGGCTAATCATAGATTAGGTTTCCTTCTCCAGTTTATTTTCGCGATCATCTAGATTTCTTGTACACCATTTTATAAAGGTATAAGTTATTTTTTTTGTAAAATTTGAAGACTAATGAAACGAAGCGAAGAAGAAAGAAGAACCCGCGGAGGGCTTTGTACTAGAGGTTTCATGTTGTGTGTTTAGAGTTTTGGGTTTACCTGAAATCTCTTCAATTTTGAGCCTCAGCCCAGCCAAAATTCAACAAATGGATGGGGTGGACCAAAGTGGGCGAGATTAATAACCGGTGGGCTCAAAGTGTTATTGGGCTTGTGATTTTTCTTAGGAAAACCATGGATTGAGGCTTTTATATTTATTCATATATATATATATATATATATATATATATATATACTATATATATATATATATATATATATATATATATATATATATATATATATATATATATTTTATTTATTCATGGATGATTAAATTATATTTGGTAACATGCTTTAGTTGTGATAACACTTGACATATAGACTGGAGTGGTGCCATATTATTTGCATCAATGCTATACATACATAATTAGAATTTTGATTTTTTTTAAAATCTAGATAAATATAATTATGAAAAATCCCCTTTAATTTTTGTGGGTCCAAATAATAAAATGGTCATGTAAAGCCCCATCGGATAATCATGATCGAGTTTTATTGGATTGGACCTAAATAATTTTAAAATCTTAATTAGATTGGCTAGGTCCACCAGAAACTGACTCTTAGAGATTAAGAGAATTTTAAAATCAAACAGGATAAAATCCTTTAATTTTTTGTGGGTCGAATAATAAAATGGTCATGTGAACCCCGTGGATAATCATGATGGGATTTTATTGGATTGGACCTAAATATTACAAAATCTTAATTAGATTGGCCGATTCACCATAGGCAACTCTTAGAGATTAAGAGAATTTATTTTAAAAATTAAACAAGGATGAAAAAAGAAACACGATAATTTTATTAACCTCCCAACGAGGCTCTAATAATATTATGGGCCATATGAACATTGATTGAAATGAAAGTGTATTGTCTAGGAAAGGTTCTATCTAAGAAGATTGGGATGTAAGTAATGGTCAGATAAGTGACCCTAATTTTTATTTTGGGACACGAGCAGATGGATACCTATTCATTTTATGATCAAGTTTTAGTTTGTTATAAATGTCTTGCCCACTTAGTGAGCATTTATTATGGAAACCTAAATTATTGTTCCGCAAATAAACATAAAATATATTTTTTGTTTTGGATTTACTAAATATATGTTTATTGTATAATATACGAAAGTTAATATTAATTATTGCACAATGTATAATTTTTTTGAAATATGGCATCTTTCAACCCTCTAGCTATGATTTTGAATCAAAAACCATTGGATGGAAATAACTTTGAAGATTGGAAAACGAACTTATACATCGTTCTGGATTATGAGAAAATCAAGTTTGTCCTAGATACCCCTAAGCTAGCTATCCCGGAAGATGGTGCTAATGATATAAAAAAAAAAAGAATATGCGACTTGGGAGAATGCAAACACTTCACTTCGGTGTTATATTCTTGCTAGTGTTGTGGGTCATTTGAGGTAGCAAATAACACCTCTTGACAGTGGAGTAGAAATGCTCCAGACTCTCGAAGGGATGTTTGCTATTAGGCGTCTTTATACGAGGAGACAAAGATTTGCTATCAGCGATTTGATTAATACACGTATGGTTGGTGGGCGTGAAGGATCATTGTTTGTGATGATTTCACATATCGATCGGCGGAGGAAGTGGTAGAGCAAAACGAAAGGAGATGAAAATAGATCTCATCTTGCGATCGTACGCCTAAACATTCCAATCGGTTCAAAGTCAATTTACAAGCGTATGCGCCAAGATGGATCTAACTCCGAGTTCAGGTGATGCATGAGCTTGAGTGGCTGAGCGGTCTCTCGAGAGCCAGCGTGTCCAATTTTGGGAGGTTACGATAAACCTAAAGAAACCTAAGGGTGGAAACAAGAACGAGAAGAAGAAACGATGATACCAATTACCAAATCAGACGCAATGAAGAAGCCGAAAGGCAAAGTGCTTCAAGTGCGGACAAAAGGACAGACGGAATTGCCCCAGGCCGCAGCCGGGTATGGGTGATTTACTTGTTGTTAAGGCTTGTTTAGTGGAGAATTTTAATGATAAATGGATCATTGATTAGGAGCCACTAATCATGTTTGTTATTCTTCTGATGGTTCAAACATAGCACGTCACATTAAAGAAGGACAAAGATACTTGAAACTTGGGAACGAGGAGCTAATCTGCAGTAAAGGCCATAGGACCGGGTTGTTTTATTTTTGAGAATAATAGGACTTTTTATGTTTAGAAGATTTGTTTATTTGCTCGGGTTTCAAGAGGAGAATTTAGTTTCTCTCAGTTGTTTAGTTGAACACGGTTTTGTGATCTGATTTAATTTCTCGGTTTCAATGAAGTAAATCTTCTTTTATTTATTCCGGTGATCTTATGAATAATCTTTATTTTTTAAGTCCCTTGTCCTATGATATAAATGCCATTGAAATTGTTGAAAATGAACATAATCACCTTGCCAAGAAAAGGAAAGTATCAAATGAAACTTACCTTTGGCATTTGCGATTAGGTCATATTAATCTAATAGGATACATAGTTTGGTGAAAAGTAGGATTTTAAATTCGGCATTTGAACTTATACCAATGTGTGAATCTTGTTTGGAAGGTAAAATGACCCGAGAGGCCCTTTAAGGCGAAGGATATCAGCCTTGACCAAACCCATTTGGAATTGGTGCATGCGTGTATGCGGACCAATCGTGTTCAAGCGGAGGTGGGTATGAGTATTTTGTCAGCATTCGCAGGATGACTACTCAACATATGGTTTGTTTACCTAATGCGCGAAAGTATGAAACTTTTTGATAAATTTCGAGAATATAAGGGTGAGAGCGAAGGAAAAGCAATTAGGTGTCCATATCAAAAGCTGACTTAGATCGGCCAGGGCGGTGAATACCTATCTGGAGAGTTTAAGTTTTACTTAACTCAAGAGTGGATAGTTTCACAACTGTCAGCCCCTGGAACACCTGAGCAAAATGGAGTTGCAAAAAGGAGAAATAAAACTCTCCTAGACATGGTGAGATCGATGCTTAGTTATTCATCTCTACCTATATCGTTTTGGGGATTATGCCTTAGAGGCGCATACTTATTAGACTTGATTCCTTCTAAAGTCGGTTTCTAAGACACCCCTTCAGAATTGTGGAGCAGACCATGAGCCTAGTTTAAACCATATTTGTATGCAGGGTGCTCAGCGCATGTCTTGAAAGGAACCACATAAGTTGGAATCTCGTGCGAAGTATGTTTGTTTATTGGATACCCCCAAAGGAGCGAGAGGTGGACTTTTTATAGTTCCTCAGAGGAAAGAAAGTTATAGTGAGCACTAATGCAAAATTCTTGAGGGGAAGACTATGTAAACAATTTCAAGCCCAAGAGTAAGGTAATTCTTGAGGAGGTTGACTCAGCTCAAAAATCGCCTAAACCACCTGAATTTGGACCTATTGTGCCATTGTTTCCAGTGCGTGTTCAATAGAGGGAAAATGAAAATATACTCGAAGGTGAACAAGCACGAGTGGAACCAATAGTAGAACAACAGGTAGATATACAAGTGGAACCAGAACAACCAGAAAATCAAATTCAAAATGATCAAGAAGGATCTTCTGTGAACCCACGACAACCGGTGGAGCTTCGGTAGTAGTGGGAGAGCGACACCTGAAGCCATCGAGATATCTCTTGTTGGGCGAATCATACTGACTATAACCATTGATAGCAAAGAGAGGATCAAGTAAATTACAAGAAACCTTGGAGGATGTTGATGCACAGGAGTGGCTCAAAGCCATGAACCGTGAGATGGAGTCTATGTATTCTAACTCAATCTAGTCTCTTGTAGAGGCACCCAAAGGGGTAAAACCTATAGGGTGTAAGTGGATCTACAAGAGAAAAAGACGACCAGATGGGAAGGTAGAAACCTTCAAAACTAGATTGGTGGCAAAAGGTTATACCCAGAGGATAGATTATGAAGAAACCTTTTCGCTGTGTATGTTTAAAATCCATCCGGTTCTTTTAGCTGTAAATTGCAAGTCTAGATTACAGAGATTTGGAAGATGGATGTGAAACAACATTTTAAATGGCCGGTTAGAAGAGAGGACATCTACGTGCGTAACTAAGAGGTTCATAGCTAGAGGGTAAGAACACATGGCATGTAAGTTGCAAAGGTCCATTTATGGACTAAAGCAAGCATCCAGAACATGGAACATTGGGTTTGATCAAGCCATAACTTTATATGGTTTTGAGAAAAGTCCTGATGAACCTTTTGTTTACAAAAGGATCAGTCTGAAAGTAGTTCTAGTCCTTTACATAGATGACATTTTCTTGTCGGAGCTTGCGTAGAGTGTTATCAAGTGTAAAAGGACTGCAAAAGCAATTTGATATGAAAGATTTGGGAAACCAGCTATATTCTTGGAATCAGAGCTTCTACACGAGATCGGAAGAATAAAGTGTTGACATTATCTCGGCTTTATATATAGATAAAATTCTAGCTAGGTTGACATGGAAAATTCGAGAAAGGGGAACTTTACCTTCGAGGCATGGAGTTCATCTTTCTAAGGAGTAATCACCAAAAACTCTTGGCTTGAAAAGAGCATTATGGTAGGATACCTTTTGCTTTGCGAGTAGGTAGTCTCATGTGTATGTTAATAATGCGGGGGCCCGGATCATGCACGCTGGTGGGAATAGTTAGTTGGTATGTCCAGATCGAGGAGAGAACATTGGATTGCGTTGAAGCATATTCTCTAATATCTAAGGAGAACAAGAGATTATATGCTAGTATATTCTAGTGGGAGTTTGGAAACTATTGGTTATACAGACTCAGATTTCCAAGGGGATATTGATTCGAGAAAATCCACATCAGAGGAAAATTTAGCAGACCCATTTACTAAGACACTACCTGTTCAAGTTTTCGAGAAACATGTAGATTATATGGGTGTTAAGAGTCTACCAGACTTGTTTTAAGGCAAGTGGGAGTTTATTTGTGTTTTTTATAGAACAAGGCAGATGTGTTATTATATTTTCGAGTTTAACTTTAATACCTGATATGAGGTATTCTTCATATTATACGTACTGCTTGATATTTTGCATATAAGGTCAGGATTAATTGTAGAGTATATGATCATATGAATACGTTCATAGAACATTATCATAGGTTCTCATAATTAATAGAATAAGATCTAATCATTAAACAAAGTTGGGCGCTTTATTTAGAATGCAATATTTTATGAAATTATATGTCTTGGTTATTATAAAATATTGGTGCAAATTATGCTTGCATTGATAGGATCAAAGTGAGATTTATTTAAAGTTAAAATTCTATAAAAGGAAATAAATCTCAAGCAATATTTCGTTATTATTCTTCTCTTAATCCTGAGTTGATTATAGATAGGTATTTATGCGTTATTGGTTTGAGTTGTCAATAAGTGATCTATTTGAATGACCCGATATCACTTGATGATTTAGAGCAAGATTATTTAATTACGGTATTTATGAAATAAACAATATGGAATTTGTATGAAATATCCACTCTTAATATGTTTCCAATACTTGGATGTTGTAAGTCCTTTGAGCGGTGCATTTTATCCATTAAAGAAACTGATAAATCAAGAGAATAAATAATTGATTGATTGATAGAAAATCTTATCAATTAATTATTGATATTTTACAAAGGAGAAAATAATATTAATATTTAATATTATTAATCTCGGAGTTCAATTCTGGGCTTTTAGTGGAATAGCACCGGATTAGATAATTGCTTGGCAATTATGAGGAGCCTTGATTAATGATAACCGTATGATCCCCAAACTAGCTCAGGATAAATGGTGGAGCATGATATCACAGTTTACAAGAAAGAACCGGACTTGTTTTTATAGCAAGTGGGGAGATTGTTAGTTTTTGCTATCTGAAGCAAGTCAGGGTTGTTTTAAAACTAAATGGGTTCACACATGGCTTGGGCCCTAAGGTGTGGAGGCCCCGAATGGCTAGTAAGTATTCTAGGGTTTGTACTGCATAAATAGAGTAAGATAATGCAACCCCAGATCTAGATCTAGTCGAATTTGAATCCAAGAGGAGAATGGCACATGGCCTTGAAGCAGGTGTCAGTTGACTACCGTCCCGGCCGCGAAATCTACCGTCTCGTGTTACGAGACCTGTGCTTGTGAGTAAAATAGCCACATAGGGCCTTCACATCCACGTACTCATAAAAAAAAATAATCAACTATATTCTCATAGTTTCCATGCATTCTCACAAAAAGATTTATACATATTTACAAAATATTTACTTTCAAGCCACGTTTCGGCTTTCTTCTCGAAAGCTACCTCTGCTGAAGTGCGAGTCTCACTGGATAGTCCCTATACCGAAGGGGGTCCCACGACGGGGTGAGCAAATCAGTAGAAAGTTTTCCCTCTGAGGTTACTCCCACCTAAAATGCATATGCAATGGCATATATAGCAATCAATCACATTCCATCTGATTATTTACTATTATATGAGAAATGTACATATCATGCATGAGATCTGACCCCTCATGCTCACGAGCACCGAGTCAAACCCCGACTCCTCACACTTGGAATGCCAAGTGTGAATAAAACCAGTCATCGGTGTTTGATACCACGACTAAACCATTGGATACCCTCCAATTTTATTTATCAAAACCTGATTTTTGTTTCTTTTCCTCTTTCTTTTGTGGACATAGTTTTAGGGTTTACACCGCGAGGCGCGCACGCCTTTCAACATTTTCACGAACTTACATGCCGGGATTCATGTCTAGCAGTGAATAACATTTGGGACTTTCACCACTGGGAGGATCTACCCAACTTGCTGCACTTGAAAACATGTAATTTATCATTTTGATCATCTTACACACTCTTGAATCTCTACGCCTGGACTCTGCCATTTTCCCGAGTTCACGACCCATTTACCAACACTGGTAAATAAACCATACCCTGCACCCACACACGGAGCTTGGCCCGCGATGCTTAGGTGCATATGTAATGAATGATGCCAATGCATTTTCCTCATGTTACATGCATGAATGAGCACTACATGAAACATTTACACACCATGGACAATTATAATTTATACATATAATCTACCTCCATGAAAACCATATTAATACATCAAATAGCATGCATCAATATCACATTTCCACACACTGCATGTTATTCAAGCAAGCACTAACACACAACTGGGTCACCAACTTGGGACCATTCAACAGGGTACCTCACGGCCCCTTCACAAACATGAACCATTTTGGTTCCAATCCTTGTCATCACATCAAACAACCATGACACCTAGAAACTTTCGGTTTCTAGTTCAAACCCTAACTCCCACAGTCGGTGACTGTGTGAAACCGGTCATGAAATCCATACCCTTTAATTCCAAAGCTTGGAACTAATTTACATGGCCTCCAGCCATGACCCCTACCATTATAAAGCCTTTAGGTACAGAAACAAACAAGTAGAATATCCTACCTCTTGGAGTTTATTGGCTCGACTTTTTGTGAGTGTCCTGCGTAGTCCCCTTTGCGTGCACCAACTTTAGTCCTCGAACTGTCGAACTTCGACAGCCCGAAAGTTGGAAAAATCCTTCCTTTCTCTTTCCTCCTTTCTCCTTTTCCTCCCTTTTCTCTCTACGAACTGTTTTCCTCTTTGTTCCTTCTTTTCTTTCCTTTCTTTCCTTTTTGCTTTTCTATTCTTTTTCTCTTTTCTCATCTCATTTTCCTTTCATTTTCTCCTCATTTTCTCCTCCTTTGGTCATTTTCTCTCCCTTTTTGGAGCAACCACTTATTCGGTCAAAAGGAGGAAATTTCCTCCCCATTTCCTCAAACCAAAGGTGTGGCTATCACTTTTCCATCTTTTTTTTCCTTATTTCTTAAATCCTCTTTATGACATCATCACTACATGGCTCAATGTGAGCCATGGGATTCATTTCCCACACATGGCTAATTGTGAGCCCTTCTTTCAATACCAAGTGTCACTCTCTTATGGTGCCGTGTGGCATCCCCGATAACTGCCATGTCGTCAGGCACCACCTTTCAGCGTGAAATCAAGAGCCCGTACCTCGAATCCGGCGAAGTCGACGTGGTGGCCCTAGAATTGGCGAGGCGATTTCAGCGGAGAAGTCAGTTTCGATCATCGAGATCTAGAAAAATTACAGGTTCAGCCAGTACTACTTTTGCAACTTTATCGAAATCTTGGATTTTATGGGGTTTCACATAGCCAGAGAAAAAGCAATCCTTTCTTAGTAATTCAAGCGCTCACACGCTGCTCCATCAGCTTAAGGATAGTTTGGAAGATTTGCGGTTCTTGTGTGCATACTTCTCTGCAAATTCACAAGGTACGATCTGACTGGTTATATTAGTTTAGCAATTAAATTGAATATTCTAAATCACATGATGATTCTTGCTTCCAGCGATTATTCCTCTAAAACTTGACTCACATGAGACACAAAACAACCAAAAGAAAAGAAAGAAAAGTACATGCAAATAAAAACTCAACAAACTAAACACAAACACAAACATGCATAACACAAGATACTAAGGAAATCAAAAGCTGATTCTACCACAATTTGTCCCCTCAAACTAGAACAAAACAATTCCTCAATGAAATAGATCATGAAAAACGAGGAAGAGAGGACCCCCTTGAAGAGGATCAAGTTAGATCATCCAGTTTCTCTTGCAGCTAGAACCAACTTTAGGAGCTTTGAAGATACAAAAGTCATGGCTGAAAACAAGAGCCAAAACAAGGATCAAACCCACTGACCCAATTTATTCAAAAACAAGGCTTAGCTAACTAAAAAAAAACTAGAAAGGAAAAAAATCATTACTAATTTGAGGTTGCCTCTAAGAAGTTGCTCCATTTTTCTAGAGTCCCGACTTGACTCATCGAACTACGAAAAGAATGTTGACTTCCCCCTCCATGCGTTCCTAGATCATTGAGTTATTGCTTGATCAATAACTTGGGCACATAGTCTTCCATGCTTTTTTTTTTTGAAATTTTTTTCTTTTTGCTTCACAATGTTATCTTCCAATTTCTTATTCAATTGAACAATGTACTCATCCACCTCAAACATGAGAGTCATTTTCTCATTTTGCAATTCTTCATGCATCTCACCCCATAGAGTCATATCTGGAAAAGTCTCAACAACTTTTTTTCTCATCTTATTTGGTTCTGTAGAAGTCGACTCTTCTTCTTTCTTCGCAACTAACTCTTTCAATTCATTTGCATCAACTCTTCTCTTTTAAGCTCCTTAAGTTCGCCACCATTCCTTAAGGTGATAGCCTCTTTGTTATCCACATATTCTTTTTCCGGCTTTACCCCTTTATGTTGTTGAATATTTTCAAAATGGGTTTTATTTTGGGGTTTTTTGAAAATTTCTTTTGTGCTTAAGAAAGCTAGCACTTGTCCCACATCGAAAAACAGAAGAATTTTAGTGGATTTATAAGTCATTAGTTTTGACTTATGGGTTGGGCCCTAAGGGGTACCAAAGTTTTGTGAGGAGGGAGGACACAAGCAAGGTTGAGTCATTAGATCCAGTGGACCCTATTCTTTTTAGGTAAAATCATAATGGGCTGGATTTGGGCCCGAAGTAGGTGCGGATGTGTTTGGTACGAATGGGTGTAAAGGATCAACAGTTGTGACCATTGATAATGCATGTTCGTCGGGTACATCAAAGGGCACGGAGTTCGATTACATAAATAGGGGTCGGCGTCCGACATTTATATGATCCCATTTTTTCAGAATTTAATTTGTGGGTACCATGGGCCCGGGCTCGGTTCCCCTAGCCAACCAGCCCAGCCCAATGGCCCCGACGGGACCAGGCCCTAAAGTCAGCCGACCCAGGAACGCCCGGGAGAACTTTCGCCCGGGTACGGCCCCAACGGGACCAGGCCCTAAAGTTAGCCGGCCCAGGAATGCCCGGGCAACCTTTCGCCCGGGTACCCAGGTGCCTCTTATCCCGGATGCCTCCTTTCCCGGTGTGCCCAAGTGCCCGGATGCCCCTTCACCCGGATGCTTCCTTTCCAATCGCCTTCACCAAGCAGAAATTGCCAATCGGCTTTTCATGATATAAATGCAAATGTTCTTCGAGAACCCGATCACCCCACCTCGGCCCGAATAGGAAGGCACTCAGCGGCAGATCGGAAGCGGTTACATAAAGAAGAACAAGTCATCCTTCTCGAAATAAGAGCCACATTCCCCTATCTTTATGGGAAGAAATCGTCCACTCTCCAGGAAAAATGGATCCCTTTCTCCTCCTACCATAAGAGAAGCCAAATCACACCAAATGAAGTGCAGTTCTTGATTGAGATAATTGCTTGCTGCTCTAAGCTCTCGATCTTAAAAAGTTAAGCTTTCTTGGGTGGAGGGCGTAATCTGGCTAGATTGTCTTCTTGTTTGTTTGCGAGGTTGCAACCAATGTGGTGAATCTCGGAGCTATCCATTGACTGCGAGAATTCTGGAGACTACGGTGGGCGCGTCTATGGGAAGCGCGGGCGAGAAATCTCAGAGACGATACGCGAGAGCTTGGGTACACCTGCTCCCAGGTGATCTCTCGATCTCCGAAGCCTTGGCCATTCTCGAACATCACGGGCCAGTCGGAACTCTTATGCATGTCCTAACCTTGATGAAACCCGCCATCGAGGACCCGGTTCCTCAGTTGGTGCCAGGAGATGGGCGAAACGGGAGGAATTAGGCCCAGATAGATGGCGAATTATGAGGAAACGTCTTGGCCAGGATTTCATGAGAGGAAACGGCCAGCCTACGGCAGGCTTAGAGTCAATGGGCGGAACCCCTGAGGTGTCGCTGAGAATGAGCCCCTGGCCTGGGTGAATAAGGGAAAGAGCTGCGTCTGCCCGTCATAGTGATCATCAGGTGTGTGAGCTCTCTTTGAACCGACTCTCCCGCTTCCCGCGTCGCTCACCACCCCTGACGTACGAGGCGAGTTCGAAGAACCTCATGCAGTCCAGTCGGGCTATGAGCGGAACACGACGCCAAATGCGAAAAGAGGATAGCAGGGATAGACCCCGTTCATAATTGGCCCCTGAACATATTACCACCGGTTCGGAGGCGACCCCGTTTCTATGTTGCGGTATCCACGGGGCGATCCGATCCAGCGCCTAAGCCCTTTATCCCCTTTGTCGGGGGCCGCACTCACGACATATCCTCCCTTTGGGCCAGCATATTTTAGACCATTTTCTATGTACGATGGCTCTCAGATTAAATGCGATCACATGTTGCACTTCAACGGCGATGATCCTCAACGCCCGGTTGATAGACCGTGTAAAGTGTTCTTTGCCCGGCCATCAGGCCGGCTTTGGCTTAGTTTCCTGGCTTCTAAATTCGATAAACTCATTGTGAGTTGTGGCCGCAGTCATTAATCTCCGGTATCGTAGCGAGTCGAGGCGGAAAGAATATTAGCTCCCTTGAAGCTATCCTCGGCTTGAAAAGCGAATCCATTTAGGACTTCCTGGCGAGGTTCGAATGGTATCCGATAGATTGATATTTACGGTATGGATGCGGTCTTGAAAACTTAGGAGAAGCTGGACCCGACCACCACACATTCTTCCGGTCTTATCCTGGGCAGCCGCGACCATGGAAGAATTATATCGGCGGGAGGATAAGTTCTCCCACCTTTGGAAGGCGATATTCGGACGCCTCATGGCTGTAATGATAACCACCCGAGTGGCCCGAGTCGGCGCATTGAGCCTCATCCGAGCAGGCGGCCAGAGCAAGGTGCCTTACGATGGGCGGCAGAAAAAGAGGAAGAGGCCCCCGGTTCCTCTCTCAACATCACATGACGAGGCTCCACCCTCATTCGGGACCTCCCCGATTTCAATTGGCCCCCACCTATGAGGGCGGGTCCAGACCAGCGCAACAGATCCCTAAGGTGTGATTATCATAGGGATCATGGCCACTAAACCAACCATTGCCAAAGCTTGAAGATCTTAGTGGAAAACTTATTGAGTGCGGGCACCTCGAGAAGATATCTGGCCAGATCAACGGTATGGTGCTTGCGTAGTGAGCCACGGTCATTGTTGATGTGGGCATGCCTCGGGGCCCCGGCCAAGCCATCAACTTTATCTTTGGGGGCCGTGATGCGATATCCAGTCCGAATAGCAGAGGAAAAAATGCTCCATACGCGACCTCGGTCGAGCGGGGTGAGGAACACCTTTAAGCGAAGAACATCACGATTGATCGGTTGTGGCCCTATATCCTTCCCCTATCAACCCCTACGAGGTCATTACCCCTCATTACAATGCACTTGTACTTCTTTAGCCGGTATTGCGGTTTTGATGTACCGCGAGGTCCTCATCGATCGAGCCCGGTGCGTGATTTACTACACCTCCGGTAGCAGGCGGATTAAGAGTCCTTTCGATCATCTCAGTTTCGTTGGCAAGGTTTTGTCCGGGTTTAATAGGGCTACCACATTAATAGTTGGGGACATTGCCTTTCCCATCGAGCGGTCGGTAATTCGGCAAAAATCGCGATCTGCGGTGGTAGGATTTGGGGCGCCTGATACCCGTCCCCAGCGGGCACATTGCACGCCATGAAGCGGTACCATCCGCGTATCACGAAACGATGACTACGGCTGCGTCGAGACGGGTTGACCGCGAGAAGTCGATTGTAGCATGACAATGCTATCGCGACTCTCGATGCAGGGCCCGCGAACAAGGGAATGCTCTAGTGAACCATCCGCGAAGTCGACCTCAGCGATAACAATCCACCTGAGTCATGCTGCGCGATCCACCTTGGAGGATAGAGGCGTTGGCGATTGATCCCTTAGCGACCACGCCGGCGGGCGGACGGGATGCATCTATGTTGGTACCCTCTTATCAGGAGGAGAAGGCCTAATTATGCCATGATACGGGTTAAATCTTTGATGTATTTGCTTGGACTCATGTAGATATGATCGAAATAAGCCCCACGCACGCCTCACACAGACTAAACCTCGCCTCGTACGCAGTCGTCAGACCAAAAGAGTGGCTGGCTTTCGCAGTGCCACTTGGTCATCTACGTAAGTCGATAATCTTAGCAGGCAGTTTAACGAGACGGTTAAATACCACTGAATGGCTGGCTTGGCCACGTGGTGGTTGTCCTGAAGGGAGGCAATTCGAGTATGTGGATTACACGGACCTCAAGCAGAGCGCTTATCGAAAAGGCGACTTCCCTACCTTGCGCGTATATCATATTATGGACGCTTATGTAGGGCACGATATGCTATCATTTCTGGATGCCTTCTCGGGATACCACGGATCCCATTACACCGGATGTGAAAAAACATCTTTCATCACTCCCATGGACTCTACTGTTACAATGTGATGCCTTTCGGCTTAAAGAATGTAGGGGCCATTTATCAGAGGTTGGTGACAAAGATGTTTCGACCGTTACTCGGTAACACAATGGAAGTCTATATAGATGATATGTTGGTAAAATCCAAGCAACACCCGAATCACGCTACACATCTCCAACAGACGTTCGACCTCCTCAAAGAGTATGGTATGAAACTGAACCCCTTAAAATGTGCCTTCGGTCGGCGGCCCGATTCTTGGCTTTATAGTAGCTTGAAGGGAATAGAGACTAATCCTGGGCAACTTAAGGCCATCTTGCAATCACCGGTCCCCAGCTCCAAGAAAGGGATCCGGCCATTCTGCCGTAGGTTGGCTAGCTCTTGGAGTGTTTTTCTAGATTCACGCACGTTTGAAACACTTCTTCACTACACAGGGGCAATAAGACGAATGGAATGAGGAATGCGACCGGGTATTCGTAGCAATCAAGCAATATCTGTGAGC
This sequence comes from Tetrastigma voinierianum, assembly GCA_016808115.1. Lineage (NCBI taxonomy): Eukaryota > Viridiplantae > Streptophyta > Magnoliopsida > Vitales > Vitaceae > Tetrastigma > Tetrastigma voinierianum. The sequence continues at coordinate 1,246,783 of JAEQBH010000668.1, forward strand.
CCCGATTCGTGAGCCGGAGGCCGTTGACACACTCTATCTACACTGCCAACCTCACGATATAGCCATTAAGCGTCGCCCTGTTTAAAGAATGTGGGGATGCGAAGTTGAGGCATGTGTTCCCCAGTCGACCGAATCCTTGACCCGATGCGAGGAGACCGGATATAGCCACCTCGGCGGGCGCCTTGGCCCTCCGGACAGCCGCCCAAAAGCTCCACCCATACTTATAGGCTCATCCTGGATTGTGTGCTAGCCCGATCTTCCGCCCAAGGGGCCTGATTCATAAACTGATGCGTCGAGAAAGGATGGCCGTTAGAAAGCGATGGAATTGAGTGAGTATGGCATCCGGTATAGTAGAGACTTTTGAAGAAGGGCCAAGTCTTAAGGTATTTCCTCATGAAATCACTTGTTGTAATACTGCTGGATAAAAGGGTTGGTGGACACTGCGTAGATGGGGCTTCAGACGATCGGGGAGCCGGCATGGTCTGCAGATTAACCTCCCAAGCCGGGGAAAGAGTTGAGCAATTAGTGCGGTTGGAAGCTGAGCCACCAATAATGAATCGAGTGCGAGGCCACAATAAATGGGACTCGAGGCTCGCACTCGCTATGGGTGGCGACGATCTTTTCGATTGAGGCGATTCGACTAGTTGTCGGACGTGCCCAGCGGAATTGAGAGTCGGGGATCGAATGAAGAAGTATGCTTCCTTAGTCAAACAGAAATTAAACACCCTCTCGACATGGAAACTTGAACATGTCCCCCGAGACTGTAATGAGAGGGTCGATGCCTTGGTCGTCGTGGCTGCTTCATTACCGATAACAGAAACCGTATTTCTCTGTTCTTGATAGCCCAGGACTCCTCACATCTTTGCGTGCCACGAGTAAACCGGTGGAGAGTCCCAGATCTGGATGGACCCATGCGACTATACACATAGCCACGGGAACTACTTAATGAAAGCGAGACAAGGCTCTGAGGTCACGATTGATCGTCTAGAATCTCCATGATTGAAGGCGACTATCTGAAACGATCCACAGTGTGTGCAGTGTGTCTAACCCAGGAACAAGGCCGTGTGTGTTGTTGGTGCATGAAGAGCATATCACGAGAATCACGGAGAGGGCACAGCCAGGGCCCACACTCGAGGGTATTAGCCAAGTATGAAGTCGGATGTTGCCACGTCGAAATGTGACCACTGAGGGAATGTCCCCTGTCTCAGTCATCGGTGCAGATTTTGGTCTCCATCCTCCTAGCCAGCCGTGCATTTCGATGGGATTGAGCATAGTCGATCCTTCCCCTTTGCCGACTCAAAAGAAACTATATTATTGAGTCATACCAGATTATTTCAATAAATGGAAAGAGGCTGCGCTTTCTCGTCAATCAAAGATAGAGATGTTACTCGGTTTATTTGGAAAAACATTGTCTGTTGGTTCGGCATCCCGAGATCGTCGTGTGGAATAACGAGGCGCGAGTTTGTATTAGGAGTCTCTAGGGACTTTGCCGGGAATTGAAGATAAAGAATTTATACTCTACCCCTCGATTATCTTCAAGGCAATGGCCAACGAGAAGCCTGCTCGTGAAACGCCATGGTGATTGCCTTGAAAAAGCGGTTAGACCGCTAAAAGGGAAATGGGTAGAAACTCCGGGGTGCTTTCTGGGCTGGAACTCTTGCCGCTTGGCCAAGCATCTCCGTTTGCACTCACCTATGGGATGGAAGTCGTTATCCCCACCGAAATTGGCCTGCCCACCATCCGAACAACTACCCTCAAGTCAGAAAATGTGGAATCAATAGCCAGGGATTTAGACATGAGTGATGAGCAGCGAGAAGCCGCAACAATCTGCATAACCTCCTACCAGCGCCACTTGGCGAACTCTTATAACAGACAGGTTAAGCCTCGAATGTTTCGGCTGGGCGATCTGGTCTTGAGGAAAGTTTTTCGAAAATGCACGGACCGTCTGGGGAAAGTTGACATTAGGAAGGACCTTATGTCATGACGCGAGCCGGTGAAGTCGGGTCCTACGCTATAGATAAAATAGATGGAACCCCTGTACCTAAAATGTGGAATGTCATGCACCTGAGAAGGTATTATCAATAAAAGCATATCATTATCTTTGACTCCTATGTCTTTGCATATTTTTCATTATACAAGGTCCCGACTCGAAAGCTCGATGGCGCGATCAAAATGACATGTCCGTGACATAGATCACTTCTAGGTACGGTGGAATTCAAAAGCCTGATTGGCATAGTAAAATGACCTGTCCGGCCCAGCATAGATCACTTCTAGTTGGTCAAATACAAAAGCCTGGATGGCGCAGTAAAATGACCTGTCCGGCCTAGCATAGATCACTTCTAGCTGGTCAAATACAAAAGCCCGGATGGCGTAGTAAAATGACATGTCCGGCCCAGCATAGATCACTTCTAGCTAGTCAAATTCAAAAGCTCGGATGGCGCAATAAAATGACCTATCCGGCCCAGCATAGATCACTTCTAGCTGGTCAAATTCAAAAGCCCGGATGGTGAAGTAAAATGACTGTCCCGGGCCAGAAGCGCATCAGATCCTTCTACTGGTCGAATCTGGCAGGATGTATGATAAAATGACATGTCAGGCCCGGCCTTAAGATCACTTCCAGGTAGGTCGAATGCAAAAGCCGGGATGACTGTCAAGACAGCACCTGTGACGACCCATCCCAGGCTCCATACCGATGATTTCTAACAAACGCGCTCGAATGGTGCGCTTAATAAAAATCAATGCAAATTCGGATGGCGCGGTATTAAAACATACAGCAGGGTATTAAACAAAAATTAACGAAAAAGAAGAAGGGGATGTAAATTGTTTGGTGTAACCACTGAACAGTATAAGTCTCGCCTCATAAAAGCACTAAAGCCCTAGTTGACTATGGCATCCTCAACCTTGCTGTCCGATGAGGTTGGGAGACCCATCGGAAGAGTCACCTCCTCTCCGACAGTGGCCGGGCTGTTCTCCGGACACTCCTCCTTGCCAACTACAGCTGGATCCGGGGCTTGAGTGGCTGACGAGATGCTTGGGGGGCAGCGGGGGTTAGCAAAGAACTCTGGAGTTAACGGGACTAAAGGATCCGGCATTTCATCCGGGATATGAGGCTTAACTCTCCCTGCAATATTTACGTGCATAAAGCATATGACCATAGCCGTATTGGATTGAACAAGCGTGTCCGCGCTTGCATCGAACTCAGCCTCCATCGTCTCTGCTCCCGTGCCGACCTTCTCCCGAAGGCGACGGGGAAGTCATCGCTATAGTCCCTTGCTACATGACGAGAGCGAGTCTCATCAGATCAAGCGTTTGTTTTCTTCTTCCGCCTTCCTACAAGCTTCCCCTGCCACGAACAATGCCTCCTGAGCAACTCCACGCTCGGACTCGCCCGCTCGGGCGAGCACTTTCGCAACCCGGCGGGAGGCGTTGAACCGAGTGCTTCGGACTCCACTTGTGCTCGGGGTAATGCGGCCCCGCCGATCTCAACTTGGCCGCCATTTGCGCGGCGTGCCGCATCCCTCTCGGCCTCTGCCGGGCGCTCTTCGGTGATTCGCGCCCAGCCTCGGCTCCGAGCTGGCGGCATGCGGTCGGTCTCCTTTAATGAAGCACTCTACATCTCCCGCTCAGTCATCCCCGATTGGATATATAATCGCAGTTGTTCGGCGTCCCTTAGCCAGAGCTCGAACTCATGATGCTGAAGCGCCATGTTCGAATAGCGGCCCGACGGCTCTGAAGGAAACCCATTCGAGTCACAGCGAGAAATCCAAGCCGCGAGCGTTAATGTGCACAACGAAACTGGCTATCTTACCGAGTTTAGTCGGCGGGCATGAATTCACAGTTCTTGGAGTTGTATCCGAGTCATCGATGTCAGCTCGATGTCTTCCTTAGGGTCCTACGGGAACACTCATAGAAATTAGTCCTCACAGACCCATGCCGTCATTCAGGCATCGAAGCATGTGCGGATACAAATTGTTCAGCTGGTCAGTTGTGGCCTCTCCACGGTGGAAAGGCTCCCAACGACACATGATATACACCTCGTCCGCCCCGGGCGCCGATACTTCCACTCTCGGAGGCTCCGACTCACGTTGAGGAGCATAACAGTTGCTTATGATCCACTTCGGAAATAGGGGCCTGGGTGGCCGGACCGCCGCCAGGCACGCTGGGTTGACCCTCATCCGTCGGAAGGGGGATTACCTAAAGTGCACTCGGGCCCCGGTCGGCCTCCTTTGGCTGGTCGGGGCCACCCGCCAGGCTCCGTTTGATCTGTGGGCCAGTTCGGGAGGCTAGGGATGTGATGGCTTGCATCTCCGATCGATGCTTGGTTGATTGAGTCCCGCGATGCAGGCGTGAAGTCAGACTCGCTGTTGGAACTTCAGTTGCCGCTTCCTTTTCGCGCGGGTGGGCGTAACGATCCGCACGACCGAGTCATCCTTTCCTCCCGTTCCTCCTCCTCCAAATCTTGGAAATCCTCGTGTTCGGCACTAACCCAGGGAATGAAATCCTCCCCCTTGGACCCAGGCACGTTTCGTCGCCTGGCTGCCCCTTTCCTTTTAATCGTTATCACTCGGGGGGCAGATTCGACCACTTGCTCAGGAAAAGGTAGCCGTTTGGGACTGGCTGCTTAGTTCTCATTTGGGAACGAGATTGGCGAGCTAGAATCCTCACTAGGGAGGTCGGCCGAATCCGATGCGCTCAGGCACCACGCACCCGACCCGATGCCTGACTCTTGGGCCATCGGAGGGATAATTTGCTCAATCGGGCGTCGTAGGTCGGCCAATGACAAGGTGCTCCCTTCCACGATGTCAAGGCCTTGATCGGGAATGGCCAAAGGGAGAAGTGTAAGAAGTAGGGTGCGCCTCCGCAGCCGGATATATTATCTGAAGTCAGGAGAACCTTGTAATGACGCTCCTGCTTGGAAATCTCTGATAGTCGGTGAATTTTCTCGAAGCTTGACTTCTCCACCCAGTTCACTAGCCTGCCTCGCCAAGCCTTCCTTACACGAGCAACCCAAGGTTAGTCCATCATCACCTCTTAAATATCGGCGAAAAGGCTATCATTTGGGGTGACTCGACCACACACGGAAAAAGATTGAGGCGGTTGATATTAAGCCGAGGCCGGGGGCTGGGGAGCAGGGGACTCGTCTCGGGGTCCCCTCGATAGCAACCTCCTTTAGCCTCTATCTTGGGTGAGGTCGGGGGCTCCCAGATTAACAACCTAGTCGGGGTTCAAAGCGGAACATGGACATCCGGCCCAGCCACTGCCATGCCTCGAGAAAATAGTATACGGCCTCGACCCGATGAGAGGTCGAGTTGATATAGGTGGTTCAACACGCAGCACCCGATCAAAATACGAATGGCATTGGGGTGGATAAGAGCCGAGGGCGCCCGGGTGAAATTCAAAAACTGTTTGACTAAGGTCGGCATGGGGAAGCGTAGCCTGGCTGCAAGGTGCTCCCGAGTAAAAAACACACCATTGTGTTCTCCACCCAAGGTGGGCTCGTCTGTCCTCTCCATCAACTGGAGGTTAATGTTATCAGGCACCTCACAATAAGCCATTAAGTCCTCCATCGTCTAGGGAACACTGGAGATGATCTTTGCTTGCCAGAAGGCATCGTGAGAGGCGCCCTCGGAGGCGAGCAGCTCGTGGAAGTTTCTTCACGACCCCCCTCCGTTCTACAAGCGAGATCAAAAGAAGAAGAAAGCAGATAGACTCTAGCCATATACTGATTGATCACGAAGGCATACCACTGGCCGCGGGGGCTGCCGGGCAGATAAGTGTTAAGCCACATCTCCTCCTTCGAGCCTTTGGGACGAAACCCGATCGCTCACGGGCCCGACATTCTTAGAGGCGATGATGGTTACTGCGGAATGAAGTGCGCGGTGCCTACAGCGATGGCACGCAGCGAATGCAAGGTGGAACCCGGCCTATTCCGCGGCCGGTTATTGGTCGCGAGAGGAAAGCGAGATAAACGAAAATAACACAAAAGGGAAAAAGTGCGACAATGATGCTGTCCCAACAAGATTGGATATTACGCGTAACCCGACATATATATTGATGCACAGGGCTACGATCGCATTTAGCATAGCGATGGCGATCGTCTGTCAGGGATCTCAACCATCCACCGACGGTTCGCTGCAGGGCCGCGTGGTAAAGGAATTGGGCGAGCCCGGGGCTTTCTCTCGGGCGGGTCGGCCAGAGGCGGATTAACGAGTTTTATAATGTTCGACCGTTACCTCGATTGGGCAGGGAATGTCGAGATCGTCTGCGAAATTGCAATGGGCGCTAAGGCACATTAAGCGCGAGATTTATTAATTACAGAAAGGTGTTGACGTATAGCGATGCTTGTTGCGAGAAATCATATTACAACCACGACAAACTAATATTCATAGCTTGAATCTGAGGAAGAAAAAGCAATTCAAGAGCGTGGCAGATCGAAGCGAGAAGAGCTGTAGCTATGAAGAGGCTAAAAAGAAAGGAAAGACGGAGATGGGGCTGAAAGAAGCTGCTGTAGAAGCCAAGAAGAAGGGAAAGATGGAGATGGGGCCGTTGTAGAGGCTAAGAAAGAGGAAAAGACGGAGATGGGGGTGGTGGAAGCTTGAGATCCCTACAAGATTCAACAGGGGGTGTCCTCGGACTCCATTCAAGTTTTAAAACCACCCAAACACCCCCTAGGACAATTAAGACTCCTTTCAGGCCATACCGATCCTACAGTCCCGATCCATGCTTAGAAGCGTGCTCAAATGATCGGAACACAATCATCCTTCATCTAAGTAATCCCCCAATTACGAGTCTTGTAACATTCAATTATCCTTCTATACGAAGAAGGAGCGTGGATAACCAGTGAAATACGACCAACCTTCTCATATTTAGCCTTTTATAGCGACCCCTCTAGTCTCGGGGATCAACTGAAAACGACGAATAACATCTAATTCGATTTCAAAAAATTTAAAAATTCACGTGGGAAAATAACGACGTGATACTGAATCACTATTCTGTTCCCCATAATATGTGGTCGAAACTGCGTGCTTTTTCCAGACGGGAATGATCTCCCTCCTCGGTAGGACAAAGGGGCATTGTGGGTATCGTAAGGCTGGGGGCTCGGTTCCTGGCCAACCGGCCCGGCCAATGGCCCAGACGGGACAGAGCTAAAGTCAGTGACCCGGGAACACCAGAAGTTTCGCTAAGTGCATTTTGGGAAGCCCGGGACGGACCAGGCCGCAAAATCAGCCGGCCGGGAATGCCGGGTGACCTTTCGCCCGGTACCGGGCGCCTCTTATCCGGATGCCTCCCCTTTCGGATGCGCCCGGGTGCCGGATGCCCCTTCACCGGATGCTTTCTTCTCGTCGCGGACTTCCTTTAGCAAGCGCAGCCGGATTTTCATGATATAAGTAAATGTTCTTCCAGAACCAATCACCCAGCCTCCAATGAAATAAGAAGGCACTCAGCAATGGCCGATCGGAGACGATTACATAAAAGAAGAACAAGTATCCTTCCCGAAATAAGAGCCACCTTCCCTGTCTTTGCTGGGAAGAAATGGAGTCCACTCTCGGGGAAAGATGGATCCCCTTTCTCCCTCCATAAAGAGAAGCCAAATCACCTGAAATGAGAGTGCAATTCTAGATTGAGATAAGCTACTTTGCTCCTCTCAGTCTTCCAAAAAAGGCTAACTTTTTCCACTTCAGATGACGAGAATACCGTTGTCTTCTTGTTTGTTTGCGAGGTTGCGACCAATGGTGAATGCTCGTGATCCATTGACTTTGAAAATTAGGAGACTAGACTTGTCTTCTGAAATCTCTCTCTCCACTCTTTTACTTGTTTTTCTTATTTGTATTGAGATTTTTAGCTTTTCGTTCTGTGTTCCAATTCTTTGCAAAATTGAAACGTAGTATCTTAGTTTTATTTGAATTATATCACAAGGAGTATTTTCTCATTTTGTTGGTGCATACGCAAAATAGAAAGATCATCGGATCAGCTCGTTGTTTTATCCTAAGGCGAATTTGCAGTTAACCTAGTGCACACTTTTGGTGGGGGCAAATATTGTCTTTAGGAAAGCAACGCAGTAACGTGACTTGAGGCGTACATTTCTATTTTGGAGTTTAGCAAGCGACACGATCTTCTTCAACATTCTAAAGACAATATTTATGCCGCAACCAGCCAGAAGAATATCAACTCTAATTGCTAGAATATTACATCGGGCAAGAAGACTTACTGAAAGAAGAAGGCCATAAATAAGACAGGTTTTTATAAGGCGTCGTTTGGCACGTCAAAGGAGATATTTTCGAGACAGACGAAGAAGAATTTTTGTGAGCATTCAAACTATTTTTCAGATTGTGGAAACTTATAATCGGGCAGTTGAACATTTATTTCCCGGTTGTTAATTGAGTTTCCAAATTTGAGAGTTGAATATTGATTTGTAATTGTAATTTCTTGATTTATTAATTTCAATTATAGTTAATAATATAAGAAATGCAATGAGTCGGTCCACTTGACAAATGACTGAATTTTATGAGTTAGAGCGGTTCGATGGAGGGAAATTTTAGGCGTTGTGAAAGATGCATTTCCTACTCACCACATTGAATGTGGCTATGTTAAAAGGCTTTTCATATCTAGAGGAGCAAGACAATGGAAACATTAGCTCAGACTCGGGAAGGGGGCAAGCGTGGGAGAATGATGACTACATTTGCAAGGGACACGTGCAGATGCTTTGCAAACTCTACGTTTGACATCTACCGGCTTGTGGAGGCGCGGGCGTAGGATACTTTGGAAGCTAAGTATCTAACGGATGCAACAAGCAAGAATTTACGGTTAGTCATTTTATGAAATATAGTATGGTAGATAATAAACCTGTTATGAATCAATTTCATGAGATACAACATATTCTTAGTCAATTTAAGCAACAAAAGATGAATATGGATGATTCCCTAGTTGTGTCTTCTATTATTGAAAAATTGCCACCTTCCTGGAGAGAGTTTAAGAAAAGTCTTAAACACAAAAAGGAAGATCTTACTCTCGAGGAACTAGCCAAACACCTTTGATTGGAGGAAGAGACTAGATGCTAAGAAAGTAAGGATGAGATTGGAGCTCATGTGTCCAAAGTCCATGTGGTGGAGGACAAAGGAAATGGCAAAGGGAAGAATTCCTATAATAAGAAGCGCAATAACAAAAATCAACCTGATTTGTGCCACAGTAGGGTGATCCGGAATCAACAAAATTTATATCCTAAGTTCCTTCTACTGCCGTAGTCAAGCTACTACGAGTATGATGGTCTGGTCGAACCACGAGGATGGAGTTTTCCTTAGTACAAATGATTTGAGTGAAGTCAAAATTAGTGAATTAAATTTGGATTTTAGGTTTGAGCAAAACAGGGGATGGTTGGTTGCAAACTGAAATTTAAATAAAATAAAAATAAAATGCCAAATAAGTCTCCTTAAAGCATCGAGGATCTTGGGCTTAGGATTAGGAACTTAGATGAAGGGTCTTCGAGGTCATTTCCTCGCGTTGGGGAGGATGACATATATAGTCATCTCGAACTGGATCTTCATTTAGCTATAAAGCCTAACCCCATGAAATATTTATCCTTTTGAAAAATGGCATCACCGACCATCGAGTGGTCATAAACTGATGAAAGAAAAGTCTCCTGGACTCCCCTTTCAATGGTTCATAGAGAGTAACTAATGAATCTCAGTAGATCTAGCAATAAGCATCCACTGAACCCTAAAAGCTTACCAAATAATAGCCATTCAAGGAGATTAGAAGGGATAAAAACCTACAGTTAGAAAGGGGACACAGTGACGGTAGTGATGCCTGCGTGAAGAACAGGGGAACCTTGGCTGACCTTAGATCTGCGCCCCGGCGGCCTTACGTTTCAACGAGGAAGGGATTTTTAGTAGAGCATCCCTTGGTTGTCATCATCAAGAGGTGTTTGGCTGCAAAAAAAGTGCGAAAATGAAAGAAAAGGGCGGGTGAAGAGTAGAAACGGGAGGTGAAAGCTTCTACCAAAATTTATTACGATTGAAGTGATTGATTGTCGATTATTCTGTTGAGGCTTATATATGCTCGAGGAAGAAGGGAAATTACAAAACAATATGAAACAACAAAAATACGGTGAGGAGTAGAAAGGAGAAAAACCAAAAGCGAGTCGGTTTAAACACAAAAGCAGGGGCTTGACAAATTTCGATATGCCGCGAGTGAATTTTGCTAGCATAAGCGAAAATCTGAGAGACAAAGCGAAATTCGAAAATTTTGTGCTTAGAAAATTGTGTGCATAAGCGAAAATTTCGCTAGGATTGTAGTTCGCTATGCCATGTGGAAATTCAACTGTTCTCTCTCTGTGACTCTTGTTCCATTGGCTCTTCTTCCGCTCATTCCTTGCATTATTCATTTCTTCATGCTTTGAAATTCTTCATTCCTGAAGCTTAATTCAGAGGAAATTGATAGAAAGGCAGGTATGAAGGTGATGAAATCAACGAGCTTTGGTTATGATTGGATTGACCACGATAATTTGGCTTCCAATTCCTATGAAACGCTAAAAAACAGCCTCGGGAATGCAATTAGAAGTCTTGATAGGGACCCGAACATGTCAATTGGGTTAATTATAATTGAATGCACTTAAAAGATAGCTCGAAACCTATTAAAAATAGGGTTGAAAATAGCACTTTTGGGCCACTAATCACACCCCTGACCTACATTTGCTAGTCCTTAGCAATGAAGAAAAAGTAATAAAATACATATAAAGCTATAACAAAATAACGTTCACAAAAATGGTATTTCAAAAAGGTTGTGGATGAGTAATGCCTAACCCTAAGTAAGAATCATCAAGCGGGTGTCGATAAGCGTCATGAGAGAATGAATGTCATACAAAATTGAGTATCAAAAGAGTCTCCATCTCGGTGAATCAACGGAAACCACCACGAAATCTAAGTGTTTATTTTATCGACCCTCAGTGATAAAGCTGTATTGCACTCTCCCCCCAACCTAGCTACTACCACGACCTAGCATGCTAACCAACCCTAAATAGATCAGGACCCACCTCTTATTCCACAATTCTTTTTTGCGTTGTAGGGTGCAATGCTGAGGAATCGACCTCACCAAAGTCCATGTAACGGGGATCCCCAGTGATGACTCCCGACCCGATTAAGGCTTAGGGCACGAGTCATAAGGATGCTCGACCCGCGAACTCTTGAGTTTCACCCCGGGACTTGAATGATTTCGAGACTCCGGCACCTACAATTTGCTAAACTCCACCCCATTCACCGTGTAGCGAACACTAGATCGGTGACTCCCAACCGATGAAGGTTTAGGGCCACTTAGGGCTAAAGGCTTCGCCATATACCCCTCGGACCGTGCTCGGGTTTCAAGGCAAAGCATTGCAATTTTTATTCTTTTTCTTTTTGCTTTTTCTTTTTCTTTTCTTTTTCTCTTTTTTTTTTCTTTCGAAGACGCATTGGTCTTCTTTCCACATGGGTCCTTAACCTATTAAGGCGGTCAATAGAAACTAACGGGTAGGTTAAATGAAGAAGTAAAAAGAAGGACTACTTGTGATTTTCGGCCTATCATTGAAACCTAATGTGCTCGTGTGTGGTGCTAAAGGTGGAATAAAAGGTCGAAATCAACAAGGTTCAACTAATTGTCCACTCAATTGGGCATGGAACCAATCTAACATCAATAGGGTGGACAAAGTTTAAATTTTCCAGCTTGCGGGTTGGAGCAAAACACCGCAAAATTTTGGTTGCAAAAACGGGTCCAAAATTTGAAAAAGTAAGTTGTTTAGTATAACAGCTTTATAGAAAGGGAACCCAGCAAGCCACTGAACATCACAAAATGGGCTTGCACAAAATAATAACAAAACATAAATACAAAAGCCACTTCCTTTGCTAACTCTCCCCCCAACCCAAACATCTCGGTGTCCGAAATGGGGCTCAGATTGGAAAATTAGAGAAGGAAGTGTTACCTCCTTGATGAGATGTGATCATTTCTGGATAGGAAACATCACAAGCTTTCCATCGACACCTTATTCACTCCGTTTGGGCTTCAAATGAACAAGTTAAGGGAAGAAAAGAGAGGAAAAAAGTGACCAGTTGGACCATTTTTAAAATTACACTTTTATAATAATCTCAAAAATGTTCTTTCTAGCCATATTTGGATTCTACACTCTCTAAGCTTTCCAACGGTACCAAGAACACCTAAAACGGAGTTCGAATGAAAAAGTTATGAGCGAAACAAAATTGAAGGTTAAAAGTGGGGCTCATAGCGAAAATTTCGCTAGCTTAGCGAAAATTTCGCTATGTGTAATAGCGAAATTTTTTTTTTTTTTTAAAACAGAAATAAAATAATTAATAAAATAAAAATAATTAATAAATAAAAATAATAAAAATAAAGAAATAAAAACAAATATTTTTTTTAATTTAATTTTTTTTAAAAAAAAAATTTTAGAGACAACAAATTATTATTATTATTTTTATTTTTATTTATTTATTGTTATTTTATAATATATAATAAAAAAATTAAAAATAAAAATAAAAAAAAGACCCACTTTTAAATAAAAAATAAAAATAATATATAAGAAAAACAAACGTTTTTTATTTTTTATTTTTATTTACTTACCTTCTTGTTCTTGGTTTTGTCGTTTTCTTCCATTTCGTTGAAATTTGCTTGAGAATTTCGCATTCTAAGCGAAAATTCTCAATTTGGCTATCTAAATGGAATTTAAGCTGAGCTATGTCGAAATTTCGCTAGCTTCTTCGAAAATTTCACCCAATTTTCGCATTTAAGCTAGGATGCGAGTACCCAAATCTAAGGCTTTGCAAAATTCTATTTGCTCAGTTACTTACACGATCTTGATCAAGCTTCAAAATTTGTATTTATGCTTCAAAATTTGCACACAAACTGCAAAAATTAACACAAGAAAAATTATGAAAAATTGCAGAAAAGCAAAAATTAATTTAAAAACATAAATTAACTAAAAATTAGATAAAATCTAAGAAGAAAAGTGCTTGAGGAATCAAAATAAAATACAATAAAAATAAAATAAGACAAAAAATTAAAACAAAAAAGTGGGGAAATGTGCTCTGAATATTCCTTAGGCCTTTGGAGAACATAGGAACTAAGCGGAGCTTAGAAATCTTAGGGATTCGGGTGCTCAATCAGGAACCGACACCAGAACCAACCACTATGCCATGCGATGGCGGTACTTGTGTCTTTGATGTGTGAAAAGGCTCTACCGGTGGCCATTAACTTCTGATATTTTGTCTGAGAACGATGGTGGCATGGGTTTTGGGAGCAGGTGTTGTGGGTTTTGGGTTTTAACGGAGTCTTGGGTTTGTGTTGGCGGGGTATCTGCTTCAGATACAGAGATGGCGAGTGGGCTATTGGTGGCTTGGGTAGTGGGTTTTGGGAACTTCCCTGCTTCCTTTCCATTACTTTCCTCTTTCAGCAAGGGAAGAATTTCTTCTTCTTTTCCATGCTGGCCCTATATACCTAATTGTGGGGCATCTACTTGGGTTCCTCGGGAGCTTCTCACAGGTCCACTTTCAATTCCTCCTGTTGCAGTTGAGTCACGCTTTCAGCCAAAATTGTTTGATCCACTCATCCTACGGATTTCTTCCCCTTGCCAGTCAAGCTATTGGGCAACTTTGAAATTGAACATTGTGAAAATTTGTCAAATTGCGACCCCAGTCCCACTTTGAAACCATTATAATGTTTGTTCGAGGGTTCTCCACAGTATAAGACCACGACTCAATTAGGCATTAAATTTCTTTTGTTCTCCCACAGCATCACCCACTAGTTTGGTAAGGTCTAGAATTGCTCAATTGGAGAAAGGTAATTGTGGTGGTTGGTGGGAGGAGTTGAGGTATACTGTGGAGGCACCATGTAGGAGGGTGCACTCATCCCTTGATCTCTGTAGTCCCTCGTGGATCTAGGTGGGTTTGGATTTCTCTCCTAAGGTTGCTGATTTTGCCATGCAAGGTTCCTATAGTCCCTCATTGTCATATATGCCCTAGGGGTACTCTCCACTAAATACTCAACGTGTGCTTTCCCTCTTCCATTAGTGCAATTCAAACCTACTTAGTATAAATATGGCAACACCAAAAATAGTCTGACAAATTTTTTTTTTTATATATAGTGAAATGAACTAAAAAAAAAGCGACCGTGAAAACAATAAAGGAAAATTCACGAACTTGTGATGAGGATCACAAGTGTTCAACAAGTCATCATATGCACTTAGGCACCATCGGGGCAACGGTATCATTTTGATTCGTGCCACGTCAGGGTGATCGGAATCAACAAAATTTATATCCTAAGTTCCTCCTACTGCTAGTAGTATTCACTGCCGGTATAGTGATCTAGGGTCGAACACGGGGATAGGTTTTTCTTCGTACAAATGATTTGAGTGAAGTCAAAGTGGTGAATTAAATTTAGGTTTTCAAAGTTTGGGTAAAAACGAGGGGGGATGGTTGGTTGCAGAGCTGAGGAATTTAAATAAAATAAATAAAATCTTGAAATAGTCTCCTTAAAGCATCGGGATCTTTGGGCTTAGGATTCTAGAACAGGCGAAGAGTCTTGAGGTCATTTCCTCGCGTTGGGGAGGATGACATATGATCATCTCAGTGGATCTTCATTTAGCCATAAGGCCTAACCCCAAATATTTATCCTTTTTGAAAAATGGCATCTCTTGACCATGATGAGTCTACCGATGATGAAGAAAAATCTCTGGACTCCCCTTTCAATGGTTCATAGAGTAACTAATGAATCTCGATGGATCCCCATGACTAAAGCATCACTGAACCTAAGCTTGCGAATATAATAGCCGTTCAAGGAGATTAGAGAGGGATAAGAAACCTACGAGTTAGAAAGGGGACACCGGTGGCCGGTAGTGATACTGCGTGAAGGAACGAGGGGAGCAGCCCGGCAACCTTAGATCCACACCAATGACCTTACCGCCAGCGGGAGAGGATTTTGTAGAGCATCCCTTGATTTGTCATCATCGAGGGTGTTTAGTTTGCCAGTGCGAAAATGAAAGAAAAGGAGCGCGGTGAAGACGAGAAAGCTTGGGGGAGAAATTTGAAAGCTCCCCAAAATTTATTACAGTGAAGTGATTGATTGTCATTTTATTTACAATTTGAGGCTTATATGCTCGGAAGAGGAAATTACAAAATAATGTAAAACGACAAAAATAGTGAGGTAGAAAGGAGAAAAACCAAAGCGGTCGTTTAAACACAGCAGGGGCTTGACAAATTTCGCTATGCACGAGTGAATTTCGCTAGCATAGCGAAAGCCACAAGGCACTAGCGAAGTGCATTCATGTACGAGTAATTTTAAGCTAAGCTAGAAATTTCGCTAGGATTACTTGAGAAATTTTAAACTTATGCCATAGCGAAATTCAAGTATTCTCTCTCCACCAAACTCTTGTTCCATTGTCTCCTATTTGCTACTATTCCCCCTTTGCATTATTCCATTTCTTCATGCTTTGAAATTCTTCATTCCACCTTCTTTGAAATTGATAAGAAGGCAAGTATGAAAGTGATGAAATCAACGGCTTTGGTTATGATTGGATTGACACGATAATTTGGCGCAATTCCTGCGAACTACAACGACCTCGGAATGCAATTAGAAGTGCAATTGGGACCCGAACATGTCAATTGGGTTAATTATAACAATTAGTACACAAAAAGCGCTCAAACCCTATTAAAAATAGGGTTCAAAATAGCACTTTTTGGGCACTAATCACAACCCAACTCAGACTCAAAGAAAAAGAAAGGTACATGTTGGTTCCGCGGCAAGCCAGGACATTTCAAAAGTGAGTGTCGATCATTCAATAATAAGAAAATCGGAGCATCGAGTCGAGAATAAATTTGTAGTTTGCTATTTACGAGGTTAATATACTCGAGGATGCGACGATTGGTGGATCGATTACGGAGGCTACAGGCATGTTTGCAATGATAAGAGCCTTTTCAACACCTATGAACCGGTGGATGATGGAACAGTTCTCTACATGGGCAACTCTTCAACAGCTACTATTAAAGGCAAAGGCACAGTGGATTTAGAATTCACTTATGGAAAAATTGTGTCTTTAACTAATGTATGTCATGTACTTGAAGTTAGGAAAAACCTTGTATCAGGAAGCTTGCTTAATAAGCATGGTTTCAAGCTAGTCTTTGAGTTAGATAAGTTTATACTATCTAAGGGTGGAATTTTTGTTGGGAAAGGATATTTGTATCAAGGAATGTTTAAAGCTTAATATTAATAAAATAAAATAATTCTATTTATATGCTTGATTCTTTTTATGGCATGCTGGAATTAGGACATGTTAATACTAGGAAAATGAATGATATGGTTAAACTAGATTTAATTCCTAAGTATGATAATAACATAGGAGATAGATGTAAAATATGCATGCTTACTAAAATAACTAGAATGACATTTCCTAAAGTGGAAAGAACCACGTTTTTGCTAGAACTTGTTCATAGTGATGTATGTGACATGCATAGCAACCGCTAGAGGAATGAAAAAGAGTATTTTGTGACATTCATAGATGATTTTTCTAAATTTTGTTATATTTATCTTTTGCATTCAAAAGATGAGGTATAACAAATTTATGGTTTATAAAAACAGAAGTTGAAAATCAATGTATTATAAAATAAAGCGACTAAGTCCCAAATCGAAGATGAGGAGAATATCATTTCACTGAATATTGTGAAAAAGTGGGTATTATACACATGAAACTTATGCACCTTATACACCTCGACAAAATGGTGTTGCTGAAAGAAAGAATATGACATATTTGTGAAATGATAAATGCTATCATATACAATTGATTTGGGTGAAGCACCTTCTTGCATGTTATATATAGCAATAGAATTCCTATTAAAAGAATAACATTACTCCTTATGAGCTCTGGAAAACGAAGCCTAACTTGAGTTAATTTAGAACTTAGGGTTATAGGGCAATTGTAAGATTGCCTGATCCTAAAAGGAAAAAGTTAGGAGAAAAAGGGATTGAATGTATATTCCTTGGCTATGCTTTACATAGTAAAGCATATAGGTTTTTGGTTATTGAGCCCAATAGTTCAAAAGGAGTAAATACAATCATCAAATCACGTGATGCGGTATTTTATGAATCTAATCACTTGATTATAATCTAATCAAGAAAAGGAATTTATTCTCTTACCTTCTGAGAAAAGTAGTGAACCACCTAGTGAATCTATTGAACCTAGAAGGAGTAAAGAACAAGGATTTGCAAGAGAATATTAGTCTGATTTTTATTGTTTATCTTGTAGAAGGAACTAGGAATTCTCTTAATAGGCAGATGTGGTTTCATCTGTCATGGAACGAATCCATTAACCATACGGAGCTATGAAATCTAATGATTCTACTTTCTAGAAAGAAGCAGTTAATGATGAGATGGATTCTATTATGGGAAACAAAACATGGAAGCTTGTTGACATGCCTCCTGAATCTAAACCAATTGGTTGTAAATGGATTTTCAAAGAGAAAATGAAGGTTGATGGGACTATTGATAAGTTCAAAGCAAGACTGGTTGTTAAGGGCTTTATTCAAAGGAAGGATTGATTATTTGACACTTATGCTCACATGCAATAATCTCACCATTAGAGTATTGATTGCCCTAGCTTCTATATATAAGCTTCAAATTCATCAAATGGATGTCAAAACGTTCCCTAAATGGAGAGTTAGAAGAAATATATATGAAACAACTAGAGAGGTTTGTAGTAATTCGAGAATGAGAAAGTTTGTAAACTAATTAAATCACTCTATGGACTTAAACAAGCACCTAAACAGTGACATAAAAAATTTGATAAGGTTATAATATCAAATGGTTATAGGATACATGAATCAGATAAATGTGTTTATAGTAAGTTTTCTGGTAAAAGAGGTGTAGTTATATGCTTATATGTAGATGACATGTTAATTTTTGGTACTGATCTTGAAATTATAGAAAGTACTAAACAATTTTTATCATCAAACTTCCAAATGAAGGATTATAGAGCGTGCGGATGTTCTTTTTTAGAATAAGAATTAAGAGAAAATGATAAGTTAATTCTTACTCGATCACGTTATATTGAGAAAATTCTTAAGAATTTAATCAATATGATAGTACAAACCATGTCAACACCTTTTGATCCACATTTTTAAATTGTATCCTAATGCTGGTAGGGTTGTTGATCAATTATTATATTCAAGGGTGGTTGGTAGCTTGATGTATGCAATGACCTGCACTAGACCTGATATTGCCTTTGCAGTAGGGAAACTTAGTCAATATACTAGTAACCCAAGCTCTATGCATTGGCATACAATTAATCGAGTATTGAAATACTTAAGAAAACTATAGATTATGGAATAATCTATACGAGAATGATCATCGGTTCTAGAAGGATACGGTCTGATTGAATGGCGATAGTAGAAGATCATTCTTCTACTAGTGGTTGGATCTTTACACTTTGAGGTTGTAACGCCAAAAATACCCTAGAATTTTTATAATAATTTTATTATATATATTCCGGGTATGAATTGAGCCAAACTTGGGTTTTTCCGGGAAAAATTGATAAATTGATAAATTGTGAAATGTAAATTGAAAGTGTGAGCATATGATTTAATATTATATGCTAAAAATGAGAAATTTAGTGAACCCGGAAATAAACCCAAGTGAAAAAGGGCAAATGTAGAAAAAAATTTGTAAAATGAGGACCTAAGGGTCAATTGTTATAAAGAATAAATGTCTAAGTGAATTTATGATAAAAGGATGGCCAAAGTGGAATAATAGGTGACTTAAATGAAAAATGGGTTAAAGGCCAAACAAGGCCTTATGGAAATAAAGAATTAAAGACCAAAAAAGAATAAGTGTGTAGGCCAAACATGGCCTTACACTTAAATAGGTTAAAGACCAAACAAGGCCTTATGGATTTAAGGGATATAAAGACAAAAAATGTGGTCTTAGGGCTCATTATATGAGCAATCTCGTTTTTGAGGGAGAAATGAAGGAGAAAAAGGAGAAAATCTAGGGTTTGCGAAATTGGCTTTGGTTGGCTTTGCTTTCCGTTTCTTACTCCTATGAGACCAATGACATCACAAGAGGAGATTTGAAGAGGTAAGGTAAGAAAAATCAAAACCCTAACCTCATTCTTTTTTATTTGGATTTGGGTGAAAAGCCCTAACTTGAGGAAAAAGGATTTTTATTGATTTTAAACCACATTTGGAGTTGTTTTGGATGGATTCCATGGTGGATTTTTTATATGGGACGAATTGGAGAAGGTTTGTAGAAGAAAAATATGTGAAAATGCCAAAAATCCAGCATTTCTAGGCAAAAACCCGTAGGTGGTACCGGTACCAAAGAGTGGTATCGGTGCCTGTGATGATGGGCAAGTGAATGGGGTACCACTGGCCCATCTCAGGTACCTTTGGCGGAGTGGATGGCGAGGTACCCGGTGCAGTCAAAGTGAATAGGGTACCTCCAACTGATACTGTTTTGACATGTTTTTGCAGATTAAGTCGTGATCGTACCGAATGTTTAAGGGGACCACAGAAATGATTAGTGGGGTTCGAATAAGGATAGGTAAGTGAAGCGTCTGGTACTCGCCGCCTCGGCGAGTTCCTCTTCGAGGCGAGACTTAATGTCTTAACCCCAGAGACCTTTAAAGGGAAATAAGCTTGTATTCAACTAAATTGTTTAAGAATTAATTATCCATTGATAAGAGTGGCGTGATTGTTATTGGTAAGGCGGGTGATGATCGCCCAACCTAGGGCCAGAGGTCGAAGAGAAGGAAGCTAGATCCGGCGGCCGGTTGGATTCTTTGACTGTATTCTTATTTGATTATTTTGGTATTTACGAGTAACCATAGAATGAGTATATGAAATAGATGCGTGAATGAGTATATGAAATGAGTACATGAATGAGTATATGAAATGAGTACGTGAATGAGTATATGAAATGAGTATATAGATTGAGTATATCCTTGAAAGGACAATACGAAAGTGAATATGGAATTGAAATGTGATATTTGAAAACCGAATGAGTATGAATGATAAATCGAATTGTAAACGAATCGGTCAATTCTTGACATCTTGAATTGAATCGATATACTGAATGAACCACCTGACGGGATGCACCAATCGGCATTCGTTATGATGGCGTATGGCGTGAAGAATATCCCACTTGGCGGGATGCTGTCGGCATCGGAATCTTGATGGCGTATGACATTTAAAGTGATACCACATGTCGAGTGCGCAAAGCGACATCCGTCATGATGGGAGACCCGAGATTGTTAAATGTGTAAAGCACATTCTTAGAGATGATGATAAGAGGCGGGGGATTCATTAAAGCGGGAATCCGTCGAGAAATGTAAATTGAATAGTCAAAGTGAGAATAACCAATATTGTGAGTGTAAATGGGATTTTTATGTATATGCTTAAAATCTCGTAAATTGGTGTGAAATGGTGTTGCATTGAAATGCATGTTGTGATATGGTAAATGATTTGTAGAGGTGAAATCATGCGAGTAAGATAGCATAGTATATGTTGATATAATAGGCATGGTTTAATGTTAAATGCATGCGAGGAGTTACATTGAATATTGGAATAGAACTGTATAGAACCACTAAGGCGTGAAAATGCTTAGCGTATAGTTTTACTATGCCCGGGTTTCGGTAGACGGAAAGAAGACAAGATCGTGAAGCCTTGTGAGTCATAAAGCGAGTTGCGGGCGTATAAGTACATACCCGCCATGCATATCATTTCCTTTTGAGCATGGATTATTTTGTGAACAATTAGTCGAACTCCCGAAAAATGTCTTGTTTTGTATATCATTTTGAAAAGGGCATAAAATGCCTTCCTTTGTAGTGCATTTTATGAAATGTAAATGTTTGTGGGCCTACCATTTGAAAATGCTTCCGGCATAAATCGAAACATAAGAAATAACATAAAGAAAATGTTTTGATAAGATAGTCAAGCGTCGAGATGCATGGGCTCCGATTCGGATCATGGCCGGGTCGGCCGGGGATTGACAGGCGTCCTCGGGTTCGTTTCGGGTAGCGATCAGATGCGGATTGGCTCGGGGTCTAGCCTGAGGAGGTGGTCGCGATCTCTTGGGGATCAAAGAAGCAGATGTGCATCTCAGATTCAACCATGGTTGGTGAATTTGTGGCATTGGCTTCAAGCAGCAACGAGGTAGAATGGTTAAGAAATTTGCTACTAGAAATACCTGTGTGGCTAAAACCCGGTGGCACCGGTATCTTCTTGGTCTTGATAGCAGCGGCTGACTCTTTCACGAGCTTATAGTGGAATTTATAATGGTAAGTCCCGAGGCGTATAGGACTTAGACATAGCTATGTGAAGACGGAGTTGATAATTAATGGTGCTAATAACATAGAATTATGTAAGTCAGTGAAAATTTGGGTGATCCTTTGGACTTGCGAGTTGGTGTGGAAAACATCAAAGGGATGGGACTTAAGCCCACATAGTTTAATCACTCCTAGTGGAAACTACGACTCGAAACACTTGAAACATCAAGTTCTTGAGTTCAATGAGCAAAGTACACCATATGTTGTGGTTGCAAGAACTTAAGATTCTTAATCAATATTGAGTGAATTCATCCCAAGGTTGAAGTGCTTGGTACTTGTAATGTGAAAGGAATGAGGATGAGTTATTTAACTCTTAATAGACTTACAACGATGTAGTTGGAGTATTGTAGTTACAGGGGTACTTTATAAGTCTACCTATATGAGTGTGGAGGTAGTGCAGCTACATGACATCCTAGGGCTTTGATTCTAGAGCACTCATGAAATAGGATAAAGACGAGGCCAATCCACGAGTCGGTTTTTGAATACTCACAGGTATTTTTGTCTTGTGTGTGAGATATGTCCGGTTAATCATATAAGATGGCTAGTTCGAATGCGTCTACTATGCCATCTTGGTTAACTTTGATAGAGCTTCACTAAAAGTGAAAGGTTCAAATCAATACAAATACCTTCATCTTCTTCATAAGTACATCAAATACAACCAAGAATCATCATCTTGTATTTTGAAAATGGTGGGGATTATTTGAATATTTTCAAAAATGGGTTTTATTTTTGGGGTTTTTCGAAAATTTCTTTTGTACTTAACAAACGGTATACATCCCACATCGAAAAACAAAAGAATTTTGAGTGGCTTTATAAGTCATTAGTTTTTTGACTTATGGGTTGGGCCCCAAAAATTACCAAAGTTTTGTGAGGAGAGGACCGCGAAGCAAGGTTGGGTCATTAAGATCAGTGGACCCTATTCTTTTAGGTAAAATCATAATGGGCTGGGTTTGAGCCCGAAGCCAGGATAGCGGATGTATGCAGCGATGCGAATGGGTGTAATGGATCCAGCGGTTGTGACCGTTGATGGTGCTTGTTATTGACGAGGTACATCGAGAACGCGATTTGTCTATAAATAGAGGTCAATCCAACATTTATATGATCCCGTTTTTGAAATTGACTTGTCTTTTTTGAAATCCCTCTCTCCTCTATATTGTTTTCTTATTTTGTGAGATTTTTAGCTTTTTGTTATCGTTCGGTCTTGCCAAAATTGAGCGTAGTGTCTTAGTTTATTTGAATTATATCATAAGGGTATTTTGCTCTATTTTTCGTTTGGTGCATGCCTTCGGATAGAAGATCATCGGATCAGCCTCATTTTATCCTAAGGCGGAATTTGCGAGTTAACCCTAATGCACACTTTTGGTGGGGCAAATATTGTCTTTAGAAGGACACGATAAGTGACTTGAGGCGTACATTTCTTTTTTGGAGTTTGGCAGGCGACACGAGCTTCTTCAACATTTATGTGTTGGGCCATTAACTCTTCTATACTCATTTCCTTCATATTTGGATGTTGTTCAGTCTTCAATTTGGATTGAGTATTAAAAATGGCCCTTAGAGTCATTGTCTCTTCCAAGCTCTTGAGTGGTATGGACTGAAATTGAACTTTGGCCTTAGTTTCCTCTTCAAATTCCGTTTGAGATGTAACCAATTCAGCTTGTGACTTAGCCAATTTAGCCATTGAGATGGCTAGTTCATCCACTTTGTTTTCAAATATTAACTCCTCTTGTGGAGGTTGATTCACCTCCTCCATGAAGTTGGCTTGAGAGGTTTCAAATTCAGCTTGAAATCTTCTCCACTCAGCCATGGTTGCCTCTAGGTTTGTCATCTTCTCTTGTGGAGGTTGACTTATCTTCTTGTGGGTGTGAAAACTAGGCAAACCATGTTGTACATAGTCCAAATCAGCCATTGATATTTAATTTTCAGCTTGAACCATGGCCAAATCAGCTTGATCTATTCTCAATTCAGTCATGGTTTCCTCTAGACTTTATTTGGCCATTTGAGCTCGAGAATTTTCCTTTTCAACCCTTACTTTAGCCAATTCAGTCATGGTTGCTTCTAGGTTTGATCTTTGGACTTGTGGAAAATGGAGAGTGTTTTCCCACATAAAAGGCTCAGGGTGGATCCATCAAGGTATAGTTGTTCAAGTATGGGGTACCTTCATACTGAACATGACTCATAGACATATGCCACTCATTAGCCATTTGCCTTGTTCCTAGTTTTTAAGGAGGGTCATTTTAGTTGTCAAGTTCATGAAATGATCCATTGTGATTTAATCCTACATAAAAAAAAAAATAAAAAATCAAAAGTAAAATAGACAAAGAGAAAATTATTATATACAACTAAAATGAAACAAAAAAAAAAAAAGAAATATCCAAAGTAAAGAAGGACTACTTGATATTAGTAAACTGCCTAATCCTCAGCAACGGCGCCAAAAACTTGATAGGCTCGAAATGTGCTATATAAAGTGTGTGTGCCTATTGCGCAAGTACACACGTCGCTTCAAGTAATATAATGAAAGTATGAGTATCGTTCCACGAGAATTAGGTTACTAATTACTGAAATTAGAATAGTCCTAGCTTTATTTGGATAAATATAAAGGTGAAGTTGAAATGGAAAACAAACTAAACTAAAAAAATCCTAAACTAAAGTCTCTAACATACAAAGTGAAAATGTAATTACAAGAAAGCTTAAGGTTTTGATTTCATTTAACAAATTCCTATGGTGAGATTCAAAATGGTCCCAATGATGCCTACATCATATATTAATGGCAGATTTCACTTAAGCGCATGCTATTCTTTCTCAAGCAATAACAATCCACCACTGGAAAAGGTTCTAATGTATCTCTACCTCAAACCATCATAACCAAGGATGCATTAAGCATTATAATCCATAAAGCCACATGTAACCCACAAATATCTCTATTCTATGGTGAAACATGACATTATATTCATGGTCTAACATAATTATTGTTTCTCAACCTCAAATTATGTCACAAATCATGTTAATGGTGATCGATTATCAACAAGCATGAAAAATTGAATAGAACATTCAATATATAAGAAAATCAAAACATAGAAGATTACAAATCAAAGCTAAACACACCATGGTTCATTATTTTAGACTACATTAAAACCCTAGAGAATGAGATTAGCTCATGGAGTGGAGAAATACAACCATAATAAATGAGGAAAAGTGGGAAAAGAGAAGAAGAAATAAACTAGATTTGGATTGAAGCCCTTCTTCTCTTCCAATCTTCCTTTCATTCTTTTTCAAGATCTTCTTCCCCAATAGAGATTTTGCCCTAGGGTGTTTCCTTTGACCCAAGAGAACCTCCCTCTTTGCCTCCACAAACTCCTCCCTCCCTTATAAGCCAAAACCCAAGTGAGGGTGTGAAAATGGGCTTCAGAAACTTTGGGCCCCGACATCCACAATATGGCGTGGTAAATCTACGCCTGCAGTGTGGCAAAATGGCAAGCTATCGGAATGAGCCAAACATAACCACGTTTAGGACACTTATTTATTTCATAAAACTACTAAAACCTAAGCAAAAATACGGGGATAAAATGAGTATTTAAGATACTCATCAGAAGATGTACTAGACACAAAACACAGCACTAGTTTAACCAACTTCAAACCTTTGTCCACACTTGCCATAGGTCACTTGATGTTGGTAGGCTCCACCTCAATGAGATCATCCCTCGTTGCTCCTTGTTTACCAACAAATTCAGCAACATGCTCCACTATGTCTGAGCACATCATTCTGGGTTTTTCACCACTCATTTGCTCAAATTAGGCCACACGGGTAGGCGAAAGAGGAAATGGTCGCCTCGGAGCCTGCATTCTCTTAAAAATAAGTAAGCCCCGAGGCCATTCTGGCAATAATTTAGGCCCTGCTTAAAACCTCACTTTTAGTATGATTTTAGGTTTTAACATAATAAAAACTAAGGTTTTAAGAGCTTATTAATATTACAAGTAAAAAAAAAATTTATACCTGATAGGCCCCCTTTTAGAATGCACGCCTTAGGCCCCCAGCATACCAGGGCCGGCCACGCATTACTTGACTTCAATGCACCTCCATAACACCACCATAACCACATGGATCCCATACCAGTGCAGTCACATGGGCACACCAAATCCATGAAAAAAAAACACTCACCTGCAGCTAGCAGCCAGAAGCCAGCCCTTACACAGAGGAGGTCTCTCACTACCTCACATGCTGCAACCCCTCACCACAACATCACACCAAGGACGTCTCTCTTCTCTTCCATGCATCTTGCTTGTCTTAACATATTGTGCAATAAGCGATGGTGTATGCCTCCACACAATATTCCCATGGAGCTAGCATGAACCTTGCTACCTGAGTGCAAACTCTACATACCACATGTCTGGATTTATATGCCACAAAAAAAAAAACATTTTTCATCTCTGCCTTTTATCTCACAACAAGAGCAGAGCACAATAGCAAAAGAGATACTCCACGGACTACCCCATTTTCTCTCTCTACACCACGGTCTCCTTTTCTTTCTATACACCACGGTCTCCTTGGCCACCATGGCCAAAGCCACGTCAGCACATAACACTAGGCTCAAGTGGGTTTCATCAATCCAACTGACAGCCTCGTCAAGATGGCCTCATCCCACTTCTGACACTATACATGTATTCTACCATAGTATTCTACCATCGGAGCAAAATAAGCTTAGTCTTGATCCAAAACCAACAAGAGAGATGATATAGGAAAGATCTTTTACTGTTGTCTTTGATTGTTCATGGTTTTCTAATCCAACCAAAATACTCTTGGCTCCCAAACACCATTTCTCTTCTCATAGGCATTTCTTCCACTAATTACGGCCCTTGCATTTTCCATCCACAGAACACATACACCAAAAAGAACCCTCTGCAATTACCTTCGATCTTCTTGTAAGGGGCATCAAGAGCATCAGTAGTGATGGTGTACCCAACTCTAAGGGTCGGCACAACAAGACTATCAACTACGTTCGACTAACTGCAGCATGCATAGACCAATTTCCAGAAGACCATTTGCTCACTTCCTCTAGCCCATGCACCCAGCATCCTCTCTTCACCGAGATACCATGAGAACCCTCCCACTGGTTGACACCACCAGCAAGCTCTCTCATGCCACCGTCTCATACAATGGCCATAGAGAACACACCACCAGGACATTTCACTTGTGCCCTCTTCTCTCTTTCCAGTTCTCTTATACACAGCCACCAGAGATTGCCCTGACTACAGCCTCCTGCAAATGGATGTCTCCACACTTCATCCATGCCGACTTTACCCATGGCATCACCACTGTCATATCTTAGATCCCTTTCAGGCATTTCATCGAGCATATTATCGACCTTATTTCCCGGAAGAGGGTGAATCCAGCAACTGGAAGCCATCTTCTCACTTGAACCCAAGCATCATTTCTGGGTATTTGTACAAGATACAGAGTGTTATCAGGATGGAATTTGTGTAAAACATGCATGGCCTAACCCATGGCATGCAAAAAAAAAACAACCTGGATACATCCACCCACCTTCGATTTCCACTCTCCTCACTTTCTACCACAAAGAACACCCAGAACCACACTCCAGATTCAGTACACACAACATATTTCGTGATGCCTCCCCAACATACCGAGAGACCACCAAGACAGCACCGAGACACTAATGCCCCAGTTAAAGATGACCTCCATCTTCTCTGAAACTCATCCTCTGCCCTCTCCGCCTTGCAGGGGCCATGAACATGCGCCAAGATTTTCTTGGTTTTCATATTTGTTGGTGTTAATGCCTTGAGAGCTGGGTTGACAGAAAGGAACCAAGATCTTATTTATTTCTTAAATTTCCAGAAATATACAAGGATCTGATAACCTAGAAGCAGTCTCCTGCAAAAATTGCAACTTCTTGCTCCTTCTATCTCAGTCCATCATTACCGAGACCTTCACAGCATGCCCTACCGTAGAGTTCATCACCTTCATATATTTGGTTTCCTCTTCCCTTTTTGATCCTGAGCACCCTAAAATGCGAACCGTCATCCCAGGTCAAAGGTTTGACCCTAAGGGTTCCTCCTAGTCCATGGAGGCAATCAAACTGAATCCGCTTTTTTTTTTTTTTTTTCAATAAATCAATATTACTCATTTACAAGTATCAATATTTTATTTATAGTACTGATCCAGTAATTAATAATAACATTTATGAGAATGAAAAATATTTTATTGATACAAAATATATTAAAGTACAAAAATTCCTATAAGTCTATTTGATAAGATACATATCAAATTTAAAATAAATAAATTAAAACGACAACCCTTGTTATCAATTCTTTGGCTTTTTGAGGCTTCTTGGTACAATACTTGGTCTTCTTGTGTTTCCTCAAACTAACCTACATCTAAAATTATTTAAAATAAATGGATGAACATTTTCACATTGTTTAATAAAGTGATTTACACCCGATGAAGTTATATATAATCAAGGCTCAATATTCAATTAAATAAAACAAACATAAAAACTTATAATACTCATCCTTATCAACACAACCTCACACATAATCTACACAATCTATCATCACATAAAAAATTGAATAAAGGTTTATGCTTAATCCACTTGAATAAAATACACATGAAAAGTTACAACACACATCAATGCAACATCAAAATAATTATGAAAACCCACAACATACACACACATGACTAAACAATCACACGATTTACACATGTCAAACACATCATCATCAAAATTCACACAATTAACACAAATGAAATATGATGAGATGCAAGTGAGAGTGATGCACAACCATGAATTACATTGTTGTTTTCGGGCTTTCACCAAAGTATATGCGTCCATACCTTGATACACTCCCACTCAAAGTCTTCTCGGGGTAAAATTTTGGGTCTTTCACCCTAGGGATCTCTCTCCCTTCTTAATTTGCCTCTCATGGGTCATTCACGTTTCCCAAATTTATTTTCTTTACATCTTTACCCTCTTCAGGGTCTCATCAATTTCATATAACAATTTCTTGATAATGTAACTGTAAAACCCGAGAAAATTCTAATTTTCTGAAAAATGGTAAAATGGTAATTTCGGTCAAAATCCGGAATTTTTCTAGATCTCGGATGATGAAACGAATTTCACCATTGGAATCGTCTCGTGAAATCTAGCTACCACGTCGAATTTCGTCGAATTGTGAGACAATCATAATTTCACTTCTTTCGAAGCATCGAGTGTCGGGTGCCGTATGACAGCTTGTGAAAGGCATGTGATGTGACAAAGGTCACCTACCACATGTATCCATATGACACATGTCACATGAATAGTGAGAAGATAGCAAAAATGACTTATATTAAGCTACATGTCAAAGAGCCTTTAAAAGTGAAACTAAGGGACAAAAAGGGAATTAAATGAAAAGAAAAAGACATCTCCTTCTCCATTTTGGCCTGCAGTGAGGGGAGAAAATAGATTTGGAGAGAGAAAGTCCAACTTCTCTCTAGATTTACTGCCGTTCGGACCGTCGGTTCTCGTCGGAGCAAGAGGAGAAGTTGATCTACGCTACAAGGGCTACGCGTGGACACCGATTTTGTGGAGTTTCGATAACTCCGGGAGGTAGGGGTCTTCTCCTACTTGGTTTATTCTTTGGCTAAGAGTTATTTTAATGGATGGGGATTTGTTAAGGTCTGGATGGTCGTGTTTTCGGTTCCATCAGATTTGGACTGAGTGAAGAAATCCTCAGTGTGATCGTGAACAGTGTTGAGACTTAGGGTTTTACTATTCACGTGATCTTCGGTGTGATTTGTGTTGCTTAGGCGGTTCAAAATTAATTGTTTAAATTGTTTATTAGCCTATTTGAGCTAATTTTTGTGTTATTTCCATGAGAGAATAACATGTTGTTGTGTGTTAATTTTTGTTAATATATGCAAGCTTGATATATTATCATGTATGATTGTGGATAAATTTGGTTGAGCCTCCTGCATAAATTAATATATTAACATGAATTGTTGTGAAATGGCATGTGCATTTCATAATACCTTTGGGGGAACCTAGAGTAATAGGTGTGAGTGCATGACATGAAAGAAAAAGGAAAATGGTTGTGAAAGGAATTTCAAAGGAAGATTTTCCGAAGAATTACCTTGGAGAGTTGTCCAATAGTTAACGTCGGAGAGGCCCATGAATTGTTTCAGAGAATTACCTAGTAATTCACCTGGAGGAGTTGTCAATAGATTTGAAACTTCGGTATTATGTTTTCAAGAACAAAAACCTTTTGTTTGAAAACAGTATTTTCTCACACTTGGCTTAGGCATGCGTGAGGGAGTCAATGAAGGCTCGAGAAGTGGGAAAGGGTGAGTCACATTCTCATCCATTTTATGTAGATATTCAAGTAGGATCATGCATTTGCTTGAATGTGTTTGGTTGCCATTACATGTGTACTTAGGTGAGGAGTAACCCATGTAGGATAATTCCACTATTGGGCATTGCTCACCCTATCGAGGGAAAATTATTTTAGGTACCGAAGGTTCACCCGGGGATGGAACGCATCCGAGGTCTTAGAGACAAAGAAATGGCCATATATGGCCTTATTACGTATTTTGTAAAAATCTGGGTAAAAGACCTAGTTTTGGATAATTGTAAATTAACTCATTTTTGTATAAAATATACATTGTTGTGAGTATGGATGTATGGGTCAATGTGGCCATTTTACTCATATATGAGTCTCATGATATGAGGCATGAGGTATTATTTAAATGCGAGGTTGACGGTGGATTACGCGGGACCGAGAAATGGGCGTCGCGCGCGTTTAAATACATAGTCACATCCAATATTTTCTCAATTCTATAGTTCATTCAACACCAATAAAGTATGCACGTGTTGTTATCAACAACCACTCAAATTATTTATTTATGGTTCAAAATAGTCATAATAAACTCACAATCTCATAAGCGATCATCTTTACATCACATAAATCATATCATCAACAATTAATTTTCTTATCTAAATCTTACATCACTTCATCTAAATCGATCTATGAAATCATTTACTTATTTTCATCTGTTCATAATAAATGAAACATGTATTACAAACATATTCACTAAATTTTAACAATCTACACCAATATCTTCTTTCTAAATGCATCTTTCGAATATCATGTAAATTCTCCTAAATCTTTCATATTTTATCAATGCATAATTCAATCCATTCTCATATAAATTTTATTAACCTTCAAGTACTCAAATTTCCCAATACACTACACATTCATTTTTTTTTTCTTTTATCCTTTCTATATTCAAATAATAAAATTAGCAATAAAAGAATAACTTAAAATTTTTCAATTAAATCATATTATCATTTCTAATCAATTGAACATTCTCCAATATGGGAAGAATTTTCATAATATTATTCTATACCAACATTACAAGTAAAATCTCACAAGCAACTATTTTCTCTTACATTATGAATAAAAACCAAAAATACAAATTTGCAACAACTCAACAGCAACAATAACTAGAGATTCAAATCTGTATTTAAGGAATCTATCCAACAACCATTATAAAACATATATTAACTTCCTAAACAAGATTCATAATTTATTCTTTTAGAAAATTGATAAATAAAAGTTTTAGGGTTAAACCACCCTACCATAAATCCAGAAAATCTAACCATTAAAATCAAAATCTAACTCCATAAAGATCTTCCTCGTGTTGAATAGAGTAGCCTTGCAAAATTTCGTACGAAACGAATGTGACTTGGTAGCTCAAATAAGAAGCCGAAGTGCTAAACCCATGAAACCCATTCCTCTCTCACCATTTGCAACTCCTTGTGGACCTCCCTTTTCCTATTTTTTTCTTTCTTTTTTTAAAGGCCACCTACGGACACCACTATCCCTCTTTATCATACATTTTTACCCTTTTTTTTTCATTATATTTCTCTTTTCATTCCTTTCACTATTTAATTTTTTTTTTTAACCAAATTATCCTATAGCCTTACTATATATATATATATATATATATATATGTATATACTATATATATATATATATGTATGTATGTATTTTTCACTTTTATATTATTTATTCATTTATAATATCATTATTTTTTTCATATTAATTGAAACACAATTACTATTTTTTCTGGAATCAATTATCAATTCTATATAAATTTGGCTGTTCTAACCTAGAATTCCAAAATTCCCATATTTTTATTCTTTATAAAGTGCAAAAACTAATCATTTCTTATAATTATAACATCATCAAAATTTGATCCATATTCCCATCCTCTTATACAAAAAATACTATTTGTCATCATAATTTAATTTACTAAAAATATTCTACATAAAAATATAAATTTCAATATTAGAGAAATACTAAAACACATTTATTTAACAAACTAATTCTTGAAATTCTCCAATTACTACTTCTGACATAGAAAACATTTTAAATTATTGACTTTTGATAAATTTTCTAAAATTTCTCTAATTGAATTTTAACAAGTGGACCTTTTCCTTTTTTCTTTAACAAATTTTTCTAAAAAACTTTTTTCTTTATCTTCAAATCTGAAAAAGCCGGTATTACATTTCCTTTCTTTCATACCATGGCCATAGGGAACCCTCACCAGAGGACGTCACCTGCATGCCTCTTTTCCTCAGTTTCTCTCATGAACTCCAACAGAGATTTCTCATACACCATTGCCTGAACAATATGGTTCTTCAAATCTTCAAGAAGATGTCTCCACCAATCTGAAGGTAACAGCGTGATCGATCCACGATGACCACTGCCACTTAAATCAGACCCAAGGTTCGGGTGACATCAAACAGAAAACCCATAACCTTGAAAGAAGATCAAAACATCAGAAACTCAAGAAGAAGATAATGGAGAGAAACTGAACTCTAGATTTTCATATAGATTTCCATCTCCTACAGAGAACTCAGTCTACGTTACAATGAAACCAGAGAGAATAGGTTACATTTCTATCTCTGTATTGTTTACAGAACTCAGACTTTTTCTACAAGTAACAGAAGTTGTTACTGACTAACAAACTCATCTTAAAGGCTGTTAATCTTTAACTGAACAAGGATTCTTTCTCTTGAAGGTTACAGCTGAAGAACACGTGACAGCTTGAGTAAAATATGAGCCAGTATACAACAGTCATATATTGGGCTTTACTATATTGCGTCTATCAATTCTTGTTGGTATTCAGTGTTCTTGTATCACTTTTCATCCTTAATATGTCTTTATTTGTCTCATGGCACTTTTTTTGCAGAATAAAGATGATCACTTGGAAGAGAACTTTTCATATGCCGAAGATTCAGCAGAGGTACTGTCCCAGCCATTCCGATTGCATGCCACAAGTCAAAACTAGGCTGCCCCTTCTTTCTTCTCTTGCCATCCCATCAAATTGTGAACCTCAATATGCTCTTTTTGTTAAATTTTCATGTTTGATATATATTATGCCATCTTTTTTCCAAAAGAGATGAGTTCATTCATTCAAATTAGTAATACAATCTATAGCAACACAGAATCAATAGTATTAAAAACTTTAGAGGATGACGTAGTATCCATGTTAATAGAAAAAATAATCGGTTTAAGACCTACATATTTAATAATTCATCAATGCCTGAAATACCTAAGCTTCTAGATCTGCAGTATATTGACGAACATCATTAGATTTGATGACTTTATCGGATCAAACTTTGTCATCTAAACTGTTAACGCGAAAAACACAAAGAATCTAACCGTCGGTAACACAACCCTCGCCATAACAAATTGACAATAAAACACGCCGCAACAAGTCGACGTCAAACAGAGAAAAAATAAAATCAAACCTACATCGATGTGAAAGAAAACCACTTTATTGGAAAATAAACCTAGATATAAAATGATGGAATGAGTGATATTAGGTCAAAAATGGAAAAAATATCACCCGTCATCTCTAGAGAACAAGGGTATGAACGAGAGAATAGAGAGAATGGCAGCTAGGGTTTCTAGAGATGGGCGGCTAACACATGATATTCTGTGACCTTATTTATACTTTGAAACAGTAAAATTTGTAATGTTTCAATCCAAAATTTATACAATTTTGTTGATTTACTATGGTGGTGTTTGAAACGTTTCTTTTTTTCGCTTTTAAAAACGATAACTTCTTTGTAAAATATAAGAACTTTCATACAAAAAATATGAACATTTTTTAAAACTTTCAATTCTTTAAATTTTAGAACTTTTCAAAGTGTTTTCAAGAAG